>OY282601.1:818874-2301936 GCA_958298965.1 Chrysolina haemoptera | reverse complement strand
GGATATTTTTAATCCGTATCATGATATTGAATTGTCAAACTAAATGAATTGCATCAATGACTGTCATTAAATTTTCACACAGTAGGAAAACGACGTTCTTCGGCATCGACTAAATACATAGAGTAATACATTTTTTCATGAATTACATGAAAGTAATTTCTGCGTCAGATTTACAAATTTGATATCGTGTTACGTTATAATAATTTCTGAACAATTTTCGGAAAAATATACCTCGTTGAATAGCACATTCTTGGATTTGCTTGTTCCTCATAGTCTTAAAATTTTCTGCTAATTATACAGGGTGTTTCAAAATTCAGTATCAAGATTTTAGGGGCGTATTTCTTAGGTCAAAATGAGACTTTTTTTTCTTATAAACATGTGTCCACAACCGCTTCATTTCTGAGATACAGGATGTTGAAATTTAACAAAAAAATCAGTTTCTTTTCAATATCTCTAAAACCACTTTGGCTTCTCTTTTTAATTTTGGAACATGCAAAGTACACATAAAAATACACTTTTTCCATGGTGAACGTTTTCTTAATTTCCATCAGTGGCGTTCCTGTACACATGACCTGTAATAATTTTGATCAAAATAATGATACGCTACTGTTTTTTTGTCAAATAAGTATTATTTTTATAATTGTTTTCTATCTTCACACAAACATGGTCTTTTGATTTTTTTCGCCCGACCGACGGTTTTCGATTTAAAAAATAAAAGGTAGTCATTTCCTTGTACCTAGGCGAATTTTTGTTTGTCTCATTTTGCTATTTGAAACGAAAACTGTTCTTCGTACGAAAAAAAGTCAAAGGACCATTTTTATGAGTAGATAAAGGACATTCATAAAAAATATAATATTCATTAAAAAATAAACATTGGCGTATCATTATCATTTTTGTTAAATTTCAACACCCTGTAAAACCCTGAAAAACTATAAAAAAAATTATTACCCCACAGATTCCAAGAGTAAATTTTGTTGGATAAATGGGGTGGAGCTCTAATACCATACATACCAAACCACTACCCCAAGTTTTATTAGCTTGGCGGCTGGCCTATACAGGCGAAACCATTTTTTTACCAAAGGGGTGGTGTTTTGGGGACCAAGCAATGTGCCAAAACGCGGATTATTCAGATTTTATGATATGGGATTTCTTCTAACAGTTTTTGAATAGTATCAAGGTTGGAATGAAAAAATCGATGCGAGTGGGAAGTGGGAACCACGAGCATTACTACATAACTTTCTCCACAACCACCACAACAGTGTGTCCCACTTTGAGCAGCCACACCCTCGTATTTTCTTGACAGTAAAGTGATTTCAAAATTTGTTTTTTATTACATATAGTACCCAGAAATATCTTCCTTCAGGTTGATAAAATATTCTTATATCCATTTTCCACGGCTACCTACGACCAATTGAAAAGTGAAATATTGGAAAAAACCTACAAGGCATTTTTTTATCTCAAAAATAACACCAGGATCTGTTTCAGAACACCCTAAAACCCTCAAATCTCAGTGATAATTCATTAAAATATACAGGGTGTCATCTGTAACTAACAACATTTTTTATTTGTTATTCATCCGCAATGTTTGGTAGTTTTCGATTTTTTTCCTTGGTCACGAAGTACCTGTAAATGTTCAAATAATGCTGTGGGGAATGTTCCAATATTACTTTTTCATGGCAACCTACGACCAAATTGAAAAGTGAAAAATTGGGAAAAATATACCAGGGATTTTTTTTATCGCAAAAATAACACTAAGTTCTATCCCAGAATCCTCTGAAACCCCCAAATAGCAGTACTTAATTATTTAAAATATACAGGGTGTGACTTGTAAGTGACAGTATCGATTTTTATTCATCCGTAATGTTTAGTTGTTTTCGATTTTTTTCCATAATCACTAATTACTTAAGAATGTTCGTATAATGTTGTAGAAAATATTCAAATATTACTTTTTCATGGCTAGCTATGACCAGTCGAAAAGTGAAAAAGTGTGGAACACACATCAAGGACTTTTGTAGCACAAACGTAACAGCGGATTCTGGTTCAGGAGACCCTAAAATTCCAAGACCCCGTTTCTTGAATCAAAAAAATATACAGGGTGTCATCTATAGCTCATCGTAGCGTTTAGTTGATTTACAAAATTTCTTCTCGAGTCATAAAGTACCCAAAAACGTTCAATTGATACTGTACATAATACCAAATATTACTTTTTGATGCCTAGATATGATCAGTTGAAAGTTGAATTATAAAGGAAAACATACTGAAGATTCTTTTGTCTCCGAGCTAACACCAAATTCTGGTTTAGAACACCATGAAGGCCCCGGATCCTGTTGTTCGAACCATGAAATTACATAGGAAGTCATCTGTAAATGGAAACATGTCTAACTCTTTATTACATCAATTTTGTTGCTAGTTTTACAGATGACTCCTTGTATATTTTAATGATTTAAGTAATTAGATCTGAGTGATTTAGATTGTTTCGAACCACAATTTGGTTTTGTGATGAAAACAAGCTCTGAAATGTTTCCCAGTTTTCCTATTTCTGAATACCTATTATAAATAAAAATATAATCACGAGTATGATCATTTCCTTCACAAAACTAACACCGGATTCTCGTTCTCAACAAGCTTAACAAGATTTATGAATAAAAAGTGAGATATGTTACCATTTACAGGATGATATCCTGTATAATTTCATTACCCGGGCAACGAATTCTGGAGGTTTTGCGGTATATTCTGAACCAGTATATGTTTTCTTGGTAAAAGAAGTATGTTTACTACAATTCTTCAATTTTCAACTGGTCATATATAGCTATGGAAGTATAATATTTCGTTTTTTTTACACTGTATCAATTAAATATTTTGGGTGCATCTTGATTGGAAAAGAAATATTCAGAAACAATTCAACATTACGGATAAATAAAAGTTATCAAATTTGCTAGTTACAGATGATACCCTGTTTATTTTTAGATTAAAGTATTGAGGTGGGGATTTCAGGATGTTCTGATCCAGAAATGTTTGTGCTTAAAGTATCCTTAATGTATTTTCCCCATTTTTTCGTCTCTCAACTCGTTATAGCAAGCCATGAAAAAGTAATATTTGGTTATTTTCTATAGAAGTAATTGAACATTTTAGGTACTTTGTTACTATGGAAAAAAAAATCAAAAACAACCAACGATTACGGATGAAAACAAATTGAAAATGTTGCTAGTCTGTAAGACACCCTGTATATTTTAATGAGATCTGGGGGTTTAAGCATGTTCTGAACCAGAATCTGATGTTAGTTTGGAAGAAAAAAATCTTTTAGTATAGTTTTTCACTTTTCAACTGGTCATAGCAAGCCATGAAAAAGTAAAATTTGGGTATTTCTTATACTCAGCATCAATTGAAGACGTTCAGGCCCTTTGTGAAAAAAAAACTCGAAAGCAACCGATCATTTCGGATGAATAAAAATTAATAATGTTGCTAGTAACAGATGCCACCCTGTATATTTTAATGAATAAAGCACTTAGATCGAAGGGTTTTAGGGTGTTCTGAAACAGAATCTGGTGTTATTTTTGCGATAAAAAAATTCCTAGTATGTTTTTCCCAAGTTTTCACTTTTCAGTTGGTCGTAGGTGGCCGTGGAAAATGGATATACGAATATTTCATCAACCTCAAGTTAGATATTTTTGGGTACTATATGTTATGAAAAATAATTTTTGATCACTGTAGTGTAAAGAAAATACGAGGGTGTGGCTGCTCAAAGTGGGACACACTGTATAATCAAATGGAAAGCAAACGAAAAATTATTTTGACATTTCATTTCACATCTTGTCACTACGATGCCAGTCAAGGCTAATGCAATTATTGCTTCAACAATGTCAGAATATTCATTCTTTTACAAGTGATTTAATGAAATACCGGCAAAATGCATATAGACAGCCAGTGTTTTAGAATATTTATTCAATATCAAGAGCGTGAATATTACCATTCTGTTATCAAATATGATTTCAGAATTGGCAACTTCTGTGAAGGTTGTGGAGTACACCGACTGCACTATAAATTTTTCTGTCCGATCCGCATCAGACTCTATTTCAAGTTGTAAAACATCATCGGGATTTTCAGTGACAGAAACGACGGCTTTCCTACGTATAACACATAAAAAAATCCTTATAACTACCCTTGCAGCTCGCCACCGCTCACTTCCGTCGGCGTCTTCGGCACCGCCGCATCCACCGTCGTCTCGGCGGCGATCGATAACGTCAAGGGCTTCATTTTGAGAGGGTGCCCGTTGAGTTTGACGTCGGCGTGGCGCGTCGCGTCCTTGAAGTCGCGACTGTTCGACGAAACCGCTCCCGGACTGACCGCCGGCTTGTGGTGGTCGCCGCCGCGGTTGCCGCCCTTGCCCTTGCTCGTCACTTGGTCTCTGAGGGCCATTTGGTAGGCGAGCTCGAAAGCTTGTCCGAGCGTCAGGATGATGTCGATCGCCTGCTCCTGGAAGTTGAATTTGAGGAGTGGGAGAGAAAGATTCGTTGATGCCTTTCGGCGGCGAGAAAACCCGAGAAATAATCACGGAGCTGTGCCAAATATTGATGAAAAGTGCTTAAGAGCATCAATGACAGACTGATTCAACCATAAATACTAGTCCTGTTTCAGTTTCTTAACGAAGGCCTGGAAGGACTGAACCAATTTTGTTTTCAAATTTCGATTTGCAATTCCAACTTGGTATCTCGAGATTCCGTCTCGTTATCTCGAAATTCCTACTTACTGAGAATTCCATAATTCCGACTTCAGACTTCGGAGTTCTCAACTCGAAATTCCGACTTTGTATCTCGAGATTCCGACTCGTTATCTCGAAATTTCAACTAACTGAGAATTCTATATTTCCGACTTCAGACTTCGGAGTTCTCAACTCGCAATTCCGACTTGGTATCTCGAGATTCCGACTCGTTATCTCGAAATTCTAACTTACTGAGAATTCTATAATTCCGACTTCAGACTTCGGAGTTCTCAACTCGAAATTTCGATTTGGTATCTCGAGATTCCGACTTGTTATCTCAAAATTCCAATTTACTGAGAATTCTATAATTTCGACTTCAGAATTCGGAGTTCTCAACTCGCAATTCCGACTTGTTATCTCGAGATTCCGACTCGTTATCTCGAAATTCTAACTTACTGAGAATTCTATAATTCCGACTTCAGACTTCGGAGTTCTCAACTCGAAATTCCGACTTGGTATCTCGAGATTCCGACTTGTTATCTCAAAATTCCAATTTACTGAGAATTCTATAATTTCGACTTCAGAATTCAGAGTTCTCAACTCGCAATTCCGACTTGTTATCTCGAGATTCCGACTCGTTATCTCGAAATTCTAACTTACTGAGAATTCTATAATTCCGACTTCAGACTTCGGAGTTCTCAACTCGAAATTCCGATTTGGTATCTCGAGATTCCGACTTGTTATCTCAAAATTCCAATTTACTGAGAATTCTATAATTTCGACTTCAGAATTCGGAGTTCTCAACTCGCAATTCCGACTTGTTATCTCGAGATTCCGACTCGTTATCTCGAAATTCTAACTTACTGAGAATTCTATAATTCCTACTTCAGACTTCGGAGTCCTCAACTCGCAATTCCGACGACTTGGTATCTCGAGATTCCGACTCGTTATCTCGATATTCCAACTTACTGAGAATTCTATAATTCCGACTTGATATCTCGAAATTCCAACGTACTGAGAATTCTATAAATCCGACTTCAGACTTCGGAGTTCACAACTGGCAATTACGACTTGGTATCTCGAGATTCCGACTCGTTATCTCGAAATTCCAACTTACTGAGAATTCTATAATTCCGGCTTCAGACTTCGGAGTTCTCAACTCGCAATTACTACTTGGTATGTCGAGATTCCGACTTGTTATCTCGAAATTCAAACTTACTGAGAATTCTATAATTTCGAATTCAGAATTCGGAGTTCTCAACTCGCAATTGCGACTTGTTATCTCGAGATTCCGACTCGTTATCTCGCAATTCTAACATACTGAGAATTCTATAATTCCGACTTCCTGTTCTCGGCCTCTGGCTCAGATCAGAATGTTGAAGACAACGAATATTAAATTATATCCGAAAAGCGTACTTACCGAAGAAACTGCTTGAAAAACGTGACAGTAAAAAGCGTCGCAGTCTTTGGTAATATAAGCGAAGAAAGACTGCTTATCATTATCCTGGCAGACACAGTTCATATTCTTGATCTCATGTTCACATATTATTTTCTGAAAGAATAAAATTGCACTGAATTTATTTTAAGATAAACATTCACTCGAAATAAACTACTTGCCAAATGAAGTGGGACAACCAAAAAATTGCCTAATTTTGACTAGCTATAACTTGGACATTTCTTGGCCGATGTTGGATTTTCAACCAATGGTGGAAAGCGTCATCCTTGGTCTATGCGCCATTGGCGTCGGGTTTCTTTTTTTGTAATTCGTTCTCTTTGAACAGGGTGTGAATTTAGAGCCTGAAACATTTCAAATTTTTGACCAATAATTTGGGAAATGTGAGGGTCCCTAGAATTTTTTTTTAGATGTTGGGTGAATTGTTGGGCCGATACCTCGAGACGTCTTTGAAATATATTTGATAAATTGCGTTTCTATGGAAATATCGCCATTTTATGAAATTCCGTTTTTAATTTAAAATGTGGCCTTTTTTAGTTAAACAATAACAGCCACCATCTAAACTGGAACAAGGGATATTTCTACTGAAGATAATTAACACCAGTAGCGCGCAAAAAGGGGTTTATGATATTTAGAAACAAAAATTCGTTTTTATTGAAAAAATTCAACAGTTTTATTGGTCGTTACAGTTGAAAAGGTGCCATACGTTTAATTAGCATGATGTTGACAGATTCAGAGGCGTGAAAAGGGGATTCTGTAATGTAGACAAATTAAATTTCATAAAATGGCGATATTTCCATAGCAACGCAATTTATCAAAAATATTTCAAAGACGTCTCGAGGTATTGGCCCAACAATTCACCCAACATCTAAAAAAAAATTCTAGGGTCCCTCACATTTCCCAAATTATTGGTGAAAAATTTAAAATGTTTCCGGCTCTAAATTCACACCCTGTACAAAGACAACGAATTGCAAAAAAAAAGAAACCCGACGCCAATGGCGCATAGACCAAGGATGACGCTTTCCACCATTGGTTGAAAATCCAACATCGGCCAAGAAATGTCCAAGTTATAGCTAGTCAAAATTAGGCAATTTTTTGGCTGTACCTCTTCATCTGGCAAGTAGTTTAGATCATCTGACTTGAACGAACTGTAACTAATCTGATCAAATTGTATTCCTACCAAGAAAGATTTGGGGGAGTTTTGATTACTTCCATTCTCTATGTGTTTTGGGGTGCTGATTCCGAATCTGAGGTTTGCTAACAAATTTTCATGACAGAACATTGAAAAAATTGCAAAAAACCTAAAAAATCTTTCTTCTGCGGTTTATTGCTTATAAGATTATATTATTATACAGGGTATTTCAAAATTCAGTATCAAGAATTACGGGGCGTATATTTCAGGTCAATATAAGACTTTATTTCCTATAAACATATGTCCGCAACTGCTTAATTTCTAAGATACAGGGTGTTGAAATTTAACAAAAATGATAATGATTTTTTTATAAAGGAATATTATATTTTTTATGAGTGTCCTCTATCTATTCATAAAAATGGTCCCTTGACTTTTTTCCTTACGAAGAACAGTTTTCGATTCAAAAAGCAAAATGAGACATACAAAAAATCGCATAGGTACAAGCGAATGACGACCTTTTATTTTTTAAATCAAAAACCGTCCGTCGGACGGAAAATAGTCAAGACACCATGTTTGTGGAAAAATAGAAGACAATTATGAAAATGATACTAATTTGACAAAAAAAAAACAGTAGCGTATCATTATTTTGATCAAAAATGACAGAGCATGTTTACAGAGACGCCACTGATGAAAATTAAAAAACGTTCGCCATGGAAAAAATGTATTTTTATGTGTACTTTGCATGTACCAAAATTAAAAAAAAAAAACAAAGTGGTTTAGAGATATTGAAAAAGAACTGTTTTTTTTGTTAAATTGCAACATCCTGTATCTCAGAAATAAAGCAGTTGCGGACACATGTTTATGAGAAAGAAAGTCTTTTTTTTACCTAAGAAACACGCCCCTGAAATCTTGATACTGAATTATGAAACACCCTGTATATCATATTTTATACGATCTAGTTACCCCACTGCATACTTTAGTCCAATATAGAAACCCAAGAGAGACCAACTGGGAATGATACTCAGCGTCACTCAATGAGTCTCTCGAGATGCCCGTGACTAAAATACAAGACAGAAAGAGCCTTGAGATGGCAGTAGACGAAGTGCAAAGGCAATAGTCGAAGCCTAAGAGGAAAGCTGTCCTGAGAAAAGAAGGCTCAAAATAACAAAACGGTCTGGTGGAATGAGCATCTAGAAACCCTCGGAAGTAGGGTGCGGAAGCTTTTCAACAGAGTAAAAGTTAACCAATATTGGACCACATACAAGGCTAAACTCACGCAGTACAACAAAGGAATTAGTAAGGCCAGAAGACAAACACGTGCTCAATAATCCATAATATTGTAGCCAAAGGAGGTACTGTAAAACAAGTAGGTTTCTCGAAAAAGAATGGAAATGCCTATACTACAACATTCGAGGAAAGTCAAAGGATGCTCTCAGAAACACACCTTCTATCCAAACAGGCGAACAACTTTGAAATGGAGGCTTGCTACGGAAATATCGAGACCAAATAGTAGTAGGTGTTGGGCTATTAGTGAAGAGATAGCCATGACAACATTTATAGACATCAAAGGTGCCTTCAACAATGCATCCACCAAGTCTATAAACGCTCTCGTAAAAAAGGGCCCCTGTGCCAGTGGATAAACGCTAACTGGGAAAGCAGGGTCATTACATTAGCAATCGTCGGAATAAGACTAAAGGCTAGGTCTCACTAGGACACTTTTATGGACGCCACAAATTGATGCCACTAAATTTTCTTGTAAAATTGAAATCACACGTATGATTTGTTGACTCCAGTTTATCTAGTGAAGTTGCTCTTAACGCAGTGGTTCGTGCGGGAGTTAATTGTGTTGCTGCTATTTTATATGGCGTTTTACAAGATTACCTTAATAAGAAGAAGAAAAAGAAGCGCTCCATTTGGGTTAGAAAATGGTTAACTAGAAGATGCGAACTAGGCGCATCAGCAACCCTTTCAACTGAATTTGGGTACTATTCCACTTATTAGCCGTATTTACTTCATCCACTAACAATTTACTGGAAATAAATCATTCAGTTATCAAACGTGTTTTTTATTATAAACCTTTAAACTACTTACCGTTACAATTCATCAAACACGCTCACACAGGGATATTTGTTGCTTCAATCAGTCACACCGGGCCATTTCAGGGCATCTTTAGTGGCATCAACTGGTGGCGTCCATAAAAGTGTCCTAGTGAGGCCCAGCCTTAACAACTAGAGCAAACTTTGGGCTATCTCCCAGAGGCTGTCATTGCCTAGGATATGCCGACGACCTCGCGATTATTGCAAAAGGCAAATTCGCAAGGACAGTCTCGGAGCTTACACAGTCAGTCCTAGATATAATCGACAGGTGGTGTACAGCTGACAGTAAACTCAAAGACCAGCATATCTGATTGCCATCGGGGACATGAGAACCACCCCAACAGCCGCCTTAGAGTCTTGTTCAACCTGCCTCCCCTACACATATACATACAAGGCGAAGCCAGGTCAGGACAAGCACCCATAAGCAATATGCACGGGAGAGACTACAACAACCTATACGAATAGTTGAAAAACGACCCTGTTACAAGAATGCCATCAGATGGCGTACTTCCCAGATATAGCTTTGACAAAACTCTCAAGACAAGTATACCGGAGAGGGATGCGTGGAAGGAGGGACCTCCCAAAAAATGATGAACGTTCAGAAGCCGGCATTTACGAAACCAAGCCGAATATGAAAATCTTATTGAGCCTGGATCTAAGTAATTACCTATATCCTTGCACCTGAAAATGTGTTCATGATAGACAACACCGAGATCGAAGTTGCGTGAAATTATAGACAAATTAGACAATAATTTTAATTTCAATATTTATACTTGAATACGATAACAAACAAACAAACCAAAACTAAATAAGTAAGTAAAATAAAACTGGGTAACATATATGTTCATTTATTATAAGTAAGTAAAAAAACAATTTAGTGCCTAGGATATAGTCAAGTGATGTAGTCATTATTAAAAAAATATGTCAAGTCGCTCATATGTACTGATGTGAGTGTGATCAAAAATATTGTATACTATAAAAAAAATTGTTTTATATATATTTATACTCGAATTTATATTTTTATATGTGCTATTGTATACAAACCTACAAACAAGTATTTCGGTACTTCGTAGGATATTCAATATTTATTTATTTATTGGTTTGTTCATTCATATTCATATGTAGTATCATTATCATATTATCATAATATATTTTAATATATTTTAAATGGAAATGGATTGAAATGAATAAATATTATTATTATTATTATTAATGTGGAAGGGTTACATTAATAACGGGTATATACTAAGTCTACCTGATCATTAAGTAAATTACATCCACAATGTTTAGGTTCATGAATTTCTAAGGATTCTAAATAATTTAGTTTCCAACCTTTGTTGGCATAGTGAAAAATTTCCATCTCGTTGAGATAGCACAAATTCTCGAATCTAAACGATACGGAAATTTTGCACTAAGCCAACAAAAATTGGAAACTGAATCATTTAGAATTTCTAGAAATTTATAAACATAAACAAGACTTAGTATAGGCGATCATTTGCAGTGAAGCGACTCATTCTGACATATCCAGCTATATTTATTATTGATCGAACTGTCAAACGTATTCATTTCGTCATGGTTACGTCGCTGAAAATAACGAAGCTGGTCGTCCAATCAGAATTGAAAGACAGCTGGTGTTATCGCGACAATTTCACTCACTATATGAAAGTCGCGTCTCCTGCGATATGAGGACCAATCAGAATGGGATTTCGCGAAAGTACACGCTTCCTTTCGCTTCCTTTCTTTCCGATCCGGAAAGACCACGTCGTCAAGTCAACCACAAATATAAACAGCAATGATACATCTTGTAATCTAATATGACATAAACTTCAGGTTGACAGACTTCATGTTTATTATTCATTAGTTGCAACTATTGAAGAATTCACTTTGTTTACTCGATCAAATTTCAAATAATAACTTGGTTGGTTCGTGAAATTATCTCAATAAATACGACTCGTGCTCACAATACAATCGATAATTCTGTCAGAAATCTTTAACTGGATCAAATTGCTTTGAGGTAACACCAAGCAATTTGATCTCGGTGATTTCTGATAATTCTGTCAGAAATCTTTAACTGGATCAAATTGCTTTGAGGTAACACCAAGCAATTTGATCTCGTTGATTTCTGACAGAATTATCGATAGTATTGCGACCACTCGTGGTATTAACCCCGATAACACGAGTTGCCTTTGGCTTCCGATTGGTCAGATTAGGTGAGAGTTTTAAGATGAGTGAAATAGTCATTATTACTGAATAAGAAAGGCCTGGTATGAAAGGCAAGTGTGGTGGTATATTCAGTTTGAAATAAAGTTTGATACTGTCCATATAGGACGAAACTGCAGTAACACAAGGGTTACAAATATTAAGTGGTATAAAAACATATGAATTTTTATTTCTCATTATCCCATATTATTTGAACTCAGAGCCCAGATAACTACAAATGAATAATCGTTCTCGCACAAGTCATATTTATTTTTACTCGTGAATGTGGATTGCGAGAAATATCATCTGATCCAACAATAAAATTTCCTTTAAAAAAAAATACTCACCTGTGCTGTCGGGTTTATGAACTTAACCCCTCTATACGAGATGGACAAACATATTTCTTCGCTGGGATGCTCCTTCGTTTTTATTACCCTCTGTATAGATTTTTTTGTCGAGTCTGTCCCCTTGAACTCCTTGATCAGAGTAGATCCCAAGTACTGAAAGCAAAAAAAAAACCTTTTGAATTGGTCTGCAACCAAAAAGTCTATCGTGAATTTACGTTCGCCGAGTATTTGACGTATCCCGTTATCAGCAGAATTGGCTGATGCCGCCATTGGGATTTTATGGAATTGGCTCCTCCCACAAATATTTCCGCCGGGGATTTTTTCTCTGGTTCTGGGATTTTCTTCACTGGCGGTTGCGGTGCTGGCCTTGACTTTTTATGTCTGTGTCTGATCGTCCCTGTATTGCTATTGACTGAGATGGCTGATGGCGATGGCAGTTCCGGTACTGGTAGATTGTTTTTCTGCAAAAAAAACAGACCTCCGTAAGGTCAAATAAGCTTTATTCATTCATTTTGAACAGTGTGGAAGTTCCTAGGATATGACGATTTTTACGCCTGATATTTGATATCAATTATTAGGCCAATCAACAGGGCTATTTATCAGCCTCAATTTAAATTGCCGATAACTTTTTTTTTTAATTGTAGGTCACACTGTGCACATTTCTTCTGAGAAATATTATCACCGCCAGGGGGGTGCAACCCACCCAAAAAGGAACTGAACTTAATTTTTAAAAATAACTTCAGATTCAGAAAGATCACACATTTTTACAAAAAAACTGACCATACCAAAATTTTAAGAAATCGTTTAGTATTCTTGAAAAAAATTGATGAATACACACCGAGGTGGGAAAAGATTTACTCCTGTCGTGAGATTAGTTAGTTATGCTATGATCTCGAGACAGTAATGAAACCTCCTACCGATGTTTGTATACTATTTTATTTACAACCATCATAAATTTCGATCAAAATTAATAAGGCTCTGTTTCGTTCTAAAATATTACATTTAACGACAAATTACCAAGAACGCGGTTTTCTCAGAATAAATGAAGCTTGTATTTTCTTGCATTGGGATTGCCAATGAATTGATATTCCAAAAACTTATAGGTTTTTAATCATACCACGAATTATATTTAGGACAACAATATATCGATTTGAAATACAGAAAAATCGTGTAATCTGGTAATTGATGCTTTACTTCTAGCCGTATTCAACGGAATACTCTTTTCCACGGCCTCATCTGTGATACCAATGGACATTTGTCCCCAACGATCGCTCATATTGATAAATAAAGATAACTAGTAAAAACACATGAATTTGACGTTTATAATTTGAATCATTATTTGCACTTGACAGATAGTAAAACAAAAACTAAGCAGGTTTATCACCGTGAAAATACAACGACAAGCTGTATTTTCACTGTAGTTCCGATTCTATTGGCTGAATTTCAAAATTTGAAATCCACTGAAATATATTGTCAAGTAGATATATTGTTACCGTGACTACGGGGTATACAATTGTCACCAATATATATAAATGTCAGAAAAATATTCATCTAGAATAGATGAAATGAGGACGGGAAGTGAGGGCGGAAAGTAGAGGTGTGTAATGTGACACTTCCCAACCTTCAATGACGTTAGTAATGACAGCATTACATATATGGTTGTAAATAAAGTTCTATTACTTCTCACAGAAATGTTCAATTCGGATAAATCTTCAGACATTCACAAACAGAGGCTTGCCTCCATTTCACAAGGAATAGAAATGACTTGATTAAATATAATAATTCTGACTATAAAAATCGCCACAACTAACATAACATAGAATTCTCATTAAATCTCAAGTATCTACTAGCAAGTTTTTATTCTCCGAGAGAGTATGAGAATGTTTCTTGATTGTTTGCTTTCCTGAATATTTATGTCAATCCAGTACGATTGGGTTTTCAGACGAGGATCGATTGTAGCACCACCAAACTTGGTATGCTAGAAGTTGGAACCATGATAAACACGAAAAAAAAATGTTTATCGAAATTCCAGGGGTGGAACATATATATTTTTTTTAATTTTGAAATAAATAAATAGATTTTTGCTGTAATCTTGGAAAGTGTATGATTTATCGGAAAAACAACTCAACAAGAAAGACAATTCAATTCAATTCAATTCTCCACAAAAATGATTCCCAGTAACTTTTTATGAAATGCGCTCGTTTTTTTCGGAAAACGTGATTGAACGCCGACATCAAATTTCAGGTTCACGCTTATCCGCAGCTGAAAGATCTGGCGGAGCCGATTATTTGATTGGTCATAACTCCGCTGATAATGATCGGAGAAGGAAAAGGAAAAGTTATTATCGTTTCTGAAGACTCCTATACCTTCTCATGCAAATATAATATGCGAGTATTTGAGTACCTAAAATGTGCTTTGTCGCACTCCACGGAGATGTTTGCGGATGATCCGAAAATCATGAATAATTCAGTAAATATGGAATTATTATACTAAAGCAGCAATCCATACCCTCTTTGGACTATATGCAACGATTTTAGAATAGTGTGATAGGTCCCAATAATACATGCAAAAAAAACTTCATTTTTCATGTAGGATGTGTATGAGCGATTATTTTCAACATTTACTGAAGAAATTGCCGGAATTATGGGTGGCTTGAAAACTGAGGCAGGAGTAAATCCAGTTTTTTCTTTGGCATGTATAAGTGAAACTTGTCTCACTAGTCTAAAATCGTTGCATATGGTCCAAAGAGGGTACTGATTCCTGCTTCAGTATAATTTTTCCATATCAACTGAAATGTCCTTAACTTTCGGATCCTCCGTAAATATCGTAGAAGGGTTATATGAAGTGGAATAAAACACATTTTGGGTACTCAGATACTCACATGATGTGGTGTTGCAGGTTTTTCCGGGTTTCCCTGCAGCTCTGAAAGTGAATGCGACACCAATACCATTTAAGCCGCCCCGGAGCGCCGATCGATCATTTTGATGTTTTTACTTTGTTCTTGTTAGTTTCACTATGTTAAATATACTTCCTGATCGCCAAAATCTATTAAAACAATTATTATTTTTAGCAAAGTTATGAAAAATCTAATTTTCGGCTCTGCCGGAAATGGCAGTTTTTGGTAAACAATTTTTTTTCTAACCATACATCATGTCAAGTAGTCATGTGCCGAGTTTCAAAGTGCTACGATTCATTCTTCACTTGTGGCTTACATTTATCTGTACCATGTATATATTTTATGTGTATTTTCTCATTTATACATATTTTATTTGCATTTTCATGACAATTGACGTGTCGTGTAAACTTTCTGTATTAAAAATAATAACTTGTAGGATCGAATAAATAATTAATGAAACTTCATTTGCTGGGAATGCAATGGAAAATTTGACACAAATCTGACAGAAAACAACTACTTCCCTGGCTGATACCGCGACGGACATTGAATTACATCTGACAGATAATTGTACAACGTTCTTCCGAAAACTTCTGAGAAGTCAATACAAGAATTGCATGAAAAAAAAATGACTCACCAGGAAGCTGATATCCGTTATCTCTTCTAGTTTCGGTCCTGCAACTATATGTTCTCCGCTACTGACGCTTGCCAATATCCGTTTTCTATGGCCAATCTTCTCAATGTCTAACACTGCCGACAATTCCACATCCCATATCCTTTTAACCCTTTCCATATCGTGATACAAATGTTTCACAAAGGTTTCATAATACTGTTCCAGATTTATTTTCTTCAGCCAGCGTTTGACAGTGTTTTGTTCGTTATTATTGTTACAAAGGCTCGGTGGATTGTCATTTATTTTCACCGGGAGATGCTTTATGGAATCTAGTAGTATCTGTCTTTCCAGTTCGCTGGTTATTCCCATTTCTTTCAAGTCGTTTTCTTCTATCACTCCGTTCTGGAAATAACCGATATATTCGGAACATTCGATTTAAAATGTGGTTCGATTCGATGTCGAGCAAGTCGGGAACTCGTTATTGACTGGGTGCAATTCGGATTTGCTGAGACTAATGATATCAAGTGAAAAAAAAAAGGTTGTTACGAGTTTGGTTCAATTAAGAAACTTCTTCACGATGAGATGAGTCGATATGTATACAGGAAACCGCTGAGACTGTGCAAGCAGAAGCATTGGTGCTTTGGGCTTTGGGGCTGCCGACCCCCCCAAGCCACTAAATTACTACTGTTATTCATAACACTCGGATGACGAAAAAAAAAAAAAGAAACTCGTAACTGATTGAATTATTGTATGTTCAGCCCCCCCAAAACTGAAATCCTGGCTGCGCCACTGAGCAGGAGCTTCACCCAGATAAATCACCATTTTCGCAAATGTGAACTCATGATTGGTTGAAATTTAATGACTTGTTGACGTGGTTGAAATTTAAGATATTTTTAAGATATAGGAATGAAATTTGGAGGATCTATATAATACATAAAATTGCATTTTTTGACAATTCCACGCAATTTCCGCTCGCACCGGATGTGATATAAACTTTCGATTTTTAAATAAGACACCCGGTATATTTGTTATTTTTTGTAACAAAAAATATTTAAAATTTTGAAAATTATATTTGAATCTAGAGGGCTACGAATACGTTCAAATTATTAATTTTAATCCTAAAGTATGAATACAACTTTACGGTTTTCGGTTAAAATGCATCTCCTGGGTCAATTTTTAAATTATGATTACCATTTTTTTTCAAATGGCAATATTGGCTCGTCAGGTCAGAAAAAAAGAGCATTTCATAACGATTAATTTGATACTGCACACTATTAGGTCTCGAAGAAACTTTCGTCAACTAACTTAAAAATATTACGGTAGATCTTTCGTTTCGAGATCAAAATAATATTAAAATTTATCGAGTAACCTGTGACTAACACAAATGATATAACAAAACCATCAATCAAAAAACTAATATCTCCTTGCATAAATGATCTTATTAACATGTTTTTCAATCCATAGCGTACAGAATAGTTTCCTAATTTAGATTTCGAGAAGTGAGGTAAGATAACATAAGTAATGTTTTTTTTTTTCAATATACCTTAATTACCTTGTTCTATCAGTTATGTAGGTCACAGGTTACCTAATGTGAATCTCATTTCAATCTGAAATGTTTTGAGTAGTCTTTTCAAGTTTTTTTCAACGAAAGTTGTTTGAAAATAATAACAGTGAAGCGGTATCAACATAATCGTAATGAAATTCTCAAAATTCCATTTAAAAAAATTAGTAATACATATTCTGAAATTAAATTGTATGTACATAGCAGAAATACTTCGACTTGTCAAAATTTACAGTTTTAAGCCGTATAGAGAATCCAATTCTCTTTTCAACCATCTAATTTTTTTAAAATTTCGTTAATATGTTTTTTCACAATAAGCATTTGAAGTGTCAATGTAACCAAAAGAAAAACTATTATGACATGTAGTATTTAAATAATTAGAAGCAAAATTGTTGTCAATTAACGAAGCAGGTGTTCGAAATGTCCACCTAATACTTCTTGACAATAAAAAATTCGATTCACAAATTCCTGCCGAACATTATTCAACATGTCTGCAGTTATACCAGCACAAACCCGTGTTATTCGTTCTTTAAGTTCTTCCAAAGAGTTGGATTGTTGCTCATACACTTTGGATTTGACGTATCCCCACAGAAAGAAGTCACAAGGTGTAAGGTCTGGTGATCGTGCCGGCCATTCGATTGGTCCACGACGTCCAATCCATCTCATAGGGTATGTTACATCCAAATACTCTCGAACTTGACGTTGGAAGTGAGGAGGGGCCCCATCTTGCTGGAAGGTGATGTGTTCCTGAAATTCGTTCTCATTTTCTTCTAATATTCCAAGTATGAGTGGTTCAACCGTATCTCTTAGTAAATCCAGGTACAAATTACCGTTTAAGTTTTCTTCCAGAAATAAGGGACCTAAAATATGGTCTCCCAGAATTCCAGCCCACACATTTACTTTCTGTGGGAACTGTGTGTGACCTTCTCGAAAGATATGGGGATTTATATCACTCAAGTATCGCACATTTTGTGTATTCACATTTCCGTTTAAA
This sequence comes from Chrysolina haemoptera, assembly GCA_958298965.1. NCBI lineage: Eukaryota > Metazoa > Arthropoda > Insecta > Coleoptera > Chrysomelidae > Chrysolina > Chrysolina haemoptera. The sequence continues at coordinate 2,283,949 of OY282601.1, read as the reverse complement.
AAAAAGGTACTTTCATCTGAAAAACAAATATTCCTAATGTAATTGGGGTTCCTAGCTATCTTTTCCTCCATAATTTCCCAAAATTCCATTCTTCGGTCTGGGTCGTCTTCTGTGAGTTGGTGTAACATTACTGTAGCTGTTGAGACCACAATCGTACTTGCTACACGAGAGGTACTTTGTTGCGGATTTACCACCATTTCGGCAATTATCGAAACCTTTGTCTCTTCCGGAATTGATTTTCGACCAGCTCCACCTTTCCTATGAACACTGCCAGTTTTGTTGAATTTTTCAACTAGTTCCCTCAAATATTTTCGAGTTATAGGATATTCAGGAAATTTTTCATTAAAAATTCTCTCCGCTTCGTGGTAGTTCCGATGGGCCTCACCAAAATTATAAATTGCTTCAATTTTTTTTTCGAAAGGACGTATACGAACCATGATGATATCAAATATTCAAAGTAAATAATAATTATAAGTAGACAAAACTCCTCAGTGAATATGAATACAATAATTCATCAATCCATTGTACTTTTATAGGTAACTAATTAATTATTGTCATTTAAACAAATCCAATAAATAGTCCTTTCGTAGTACCTGTTATTACTTTTGTCATTAAAAATAAATGAAATGGGTATAATTTCGATATCCTAATACCTAATTAAGATTTGAAAGGAATTCAAAATGAATAATTATTAATGTTGTGAATTGTCTTTATTGACCGTATTTCGTTATATTGATTGCAATTGTGAATTACTAGAACAATTAAGGTATTTTTCTTCCAACATTATTATTTTAATACCACCCAAAATATTTTCCGTCCCATTATTTCACATCAAACCCTTCAAAAGTTATTGAGGTAAGGTAAGGAAACGAATTCAGATCCGCTCTTACACTTGACACTTCAAATGCTTATTGTGAAAAAACGTGTCAACGAAATTAAAAAAAAATTAGATGGTTGAAAAGAGAATCAAATTCTCTTTTCAACGATGTGTCACTCGACCCCCATGCCATTTAAAAAAATTAGGTTTTTGTGCCCCCCCCCGCGCCATCTATCGAGCAATCACAATGTGTTATATTTCAAAAAGTAGTATCGGTGAAACCCTCGAAACGGTTTTTTTTTATCTCTCTACGGCAAACCGTTCAAAAGTTAACAGGGGGGGGGGGACTATAAAAAACCGCACTGTATATGGACCACCGATGCGCGAATCCATTGCCCTGTTCAAAATTTGTAACTCACCAGAAAGTTCAGATCATCGAATCCATTAGTTACGAACAGGCCGGCGTAGTCCCCCATCCCCAACCCGAGCAACCACTTCTCCACCGTGGAGCTCGAATCGGCGGATTTCGTCAGGCTGTTTTGAGAACAGCTTATGGTCATTAGCCTACTTTGGAACTCCTTCTCCAACTCGGCTACGAAAACGGATTCGCGCACTATCCCCGTGCCGAAGGACGCCATTATCTCCTGGATTTTCGCCCATTCCTCTTGCTCGTCGAACGGGCTCAACGCCGAGACGCGTTCCCTGTTTTCTTTATTGTCGAATTCCTTTTCGGAGCTGGACGATTTTTCGTTATCGCTTTTGATTCCTTCGCAGTTGCCGCTGTCGTAGACGCGTTTTAATTTTTTCAGAGTTTTGGGGCGTTGGGCGGGGGTGTTTGGGTTGATGTTCTCGAGGACTTTGTTCGATGAACCCTTTATGAGGCCTGGAAATATTGGAAATATACTCATGAATGCTCTAGGTACGCTTTATGTTATCAATACTGTTGTTCATAAATTGCTACTGCAAACTCTAGAAGACAATGATATCAGAGAGAACTGTTTAAGACTATTTGAAAGCTACCTTCAAAATAGATTGCAGATACAATGAGCAATCAGAAACAAATAGAATGTGGAGTCCCACAAGGTACGGTACTGGGACCTCTTCTTTTCAATTTATATACAGAGTGACCCATTTGAAAGCGGGCCACCTCTCTAAAACTGTTATTTATTATCCGATTCAGAAGTTTTTTTTTTCAATAGATAGAGCGTCAATAGTTCTATTAGAGTGCTGTGAAGTCGAAATAGAAATAAAATTTTCAAGGCCTACTTCGAATTTTTTTCAAGGTCAAAAATCCAAAAAACATACTAGCGATTTTTTTATATGAAATTTGACGACGCCACTGGATTTGTGATACTTTCAAATGGTTGTGACTAAAATTTCACGATGAAATATGTTTTTTCAACAGAAATATAGCATAAGTAAAATTCTTATCACTTTATCTAAATATTTGGAATTGTCGTCATATTAAATCACAATATTATTAATAATATCGTTTAAAATGCTCTTTCAGGTCGTTAGCAGTCGAGCTTGTAAACAGCAGTTATTCAAAATGGTGTCAAATTATGTTTCTTTCAAACAGAACTCTATAAAGAATGGAAGATAGTTATGTCCATCAAAACACTGCAGTTTTTTTGTCAACAGAGAAATGAAATATACATCTTTACATCAAATAGTAATCAATATTCAATAATCAATAATAACCAATATTGATGAAATAAATGAACTACAACAAAAAAATGGATTGAGATGAGAGTGCCCAGACATTAATTTCCGTACTTTGTAACCAATTTCCGATTTAATTCGATACGTTTATTCTACCATTTTCTATTGCTAACTAATCATAAGATTCGATCATTAGTTTGGGGTAACATTTATGCAAGCCTGGTCTTATTCTTTCACGCAGTTCCTCTTTGGTGGTTGTCAGTTATTTCGAATATCTATCTTGGTTTCATTCAAACATGTTTGGGATGCCACATTTCGAAAATATTATTTTTATTAGAAGGCTTTGAAACTTAAGTTGCCGTAGAGATGACAAGTCATTAAAATAAAAGACGAAAAGACACAAATTTGTCAGTATTAATAGTGAAGTTTATAACTCTTCAAGTACCTACACTAATAAAGAAGTATGGCAGATAATTTGACTTTGCAGGAGAAAATTGAAATAGTAAAACTTCGTGGTAACAACGACAGATCCGAAAGGGAAGTATGTAGAATTTTCAATAACATGCATCCGGAGCGGCGAAATATTAGCAGAGCTACAGTTGGAAGAGTAAACAAAATTTTCAATCAGTATGGAGCTGTTAGTAAACATATCCTGAAGAATATCAATACTGTACAAAGGCAGAGACGAAATAATTCTGAACGAATTCGAAATTATTTTAATAATAATCCGAAAACAAGTGTGAGAATTACAAGTTTGGACATCAACTTACCGCGTGAAACAATAAGGAGAAATCTTAGGAAATAATATGAAGCCCTTTAAACCAAAGTTTCTTCACACCTTAGAAGAAGGCGATAATGAAAAGAGGATGGAGTATAGTTTATGGGCTCAAGGAGAATATCTAAATAACAGGAATTTTCTGAAAAAAATTTTGTTCAGTGACGAGGCAACATTCACAACCAATGGAACAGTTAATTCTCAAAATTCAAGGTACTGGACGGAAGAAAATCCACATTGGATAATAAATTGCAGAAGACAGTACTCCCAAAAAATAAATGGTGCGGAATATTACATACCAGAATAATTGGCCCCTTTTTTTTTGAAAACAATTTGAATGGTCAAATTTTTTTGAATTTTTTGAAAAACGAGTTTTCCAACGCTATGGATGAACTTCCACTAGCAGAAGAGGCCCATATTCTATTTCAATAAGATGGCTGTTCCATCCACAATAGCAGGATTGTTAGAGATTGGCTGGAAGAAAATTTTCCTAATCGGTGGATAGGGCGAAATAGTTCACTGATTGAGTTTCCCCCCAGATCCCCGGACTTGACTCCACTTGATTTTTTTTTATGGGGCACCGTTAAGGAAAAAGTATACAAAACTCGCCCAACGAGCAAAGAGGAACTGCGTGAAAGAATAAGACAGGCTTGCAGAGATATCACCCCAAATCAATTATTGAATGTTTTGGTTAACATTAAAAAACGATATGGTAAAAGTATCGAATTGAATGGAGATTTTGTGGAACAGTCCAAAATTTAATGTGTGGGCACTGTCATGTTAATACATTCTTTTGCAGTGGTTCATTTATGTTTTTAATATTGATAATTATATTATGATATAAAGATGTGTATTTCTATTCTTTGACAACAAACTGCAGTGTGCTAATAGAGATAACTATATCGCACATAAAGTTGTTATGTTCTGAAGAAGTATTTTATACCATATTATTTACAAAATTGTTATTTAATATACAACTATTTGAATTATTTTGACAGTGATTGGTATATTTTACTTATGCCATATTTCTGTTAAAAAAAATAATTTTATCTTGAAATTTTAGTCACAACCATTTGAAAGCATCACAAATCCAGTGGCGTCGTCAAATTTCATATAAAAAAATCGCTAGTATGTTTTTTGGATTTTTGACCTTGAAAAAAATTCGAAGTAGGCCTTGAAAATTTTATTTCTATTTCGACTTCACAGCACTCTAATAGAACTATTGACGCTCTATCTATTGAAAAAAAAAACTTCTGAATCGGATAATAAATAACAGTTTTAGAGAGGTGGCCCGCTTTCAAATGGGTCACTCTGTATAAATGAATTATTCCATGTGAACAGCGTAACCATGATAGCGAGACCTATGATCACCTACGGGGCAGTAAGGTGGCAAGGCAAAACCGAGCTCGCCACAACAAAGAAGATCTTGGAGAAAGTGCAAAGACCAGCATGTCTTTGTATAACAGGAGCAATGAGGTCGACTCTAACAGCAGCAATAGAGGTCATTCTGGACCTCACTCCTCTCCATATCATGGTGAGGAGAACTGCTTGGGAAGCAAACCTCAGGTTGGCTAAAGTCGGACTCAAAGGGAAGGCACACGGTGTAAGGGGCTTAATCCCAACGGACTGTGCACACCTTGCCGATCTTCCAACTGACGAAATTACCAGGAAACTTAGTTTCGAGAAATTTTTTCGAACGGAACTAAACACCAAGCGAGAACGGAACACAGAATCCATTCGAGCACTGGGAAAGAATACCATAACATGGTACACGGAGGGGTCCAAAACTCCCAAGGGAACTGGAGCAGGAATCTTTGGGCCTCGCACCAAATACTCTGAACCCATGGGCCAGTGCCCCAGCATTTTTCAAGCGGAAATTCACGCTATAGAAAGGTGCATTCAGTTCAACCTCAACAGGAAATACCGGAACAAGGAAATTGTGATCCTCTCCGATAGCCAAGCAGCCATCAAAGCGTTGAGCTCTTCTTACATCAACTCGAAGATGGATTGGGAATGCCTAGGCAGGAACAAGGTGACCCTCCTCTGGGTGCCGGGGCACGTCAGAGTGGAGGGCAATGAACAAGCAGACATCCTGGCACTTAAGGTACAGCAACGCCACTGATCGGGCCAGAACCATTCTGCGGACTTGGAAAATCTTACTTCCGAGAAGAACTCAATGAAGCTAAAGAAGCAATGAGAGCAACATGTTGGCTAAGACTTCCAGGGCTGAGGCAGACCAAAAATCTCCTCAGCAATATCAACCGAGCAAGATCGAAGACACTGATTAACCTCAGCAAAACTGGTCTAAAGACAATCACGGGATTTCTAGCGGGGCATTGCAGACTCAAAGAACACCTAAGGAAGCTAGGCTTAGAGGAGGACAGCACCTGCAGATTCTGTGGGCACATCCAGAAACACCCCACAATATATTGATGGAGTGTTACGCTGTACATCGTAAAAGATTTAATATACTGGGATCACCCGGCTGACTATGGGAGAAATACCACGAGTACACCCCCTCAAAATCCTAAAATTTCTGAAGGAATTGAGGCTTGAAGGGCTGCTGTAAACAAGAACACTTTGTGATGGCAGAAGAAGATGGGGCACAATAGATCTAATCAGGTCGCAGCGCATCAGTCACCATCCATACTTACCAATACCAATAATATGAACAGCGTTGAACAAATAATTAATAATAATAAATAAATAAATTTAAAGAAGGATAACCGGATGACACCAACTTATATAGTTTGCCCTCACGAATGGTCCATTTTGGAAACCTTTCTGGGGTTCTGGATACATCATTCACAAGGCGGGAGTACCAGTTGTCCTGATCATACTGGGATACTTCAATGTAATTGACCCCGCGGGATAGAGCGTCGGCTACAACGTTAGATTTACCTTTACGGTGAATAATTTCAAAGTCGTATCCTTGTAACTGCAGAGACCAACGTGCTAGACGACTTGATGCATTCTGCAAGTTATGCAACCATACTAATGAATAGTGGTTCGTGATAACGCGAAATTTTACACTCTCGATGTACGGGCGGAACTTCTGAATGCTCCATAAGACACTTAAACATTATAGCTCAGTTTTGGAAAACTTAGCTTCCTTGCTGGTGAGTGACCTGCTAGCATATGCGATGACGTGCTCGCCATCATCCAATTGCTGCGTCAAAACACAACCTAATCCCATCTGGGACGCATCGCATTGTAAGGTGAATTCCTTAGAAAAGTCGGGGCAGACAAGTATAGGAGCAGACACAAGGCACTATTTAACTCTCAGGAAGGCAGCATCCGCTTCCGGGGACCAAGAGAATTTTTGATTTTTCCTCGTTAACTTTGTAAGAGGGCTGACAAGACTAGATAATCCTTGATGAATCGACGATACCAAGCCTCCAGCCTCCAAAAGCCTATCAAAAACCTTTCTCAATACCTCCAGGTGCGAATCAAAGTCCCTAGAAGCGATGATTATGTCATCGAGGTAAACAAATACCGAATCCTCCAAGTCGCATCCTAGGATATTATCAACGAATCTCTGAAATGTTGCAGGGGCATTATGTAAACCAAAAGGCATACGATTGAATTCAAATAAGCCCTTACCCTGAACGGTGAAAGCTGTAATCTCTTTACTAGCTTCTTCAAGAGGAATTTGATGGTAGGCACTTTTGAGATCAATGGACGATAAAACACGAGCGCCGCGTAATCGGTCCAAAATACTATTAACATATGGTAGGGGGTACGCATCACGAGCCGTGACCTTGTTTACGGCTCTATAATCGACACAAAACCGATATTCATTTCGCTTATTTGGTTTTGGTATCATAACAATTGGAGACGACCAAGCAGATTTAGAAGGTCGTATAACTCCAGATTTCAACATATTGTCGACTTCATCATGAATTATCTTCAACAAATTGGGTGACACCTGGTAATACCTCTGTTTAATCGGAGAGTGAGTACCAGTATAATAATAATAATACTTTGGACAAATAATTGGTTATGCAGACGACACTGCAATATTCTATAAGCCAGACACTTGGCTCGACTTGAAAACTGAAGTAGAAGCAGATTTCCATATGCTTAAAAAATGGACAGTGAATCTGGGAAAAACTAACTTTCTCACTTTCAGCTGCAATTCATCCACCGATTGTCCATTTGAAATTCTTGATGTCGGCGGCAAGGAAACACACTAAAACTAGAGTCCTTGAGAGAAATCAAATACCTGCACATAGATAAACAAATAAAATATACAACAAAAAAACTTCTGACAATCCTTTACAATTTCCGTTTACTGAAAAATTACTTACCTTTCAGAGAACTTAAACGATTATATGGTGCCCTAGTTGAAAGCCACTTGAGATATGATATTACGGCATGAGGAGCAGCTCTGCGTGTACACCTCAATCCCTTAGAAGTATTACAAAAGAGGTTCATGGAATTGATAATGTCTAGAAATTCGAGTTACTCGTCGGAAAGTGAGGTTATGGACATGAGGCAATTATGTTACTCTTGCGCAAACGTAAAATATCATTTCGGCAAAACTAAAGCAACACAAAGAGTATACTCTTTCATGTCAAAGAAGCTATATAACACTGTATTTGAAGAAATAAAAAATCTTCAATCGAAACCAGCATTCAAAAAGCAACTGAAAAAATGTATTCTCTCAAAAGACAGGCAGTTCTTTAAAACATATTTTTTTCATTTATGAACTTTTTTCGATTTTTTACTGTACATATCTTAATATGTGATATAGTTTATACATTATTATTTCATTATTTTGCTTCCTTTCATCTCATATAAAATCATATAATTTGTAAACTCATAAATTTATATTTTACTGGGCACGGTAGGCTGTGCCTCTGCTCTTGTATTTAAATAAATAAATAAATATTCCGGAAACACCGTGTATATCTACTTTCTAATAACAAACCTGCGAATGGAACATCCGAGTGATACTCCTCCAGAATATTATCGACACTTCTATCGGACAAGGAAACACTGCTGGAGAAACTGCCGCTGGATCCATCGAAAATCAGAAGATACTCGTCCTCTGTTTCGGTCTCCATATCTTTAGACCTCCTCTTATACTCCTGATGAATCCACGAATGTTGTTTTTTATATATTGTAAAGTGCAAACTTGCATGCGTCGATAAATTGGGCTAAACCGAAAACAGTCGTCATGCTGGTGCCTTGCAAAAGTTAACGGAAAAAAGTGCGAAGGTGGATCATAATCTAATGAGCTTGGTGGTTCTTTAAGCGACATCACCATACACCAAAGCCATTCAACGTCATCAGAAAAATTCTCACCTGGTGAATAGTTACCATTGCAATATCCAATAGAGCACTGTCAGTGACGTAATTTGACAGCTGTCAAATATTCGATGGGGGGACAAACAAAGCCATTTTCTACGCGTCTCCTTTTTGTGGATTTTCTGCGGAAAAATTTCTAAAAACACGTTCTTGCCATTTTGCCATCAATTGATTGTGTATATTCTGAATTGAGTGCAAAAGTCTGTAGAGATGTTATAAACATGTATTTTTCAATTCAAAAGTACGTTGTTTCGATGATAGGTATCATACAAAGAGTTTTCTCTTTTAGATTTGAGGACATAAATCATGAAGACTTGTGCCGTTATGGGTTGTTATAACCGATCCCATCCAGACCAGCACGTGAAATTTCCAAAATGTCCTATACAAGCAAGGCAGAGACAGGTAGAAACTTCTGGAGTACAGAGACATACTAGTTAGATCGTTCCGAACATCCGGACCATGTAGGTAAGTAGGAACTTGCAGTTAACACTAAAGTCAACATTCGTGAATGTAATAAAGTTTTGTATTATATATTTATTGTCAAAGATCGCAAAACTAACAGCGAAGTTATTAGTAAAATTAAACGATTTCTCATCAGAAATTTGGTAAAGTTCAAAAAAAATCACAATTAACCACTAACCACCGCAAAAAACAATTTTCTTTTCAAACTCAAATTCTTTGTTTGTCCCCCATCAGTTGAACACCGCCATGTTGTGACGTCAGCTGACAGAGCTCTATTGCCCAGCTTTTGATATACTTTTCATTTGACGATTGAAAACATCTCATATACACAGTGTGAACCATTTAAAATGGAAACATCCTCATAGAATATACTGTCAACCGATTGGATTTTTTTCCTTCAGTAAAAAGTACACTCGGACACTAAATTTCATAAATTAATCTTCATTTATTTCTCAAATGGTTTATGTCAGAATTACGTTGTAGTGCGTCTATAATTAAAAAAGTTATGAGGAAGTGAAATTCAATAAAAGGCCCATTAATCAACTCGCCACTTTCTCACTATAATACTAGATTCAGGAATTCTCGAAATACATACTGTTCATAATTTTCATAATCTGTTCATAAATTTGAAAATAAAAGATCCTGAAATTCTATTAAGCGACAAAAATTTTAAATTTATTCTCCTGTAATGTTTTCATTTATGGAGAGATTTTGATGAAATTCGGATCAGTAATATTTCGAGACATCCTGAGTCCAGTGGTGTAGTCAGAATTTTGATAAAATATCTGAAATTCAATTGTATACAAATTTCAACGTAATTTTGATATAAACCATTCAAAAATTAATTCAATCCAATGGCGTAGACGAATTGTTTCATAAAAAACACAATTTTTCTACGACCACATGGAAATATGCCCATTTTATGCGCTTTATCGATCAAGAAAGTAGGCCGATTGTAAACACTTTTTCATTTCTACATGTAGTGTACTGATCATTTCAGTACAGGATATTTCATTTCCCTCGACTTTAATGAACTACTAGACTGTCATTTTTATGATCATAAACAATATAAGATCGAATCAAGTTTGTTAACGTTCTAATAATTTGACATTTCACATCAGTATTTACAAAATTCGTTTAAAAAAAATAAGTTTTCGAAAATTAATAGTAATAGTGAGGATGATTTGACATTGACACCGCTGATTTCAATATGAAGATTGATGACAATCGAATTCTATATTTTCGAATAGTTGGCACGAAGTTTTGATAGCAGGTAATTTAATATCATTGTTATGTGAGCTCGTAGCACCGAGTGAAGAGTAAGGGAACATTCAGGATTTGAATAGTGGGAGTGAGGGTTCAAATCCCACACAATCCACTTTTTTTTTCTTTTTTGAAATCTATAAGTGTTCGCTTTTTAGGTTGTATGTATTATGAGAATCATGACGGCAGGAAAGTTTATGATAAAAAGTGTTATTAAAAATATTACAGATTTGTTCAAGTTTCAGATGGTCGTAGAAAAAGTATAGTGTACAATTTGCATGAAATAACCTATTTTATGCTCATTGTACATTATACTATTTTTTAATTTATGACTTTAAAAATAATGATGGTGGGGCCTAAAAATGAAGGAATTCATGAAACTTTGTGTCCAAAAACCATTTCAATCAGTTGAAAAATGTATGTTTTGATAATTTTGTTTCAATTTCAAGTGGTTCACACTGTATGAGTCAATGTATTTCAATGGAACCACGTATTTAATGAATTAATCATCTTTCATATTCTATGGTGTTGGTATTTAATACAAGTACAATCAATCCATTCAATAGTAGGCATGATACAAAATGATTCATTTTTTAAATAGTTCACAGTGTCCTCCTTTCTTCAGAGTCAAGACTTGTTCAACCATTCTGCCACCAGTAAGAGATTGTGAGAGAAGAATAATCAATGATGAGTTTTTCATTCACTTTTACTGTTCAGGAGCTATAACTAAAATATTAATGCAAACATTTTCCAGTGTCCCATAACATTAAAAAAATTTGAAAATAAAACAGTCTCAATTAATGTAAATTGAAAGAATTTTTTTTTTAGAATTAGAAAAATCTACGATGAATAAAAATTATAAAATGAAAAATATGAAGACAAGCTTTTATACAAATACACTGAAAATAAAAAAAATATTTTTTTCCATTGTTTGATCTAGGCTATTCTGTGAGTAACAAATTCAAAAGCTTCCGTGGATACAAAATAGATAATCTTGTACAGGAAGATATTTAATCTAATAGCCACAGAAAAGTAAGACCCTGTGAATTATTTTAAAAAATTAATTATTTTGTATCATGTGTACTATTGAATTGTACTCGCCTAATTTGAGCTGATTATTGTCGAAAATGTCTAAATATTGAAAAAAAAAAAAAAATCATCACCCTGTATCTCGAAACCCAAGCCGTTTAGTATATATGTTTATATGAACTTTTCGTCCTGAAAACTTTCAAAGAATCACCTTTCGAAGTTCGTGAGAATATATTTCTTTATGTTAAGCAATTCTGGAAAATGTTCCCATTAGTATTTTCATTGTAGCTCCTGAACCGTATAAGTGAATGAAAAATTTTAAGAGAACAAAAATATGTTAAAGAAACAACATTGATCATTTCTGTCCCGTAATATGTCAGTGACGGGGGAAAAAAGAGTATGAAGGGTTGAACAAGGCTTGACTCTGAAAAAAGGAGGACCCTGTGAATTACTTGAGTAATGAATTATTTTGTATCGTGCGTAGTGTTGAATGGTGTACTTGCCCAATTTGAACTGATTATTGTCGAAAATGCCGAAGTTAACTCCAAAAAATCTTGAAAAAAATGTTTATCGTCCTGTATCTTGGTACATATGTTTATATGAACTTTTCGTCCTGAAAACTTTCAAAGAATCTCCTTCCGAAGTTTGTCAACGTAATAATTTTTGAAAATATTTCTCGTTGGAAAAATTCCACAAATTCCGACAAAATGAACAATCTTTTAAAAGGTAGTATAGGTTATTTGGTGTTTATTCAAGTAGAGAATAAACTCTATTATCAGTTGTCATGAATATCTTGTTCCCGCCGCGCTAAAGAGGTGCAGGCAAACTGCTTTCAAAAAATTCTGCACCTAACGTGATAACACACTGAAAGAAGGTTATTGAGTCCAATATGGAAAGACTTGCTTATCAAGCAGTTTCTTCAAGCTGGTTGGAATTGAAAGTATTTTCTGATGAGATTCAAGGACAAGGAAAAGCTGAACGAAAAATAATGCACACAAATGACACCACAACAAAAAAAACTCAAAATGCCTGTCAAGCTTTATTCATTATATTATAACAATACTATACGATAAAACTAATAACAGTAACATAAAACAATAAAATAATATAAATAACACATGACCATAGTTAGACCCGGTAATATTTTTAGTCAACTGAAAATGTTAATGATCACGAGATGAAAGAATTGGAATGCGATAATGCAAATGGATAGGAATCAGTCAAAAATGCCAAAATTATCTTAAGTGGTAATCAACAATTACATACATTTAATATCATAGGGTTGTTATTATTGAAAATATTTATATACTTAAAGCAGGCTCACAAAATTGAGCATTAATGTTTGAGACTGAGTGGTGTACACATTTTTTTGTACTAATGTAACTGACGCATGCAAGGCAACACATAATTCGAAATAATCATTGTAGCCACGCCCCCATTCATAATACACAAAATGAGTTATTAATATCTAGAAATACCATTTAAACTCCCGTTTTTTCAGGGAAAACAATATGTATATTTTCATATAATGAGACTGTAGAAATTATATTTCGATAGAACCATTTTTGGACTCGATATTCATTCAAATCAAAACTTTATCAAACTCGTCTGAAATATCCCCCTTTCCGCACTAGTTGCACAATATACTATTCAAGTATGCGATTAATTGTTTATAAAAGAATGAAAGGATAAATACATGTACTTTGCGTTTTTTGCATGTGTGCTTTTATACATGTGATCATTTTCACACGTGCGGGTATTTCTTGTGCGTTTATATGACTGCGCCTTTTTCTGAATGGATATTTTCAGTGCACTTATTTTCTGAACGCTTTTTTGCGGTCAAATACTTTCGAAAATAAGTCTATTTAGAAAATCTTTACTAGACGAAAAAAAAACAGAAAATCGACTATTTGTAAAATATTTACCAATAATCAAAAAAAAATAGCAAGAAGAATAATACAGACACGAACCAACCGAAAAGCACTTCGACCTTGATTTAGGGCATGAGGAAAATCAGAGAAAGCCTGAAAAACATATAGCCCAAAAAAAATTTGGAAGGGCATAAATGCCTTGCTATATAATTCTAATAAAACTAAACAAGAAATCAAACACATTACCGCCAATAAAGTAAAAGTTAGTGATCCTCAGAACATCTGCGAGGAAATCAATGAGCATTTTGTAACAATTGGACCTAAACTATCTTCGGCGATCAAAACTCAAAATGATATTATTGAAGATAGATCAAGTGTTCTATGTTTTTAACAACAGTATATATTAATGAAATTGAGAAAATTATTTAATTATGGATAATTTGGATATCCATGAATCTTCTGGATTTGATGAAATTACTATTAGAATTGTGAAAGTTATAAAAAATGAACTATCTCCCATTTTGCTTGATATAATATCTAAGTCATTAAAACAGGATGTGTGCCAGAAAAAATTAAAATTAAAGTTTCACCAATATTTGAAAAGGGTCGGAAAGATAACGTAAATAATTACCGACCTATATGAGTTTTACCAGTGTTTTCTAAAATTTTGGAAAAAAAAGTGGATGTCAGAGTTTTTAATTTTCTGGAGAAAAACAATTTATTAAGCCATAATCAATATGGTTTTTGGCAGGTTGAGAGACACAGACGCGGCAGTTCTGGATATTGTTTCGCATTGTTTAGCAACAAGAAATGTGGCCTTCTCTCTCTTGACTTGTGTAAGGCATTTGATACGGTTGACCAAAAAATTTTATTTGCAAAATTATACTCAATGTTATACCCATTGAGGAAAAATTCATAAATGGTTAAAAAATTATCTGATAAATAGAAAACAGTACATATTAGTTAATGGTGTTAGCAGTTCTTTGATGTATATCAAATGTGGGGTACCACAGGGATCAATTTTAGGACCTGTTTTATTTTTAATTTATATTAACTCCATTACAAATTTGAAATTGAAAGGAAAAATAAAACTATTTGCTGATGATACCGCATTAATATATTTTGCCACTGACTTCAAGGTGATACGTGAAAATATGGAAAGTGATCTAAATGTAATTTCAACTTGGTTACAACGTTTTAAACTTACTTTAAAGTTTAATAAATAAACATTTATATTTGTTTCTGAAAAACATTCCATTCATCCGCTATAATTTGGATCTCACTCTATAAAATACACAAAAATTACTAAATTTTTAGGTATTATTATTGATGGAAAGCTATCATGAAACAATCATGTTGATGAATTAAAAAAAAAAATCGATCCAGTCGTTGGTGTCCTATTTAAAATAAGGAAATTTTTTACCCTCAAATACCTTAAAAATATTTTTTCTACTAGCGTGCGCGAAAATCCACTTTTCCGTACTCATTTTAGTTTTGAAAGAGTCACTTTTCCGCACTCTTTTTAGTGCGGAAAAAACATTTCAGTGCGGAAAAGTAGATTTGTTTAGTTTTGCGGATTATACTGACATTTAAATATTGCGTCGCAGAAGGTTAAAATAGAAATCTCACCAAGTATGGTTGTATAGTTTAATATATATTTAATAATAAATGTTCTTTATGTTAACTTTTGGGTGTTTTTTTCGCTATAGTAGAAAAAATAGTGTACCTAACACGAGCGTAAAGTGTCTTTTCCTACGAGCGTGCGGAAAAGTGAAAATTGTACTTTTCCGTACGATTTTTACTTTTGTACCTAACTCTTACGGAAAATGCCTTTTCCGCCCTTTTCAGCGTCGTTCGTGCAACTGCCGTCGCGTGCGGAAAAGTACTAATTTCCGAACTTGTTAGGTAAATAACTATTTCCGCACGCAATTTCTGGGGCCATCTGCATTCGCGTGCGGAAAAGTATCACTTTCCGCACTTGTTAGGTAAACTACTATACTTTTGTCTTATACATTCTCACCTACAGTATTTGATATCAATTTGGGTAACCGCTAATAATCCAGTTTTGAAACCACTGAAAAAACTACAAAATAAATCTTTGAAATGTATTTATAACTTTCCGTTTTTAGAACTAACAGTAAACTTATATAACCTAAATTTACTAAATTTGATTTCGCTTTATAAAGTAAAAGTTTGTTCAATTATTCACTTCATTCGATTAAAGCAGAAAGTTTCTAATTTAAAATTCACCAAACAAGACAAGCAAACTGTTTAAGCCTCAGCAATTTCAGAAATAATTTTGGAAAAAAATCGATATATCATGATGGTATAGATATCCACAATTTACTACTAAATGAAAAAATAAAAAAAGTTACGATTTTTAAAAATAGAATAAAAAACTATTTTCTTTGTTAATTATTCTAAAATGGCTTAATTTTTCCATAATTTATTTTATTTTCTTACCTATTCCGAATTCAACCAACATGGATACTTTTTTCCCTTTTTAAATTGCTTTTGAAGTCTATCTATATCACCTGTATATTATTTTTTATGTAGATTTGTAAGGTATTGTAATTATTATTATTTTTTGTATCCCTATCATAAAAAATCCTGTTTATTGGGATATTAAAAATGAATAAATAAATAAATAAGAAGTTGGGCATTCGCAAGTTAGTTCCTCATCAGCACAGGAAAAATATCCACAAAGAGATCAATCAATGTGGTTTTCGAGATAGTAAATTAGCCAAAGCAGTTCTCGAAATCATTGAAAAATAATAATTTTACCAATATTTTATTATACATTTATTTTTACAATTCAATCACGCAAGAGTAACATTTCTCGAAGAACTTTTCATGTACTTTCCGATGCCAGCTAGTATAATTATTCAATTATGTTCAAATAGTTCCATCGAAATATTATCATATCCTTCGGTTGTTATTCAAATCATTAAGAAGGGCGTTGAATCCCGTTGAAATTGATTAAAAAACGTTGTTGTGAGCCAGGAAAATAAACTACTGTCTATAGTGTAGTTCCTAAATTGTAGATAGGGACTCATAGGTTGTACATTGATTACTTATAATTCGGACTTCCATCGTCTTAATTAATGGTTTCTCCTTCTTTCAATTTTTTATACCACCTCATCTCTTCTTCCAAAAATTCACAAACTCGACATGACATTGAGACCAATCACCAGTTCCCGCAACTCACCGACCTTATAATCTAGCGAAATACCTCCTACCGATAATACAACCCTTACAGGGCAATAGCAGTTCTTTCGTCAAGAATTCCAAACACTTTGTAGACATTATTGAAGATGTTGAACTAGGACCCGAAGACCGTTTCACCAGCTTTGACGTGGAGAGCCTTCATACCAATGTCCCCACAGAAGAATCCCTCACCATCATCAAGAGGAAACTAGAAGGAGACATCCAGCTTCAAAAAAGGACTGACTTTCCCGTACAAGCGATATTGGACCTACTGCAGTGCGGCCTTCATAACTCGTACTTCCAAGAAAAGGACCGTTTCTTCTCCCAAGTTTATGGACTGCCGATGGGATTTTCTCTTTAGCCAGTAATCGACAACATATATATGGAGTGGTTCAAGGAATTGGCTGTCAGAAAGGCAGAATACATACCAAAACTATGGCTAAGATACGTGGACGACACATTCATCATATGGAACCATGGAGATGAACACCTTGAGAATGAATAACATGAGGAATTCAATCAAGTTCACGATGGAAAAGGAAACTAACAGTACCTTGTCTTTTCTCGATGTGAAAACTGAAAGAAAAGACACTGCTATCCTCAACTCTGTTTACAGGAAGAAGACACACAGTGGACAGTACCTCAACTACGGCTTCAATCACCTGAATTCCCCGAAGAGGGCATTGTAAGAACGTTGATGGAGAGAGCAATGTGGTGTATTTCCAACAACCAGGAGTCTCTGGATGCGGAAATAAACCACATCAAAAAAGACCTACGCTAAAACGGATACTCCGAGAAACTCATAGGGGAAGTTCAGAAACAACTCAAAAGGACCAAGACGGTCGAAGAACGACCACAAAACCCTGTTCTTGTCCTTCCCTACATCGGGGGTATCTCCGAGAAGATCAAAACGATCGGAAACAAATACAACATCAAGAGTTGCTTTCAATCCGGCAGTACTTTACGAAGCTTCCTCACAAAGACGAAACCAGAGAACCCGAGAACCAAAGAAACACAGAATCCAGCAAAAACTGTATTTACGAGGTCCCATGTAAATGTGGAGATTCCTATATCGAAGAGACCAAGCGGCCATTATTTGTAAGAATAGCTGAATACAAAAAGTGGACTCAACGGGGGGAAACATCTAAATCGGGAATTGCCGACCACGCATGCACCATCGAATTCTTTGGGACGAGCCTAATGTTCTTCATAGAGAAGAACACTGGTTCAAACGCAAATTTATTGAAACCGCCTATATCCAAGTCAATGGTGCCTTCAGTCAACCGAGCGTGGAAATTAAAAACGTATGGAGACCGCTAATGGACCGTTTTGGAAGGAGAATTAACGCGAAAGCACACGCGCCACAAGACTGCGCGTAATTACAACGTAATTACCGTATATCTGAAACAAAGCTCAGAGTTCTTTTGGGAGATCGTTTGATAACGACTATTCCACTCATGCTAAAATACGCGTTTTTGATTGGTGGAAATTTTCATATTGATAATTGAAAACAGCATGTTTTCGATTTTGTAGTTCGGCACTTGATTGGCTATTAGATACCTTTGTAGTTCGCTTCGTCATTGGTTGTTTTATAAAACGAACTTACCCCACCAGCAAGTTGGTATATTGACACAACACCGAACTTTGACCCAAACCATGATGAGCACTAACTATTAATTCATATCAACTTCACAATTTTCGACAAATTTTTGACACAACACCGAACTTTGACCAAAACCATGATACGCTTCACTTTTCATTCATATCAACTTTTCGGCAAATTTTGAATACACGTAAACCAAAACTCAACCCTTTCAATTCCCGTAAAAGCATGAAAATAAACGATGAGTCACTATCTATCTACCAATGAACTAAACAATTTAATAAGCTTGTTCGCGTTCGACGCGTTCACAAAATAAACTGCCCGAAACCGTCACAAGCATGCGTAGTCACACAGAAATCAAAAAATGCGTACAGTTCTGTGAAACTGCGCATGCATCCGATGGTTTCAGAGTTTGTTTTATAAACGCGAACAAACCTAAAGACAACCAACGAAGACGCGCCCTGTGAATGGTCACTGAAATAGCGGGAAGTTTGAAATACCAAGACAGCTACTCTGCGCAGTTTACTCCAAATAGTACTTTTAAAAATGGTTTTGATTTCATTTATGGAATAGTCTTAACAAATGCAACTCGTGTACCGATGATTATCATAAATTCCATCTTTTTTTCGAAACAAATTATGTTGAAGTTTAAGTTTAAGTTGAAGGAATTTTTATTTCGATAATCACCAATACACTTGTTGTATTACCTACGATAGTCGTCGCCGACCGATATTTTTACCTGTCACCACACAATTAGCCTACGTAGCAGGTGTATATGGGAGTAAAAAGGGTATTATCATCGATCGGCAACGACTATCGTTATCAAACGACCTCCCAAAAGAACTCAGAGCTTTTTTTCAGATATCTGACTAAATCTCTCAACCCGGAGAATCGGAGTGCTTCTTGATCTACTCGCCACCAGGTGGAGCGGCTTACACCCGTTTCATCAGCGCGAGACCAGATTGACCTAATGACGGAATTGTTATATTTGCCCAGAAATACTACTTTTTAGTGGTATTTCGACCTCAATCTGGGATATTATTTGTGAAATAATATTTCCAGAAAATGTACTCTGAGAGAGTATATTCAGCGCGGACTTTTCAATAGGCCCCGCCTACCAGCGGTTTGGGAGCCTATTGGCCGGTAGGAATGTGCCGCGGCCCTATAAATATAAGGCACATATGTTGCCTCTTTAGCATTCTTCTCTGAGCCTTGCTCAGAGTTAGAATTCCGATAGCTCACGGGAGCTCGGATATTATTTAGTTTTGACTCGCCCTTCTTTGCTTTGTTTAATATAAGTTTAGTAGTATTTCTGGTGGATAGAAATCTACAGCCTGGCATTGACGTTATAAGTAGAAGCTCGTTGGAACACCAACGATTTCCAGAAAGAATTCGGTTACCAACCCAAATAAGTTGTTGTTTTCTGACAGGTATTTGCCACAATTAGCCTACGTAGTAGGTGTATATGGGAGTAAAAAGGGTAAAAACATCGGTCGTCGACGACTATCGTTATGTAATTACCGTAATTACCGGCAGACCTATAAAACATCGTGTAGATTCTAAATTTGTTAGTATTCACCTGAAGACGATTGCAGATTCGAGCAACTGAAACGTTGTGCAAAAATTGAAAGAAGTATAAATCTTTCAACCATTAAGACGATGGAAGTCCGAGGTACAAGTAATCAAGTAACTACATCGTCTACAACCTTAAAAAAAATAGGTTGTACGGTTCATAATCCATATGTAGGAGGGCAAGAAATGTGACAGAAATCAGCAGGTACTTCGGTTTTAAATCAAGTTTTACTTTGCCACTTTTTCACATCCCCCCGCACTTTCAAATCCCGTAAAAACCTGAAAATGTACGATGAGTCGCTATCTACAATTTTGGAACTAGACTATGGCTAATAGCTGACTGTTTGTTGATTGGCCCGGTGTACCGGCTAATGAAATAAGTAACAGTCTTGAACATATTTGAGTCTTGGGACACACTGTAGCCGAGCATCAGTTACAATTTTCAGTTGGTACATGGGTGCTACACCACTGCAGTTGGAGAGTTCCGATCCTGTGTTAATTCAATATCAGAACAGAAAGGCGTAAAATAAAAACATGACCCTGCTATTATTTCAATACATGCGTAAAGCCGCGTCCACACTATGCCGCTGTATGCCATTTGCAAGGCCTGATGGCAAACCAACAGGCATTCGTCAAGCCAAGTAGCTTGAATTTAGACATAATTCAATGCCCGTCGTGGTATTAGCCAGGGGAGTAGTTGTTTTCTTACCGGTATTTCCTACAATGTTGAAGGAAACTGACGATTGGCATGAGACTTCGTACGGTTTTCAATCAATTTATTCAGCGACGAAGTCAATAATTTTTTTAAGAGTATCGCTAACGGGTACTTGCCAAAAGTACCTTCCACGTTTGCCAACTGGCCTTGCCAACTTTCATACAGCGTCTAGTGTGAACCCGCCTCAATATATAGTCTAGTCAACAAGTGTTTTTTGGGTCAAATTTTTTTCGCCTTCTCCGAAAATTATAATTGAGGTGTCATTCGATTCGGAATGGCATGTAGATAAATTTTGAGGAGATGCTAAGGCCGCTCGTAAAAATTGCAATAGTTATGAACAATTAGGTGAAAAAAAAGGGGTTTGATTTTTCGTCAATATCTCAAAAACTATTCGAGATAATTCAAGCTAAAATTGTTGATAAATATACGTTAGATAACAAGTTACATACGTTGTAAGGTGATAGTTTTATTAGTTTATAAGATATTTAGAAATAAAAGTAGAAAAAAAATATATCAACAATTAATTAATAAAGAATAAATGAGTCTCGAATGCTTTCTGTGTATCTCCATTAGTTAAAAATTTATAATAAAATTAAACATAAAAAACCAGGTCAGAGTGGTGAAATTAAAGATAACAGAAAAATAAAAGTTCAATAAAAATTATACATAATTTCTTTTTTAAATAATACATGGTTGTTTTTGTTTTTTTAAGGAGAAAAAGAAAAACAATACAAAGAGATATTTCATTTGTTCATAACAAATTGTTTATTAAATAAACAATGAAAATTTAAATAATAATCGAAGTTTTTTTAATATCAAAGATTAAGATAAATAATGATTTTTAAAAAATGTTTACTTAATTTTCAAAAGTGGTAAAAAAATTGTTATTTAAGCAATACAAATTTTTTTCAAGACAAGGAATTTTCCTTAAAAATCATACTTATCATCAAATATTATGTTATCAAAAAAAAATTAAATTGTCTTAAACAACGCATTTGTTTGTAACAATTTTTTAAACAATAGGAGATAAAAATTATTAAAAATAGTTTTTAAGTAGCTTCTGATCATAAGAAAACGGATCAATAATAATATTATGAAAAAAAAACAAAATTTCAATGTTTAATAAAGCTTTATAATTTTTCACCTAGTAAATTGTTGATAACAAAACGAAAATTAACAATTTTTTAGCTCCACGAAAGGAAAAAATTCTCAGATTGATAGTTTAACAATTATCGCACTTGCAATGTTTATGTTCATGCTACAAAAAATTGTTAATTAATTAATGGATAACTTATTGAAAAATCGCGATAAAATTTTTTTGACCACTGATTATTGTTTATTGATCTATTCTGCATGCGCGTATTTTTCTAATTTTTAATTTTCATATTCAATATGTTTAAATAACATTTATTCATTAAAAGTCTGAAGGAGGCGAGGCTTGCGCAAGCCAGAGTACCCGTTTTTGAGTATTTTCAATCCTCTGGGAAAATTATAAATATTGGTCCTACAGTTCCGGGAGATGAGACTTTTTATATGAAATTTCCTCCTCTATTTGAGTCTTTTTTCAAATTTGAATTATCTCGAATAGTTTTTGAGATATAGACGAAAATTCAAACCACCCTTTTTTATAACTATTGCAATTTTTACGAGCGGCCTAGCATTTTCTCAATAACTATCTACATGCCATTCCGAATCGCATGACACCTCAATCATAATTTTCGGGGAAGGCGAAAAAGTTTCGACCTAAAAAGCATTTGTTGACTAGACTAATACACATTAACATCCAGACAATAAACACATAATACTGAACAGTAAACATAACAAATAAAGTACATGCTTCTACAAGCTCACCTGACTGAGAGGACGTATTTTTTCATAAATTACACTTTCCGCTTGCATGGCCGTGGGAGGAGGGTGATCGGGAGTGGGAGGTTGATTATAATGACTCGGCGAAAGGGGAAAGTTGGAGGTAACGGTGAGCTTGTTGTCGTTCTTGGGGGCGCACTCTTTCCCCTCGCTAGGGTCGGACACCATGATGAACGCGCTCGACACGAAAGTTCCTTCGGGAGCCGAGGAACTCGCCACGGGCTCCTCCTTGAATTTTCTCCTGAAATCGTAGTCTTCGTACACGTCGGGGTTGCGCCTCAGCTTCCTCCTGGGGTTCTGCTGCTTGATGACGATGTTCTCGTACATGGACGTGATGGCGATGGGTTCGTCCTTCTTCCTGTTGTCGAGGTCTTCGCTTTTGCCCCTCTGCAGCTCGCTCTTGGGCCTGTCCGGTTCGTCGTCTAGGGCTATGCTGAAGACGTTCATCTCCACGTATTGGTCCATACTCCTGCCGTGACCCAAGCGGTCCCTGCGGTTTTCTTTGTCGTAGTCGTTCAGGTTGCCCTGGCTCCTAGTGCCGGTGTGCGACAAGAAAAGGTATTCGTATGCGCTGTTGCTCACCCCATCTACCGACATTGACATCGGTTGGATGAGAGTCGGGGAGTTGGAAATGTTCCGCCGTGGAGGTTTCTTGGGAGGAGTGGGCTGCAAAAAAAATATATAGCTAAACAAAATTTAAAGATATAATAATCATCCTATATTTTCTTCACAAACAGGACGGGTGTGAAGTTGTCCACATCCACAAATGTACACTGAGAAAAATTAAAAAAAAATCATAGAAGGCACAAATGACGTTGTAGCCGATTCTGCTCGGAATACGTTATGGAAAATGCTCTTTCCTTTATCCCCCATACCACGTAGGAGTTTTCCAGGCCGTCCAAGGGGGTAGAATGGGGGTGAATTTCAGGAAAAACATCAAAGAAGGCACAAATGGCGTTGTAGCCGATTCTGCTCGGAATATGTTATGGAAAATGCTCTTTGTTTTTTTAATAGATAGAGCCTCATTAGTTCTAGTTGAGACCAGTAAATTCAAAATATAAACAAAAATTTTAAGGCCTACTTTGAATTTTTTTCAAGGTCAAAAATCCAAAAAACATAATAGCGATTTTTTCAAATAGAATTTGAAGACACCACTGGATTCACGACATTTTCAAATGATTAATGTGAAAATAACGTAGGAATGCGTCCACCAATAAAAAAGTTATTTGGGAATAAACTTTGAAAATCATGTCAATTAATCAACCCAAAACTTCAATTTCAGAATTTTTATTGAAATTCCGACTACACCACTGTATTCAGGAGGTCTCAATATATCACTGGTCTGTTCATAAATAAAAAAATCATAAGATAATAACATTTGAGAAATATGTAAATGGAATTTCACGAAAATGTCATTTTATCTCATAATTTTTATTCATCAACAAATTTCAATCAAAATATAGTGAGTGATATTTCGAGACTCCTTTAACCCGGTTGCATAGTCAAAGTTTTGATAAAAGTTCTGAAATTGAATTGGTGGGTTGTTTAAACGGCATATTTTTCAAATTTCATCCCCTTAGAACGTTTTTATTGATTGATGTATTTCAACGTAATTTACATATGAACCATTTGAAAATGTCACGAATCCAGTGGTGTACTCAGATTTTTATAAAAAAATCGCTAGTAATTTTTTTAGATTTTTTACCTCGAAAAATAAGATAAGTTGGCCCTGGAAATGGAGATTTATTCATGAAATTTGGTGCTCTAGTAGACTTTTTGAATGTCTACCTAACAAAAAAAAAATCATTCCAATCGGTTGAAAAATGTAAATTTTAGAAGGGTGCTTCCATCTTAAATGGGTCACACTGTATATGAAACTATTCAACCATACTTATTTGCTTATGCTTTCTATTTTAACCTTCTGCGACGCAATATTTAAATGGCAGTATAATCCGCAAAAACTAAACAAATCTACTTTTCCGCACTAAAATGTTTTTTTCGCACTAAAAAGAGTGCGGAATAGTTATTTAGGTACCTAACAAGTGTGGAAAGTAGTACTTTTTTGCACGTGACAGCAGTTGCACGAACGACGCGGAGTTCGGGCAAGCCGTTAGTGGCGGAAAAGACATTTTCCATAAGAGTTAGGTACAATATTTTTCCTACGAGTGTTTTTGTCCATCTTATTTATGAAAAAACAACGTTTTTAATAAACAAGTTTTTATAATAATGCTACAAAATGACTAATAAGACAGAATAGTTACATAGATCATTTAGTTAGTCCTAAATATCATCATTTTCAAAAATACAAAAATCGTGCGGAAAAGTAAAAATCGTACGGAAAAGTAAAAATCGTGCGGAAAAGTAACTTTTTCGAACGATTTTACATCGTACGGAAAAGTGCAACTTTCAAAACGAAAAATCGTGCGGAAATGTAACTTTTTCGAACGATTTTAAATCGTACGGAAAAGTGCAACTTTCAAAACGAAAAATCGTGCGGAAAAGCTACTTTTCCGCACGCTCGTAGGAAAAAACGTTTTCGCACTAATGCGGAAAATGAGTGCGGAAAAGTAGATTTTTCCGCACTCTAGTAGAAAAAAGTAATTAGTAATTCCTTTTTTTTAAGTCACGTACTTTGTGCCTAACTGTGATTAATTCCTTTTTTGAAAAAGTATTTTGTAATTGTAAATAGTTCCTTTTTAGAAAAAGTGCTTTGTAATTGTAATTCCTTTCAAAGTACATGTAATTACCCAGCTCTGACATCGACTACAACTTTCGAACAAACGAGTTCGAGTTTGTTTCGCAAAATGGTCTTACAATATTGAAAAGGAGAACATTCTCCATGAAAATTGAAAAATGAAAAATGTGATCTAACAATATCTAGATATATACCAAATAAATCACATTTTTCATTTTTCAATTTTCATGGAGAATGTTCCCCTTTTCAACAGGAATACCTCCCAAGAGGTTATCTTGAACGATAGAACATAGCGACTAAAGTTTGCCTTTCAGTCGCAGATGATTCCACAATAGATTTTATGAATTTCCTATTCATATTTTCGAACTAAAATCAATAAGGTCTTACAATAATTACACCACCGTCACTTACCGAAATTTTGCTATTCGATCCGGGACTATGTCCGCATCTGGAACTGTTCATGGGTATGTAGAGAGGCACTCCTCCGCTGTCGGGCCTTCTCGGATAGTACCCGCAACTGGACGCGGTCGAAGCGATACTGATCTGGTCCGACTCCCTGCCCGCGCTCAAGTAATTCAAGTCCTCCGAAAGGTTGCCGGTATCCATGAATTGCTTGGGGACGCACGGTATGTGGTAGAGACTGTTATCCGACTCCCTGGAAGAATCAGAGTTACTATGGAAACCGCAGTCCGCGGCGGACTGGTACGAAATCGACGAAGCCGTGCTGGTTTTCCGAAGATCTAGCTGGTCTCGGAAACAAAAGGTAATGCCATCCATCGGATTGCGTTCTACGACAGGTTTGGGTTTCGTGCGCTTTCTCGGGATAGGCAGGCTCTTGTAAGCTTTAGATTTACGCCTAAAACATGCATGTGCAGAGATTCATGAGGTATTTAGATAGCGTATTACATAGCTTCTGTTGGTTATGGTGGATCAGACGTAAATTGCGAGGAGGCTAAATTGTAACTAACTGTGAAATGCCCAACCATAGGATCCGCACTGATGGCTTAATGCTACTACTACCCCATAACTGAATAACAAAATTTAAAATGATAAATGCCACAACGGAAGAGGATTTGCAAATATAATCTGTATCCTGATCCTGAGAAACTTTCAATATGGATTCATTACCCAGAATACAGTAAAAACTAGATTAATTTGGGTGTATTTCAAAAACTGTTGTTTATCATTTTTGAAGCTACGAACTTTATTTTTTACCATAAACAATCTCTATTTAGATTTATGTTCATTGATTTTATAGCGACGATGTCTAGGTTTCTTTAATATGCCAACTGTGAGGACTGTTGTCAGCAGAATCAAAAAGCACCCATCATTTTCGGAACGTCTTGATCTTCACAATCTACCTATATCAAATATTTATTGAAATTCAAAGGACCACAAAAATCTGACCTGAAATTCCACCAAATCTCAAAAGTAGCGCGTTTCGCGTTTCATCAACAAAATTTCTAAATTCTTGGATATGTTGAAAGTTAACCAACTTCTTAATTATTAACTTTTAATTTAAATCACATCTAATAAATGTATAAACCTTCATATGCGTTCTTTTCAATTAAATATTCTCGTTCTTAGTGTCATTCTTAGTGTAGTTAAATCTACATATGGAAAAAAATACTTCTTTTCTGTGACGGGAAAAAAGTTTGACATTTTATATCTGTTGACAGGTAATGAATAACTTTTCATAAAATTACTTTTTTCCCCAAGAACCGGGAAAAAAATGAGTGATTTTTTTCCCGGATATATGTAAAATAGGTAAAGGTAGATATTGAATCGTTGTTTTTCCTGTCACAGAAAAAAATAGTGTATTATACACGGGAAAAATATTAGATTTTAGCTCTCGAGCTAAATGAAAATGAGACATACAAAAAATCACATAGGTACAAGCGAATGACGACCTTTTATTTTTTAAATCGAAAACCGTCCGTCGGACGGAAAATAGTCAAGAGACCATGTTTGCGGAAAAATAGAAGACAATTATGAAAATGATACTAATTTGACAAAAAAAAAACAGTAGCGTATCATTATTTTGATTAAAAATGACAGAGCATGTTTACAGAGACGCCACTGATGAAAATTAAAAAATGTTCACCATGGAAAAAATGTATTTTTATGTGTACTTTGCATGTACCAAAATTAAAAAGAAAAGCCAAAGTGGTTTAGAGATATTGAAAAAGAACTGATTTTTTTGTTAAAATTCAACATCCTGTATCTCAGAAATAAAGCGGTTGCGGACACATGTTTATGAGAAAGTCTTTTTTTGACCTAAGAAACACGCCCCTGAAATCTTGATACTGAATTCTGAAACACCCTGTATAGTAGGTAATTTTTACCTACTTTATACAACCAAAAACCTTTTATTCTTATACAAAATAATGTACCTACACGAATTTTTCTGATGGTGAATTTTCTTCTCCATGTAAATTCAAGTTAACTATATCCATGAGAAAACTCGGAAAGATTATTTTATTTCCTTTAAAAAGAAAAAATATTCGCCGTCACTGCCGTTGGGGCTGTCAGGTAAACAAAGTTAGTCATTTGTCATCTAAATGAAACGGCCTATTTAGTTATGACGTGAATATGCTCATGAAATTCAATTTCCATCGTCTCTTCACAATTCTGATTCAGTACTTCAAACCAACAGAGCTTAGTAATTTAAATTTTTTTTTCGATCTTCCCATTCAAGGGATTTCCACGGGCCATTCAAATGTATATAAAATGCGAGCATGGAAATCTAGAAGGAAATAATCAACCGACAATGAATTAAATGTAAAATAATTCTGAAAATAATGAAATGGTAATTTTTTATGTATATTCAAACATAAAGTGTCCCTGCTCAAAATTATTGCCCTTCAAAAGTTATTGATAAAGATTGCCAGTTTCTACTTTCCTTCCATTATTTCCACTACAGCAAGCCAGGACCAGTTACATAGAACATTCAATCAGGACATGCCATCGAAAACGATCTGAATTTGATAGGATTTCAAATGGGTTATCTGCCCTTACATTACATTACAGCCATTACACCACCGCAGATTCTCAGATGGACATGACTGTATTGTCTATATTTTCCATCATGCAAGTAAATATCAGTTTAAAAAAAAAAAGCAGTTGAGATACCTTTTAAATTTATAAAAAAAGGTTCATTAAGTGGGTAGGAGGAAAAATGGGAATAAAGTGCCTTTTCCTCCCTTGGATGTTTACTGTAAGTAAACTAAAGTAAACTGTAAGTCAACTACATCCTGCGGGAGGAAAAGTGGCACTTTCCTCCCTAGTAATACAAATAGCTATTTTTATTGAAAAACATTTTCAATCGCAAGTTATATACCCTTTATCATATTTACAATATTCAGATCGTCTTGAAAGAACATCCAAGTAACCACGCATCAATACACAGCATGCATAAAAAATAAAAATAATATAATAATATCTTACATTGGAGTATTCGACATCGTGACATAAGTGTCTTCATTTTCATTAATGTCTCGTGTTGGTGCAGTGTGGTTGGTCATGCTGTCAAAATCATGCAAAAAAAATAAAAAAGGAATTTGATATTTACAAAAAATTCAATGTAGAAAATGTTCATGTCCAGATTTATGGTATATGAAAGTTTTGCAATATAGTCCGGGAGGTACTGTCACTTTGGATTACGTCATAGTATGCACGATGAAATTTAGTTGTTATTATAGTACACATACCAGTTATTACTAAACCAAGATTCAGACCGCGCGACTGCGGTGGGTGGAGTGGTGGGAGGCTGTGCAACTTGTCAAAAAAAGTTGAAAAAAAGTTGAAAAAAAGTACTAGTCTGCAGACTGGATTTTTTATCGTTGATAGATCATGTGATACTCATCACGAAATCAATTGTCAGACCGTTGAGTAGCGGTGGGTTGCACCCCAATGGGCACAGGGACGTTGAAATAACATTGTGAAATGGCTGAAAACCGAACGTTTTTTCAACGAAAAAATGTCGCATGTAACAACGGTATATTTACCAATTGCTTACTAATTATCGCCGTATTGCCGTTTTCAATCAGGTTTTTTGAACGTCGAAGATACTCAACCAAACCAACCAAATAAAAGGATAAGGAACGTATAATAAACATTGATGAATGAATCGCATAAAGCTAGTTTCATTAAAAATTCTTTTTTGGAATTAACATAACGTTTGTTAAAAGTATATTTAACGTATATTTAACGAGTTCTTGAGGAAGTAACGTTGTAAACACATCTTTATAATGTATTCTTTCAACGTTGAAGATCACACCTAATTATATTTGTTAAAATTTTCAACCAAAAACGTTTATTTAACCAATTCCACGTTTCTAATACGTTTGAAAAAGGTACGTGTGCCCATTGAGACAGATACAGGGTGTTGAATATGAAAAATTAAGTCCATTTTTTATTCATAACTTCCACAGTTTTGGGAATTTTACAGTTTAATTCGAAGAAATATTTTTGTTCAATAAGATCTTCATTTTGAAAGAAAAATTACATTTTCAGTTGCCACCAGTGGCGTACAAAAGAGGTATATTGGCACCTTTCCTCCTCTATTTTTTACGCCACTGGTGAAATGAGGAAAATTATAAATTTTTGATTTCTTCATTTAATTTTAAGTAAAAATGTGGAATTGTTTGAATCCAAAAAAATCAATCGTTTTCAAGATAATTGCGCTTTTATGAATACATACTAATAATAATAAAAATGTTTTGCTGAAGTGAATTGTACAATCCAAATCACTGCTTCAAATTTGTACTGAATATTCTACCAAAAATATCAATGCTACTCTCATACATACATACACTGCTCGCCAGAAGCGATGAACTGGGCCAGTTTTGCGAATTCCATCGGATTCGGATGCCTGTCTCATACATTTATCTTTCTTGTCAGAAAAATTTGCAAGAATTCATCTAAAAAAGCACCGTCAAAGTTATTTTTGTTCAACCCTTTTAACTACTTTAACTTGGATAATATTCAAAATAAAATTCGTTAAATTTGGAAATAATACTGAAGCTATTCCCGAAATTTTAGCACATAAGATGAAACCAATAGAAGTTGTAAATGGGATTATTGAAGTTTAGAATATGTCTAATGAATAAATACTGAAATTGACGAATATTGGTTGTATTTACACTCGACAATTTATTCGCCAATTCTGTAGTTAGTTTATGAGATATACCAACATAATGACGGAAAGTTACTAGAAATTGTCTTAAAATTCATGAATTATTGTTGAATGAAAATTGACGATAATTTTCCATTTACACCTGTCAATAAAATTCAAGTTCACAAAATTGATGAATTTATTTGATCGTATATATTGGCACTAATGGCGTGGCGTATCAATAGTTTTCCGAATATTTTATTTTCGTTATTTCATTACAAAACACATGGCGGCCTAATTAAAATTGTACCCGAAACAAACAATTTTCGAACAAAAATAACGTCTCGTCGGTGGTACTCCGTTCACAACCTCGCTCACTTCTCTGGAACACCGCAGACATGTTAACGATTTATCTCTGTTTTGAAGATATTTTCAAAGAAACACAAATGTTTTTTGTGGACTTTACTTCAACATGAAATTCATGTTGAAGTAAAGTTTGAATAACTACATTGAAATAAAGTTTTGTTTTAATTTTGTATTCGTCGTAGAAAAAATAATGTATGCAACGAGCATGTTATTGCTACTAACACACGCGCACGAGATTAACGACAGTTGCACGAGTTTAACGACAGTCGCACGAGATCGCATGATCGTTACATAATATACCCACCATTTATCCGGTATTGGGCCCTTGTTCTTCACACATTTCTATGTAACCCTTTTACGTCTGATTGCGCTACTTATTTTTTACACATGAGGAAATTTGAAAGTCTCGTACGCTAAAACAATGCAATTGAACAAAATGCAACCGCGGATTTTCTCATAGAAATTTTACATAAATATCTTTAAGAGGCCATGAGCGCGATCACATTTGGGACATTTTTTGGGATAAAAAAGTTGATAACTCAAAAACGATTCGTCGTAAATAATTGCTTAAAAGTAACTGCAATTTTCGGACAATTTTGAGATTTTTTGTGAAGAAGTGGATAGAAAAT
The DNA here is from genome assembly GCA_958298965.1 of Chrysolina haemoptera. Lineage (NCBI taxonomy): Eukaryota > Metazoa > Arthropoda > Insecta > Coleoptera > Chrysomelidae > Chrysolina > Chrysolina haemoptera. The sequence goes on along the minus strand of OY282601.1, from coordinate 2,252,988 downwards.
TCAATTTCCATTACAGCACGTACGTATAGAATCAAACTTCCTCTAGAAGACTGTCTTTGTTTTGAATCCATAAGACGAACCGTTTTTGAATTATCAATTGACTCTTTTACCCTTTAAAGCGTCCCAAATGTAATCGCGCTCATGCCCTCTTAATGAAGACCCTTAAGCTTTAAGCGCACTTAGCCGAAGCGTCGCGATCGGAAGCAGCGCGAGACGAAGCGTCATTCAGCTAATGTCCGCGCACTAGGGCAAAGCGTCCCGTCACGTCTCGAACCGCGCGGCGCGATTTTTATTTATTTCAGCATTCCAATGAACGCAGTACGTTGTCTAGTGGGGTACAATGAGCAGTTCCACAATTTTCTTAGGGCCGCTTCCGCTCGCGACGCTTCGGCTGAGTGCGCGTGAACGTTTAAGGTTCACGCGCACTTAGCCGAAGCGTAAGGTTCACGCGCACTTAGCCGAAGCGGCGCGAGACGAAGCGTCATTCAGCTGATATCCGCGCACTGGGGCGAAGCGTCGCGTCACGTTTCGAACAGCGCGGCGCGAATATTATTTACTTCAGCATTTGAATGAACGCAGTACGTTGTCGAGTGAGGTAGGATGAGCAGTTCATCAGAAGAGGATTTCTTTGTATTGAGTTTAATTGCCACTATGGAAGAAAAAGAAGAAAAAAACAAGAAAATATGCTGGGCTCATAATATATATCAAAAAAAAGAGAGGCATTTACGGTAAATTTCATCATTTTTTGTTCAATGATCTTAGACAAAATAAAAAGGAATTTTTCATGAAACGTTTTTTAAGCTTTGTGCTCAATGTCTCTGTATCACGGCTAGATACTGCAAAGGAACAAAATTTGCCACCAACTTTAACACGACTTCCTACCAAATACTGCTGAGAACTAAAATATGAGACAAGAATCAACAAATATTTGAATTTTCTTGCCGCCTGTCACCGCGCATTGAGGCGAAGCGTCAAGAAAAACGACTCCTAGTTGGTCCGAGGAGAATTCGCGCGTCTCTTCGCTTCGCGCCGCCTTAGTGCGCGGGATGCCATATAACATAATGTCAGTTTTCGCGCCGCCGTAGTGCGCGGGCTGCCATATAACATAATGTCATTTTCTCGGGCGAAAAATCCACAATTTTCTTAGGGCCGCTTCCGCTCGCGACGCTTCGGCTGAAAAGGTTCACGCGCACTTAGTCGAAGCATCGCGAGACGAAGCGTCATTCGGCTGAAGTCCGCGCACTGAGGCGAAGCGTCGCGTCACGTTTCGAACAGCGCGGCGCGAATATTATTTACTTCAGCATTTGAATGAACGCAGTACGTTGTCGAGTGAGGTAGGATGAGCAGTTCATCAGAAGAGGATTTCTTTGTATTGAGTTTAATTGCCACTATGGAAGAAAAAGAAGAAGAAAACAAGAAAATATGCTGGGCTCATAACATATATCAAAAGAGAGGCATTTACGGTAAATTTCATCATTTTTTGTTCAATGATCTTAGACAAAATAAAAAGGAATTTTTCAGGAAGCGTTTTTTAAGCTTTGTGCTCAATGTCTCTGTATCACGGCTAGATACTGCAAAGGAAAAAAATTTGCCACCAACTTTAACACAATTTCCCACCAAATACTGCTGAGAACTGAAATATGAGACAAGAATCAACAAATATTTGAATTTTCTTGCCGCCTGTCACCGCGCATTGAGGCGAAGCTTCAAGAAAAACGACTCCTAGTTGGTCCGAGGAGAATTCGCGCGTCGACGGACGCGCTTTTTTTCTTCGCGCCGCCGTAGTGCGCGGGCTATCATATAACTTAATGTAAATTTCTCGGGCGAAAAATCCACAATTTTCTTCGCGTCGCTTCCGTTCGCGAAGCTTCTTCTAAGTGCGTGTGCACCTTTAGGATGTTTTTCTCATAATCTGATTGGTTTTTGCAGCGTTGCTATTTACATGTGGAAAACACGATTTATTAATCGTATTTTTCAAGAATAATGTTTGCTCAAACCACACATATTTTTATAAGTTATATCAATACCAATCAATATACGAAATATCGATTCCAATGAAGAAAACACCAATTTTCATTTTCATTACCCATATTTGAGTTCTTCCTTTTAGAGAATACTGGACAATGTAATAAAATCAAGGTCGGGGTGGTAAAAAGCGGCGAGCGTTTGAGTATTTAGACAGCCTCAAAGCGTTCAAGGTTAAACTTGATAACAAACAATTAATTTATATTTTACACCGAAATGAGTTTGAGTGAGACACTATAAGATTTCTTTTATTTTGAGGCTCCTCCTCCATCACTTGGATTTCTTACCTCGCCCTTTGTCCCGCAGATTTCCTTTGACCTTTTTCAGAAGGTGAACCCCTTCTTAAAATATTCTGGACATGAACATTTACTCTTATGAAATCTTACATGGAAATTGCCGACACTCCCGATATTCTTCGGTCGTCGAATGCTTCAGGAGGCCGAGCATGTCGTTGGAAATCCCATCTCTGTGGCGAGGTGCCAGGCGAAGGATCCGTTGTGACTGACCTCGCGTTCTTTGATGATGGTCTCACATTCTCATATGGACTACCTGATATTGAGAATATTGAATTGATAATTAGTGTTCGGCTACAAATAATTTTGAATGTGTATGAATGAAAAAAAAATTAACGATTTTACAATTATTCACTGTGATTAAAATTATTGCTTTTTGAAGTGATTTTTATTTCATAGCTTTATGGCAATAAATAGAATATTTTCAAAATACCATATATTTTTCATGAAAACGCCCCGTTACTTCCGTAATTTTGGACAAAAAAAACTGTGTTATTTGCAAAATCGGTAGATATACCAAAAACCTACAACTCTACGTCACGAATTACGAAAGCTAAGAGGGTTTCCATATTAGCTGCTATTTCGAGATAGCAATTATGTTTTTTGTGATCCTCTTTTATCCATGTAACTGTGTCAGCAAGGAAAATGAGAACCAAAATAAACAATTCACCTACTCGTATTTTTTGCTTCGATGGCTTTCAGACGAATACAGTCGTTTCAACAAACCAAGTGAAGATATCATCGACATGACGTATCTTCAATGAACACTGAACTCAGTTTCACGTTTTGCTAACAATTAATATGCATTGCATGATGTTACACATTACTTTCCGTTTCGCTTTCTTGGAATGCCGATTTCTATGCACAGTTTATTAGACCAAGCAATAGATTGTTCTTGACAAAAAGACTACCTGGAAGCCGCCTGTGACATCCCATATATAAACAATAAACAAAAAAAAAATCGCGTTTTTTTAGTTTTTTTATTGTAAAATGGAAACTATTGAAGCAGTGTTAACGGTGCAGGGGAAGAACTGTAGAGAATTGAATTCCGAAGAGAATGTAGGGTCAAACGATCCGATCGGATAATTAGAAGAGGAGAAAAGTGGGAAAAACCGGAAAATTGTGTGTTTTTTTTTTTAATTCATAACTCTGCCCTTTTTTAATATTAAGAACTGAAACTTTGCACGATAGTAGCTATTGACGTGCACTTTGTGTGTGCAAAACCTGGATTCTGTCGGATTAATAGTTTTCGCACAATCCTCATTTGATTTTTTTTTGGAAATATTTTCGCGGAGAGCTGGATGCGTTTGAGGTCGTCCGATTGAATTTCAAAAAATAGATTTGGAAAGTAAACGTGAACAGTAACAAAACGTATATTCTGATTTTTCGATAAAACGCGTTTAAGTGTGTTAAAAACTAGTGAGAACATGAGGGAAAACGGCCGACCGCGCGTGAGCGGTCGAGTGGTGGGGGACTGTCCGAATCCAGAAGAAACGTATAGGCGCGCGCTGCGGACGCCAACGGTCCTCACTAACCGCCGAGAGCTCGTAGCTTCAAGCGTTATAGTTGGGCGCGTAGTTTGTTTTGTAATAAAAAAGCTGCTATCTATTCATATATTATATATGTGTAGCAAAAAACATAGAATACCTGCTTATTCTTCCATCACTCATGAAATCTGAGTCAAGAATCGAATTCCTCAGATGCAGATACCCCAAAATCAACAAAAAAACCAATCACCACCTGAAATTAATGACATCATTCAAGATACACCCTGTATAAACGTTTCTCCTCGATTCGCACGGTCCCCCACCACTCGCGCGGTCGGCCGTTTTCCTTCAACGCGCTCAACTATAACGCTTGAAGCTACGAGCTCTCGGCTGTTAGTGAGGACCGTTGGCATCCGCAGCGCGCGCCTCCTCGATTCGCACAGTCCCTCACCACTCGACCGCTCACGCGCGGTCGGCCGTTTTCCCTCAACGCGCTCAACTATAACGCTTGAAGCTACGAGCTCTCGGCTGTTAGTGGGGACCGTTGGCATCCGCAGCGCGCGCCTCCTCGATTCGCACAGTCCCCCACCACTCGACCGCTCACGCGCGGTCGGCCGTTTTCCCTCAACGCGCTCAACTATAACGCTTGAAGCTACGAGCTCTCGGCCGTTAGTGAGGACCGTTGGCATCCGCAGCGCGCGCCTCCTCGATTCGCACAGTCCCTCACCACTCGACCGCTCACGTGCGGTCGGCCGTTTTCTCTCAACGCGCTCAACTATAACGCTTGAAGCTACGAGCTCTCGGCTGTTAGTGGGGACCGTTGGCATCCGCAGCGCGCGCCTCCTCGATTCGCACAGTCCCCCACCACTCTACCGCTCACGCGCGGTCGGCCGTTTTCCCTCAACGCGCTCAACTATAACGCTTGAAGCTACGAGCTCTCGGCTGATAGTGGGGACCGTTGGCATCCGCAGCGCGCGCCTCCTCGATTCGCACAGTCCCCCACCACTCGACCGCTCACGCGCGGTCGGCCGTTTTCCCTCAACGCGCTCAACTATAACGCTTGAAGCTACGAGCTCTCGGCTGTTAGTGGGGACCGTTGGCATCCGCAGCGCGCGCCTCCTCGATTCGCACAGTCCCCCACCACTCGACCGCTCACGCGCGGTCGGCCGTTTTCCCTCAACGCGCTCAACTATAACGCTTGAAGCTACGAGCTCTCGGCTGTTAGTGGGGACCGTTGGCATCCGCAGCGCGCGGATGCGATCGGATCGTTTGACCCGTCATTCTCTTCGGAATTCAATTCTCTACAGTTCATCCTATTGTACCGTTAACACTGCTTCAATAGCTTCCATTTTACAATGAAAAAAACTAAAAAAACGCGATTTTCTGTTGTTTATTGTTTATAACAAATTGAAAATGGCATTTTCGAGTAGAGGACATGTGGGAATAAACTACGAACTGTTAAAAAAAAAATTACCGAATTTATTATGGCGTGAAACGGCACATACAACTCTTGGTTTAATACCTTTCAATGTTTCGCATAGCATTAGTTAATTATTTGTTAAAAATATTTCTTTACTAGAACTTGGTCAATTCAATAATATTCAGAATTATTACAGTGAGACTTTAGGTCTTGTTTTGCCTGAAAATGTCCCCTTGAAGATAACAGTCAGGGAAGACAAGCATCATATAGGTCGATAGAAGTGGATTTCTCCTTCAACATAGAAAAACACCTTTTAAAAAAAATCTGTTATTTTCAAAAGCAAACTATTCAATTAAATGAACATTTGAGCTCCATTTCTTGGACAGACACTTTACACAACCTCGTGGTAGACGAGGCGGTTAATGTTTTTTATGATATTAGCGATAAAGCAATTGAACTGTTCGTCCCCAAACTGATAATCAGAAATTCCAATTTTCCAGCTTGGTTCTCCAAGAACACCATTGAACTTGTCAGAGAAAAAAAAAATCGTATACTTTGGAAGAAGTTTGGCAATCAAACTGATTATGATCTTTACTGTTTCTATAGAAGGAACTCGAATGCTCACATAAAAACAGATCACAAAATATTCATCAAAAGATCAGAAGACAACATAAATCGCGACCCAAAACTTTTCTGGTCGTATCTATCATCGGTAATATCTCTATTGCTTGGTCTAATAAACTGTGCATAGAAATCGGCATTCCAAGAAAGCGAAACGGAAAGTAATGTGTAACATCATGCAATGCATATTAATTGTTAGCAAAAAGTGAAACTGAGTTCAGTGTTCATTGAAGATACGTCATGTCGATGATATCTTCACTTGGTTTGTTGAAATGACTGAATTAGTCTGAAAGCCATCGAAGCAAAAAATACGAGTAGGTGAATGGTTTATTTTGGTACTCATTTTCCTTGTTGACACAGTTACATGGATAAAAGAGGATCACAAAAAACATGATTGCTATCTCGAAATAGCAGCTAATATGGAAAGCCTCTTAGCTTCCGTAATTCGTGACGCAGAGTTGTAGGTTTTTGGTGATCTATCGATCAAATTACAGAGTTTTTTTTTGTCCAAAATTACTGAAGTAACGGGGGATTTCCCATGAAACGCAAGACTAATATGGATTTTTCAGAACTGGCAAAGTGGAGTCGTAGAAAAATAAATTCAATTCATTAATTATATCAATCTACGTCAAACATTACGGGATTTCAAAATAGATGAACACACAAATGATATACAATTTTATTTTAAAAATTAAAATATTAAAAAATGGCAGAGTAAGGAATTATAAAAAAAAGCAATTTTCCGGTTTTTTCCGCTTTACTCCGGTTCTAACTATTAGATCGGATCGTTTGACTCGTCATTCTCTTCGGAATTCAATTCTCTACAGTTCATCCCGTTAACACTGCTTCAATAGTTTCCATTTTACAATAAAAAAACTTAAAAAAAACTCGCTTTTTTGTTATTTATTGTTTATAACAAATTGAAAAATGGCATTTTCGAGTAGTGGGCATGGTGAGAATGAACTACAGACTGTTCCGCACGGGATGGGACAGGCGGCTTCCAGGTAGTTTTTTTGTCCAAAAAGCAATCATTTGTGGCTCTATTGCTTGGCCTATATGTTCTGAAGAAATAGCGATCAAATCCACATTCATTGATTATAACGGATAAACGCAAGGCACGCTACTATTTTGTGCATGTACACAAGAAAATTATTCACAAATGTAAGAAAATTCTCATTTCTCTCCTGATCTGCGGTATAAATAATTTTATGAAACAAACATTTTGTCAAAACCGAACACATCTCTCTACTCATTACCACAAAGTGGAAAATATGTAGAAAAAATCTGGCAGGATTGGTCAGACAATATTAGAGTCTTTTTGATTTTTGTTCGAAAATATGAATAGGATATTCTTAAAATCTGTTGTGGAATCATCTGCGGCTGAAAGACAAACTTCAGTCGCTATTTTCCATCGTTCAAGATAAACTCTTGGGAGGTATTCATGTTGAAAGAAAATTCTTAAAGAAAAATGAAAATTATGACTTTTTTGTAATATCTAACAGAAAACAACTACTTCCCCGGCTAAAGTCAAGCTGAAACTGAAACTAACTGAAAAGAAAAGAAAAAACCTGAAAGTGAAAATTCTCATTTTCATTCAGATAGTTGATTTTTCTTAATTATCTCTAGTTTTCATTGAGAATTCATTTAATAAATTAGATAGGGAGAATGTTATTAAAAAATATTACCCACAGAAATCTGAAGGTCCTGTTTTCCAATTCTATCAATCTCCCTGATGAGCTTGGCAAAGCGAAATAGATATTCGTCGATCAAAATGTATTTGGCATTGAATGCGAGAGAAGCGAACCTTGCTTCAATGAAATAAGCGATTTCTGTGAGTGATATTTTTCAATAACATTATCCCTATTTAATTTATATAATAAATTTTCAATCAAAACTGAATATAATTAAGAAAAATCAACTATCGAAATGAAAATGCGAATTCTCACTTTCAGATTTTTTCTTTTCAGATATCTATCAGATGTAGTTCAATGTCCAGCGTGGCTTTAACCGGGGAAGTAGTTGTTTTCTGTTAGATATTACAAAAAATATCGCATTTTTCAATTTTCTTGGAGAATATTCCCCTTTTCAACATGAATACCTCCCAAGAGGCTATCTTGAACGATGGAAAATAGCGACTAAAGTTTGTCTTTCAACCGCAGATGATTCCACAACAGATTTTACAACGATACCCCGGAACAAGTAAGACGAAGGCGGTAGCTCCGTTGATGGCAACGTCTAATTCAATAAGGGTACAGCTAACGATGACTAATAATATTTTCTTTTTTATGTTTCAGGTTCCTCACATCGGAAATCCAGTCAGACAAGCCAGGGCCATCAGCCACAGCAATAGGACCTTCAGCCAGTTTCAGGGGGGCATCATGCACAGTAAATAAAGTCACAAGTCAGTAAAATTCAACTCATGGATATAAGGGAGTTCAGGCGCGCAAATGCTGAGCACTCCATATCAAAACGAGCAGATAGCATTCTGCTGATCGACGATCAACAGGATGATGATGACAACGACAATCAACAGGATGATGATGACAACAGATTTTATGAATATTCCATTCATATTTTCGAACAGAAATCAAAATGCAATGCCCATGACAGGTTTATGTCAAAAAATAACTTTCAAAGTGTTACCGCAGAAGAAATTTTTCAATTTCCATCCCTGATGTGCAACTGCTTCTGAAGAGCCTGCTTTCCAATTCTGTCAATCTCCCTGATGAGTTTGTTGAAAAGGGGAACATACTCCATGAAAATTGAAAAATGTGATTTATTTGTAATATCCAACAGAAAACAACTGCTTCCCCGGCTAAAGCCACGCTGGACATTGAACTACATCTGATAGATATTGTGAAAACACTCTAACTGAAAAGAAAAAATCTGAAAGTGAAAATTCGCATTTTCATTCAGATAGTTGATTTTTTTAAAATTTTTATCTAGTTTTCATTGAAAATTGAGCAACGTTGCACAAATTGACGTCAGGAAGTATTCAATGTCCGTAAGGACAAGTAGTTGTTTTCTGACAGGTATAAGGACAAGTAGTTGTTTTCTGACAGGTATTTGTCTCATGTATCATTCCACTTTGTCAAAATGGAAATAATCGGTGTTATCAAAATGGAAATAATCGGTGTTGTCAAAATATATGTTTCATTAAATTCATAATCTCCAGTATACACTTTTCGAACTTTGTTATTTTTTAGTGAATAATTTTCCAGTGCAATTGAATAATTTGTAATAAGCTTTGATTGTATAATTACCAAGATCGGAGTCTGTATTTGATACGGTAGGAAAAGGGTGACTCATGCTTTCACCATCGCTGTCCACCAAAGGTAGTCCTCTTTTGTGGCCTGCAAAAGAAATGAGAACGTTAAAAAATACACATTTCACATTATTCCGTATTTTTATTTCATTATTTTTTTTTCATTTCAGTAAGTAAACTTGGCTCATCAATTTCAGGCTCAACCCCCACCGACTGTGCACACCTTGCCGATCTCTCAACTGACGAAATTACCAGGAAATTTAGTTTCGAGGAATTTTTTCGAACGGAACTAAACACCAAGCGAGAATGGAACATGGAATCAAATCGAGAACTGGGGAAGAATACCATAACATGGTCCAAAACTACCGAGGGAACTGGAGCAGGAGTCTTTGGGCCTCGCACCAAATACTCCGAACCCATGGGCCAGTTCCCCAGCACTTTTCAAGCGGAAATTCACGCCATAGAAAGGTGCATTCAGTTCAACCTCAACAGGAAATACCGGAACAAGGTAATCGTGATCCTCTCCGATAGTCAAGCAGCCATCAAAGCGTTGAGAACATTAATTCGAAGATGGTTTGGGAATGCCTAGACAAACTCAATGATCTAGGCAGGAACAACAAGGTGACTCCTCTGGGTACCGGGGCACATCGGAGAGCAATGAACAAGCAGACACTCTGGCACGGAAAGGCGCAGCAACGCCATTGATCGGGCTAGAACCATTCTGCGGACTTGGAAAATCTTACTTCCGAGAAGAACTCAAAGCTGAAGAAGCAATGAGAGCAACATACTGGCTAAGACTTCCAGGGCTGAGGCGGGCCAAAGACCTTCTCGGCAATTTCAACCGAGCAAAATCGAAGACACTGATTAACCTCAGCAAAACTAGTCTTGAAGACAATCACGGGATTTCTAACGGGGCATTGCACACTCAAAGAACACCTGAGGAAGTTAGGCTTGGAGGAGGACAGCACCTGCAGATTCTGTGGGGAACATCCAGAAACACCCCACCAGATACTGATGGAGTGTTACGCTGTACATCATAAAAGATTGAATATACTGGTATCGCACCAGCTGACGGTGAAAAAAAACCACGAGTAGACCCCCTCAAAATCCTAAAATTTCTGAAGGAATTGAGGCTTGAAAGGCTGCTGTAAACAAGAACACCTTGTGATAGCAGAAGAAGATGGGCACAATAGATCTAATCAGGTCGCAGCGCATCAGTCACCATCTATACTCACCAATACCAATACCATCAATTACAGACCTCACATTGGCTATGTAGGTTTTCACTGGAATTTTTTTATAGCTTCGAAACGGAGATTAGCGGTTTCGTTCACTCGCGTTTCTTACACCCTAGCAAAATTACTTGAAATATTCTCGTTTCCTACACCGACCACTGCGATGTTCGTCTGTTTAGACCAGACTAAAGAATTACTCTTCGCAAAAATGTTTTCATTTTTCACGCACTGAAATGTCTACGTAAGGTTAGTTCGTTCTGGTCAGATCAGACAAAAAAAAACATTCTTCGCAATATTTATGTATGAACCGATATCAGCCAGCGGACTGGTAATGGGCTGAGACATGGAATTCTTGATTTAATTTCTCAGGCGAAGCACGAATATTGAAAAATAGTAAGTTCGATAATTGAATTTTGAGTGTGACAATTTTTATTAAACTCATTTCAAACTAAACTGATAGCACGTAGAACATGGAAAAATGGCGACAAAGTTTGGGTATGCCTCTTTTTACGTGTGCGATTTATCGGGAGTGCATTTAGAACTTTCGACATCTTTATCTGCACATAGTTTCATCCAAGCCCTTCGCCGATTCATAGCGAGACGTGGTAGACCTAAAACTATGTACAGTGATAACGCGACAAACTTTGTTGGTACAGAAAACGCGTTTAAACGGTTGGATTGGGACAGTATTTCCAATTTTGCTTCTGTACAACGAATTGATTGGCATTTCAATCCTCCAGCAGCTCCATGGTGGGGAGGATTCTGGGAACGCCTTATTGGTGTTGAAGAATTTGTTACGCAAAGTACTTGGTCGTACTTCGTTATTTTATGAAGATCTTCTGACCATTATATGCGATTGCGAAGCTGTGATCAATTCAAGACCCCTTACGTATTTGTCCAGTGATCCTGAAGACTTGATAGCCTTATCTCCTGCAATGTTTTTGCGCGATCAAGCTGAAAGTGGTATTCCAGACTGTGACGTTGTAGATCGAACCTCCCTAAGTCGCAAGATGAAATACAAACAAAAGATAAGGGACACTTTACGTAGCAGGTTCCGCAACGAGTATTTGGGACAACTTTCATCATTACCTAGCAAGGAACAATGTCGACAAATTTCCCTCGGTGAAATAGTACTTGTAGGTGACGACAACCATAAACGACTGGACTGGCCCTTAGGTCGTGTTGTAGAACTGATTGCAGGGAGAGACAACAGAATTCGTCTAGTTCGAGTAAAAACTGCAAGAGGATCTTTGCTCAGACCAATTCAGAAGGTTTATCCGTTGGAATGCATCGATAAATCGGATACTGCAGAATTTTCCAGATCGATTAACAGAGAAGAATTGAGCGGTCCAACTACTTGTCGTGATAGTGCGGGAGTGACAGATATCGTATCAGATATCAAAAGCAGAGTATCCGATAAAGTGAAGTGTACTATAAGTGGTCGTCAAACTCGGAACCCTGAAAGATTCATTCCGTAGTTTCAATTTATTATACTCTCTGTTTATTATTTTGTATGAAGTATGTCTCCGACGACGAATGGGTCCTTATTTTTTGTGAACGTTCCTCAGGTGGGAGGATGTCGGAAACATACTCTGTACCATTTTATTTTCATTTTTGATAGTTTGCTTTCGGACTAAAAATAAATAATTTAGACAGTTGTTAAAAAAGAATAGAATTGTCACTTGGACTTGTCAAAAAGAAATTGTCTTTATAGTTGTTTCACCTGAGTATTTATTGTATTGATTAAAGTATACACAGTTCATTTGTATACTCTTTGGATGAACCTGGTGATCCGGAGTTTCAGCGGGTAGCTATTCTATCGGGTCACAACATCCTATACTTATATTTTGGAAGGTGAAAGAAGAGAAATACTCTGGCAAAGCAAATTTCAGTAAGGTACAGTAAGGTAAACAATGAAAAGAGCTTTAAAACAACATGAACCATATGCATCCATTATAATCATTTCAAAACAATTTCAACAGTAAACCTAAACATCAACTGAAGAAACTAAACATCAACTGAAGAGACTAAACGAAAATTCATAAAATCTATTGTGGGATCATCTGCGACTGAAAGACAAACTTTAGTCGCTATTTTCCGTCGTTCAAGATAACCTCTTGGGAGGTATTCATGTTGAAAAGAGGAACATTCTCCATGGAAACAACAACTACTTCCCCGGCACAAGCCACGCTGGACATTGAACTACACCTGATAGATATTGTTTTCCTTGAAAAAATCATTAAAACTAGAAAGAATTAAAAAAGTCAGTTATCTGAATGAAAATGCAAATTTTCACTTTCAGATTTTTTCTTTCCTTTTCAGTTAGTCTTTTCACAATATCTATCAGATGAAGTTCAATGTCCAGCGTGGCTTTAGCCGGGAAAGTAGTTGTTTTCTATTAGATATTACAAATAAATCACATTTTTCAATTTTCATGGAAAATGTTCCCCTTTTCAACATGAATACTCTATTGTTGTATGGACAGAAGTTTCTAGAAGAAAGTATTGTTTTCACCCATGAAGAATGGGGGATGTTTTATAGCGATAGCTGAAATTTCAGTAAGAATTGCACACTGACTCAGGAACAGGTAATAGGCCAGTAGAGATAGACATGAAAAATCGAAAATTCAACAATAATAGGCGAGGAGATGAAATTTTCAAAATATTTTTAATGGATTCTACAGCTTATGAACAATCTAGTGACAATGTTATTTTTTTTTGTTGAGTTGTCTGAAACATGAAAAAAAAAATTTAAAGTTCATAAATTCAAATGCCTTCTTTTCAGCGCCATTGTGACGTACTACCCCGAGCAACCAATCCCACTGTTGACAGCGTCAAATAATTTCGCAACGTTGCCACACTTATGTTATGCCCACAAAACACAAATGCTTAATCGAAGAAGAAATTTTGAGATCTGTGGTCATGGACAAATAATGCTCAAATCGGTCTCGTACAAAAGGGGTGGTTCTTTTTCTCAGAGTACTAAAAGACCATAGAGATGCCTTTTCCATCCTTGTCTAGAAGGCAACATAACTTTGTTTGTTTACAAGCGAGGGGCTTATACATGTTAAGTCTGCATTCAATCGGGTAGTTTCGTGTATGCCCGCTCATTTCATTCGGATCAAATTATCATTATTCGTTTCTATTATGGTCTTTCTTACTTCAAATGTAAATAAACTGTTTATAACATTTTAACACCCGTCACGCCCCACGCCTACAAATTGTATAGAAAAGGATAGTTCATGTTCACAGCTATTTGGTTAGGTATAGGCAGGGCATCTCTTTGTGTTTTATTCTGAGGTTTATGGTCATTTCCTCAACTAGTACCTGTAAACGGGAAAAAAGTATTCAAACTCTGAAATACCTTTGAGGCGAAGCAAAAATAAATGACTAGCTTTCTCTCTCGAACATCATTTTTATGGACCACAATAATTCACAATATTAAAACTATCGAGTTCTTTGTTTATAATCAAACATATTGTGTTTGTTTTCACGGTGGTTTTCTTTGACATCGGGAATAATGTCTTCAGTCACTTCTCTATGGTTTATGCTCTCTGGTTTATAGTTTTTGAAACTTGTCAAGGTTGCCGTTAAACGTCAGAATCAACCCCATTACGCCTATTGGCTGCTCGTACACGTACGTCACAAAGAGCGCCAATATTAGTAGCCTCAAAATGTGCTATTTTTCAATTAGAAATTAGACCAGCTGTAATTGAAATTTGACTGAAACAATATTTTCTGGGTACATTTATATATGTATTATGTATTTTACAACACATTTTGAGCACAAATAGTTTTTCGTGTCCTCGCCTATTCCAAAAGTTTTCAAACTTTGGTCAAGTGAATGATACATGGAGAAAGCAATAAATCTCAGTTTGCAACCTCTTCCGAAGTACGCAACATTGTCAAAATGGCAATTAACTTGAATTTTGCTTCATGCAAACTGGACAGATACATCGGAAGAGTATTTCGAACATTTGTGTAAGTTAGGTTAGGTTAGGTTAGCTTTAAATGTGAGTGAGCCCATATCAGACCCTCCACTGCGGCCAATGGCCTATTGTGGCTCACCCTATGGTTATATTTCTCCCATTATATCCAATCTTTTAACGAAATTGAGTAACATATTGGGAGAACAGTTTACCAGATATTCTGGCCTTACTTTTGTATTGCCAAATACTGAAAATCTGGTTCTGGCCGCTGCAGGGCATGTACACAGGATGTGTTTAGCCGTTTCATCATCCTCCATGCATAGACGGCACTCTGCATCCTGTGCAAGTCCGATTTTATGCATGTGGTGTTTGAGTTTGCAGTGGCCAGTGAGCAAACCTACTATAACTCTGAGATGTGCTCTACTGAGTTCTAGAAGTTTGTCAGAGTGCTGTTTTTTCCTTGTACAAGCAATAAATGCTTTGGAATGGGCTAGGCCTGGTAGACTGAGCCAATACTCAAGTCTTTTATTGTCTGCCCAGGCGGTTGTAGCATTCTTGGCAGTGCTATATGCTAAACCGATGACCGGTTCTGGCCCAGTGAACGTTGTTTCGGCCCCCCTTTTGCTAGGGCGTCCGCTATTTCGTTTCCTTCTAGGCCTGTGTGACCTGGTATCCAAACTAGGGTAACGTTGTTGCCTTGTGCTAGTCGGTTCAAGGTGTCTCTGCAGTTCCATACTGCTCTGGATTTAAAGCAGTTGGATTCAAGCGCTTTTAATGCTGCTTGACTATCAGAAAATATTTTTATTGTTTTTCGTGTGAGGTATCGGTTTTCCAGCTCCCTTGCACACATTTCAATGGCATATACCTCTGCCTGGAATATCGTAGCTAATTTACCCAAACTGAATGAGCGGTTCACTACTGGGTTCATACCATATATTCCGGCTCCGACACCTTCCAAAGTTTTGGAACCATCGGTGAACCACCTTTCATTTGCCCTACACAGGTCAGTTTCATTCCGAACTCAGTCTTCTCTTTCAGGGAAGACCACGGTGTAGGACATGTTGAGGTTAGTGGTTTTAGGCATGATGTCTGAGGGCATTCCCAGAATGTTGTGAGCTATTATGCCTTCCAGCATGCTGCTGCCTCTCATGACACATGCCTGCGGTAGACTAATGGCCGCTTGGTAGAGTCTGTATGTTGCCCATCTTGCCTCTCTCTCCAGAACTATGTGGAGAGGAAGTAGTCCAAGAAGAGCTTCCATTGCTGCCGTTGGCGTGGAGCGAATGGCCCCAGTAATCGCCAGGCACGCTTGTCTCTGTAGTCCGTTAAGTTTAACCTGGGCAATTTTTTGTTGGCCTTTGTTCCACCAGACTACAGAGCCATACGTGATCATTGGTCGTATGACGGTCACGTACAGCCAGTAAACTTGTTTTGGTGACATGCCCCATGTTTTGCCACATATTCTGCGGCATGTCCATAATGATAGGCTAGCCTTTCGGATAGTCTTTTCCAAATGCGAGTTCCAGTTCAGCTTTTTATCTAGGATTATTCCCAGATATTTTGCCTCACTCGCAAATGAAATTGTTACACCATTGATGGAAAGAGGTATTAAATGTTCCAGCTTCCTTTTCCTGGTGAACGGTACTATGACCATTTTGTGGGGGTTAATGGAAATTTCCTCCCTCTCACACCATTTATATATGGTATCCAGTATATCCTGAAGGACGTAGGAGATCGTCTTATCGGATTTATCATTTGTGTAGGTTTGCAACCTTTTGCGTTGACCGGAACACATATTTTCTTAATGCGTGGTCATTTTTTTGATCAAGGTGGTCTCGAAATAATTGCAAAAGTTTTGCAACTTTGTTGCAAATTTTGAAAACATCTATCCTGATGCATCCACAAATTTGCAACCTTGTACACGATCCGGAACTTCATGCAATTTTGAAAAATCTTCTTAATTTACTAATTAGATTTTTGCAAATTGCATGAAGTTCCGGATCGTGTAAAAGTTGTTTACAAAATTTGCAACAAGGTTCCAAAACTTTTGTAATTATTTCGAGACAACCTTGATGATTATGTTTTATTTTATTTTAAGTCGACAAGACAATTGACAGGTGACAGAACACATACATATAAATAAATGAAGCTTAAAGTGCTTGTTTTTGTTTATTTTCTTATTGCATTATTTATTTTTTGTATTGCCAATATTGAAAATCAACATTAAAATTTTGAGCCTAGTAAAGATGCCGTTAGAGGACGAAGATTTCATAATAATGTTAATGATGGCAACGGTGGATTACTATTTAATGAATAAAGCAAGGCACTGTCGATTTAAAATAAGACCTTTTGAATGGAAATAGGAAAAGGCTAAGTGATTTTGAAGTGGTGCCAATATAAAATTCCAAATTTTGATTGACAGCTTCTTATTTCTAGTATTATTTTACTCTGCTGTATAAACACTCCAAAAATGATTACTTTACATCTTACTTTATTTTATTTCTTATTTTATTTTACTTGCTGTATAAACTCACCATAACACTTGAAACTGAAATCTATTCAGATCAATTTTTACTCACGTTTCAGGATGTTTATTATTTCCTGCGAAGCCTGGGCGGTGTTGAATTGGTTCAGCAGGTCCATCACCGTATAATTATTCATATCTCGAATGGAAGTATTAACTCCATGCTCGAGCAGAGTTCGAACAACTTCAACTTTCCCGTAGAGAGCCGCTTCGTGTAAAGCCGTCCCGGCACTTGTTCGCATGTTAACGCTGAAACCTGCTCGTAAGAGGACCTCCACAACTGCTCTGTAACAAAGATGATGTAATACTTAAGGGAATTCGGAAAGCTACCGATTTGTTTTTTCAATTTTATGTATACAGGAAGACCTATGACCAACTACCGAAAATAAAATCGGGTATTATTATTATTATTATTATTATTTTCTATCCGCAAGGATTGTTTCACTCAGGCCCTGTCTCCGGAGCCCCGATACATCCGGAGGGCGCACTCCCCACGTCCGTTGGGTGAGTGATTACTGGGTCCGAGAGTCATGTGCCCTGAGCGGATGGAGTGAATCACGTATCACGTCAAGCCGGTATGATTTTCAGACTGGAGAGCAGTGTCTATCATTCCACTAAGGACCCCTATGATCAGAACCACTATTTTAACATAATGGTTTGGGTAGAGCCTGCGGAGTTCAAAGAGTAAATATCGATATTTAACGTTCGCACGCCCACTTAGCCGAAGCGTCGCGAACCGAAGCGGCGCGAGACGAAGCGTGAATTAGCTGATGTCCGCGCACTGGGGTGCTATTCTTGATCGTTCGCAATATGAGCGAGTGATCGTATCGTTACATTCTGAGTTACTGATAGCATTTCAACGCCTTCCAGAGAACATCAGAATGTGAGTCTACGAGTCCATGTCATCATTGCGAATGGTCAAGAATAGCACCCCTGGGGCAAAGCGTCGCGTCACGTTTAGAACGGCGCGGCGCGAATATTATTCACTTCAGCATTTGAATGCTGGCCCGGAGAGGGGAGGCAGGGGTGGTAAATGTCCTCTTTTTCGAAAAACGTTAACGTTTCGGCGACTGTATCGGTCTCCGTTACAAAAACTTGCTGAAAAAATCGCTGAAATCTGTAATTGAATAGGTATTTGAATTCAACTACAGTTTTCAGGGTTTTTTCAGCAAGTTTTGATAACGGAGATTGAAACAGTTTCCAAAACGTCATTCTCAACTTTTTTTCAGATAGGCAAATTCAGTGTAGGATACGTTACTGACAAAAATCATAATTTCATTTAAGACAACAGTCTTATGAACGCAGTATCTTATAGAGCTAATTAATTAATTTGCCCTTCTACACTTGTACATACTTCCTTGGATTAACATTTTTTTGTTGTCAGATTGAGGAAGGTTGACTACCCAAACAAATCATGTCAAATTAAGAAAAAAAAACTTCAACAAAAATCAAGCTTCGAAAACTGATGGTATAAATAGAAAAGGGAAGGAAAAAGGTAGGGGCCCACCTGCATATTCTGCCTCGGGCCCAATGCTGGCTTTCTCCGGCCCTGTTTGAATTGAACGCAGTACTTTGTCGAGTGAAGTACGATGAGCAGTTTGTTCGTCAGAAGAGAATCTCTTTGTATAAAAATTAGTTGCCACTGTGGAAGAATGGAGAAAAAACAAAAAAAAAATCATGATATGAATCAAAAGAGAGACACTCGGTGAATTTCATCATTTGTTTAATGATATCAGACAGTGCTAGCTTGGACTGCACGCCGGCCACCCGAGGTGGTGCTGTAGGGTTTTCCTGCAGCTGAAAAGTGAATACCCCTCCAAAAATCAGTAAGTCGCCCCGGAGCGCCACGGCAAATAATAATAATCGCCGTCCTCTACCCGCACAGGCCATGCCTTTGGGTACACTCTACGAGTGTTTATGAGGGAGTATTATTATTATTATTATTATTATTAAGATAAAAAGGAATTTTTCAAATATAATATTTCATTGGTCATAACTCTGCTAATAATGATCGGACAAGGAAAAGGAAAGGTTCATATCGTTTCTATCGTGTCCAAAGAGGGTATGGGTTGCTGCTTTAGTATAATAATTCCATATTTACTAAATTATTCATGATTTTCGGATCATCCGCAAACATCTCCGTGAAGTGCGACAAAACACGTTTAGAAAGTATGAGTCTTCAGAAACGATATGAACTTTTCCTTTTTCTTCTCCGATAATTTTTAGCAGAGTTATGATCAATCAAATATTCGGCTCCACCAGAACTTTCAGCGGCGGCTAAACGTGAATCTGAAATTTGATGTCGGCGTTCAAACACGTTTTCTGAGAAAACGAGAGCATTTCATAAGAAATTACTAGGAATAATTTTTGTGGAGAATCGAATTGTCTTTCAACTCTTTGAGTTGTTTTTTCGATAAATCATATACTTTTTAAAATTACAGCTAAAATCTATTAATTTATTTTGAAACGAAAAAAAAAAAAAAGTTCCACCCCTTTGGAATTTTCTTTCGTGTTTATCATGGTTCCAACAACTAGCGTACCAAGTTTGGTGGTGCTACAATCGATCCTTGTCTCAATTGTAATTGTAATTGTAATTGTAATTGTCTCAAAACCCAATTTTACTGGATTAGTATGAAATATCACTTCGCAACCATACGTATTCTTGATATTATAAGAATGAAAACAAAGGAAGGGCAAAAATATCGGTGTTATTTGTAAATTTCTAGAAAACGCGCAAAGAAATTTTGTTGGAGAACTTCAAATGCACTCCAAAATAGTAATTTACGTAACAAGTCCAGGTTTTTTGTACGAGTGGACAAGATTCTAGGACGAGCGTAGCGAGTCCTGGAAGTCTGCGAGTCCAAAATAGTTATTTACCTAACAAGTGCGGAAAGTAGGACTTTTCCGCACGCGACGGCAGTTGCACGAATGACCCGGAGCGGAGTTCGGTCAAGCCGTTAAGGGCGGAAAAGACATTTTCCGTAAGAGTTAGGTACAATATTTTTCCTACGAGTGTTTTTGTCCATTTTATTTATGAAAAAACAAGGTTTTTAATAAACAAGTTTTTATAATAATGCTACAAAATGACTAATAAGACAGAATAGTTACATAGATCATTTAGTTAGTACTAAATATCCTCATTTTCAACAATACAAAAATCGTGCGGAAAAGTAAAAATCATACGGAAAAGTAAAAATCGTGCATAAAAGTTACTTTTCCGCACGCTCGTAGGAAAAAACTGTTTTCGGACATGTTGCGTACACAATTTTTTCGGCAACCGTGTAGAATAACAAATTGAGACACATTTATTTTTTATATTTCTTTGCAGAAGAAAATTTCGAACATTTTAATTCTTGTTTGCATTAAATATCGAAATGCGAACAGAAGATAGGTACTAACAGAAACATTCTAATTCTTATTTATATAAATATTTATATTGTAATTCGAGCCTTTCCCAAACTAGTCCGGAAAGTACGTACTTCCCGGACTAGTCCGGGAAGTGAAACTTTCTCAAATAAAAATCGTCCGGGAAGTAGGTACTTCCCGGACTGTTGCCGAAAAAATTTAAAAAACAATAAATACTGGTGCCGTGTTATACAGTGTGTCCCACTTTGAGCAGCCACACCCTCGTATTTTCTTGACAGTGAAATGATTTCAAAATTTGTTTTTTATTACGTATCTTACTCAGAAATATCTACCTTCAGGTTTATGAAATATTCGTATATCCATTTTCCATGGCTACCTACGACCAATTGAAAAGTGAAAAATTGGGAAAAACATATTAGGCATTTTTTTATCGCAGAAATAACACCAGATTCTGTTTCAGAACACCCTAAAACCCCCAAATCCCAGTACTAATTCATCAAAATATACAGGGTGTCATCTGTAACTAACAACATTTTTTATTTGTTATTCATCCGTAAAGGACCCCGCACGGTTCTTATGGAAAATGGGTTCCAGTCGAATTGGCTGAAAATTTAGTATAATGTAGTTTATGGCTTCCTGATCAAATATCTCTACGGGCACAACGGGATCTAATGTACAGTTTTTGAGATACAGGGTGTCAAACATGCAGAGAGCGGGTTGTTACTTACCTTTAGAAAATAAATAATCTGGGGATTATTTTGTTACAAAAAGTTATGGAGAATAATTGCAATCTTAATGTTGTCGACTCGAATTTTAATGGAAAGTTCTAAGAGTCCATATACAGGGTAATTTATAATTATATAATTTTAATGTAATTCTTTGAACAAAATCATTCAAACGAAAAAGCTCGTAGACTTGCAGACTTAGTGAATATCATTTGACTTTGATACTGAGTGATCTGATGTTACTATTATAAAGGGTCACTCAAAATTTCATTATTTATCTTAATTTTTTTAAGGAACCTCTATACAAATTAAACATAAATAAGAAAACATAATATTATTAAGTCAATATTATGTGGCTCTTGACTATTTGTTGAATCTTGTACGGATTCTGGTCAACGGCAGGATGATGCAGCTATAAAACGGGACACTACTGCAATAAAAATCTTTTTCGGAAACCGTATAACAAAGTGTCTTTTGGCGCTTTCGAATCTCAACGCAAAGTTAATGTTTTCTGAGGAATGTCATTAATTGACAGCTTTTTTGCTCTAGAGCGACACACTTGAGAAAACGCTCACTTATCCAAATGTTTCCGATTTGCCGGCGTGTTGGTATATTATGAATAACGTGTAAGTCAACATTGTGAAGCTGTCTAGTGGTTAGTGTTTCTGTCCTTCACGCCGTCAATCGGGGTTAAATTTTTTTTTGTGTTAGAGATATAGATTGTATTGCCAGCAATTTGGATACCGACTATATCTATTAAAAATTGTCGAAATGGTACATTCAATTTTAATCTAGTAAATAATGAAAGAAATGAATATTATTAGGTGACAATGTATATCGAGTGTTTTTTCTGTATCTGATCTGAGATCTGCGTTTATCTAACTGTTGTATGAATTTCGAGCACAAAGTTCAGTTGCCGCTCTCCAAAGCATAACTCTCTTTGTTCCAGCGGCAAGCCATCACTTTGTGCTCTATATACACAAATTGCTGTTCTTACCAGTTTATACTATGTCTGTTGAGGCATTGTTATTACCAGTATGTAGATATTCTATTTGTTGATGGCTTATATACTACAAAAAGCGTATATTAGCGTTATGTGGAAGGTACATACCGATATTAACAAGCACTAGATTAACGAGTGGAGTAATAACGATCTATGGCATTTTCTTGTTCATTCAGCATTTATTGGGCATATGCACCATCTTTACAGCATTTACCACCAACGCTCGTCACAATTTTTTTTCCCAAGCCTTTTGCTGATTCAACAGTTTCAATCCTAGCATCTATTATTATTCTAATTTTAAACTTCAAGTCTCTGTTTTTGATAATTTCCCAAATTCTAAATCAGCATACGTGTACAGGGTTTGTAGTATGATGAATGAATGAATACAACTAAAAAAGAAAATTTTGAGTTATCCTGTATAATAGTAACCTAAGATCACCCAATAACAGAATTAAATGATATTTACTTATTTTGCAGGGCTACGAGCTTTTGCGTTTGACTGATTTTGTTCAGAGAATTACATAAAATTATTTAATTATTAATAACCCTGTATACGGAGTCTTAGAACGTTTTACAATTCGAGTCGACAATATTGAGATTGCAATTATTCTCCCTAATTTTTTGTAACAAAATAATCGCCACATTATTGATTTTCTAAATGTTAGTAACAACCCTCTCTCTGCATGTTTGACACACTGTATCTCAAAAACTGTACAATAGATCTCGTTGTGCCCGTGGAGACATTCGATCAGGACACCATAAACTACATTATACTGAATTTTCAGCCAATTCGACTGGGACCCATTTTCCATAAGAACCGTGCGGGGTCCTTTGGTTGCTTTCGAAATTTTTTTCTCTTGTCACAAAGTGCCTAAATGTGTTCAATTGATGCTATAGAAAATAATCAAATGTTTCTTTTTCATGGCTTTCTATGACCAGTTGAGGAGTGAAAAAATGGGGAAAACACTTTAATGATACTTCAAGCACAAAAGTAACAGCGGTTTCTGGATTAGAACACCTTGAGAGCCCAACCTTTATACTTTGTTCTAAAAATATGCGAGGTGCCATGTATAGATGGCATAACTTTTATTTATCCGTAGTGTTAATTTGATTCTCAAAATTTCTTCTCCAGTCAAAAAGTACTCAAAATATTCAATTGATGCTGTGGAAATTAACGAAATATTATATTTCCATGGATAGATATGACCAGTCGAAAATTGAAAAATTGGGGTAAACATCCTTCTATCACCGAGACAACAGATCCTGGTTGAAAATATACCGCAAAGCCCCCAGATTCCGTTGCACGGGTCAGGAAATTAAACACGATATCATCCTGTGAATGGTAACATCTATTTATAAATCTTGTTGAGCGTGTTCTGAACGAGAATTTGGTGTTAGTTCGGAGATAAAACAATCTTATGTTTTCCCTAACGTTTCAAATTTCCAACTGATCATATCTAGCCATAAAAAAGTGATATACTGAACGTTTTTGGGTACTTTACGACTGGAGAAGAATTTTTTTAAATCACCTAAACGCTACGGATGAATAAGCGTTATCAATTTTGCCAGCTGTAGATGACACCCTATATATTTTTTTGATTCATGAATTATGTTCTCGGGATTTTAGGGTGTCTTGATTCAGAATCCGCTGTTACGTACTTGTGCTACATAAATCCTTGATGTGTTTTCCCCACTTTTTCACTTTTCGACTGGTCCTAGCTAGCCATGAAAATGTAATATTTGAATATTTTCTACAGCATTATTCGAAAATTCTCAAGTAATTAATGACTATGTAAAAAAAAATCGAAATCAACCAAACGTTAGGGATGAATAAAAATCAATAATATGTAAGTTACAGATTACACCCTGTATATTTTAAATAATCAAGACCTGCTATTTCAAGGTTTCAGAGTACTCTGAAACAGAATTTAGTGTTATTTTTTTGATAAAAAAATCCCTACTATGTTTTTCCCAATTTTTCACTTTTTAATTTGCTCGTAGGTAGCCATGAAAAAGTAATATTCAAATATTCCCTACAGCATTCTTTGAACATTTTTAGGTTCTTCATGACTAAGGAAATAAAAATCGAAATCAACCAAACATTGCGGATGAATAACAAATAAAAAATGTTGTTAGTTACAGATGACACCCTGTATATTTTGATGAATTAGCACTGGTTTGGGGGTTTTAGGGTGTTCTCAAACAGAATCTGGTGTTATTTCTGCGATAAAAAAATGCCTAGAATGTTTATCCCAATTTTTCACTTTTCAATTGGTCGTAGGTAGCCATAGAAAATGGATATACGAATATTTCATAAACCTGAAGGTAGATATTTCCGAGTACTATACGTAATGAAAAACAAATTTTGAAATCACTTTACTGTCAAGAAAATACGAGGGTGTGGCTGCTCAAAGTGGGACACACTGTATCATTATATTCGAAATTGCGCCGGCTTCAGAAATACTATTGGTGTTTTTCATCGCACAACAGTTAACCTATATTTCCCTTGAACCGGTGTATACAGGGTGGCCCATCGAAAACGTACCGCAAGGCATTACAGGCTGGGAAAGAACATTTCGATAAAATCCGAAAACAGGTCAAGTTTGTTTGTCAGGGGGACACATTTTGATGTAACAAGCATAGTAAAACCTTCAACCCCCTAAGTAGGGGTGTCACCCCAACATTTTTTTCGAATGGGAGGAGGGGTCAAGCGATACCTCTTCAGAAGGGGCTTGTCATTCCCTACACAGTGCTGCTTACATTTTCAAAATCGATCCACTCTTTCAGAAAATATGGAGCGTTGAAACTCCAACGATAATGTGTGACGAAAAATGCAAATATTGATTCAATTGTACTTCAAAACTCATTTATTAGTCAAGTAAATGTTCGAGTTGCTGTCCGTCAACCTACATACAGTGGTATAAGTTATTTTCAAACCGTTGTCGTACATTCTGAAGCATTTGGGGTGTCACTTCGCGACATACGTTAACGATTCTTCGTTGCAACTGTTCTAATGTGTCTGGAATGGAATGGAATTTCCAAAAATACCAGCCCACACATTCAACTTCTGAGGGTGTTGGTGTCTCGTGGAAAATCCTTCGATTGGTGTCAGCCCAGTACCGGCAATTGTGGCGATTCACTAAACCATGGAGGAAGAAGGAACACTCGTCCGAAAAACACACATTGAATAGAAAATTACCATTGTGTAACGCTCGCTCACTCATAATTTCGCAAAATTGCAAGCGACGATCAAAGTCGTCTTCATTCAGTTCATGCACTGAGCGAATTTTGTAAGGATGGAATTTGTATTTTTTCAATACCCGTTGGACACTGGTACGGGACACACCCGTCGCAATGGCCAATTGTCTTGTACTTAGCGTACTATCAACTGCAACTTGCCCCAATACTACTATCTCCGTAGGATCATTTAGTACTGGATTTTCAAGCTTTCTCTTTTTGTTATGAACTGAACCTGTTTCGCGAAATTTTTTCACCAAGTCGCGAACAATTTTTCCAGAGGCATGTTTGTCAGGATGAGGTTGGTTAAACAACTCCGCGACCCGATTTCCACATTCGTCGTTTTTGAAAAAAAGCTCAATGATTTCCACTCTGTCTGCAATTGAATACACCATAATAATAAATTTTAAGTCAACAATTCGTAAACACTTCAACCACGACAGGTATCTATCAACTACTTCAAATGTGAAGAAATGAATCCCATTCATTTTTTACTCTCTAAAATGAGCCTAAAAAAATCTATGCATCGGCAAAAACAGCGAATCGGCAAAAATAGCGAATTCAGTTGAAGGAACTTATTGCAATAAAGTACAATTGAACCGATTTTTGTATTTTTCGTCCCACATGATGGTTGGAGTTTCAACGCTCCATATTTTCTGAAAGAGTAGATCGATTTGAAAAATCTAAGCAGCACTGTATAGGGCATGACCAGCCCCTTCTAAAGAGGTATCGCTTGACCCTGCTTCCCATTTGAAAAAAATGTTGGGGTGACACCCCTACTTAGGGGGTTGAAGGTTTTACTATGATTGTTACGTTAAAATGTGTCCCCCTGACAAACAAACTTGACTTGATTTCGGATTTTATCGAAATGTTCTTTCCCAGCCTGTAATGCCTTGCGGTACGTTTTCGATGGGCCACCCTGTATGTGCAACAGCTTGTTTACCATCTCTACCGATGAACACATCAATGCGGAATTCTGGATCATATTCGCCAGAGTGATCGCTTTCTGCATCGCTTGTGATTGCAACTAGTCACATATTCGACAATCCATAACACACCACTGACATCTATAATTGCTCATTAGCTGCCGAAACGTATTTGAATGCAGTATTTATTGGGGATTCAACATTAGATGCCAGCGCCAAAGTGGCACAAATGGAACTACTCTGGAGTACATTATGTCAACAAAAGAACTGAATATTCACCATTTATATGTACCAGAAATTCATCACTTATCAATAATAATTATAGGTTCAACAAAATGCACATAAATAAAAGCCCAAATTTTGGGAATTTTGACGAAAACAATAATTTCAATGTACTTATCTATAGTGTCAAAACTTGAATCCAGAGGGAGTATCCCTTATGTTGAATTCCCAATAGCTGTTAGGTTAGGCTATTATGGTCTCTAACGCCTGGAGTATTTCATAGGAATAAAATTTTTAACGAACAACAGAGCACTGGATCTGCTAAATTTTACCAAAAACTGAATAATTTCGAAAATAGATTTATTCAGAGCAATTCAACAATACAATTTAAACATATTTATGAAAAAAAAAATATATCTCAAACGTGTGATTATGTGCCCTCCTGCTCATAGAATAATCACTGAAATTTCTGTTTTCAGATATTTATTAACAAAAATGCAAGCTTTTCAGTACACAAAAATGTTATAAGTTAGTTTTGGCACTCTTAGCCACCCAATTCACCAGCTCTTCGGCCTGCTTTTTACCGTCATATTGAACAGAATTCCCATTCGTGAACAACTTGATAGTTGGGTACCCGTTAATCCCTTGTTCGTTTGCTATTTCCTTCTCCAAACTCGCATCGACTTTAGCAACTTTGATCGGGGACTTTTCGAGGAGCTGGGCAGCTTTGACGTACTCCGGAGCAAAGTCCTGACAAAAGTGGCACCACGGGGCGTAGAACTCGACCAGCAGGTAAGGATTCGATGCTGTCGCCTTTTTGAAGTTGGTTCCGTCCAGCTCTATGATACCATCGTTGTTCCGTAACACGTAACCGACAATTTGATGAGCAACTAATAACAGAATCAATATGGATATACAGAATTTCATTATTATGAAATGACCTGAACATAAACGTCACATTTGACGTCGATAAAGTTAATTCACGTTATAGGCCCGCGACTGATGCCAGTCGCGGGCTATTTTACAAAAACTGAGTTTTTTTTATTTATAGGGTGGCTCAGCGAAAACGAAACAAGGCCGATATTTCATATTTATCGTTCGCAGAAAAAAAAAACGCTCCGACCCGTCGATTTTTATTGCGAGTGGGGCAGCTCTGGCGCATATTCTCAACTGTCACTTCAAGCCCCTCGGAGGGGTTAGCTCCAACCCTTAAATCTTAAATGGGAGTAGAGTTCATGTGATACCGCATTTTGAAGGTCATTAAATCCTCTTTCCAACGCTTTCCAGTTAAAATTCAAACAAAAGACTGGAAAAAATATTTTTTGTCCAAATGACACGGCCTTTTAATGACACTTGGCAGGATTAGAAGTTGTACTTTTAATGCCTAGGCAGAAAAAGTCCACTTTTACTGCCTAGGCAGAAAAAGTTCGTTGCTAGGCAACCTTCCAAGTAATAATTTAAGTCAAACTGGTTATTAAAATTGACAATGACATTAAGAAAACTCAAAATGATGCTGATGATAATAAACTGGTTTTATTGCATTAAAACTACAAACTACAACACCAAATTTTTATTTATTAGATATATTTATAGTGAATTGTGAACAATTATTTAATACAATTGAACTCTTTCCACTTCCCTCCTTTCCAGTAAAATTAACAACTTTAGTATCAACACTTCATACACTAAAATATTTTATTGCCGATGTTCGACTTATTGGCTAGCGAGTCCTCAATATAGCCCTCCGCGACAGCGGAAGACTTCCATCCTCCATGTTGCTTCAACATTGTTCTGTCCCCACCAGAATGCACCAGCAACGTGGCCGAAGTTCTGCGAAAGCAGTGACCGGTATACTCTTTCGCATGAGATAGTCCCAGAAAAGTAGCAATTTCTTCTGGCATTTTACCGAATTTCTGAATGCCAATGAATTGATGATGTGCTTTACCGTTCGCATACTTATAGAAGACACGCCGATTATTTAAATTCGAGGGTCTGGAGGCTGCATATTTTCTGTAAACGCTTAAATATTCCGTTACTACAAACGATCTTGATCAATGGTCTTAGTATTTGGTAGCATAATTAGCAATTTGTCGCCCATATCATTTATATCATCTGTTTTCATTTGCAAAAGCTCATCACATCTACAAGCCCCAGCGACTGCAACAATAAGTACAACCTAAAATATAAATTGAAAATTAGTTATTTAATCCATAATAGATCATTTTCAATATATTCCTACTTTCGTACACAAATACAGTTCATCTGGGTCATCTGATAAAAATTTCTCGATTTCTTCTCTTTGAAAAACTCGGGATTTTTTTGCATGGAAACCGTCTGACTGGCGTTTCAAAAAAGCTCGTAACTTCAGGTATTTTGCCAAATCAATGTTATTTTTTATGTTCAGGGTATAGCTTTCAACATCGAATAGGTAGACCATAACGTTGAACGCTTCATTTTCTTTGAAAGATCGGAAAAATAGACCCTATTTTTTCTTCTGTCTATATTCCATGAATCTGCTGTATGTGAGTTCATATACAGTTCTTGATTTTTCCGGTAAAAGGTTAAATTCCACATCTCGCGCCTGGTCTCTTATCTCAGGTGGTGTTAATTGCATCAATTCCTCCTCACTTTGCGATAAATCCATTTCTAACATGACAACTTTTCAAAATTGACAATGACAAAGTAAACAGTAAACAAACAAATTCAACAAACGTCATCAGCGGTAAACATAGTAACGCAGGGCCCAGTTACCTTTGATGAAATAATTTAGTTATTTGGATATTGATAATGAAACGCAATTTAAATATGAAAAAGTCGATTTTGCGTGGCATCGGAACAAATCTGAAGAAAAAATGATATGTTTCACACGGCAGAAAAGCAGATTTAATGGTGTTTCATAGCCGAGCGTAGCGAGGCTATGAAACCAGCCAAGGCATTAAATCTTGTGCTTTTATGCCTAGTAAAACAAATAACTATTACATGATTATGATATTATATATCATATATTATACGATCCAGTTACCCCATTGCGTAGTTTAGTCAAATATAGAAACCTAAGAGAGACCAACTGGGAAAGATACTCAGCTTCACTCAGTGAGTCTGTCGAGAGACCCGTGATTGAAATACGAGACAGGGAGAGCCTTGAGAGGACAGTAGACGAAGTGGCAAGGCAATAGTCGAAGCCTACGAGTGAGGCTATCCTGAGGAAAAAAGGCTCAAACTAACAAAACGGTCTGGTGGAATGAGCATCTAGAAACCCTCGGAGGTAGGGTGCGGAAGCTTTTCAACAGAGTAAAATCCAACCAATATTGGACCGCATATATGAACGCAGTACAACAAAGAAACTAGTAAGGCCAGAAGACAATCACGTGCTCCAGAATCCATAAGGTTTTAGCCAAAGAAGGTACTGTAAACCGAGTAGATTTCTTGAAAAAGAATGACTATGCCTATACTGCAACATTCGAGGAAAGTCCAAGGATGCTCACAGAAGCACACTTTCCAGCCTCAGTAATTTTTAATGGCCCGACAACAGTAGACATCATTAGAAGCAGGCCAAGCAGGAGAACAACTTTGGAATGGAGGCTTGCTACGGAAATATCGAGACCAAATAGAATCAGGTGAGCTATCAGTAAATTCAAACCATACAAATCCCCTGGAGTAGATGGAATATACCCCATAATTCTCCAAAAGGGACAAACAATACTTATTCCATACCTGTGCCGTATACTCAAGGATTGCATAGCAATACGACATATACCCACGATATGGCAAGGGGTGAAAGTCATGTGTCTCCCAAAGGTAGGGGGAATAGGCAACATGGAACCCAAGGCATATGGTCCCATAAGTTTAATGTATTTATCGCCCAAAATGTTGGAAAGGCTGATAGATAGATACAAAAGAGATGAGGTACTACCAACAAGCTCGCTCAACGAACGTCAATATGCGTACCAACCAGGCAAGTCAACAGACTCAGCACTAGACGACCTCAACAGGATACTAATGAAGTCCTTGGAAGACCAAGAGATAGCCATGGCATTTATAGACATCAAGGGTGCCTTCAACAATGCATCCACCGAGTCTATAGCAAACGCTCTAGTAAAAAAGGGGTTTTTCTCCTACTGTGCCAGTGGATAAACGCTAACTTGAAAAACAGGGTCTTACATTAGCAATCGGTGGAATAACACTAACACCTTGCAACGGTTCGTTAATTTGAATTATGTTTATAGAATAAGACTCTGTATAATGAAGGTATCTGGAAGTGGTTGCTATGGAAAAAGAATAATTAGATTGAAAAAAGAAGCAAAAAAAAGAAAAAAGGTTTCTTACTATAAATTATATACTGATAGCTGAAATCAATCAAATTTAATAATTTTAAAATTCAGAGAAGAAAAATCATTACTCGATTTGGGTTGATCAATATTTACTAGCAGTCACTCATGGAATGATACAGATGATTCCTTAAATCCAGGATTCATTCTCAGCATCCAAGTAATGAAATTATTGGAATAATTCCATATCTACAAGCGATGGTTTGCACTGAATTTAATAATGAGGTATTTGAGAGCAGCATCCAGGTAGGAGGATTCAGATTTTGATATTCAATCATTTGAAGAGCAATAATTGCTGTTGAGATTCACTTGAGCGGATCCATTCGAAGACGAAGTCAGTCTGCCAGAACTACTCTTATTATTAATATTAATTCAATCCTTTTAATTTGTAAGAATTCTGGCCAGAATTTCCCTTCGAATTAGCCTGTATCAAATTTTTTCCAATTTCTTTGACATATGTCATTTCGCTAGCGATTTGTTAGTCAACAACTACAGAGCGTTTATTATACAGTATTGTTGGTGAAGTGAGTTTAATTGATTTAATAAATTTAAATGAAAATGCCCTGAGATCGTTACAACCTAGAGCAAACAGGGGATGTCCGCAGGGAGGGGTGCTACCGCCCCTACTTCGAACCATCCTAATGGACGAATTTATTGAAAGGCTATCTTCCAGAGGCTTTCATTGCCTAGGATATGCCGATGACCTCGCGATTATTGCAAAATGCAAATTCGCAAGGACAGTCTCGGAGCTCACACAGTCAGCCCTAAATATACTCGACAGGTGGTGTAAAGAGGAGGAGCTGACAGTGAACCCTCATTAAACCAGACTACTTAGTCCCAAAAGAAAAGTACTGGATGAACTTAGGTCACCTGTTCTGAACCGGATAGAAATTCTATTTGCCCAAAAGAGACAAAATAAGTAATCTTCGACTATAAGTTAATTTGGAACCAACACCTACACGTTATAGAAAAAAGTCTGAATACTTTGATTGAAACTGTTCCAATGACGAACAACAGTACTTTTAGTTTCATTACAATAGAATTCCTTGAGAAATTCACTTAAAATGTCATTAGACAGTCAATAAGAGTTTTGGAGTGAAAAACGTGGGTGTTTGCTGAAATACGACAATTTTTATTTGGCGTTTGACCCGAACTAGTTGTCGAAAAAAAAATTCACGAAAATAGTTATTTACCTAACAAGTGCGGAAAGTAGTACTTTTCCGCACGCGACGGAATTTGCACGAACGACGCGGATCGGAGTTCGGGCAAGCCGTTAAGGGCGGAAAAGACATTTTCCGTAAGAGTTAGGTACAATATTTTTCCTACGACTGTTTTTGTTTATCTTATTCATCAAAAAACAAGGTTTTTAATAAACAAGTTTTTATAATAATGCTACAAAATGGCTAATGAGACAGAATAGTTACATAGATTATTTAGTTAGTCCTAAATATCCTCATTTTCAACAATACAAAAATCGTGCGGAAAATTAAAAATGGTACGGAAAAGTACAACTTTCAAAACGAAAAATCACTTTTCCGCACACTGGTAGGAAAAATATTTTTCGAGTTATAAGCGGAAAACTACAAAAAAAAATGACATTTTACCATTTTATGCATTTTTTTTAATGTTCCACCAAGAAATTTTGTTAGCAAACTTCAGAATCGGATTCAGCACTCCAAAAAATGTATGAAATGGAAGAAATCAAAACTACCCCAAAACTTTCTCGCCAGGGGCCCTGTCGAATACAAATTTACTGAATTAAAGTAAGAACGATCCCCCTCGCGATCCCCAACTATGAAATTTGGGTAGTGGTGCCTTTTGGCAGAAAACAGGTAGTGAAGGTGTACAAACTTTCGTAAAAGTATAAAGCTTAATTTTTATATACTTTTTCTACGTTCATGCAAAAAACAAAACTTTATTGAACTATATTTGGTGGAAAAACTGTCTCTTTATTGCACTGAGTGCAATAAAGACTTTATTGCACTCATCTGTCATTCTACTATAGCGTTCTGTCATCATGACAGACATAAACTTTCAAATCGACGCCAAATTTAGCCCATTTTCTGTGAGATTGTATTACGTTTTAAATAGTTGCATGTTTCATCATATTCATTATATAATGGACTATGAAATTAGTAGAAAATGCAATTTGTTAAAAATAAAATTATTTCCTTCGAATATCATCTGAATTACACAAAATGTTTTTGAATTACTTTTAACAGATGATTTAAACAAACAATGTCTTCCTTGCAGTTTAGTGCCACCTAAATGAAACATTTTCTGGTTTTTGCATGAACGTAGAAAAAATATTGTATGAAACTCGTGCAAAAAAAGTTTATTGCACTCGACGTGAAACTCGGCCTAATGGCCTCGTTGGACAATTTCACGTCGAGTGCAATAAACACCTACTTTTTGCACTTGTTGCATAAATAACTATATTCGGAGTAATATTAGAAGTCACGTCGTTCAATGCCAGACACTTCGTACAGTTCTAACCCCTCGCCGGACATACTTGAAAAATAATAAATTCAAATTAAACTTTAACCGATTAAGTTTTTTGAACTTATGTGGTGAAGTATACAACTGAATTGATATGGAGTCTGTTGATAGAGGTACGTGTAATATTTGCATGTCACACAGGGTGTATAATGCCATTTTATAACGAATTACAGGTGTAAAAAATTCCAAAAAAATAATGTGGAAATTTAAAATTGTGTTGAAAAATACCGAAAATATTGAATCTAGAATCTAATCGAATCTGATAATCAACTGATATCTGGACAAATAAAATCCACCCACATACAGTGTGACCCATTTAGGATGGAAGCACCCTTATAAAACTTACATTTTTCAACCAATTGGAATGATTTTTTTTTTTTTAGTTAGGTAGACATTCAAAAGTGTACTAGGGCACCAAATTTCATGATTAAATCTCAATTTCCAGGGCCAACTAATCTTACTTTTCAAGGTAAAAAATCGAAAAATTACTAGCGATTGTTTTAGAAAAAATCTGACTACACCATTGGATTCGCACCATTTTCAAACGGTTCATAAGTGAATTACGTTAAAATGCGTCAATCAATGAAAAAGTTATAAGGAAATGAAATTTGAAAAATATGCCGTTCAATCAATACACCAATTAAATTTCAGAACTTTTATCAAAATTCGGAAAACACTACTTCATTAAGGAGGTTTCGATATATCACCAGTCAAAATTTCATTGAAATCTGTTCATAAATATAAAAATTATAAGATAATAAAATTTGAAAAATATATTAATGGATTTTCAGGAAAATGTCATTTTATCTCATAATTTTTATTTATCAACAGATTTCAATGAAATAATAGTCAGTGATATTTCGAGACACCCTCAATCCAGTGGTGTAGTCAAAGTTTTGATTAAAGTTCTGAAATTGGATTGGTGGGTTAATTAAACGGCATATTTTTCAAATTTCATTCCCCTATAACTTTTTTATTCATTGACGCATTTCAACGTAATTGAGATAAAAACCCTTTGAAAATGTCGCGAATCCAGTGGTGTAGTCAGATTTTTTCTGAAAAAATCGCTAGTTATTTTTCTAGATTTTTTACCTTGAAAAATAAGATCAGTTGGCCCTGGAAATGGGGATTTATTCATGAAATTTGATGTCCTAGTAGACTTTTATGATGTCTTCCTCACGAAACAAAAATCTATCCAACCGGTTGAAAAATGTAAGTTTTACAAGGGTGCTTCCATCTTAAATGGGTCACACTGTATAAGCCTAGGTTTGTTATGGTCCAGTTGCCATTTTTAAAGGGCAGTGGTCACCTGTTCAGGAATGCTCAATACAGTGGAATTAACCTCAGTTATTTTCGCTGCACAAGCATACAAGTAAGTTGGCGCAATAAAAAGTGTCAACGACCCCTGTTGGAGATGCATTGAATGCAACCGCCAATTATCAACGTAGCAGATGACCACCAATTGTTTGCGTTCGTAACCGGCCGTTCCGATGCTGCTTCGATACGTTACCGCATCGGCATCAAAGGCGAATCAAGGCACTCGAAATGTTTACAGGGCCGGATGTGCCCACTGACGCACTGCACCACATGAGCTGGGGGGGCCCTATTCTCAAATGTTGCCTACCCTATGTCGCATGCGACAACACATCTCCAATATTTTGTCGCATGCGACATAGGGTAGCAGACATTTGAGAATCGGGCCCCTGGTTTGTGAAAACTTTGAACGGCTTATGCAAAAAAATTATAGTTCAAGAAACCCGCTTTTATAGTAATATGGACTAAAAATTGAAAAAACGATATCTAAAAATCAACTTTAATGTAGAAAAGAGATAAAAAAACATGGTTCTTTACTTTAGACGACTCGAAGTGGGTGAAATATCAATTTAACAAGGAGGGTATGAGAGAAACAAGATGTCCTGCACTACCAGGACGACGCTTATTCCCATAATCCTATTCAATAGGAATAATTGGGTCGAAAATCTATCAGAAAACAACACATTTCCTGGCTAATACCACGACGAACGTTGAATTTCATCTAATGAATTTCCGTGCAGAGTCCTACAAGGATGTCTCCGCAATTGCTAGTTGCATGGAAATGTTCATTGAAACATTTGGACCACCTATGTCCTATAGATCGATTTCTGGGTTCTTGCCCTCATCAGTATAGGGTAGGTCTCTGCAGACAATAACTAATGTCTGCAACAAGTGCGGAGACATCCTTGTAGGAACTCTGCACAGAAATTCATTAGATGTAATTCAACGTTCGTCGTGGTATTACCCAGGAAAGTAGTTGTTTTCTGATGGATTTTCGACCCAATTATTTCCATTGTATAGGATTAAGAAAATAAGCGTCGTCCTGGTAGGGCGGGACATCTTTTCTCTCTTGACAAGCTTATTGTGAATAATGCATGAAGATTCCTTTAATTTGTATTTGTGGTTAAATTAATCACGCAAGTCTTGGGTATTGCTTTGGTTGAGGGGCTGGAGTTCAGATGGCGCCCGTGGTTTAGTGAACGCTAGGCTGCATGCGGTGTCTCAGCTTCTGCCTTTACATGGAGATTTTGTTGAACCATTTGTTGCAGATATTAGTTATTGTCTACTGATAAGGGCAAGAACCCAGAAATCGAATAGGTGGTCCAAATGTTTCAATGAACATTTCCATATAAATAGTTGTTCATTACACCTCAAAGACCGATATACTCCACCAGGAGATTGGAGTTCCAACCGTTCTAACACTGTGGTTAGGAAAGAGTTTCAGTCAACAATCAAGACATCGGTTAAGTTGTAAAAAAAACTTCTTCATGAAGGCGAAACCTAGGTAGCTACAGTGGATTATAATTCATTGGGCTGGGGCAGGACTCTAATGTTGTCCGAACTACCCTGTCACTGACAAGCGGCAAGAATCGGAAAAGCGTCTGCAGGTGGTCTTCCCCAGCCAGATGAAGGATAATCTGCTATTTAATTACAATAAGCAATTATTGCAACTAGGTGTTTTTGGCAGAACCTTTCACAAATACGTGACAGATGTAATTCAATGTCCGTCGTGGTATCAGCCAGGGAAGTAGTTGTTTTCTATCGAATGTTTACTTTATATTTTCCACATGGAAAAAATTGGAGAGAAGGGTTGTATGAAGCAAAAGAACTGAAATATCGAGTTAAAACTCCAAAATTCCGACCTTCAAGTCGAAACAATAAAATTCCGACTTCAAAGTCGGAATTTCCGAGTTTAAAGTGGGATTTTCCGAGTTTAAAGTCGAAATTTCCGATTTTAAAGTCGGAATTTCCGACTTCGAAGTCGGAAAAATGAAATTCCGACTTTAAAGTCAGAAATTCCGTTTTTAAAATCGGAAAAATAAAAAAAACTATGTGGGCCTTAGACGCTTTAGTAGAAATGAGTAATGTGTTAGTAAATTTGAATTTTTTTCAATCTAGAATATAAATCTCTTATCAATTATTTTCAAAAAATGCAAAGTGGCAACATTGCTATTGAACTAATTCAAAAACTAATTGTAAGAACTGAATGAAGCAGTAAAATCGACAATATAGAAGTACCCTTCCTTCCAAATATTTCCATGTGGAAAATATGAGGCAAACATCTGACAGAAAACAACTACTTTCCGGGCTCATAGCAAAGACTACGGAGATACCGCTATTCATTTTATCCATACGCTTAATGAGTGGAAGAGAGATTTGAATTAACCCGCCAGAAAATGTTTCTAGGTTGTGATATAAACTATCATTACACAAGAGCTTAGATTACACTAAGATGTCTAAAAACCCTGTTGTACCGACTGATTGGATTTTGTTTAGAATTTTTTGAAGACAAAACTGATGAATTAGTGGTCTACTTTTCTAATCGACTCCAGAGATGGCGTCCTCTTTCTCGTGTCAACACTGTCAACATTCCAAGGTCATGGTGATTGTGATTGCTAATTGAATTTTATTAAACTTTTGTATGCCATACGAAAGTATTAGTCCATACTCGAAGTGGAATATCAAGTTTTATTGAAAAAATAACACTACTAAAATTGTGTAATTTTTTTCAAAAAAAATCTAAAAACCATTTGAAAGTCAATAGTTGTGGTGTAATAGAAAAAAATATTGTGCAATTTTCTTATATTATTGATGTGTTTCTTCATTTTCCTTAGATTTTAATAATTTTGATCATGTTCCGTTTTTGTGCCGACAATCCAGAAAGATGAACAAATTAGGCGACTAATTTATATTCGGTACAGAAAGTACTCACCACTTAGAATCTGAACATACTTTGAAACAGACATTTTATTTCAAAACGCCATGCATGTTGACAATATTTTATGGCAAAAATGTTTTCTAATAAATTCAATCAACTCTGGATGCGTTTTTATATCTTACCGTTTCTTGAAATCTTCCATAAGTAGCGAAAGTCCGTGATAAAGTAAAAAATATAAATTTGTCTCCATTCCCACTGAAATCTATCAATGATTTGTCTGCAGTAAGCTTGTTAAGGTTTTGGTTATTTTCCATGCATTCCTTTTATTTTGAATTGGTGAAATCTTTTTAGTGTAGTTGATCAAAAAATACACTTTTCTGTCGAACAAAATTGCACAATAGAAATATTTTCACTATTACATGTCATATCGAACGGTTTTTCAAAAGTGGAAGAACAATATAACACATTAACTCATCACAAATATCAAATCCCAAATGCAATTAAACTCAAAGCCACAAAATTATTCTTTATTTCATTAAAAAAGTTTATAGTGAAAACTCGGGCACAAATGCACAGATATCAGCGCGAGAGCATGCGCTGCGCATAAGATTGACAGGTGCTAATGGTGAATTTCCATGCGATGCAGCTGAACTGCAATACTTCCATGTGAAATGTGAGTTAATTATATTTCAGCAAAAAAATTAATAAATCATGTCGAAAATGTAACAAATAGAACTGATTGGGGACAGTGATTCCGTATATTCCAATAATTATATTGTTTTATTAATTTCATGTTCCTGAATCGTGGACAAAACTTCATACTTCTGTTCATGAAAATTAACCCTAACAATAAAACCTACAGTGGCGGCACACTCAAGTGTCGCGGGATATTCGAAAAACAGCCCACGGATTTATTTGTTTTCTCGTAATCAAGTTGGCGAATGTCTCTCGTTTTATCCCACAGATTTGCAGGTATAAAATGGGATTCACAACCAAACTTTTTGCGTTTTGCTTTTTACGTTTCGTATTCTGATTGGTGAAGCAGAATCTGAAATTAAACTGACGCAATAATGCCATTCACAACAAAAACGTCAAAAATTTTCGATTTTCTTCTCAAAAAGAAACATAAACATAACATAACATTGGTTTGGTAGAGCAAAATGAAGAAATCATCACAAAAATAATAATTTAAATAATGAATATTATACATGAAATTTGGAAGAGACGTAAATTGCTCCTTCTTTTGCACTTAAAGGGAAAAATGAATCGTACAAAAAGAGAATATTGGTTGAGACCATCATTATAAGATGTAAAAGTAGAAAATTAAACAATATACTATTCCCTGGAATCACAAAAAAATTGAGAGAAAAAAATTAACACAACTTTTATCGAATGTCACAACAATATTTTTATGATGATCCGCTCTCACATTGAAAAACATTCCCACAGAGAATCCATAAGCCCTGCTGAAAAATTTTCACTGAGATGTGAACACAACGCATTTTGCAACGCAAAAAGCTGAGAATATTTAGCTTTTTGCGTTCGTTTTATTCCAGATTCTGCTTCCACCAATCAGAATATGAAACGTAAAAAGCAAAACGCAAAAAGTTTTGTTGTGAATCCCACCTAAGTCGGTACACCAGGGTTTTTAGGCATCTTAGATTACACCCTTTATTTAGACAGAAAGTGGACGAGAAGGTAACATCATCGGTACGAAATAACTCGACATTCCACTATAATACAATGTATTAATGTACGGGACTCGTACTATATATGTATAATATGCAATATGTGTGTGATATCAGGCGTGAGCAGAACAGATTGCATATAGATGTCATCATCGCCAACAGATTGCAGCGATCCAACCATATCATAATAATTGTGTTCGATATTCAAGGGAATGAGGAACAGGTGTGCCAACGTGTTACTTCCGCACTTGGCTCGTTTTGATGGGGTGCGATTTGATTTCAGCGAAGTGGAGTTGAACACGGCAAAAATGCTCTGGGCTCAGTTTTCCATTTTTTTTTTCATATGTGGGTATGATAAAACAGAATAGTTATGCATACGAGGGTTGCCTTTTATATTTCGGGATTGGACAACCCTAGTGTTGCAATCAGGCAGCTGACAGCTCTATCGTAAAGTTTGACATTTTTTTAGGTTATGCGTACTCAGAACGTTTTGACATACGAGCACTATTCGTATTGTTTACAGTAACTTAAAAGATTCATCTCGGCAAAAAAATGGAATTAAATCGTGAACATTTTCGTGCGATTATTTTTTACAACTTTCGACGTGGATTAACTCAGCGACAGTGCATCGATGAACTTAATTCAATTTTTGGCGATGAAGCTCCATCAAGGACCAGTGTTTATCGAAGGTATGGTGAATTCAATCGAGGTCGTAATTCGCTCCAAGACGAATTTCGTGAATGTCGTCCAAAATCAGTTGTTGTTCCGGAAACCATTGATGCTGTGCGCGAACTGATATTGAAAGATCGTCATGTCACCTATCGTGAGATTGAGACAATCTTAGGCATTAGTGGGACCAGCATACATTCAATATTGCATGAACATTTGGCTGTCAAAAAAATTTGTTCGCGTTGGATCCCACACAATTTGTCAATCGTTCAAAAAAAGGCTCGTGTCGATTGGTCGAAAGAAATGCTCAAAAAATACGATCGCGGTGCTTCGAAACACGTCTATGACCGTGACAGGTGACGAATCGTGGATTTACGCGTATGAGCCTGAAAGTAAACAGCAGTCGACTGTATGGGTGTTTCAAGATGAGCCAAAGCCAACAAAAGTTGTTCGCGCACGAAGCACTTCCAAGCAAATGGTCGCCTGTTTTTTCAGAAAAACTGGACATGTCGCAACCGTACCACTAGAACAACGCAGAACAGTCAATTCTGAGTGGTATACAACCATTTGTTTGCCAGTTGTCTTCCAAGAAATGAGAAAAACCAACCGCCGAAGACGGATCACTCTTCACCACGACAATGCGAGCTCGCACACATCGGCTCAAACAACTGCATTTTTAAGCACTCAAAACGTCGCTTTGACGAGTCATCCGCCGTATAGTCCTGACTTGGCACCGAATGACTTCTTTTTGTTCCCGTACGTAAAAAATAAACTGAGAGGTCAACGTTTTTCGACACCTGCAGAAGCGGTTGATGCGTTCAGAATGCATGTTTTGGAGATACCTCAATCAGAGTGGCAAATGTGCTTCGACAATTGGTTCCATCGCATGCAGAAGTGTATAGATCTTCATGGGGAATATTTTGAAAAACAATAAAGCGATTTTCGATGATCAATATTTGTTTTTGTTCTCTAATCCCAAAACATCAAAGTCAACCCTCGTATAATATGTCGAACAGTATTTATTTGAACGTTCTACACTATATCAGTTCTTGGTGGTAAGGGCGCGCGGTAGAAATTTGAATAAGTGTGATTTTTGAATCCCACTCCTCGACGTTTTTTTTTATTTCTCCCTCCAATCATATGGTTTTTCATGTATAATTGTTATTCTTCCTTAAAAGGCTTTGTAATTTATACTACTTTTTGGTAATAAAGGCAATGATTTCGATAGATCACGGAAGTACCACAAAAAGCTTTCATCATAAATTTATAAATTTTCGTACACTGATAAAAAGGATGTATATATATATATATATTCACAAATTAGTGGGAAGCAGTCAAAGGGAGACCAATTAAGACGATTTATTCGTTTTTAAGTCAAGCTTTCGAAAATAACTCATTTTCTTCTTCAAGACGTAACTAAAATTAGTTGTTAAATAAATATGTGATGTTATTACATAATTTAAGATACTTACTAACATAAAATTCAAAAGAAATTGGATACAAAAAGAAACATACAGGTGATAGACAGAATTTGAAAGGACAAGTTGACAACAAATTATGCTTGCTCGATCATATTTTTGGTATTTCAAATTAGAGATACAGAGTGAGAAAATATAAAAATATACTATATGTATAAATATGTAAATAATCATTTCAAGGAGGACGAGGTGAGATATTTTCTTTATGTTTTTTTAGTAAAAATGTATATATGGTACTAAGATCTTGGATGTCTGTTCTTTTATTCATTGTTTTTTCAGTATTATTTATATGAACCATTTCAAGAAAGAGGCGTTTATTGAGATTTTGTTCATTACTGAGAATTTTTGCATTGTCATAGTCAATAATATGGTCTTTATCTATCACATGTTCAACAAGACTGCAAGATCTGACATTCCTTCTGCAGTCACTTTTATGTATATATATATATATATATATATATATATATATATCCTCTTGAACAGAATCATCTTCTGAAAAGAATAATTATTTCTAATTGATGAATATACTCTTATTTCAAACTTATTGAACTGTTTGCTTCTTTACATAAATTATCTTGAAATGAATTTGTTTGCATTAATACATTCCAACTCTTTACCCTAGAGAACTCCTACTTGTGAAAAATGCTCCTTTTGACTCAAGAACATGATTTCTTGGCGAAACTCCGCTACCGGAACGACGCGAACCCACGCGAAAGCGCGCACTGCGACTGCCGACTGGGACCTCTATCCTGTTTGCTCTTGCCCGCGTTTGGTTTGGGGGTTGTGTTTGAATCATAATATAAGTTGTTAGTTTTGTATTTGACACAGTGGTTATGTGCAAATGTGCTGCTACAGAAGTGCAATATGGAGATACAATTATTTCTGCACGATTTGAATTTAGGTCATTTATGGACCAGTTGTGGAGGTAGGTTGAAGATATTTTTGTTTTCAATAGGTGTGTGAAAATGGCGAACGACGCTGTCGTTTCTATATTCGATCGCATTTCTATGCGTCACCGAAAAGGTACCTACGTTGATTATATAGTTTCTGAAATTGAAATATTACAAAACTATTCTCATTTATAACCATTATACCTCAATTGTTCGCAGTTTTCTCTGTTGAAATGTACCATATGAACATGGCTTCCATGGCATATTTTTATAACCAAGTGCACATTTGTACTGAGCCTCCAAATGCAGATAATCTTGAATAAAAAATATATTGCATTATGAAGAAGAATATTGTTCGTTATTGAAGTTGAAATATTCTTGCCTCAACCAACTCACACCATCGAACAAAGAAAGTATTCACAATAGTGTTCATTATCAAAGTTGAAATATTCTTGCACCAAAAAACTCTCATTATTCAGTGAAGAAAGTGTTCATATGTCTCAAAACAGTTTCCTTTCAAGTGGTCAAGAGGATTCTGTCAAAAAATCAAACTAATATTTGGTTAGACCTATTCAAGAATACAATCGACTTGAATCAATGCAATTATGCATTGATGCAAAATATCCTTTTTATCAGTGTATGTTCGTAGAGAAGATATAGTCTTCTTCTCGCGTATAATGAGCATTATTCTCTGGTATAATTCCGAAACTCGCCTACAGCTAGTTTCGGAATCTCCCAGCGAATAATAGCTAACATTATAAGCTCGTTGAAGAATATACTTTTTCCCGCTGCCGACACTGTACGAGGGTGGTCCCAGAAGTACTG
The DNA here is from genome assembly GCA_958298965.1 of Chrysolina haemoptera. Lineage (NCBI taxonomy): Eukaryota > Metazoa > Arthropoda > Insecta > Coleoptera > Chrysomelidae > Chrysolina > Chrysolina haemoptera. The sequence goes on along the minus strand of OY282601.1, from coordinate 2,210,142 downwards.
GCCCAACAAAGAAAACACAAAAATTTTAATTTTACTAAACAGCGTGGCGTCAAACTTGACACATATGCTGTCTAGATTGTGTACTGTCTACTGCAATGGTATTTTTCAAGCAACTACCGCCATCTCTAGGTCAGGTACTTCGGACACCATCCTCGTAAATAGTCCAAATATGCTTAGCAACAAAACAGGTGAATGGCATATATCATTTTTTACTATTTCATTTTGAAAACGGAATGTAAATAGCGTCATTTACATGCCTAGGGTAATAATGACTTTGACTTTGACAAGTAATACCTTTAGCTTCATTTATATCAATTTTTAGGTTATGAGACTTTTTGAATATTATTGTTGTCTGTTTATTCGGTAACTTAGTTACGCGCACAAGCAACTTAGAATGAAATAGCGGAACGAATAATCATGAAGGAAGGGTAAGAAAACAAACTTCAATCCAGGCAAATTTTGAGAAATGTCAACAATCAGCGAGAAAAACGTAATGAGTAAAACGGAATGTATCGACTGTTAACACGTCTTTACATTTCTTGTTACTTAAATAACTATATTATAGGCCATTATTATTATTATATATTATTATATGAGAACTTTGACAGGATTTCCTTTTAATTTGGAAATATCTTTGTGTTAACGTGAACAAGATAAATAAAACCAGAACTCTGATTCTGAAGATGTGTAGAGACGGTGAAGGAAACACTGATAATCCAACTGAAATATTTTGTAATATGGCACAAATATTAAATTTAAAAAAAATACCCACAAAGTTTATACTATTGAAAGAACTACTGTCAAGACAAAAGTCATTATTACTTTTTATTTGATAAATATAAGAAATTCGAAACAGCATAATTCGAATGATTGTACCAACGCGCTAAACTTGGCTGGGACCGGTTATGACGTCATAAAGCTCGTTGAAACATGGCGCCTGGCGGCAGAGAACGGTTTTAGTCTTCTCAGTGTCAGTTTCTAGGTGGTTTATTATAATTTATTATGTTTATTTATTTATGGTTTATTATGTAACCCCAAAAATTCAAAATGACCCTGAACGAACGAGCAGAATGACGTCACGGCCATTCCTGCGCGTTTCGTGTCGTTTGAAATGAACAGCTGGCAGTCATTGCGAATTGAGGGCTGATATTTGGTATGTGCTGTTTCTTCAAATAGACAATATATTGAATGCACGAAAAAAATTTCAAGTTCCCCATTGTGACACTTCCGGTAGTTCCTGTTTTTCCGGAAGTTACGCCATCTTTGAACTTTCGATTTGACACCCTTGATGATTCGCGCTCAAGACCATCATGTTCATAATAGTCACGACAAATAATTAAGTCAGAAAATCTCAAAAACTCACTTATGTCCATTTCGGCTAGCTAAATGCAGAGAGGTGTGGGGGAATACAGTGTCAGGGGTTGTTCTCCTCAAGCATTGGATGAGAGACGGATCTGTCCTCACGAGTAGTTCCACAGTCTCCAATCTGAAAATAAAGATGGCATATGGGTAAGACAACATTCTGTATTTGTTGATCTATGAAGAAATTTCGTACTTCAATGAAATCAGTTGTGTGGATTTGCAACCTTTTACGATGACCGGAACATATATTTTCTTAATTCATGGTAATTTTTTTGATCAAGGTGGTCTCGAAATAATTTCAAAAGTTTTGCAACTTTGTTGCAAATTTTGAAAACATCTTGAAATTTGCAACCTTGTACACGATCGGGAACTTCATACAATTTTGAAAAATTTAATTTTTTTTAATTAATTTACAAATTAGATTTTTGCAAATTGCATGAAGTTCCGGATCGTGCACAAGGTTGGAAATTTGTGAATTTATCAACGAGTAAACGGCAAAATTCAAGTTAATTGCCATTTGATATCATTGTTAACTTCGGAAAAGGTTGCAAACTGCGATTTATTGCTTTCTCAATAATCTACTAACGACAGACAAACTCGAGCCAAAAGTGAAGAATCAATTGTAGCACACTGAAACTGGGCACATGACATCTATTAGAAAAAAAAATTGTTTACCAAAAAATCAGGGGTGGAACCTAAAACATTTTTCATTTGAAAAAAAAATATAAATTTTTTTTGTTATTTCAGAAAATGTAAGATTTATCAGAAAACGAGTTCGATAGGTTGAGAGATAATTCAATTCTCCACAAAAATGATATTCAGTAAAACCTCATGAAATACGCACGTTTTCTCAGAAAACGTGGTTTAACGCCGACTGCTAAACCGCCAATGCAAGTTCAGGCAGGGCCAAAAATTAGATTTGTCATAACTTTGCTAAAGATTATAGTAGAAAGAAAAGAAAAAGTGCATATCGTTCCTGAAGACTTCTACTTCCTCATGCAAGTATAACATGTGAGTATCTGAGTACCTATAATGTGTTGTCCCACTTCACATAACCCTTCTACGATATTTACGAAGGATCTGAAAGTATGGATATTTCATTTGATATGAAATAATTATACTGAAGCAGGAATCAGTACCCCCTTTGGACCATATGCAACGATTTTAGACTAGTGAGACAAGTCTCTCTTATACATGCCAAAGAAAAAACTGGGTTTTACTCCTACCTCAATTTTCAACTCACCCATAATCCCGGCAGTTTCTTCAGTAAATGCTGAAAATAATCGCTCATGCATATCCTACATAAAAAATGAAGTATGTGATTTCAAGCTTGAGGTTTGCATTTCACAATAGTGTTATTAAACTTATATGGAGGATATGAATAAGCGATTATTTTCAACATTCACTGAAGAGAATGCCGGTTTTATGGGTAAGTTGAATATGAGGCAGGAGTAATACAAAGTTTTTTTGGCATGTATAAGTGGGACCTGTTACACTACTTTAAAATTGTCGCATACATATGGTCCAAAGAGGGTATGGCTTGCTGCTTCATTATTATAATTCCATATTTACCTAATTATTTGGATTTATGCATATTATATTTGCATGAGAAAGTAGGAGTCTTCAGAAACGATATGAACTTTTCCTTCTCCTTCTCCTTCTCCTTCTCCTTCTCCTTCTCCTTCTCCTTCTCCTTCTCCTTCTCCTTCTCCTTCTCCTTCTCCTTCTCCTTCTCCTTCTCCTTCTCCTTCTCCTTCTCCTTCTCCTTCTCCTTCTCCTTCTCCTTCTCCTTCTCCTTCTCCTTCTCCTTCTCCTTCTCCTTCTCCTTCTCCTTCTCCTTCTCCTTCTCCTTCTCCTTCTCCTTCTCCTTCTCCTTCTCCTTCTCCTTCTCCTTCTCCTTCTCCTTCTCCTTCTCCTTCTCCTTCTCCTTCTCCTTCTCCTTCTCCTTCTCCTTCTCCTTCTCCTTCTCCTTCTCCTTCTCCTTCTCCTTCTCCTTCTCCTTCTCCTTCTCCTTCTCCTTCTCCTTCTCCTTCTCCTTCTCCTTCTCCTTCTCCTTCTCCTTCTCCTTCTCCTTCTCCTTCTCCTTCTCCTTCTCCTTCTCCTTCTCCTTCTCCTTCTCCTTCTCCTTCTCCTTCTCCTTCTCCTTCTCCTTCTCCTTCTCCTTCTCCTTCTCCTTCTCCTTCTCCTTCTCCTTCTCCTTCTCCTTCTCCTTCTCCTTCTCCTTCTCCTTCTCCTTCTCCTTCTCCTTCTCCTTCTCCTTCTCCTTCTCCTTCTCCTTCTCCTTCTCCTTCTCCTTCTCCTTCTCCTTCTCCTTCTCCGATGATTTTCAAAAGAGTTATGACCGAGGGGGAAACAACTAGTAAATTTTTGTACACCTAATGAAATCAGTGAAGTAATAATGAAAAATAATGAAAAAGTTTTAGGGTCATTGAAAGATAATTACCATTCAATTACGCGGATACGTTGTATGGACATAATTTAACTCTTATGTATAAAAATAAGATCCAGAAAGTTCGAAGCTCATGCTCACGTATGATTTTTGGTGTAAGTAGGCGACAACTAGTAACAAATAAATTGAAGGATATTGGATGATTACATAAGGAGAACAGGAGAAAGGTTCATTTAAGTACCTTGTCATAAAATAATTCCCAAATACATACCCAATAGATAGATAGATAGATACATAGATAAATAAACTTTATTGTTTAAATGAAAAACATTTGTCGACAAAGTCAAAAAACATTACACTGTTTACATATGTTGTCAGCATTTGTAAGATGTCTTAGGATAAATCACACATAAAGATAAAGCTAAAAATAAAAATAAAAATACAAACATTTTTTCAAAATTCAAATTTACAAGAAAGACATGAACAAAATAACATGTAAAAAAATATTATAGTATCACAGAATAAAATATTAAATATGGAGTATGGCAATGTAGAATAAATATAGATATTAAACACAGAATATAGAACGACTAGAAAACAAATGCAAGATACTCTAAATTGTAAAAGCATTTCCCCATCAGAAGTATTTTAACAGATTTTCGGAAATGTTTTGTATCGCTAATGTCTCTGATTTGACTAGGTAAATGATTATAAATTTGCTTGCTTCTATAAATCAAAATACTTACTAATTCAGCCATTTTGAATCGATTGGCGTTAGCAGAATTCGTCTACGTCTAACCGCTCTCGAGTTGGTCAGCCTCTGAATCAGTTTTCATATGTTTTTTTGGCGCAAAAAATATTTCTGATGAGTTTTCGACATTTTTGTTATAAGATTCGAAATCAGTTCCAAAAATTATGTATGATGATATATAGGACTTTTTCCGTTCAAATATTCAGTGTGTACTGCCATTTTGAAACGATTAACGTTCGCAGAATTCGTCTATCTCTAACCGTTCTCGAGTTGGTCAGCTCTAAATCAGTTTTTAGATGTTTTTTTGCCGCCAAAAATATTTCTGATGAGTTTTCGACATTTTCTTTCAAAGATTCGGAATCAGCACGTCAAAATATGTTCGAAGACAAAATTTTGAATTTCGAAAAATGGAAAATAAAAAAATTCAAAAAATTATGTGTGATGATATATTCGACTTTTTCGTCCGTTGATTTTTTCCGTCCAAATATTCAGTATTTACTAATTCGACCATTCTGAATCGATTGGAGCTCGCAGAATTCGTCTATCTATAACCGTTCTCAAGTTGGTCAGTTCTGAATCAGTTTTCAAATGTTTTTTTTTGCGCAAAAATAATTTCTGGCCAGTTTTTGACATTTCGAATAATGAATTTAATTAAAATTAATAATGAATTAATGAAAATGTTATGATGTACACCTAATACCTAATGAAAGAGTGGTTTCCCCCTCGGTTATGACCAATCAAATATTCGATTCCGCCAGAACATTCAGCAACATTAATTATTTTTGGAAAACATTTAACGCGAAATTTACGACGACCTACCTGCCATACTGAGCCGCAAGTTCAAGAGCCGTTTCGCCTCTGCAATTCCTTATTCCGGGATCGCAGGCGTGTTCCAATAATAAGCTGACAACTTGGGTATGACCATATTGGGCGGCACAGTGGAGAGCTGTTTCGTCGTCCTTTGTCTGTAAAAATCAAACGAATTAGAAGTGATTACAAAACAACCATTCGATATTTTGTTTCGATTGTTTTCTTCGCTCTCTTCGATTCGAAACCCGTATAAGAAACACTTCCTCAATTGAAGACTAGAAGTAACAAAGGTGCTAAGAGACATAATTTTCTAAATTGATATGTTGCCGTAGAACGGTGTTGAGCGACATGCTTTCTGACCTGACAAAGGCGGTAAGTGCTATGAGTAATATTATGAGTAATATTATGCTTCCTAAAACAATAATTAGATGGAGCCACCAACAAATATTGTCCTTTTTATTACTTTTTTCTTGAATAATAATAATAATAATAATAATAATGTTTATTCACAATAAAAAGTACAATAAAGAGTACAATGAAAAGTACAATAATAATAACAACAATAATAATAATAATGATACTGACAATATAGACTTGAACAATGTACAAAAATTGCAATGTTCGAATAAACAAATAAACCACTAAAGCTAAGAAGCCAGCGCGTGGTTGTGGAGTGTTATTGAGCATTACAATGTAGTAACTATCCGAAATACTAATTAAACAATACAACAAAATAAAAGGTTATATATATAATGATAATATTCAATAATACCCAGTATTAGTAACAATATTTACAGTTTTCCTATCAATCAATACATATTAGTACAGGGAATTTTATGCGGCTCTATTAAATTATGTATTATTTTTCTCTCAGTTTCATGGAGGTACTGTTTGGTGTTTTTTTTGAATAAAACTATGGAGTTCGAATCTTTGATACTCCTGGGAATGTTGTTAAATATTCTCGTGCTTAGATAAGTATATCCTCTCTGACCTATAGTTTTGGATGAATACTCAGTACGTATCATGTTTTCTGTTTTTGCCCTAGTATCATAATTGTGATCAATATTTCTTAAATAACTTCTATTTTTGTAATGGTCTATTGCTACACGTAGAAAGTAAATTTGCCTAAGGTCTAGTACTTTACTTTCAAAATATAGCAAGTTCGATGAATACGTTTGACATTTATTGAAGCAAATTTTCAGGAATTTTTTTTGAAGAGTGTCTAGGAAAGTTAAGTAACTGCTTGCAACACCTCCCCAACCTAAGATTCCATAAGACAATCTAGACTCTACTAGTGCGTGGTAAAGGATTTTCATTTGGTGTGTATTCAGTATGTTTTTGAAGTATAAAAATTTTGAAATGATACTCCTCAGAGTGCCAACAGTTTTTTTTATGTGAATATCCCATCTGATGTGTTTATCAATGTATACGCCCAAATACTTAACAAATTCTGAAGACTTCAAATGAATGATATCATCAGCAATTTTCATTTCCAGGTGATTGAAATTAGGGAGGTGAGATGAGTAACAAGAAAAAGGTAGGAAAGAAGTTTTTTCAAAGTTCATTGTTAATTTTTTTTCATTGAAACAGTCTATAATATTGCTCATGTCATTTTCCACTTTCTTTTTCAGGTTTTCCCATGATGTGTCTTCATAGAATATTGCTGTGTCATCTGCAAAGCTGATAATTTCTCCGTTGGTTTGTGAGGTGAGTATGTTTTTCATGTAAATAATAAAGAATACCGGTCCCAATACTGTCCCTTGCGGCACTCCATATTGTACAGTTCTTTCATCGCTCAGTACATTTTCGATTATTACACGTTGTTTTCTATTACCCAGGTAGTTTTCAAATAGCTTTTGTACATTTCCCCTGAATCCTAGATCTTGCAAATCCCTCAAAAGCTGTTTGACTCGAGACTTTATTTTTGGCACTTAGCTCCTTTGTTATTTCCACTCTTCAATTGTTGGGAATAGCTACTATGCCTAAAAACCCTGGTGTAGCGACTCATACCTGCAAAGCTGTGGAATAAAACGCGAGACATTCGCCAACTTTATTAAGGCGAAAACAAATGAACTAGTGGTGTGCTTTGCGAATGTTCCGCAATACTTTCGCCTATCGCCACCGTCGATTTTCTTCTCAGGGTTAGTTTCCATGAATAGAAATGTCAAGTATTGCGCACGACTATGAAATTAAAAACAACATAATAACTGGAATATACGGAACTACTGTTCCAGGTAGTTTTGATTGTTACTGATATCAATTTTAGAAACTATATTCAATTTTTGTTGAAATAGAACTGACTAGAATTACTTATAATGCATTCTATATAGGATTATTTAAATTTAGGTACATGAAAAGTCACCTTTAGTACTAGTAACGACTGAACCCTATGAAGACGCCATCTCTGGATCCAATTACAGAAGCATACCACTAATTCATTTGATCTGTCTTCAAAATAATCTAAACAAAATCGAATCAGTAGTTACACCAGCGTTTTTAGACATCTTAGGAATAGTGCAGGTTTTTCAGAAAATGAGTAACCAAGGGTATTTGCCAGCTTGGCACTTTACATATCTTGTGGATGTCTCCTTCTCGATCTGAACTTTCAGATATGTTGAAAGGGGGAAAAGCACCTATAGTCCGGTGGCAGGGAGGGTTTTCGTAGCCGATGAAGCGCGACGGGATCACCCAAGTTATCCTTATGTATTTTGACCGGCTGAATCCGAATTTCGAGGGTGATAAGCCGTAAAAGCATCCGGAAAATTTCTATGGACGATTTTCCGAGAGAACTCGAAAAATCCATTTTTTCCAAAAATGATGTCACAATATTTTGCATAAAATTCTCTACAAAAAAAGGTTCCACAAGTTTTTCTTGAAAATGCACCGTTTTCCAGTAAAACGTGCTCGAAATTCGAAAAAATTCGATTTTCTCAATTTTCAGTGCTCTCATTAAGTCACATAATGATATTTTCAGGATCACCTTTTCCCAAATTATTCATTTATATCTCGACTATGAATGACAAAAGAGACATTTTTGAAAAAATCATTCGTGTAGATTTTCCGGCACTGAATTTCCCGATACTTTTATCTTGCATGGAAGGGGCATTTTTTTATTCGCGAAGCTCAAGTAGGGGACAAATTTCTTATAGTGTCAATGAAAACGGGTTCAGCACATATTTTTCCATTATCACAAAGCATTTCAGTAGCGGAAAAACGAAATATTTTGTTTAAAAGTAAAAGAATTTTCCGAGGAAAATCGAAAAATCCATTTTTTCCAAAAACAAATAACGCTTTAATATACTCCATAAAATTCTCTATAAGAAAGGTTTCTACAATTTTTTTTTTAAATGAACCGTTTTCGAGTAAAATGTGCTTTAAATTCGAAAAAATGCGATTTTCTCAATTTTTATTGCTCTCTCATTCAATCACATAATAATATTTTCAGGATCACCTTGTGCCAAATTATTCATATGTCTCGACTATAAATAACAGAAGAAAAATTTTTGAAAAAATCATTCGTGTGAAAATATCATTGTGACTGAATGAGAGAGCACAGAAAATTGAGAAAATCGCATTTTTTCGAATTTCTAGCACATTTTACTCGAAAACGGTGCATTTTAAAGAAAAATTTGTAGAGACCTTTTTTGTAGAGAGTATATTAAAGCGTCATTTGTTTTCGGAAGAAGTGGATTTTTCGATTTTCCTCGGAAAATTCTTTTACTTTCAGGTAAAATTTTCCGTTTTTCCGCTACTGAAATGCTTTGTGATCATGAAAAAATATGTGCTGAACTGATTAACACTATAAGGAATTCGTCCATTGCGTGAGCTTCAGGAACTTCGCGAATAAAAAAATTCCGGTTTCATGCAAGGTAAAAGTATCGGGAAATTCTGTGCCGGAAAATCCACACGAAGGACTTTTTCAAAAATGTCTCTTCTGTTATTCATAGTCGAGACATATATGAATAATTTGGGAAAAGGGGATCCTGAAAATATTATTATATGACTGAATGAAAGAGCACTGAAAACTGAGAAAATCGCATTTTTTCGAATTTCGAGCACGTTTTACTGGAAAACGGTGCGTTTTCAAGAAAAACTTGTTGATACCTTTTTTGTAGATAATTTTATGCAGAATATTATGACATCATTCGTTTTTGAAAAAAAATGCATTTTTCGATTTCCTTCGGAAAATCGCCCATAACAATTATCCGGATGCTTTCACGGCTTATCACCCTCGAAATTCGAACTCAGCAGGTCAAAATACATAAGAATAACTTGGGTGATCCCGTCGCACTTCATCGTGTACGAAAACCCTCCCTGCCACCGGACTATAATACAATCGATGAGTTCTACTCCCACTTGAATTAGTAAAATATTTACTAACCTGATTGTTTTAATGATTTTTAATTTTTATAAGTATTTGTAAAGCATATTTGTTTTTGATATGTACCTACTGACTTGTCCAATAGCCTTTTTAAGCTCGTCTTAATGGATTCATAAAGATACTAATTCCGAAAAATAAAACTGCAACTACAGACCTAACCATAAACATATACAGAAAAAATGTGTGTAGTTTTTTTCCACAATTGTTTGAAATTTATGAACAGATTGTGTCTAGAATGGTTACAGAAACAATTTTGTGTAGAAATTTCTCATTTTATTTATCCCAATTTGCTGTAATAATAAATCCACATTGCGGATATTTCTTTGAATCCATTTTTCACACAATATTATTTAAATTGCTTAACAACAACGTTGTGTATAAATGTTACAGACGTTTTAGTTTTTGTTTGCACAATTCTGTTGACTATATAGTTAAAAAATACACAATATTGTTGAATATCCTATTCATATTATTTTCGAACAAAAATCAATATTTTTCAAATTTTATTATCTTCTAATTTTTTTATTTAGCTACAGACTTCGATGACATTTCGGCCAGTATCAAGACCTCCTGAATACAATAGTGTATTCTGAATTTTGATAAAAGTTCTGAAATTGATTTGGTGAGTTGATTAAGCGGTATATTTTTTAAATTTCAGTCCCTTCGATTTTTTTTATTGATTGATGTATTTCAACGCAATTTACATAAGGACCATTTAAAAATGTCGCGAATTTCATTAGAATTTTTCTAAAAAAATCGATAGTATTTTTTTTTATTTTTTACCTTGAAAAATGGAGATTCATTCATAAAATTTGATGTCTTAGTCTACCTAATTAAAAAAAATCATTTCAATCGGTTGGAAAATGTAGATTTTATATGGGTGCCTTGAGTGGGTCACACTGTATCAAAGACGAAAAAAAGCCAGAGAATAACCGGAAGTAGTTGTTTTCTGTTAGATATTACAAACAAATCACAATTTTCATTTTTCAATTTTCATGGAGAATGTTCCCCTTCTCAATAAAAAATAATATTACACCCCAGAAATTTCCATACTCCATCAACTAGCAAAGCCGTAAACTGAATCAAGAACGAGAGTTTCATATTTGAAATTCAAATGAACAAAAGTTGTCGTCTGTCAGAGGCAGGACTCGCCTTTGAAAAACCACGTCAAGTTGATCTGTAAGTGGCACGTTGTACAGTTTCGTATCATTCGCAGTTCAGCAACTATGATGCGAACGTAAACTGAAAAGAGCATGGCAAGTTCTGCATCCAAAACTTTGGAATCGGAAAACGCTGGGAAATCTCCACATTGTAGCTTCATCCACTTTTAGTCCGGGAGGTATTTTCACTTTGGAATACATCATAGTATGCACGATGAAATTTAGTTGTTATTATAGTACACATACCTACGAAGGCGTAGAAGGGCCAACAACAAATTATTTTTCGAAACATTTGGAATTGCCACTTTGAACTGGCAATTGTCACTTTGAACTGGAAATTGTCACTTTAAACTGGCAATTGCAACTTTGAACTGACAATTGCCACTTTCCATTGGCAATTGCAACTTTGAACTGACAATTGCCACTTTCCATTGGCAATTGCCACTTTGAACTGGCAATTGTCACCTCGAACTGGTAATTGACACTTTGAATTGACAATTGCAACTTTGAACTGACAATTGCCACTTTCCATTGGCAATTGCCACTTTGAACTGGCAATTGTCACCTCGAACTGGTAATTGACACTTTGAATTGACAATTGTTACTTTGAACTGGCAATTGCCACTTTGAAATGGCAATTGTCACTTTGAACTGGCAATTGCCACTTTGAATTGGCAACTGCCACTTCGAACTGGCAATTGTCACTTTGAACTGGCAATTGTCACTTTGAACTGGCAATTGCCACTTTGGATTGGCAATTGCCACTTCGAACTGGCAATTGTCACTTTGAACTGGCAATTGTCACTTTGAACTGGCAATTGCCACTTTGATATGGCAATTGTCACTTTGAACTGGCAATTGTCACTTTGAACTGGCAATTGCCACTTTGAACTGGCAATTGTCACTTTGAATTGCCAATTGCCACTTCGAACTGGCAATTGTCAATTCGAACTGACAATTGTCACTTTGAACTGTAAACTGTTACTCAAAAAAGATATTTATTGCCAACTGCATGCCTAAATATTGTTTTTTTTGAAATTCACAATTGCCAGTTCAAAGTGACAACTGCCAGTTCGAGGTGACAATTGCCAGTTCAAAGTGGCAATTGCCAATTGAAAGTGGCAATTGTCAGTTCAAAGTGACAATTGTCAGTTCAAAGTGGCAATTCCAAATGTTTCGAAAAATATTTTGTTGTTGGCCCTTCTACGCCTTCGTAGGTATGTGTACTATAATAACAACTAAATTTCATCGTGCATACTATGACGTATTCCAAAGTGAAAGTACCTCCCGGACTAAAAGTGTATGAAATTCATCCTTTTACCACCAAATTCTACTCATCTATGCCAACCATTGGACGTGAGTTGTTTCAAGCCAATAAAAGTAGCCTGGAGGCATGTCTTGAAAGAATGGAAGAGAACTCACAAAAGTGTCATCAGAAAAGATATTTTTCCGTCTTTATTGAGACAAACAATTGAAAAAGTGGAAGCTGCTTCTGTGGAAAATATAATATCAGGATTCGGATCAACTGGGTTAGTGCCACTGTGGATAGAACAAAAATTCTATGCAAATTGCCAAAATATGTTGAACCTGAACATGCCCAGTTGAATGCGATGCATGTTCTTCATGAAACACGATATAAGAAAACTGATACAACTGTAAGAAGGAAGAAGATAAATCTCGAACCAGGTCAAAGTGTTACTGCCTCCGATATTACGTCTGCAACTAAAGAAAAATATACAACCAACAGGCGCAAAAACAAAAGAAAACGCTCAAAGGCAATCATTCAGGACAATGAAACATCTGATGATGATACATTATTGTCTATTTCTAAGGCTGCAGTACTGAGAAAAATATTGGACCAAGTGGAAAGTGATAAGGAAAACAAATCAGAAGTTGGTGATATCGAACAATACTCAGACGTTGAATTGATTGAAGATGAGCTTCAAGAGCAGAAGAAGCATCTAAAGAAACAGATGAGATTGAAGATTTCAACAAAAATCAATATTTTTCAAATTTTATTATCTTCTAATTTTTTTATTTATGAACAGTCTTCGATGAAATTTTGGCCAGTGATATATCAAGACCTCTTGAATACAGAGGTGTATTCTGAATTTTGATAAAAGTTCTGAAATTGATTTGGTGAGTTGATTAAGCGGCATATTTTTCAAATTTCAGTCCCTTCGATTTTTTTTATTAATTGATGCATTTCAACGTAATTTACATACGGACCATTTACAAATGTCGCGAATTTCATAAGAATTTGATTTTTTGATTTGATTGATTTGATTTCTTCATTAAATTTTAAGTAAAACATGTATAATTATTTGAACCCGAAAAATCAATCGTTTTCAAGATAATTGTGCTTTTTTGAATACATACTAATCGAAAAAATTGTTTTGCTGAAGTGAATTGTACAATACAAATAACTGCTTCAAATTTGTACTGGATATTCTACCAAAAATATCAATGTTACTTTCACATGCATTTTTTCACAAAGATGCTTTCTTGCAGAGAAACAGGGTGTTGAAACTGGAAAATTATAAAGCATTTTTCTCCTAACTAACATACAGTGTATCTCACTTCTCATGGAAACAGCCCGCTATAATAATAATAATTTGTCTTTATTCATATCATGATAAGATACAAAAAGGCGGAATTCGGCCGTTGCACATATGAAAATGTAAGAGGCTGCTTTTCTCAGTTATGAATAAAAAAATAGACTTAATTTTTCATATTTAAAACAATTGTTACTTTGAACTGGCAATTGTCACTTTGAACTGGCAATTGTCACTTTGAACTGGCAATTGTCACTTTGAACTGGCAATTGCCACTTTGAAATGGCAATTGTCACTTTGAACTGGCAATTGTCACTTTGAACTGGCAATTGCCACTTTGAACTGGCAAAGCATTTTTCTCCTAACTAACATACAGTGTATCTCACTTCTCATGGAAACAGCCCGCTATAATAATAATAATTTGTCTTTATTCATATCATGATAAGATACAAAAAGGCGGAATTCAGCCGTTGCACATATGAAAATGTAAGAGGCTGCTTTTCTCAGTTATGAATAAAAAAATAGACTTAATTTTTCATATTTAAAACCCTGTATCTGTGCAACACACCGGTACTTGAGGGTCTGACGATTGATTTCGTGATGAGTATCATATGATATACCAACGATAAAAAATTCAACGTGCATACTATGACGTATTTCAAAGTGACAGTACCTCCCGGGCTATTTCATTGAGTTATTAAAACTTTGGGAGTGCCCATCTGGATACTAACTGAGAATACATTTTTGAAGAATTATACACCCTTAACGTTATCACCAACATCGACAAACCTAATGCCAGTTTGCGAGAAATCAAAGTTTTCTCGCAGGTAAGTTGGTTCTCAATTAGGTTCAGGTATTTTCATTCGAGTTTCGTGTATTCAATACACATATCTGTTATGTTTAATTTAACATATCAAATGTTTCCAAGTTATTCTATTTCAGTTAGTCAAGTATTTCATTTGTTTTGATTAAGTATTTTACTTGATTCGATGCAGTATTCAATTTGTTTGCATTCAGTATTTTATTTGTTTCGATTTAGTATTTCATTTGTTTCGATCAAGTATTTTATTTGTTTCAATTCATTGTTGATCTATGTAGCATCATTGTTGTTTTGCCCTTTTTGAAATAGATTTACGAACGAATAGCAACAAAATCGATGCAGGGAAACAGTAAAAAAAATTAGCCCTACCTGGTGTTTCATGGACTGTAGACCGCCGTAGATGTTCTTGGCTGCTCGGAGGGGTAGGCCTACCTAGTTTCTCCACAACGTACAAAGAGTTTCCAAATAACTATGAAACCGGGACCAGCAATTTTCACTAACAAATTTTAGTTGATCTCTGGACGATAGCGAACGATTCTACTAATTTTCGGTCTCGGGCCGGAATACTGTTCCACTGCTTTTTTAGCGCGGTTGGTATAAAAACTAATAAACCCGAGTACTAACAAAACATTCGTTTCTGCCTTTCTGAAGCATACAGAGTGTACTATAAAATGAAATACTTGATTCTACTTCCCAATATAAATGAATTATAACTAAAATTAGGTACTATATCTAAGTTTTAATTTAAAGACGGAACATACCGCCCACCAAAATGCAGTCGAAAAAATACGAGTGCATTTTAAACCGTAGGAAGGGGACATAATTTAATAATTGGCCTTCGGATTATTCCCAAAGCCGTTTTAACAGCGGCAACACGACCGATGCCATCTGTTCCGCAAAATATCTCTTGTACGCGTCCTAAACGCCAACGCATAGGAGACTGCAAGTCATCCTTGATAAGGACCAGTTTGCCAATAGGCAATGGAGTCTGATGCTCAGTCCATTTTTTACGATTAATCAAGGTGTTCAAATATTCCAAATGCCACCTCTTCCAGAAGTCTTGGTGTATTTTCTGCAAGAGTTGCCATCTGGACAAACGATTGATTGGCATATCCGTAACATTAGCATCCGGCAAAACCGACAGTGGCTCCAATGTTAAAAAGTGCCCTGGAGTTAAAGCTTGTAGATCGTTAGGATCGGAACTTATTTCAGTTAACGGCCTTGAGTTCAAGAGGGCTTCAATCTGTACAAGAATGGTGTACATCTCTTCAAAGGTAAGGATTTGTTCACCAATAACTCTAATCAAATGTCCTTTGACTGATTTCACCCCAGCTTCGTGCAAACCTCCAAAGTGGGGGCTGGAAGGAGGATTGAACCTCCATTCGATATGTTCCATGTCCACAGCCTGTTGAAACATTTCCCGCAACATTCTATCCGCGCCTACGAAGTTAGTACCACAGTCGCTGTGTATCACTGACAAACGTCCTCGTCTAGCTAGAAATCTACGAAGTGCCGCGAGAAAAGCATCTGAAGATAAGTCGCTAACCAACTCCAGATGAATTGCCCGAGTAGCAAAGCACACAAAAAGACATATATAGGCCTTCTGACTCTTACAGCCACGTGCTTTTGACAAAGTGATATTCAAAGGACCTGCAAAGTCCACCCCAACAATAGAAAATGGTTTAACTTGTGAAACTCTACTAGCAGGAAGATTGCCCATATATGGACTGAATGAATTAGGACGAACCCTGAAACATCGAATACATTTTGATATAACCGATCTTATAGCATTTTTAGCATTTAAAATCCAAAAATTTTCCGAAATAAGAAAACGCAAAAGCTGAGCACCTGGATGAAAGTGCTTTTTATGATATTCATTTATCAGAAGCTCGACAAGTCTATGTTTTTGAGGAAGTAAAATAGGATGCTTGTTATCATAAGGAATACGAGCATTCACTAATCGACCGCCCACCCTGATAAATCCATCTTCATCAATGAACGGTGACAGTTTTCGAAGGGTTTTGGAAATTACCTTTTTATTTGTCAAACTTTCTATCAGATCACCAAAATGTTTATATTGCACTCCTTTAACCAAAACGAGAAGTGATCTATGAAGTTCCTGTTGAGTAAAAACACCAAAACTTTTATTTTGGAATTTTGAGTTGTTAAAATATCGAAAAACATAACAAATGATTCTCTGAATCTTAGGCAATGAAGAAAATCTTTCAATAAGATCATCCACAGAATCAAGCGAAGCCGACACTGCTAACGAAATTGTTCTCTTTTCCTCCTTGAGACAGTCTGAATCACCTAATTCTGGTTCTATCATTGGCCACGATTCAGGTGAATTAGTAAGCCACAAGGGTCCTTTCCACCACAGTGGATGCTCTACCAATTCTGTGGGATATAGACCACGAGAAGCACAATCCGCTGGATTGTCTATTCCTTTCACATGATGCCAGCAACTGGGTTGTATTTGATCTTGTATTTTGGTAACTCTGTTGCTGACAAACGTTTGCCAACGATGAGGCGACGATCTGATCCATTTCAAAGCAACCAACGAATCAGACCAAGCAAAAATATTCTGAACAGAAATATTTTGCTCGCAGGTACGTATTACAAAATGCATTAAATCAGCTAACAGCAGTGCTGCGCATAATTCCAAGCGAGGAATGGATATACGCTTGAGAGGAGCAACTTTCGATTTTGACATCATTAAATTGGTCTGTGCTTCGCCATCAACATTTGCCCATCTAATGTAGACTACCGATGCAAATCCCCTCTCAGATGCGTCTGCAAACCCATGTATTTGAATATTATCAATATTTTCCCCAAGAATATATCGAGGTATATTCAAGGACGATAAAGTATATAGATCTCGTTTGAATTCTATCCAACGAGACTTTACATCAGGTGGAGGCTCCTCATCCCATTGTAATCCTAATGTCCATAAATACTGCATCATATATTTTGCAAAAAACGTAACAGGACCAAGAAATCCTAACGGATCAAATATCCTAGCCAAATCCGACAGAATATTTCTTTTTGAACAAGTCCTTTCAATGATATCGCCACTATAAGAAAATACATCTAAATTTGGCCGCCATTGCAGTCCCAAAACCTTAATTGCCGAATTATCTTCACTATCAAACGAAAGCATAGGTTGATGTCGGAAATCTGTTGGAAATTCATTCAATAAATCTGCATGATTACTTGACCATTTCCGGAGTTCAAACCCTCCTGTTTTCAGCAGACCAATCATCTCTTTCTGAAGGGACTTGCAGTATTCTAGAGACTCCCCGCCAGTAACCAAATCATCAACATATATATCCGACCCCAAAATTTTGGCTGCAATAGGAAAATTATGACCTTCGTCCTTGGAAAGTTGCAGCAATGTACGAATGGCTAAATATGGCGAGCTTGTCACCCCAAATGTGACAGTGTTCAACTGATATTCATCAAGTTGATCATTAGGACCAAAACGCCACACAATTCGCTGATAATCGCGTTGTTCTGGAGCTACCAGTATTTGCAAATACATTTGTCGAATATCAGCGGTTACTACGAACTTATGCAATCTGAAACGAAGTAAAATACTTACTAAATCCCGCTGTAATTTTGGTCCCACCAATAATTTTTCATTCAGAGATTCCCCACCAGGGGGTGAAGCCGATGCGTCAAAAACAACCCTCAACTTAGTAGAAGTACTATCGGGTTTTTGTACTCCATGATGAGGAATATAATATGCCCTAATTGGATCATTCGGCAAACCATCAATTTTGCTCATATGTCCATTATCCAAGTAATCCTTCATAAAGGATGAATAAGCCGAATACAAATTTTTGTCCTGTAACAAACGACGTTCCAAACAAAAAAATCGTCTTATCGCAATAAAACGAGTCTCCAGGAAAGAAGGGTTTTCTTCCTTGAAAGGCAGATAAACAATATATCGTCCTGATCGATCCCGATGATGCGAAGCTACGAAAATTTCTTCACATCTTTGTTCATCTTGTGTTATGCAATTTGACTGGGGAATTTCTTCTAACTCCCAAAATTTCTTCAAAGTTGCATCTAATGATAAATTTTGAGTATGTGTCAACAAGGAATATTTCAGTGTAGGGGGCTGAAGACAAATTTTACCTGTAACAACCCATCCAAATATGGTTTCAATAGCCATGGGCTGATCACCGTCTCCACGAATCTGGCCGCTCCGTAAAATATCTGGGATCAACTCCGCTCCCAATAACATATCCACTCCACTAGGGATATTGAAGTGGGGATCGGCCAGCTGAATATTCTTCAAATGATTCCAATGCTCGAAAGAGAAATGTGAACTTGGCATGTGCGATGAAATTTTTTCTATTACTACAGCTTTGACGGAAACTACAGGAACAACTGCTGCAGCAGATCGAAGCTGGACAGTAACCCCATATTTAGCTTCCAGTGCAGATTGTCCAATTCCACTAACAACTAGTGACAAACGAGACCGTGCTAACTTCAAGCGATTGGCACATGCAGATGTAATCAAACTTACTTGACTTCCACCATCTAATAACACCCTAACCTTCTGAAACATCTCGTATCTATCCTTGATTTCCACTACTGCGGTTGCCAATAAAGCTATTGTGTTATTTCCAACAGAACCAAAAAACACATTTGAATTATTGGAGGATACATTCGAAGTACTTGAGGTACCACTGTCTTGCGAAATCGCCGAATTCGATCTGTGACTACTTGATGATTCATCACTACTCTGCTGAGAAGTGCTGCTGGTAAAGTGAATCAAGCTATGGTGCTTATGATGGCACACATGACAAGAGTCTTGGACTCTGCACTCGGAAGATCGATGTGAAGGATATAAACAATTCAAACACAAACCTTTTTGTTTGACCAACTTATAACGATCAGTAGGGGTTTTATTCAGAAAGGATGGACAATTATATATCAAATGAGATGCATTACATATCGAACAAGTTCCGGATGTCTTGTTATTAGTAACTAAAAATGTTTTTTTGTCATTTTTGTTATCTCGAGTGAACTCAACACTTGAAGTGAATTTAGTATTATATGAAGTACGATGACCCTTTTGCGAGTATAAGACAACTGACTCCAATGCAGTACACTGCGATTTCAAAAAAGTAACAAGATCGTCATACGAAGGAATATCTGAAGACGCATACTTCATTTCGAAAAGTTTTATGGTTGCAGTGTCTAGTTTTTTAATCAAAATATGAAATAGTACAAAACTCCACTCAGCTACCGGTAAATTCAGATTTTTCAAACCATCTAAATTTTCATGAAAACATTCGAGCAAACTGCGTAGACCTGTAGCCGATTCAGTCTGTAGTTTCGGGAAATCCATCATTTCCTGCCAATAAGTACTTGCTATGAGGCGTGGGTTTTGAAATCGATCAACTAATGTAATAAAAGCAGTATCATAATTGTTATCAGTTATTTTCAAAGATTTGATGCAAGAAAGAGCCCCTTTTGACAAAGAAGATAAAAGATACCTGAATTTTTCAGTTTTACTAAGAGAACTATTTGTATGAATAAGTGATTTATACAAGTCTAAAAAGGCTGGCCATTCCTGTAAATTTCCACTAAATTTTGGAATATCAATTTTTGGTAATTTCACATTGGGATTATTCATGATGGTTGGCACTGGATCAGTTTTACAAAATAATTTAGAATATTTTGTTTTGATACCATAGTACTTTCTATCAAATTCTCGTCTAATTACATGTTCAGCTTCTAAATCGGCCCCATCTTGCGTTGATATAATTCCAATGAGCATCAAATGATTATTTTGAAATTCGGTAGATATTCCATCGAGATCTTGATATCTAGCATGAAATTCGTCTTTTATTCCATCATCGGTTCCAGCCTGATCGGCACATTCTTTAATTTCATCTAAACGCTGCAACCAAGTATCTCTCATTGCACGATGCTGTTTAATTTTAGCAGCTGCCATCGTATTCTACTAAATGTAATGTGCAACGCAATGAACAAATTATCAAAGAAAAAATACGATAAATTATTTGTACTCGATTAGTTTTGAATACGAATTCTAGTAAGTAACACAAGTAAACGACGTCAAAATGAAAATATGTCACAATATTCAGTAACTGTCATTTAAAAGGGAATTAAGTAATGGTCCACTGCTGGTTCTACCGATAAATTCAAATCGATAAAAATTCTATCTATTATTATTTCTATTCAAATGCCAACTAATATTTTTATTGATACGCCACTGAATGCCAATCAATCACGAAGGTATCGATAAACACCTATTTTTTTCAGTAAGTAGTCGAAAAAAAACATGTGGGAAGATGCAATTGTGTTAAAGGTTTTTTCGTTTTTTATTCTAAACAAATGTGTACGAGAGATATTTTGTTTTTATCAACGTCCCAAATGAACAAATCTATTGGAAGTAACTTTTTGTCGAACGAAAATCAGCTGTATTTATTTTACTCGTACTATTTCAGCAAACTATGAATCAAAAACGAGTAATTTTGAAAATAATATCTCCGATATCCGCTAACAAAATAACGAACATGTATCAAAACAATTTTTACAAATTAGTATTAAATTATCTATTGTGTTTTGCGAATGGGTAAATGCACTATGTTATATCAAAAAGGCAAAAACGAAAAGGCAAAAAACGAACGATTCAAAATATCCGACTCTGAAGGACCAAATGTTGTTTTGCCCTTTTTGAAATAGATTTACGAACGAATAGCAACAAAATCGATGCAGGGAAACAGTAAAAAAAATTAGCCCTACCTGGTGTTTCATGGACTGTAGACCGCCGTAGATGTTCTTGGCTGCTCGGAGGGGTAGGCCTACCTAGTTTCTCCACAACGTACAAAGAGTTTCCAAATAACTATGAAACCGGGACCAGCAATTTTCACTAACAAATTTTAGTTGATCTCTGGACGATAGCGAACGATTCTACTAATTTTCGGTCTCGGGCCGGAATACTGTTCCACTGCTTTTTTAGCGCGGTTGGTATAAAAACTAATAAACCCGAGTACTAACAAAACATTCGTTTCTGCCTTTCTGAAGCATACAGAGTGTACTATAAAATGAAATACTTGATTCTACTTCCCAATATAAATGAATTATAACTAAAATTAGGTACTATATCTAAGTTTTAATTTAAAGACGGAACAATCATTTTCGAGTAATAATTAGCAAGTATAAGTTGAATTTTTTATTTCACAATAACAATGAAAATTGAACTATATTATTCATAAATTTCTGGCATTTTGTGTTATTGTGTCGTTTTTTCGTTCATATCGCCTTCAAATGAAAAGTGGTGAGACTATTTAATTTAATGACAAATATAACATTTTTTCATATACCAAATGATTTCTAGCAGACACTGACTTTCAAATTATTTTTAATTGCGTTTGAAAAGTTTCTCTAAAGGTCCAATACATTTTTATTTTGCTTCCAGATTCCAAACATGCACTAACGGACGGGTCTAAAACTCCCGACGGAACTGGAGCAGGAGTATTTGGACCTCGTACCAAGTACTCCGAACCCATCGGACACTTCCCCAGCATTTTTCAAGCGGAAATTCACGCCATAGAAAGACGCATTCAGTTCAACCTCGATAGGAACTACCGGAACAAGGAAATTGCAATCCTCTCCGATAGTCAAGCAGCCATCAAAGCGTTGGGCTCATATAACATCAACTCGAAGATGGTCTGGGAATGCCTAGAAAAACTCAATGATCTAGGCAGGAACAACAAGGTGATCCTCCTCTGGGTGCCTGGGCACGTCGGAGTAGAGGGAAATGAACAAGCAGACACCCTGGCACGAAAAGGAGCATCAACGCCACTGATCGGGCCAGAACCATTCTGCGGACTTGGAAAATCTTACTTCCAAGAAGAACTTAATAAAACTGAAGAGGCAATGAGAGCAACATACCGGCAAAGACTTCCAGGGCTAAGGCAGGCCAAAGATCTCCTCGGCAATTTCAACCGAGCAAGATCGAAAACACTGATTAACCTCAGCAAAACTAGTCTAAAGACAATCACAGTATTTCTAACGGGGCATTGCAGACTCAAAGAACACCTAAGGAAGCTAGGCTTAGAGGAGGACAACATCTGCAGATTCTGTGGAGAACATCCTGAAACACCTCACCACATATTGATGGAGTGTTATGCTGTACACCACAAAAGATTAAATATACTGGGATCACACCAGCTGACTGTGGAAGAAATACCACAAATGGACCCCCTCAAAATCCTAAAATTCCTGAAGGAACTGAGGCTTGAGGGGATGCTGTAAACGAGAACACCTTGAGATAGCATAAGAAGATGGGGCACAATAGATCTAACTAGGTCGCAGCGCATCAGTCACCATCCATACCAACCAATACCAATACCAACGGCAAGGAAGAACACGCTGTGGAAAATTAACGAAAACCTACTCAGAAGCCATCTATTCCAGGAAGTAGAGATATCCCGGAAGTAAAAGGAAAAATAATTTATTTCAGTTGTGGAAAAGATTTCTACGTTACAACCATACGTTCATACACATTGTTAGTTGGTTCAACTTTAAACAGCAGATTGAAAAAAAACAATTAAACCTCTTTTCTTGTACCTTTCTAAACCTCATCATACTTAATGTTTTGTTTTGATGAAGTTTGATAAATATAAAATAAATATAAATAAAAATTTTGTTTTTCATTTTTCCTCGGGACAGAGGAAAAACAAAAATACATCCTAAGTGAGGAATCACACTGATCGACCAGGTGTGGTATTCCGTTGACCGAATAATTCTATTATTGACAGTTTCGTCTGTGTCTCTCCTATAAATTTGACGTTGATGCGATCTCACTTATTATGTCGACAATAAATATCTTCGGTGAACAGAATACCACCCCAGGACCGACCGTCCACCTACGACCAAAAGTAGAAGTAGATCAATGAAAACTTTCAAAGTCACACTGATCGACCGACCACTAGAATAATTTTGTAAATCTGACATTAATTTGACATTCGAAAGGTTATGTGAATTGTCTGTTCATTTATTGAAAATAAGTTAAATTCATAATATCAATAGTTTTGCTTTAAATAATGAGCAGTAGTGATACTGAAGAAGAACATTTTATTTTTCCCGTAGGAAATATACGTATATGTTTACATGAGTTTTGTTGAAGTCAAAAGTTCATCATAAATGTGTGTCAAAATGACATTACGTCAGGATAGTGTGACACCGACCAAAATTTCCAGCAGACTACAAATTCGAACATGGTCTTTGAAAAACGGTCGAGGACGATACGAATACGATACGAATACGATACGAATACGATACGAATACGATACGAATACGATACGAATACGATACGAATACGATACGAATACGATACGAATACGATACGAATACGATACGAATACGATACGAATACGATACGAATACGATACGAATACGATACGAATACGATACGAATACGATACGAATACGATACGAATACGATACGAATACGATACGAATACGATACGAATACGATACGAATACGATACGAATACGATACGAATACGATACGGACGAGTGCGATAAGAATATACGTGTTGGAAATTTTGGTCGTAGGTGGACGGTCGCGGACGGTCGGTCCACAATACTTAGGCTAAAAATACAAGTCAGTGATCAGACAATTCATTCAGTACTAATGTGGTTATCGATTTTAATGAGTCGAAATTAATATCGCATATTCCAGAAATACGATTAAAGTTTTGGCACATAATAGTTATAGGACTCTGAAGCGTGATATTGGTACGTGAATTACTGACATGAAATGTAACACAACGTCTGTACTCTAAACGGGGAACAAACCACTTGATTTCATGCAAGAGATATGGACAATCGATGTTGTTATGAATTAATTTGTAAAGAAATGAAACAGCAGCGATAATTCGCCTGCTTGCCAGAGAGATAACATCAAATCTATTTGAATAAATACTGTTATCTAGTCCTCTAGCTGGATAATTATTGTCCTCACGAAATACTAAATATTTTAGAAATCTTCTCTGAACAGATTCGATAACTTTAGAATGACATTCGTAAATAGGGGTCCAAATCATTGACCCGTATTCTAATTTTGAGCGTACAAATGAAAAGTATTTTCAGTGTTTCAGTGTTTTCGAATCCATGAGAATTTCTGATAACGAAACCGAGAACTTTGAGGGAATTTGAAACCGCTTTGTTGATATGTTGAATAAATGAAAATTTCTCATCGAATACAACTCCTAGGTCTCTAATCTCAGTACATCGTTCCAATACGTTTTGATCGATAGAATAACTGAAATTTACCGGATTTTTGCATCTAGAATTTTGTTACGTAATTTTTTGTGCGAATACAAAAATATTGGGGTGCGCCGACTTGCAACAGTGGAGTCGGGAGTGGGTAAGATAAAAAAAAATATAAAGTTATTAGGGAGGGCGCCAAGTGATTTGGATGAAGCTCACCCCAATCAAAGATTCGAAGCCAAGAAGAAAACCACTAAATAAAATGACCTATTACCACAAAAAAATAGCAATGCTCAGATAATGAAATAAAATCATTTATTTATGTAACAAATTTATTATAAAAAAAATAGTACGTGAACATAGAAGGGCTATGGCACAGTAAGAGGGGGTAAGGGGAGGTATATTAAGACCTACGTAACTCTCGAGAGCACGGTGTTAACAACAAAAAAAAAAATAAATGTATAGGTAACGGACGAATATCTTAAACTACGGTAAAAGCACTTGACCCGGAGAATGTCTGGGTGACACCTGAGCAAAAGCTCCAAGAATATGTCACGGAAAATAGCCACCAGACTAACGGCAAATATCTTGAAAACTCTGGTCACATGCACGAAAATGAAAAACAAACCACTATGTGGTACTTATCCTTCTCCTGGTATGATTATTTATATTTTTCCTCAAAAATACTTCTGTCTATAGTTTGCTGTCTTCTAATGCGACATACATATGCTTCATATACATATACTTTTGGAATATCTACTGGAATTTTCTAGCATTCGATTGGGCAGTTTTAGAGCGGAATTTATACCAAGAAAAACGCCTGAAAGTAAATATAAACGTATTATCCGGCCACCCTGATAGCAAACGCATATTATTGACATCTGATTCATGTGAAACTTACCTTTAAAGCAGAATTCCCGATGCTTTCAGAGACGTTCAATAAATCGAATCAAATCACCCAAATTATATCCGTAAAAGGCTCAAAAAGACAATCAAAATCAACATAAAGCCATAATCCATAAAATGATCGTCTTCATAAATGAACTCGTGGAAGAATCCGTAGAACGATTACATCAAATTGTGAGTATCCACAAGTCACTTTCGGTGCGAGCATTCAATAATATAAAAATTGCTAGTGTCAGATATCTGCTAGCCGAGATCGCAGTTCCTGACCGTCGAGTCGTTTTTTTTCTTCCCTGCCAAGTTTTATGCATTAGAAAAAGCGAACTGTTCGAGAACGAGCATACCGGGTGTACTGTTAAAATTCAGCAATTCGAATATAAAAGTAATTGAAGTGGATTCGGAAATAACTAATGGAAATCGTAACAATATGTCATTACAAAACATTTCTCAACATTAAGGCCCAATTTGTTTTTATCACACCACAAAATAATTTGATTTAAATCAGACTGCAATACTAAGCAGTCATGAGGGGATGTTATCACCGAATAGATTTTTAGGTCATCTGCAAAAACAAGCTTTTGACAAGCCAATGAGGTAATCAGATTATTAATATAAAAAAGAAACAGAAGTGGTCCAAGATTGGACCCTTGTGGTATGCCTGACGTGGGAACAATGAAACGAGAATTGAATTTTTCATATTCAACGAATTGTCTGCGACTACTCAAATACGATTTGAATAGTAAAATAAGATTTGATGAGAAGCCGAAGCTTCGCAGCTTCTCTAGTAGGACTGAGTGATCAATTTGGTCAAATGCTTTTTGAAAATCATTATATATAACATCGACCTGCTTACGTTTATCAAGGGAATTGGTGACAAAGTGGGAAAAACAAGCTAAGTTGGTGACACATGATCTGTTGCTCATGAAACCATGCCGATGTGTCGATATCAAGCTTCTGGTTGGGGCATAAATTGCATCATAAATGATGATTTCTAGAATTTTAGCAAATTCTAATAATAATAATATCTAACAGAAAACAACTAATGCCCCGGCTAAATCCAAGTTTGGACATTTTGAACAGTTTTTAGTTTCCTCCACTAACAAGCTTGTCAATTCGTACAAAAATGCAGCTTCATTTTATTAAATAAACAACCCTTAGCAACCTCTTCAACATTTCCAGAACGCAGTAAATACTATGAGAAGAAATTTATGAAGTAAACAACGTCGTTTAAGATAATTTTTTCTGGAAAAATAAAAAATGTATGAAGTAAACAACGTCGTTCAAGATATTTTTTTAATCTTGTGTGCACCACGAGCGTTTGGCAACATTCATCCCTCGGGCCAAAGGCCCTCGGGGGAATGTTAGCCTCCGGGCGTTAGGATCTATATAACGCACTTGGTGCATACATAGCTATTATGACTTTTCTTTGAAGAATGCCATATATAACAATGCATTTGGAATTATTCAACTTTGCCGCCCTCTAGCGGCTCGCCCAATCATACGATCCTCTTATAACTCGTCAAAACTGTTTGGGGTCTTGAACCAAACAAAAAATTAACAAATTTTGATAAAACCCATGCCGAACAGTATAATACTATACAGGGTGTAAGTACGTTAAAATATTCAAGTGACGTATTCCTGAGACAATTTTAAGAAAATAAGTCTATATAAACTTGTGTCCGGAAATGCTTCGTTTCGGAATACAGGGTGTTGAAATTGAATTTTTTTTTCGCTTTTTGAAAATAACTTTTGCAACAAATAAGTTATTTGCACGAAATTTGGTATCCGGGGTTTTTTTTGCGTGGGAAATCATAATTTCGCATCAATTTTCATGTAACATCCAGAGGGCGCTAAGTACGCTGTCATTATTCATTTCACATTGCCCTAACATTTTTGACAGTAAACTTTTGGTACTTTTCATGAAAAAAACGCATTTCCACACTTTTTCCATGTAAAAAAGGTACACTTTCTCAACAATGCTGGAGGTGATCGTTTTCGAGATATTTGTAATTTTCTATATTGATGCATGTTACTTAGCTCCTAGGGCGCTAAGTGAAGTTGCTGAGAACATTCCAAAAACTAAGTATGTGGTAGATATCGTCAAAATAAACAACTTTTTTCCTATAAAATGTTTATCGGAAAATGGTTCGTTTTCGAGATACAGATTGTTGAAATTTTTCTAAGCAACTTCACTTAGCGCCCTAGGAGCTAAGTAACATGCATTGATATAGAAAATTGTAAATATCTCGAAAAAGATCACCTCCAGCGTTGTTGAGGAAGTATACCTTTTTTAATTGGAAAAGGTGTGGGAATGAGATATTTTCACGAAAAGTACCAAAAGTTTACTGTCAAAAATGTTAGGGCAATTTGAAATAAACAATGACAGCGTACGCAGCGCCCTCTAGATGTTACATGAAAAATAATACGAAATTATGATTTCCCACGTCAAAAAAAACCCGGGTATCAAATTTCGTGCAAATAACTTAATTTTTGCAAAAGTTATTTTTAAAAAGCGTACAAAAAAATTCAATTTCAACGCCCTGTACGTCCGAAACGAAGCATTTCCGGACACAAGTTTATTTAAACTTTTTCCTTAAAATTGTCTCAGGAATACGACACTCGAATATTTTAACGTACTTAGGTTACACCCTGTATCAGTAAATCACAGATAATATCTATGCTACCTCAATCTACATCTCTATTTAACTTGTTACACGTAGCTTGCTACACCATGAATCGCGTGAATTGCAAAGCGAATACATTACCCAACATCAAAACTGACTAATGCACAGCCCGATCATCCTTTTCAGGGGATAAATCAAGTGAATTACGGGTTAAAATCAAACAAGCAATCCGAGTGATTGGCAGTATAAGGGCCCATTTGTGCAGATTAATCACCGTTGCCGGTATAATGGTCTGTCAGGTCCTTTCACGACGGCCACTTCAGTGTACGACCTTTCGATGGACCATCGCAGGAGCGGCTTTCGAGGGGATCGACAAAGTCGGCGGTCAAGTGGGCGCGCCACCAATGAGTCTACCAGAAAGCTGAATTAATTGTAAGAGTGGCGGTGGATATATTTCCTCTAATAATCCAGTAACGACAGACAAACTCGAGCAAAAAGTGAAGAATGAATTGTAGCACTCTGAAACTCGGCATATGACATCTCGACATCATGTATTATTAGAAAAAAAATTGTTTACCGAAAAATCAGGGAAGGAACCTAAAAAAAAATTCACTTATAATCTCCCTAGTGCTTGAATTATTGCCGGAAATTTTTCAAGTACATGAAGTCGCGCAGCGACGACGGTGATTTTCTTAAAAAATTCATATACGAGATAAATTTCCAGCAATTAATTCAAGCACGCGGGGGATTCGGTAAGAAAATTTCACACCAAAATATATTAAATTGATGGTTAATTCAACTGACTTGTAGATTATTCTGAGAGAAAACAAGTTGTAACATCAGTGGGCCATGAATTGTTTTTGTTGATATAATGACAGTTACGCGTTGGTATTAGTGGCGGTGTTTGTATGTGAGAAAGGAAAATTCATTTTGCGACATTTTCAACCTAAAATTACATTGCACATCACGCAGAACTAAAAAGTTTCCTCACCAAAACGAAACAGAATCCAGCAAAAACTGTATTTACGAGGTCCCATGTGAATGTGGAGCTTCCTATATCGGAGAGACCAAGCGGCCATTATCTGTAAGAATAGCTGAACACAAAAAATGGACTCAACGGGGGGACAGAGCACCATCGAATTCTTTGGGACGAGGCTAATGTTCTTCATAGAGAAGAACACTGGTTTAAACGCAAATTTATTGAAACCGCTTATATCGAGGTTAATGGTGCTTTCAGTCAACCGAGCGTGGAAATCAAAAATGTATGGAGGCCGCTAATGAACCGTTTTGGAGGGAGAATTAGCGCGAAAACACGCGCGCCGCAAGACCGCGCGTAATTTACAACGTAATTACCGGCAGACCTATAAAACATCGTGTAGATTCAAAATTTGTCAGTATTCACCTGAAGACGATTGCAGATTCAAGCAATTGAAACGTAGTGAAAAATTGAAAGAAGTAGAAATCTTTCAACCATTAAGACGATGGAAGTCCGAAGCACAAGTAACCAAGTTACTACATCGTCTACAACCTTCAAAACAACGCAGAACTAAAATAGTTTTGACTGGTCCATGCGGATTGTCTATTGGGAAGTGATGTGGAAAGGAATTCTTGCAAATTTCAGCCGAGTATTCACGAAAAGATAAGTTGAATAAAATTGTTTCAAATATTAAGTTCATCAAGTCAAGCATAGATAGATTTGATTGATATACATTTTTTCCCGATGGACCTATTCATCGTTGAAATGCAAGCTCTCAAAATATTTTCAGACACATTCGAAATATTTAGTGAATATATAATTATGAAATATTATCTCCTTTCATATCAAAAATAACATTCCATTTGTACATAAAAGCAAAATGTTAACTATCACATGTCAAATATTTGACAGAAAAATTTCCACTTATTAATTTCGCCCATGGTACCCAGGAAGATAAAAATTTCCGGAAATTTTTTGGGTTGCCATGACAACTAAATAAAAACCAATTTTTTGATTGGCTGAAAAAGTGAGGTGTGAAATTTTCATTTAAAAAAAATACAATTTTTTTTTGTTGATATTTCAGAAAATATAAGATTTATCAATAACCGATTTCGATAGGTTGAAAGATAATTCAATTCTCCACAAGAATGATTTTCAGTAATACCTTATGAAATACGCTTGTTTATCAGAAAACGTGGTTTAACGCCGACGACACATTTCATGCTCTCGCTAACCCGCCCCTGCAAGTTCAGGCATGGCCGAAAATTGGATTTGTCATAACTTTGCTAAAAATTATAGTAGAAGGAAAAGAAAAAATGCATATCGTTCCTGAAGACTTCTACTTTCTCATGCAAATATAACATGTGATTACCTAAAATGTGTTCCCACTTCACATAACCCTTCTACGATATTTACGGAGAAACCGAAAGTCATGGATATTTTAGTTGATTATTTGGAGCAGGAATCAATACATTCTAAAGAAGCTAGCAAAGCCACACACGAATTTCGACTCGGGATGGGTTACGTAATTTTAGGCTCATTTTAGGCTAATTTATTCATAGAAAAATCTGTGGCTTCGCTAGCTTCAGCCGAACTCAGCAAAGCCATTTTTGAAACACAACATTTTCCAGCGATTCGAAATTGTGATATTTTAGGAATGTTTTTAGGCTAATTAATTACCCTAGTTTCATATTCTTTGCTCTTCGAAAAACACTTGATTTATTGACTATCGCATAGGCGATGATGTGATTATTCCAAACTATAATTATTTGGTAATTTGACATGTCGAAACGATGATTACCATCAAATGATCGATGAATAACCAACATTGAATTTTTTTGATCAACGTTTTTTAAAAAAAACCTGTGGCTAGCAATTCGGGTAAACTCAGCAGAACCATTTTTGTAAAAACATTTTTCAAATATTCGAAATGATAATATTCAAGGAACAAATTTAGGCTAATTAATTATTCTAGTTTCATATTTTTTGCTCCTCGCATTTTCGAAAAAAACTGTTTCAACCAAATATTCTTTGCATTCATACTATTAAATAGGTAAGTATTATCGAAATTCCAAACTATCGCGGCGAATATATTCAATATAATAGCATATACCTCTAAGGAACTATTGGACTTAATCTACACTAGGTAATCCAAGGTAGCTATGGTTGTTTGGCCGTCAGAAACTAGTTGACAACAATAATTAATGAAATTTGTGAAATTGGGCGTCCATACAGATAACGAATTCTTGATAACTATAAATTTAATTTAAGTAGAAATAAAAAGTGATGAAGATTGAACGGAGAAAATATGAGATTTCCTTGACATAGTTCAAAGAAAGGAAAAGGTAATCGTTGCTTCACGAGGATTGTTTATTTATTTTGCATACAAATCTAAGAAAATGAAAAGTTACTTCGATGGACTAGTTATTCGAAAGTCAAGTCAACATTAATAATAATAATATTGACCTCGATGAATCTGTTATTTTAATATTCGCTTCAAATTTTCCATTTTGCGGGATAGTGTGAAGCGAAAGGAATTTCGACTCTGTCGAAATTATTCGTTTCAATTGTTTGAAACTCAACTCTCCGGCATACTCTTCGAACTTTGTTCGAATAATGAATCAATAAAAATATGCCAAATTCATTTCATATTTGCAAAAAAATATAAATTGGTTATTTTTTTGACAGTTGTAGAGTTGACCAATCAGATATTCGGCTCCACCAGAACTTTCAGCGGGGGGTAAGGGTGAACCTGAAATTTGATGTCGGCGTTCAATCACGTTTTCTGAGAAAACGAGCACATTTTATAAGAAGTTGCTAGGAATAATTTTTGTGGAAAATTGAATTGTTTTCCACCCTGTTGAGTTGTTTTTTCGATAAATCATATACTTTCCAAGATTACAGCAAAAATGTATTTATATATTTTTAAACGAAAAAAAAAAAAATATGTTCCACCCCTGGGATTTTGGTAAACTTTTTTT
Source organism: Chrysolina haemoptera (assembly GCA_958298965.1). Taxonomy (NCBI): domain Eukaryota; kingdom Metazoa; phylum Arthropoda; class Insecta; order Coleoptera; family Chrysomelidae; genus Chrysolina; species Chrysolina haemoptera. Next base: position 2,178,170 of record OY282601.1, on the reverse strand, counting down.
TTTCGTTTTTATCATGGTTCCAAGTACTAGCATATCAAGTTTGGTGGTGCTACAATCGATTCTTGTCTCAAAACCTAATCGTACTGGATTAAACATTAATAAACTAAATAGTTTGTGAAAGATCAACTTAAGAATTCAGAATTGCAAAATTGTTAAAATATTGTTACAGACCTGAAATTTGATAAAGACTTCTCGAATTGTTCGAGATCCTTCGATGAATTAGATGGAAAAATCTAGAAGCACTAACTTTTGTTCTGGATCAATCGTCGAACATTCTATTTGTGTTCTATTGATTTCTTAAGTTTTCTAGAACTTTATTTGTATATAAAAGCGATGCATTTGTTAGATAAGGGGAAGTTAGTTAGGAAGTTACTCTGAGTTACCTTGGATACAAGTATTTTGACAGTGACTTGTATCACAGTGTTGTCAAGTGAAGTTGGAATAATAAAGGCGAGTTCATACCAGTGTACACTTATTTTTGAACCCGAAGAAGCAACAATTGGTGACAGCGGCGGAATAAGTGTTACTGAAGAAAGAAAAGTAAGGCAGTTTTCCAGTATTTGATGGTGAATACTCGTGCAAATAATTACGACGAGATGGCGACATCAGCAGATATCCTTGAGTTTTTAAAGGAACAAGAAGCCAAACGAAAACAAGAACAAGAGGAACAAGAAGCCAAACGAAAACAAGAACAAGAGGAACAAGAAGTCAAACGAAAACAAGAACGAGAGGAACAGGAGGCACGGTTAGTCCAGCAGTTACAACAACATGTTGATCTTCTGCAACGTATTAGTCACAGTCAACAGTGCTTCCAGAATGAAATCACTGAAGAAGTACAAGAGGTCAGAGGAAAAGTCCAGGAGGTCAAAGGTGAAGTCCAGGAGGTCAAAGGTGAAGTTCAAGAGGTCAAAGGTGAAGTTCAAGAAGTCAGAGGCGGAGTCCAGGGAGTCAACAGAAGGGTCCAAGACGTCGAAAATGAACTGTCCAAAATAGATGAACGGGTGGCACGAGAGGTGAACAAGAAATTCAACGAAGAAGTGGATAGGATCAAGGAGAGGCTGGAAACGTTACACCTTCCACACAAGCGTGCACCATCTGAGGAAATCTCCCCCACCAGCGAAAGGCCATCCTCACTGACAACTCCGATAAGGCCTACACAAGTGAAAATTTTGAAGCCTCCAACATTTGATGGACAATCCTCGTGGTCCATGTATAGACGTCAGTTTGAAGCGGCAGCAAACTCAAATGGCTGGTCCGAGGAAGAAATGGCCACCTCTCTAGTCCTGTGTCTACGAGGACAAGCATTGGACATCCTTCAGAACATCCCCGAGAGTAATCAGAAGGAATATTCTAGAATCGTTGAAGCTTTGGAAATCAGATATGGACAGCAATATCTCAAGCAAGTATTTCAGAGCCAAATAAAGAGTCGATACCAAAAATCCAACGAAACCCTACAGGAGTATGGAGCCGACGTAGAGCGACTCATTAATTTGGCATACCCACAAGCACCGAAGGAGTTCATAGAACAAATTGGGGTGCAGACTTTCATCGATGGTTTGAGAGATACTGACATGCAGCAAGCCCTTCGACTAGGACGACTTCAAACCATAAGCGCAGCACTAATAGCATCTTTGGAGTTCGAGGCCGCGAAAAACGCATCAAGGAATACGAGGCCCAAGTTACGTGAAGTTAAATTCAACGAGGATTCTCCTACAAGCGAGGCGCTATTGAAGAAAATATTGGACTCCATAACAGCATTAAGCAACCAAGTGCATTCCCCAGAAGACAGGAAGAGGCGCTGCTATAACTGTGGGAAAAGCGGCCATCTACAGAGGAGTTGCTGGGAGAGATCGAGATCCAGAAGTCCAAAAAGAAAGAGGTCGTCATCAACGAGTAACGAAGAGAGATCGAGATCTCCGAGCCCAGGAACAGAGCAACGTGGGCGATATACCAGAGGAGCCTTCAGGAGATCGACTACGCCAGAAAGGAGACCTCAAACGTCTGAAAGAGGACTTGCTCCCAACCAGGAAAACCAGAATTAGTCGACACTAGGGGGCGCGTGGCGACTTTCAGTGTTCAAAGCCCCAAGATCCATATATCGACATTGAAGAAAAATGATCAAAGTCTACTAATACAAGGCTATTTAGAAGATCGGAAATGCACCTTCACTATTGATACAGTAGCTTCGAGATCAGTCGTTCGCCCAGACCTCATACAAGAATCTGTGAAGCCGATGAAAAGGAATATGGTTTTGGAAACGGCAACGGGACAAACCGCACCAGTCATTGGGGAAACACTTGTACACATCCAGATAGGACCTATTACCATGGAACATTCTATGTTGGTTGCGGAAATAAGGGATGGATGTGTTTTGGGTCTGGACATCATGGAGAAAAACGACTTCATCCTTAACATCAGACAGAAAATTTTGCGGATTGGCAATGAAGAAATCTTCCTGAGCAGATACAATGAGAAAATCCAACCAATTAAGATTTATGTTGACGAAGACATCCACATTCCGAAAAACTCCGAAACCATCATCATGGCCAGAATGGATAAAGAACCTGGAGATTTGAGCACTGGAATAATTGAAAATGATGAATACCGCCAAGATGGAATTTTAATTGCCCGATGTCTTGTGAACACAGAACAACTAATTCCTGTCAGGGTTGCCAATACTTCGGAAAATAAAGTCCTTCTGAAGAAAAACGACCAATTGGGATTCTGCAAACCTGTCACTCGAGTTATCAATTGTGAAAACCACACTCAGGTACTGCGAAGAAATACCACTAACACCGATCAGAGAACAATAGACAAAATGATGGAATTCACGGAACATTTAACTATGGAAGAAAAGCAGAAGGCCAAAGAATTTCTTGATAGCCATCGTAACATTTTCTCGACAGAGACTTCGACGGGACGTACCAGTCTAGTTCAACATCGCATCAACACCGGCGATGCCCGACCAATCCGACAGGCTCCGAGGAGATTACCGTTTGCCAAACAGAGAGAGGTAGCAGACATGATAAACAACATGATGGAGGATGACATAATTGAAGAAACCACAAGCCCATGGTCCTCACCGGTAGTATTGGTAACTAAAAAGGATGGATCAACCCGATTCTGCGTGGACTATCGTCGATTGAATGACGTAACGATGAAGGATAGCTACCCATTGCCAAGAATTGATGATACACTAAACACATTATCCGGTTCCAAATGGTTTTCAACGTTGGACCTGAAAAGCGAGTATTGGCAAGTGGAAGTTCATCCTGATGATAGAGGAAAAACAGCGTTCTCTACCGGACAAGGGCTGTACCAATTCAAAGTTCTTCCGTTCGGATTATGTAATGCTCCCGCCACCTTTGAGAGACTTATGGAACTAGTATTGAGAGGTTTGACATGGAAAATTTGTCTAGTCTACTTGGATGACGTCATAGTAATGGGAAGGACATTTGACGAACACCTGAATAATTTGGAAGAAGTATTTTTGAGGTTAGAAAATGCTAACCTGCAACTGAATCCAAAGAAGTGTTATTTATTTCAAAAAGAAGTCAATTTTTTAGGCCATGTCATCTCGGCCGAAGGAATCAAGACCGATCCTGCTAAAATCGAGGCTGTTAGGAGTTGGCCACGTCCTAGGGATATACATGAAGTAAGAAGTTTTCTGGGGCTATGTACCTACTACAGGAAGTTTGTTCAGGACTTTGGTAAAATTGCCAAGCCACTCCACCGCTTAACTGAGAACAACGTTCAGTTTGATTGGAGCCCTGATTGCCAACAGTCGTTCACTGAACTGAAGAAGAAATTGACAACAGCGCCTATTTTGGCTTACCCACGAGAACAAGGCACTTTCATTTTGGACTGTGATGCGTCTCAGCAAGGCATTGGATCAGTTTTATCCCAAGAACAGGATGGCGAAGAGAAAGTAATAGCCTACTTTAGTAAAACTCTAGGCAAAGCCGAAAAGAATTACTGCGTTACAAGAAAGGAGCTTCTATCGATAATCAAAGCCATTGAACATTTCCATACCTTCCTCTATGGCAGACGTTTTCTCGTAAGAACTGATCACAGCGCTTTGCAGTGGATAATGAACTTCAAGAAACCTGAGGGTCAGATTGCGAGATGGCTAGAGAGACTCCAACAATACGACTTCAGAGTTATTCATCGCAGAGGCAGGAAACACAGAAATGCAGACACATTATCAAGACGTCCATGCTTGGAACAGCAATGCCGATATTGCCAGAAACTCGAAAACAAAGAAGTCAATTTTTACAATGATGAACATTGCAAGGAAATTCTGCAAGTTACCACCGTAAGAGTAGAGTCTGAAGAATCTGATTTATGGACCACAGAAGATATGAGGAAGAATCAGAAGAAAGACAACAATTTAAAGTTAGTCCTAAGCTGGCTAAAAAATGGAGTTAGACCTGAGTGGCAGGAAGTATCCAAGTTTGGTGCAGTTGCCAAGGGATACTGGGCTCAATGGGATTCCCTATGTCTTCGTGATGGCCTATTGCATCGCAAATGGGAGAGCCCAGATGGAGCAACTGTGGTGTACCAACTGGTCCTGCCGAAAGCACTTACTAAAGATGTGCTCAAGCAACTTCATAGTAGTCGTGCAGGTGGACACTTCGGAATCAAGAGGACCCTTGCTAGAATTCGAGAACGATTCTATTGGGTGAATTGTCGTCGTGATGTAGAAGAATGGTGCAGAAGATGTGACCTATGCTCTTCAAAGAAGGGACCCAAAACTAGAAGTCGAGGGAAAATGGCTCAGTATCTTTCTGGTGAACCATTCGAAAGAGTAGCAGTTGACATTCTTGGGCCGTTTCCTGTTACCGAGCAAGGAAATAAATACTTGATGGTAGCCATGGACTATTTCTCCAAGTGGCCTGAAGTTGTGCCCATTCCAAACCAGGAGGCAAAGACCGTTGCAAAGGCCTTCATAGAAAATGTAATAGCCAGACATGGAGTCCCACTAGAATTACATTCTGATCAAGGACGAAACTTCGAATCTGAATTATGGCAGGAAATGATGAACATTCTAGGTGTGAAGAAGACTCGTACCACAGCCCTACATCCACAATCAGATGGTATGGTTGAACGACATAATAAAACCATCAGTCAGTACCTGTCGATGTTCATCTCCAAAAATCAAAAGGATTGGGATGAGTTGGTACCACTATTTCTCCTATCCTATCGAAGTTCCCAGCATGAGTCCACCGGATATACTCCTTCAATGTTGATCACTGGGCGAGAAATGAAACTACCATGCGATCTGTTGTATGGAATGCCACCCAGAAGTACAGAGGACAAAGTCCTACCAGAATATGTCCAAGAGTTGCGAGAAAGACTGGACCAAGTTCATGAATTCTGCAGACGTCGTCTTCAAATCTCCAGTGATAAAATGAAAAAGAGGTTCGACAGGAAGAGTCCAGGGACTATGTTCGAGCCAGGTGATGCCGTTTGGCTATACCAACCTCAGAGAAAGAAAGGAAAATGCCCCAAGCTACAGAGAAATTGGACAGGACCCTATGTCATCATAAAGAAGATCAACGACTTGGTATACCGCATCCAGCTCAACCCAAGGAGTAAACCCAAAGTTGTTCACATCGAGAGGTTAGCAGAATACCGAGGCCACGATCCCCCAAATTGGTTCCAGAGGGACAGCCAAAATGGTGATGGTGTTATCCGGGACGGAATAACCTAAAGGAGGAGGCAGTGTTACAGACCTGAAATTTGATAAAGACTTCTCGAATTGTTCGAGATCCTTCGATGAATTAGATGGAAAAATCTAGAAGCACTAACTTTTGTTCTGGATCAATCGTCGAACATTCTATTTGTGTTCTATTGATTTCTTAAGTTTTCTAGAACTTTATTTGTATATAAAAGCGATGCATTTGTTAGATAAGGGGAAGTTAGTTAGGAAGTTACTCTGAGTTACCTTGGATACAAGTATTTTGACAGTGACTTGTATCACAGTGTTGTCAAGTGAAGTTGGAATAATAAAGGCGAGTTCATACCAGTGTACACTTATTTTTGAACCCGAAGAAGCAACAATATATTTTAGTTCGAAAATATGAATAGGACATTCATAAAATCTGTTGTGCAAATAAATCACATTTTTCATTTTTCAATTTTCATGGAGAATGTTCCCCTTTTCAATGTTAAAATATAGTTACGACTGTGAAAATATTAAAATATGAAGCTATAAAAATGTGAACATTTGGAAATAAAATAAATATATAAAAATGTGGAATGAAAATATGTAAAATTGTAAAGGTAAAGTGAAGTAAGTATATGTATAATAAAAACTATACCTAGACATAATAAATTAATATATAAAATCACGCCCAAGCCTAGCTACTATCCACGATTTTCTCCGTTCAATCTTCATCACTTTTCATTTCTACTTAAATTAAATTTATAGTTATCAAGTATTCGTTATCTGGATAGATGCCCAATTTTTCAAATTTCATTAATTATTGTTGTCAACTAGTTTCTGACGGCCAAACAGCCATAGCTATCTTGGATTACCCAGTGTAGATTAGGTCCAATAGTTCCTTAGAGGTATATGCTATTATTTCGAATATATTCGCCACGATAGTTTGGAATTTTAATAATACTTATTTGATAGTAAGAATGCTAAGAATATTATTGGTGAAACATTTGTATATCAGATATTTATAGGTTATTAGTTGCCAAAGAAAATGAGAACTGGCTTTATGACAGGATTTCGTTATTATTTGGATCTGTCACTGTTGTTGCATGAAACTGTCGGTTGCCTAGCAACAGCCGTTAAAAAAAGTACACTTTTTTACTCTTCCGTTTAATAATGAAATCGTATGTTGATAGTGAAATATTGAATACTTTACGCACACAAACCACACAAAAAAAGTGGCCTTTTTTTGACAGTTGAAGAAAAAAACTATTATTTGTTAAAATGTTACTATGTTTCAGTGTTCTTGTCATATGTGCAAGTTTTAAGTGGTATGGTTAAAATATAACGATTTACCGTAAGATTCACGTTGCATATGGAAGGTCCCGATAACAGCAACCTCACAATTTCAACGTTACCCGACCAGGCTGCCAAATGAAGGGGGGACGAACCCTTGCTGTCCACGATGTTCGTAGAAGCGTCATGTTCCAGGAGCAGTTTCACGATTCCCCTGAAAACAATAACCGAAGGTCATTTCAATAATGTACCCCAACCTCAAATTAATTTATGACTAAATACAACTACGCTGCACATATGATCAGTGAAAGCCACTAAATAATAATTTTTCTACATTCATGCAAAAAGCAAAACTTTATTGAACTATATTTAGTGCAAAAAGAAGTTTTTTATTGCACTAGTGCAATAAAGTTTTTATTGCCCCCATCTGTCATTCAATTTCATCATGACAAACATAAATGTTCAAACCCACTACATATTTAGCAGATATTCTGCGAGATTGGCAATACGTTTTAAACAGTTACATATTTTATATTATTTTGAATTAATGTTAGCAGCCAGAGCTAAACAAACAATGCCTTCTCGAGAAAAACTCCATAATCAAAGCCAACTGTCTGTACTATGACCCAGTGTTACCAATGTCAAATATAAAAATTATCCCACTAGTATCATGAAATTATCCGCAATTCTCCCCCTAGTAGAATGACATTATCCGCAAATATCCCCTTCAACTTTTCCCAAATAAAACGCACCAATTTCGAAAATTGTGCCTATCTATAGGTTGTTTTGATTGCTTCAAGGTGTAGTGTGGTCACCTGGGGTGTTCTGTTTCTGTGGTGAGGTGTAGTGTAATTTACACCAGATTTTGAATCAAGTGCAGATACAACAAAGGATAGCTCATGGTAGATTGGACAAATTTAGCGATCATTTGACGTCACCACTGTCAACTGTCACCAGGCCTGTCTATACTTTTTAACAGCGGTTTTTCTTCCTGTTGATGAAATTTTTTGTCGTGCTTGTATTTGGTAAATAATTTGACTTTCCGTTCAATGCTTTTCTAGTGCCATCATAGAAAAATGGACCATCCTTTCTAGTGCATAATCGTTGAATCCAATCAGCATACGAATACCAAAATCGAGTGTAATTTACACCACGTGTAGGAAAGTGCTACACTTAGTACACTTCGATGCAATCGAAAGAACCGTATATTCATGTAAATAAAAGTGTACGAAATACGTAAATAAAACCGCCTTCCCGGTATTTATTTTACAGATCGACAGTTGACAGTTGGACTAGTTGGAGTGAGATGAGTTAGGTTAGATCACAAAACAGTCAAAACACAGAACATTTAGGACCGGTTTTTCAATATCCTGTTAGCGTAGTTTGACTGCCAGCTAAATCTGACTGGTGGTTAGAATGAATATGAAATTCTCTCAAATGAAGGGTAAATTTCACATTCTAACCATTGGTCAAATTTAGCTGTCAGTCAAACTACGCTAACAGGGTATTGAAAAACCAGCCCTTAGTAATTTTCCCTAATTACTCCTGCGATATGTTGTACGTCACATAATCGATCTGCTAGAAGGCATTTTTTCTATATGTTTTGAATACAACAGCCTGCCAAAAGAACAGTGGGCGGTTCACGTACATTCCTGTTCTTTCTAGCCAATGGCCTTTGTCTCCTTGAATTTCCGCTTGAATCAGTTCTTCTCATTGCGCAGAACAATAAAATGGCCCAACATAATTCGATGGCACTCAATCCAGGCGAGACTGGCAATGACCGATTTCGATGTCTAATAAATTTGAATGTTTTTGACCATATTGGATTAATTTAAAAAAAAAAGAGTTGATAGGCTTGGAAGTGGATCTGTTTGGATGGTTCTTATATACAGAGTCCCGCAACAGTGGCGCGGTGTATCATATCTCTATTTAGGAAACAGATAGGAATCTAATTTTCTGTAATATTACCTTATTTCTCGAGATTGACAATATAAAAAAAATTGTAGTCACATAAGGCGTTCAGTTTTTTCTGGGCGGGTACCAACTATGTTTTTTTAAAAGGCAACCTATCTTTTTACCACTTTTTCGGTTTCTACATGGAAAATAATAGCTATTTGTATTACTAGGAAGGAAAGTGCCACTTTTCCTCCCGCAGGATGTAGTTTACTGCCCGCCGCGAACATATAATTTTTCCTCCTACCCACTTAATGAATCTTTTTTGTAAATTTAAAATGCATCTCACTTGCTTTTGTCTAAAACGGACCTATACTTACATGATGAAAAGTACAGACAATACAGTCATGTCCATCTGAAAATCTTTACTTCGAAAATATTGACGATTTTCGAGATTTTTTAAACTCAAATATAGAGCAATTAAAATCCATAACACATTATCAAAATATTTTGAATAGTCGTCATTTAAACCATAATCTTGTTTGAAATGTTTAGAATGGTCTTTCAGGTTGTTAGCAGTCGAGTTTGTAAACAGCAGTTATTCAAAATGGAGTAAAATTAAGTTTCTTCCAAACATAACTCCGTAGTATGGGAGATAGTTATGTCCACCAAAACACTGCAGTTCTTTAACAACAAACTGCAGTGTTCTGATAGACATAACCATACAAACATAGAGAACTTGTGTTTTAAATGAGTATTTTAATACATATTATTTATAAAATTGGGACTATTTGAATTATTTTGATATGAACATTAATTTTACTTATGCTAAAAAAAGGTTTCATCGTGAAATTTTGGTGACACCCATTTGAAAGCATCACAAGTCCAGTGACGACATCAAATTTTATTATAAAAAATCGTTAGTACGTTTTTTTGGATTTTTGGCCTTGAAAAAACTTCGAAGTAGGCCTTGAAATTCCCATTTTATTATTTCGAATATTTCAGCTAGAACTGTCGATGGTCTATCTATTGAAAAAAAACTTCTGAATCGGATAATGAACAGTTTTAGAGGGGTGGACTACTTTCAAATGGGTCCTGTATAAAACACTAAAAAAAGCAAGCACTCAAGATGACTCATACAATTGATAATTATTCCTCAAAAAACTCACCGGTGTCCATTCAATGCAGCGTGGTGTAGTACCGAATATCCACTGCTATCCTGAACATTGGCCCCTGGACCCCTCCGAAGACTGAAACGAATGAAATGCAATAAAAAAACATTCTCTTTTTAATTACACCAACGTTTTTGGCAATAATCAACTGAAACGGAAGCCCAGTACACTTCGGAATAAATTTTCGCATTCACCAACTAACAATACAATTTAAATTCAATACTATACATTCTGAAATGGAATAAATATAGAAAGAAACCAAAACATTTTTTGCCACCCTATCGATCATGTCTTTGAACCAAACAATGTGTTTCTTTAACTCAAATAAATATATTTCTGAATTCTGAATCTACCGAATTATTAATTTGGTTCCGAGGAACAATATTCTCTATTCGATGCAATATATTCTCAGATGGAATAAATAAAAAACAGCAACAATTCATTCCATCATAATTTGGAGACGTGATTATCGCATCGAACAAACCAAAGAATTGATTGAAAAGAATATACCTAATACTCTCAAAAACGAAAATTATCCTTATCAAAAATTAGGATGAAACAGAAAAAATAATAATAATAATGATGGAGCCTGTAAAGTCATCAGGAGTTCAGATCCCCTTCTCTGCATGGTCCGCGACCATGAAAAAGCAGCGATTGGAGCATTTCTTTTCAAGGCAGCAATCCGGCAGCTGATGAACTTGGTCTCGTATTCGACACTGAACGGGCGAACCCAAACTCTGTCACCAAGTTGGAACCCGTTCAGCAAAAAGCTCACATCAAAGCTGCGGAGACTGAGGTCCTCCTGCAGCTGCACAAGGACAAGCAAATGCATGGTGTCTTATTCAAGAACATTGAAGACCTTGGCTTATCCAAAAACCTGACCTTTGCTTTCCTCAGGTCAAGTGAGCTGAAGTCGGACACCAAGGGATTCATAATGGCTTGCCAGGATGGTCTTCAACAGTCTGGTCTTTCGTAGCCGCGTGAGGAGTATAGAGATCCCCGACACTAGATGCAGAGCGTATCGTGGGGCGCCTGAGACCCTTATGAATTTGCTGTCAGCATGTCCAGCATATGCGGTCTCAGCCTATATCTACAGGCATAACGCGGCTCTACGAGTGTTGTACTACCATCTACGACTCTCGTACGTTATAGACGAGACACCGGTGTTGCCTTATGCTCCGGGGGATATTGAGTCCGTTGTGGAGAATGAGAAGTGCCGAATATATTGGAACTACTCATTCCCCACCCTCAGGCAAATACAAGCCAATAAGCCTGATGTAGTCCTCCTTGACCATCAAAGTAAGACGATTTTCGTCATGGAGTTTTCTTCTCCTTGCGAAACAAACATCGTCCGAAAAGAGGAGAAGAAGCGGACTTAATATCAAGACATACTCTTTGAACTCCGCAGGCTCTACCCAAACTATTCTGTTAAAATGGTAGTTCTGATTATAGGGGTCCTTGAGGGTATGATGGACACCCTGCTCTCGAACTTAAAAATCATACCGGCTTGCCATAATATGGCAGAAATATTAGCCGGACGAATGCAGAAGGCCGTCATCCTTGGTTCACTCCGTCTGCTCAGGACACATGATTCTCGGACCCAGTAGTTGCTCACCCCACGGACGTGGGTGGGTATCCGGCCCTCAGGATGTGTCGGAGCTCCGGAGACAGGGCCCGACTGGTATAAACCAACCGGATACAAAAAAAAACTCAGGAAAAACTACAGGGAAAATTGAAAATGAAAGGAATTGAAAAAAATCTGTCGTGTCTGTAATTCTGTCGTAAAGCCTTCAAATCTTTATACATATTTTCCGAACCCTTGGAGATATCATTTTGAAATTTAAACCATATCAATAACTCGAGGACAATATTTCTCATTTTTTTTTGCGATCGGATCACCCGGAAAATTTTTGAGCTCATTTATTAGTTTTTCGTAGGTTTCACGGTAACTGATCAGGAAGAGATTTTCTTCCTTTCTCAGTTTTTGGAAATATGTGCCTATATGTCCTTCTCAGGTGTTCAGTTTTTGAGAAGGATCCAAAAATGCTAAGGAGTTTTCCGGGCGATTTTCCGAAAAGTGAAAAAAACCGGACCGATGATCGAAACTGAATTTTGAATAATGCAATAATGAATAGAAAAATTGGAGATTTAATAAATACGAAATATCTTGTAAACAGCTGATATTTTTCGAATTTACCATAAAATCTACAAATATACAGGGTGTCCCAGAATAAAGGGGACAAACTCCGAGGGTAGAATCCTCACATCATTTTAAGGCTGAAAGTTCCAATAAACATATACCCTAAAATGAGTATTAACCGAGTTACAGGGTATTGAAAGTGACACAAAAAAATTATTTTCCAGAATAACTCCATAACTTTTCTTGATGAAATTTCGTATGTCACTTAACATCATTCAGTTTCCTATTTTAAGGCAATAAGGCAAATCATATGTTTGTAACTCTAAACAGGGGCGTACGGCAGGTGGGTACCTCTATTCGCGCCCCCCCCCCAACTTTCACGCCACTGGATTAATATCGATTTCGTCTTCTTTTTCTTAATCCCCAATACTTCCTGTACAAAAAAGGGTACGTTACGTTTCGTTTCACAAATATAAAAACGTTTTTCGATATATTATAACGAGTTATTCTGAAAAATATATTTTTTTGTATCACTTTCAACACCCTGTAACTTGGTTAATACTCATTTTAGGGTATATATTTATTGGAACTTTCAACCTTAAAATGAAGTGAGGATTCTGGGACACCCTGTACATTGAATTTTTTTCCCTATTATCAATAGTACGGGAAATATTTTTAAAAAATGAAAAAATAGATATATCTCCCGAATCAACTGAAAACATTTAAAAAATGTTTCTTGTAGAAAATACCTCCCAACTAACTCTGAATTTGTTTTCTCAGAATTTATTAACAGAGCGAAAAAAAAGTAAAATCCAAAATCTTGAATTTTTATACAAACAATCCATAATAGAAAGGTGAAACTTTTCATAAAATAACTCTTGATGAACCGAAATACCTGGCACTTTAATTATTATTCTGAAACATAGTAGGGTTCCAGGAAAAAATGATGTGACAAACGAATATCCTCCCACAGTCAGATCGTTGAAAAACAGGCGTAGTGACTTCTAAATTGAAAAATAATTGGGAATACAGCCATTTCGAAATCATGTCAATTACATTGGGAAGGCACTTCAAAAAGCAATAACGTACAGAGAGCTCTGAAAGCCAATAATAAGGGTGTGACATTCCCTTCGATATTGCCGGATTAAAACCTTCATATAAACACTTAAAAACGCTTAATCCGAAAATCTCATATTGCTGTCACTCGTTCGAGCCACGACCATATGGATTTTCGATAATCACTTGTGTTCGACCAACTGTACGGCTCTCTGTTATTTGTTTGTCGAAGAAACTGATCACAACAAAAAGAATGAGATATATTCCAGTCTAGAATCTCATAAGTGCTTTCCGTTTCACTGCTAGAAACATTTCATGTAACACAAGCTTCAAAATTCATGTGTCAAACTTATCAGGCACAAAAAAAATGAACATGTCTGACATCATTTAAAAAATCTTGGTTGGCTGATTTTTCATAAAATTATTATAACTGAAAAACCTTCTTATCTCTTCAGAAAGCTAACTTTCAGAACCGACATACATAACCTCAATTTGAGAATTCGGAATCATTTGTCAGCACCCAAACACAGAACACCTTTTTTTCGTGGCTCTTTCTAATATCAGATCGTTTAGTCCCGTGGCAAAAGGGTTTTCGTAGCCGATGAAGCGCGACGGGATCACCCAAGTTATACTTATGTATTTTGACCCGCTGAATCCGAATTTTGAGCCGTGAAAGCATCCGGAAAATTTTTATGGGCGATTTTCCGAGGGATATCGAAAAATCCATTTTTTCCAGAAACAAATGATGTCGTAATATTCTGCATAAAATTCTCTACAAAAAAGGTATCGACAAAGTTTTCTTGAGAATGCACTGTTTTCCAGTAAAACGTGCTCGAAATTCGAAAAAATGCGATTTTCTCAATTTTCAGTACTCTCTCATTAAGTCACATCATAATATTTTCAGGATAACCTTCACCCAAATTATTCATATATATCTCGACTATAAATTCAGAAGAGACATTCTTGAAAAAGTCATTCGTGTGGATTTTCCGGCACTGAATTTCTCGATACTTTTACCTTGCATGCATGGAACCGGCATTTTTTTATTCGCGAAGCTCAGGCAGTGGACGAATTCCTTATAGTGTCAATAAAAACGGGTTCAGCACAACATAATAATTTTTCATGATCACAAATCATTTCAGTAGCGGAAAAACGGAAAATTTTACCTAAAAGTAAAAGAATTTTCCGAAGAAAATCGAAAAATTCATCTTTTCCAAAAACAAATGCCGCTTTAATATACTTCATAAAATTCTCTACAAAAAAGGTCTCTACAAATTTTTCTTTAAAATGCACCGTTTCGATTAAAATGTGCTCGAAATTCGAAAAAATTCGATTTTCTCAATTTTCTGTGCTCTCTCATTCAGTCACATAATGATATTTTCACACGAATCCACACGAATGATTTTTTCAAGAATGTCTCTTTTGTCACTAATAGTCGAGACATATATGAATAATTTGGGACAAAGTGATTCATATTTTTTTGCAAATATGAAATGAATTTGGCATATTTTTATTGATTCATTATTCGAACAAAGTTCGAAGAGTATGCCGGAGAGTCGAGTTTCAAACAAATGAAACGAATGATTTCTACAGAGTCGAAATCCCGAGGGGAAAATTACTCTTTCATTAGGTGTACATCATAACATTTTCATTAATTCATTATTAATTTTAAATAAATTCATTATTCGAAATGTCGAAAACTCGCCAGAAATTATTTTTGCGCAAGAAAAAATATTTGAAAACTGATTCAGAGCTGACCAACTTGAGAACGGTTAGAGGTAGACGAATTCTGCGAACTCCAATCGATTCAGAATGGCCCCTAAAAATCATAAAAAATACCCAGTTGTCGCATCGACTTGAAATTCGCAGTGTATACGTAAAATTTTATGCTCATTCCAAAAATGTATGATTATTATATGCTCAGATATAAGATTTAGGCGGAAAACGGTGTTTAAGATGAAAAATAAAATTTTCTGAGATTTTTTATTTTTCATTTTTTGAATTTCAAATTTTTGTCCTCGAAAGTGTTTTGACGTGCTGATTCTGACTATTTTAACGATAATGTCGAAAACTCATCATAAAAATTTTTGGCGGCAAAAAAAAAACATCTAAAAACAGATTCAGATCTGACCAACTCGAGAACGGTTGGAGATAGACAAAATCTGCGAACGCCATCCGATTCAAAATGACCGAATTAGTATGTATTGTGAATTTCGAGTCAATCGAAAGAAATTAAAAATTACTCGAAAAAGTTGCAAGGGGTTCACCCCTAAAAATCGTCAAAAATACCAAGTCGTCACATCTACTTGAAATTCGCACTGTATACGTAAAATTTTATGCTCATTCCAAAAATGTATGATTTTTATATGCTCAGATATAAGATTTAGGCGGAAAAAGGTGTTTAGGATGAAAAATAAAATTTTATGAGATTTTTTTATTTTTTATTTTTTGAATTTCAAATTTTTTTCCTCGAAAGTAATTTGACGTGCTGATTCTGAATATTTCAACAATAATGTCGAAAACTCATCATAAAAATTTTTGGCAGCAAAAAAAACATCTAAAAACAGATTCAGAGCTGACCAACTCCAGAACGGTTAGAGATAGACAAATTCTGCGAACGCTAATCGATTCAAAATGGCTGAATTAGTATTATTGGGTATGTATTTGGGAATTAATTTATGACAAGGTACTAAAATGAACCTTTCACCTGTTCTCCTTATGTAACCAACCAATCTCCTTCAATTTATTTGATACTCGTTGTCGCCTACTTATACAAAAAATCATACGTGGGCATGAGCTTCAAACTTTCTGGATCTTATTTTTATACATAAGAGTTAAATAATGTCCATACAACGTATCCGCGTAATTGAATGGTAATTATCTTTCATTGCCTCCAAACACTTTTTCGTTATTTTTCATTAGAGATATTTACTTCACTGCTTTCATTAGGTGTACAAAAAATGACTAGTTGTTTTCCCCTCGCGAAATCCTTTTCTCTTCACACTATTCCGCAAAATGGAAAATTTTAAGCGAATATTAAAATAACATATTCATCGAGGTCAATATTATTATTATTAATGTTGACTTCACTTTCGAATAACTAGTCCATCACAGTAACTTTTCATTTTTAAGATTTGTATTCAAAGTGAATAAACAATCCTCGCGAAGCAACGAATACCTTTTTCTTTCTTTGAACTATGTCAAGGAAATCTCATATTTGCACTATCCACGATTTTCTCCGTTCAATCTTCATCACTTTTCATTTCTACTTAAATTAAATTTATAGTTATGAAGAATTCGTTATCTGGATAGATGCCCAATTTCACAAATTTCATTATTGTTGTTGTCAACTAGTTTCTGACGGCCAAACAGCCAAAGCTACCTTGGATTACCTAGTGTAGATTAAGTCCAATAGTTCCTTAGAGGTATATGCTATTATTTTCAATATATTCGCCGCGATAGTTTGGAATTTTGATAAAACTTATTCAGTAGTAAGAATGCTAAGAATGTTATTGGTGAAACATTTGTATATCAGATATTTATAGGTTATTAGTTGCCAAAGAAAATGAGAACTGGCTTTATGACAGGATTTCGTTATAATTCGGATCTGTCATTGTTGTTGCATGAAACTGCCGGTTGCCTATATAGCAACAGCCGTTAAAAAAAGTGCACTTTTTTTACTCTTTTCCGTTTAATAATGAAATCGTATGTTGATAGTGAAATATTGTTATACTTTACGCACACAAACCACACAAAAAAAGTGGACTTTTTTGACAGTTGTAGAAAAAACCATATAATGAAGGTGAAGAACCCATTTCGCCAGAGTAGGTGGCAGTTGCATTGTCTACTGTTAATATGAGATCTTCCAGCTGGATTTGCACCCTACCCTCCATTTCACAAGGTTTCAATTTCTCTGGACGATCCAGAAAAAAATATATATCTTCCTTGTGTTTTTGAACTCAACGTCTTCAATCAAAAAATGACACCTGACGTGAGTCATACTCCTTTTAAACATCCTCCCGATGTGATTTTGAAATACCTTCAATATTTGACACTTGTGACGTCATGGTTCGAAATAATACCATCGAGAAAATAGAATGTTTTCAAATTATTTGAAATACTTTCACGAGAAAATATGGCTCTAATTTTTGTATTTCTAGTATTTCTAGATTGGGTGTGTTAATTATCTTCATCACAGACAAATCCTCGTTAAAGTGGAGAACAATTTTTCCAACAAGCATTCCTTGAACATAGGTGTTCCGCAGGGTTCAGTGTTAGGGCCATTAATATTTTTATTATTCGTCAACGATATGCCCCAACATATCGATACTGAACTGTTGGCTTTATTTGCAGATGATACTTCATTAGTGGTTACAGGCCGTAATCCTGAAGAATTGGTATTATCCACTAAACAGATCATAGAATGTTTCGATAGATGGTGTCAGCAAAATTGCTTGATTTCGAATGTCTCCAAGACACAGTGTATATATTTTTCTTTCCAGAATACTACGAACTCATTACAATTTGATCTAAATGGAACAAATATTGTGTCTACTCGGAGCACAACATTTTTGGGTATACATTTAGATCAAAACTTACGTTTTACCAATCACATCGACATAGTCAGTAAAAAGCTGAATAAATCTAGATTTGCAATATCACGCATACAGTCGTCAATGCCAACTGAGTCTTAGTTGACGGTGTATTATAGTCTTGTCTACAGTCACTTGTCCTATAATGTCGTTTTTTTGGGAAATGCAGTAAACAGTGGAAGAATTTTCACATCACAGAAATAGTAATTTTCCTAACAAGTGCGGAAAGACACTTTCCGCATGAGTTAGGAACAATACTTTTTCTACAAGCGTAGGAAACAAATTCATTTTTTCAATTATTTATTCATGCAAATGGAAACAACTAACAAGAGTAACATTTTCTATCCACTAATTATTCGTAATATTTATTGTAAATGTACAATTTGATGCATTATGTAAATTTATAGCGGAAGCCAGCATATTTTTTGAAGATGGCTGATTTCCTGAAGAAGAAGGTAACTCGGGCAATACATTATCGAAAGAAATCGAATGTGCAGGCACAGGCATCAAATCGTCGCCGATCGATATAGACGTGGATGGTTCTAAAATGCACCCGGAAGACGATGTAGTGTTCAAATTGAGAATTTTGTTGGGCATTTCTTTTTTTCGATTGGTGGAGTCTTCTAAATACCCCTCTGCAACTGAAGTCGATTTCCATCCTCCTAGGCGATTGATATTAGTTATACCCACACCACAGTCAGCAAGTAAAGTGGCTGAGGAACGCCTGAAGCTGTGACCAGAGTAAAAATCTGGATTTTGAAGGCGCAGATATACTGCTATTTCGGAGGGTATCTTTCCTATGGTATTGATTCCTACACATTGCACAGTACATTTTCCACTTTTGTAATACAAGAATAAACGACGGTAAGGAGTCTCTTTTGGACGTAAATGTACATAATTTCTGTATACGTTCAAAAAATAACCATCATTTGCTTCTTCAGATATCACGAAGGATCTAGAGGAATGATTTTTGGAATCCTTGATATTAACAATTATCAGGTTTTCTTTGTCGTCTATGTCGTCAATGGTGAGTTTTGTCAGCTCTTCTCGTCTGCAAGCACCAGCTAATCCAAAAATTGCTACTAACTTAATCATGAGGTATATGTCATCGGGTGCTTCAGTCATAAATTTTGAAACGTCTTCTTGAATGAAGATTTTGGCCTTTTTCGGTCGAAAACCGACATTCTGTCTTTTAATGAATGCAATTATTTTGTAAAATTTGCTGATATCCAAATTTTGCTTTACTTTGAATACACTCTTCAACATTGAATATCTTGCCCATAAAGTGTTCGGCTTCCATGTTTTAGACATTTCTAGAAAATAAGCCAAGAATACTTCTTCTTTATTTGGTGTTTTCACTTTTTTATTGTTGCACCATTCAATAAAACTCGTGTATTGCTTCTCATACCTTTGTTTAGATTTCGTTGGCAATAACTCTAAGTTCGCATCTGTAGCTGCTTGCACGATTTCTTGTGGTTCTAAGTTCTTCATCAGATGAATAATCCATTGTGGAAATTTCACTGAATCGAAAATTTTATATAAGTAACGCTTTGTCTGTCACTCTGACAATTACTATCAAATTTGTGTATTGATCGACATGACAACATCAATTGTTACCTACTCGTTATCAGATCAATTAAAGCCTAGATATAGGGTGATTTTCATAACAATACATTTTTATTTATCAATATTTGTTCATTTTTTCAATAAATAGTGCAAAATGATGGATGATTTTGAACAAACTCACTTAGTATTGCAACAAAAAAGCTTGAACTTTCATATTTTGTCACCCACCACTTATATTTTACGAGGATATCATATAAATGTTTTTCCCGCACTAGTGTGGGAAAAAATTTCCCGCACTAGTGTGGGAAAACTTTTCCCGCACAACTGTGGGAAAATGACACTTTCCAAACTGAATTGCGTGCGGGTAGAGGGTGAATCACGCACGCTTGTAGGAAAAGAATAATTCGCACTATGTTCAAATTACCTCCACAAGAGACGTGTAGGCCATACTTTATATTTTACAAAATTCTAACCTTCCCATGCCTGTATATATTTGAATGCCTAATGCACATAAAGGAAAATTACTCCAAACTCAAAAAAAATTCACATTACCTCAATTATCCCACTAGGAATGGAAATCTTTTGTATATCCCGAAACATACCACAACAAAATTTGAACGATCCCCCACTTACCAGGGGATAATATTTTACAACCACTTGCCCGAGATGATGAAAAATCTCAATAAAAAAAATATTCAAAAGCAGAGTGAAGTCAATACTATCTTCCAAAGCATACTATAGCATTGAGGAATTTATGTCAGATTGTGACTTGGATCAATTTGTTTGATGTCTTGAGTGAGTCATTATTGGTAAATAGTGTAATATATTATTATTTTGTACAGTGATTATTAATATTATGTGTATGTCCTATACAAATTGACTTGTCCAATACATTTTGTCAATGTCTGAATGGATCAATAAAAATATTATTATTATTATTATTATTATTATTAATCATATGAATGAATAATTCAGTCAGCAGTTAAATCGCATCACTTTGTTTTGTCGACAATCATCGAACAATAATCTTAGAGTTGAAACTACATTGCACCTTCCGATAATTTAATCTTATCTAGCTACACGTTTACTCTATTGACACCAGATTACCAACATTTCTGTTGATTGGCTATAATTAGGTTATTATATTGTATACAATGGATCAATCGCTCACTTCCAGTTCACCTACAATCTCATTGCCGCTTTCGAAATGACCTTCATGGATTATCAACAGAGGAAATGTGACTATGTTAACACTCTCGACCAATTGAAATAATCAAGGTCAATTTGTCTGCTTCAACTTAGACCAAATTTCGTTATATCATCTTAAGGCAAGTTTTTTCGGGGGAAATATAAGACCTCGTTTATCAGCGATAATTAAACTCATGTATAAAATCGTCCATAAGAAACGTCAGTTTTGGCAGTTGGATATCGGATAAATAGGAACGTAACTGTTTGCAAGTGGATAAACTGTTATTTACCTTCACAACGGCAACAACTAATAATTGTCGTATGACTTTATTGAATCCGACGCTGTACCCAAGGACGCGTTGCTATCAACAAAGACAAATGACAACAAATTTTCATACTTTTTGTTACAAAGTGTTGTTTTTGTTTTCAAATGAGCGTTAACGTTAGATTTGGTAGTGCAACTAATCATCAATTTGGAGGCAGTTTGAATTATTTTGTCGAGAAAAGGGGTATGAACTTTTACCTTCAACGTCGCAGATTTGGCGTATAATATGAAGAAATCAGACGGAAATGACTACAAGGAGTACGCAGTTAAAACAATGTGGAATACTGTAGACAAAATTGTGCAAGAAAAATATTATATGGATTATAAGATTGTGTTTGACCCATTCAAAGATGTGACATTTCAAGCCGCTAGAAACGCTAAAAATGCTAAACGCAAGCAACTGCAGAGCAATTTAGATAAAAGGAGACAAGGTTCTATAGCATTAAGTAAAGAAGAAGTTATAAAAATGGCAGAGCAGTGGGATGAAAATACTACAATGGGACTTTAAAAAACACTTTTTCATATCGCCGCTTTTGAATTAGACTGGAGAGGTGGTGAAAGTGCGCAGTGTAAAATGTATTATTTTAAAGCCGAAAAATACAATGATGGAACATTGACAAGCAGAGTCGAGTACAACACGGTCTTTTCTAAAACAGCTCAAGGTGGAGATAAAAGGTCTCAGTGAAAGTAAGTGGTTGACTACAAATAAAGAAAATCCGAACGTGTGTCCTGTAAGATTGTTGAAAATGCTTCAAGAAAAACGAAACAAAACATATTTCTTCAGAAAGATTGTTTCTAACACCAAATCCGTTTTGGAAAAATGAAAATGCCAAGGGATGGTACAAAAATGTGCCCATTGGTGTAAACGAAATTTCAAAGTGGACCAGAATTTCTGCAGAAAAAATTGGTCTAGGTCTAAAAAATAAAATTACTAATCAGTCCCATAGGGCTAGCACTATTTCTACTACTCTTGTCAGAAAAACAAATTATCAATCTGACCGGACATTCGAACGCCAATTCTCTGAAACCATACGTTCAGTTAAACTCACAGCATCATTCCACTTTAGTGACAAATCTAAGAGAGGAAAATAATCAAATTCAGCAGTCTTCTTCGGGTAGGATTGTATACCAAAACTGTACTTTCACTAATTGTACATTTAAATAATATTTCCTGTTAAACGTACTTTTTGTTCAATGAATTATTGATTTAATTTAATAAATTATGCTCTATTTACTTTTGTTTAATAATTCATTTATTTGATTCGTTAAATTATCTCACTGAATACCACTCGAGGTTTTGTTTTCATCGTATAAACTTTAATTTTGTTCCACTCAAACTTGGTAGCTTGTAATATGACTCGACCAAATAACATTAGATAAAATCACTCCACCTTCGCTGTCGTGATTTTATCATGTTATTTGCTCACGTCAATTACCAAAGCAACCAAGTTTTCATGCAAAAGGAAAGTTTATACGATAAAATAAAAACCTCTTGTGGTATTACCCTCGACAAGTTAACTCATGTATAAAAAATCGAATATGCCACAGTGCAATTGTCACTTTGACAGCGGCAAAAATTAGCTTTAACTTTTACAGCGACTAATACACTAAGTAGTGGTTTTTTCAATTATTCATTTTTTTATCAATTATCGCGGTGTTGGTTGCCAAAATGAATAGTTTGACATTGATATGTTTCTGAATTTCGTATTCATTAAATTGTCCTGCCGAATTATACTCGAGGTTTGTATTGATATCGGGTAAATGTGTGTTGTTCAAATTCTAAACTGTTTCCTTTAACAATTTGACTCGAATAACTGTCAACTAAAAACAACGGTGTCGTGTTTTTAATAGTTGACAGTTATTTTCGTCGAATTTCTAGGAAACAGTTTCCCATTAAACAACCCAAATTTACCTGAAAATTTCACACCTCACTTTTTCAGCCAATCAAAAAATTGGTTTTTATTTAGTTGCCATGGCAACCCAAAAAATTTTCGGAAATTTTTATCCTCCTGGGTACCCTGGGCGAAATTAATAAGTGGAAATTTTTCTGTCAAATATTTGACATGTGATAGTTAACATTTTGCTTTTATGTACAAATGGAATGTTATTTTTCATATGAAAGGAGATAATATTTCATAATTATATATTCACTAAATATTTCGAATGTGTCTGAAAATGTTTTGAGAACTTGCATTTCAACGATGAATAGGTCCATTGGTAAAAAATGTATATCAATCAAATCTACCTATGCTTGACTTGATGAACTTAATATTTGAAACAATTTTATTCAACTTATCTTTTCGTGAATACTCGGCTGAAATTTGCAAGAATTCCTTTCCATATCACTTCGCATGGCATGACAATCCGCATGGACCAGTCAAAACTATTTTAGTTCTGCGTGATGTGCAATGTAATTTTAGGTTGAAAATGTCGCAAAATGAATTTTCCTTTCTCACATACAAACACCGCCACTAATACCTGATGTTACAACTTGTTTTCTCTCAGAATAATCTACAAGTCAGTTGAATTAACCATTAATTTAATATATTTTGGTGTGAAATTTTCTTACCGAATCCCCCGCGTGCGTGAATTAATTGCTGGAAATTTATGAATTTTTTGAAAAAATCACCCTCGTCGCTGCGCGACTCGGGTAATTTTCAAAAAATTCATGTACTCGAAAAATTTCCGGCAATAATTCAAGCACTAGGGAGATTATAAGTGATAAAATACAAACCACTCGTGCAATTATAAGTGAACAAATTTTGACAGATGAGGGAAATAATCTGAGGAAAACCTCCCTTCACCCCGGCTCAGTCGGAGTCATAACTGTCCAGTATTTGCTGTATTCACGAAACGCAGTGTTGTAACAATTTTTTTTTATTTTGTTGTTTTTTAAGTCGTGCTCAAATTCGACTTCGCGTGATATGGACATTGACTTTCACCTTTGCTTAGACATACTATTTCAACTAAATAAACAATTGAACTTGATGAAATTAAAACAATTTCTTGTGTAGATAAATAAATTAATTACACGTTTTCCTTCAACAGACTAAATTTACCTCAAAAGAAAACATATGAATCATTAGTGTAGTTGTACATGGAAACGATGTTTTCCAGTTGGTAACCGTTATCAATCATTCGGAGAATAGATAAAAATACGTTGGTCAGCAGATTAAAAATAATTCAAGGAATGCACTTTTCTATAGGAATGTTGAGTACCTAGTTGAGTACCGTTATTTGAAAGTTCCAAGTAATACTAAAATTCATAAATGACTTTTATTGAATCGGTATGATTCAAAATATTGATCAAAAATAATTTGATGGCATAGCAGATAGAAAAATAAAAAATTGAACTGAGTTACAAAAAAAATGTGTGATAAAGTTTTTTTAATAATTCTCAAAAAAAATACAAAAATAATAGTTTAAAAAAACTAAAGAATACGCTTTACTTCCAACATGGACCAAAAAGTAATATATACCGGTTTCTTTAATTAATTTATTCAATATAAGTGGCGAGGGGAAACTACTCTTTCATTATTTCATAACATTTTAATGTCAAAACTCGCCAGAAATAATTTTTGCGCAAAAAAAAAACATTTGAAAACTAATTCAGAGTTGACCAACTTGAGAACGGTTAAAGATAGAAGAATTCTGCGAACTTCAATCGATTCAGAATGGCCGAATTAGTATATACTGAGAATTTGAACGAAAAAAATCTACGGACAAAAAAGTCGAGTAATGATAGATAATTTTTTGAACTTCTTTATTTTTCACTTTTCCAATTTCAAAGTTTTCTGATTCCGAATCTTCGAACGAAAATATCGAAAACTCATCAGATATATTTTTGGCGCCAAAAAAACGATTTGAAAACTGATTCAGAGCTCACCAACTCGAGAACGTTTAGAGATAGACAAATTCTGCTAACGCCAATCGATTCAGAATTGCTGAATTAAGATATATTGGGAATGTGAACGAAAAAAATCGACGGACAAAAAAGGCAAGTATATCATGATAAATAATTTTTTTAACTTTTTTTTTTAATTTTTCAAATTTCAAATTTTTATCCCCGAACGTACTTCGACGTGCTGATTCCGAATCTTTGAACGAAAATGTCGAAAACTCATCAGAAATCTTTTTCGCGACAAAAAAAACATTTGAAAACTAATTCAGAGCTGACCAATTCGAGAACGGTTAGAGATAGACGAAATCTGCGAACGCCAGTCGATTCAAAATGGCCGAATTAGTATGTATTGTTATTTTCGAGTCAATCAAAAGAAATTAAAAATTACTCGAAAAAGTTGCAAAGGGTTCACCCCTAAAAATCATTAAAAGTACCAAGTTGTTATATCGACTTGAAATTCGCACTGTGTATGTAAAATTTCATGCTCATTCCAAAAATGTATGATTTTCTATGCTCAGATATAAGATTTAGCCGGAAAAAGGTGTTTAAGATAAAACATTCAATTTTCTGAGATTTTTTATTTTTCATTTTTCGAATTTAAAATTTTTGTCCTCGGATGTATTTTGACGTGCTGATTCCGAGTCTTTCAACAATAATGTCGAAAACTCATCAGAAATATTTTTGACGGCAAAAAAACCATCAAAAAACTGATTCAGAGCTGACCAACTCGAGAACGGTTAGAGATAGACAAATACTGCGAACGCCAATCGATTCAGAATGGTCGAATTAGTATGTATTGTGAATTTCGAGTCAATCGAAAGAAATTAAAAATTACTCGAAAAAGTTGCCCTAAAAATCATCAAAAATACCAAGTCGTCACATCAACTTGAAATTCGCACTGTATACGAGATTTTTTATTTTTCATTTTTAAATTTCAAATGTTTGTCCTCGAAAGTAATTTGACGTGCAGATTCTGAATCTTTTAACAATAATGTCGAAAACTCATCATAAAAATTTTTGGCGGCAAAAAAACATCTAAAAACTGAACCAGAGCTGACCAACTCGAGAACAGTTAGAGATAGACCAATTCTGCGAACGCCAATGGATTCAGAATGGCTGAATTAGTATGTATTGGGTATGTATTTGGGAATTATTTTATGACTTTCTAGATCTCATTTTTATACATAAGAGTTAAATTATGCCCATACACCGTATCCGCGTAATTGAATGGTAATTATCTTTCAATGCCCCCTAAAACTTTTTCATTATTTTTCATTAGAGATAATTACTTCACTGATTTCATTAGGTGTGCAAAAAATGACTAGTTGTTTCCCCCTCAATAAGTGGTATTACACTCGGTATTACATCATATAAAATGATTAAATATTTCACATGAGAAAATAGTGTAGAAAATTTGCGAAAGGCTGGATTATTTATTATCAGTTTTGATGTAATATTCGTTAGCTTTATATCTGGGCTTCAGTCAGAATGCTTTCTGCGGTTCCCATAGATGCCTCTTACTTACTTTCAAAGTGGGTACCTCGGTGGGTACTGAAGTTATCCGCAAAAATAGCAGTTATTTTTTCTGGTAAATTGTTCCTAGAGTTGTTCTGATATCTTATCAGGATACCTTTGCTTTAATTCCACACAACTTTTTTTATTAATTAATTAATTAAACTTTCCTGTCGTCATGATTCCCATAATACATACAACCTAAAAAAGGAATTGAAGATAGAAATATTGAAAATTATAATAAAAATCTAATACTAATCGATTTCATAAAAGAAAAAAAAGTGGTTTATATGGGATACGAACCCTCACCCCCACTATCCAAATCCTGGATAGTGCAAATATGAGATTTCCTTGACATAGTTCAAAGAAAGAAAAAGGTATTCGTTGCTTCACGAGGATTCTTTATTTATTTTGAATACAAATCTAAGAAAATGAAAAGTTACTTCGATGGACTAGTTATTCGAAAGTCAAGTCAACATTAATAATGACCTCGATGAATATGTTATTTTAATATTCGCTTCAAATTTTCTATTTTGTGAAGAGAAAGGGATTTCGACTCTGTCGAAATTATTTGTTTCATTTGTTTGAAACTCAACTCTCCGGCATAAGTACTCTTCGAGAACTTTGTTCGAATAATGAATCAATAAAAATATGCCAAATTAATTTCATATTTGCAAAAAAATATGAATTGTAATTTTTTTTTACAGTTGTAGAAAAAATTCTGTATGAAACTCGTGAGTAAAGTTTTTTTTTACTCGTAGAAATGCCGCACTCCGCCTACGGCGTCGTGCGTCAACATTTCCTACTAGTAAAAAAAAGTATCACTTTACTCACTTGATACATAAATTACTTACTATTTGTTAATACTGATGTGAAATGTCAAATTATTAGAACGTTAACAAACTTGATTCGATCTTATATTATTTATGATCATAAAAATGACAGTCTAGTAGTTCACGAAAATCGTGGGAAATGAAATATCCTGCACTGAAATGATCATTACAGTTCAGCTCGCGATGTAGAAATGAAAAAGTGTTTTATAATCGGCCTACTTCCTTGATCGATAAAGCACAAAAAATGGGCATATTTCCATGTGGTCGTAGAACAAATACCTATATATTTAAATTATTTTACATTTCTCCTTGTTTTTCTGATTATAACATTTTTCCGAGCATTTTTCTAATTAGGTATGTCAATATAGAAATGAGTACCTATATTCATTAAAGAAACAAACAAACGGATGACTAATCCACATAATGACCTTCACCAAGAACTAAAGTCTAATGAGGAGGATATTATGGGGTTTATTTCTCAATTTATACAGGTAGAAATTTGATCATACAGGTAGTTCGTGTGCTCTAAAATTATTGGGCTGCATCTCAGATAATGATATTCATCTTCTACCTTGAATTGTTCATAAGTATATGATCCATTTGACTCATTTTAATTACTTTCTCCGAGCCTACCTTACATTACCTGTAATTAATTATTAAAAACAGTGTACCGATTATCTGTGCATCACGACAAATTGTCATTTGACAATTCATTCATTAGTTCAAGACACGATTTCTTGAAGCTGATAAGGAATAGCTCTCATTCATGCCACTAACAGCTAATATGGCCTAGAGAATCATAATAAAATATTGAAAACACTACTATTTGACAGCTGATTGTAACCCACCTTGCCAATGGACCACTCCTTTTCGCTCTTTGGCCCAGTATTTTCTCCACCACCGCCGTATTGCCCTTCCTTGCAGCCTCTAATAGTTCTTGGTCCTTACCCATTGCACTTCGATGAGTCTTTTATTCATTTATAAGTCATAATTACACAAAACACCACTCAACTCACTCCCGTACTACTATTCATCGATCGCCTTCGGCCATGTTTTCGTTTTCACTACAACGACGCAGCGCCCTCGACGGATACCGTCCGAGTTGTTGCACATTCGTGGTTCGTTTGTTAATCCGGTCAATGTAAATATAAAAATAGTGGTCAAATGACAAAAAATCTCGGAGAGCCAAATATTGTTGTTGAGCTGGGGTTTACCATTACAAATAAAGTTTTGAAAATCCCCATCGATCCTATGTGTGCTACAGAAGTTATTCGGAGTCAAAGGTCAAAATTGGAGGATTTTTTGAGCTTTCTCGAAAACGGTGAGTTTTATTAGACAAAAGTTGTATATCTTGAAATTCTATACAAATATGTTCCCCATGATGACATATCGTGATTCTAAGAATCACATTATACAATGATATGCACATACAGTGCGGTTTTTAATAGTCCCCTCCCTGTTAACTTTTGAACGGTTCGACGTAGAAACATAAGTGAAAAACCGTTTCGACGGTTTCACCAATACTACTTCTTGAAATGAAAAATATGTTGATTGCTCAATAGGGGGCGCGGGGGGCCCCTCGACACAAAATTTTTAAATGGCATGTTATGTCAAGTGGCACATCGTTGAGAAGAGAATTCAATTCTATTCACAACCGTCAAATTTTTTTTGAATTTCTTTAACACTATTTTTGCAATTTGAATGCGAAATATCAAATATAAATGCGGATCTGAATACTACTCATACCTCGATAAATTTGAACTGTTTGATGTGGAACAATGAAACCAAAAATTTTCTAAAGGGTATTACCGATAATACTTTTTGAGAGAAGAAACATTGTAATTACTCGACAGATGGCGCTGGAGGCACATTAACCTAAAAATTTCGAAAGGCATAAAAATCGAAATTGGGAAAAAATTATGAACTAAATTCAAAAATATTCAGATGGTTGTAAAGAGAATTGAATTCTCTTTTCAACGATGTGCCACTTGACCCCCCATGCCATTTAAGTCGATAGATCCCCCGCGCCCCCTATTGAGCAATTAAGATATTTTTCATTTCAAAAAGTAGAATTGGTGAAACCCTCGAAACGGTTTTTTATTCATGTTTCTACGTCGAAACGTTCAAAAGTTAACAGGGGGGGACTATTAAATGCCGCTCTGCATAAGCCACGTATATACATAATCAGGCACTTAAGACAAGTATAAATACTTATTTGTGGCTCTTTTATATATATTATACTATTCTGAAAACATTTATTCAAAAGATAATCAGTCCTTAACTGAATCCCCTCTACCCACGTGGCCTTGAAAAACATCTGGCTATTCTATTGTCCGTAGGTCTCGTTCATATACCTGTTTCTTTTAGTTAGGAAATTAGCTAAAGATCGTTCTAATGATGTTTCAAAGGCTGTTCTTGAGCTTATTAATTTTTAGTATGATTTAGTCGCTGCTGATGCAAAATACCATGACAGTTGTTACAAATCTTCCTTGAAACCTCATAGTGGTGGTAAAATTGGCCGTCCACAAGATGAAACTATGAACTCTGCGATGTAGAAAAATTTTCAATTCATAAAAACGAGTTATGATTGCCAGTTGTCGTTGGATGAATTGAAGAATACAAATACGAATGAAATTGAAGTACAAGAAACAAGTACAACTATCATGTCTTCCTCCAACATCGGCATCTGCATTCAACACTTGTATCCAGTATACCATTATCCTACTAGGGTTGGAAATTAACCGATTCAAACTTTACTGCCACCTGTCCAGAAAAACTCCTCAACACTATTTTTTGCAATTGCAAGAATAGTGCCAAATGTGTCTGTAAAAAAGTCGGGTCGCTGTGATCTCCAGCGTGTACCAATTGCCAAGGTCAGTCTGGATCAAATGCCCTGTTGAGTACAACAGATTCCTGTGATTTTAATGAAGAGACCAATGACTCAGCCACATTCGAACAATTTATGAACATCCAGCAAGAGGAAGAGGAAGAAGAAGAAATCGAAGAAGACATGACTGTTGAAGTAGACTTTCAAGAGTATGAATCTGATTAAAATATCTAAAGAAATCAAAACAATAGTTAACCCAATAATCAATAGCAATATCAATAATCAATATCATTGTCATGACAATTAGTGTAGGCCTACTTACAGCCTACACAATGTGAGCATATCATATATAAGGTAACTCTTAGAATCGCGATATCTCAGGAATGGTAACCCTTAGGAAAAAAAGCATGTTAACCATTTTTGTAGATAATTTTAAGATCTACAACTTAAGTGGTAGGTTTTTTTTCGATAAAACTCACCATTTTCGAGAAAAATCCAAAAAAAAACTCAAATTTTGACCTTTGACCCGAATAACTTTTGTAGCACAAATAGGATCGATGGGAATTTTTAAAACTTTATATGTAATGGTAAACCCCAGCTCTCCACCAATATTTGGCTCTCCAGGAATTTTTAGTTATTTTAATTTAAATGTGTATATTGACCGGACTATGATTTTTGTTACGTTCAACGACTGAGTAGAGTAGTCGTTGGTTTTGGTTTACATTTACGATTTACGCGGCTCAGCTGTTTCGATATACAGACAGGAAGATGTGATTGTGAGACTATTTGAAATATTGTTATTTATTTTGTGTAGTGCAACGCCAAGTGGAATACCAAGCCCACAAAATGAAGGCCATAACCTTAATCTTGTTGAGCTTGTCACAGTTTTATAAAGGTAAGCAGAACTATTGAACCCTACTGCTACCCATTAACAGCTGTTTCCGTCGTTTAATCGTCCGCTTGATTGACCTTTATTGCATTACAACGCAATGCAACTGGTATCTTGTTTTGTATCCACAATAAAAGTCCAATTTGCTACAATAATAAGTACCTAACCTCACTTATTGTTCACAGTGTCGTGCGTAGGAATCAGTATCGATTTGTCCGGTTATCATCCCAGTGGCGTAGACAAGGTGTTTTCAGAATTCTACATGGTCAGCGAGGATTCTACCAAAATTGACATAGACTCTATCGACGACGACGTGGGATTTTTCGTCATACAAGTTCATAGTTTCATAGAAAATGTTACTTTGTCGAATAGTTCGTCGTTCGCTGCACATTCATACGTTACAGGCACGAACATCGGACTGGTATGGGGATCGGGGGAGAGCAATGCCACTTTTTATCTGCTGAGGAACATCAAGTATATGGTGAATGTACGAATATTGTTGGTGATTGCTGTATACAACGAATTTGGTAAGGTAGAAATGAATAGGTTTATGATATTGATGAAACAGTGATAATAATAAGTACAGCGACTTTATTTTTCATTGCTACAGTACAATGTGGACTATAAATAACATACCGGAGTGAAACTGGCAAGACGTAATCGCCAGCAATATGAACGGCGCTATGTTTCGATAAAGTCGTGCTTGGTATTGCGGCAGCCGAGGCGGCAGCATATGGATTTTCATTTTATCACGTTTATTTTCAACTGTGTTGGTATTTCCTATAAATTTTCTAGGGAGATGAAAACCTATCTTATTTTCAAAACACCATAATCAATAGCTAGGAAAGCGTGTATATCTTGAACTAAATAAGGTGAATCGTGAAATATAATATAATATTTCTTGACATGATTTTTTGGGTTTACGACCTTCCACAATCTGAAAATGAAAAAAAAAATTTTAATCCAAAGAAATCTGTACAATCAATATAATATAATATATTTTTTCCACAAAAAATATTGAGAAATGAAGTAATGAATACATAGAATGTGAATTTTGATTTTATCGCATTCATTTGACAACCTTTCCTCCACTCTAGAAATAATAATAATGTAAAATATGTTGCTGACTTCGATTGCAATCTTGCTGAGTTATTCTTTACAGAAAATGAGGAAAGATTATTTGTTGAATACATTGAATGTGAATGTTGATTTTGTCGCATTCATTGGACCCCTTTCCTGCATTCTGGAAATAATAATGAAAAATATTTTTCTGACTTCGATTGCCATCTTGCTGTTTCTTTTTTACAGAAAATGAAGAAAAATGATGTGTTGATTACGTTGAATGGGAATGTTGATTTTGTCGCATTCATTTGCCTCCTCCACCCCTCTAGAAATAACGAAAAAAATGTTCTTGACTCTATAATTTTTTGTGTTTCTTTTTTCACGAAAAATATCGAGAAATGAAGTGTTAAATACCTACGTTGAATGTGAATGTTGAATTTGCCGCATTCATTTGACCCCTTTTCTCCACTCTAGAAATAATAATAATGAAAAATATATTTCTGACTTCAATTGTCATCTTGCGGGTTTTTTCTCAGAAAATGAAGAAAAATTATTTGTTGAATTTGTTACATGTGAATGTTTATTTTGTCGCATTCATTTGACTCCCCCGCCCCTCTAGAAATAACGAAAAACATGGTTCTTACTCTCTCTCCTCTGTTATTTTTTGTGGATTTTATTCACGAAAAATATTGAGAAATGAAGTGTTGAATGCCTACGTTGAATGTGAATGTTGATTTTGTCGCATTCATTTGACACCTTTCCTCCACCCTAGAAATAATAATAATGAAAAATATGTTTCTGACTTTGGTTGCCATCTTGCTGTTTTTTTTTACAGATAATGGAGAAAAATTATGTGTTGAATTCATTGAATGTGAATGTTGATTTTGTCGCATTCATTTGACTCCCCCACCCCTCTAGAAATAACGAAAAAAATGTTTGTGGATTTTTTCACAAAAAATAATAGAGAGAGTTTTTTTACTCGGTTTTTTATATACTTATCAAAGGTTTCGATGAAATTCTGATCCGTGATATATCGTGAATCCAGTGGTGTAGTCAGAATTTTTCTACGGGTTCTAAAATTGAGGTGGTCGGTCGATAAAAAAGAATATTTTTCATTTATTTTCCATTTTCCTATAACTGTTTTATTGATGGGCGCATCCCAGTCTAGTAGACTTTTTAAATGCCTTCCCAATGAAATAAAAATCTACGTTTTATGAGGGGGGTTCATCGTAAATGCTTGAAGATACATCAACTTTGCATCAAATAAAAGAAACGATTTTCTCATTTTCTTGAAAAAAATCATTGTTTTATTGATATTCAGTAATTGAAACTTGACAGCATCATGAAACTAGTGGTATAAAATAGTTTTGTAGAAATAACAATTTTTTCAATATCAATATACAGTGAGTTTCAAAAAGTTTTGCACCCAGTATGAAACCTTGCATATAGGTTGTCAGAATTTTAAATTTCTAAACGGGGAAAGTACAGGGGACAGGGGTGAGCAAAAAATAGTAAAATTGATCAGGTGTGAACTACCCTTTTAGCATTATCAAAAAAGTGTATTTAGAAAAGTTGTTTTGAATCAACCTGCATTCAAATTCAAAATCATAGCCACCTACGCGGACAAAATAAAAAAAATCGTATTCTTTATGATTAAAGTCGGATTAAAGTGATCGTGAAGTTGCAGATTTTTATTATTTAATCGATTGCCAATAACCAGTTGATTTATTCAATAATTTTCTTCCATAAAATCACACTGGTAGTTATTATGGACATTTATACAGAGTGAAATATCAAATTTACACAAAAAAACTAGTGAAAATTCAAACAATTTTCAAAAAACATCGATATTCTAGTACAAACGATAAATAAGAGAAAATTTTGCATTTTGCATCTCGTTGTAGGAATATAAGGAAGGCGCGTCAGGAGTTACTACTAGTACTCTTTATGAGGCTAGAATCATAAAAAATCAAGAATTTTTTTTTTGCGTAGTTAGCTGTTACTCCAAACCTGAATAAGCACTGTTTTTAATTCTAAACCATTTTTTTAAATTAAACTGCTTTGATAAAATCGAAAATAAGGGTAGTTTACCCTCGATCACAATTCCTATTTTTTGTTCTCCCCTGTACAGAGTTTGAACATTTAATATTTCGATAACTCAATACATTTTTTTCGCAATGCACCAACTTTTATGAAGAATAAAATTTTCTGACAAATGCATAACAAAAAAGTTTCCCATATGGTGCAAAATTTTTGAAACTCACTGTATAAAAAATTTCGTAAATATTAAAAACTGACAAAAACTAAAAGTTGATAGCTACAGAATTTTCAAATTTGGCACAGATATGTAAAATCGAAATAGAAAAAAACTTTTTTTTATTTCTTGAAATTCAGAAAATTAAGCTAATTTTCAGAGATTGTTTTGAAAAAAAATTACTTCAACGTATATCGATTTATAAGTCACTTTACCCCGTCCGAGTATGCCATTTTTGTCTTTATCTTTTCGCCCAAGTTGTATTTCATAAAAAAAAATTCTTTGAAGGACACTCTATATTTGATCATGCAAAAGTCAATTTTTAAATAAAATTATTTCTTTGCTTAAATTGAAGCTAAGAGTCATAAACATCGTTCGTCAAAGAATTATGGCATCACGAGGAGAAAACTTTAAATAATTAAGTATATTATTATATTTTTATATAGCTTTTCCCGTGTATTTTGGGAAACAGTTAAAATGTAATCCCACTAAATTAAAATTCTTGATATCTGCACACTACTGTATTTTTGATAGCATTTTAAAAAAATCACAGAACATTCATTGCATTCGACTTTTTTTTTCTATCAGTAATAATAACGATGATAAGGGTTAGGAATCTACCATCCACGTTCAACCATCACCCTTGATAAAAAAATAAGTTTCAAAATAATCTTCAAATTTCTTCATTTCAGATCCGGTGCCAGGAGGTTGTAACTTGACTTTCGAGACGGTCATAGCACCCTATCAGGTGACGTCATACAATGACGAATACATTACAGTCAAAAGCCAGCCGCCCTCCGCGTACGGCATATCCTGTAACGAGAACAAAGTAAAAGTGGAAATGTACCATTTCTACCTCCCGGAATATGACCGAGAAAATACGACGTATTTTCGTGCAATCAAAAAAATGTTGACGGTGGAGGATATCACCAGATATGGAACCAAAGTGCCCGAAATCGAAGGTTACTTCAAGTTTCGTAGGCTGTATAGTTCGTATAGAGGAACGGGCGAGGTTTTTGGAATAATAGCGACCTATAACAATAAAAGCACGGCGTACGTGCCTGCTGTTTCGTATGGGTGTAATTTGCTGGATTGGGACCAGAACTGCATTGGACCAGGTCAGTAAGTTTGTATGCCATTGAAACAACTTGGGTGAGTTTCGGGTGGGTGATCTGAAGCCATTGGACACCACACTAAATGATAAAGTGTGAAGTTATCCACATCCACAAATGTACACTGAGAAAAATCTTAAAAAATCATAGGAGGCACAAATGGCTTTGTACACGTTTCTGCTCGGGATATGTTATAGAAAATACTCTTTCCTTCGTCCCCGATACCACGAAGGAGTTTTCCAGGCCATCCAAGGGAGTGGAATGGGGTTGAAAGTGGGTGAATTTTGAATTTCCAAAAAAATCATAGAAGGCACAAATGGCTTTGTACACGTTTCTACTCGGGATATGTTATGAAAAATGCTCTTTTCCTCATCCCTCATACCACGTAGGAGTTTTCCAGGCCGTCCAAGGGGATGGAATGGGGGTGAATTTCCGAAAAAAAATCATAGAAGGCACAAATGGCTTTGTATACCATTATGCTCGGGGTATGTTATGAAATATACTCTTTCGTTCATCCCTCATATCACGTAGAAGTTTTTCAGGCCGTCTAAGGGAGTGGAAAGGGGGTGATTTTGAATTTCAAAAAAAAAATCAGAGAAGGCACAAATGGCTTTGTACACGTTTCTGCTCGGGATATGTTATGAAAAATGATCTTTCGTTCATTCCTCATACCACGTAGGAGTTTTCCAGGCCGTCCAAGGGGATGGAATGGGGGTGAATTTCCGAAAAAATTCATAGAAGGCACAAATGACTTTGTATACCATTATGCTCGGAGTATGTTAAGAAATATGATCTTTCGTTCATCCCTCATATCACGTAGAAGTTTTTCAGGCCGTCTAAGGGAGTGGAAAGGGGGTAAATTTTGAATTTCCAAAAAAAATCATAGAAGGCACAAATGGCTTTGTATACCATTATGCTCGGGGTATGTTATGAAATATACTCTTTCGTTCATCCCTCATATCACGTAGAAGTTTTTCAGGCCGTCTAAGGGAGTGGAAAGGGGGTGATTTTGAATTTCAAAAAAAAATCAGAGAAGGCACAAATGGCTTTGTACACGTTTCTGCTCGGGATATGTTATGAAAAATGATCTTTCGTTCATTCCTCATACCACGTAGGAGTTTTCCAGGCCGTCCAAGGGGATGGAATGGGGGTGAATTTCCGAAAAAATTCATAGAAGGCACAAATGACTTTGTATACCATTATGCTCGGAGTATGTTAAGAAATATGATCTTTCGTTCATCCCTCATATCACGTAGAAGTTTTTCAGGCCGTCTAAGGGAGTGGAAAGGGGGTGAATTTTGAATTTCCAAAAAAAATCATAGAAGGCAAAAATGGCTTTGTACACCATTATGCTCGGGGTATGTTATGGAATATGCTCTTTCCCTCATCTCTCATACCACGTAGAAGTTTTCCAGGCCGTCTAAGGGAGTGGAAAGGGGGTGATTTTGAATTTCCAAAAAAAAATCATAGAAGACACGTTTCTGCTCGGGATATGTTATGAAAAATGCTCTTTCGTTCATCCCTCACACCACGTAGAAGTTTTCCAGGCCGTCCAAGGGGATGGAATGGGGTGAATTTCCGAAAAAAAATCGTAGAAGGCAAAAATGGCTTTGTACACCATTATGCTCGGGGTATGTTATGGAATATGCTCTTTCCCTCATCTCGTATACCACGTAGAAGTTGTCCAGGCCGTCTAAGGGAGTGGAAAGGAAGTGAATCTTGAATTTCCAAAAAAAAAATCATAGAAGGCACAAATGGCTTTGTACACCGTTATGCTCGGGGTATGTTATGAAAAATGCTCTTTCCTTCATACCACGTAGGAGTTTTCCAGGCCGTCCAAGGGAATGGAAAGGGGGTGAATTTCGGAAAAAAAATCATAAAAGGCACCAATAGCTAGATAGATGGATAGATAGATATATTTATTGGCAACTCTACATAGTACAGTTTATTTCATTTACAAATTTTTTTCTCTCATCCAGAAGATCGAAGGGGTCTGGGAAGAGAGAAAACAAAAACAATTCTTAAGGATGATTACTATATTTTTAGAGTGCCAACCCCAGTAATTAAGTGATTACTTGTGGCTGGGTTTAGCAAAACAAAGAATACAATTTGATGAAATAAAATAAATAAGGACATTTTTAACTCAGCGATTAAAAAACATTCACCCCCGTTCCATCCCCTTAGACAGCTTGGAAAACTTCTACGTGGTATGAGGGATGAAGGAAAGAGCATTTTCCATAGCATATCCCGAGCAGAAGCGTGTACAAAGCCATTTGTGCCTTCTATGATTTTTTTTTGAAAATTCAAAAGTCACCCCCTTAGACGGCCTGGAAAACTTCTACGTGGTATGAGGGATGAGCAAAAGAGCATTTTTCATAACATACCCCGAGCATAAGGTATACAAAGCCATTTGTGCTTTCTATGATTTTTTTCGAAAATTCACCCCCATTCCATCCACTTGGACGGCCTGGAAAACTTGGTGGTATGAGGGATGAAGGAAAGAGCATTTTCCATAGCATATTCCGAGAAAAAACGGGTACAAAGCCATTTGTGCCTTCTATGATTTTTTTAAAATTTTTCTCAGTGTACATTTGTGGATGTGGATAACTTCACACCCGTATAAAAATATGTTAATTTCCCGGCAAATAAAGGTAAAGTCCGTATATCGCTGAACATTTCAGATCGGTA
Organism: Chrysolina haemoptera; assembly: GCA_958298965.1. Taxonomy (NCBI): domain Eukaryota; kingdom Metazoa; phylum Arthropoda; class Insecta; order Coleoptera; family Chrysomelidae; genus Chrysolina; species Chrysolina haemoptera. The sequence continues at coordinate 2,140,202 of OY282601.1, read as the reverse complement.
AGTAGCGGTTTCTGAGTTTTCAAGCAACCGGCTGCACATATACGGACCCCTTGTCACTTATCTTTAGTCAACAATTTAAGAAATTTAAAATAATTTTTTTTTTTCTTCAAAATTCATTTAAATGTAATTCTTTCAGACTCCAAGGTCTTTTTTGAGATAAATATTAACTTTTTGATCCAAAGTTTCATAACTGGCATATAAATAAATGAGTCTAATTGAAAAATGACAAGCGGTTCCCGTGGTTATCGACGAAAACGTACGATTGCCCTGTTGACAGATAAGTCACCAAAGTTACAGGAAATAATCACCGAATTTTCAGGAATTTGGTATATACGGGCCGCCAAATTACTAACCAGAGTAACCAAAAATATACAGGGTGTTTTCTAAGTTGATACTTTTTCTTAACTGTATATAAAACTCGTTAAAATTAACAACTTTTTCAAATAATTTTTTTCAGCAAACTGAAAAAATGAGCGAGATAAAAGATAGTAAATCTGGGCGTGTGTATCAAGACGTACCTAGTGTGTTTATGTTTAGTTTTTTGCTCGGAGAGAGCAAATCGTTGTCTTGAAGTTAATGATGACAACTTTGAACACCTGATTCAAGTTAGACAGGACCGTATTTAACACCTTTTTTAATATCTTTGGTATTTTTCGTTTTTTTTTTTTAAAAAAAAAGCTATTCGAAAAAGTTGTTAATTGTGACGAGTTCTATACGCAAATAAAAAGAAGTGTCAGCCTAGGAATCACCCTGTATACGGACCATATTTCATGAAGAAGGTAATATGTTACCAGCAAAGAAAGTGGTAAAGTAAAATCAATACTGTGAATTTACTGTTATCTGTAAAAATGAACAAAGCACGCCCGCGTTGCCTTTCTCGGTATTACAGGTACCTGTGATTTCACTGATTTCACAGTAATTTAAGAAGGGGTTCACATTCTGAAAAAGGTCTAAAGGGGGAAGTAATAATCCCGAGTGATGGAGGCGGAGCCCCATAATAAAGAAAATATAATAGCGTCTCTTAACCAGCTAATTTATCTTTCTACCTTTCATTTTTTTTGTTGGTTAATAAAGATACTCTTTTTATTATTATATAAAAGCTTGTCAATTTATCAGAAATACATAGTTACTTCTCGCGAGAAGCTTTACTTGAAATTTCATAATGTAACAAAATGATGGGTTTGATTTACTCCGAAGTTTTTTCAAGATCATTTTATTTTTATTAGAATGTGCGCTATTTTCCATGTTAAAATATTGCATTAATTTAAATGATAAATAGAAAAACAATAATTAATAGTCATCTTAGGATTCCTTTCTATAAAAATTGAACCTTTTATTATCGTCTCGTACGACTGTATACATACATATATTTCATATAGTCTTCTTTCGATTTTTTATATTTTTTGAATAAGATAGTGAAAGCTATCGCTATTACTATATCTAACATCGCCTTATTGGTGGATTTGTTTTGTTCAAGCCCACGATACTTTTAAGGTTTTTTTTATGAATGTCATAAATCTGTATCCAAAACTACATAATCGCAAAAGTCATGATTTCAATATTTCCAGTGTTTTTTTACAGTTACGGCCTTCTGGAAATTGGTATGCGCTCTACTTTTTATATTTGGCTTGTTCGTCTGTTTTCTGGGACACAGATTTTTCAAACTGACTCTATACATAATTGGATTCACGTTTGGAGTATTCATCACCTATCTAACCATATCTTTTGAGCAAAATTTAACGGTGAATGGTGAGATTTTAAGCATATACCTTCGATGAATGATAATAATTTCGTTTTCTTTGTTTCAGAAAGAGCAATTACTTCCTTTGTAGTTGGTTTTTTGTATGGAATATTTTGGACGTTTGTATGGTGGAGATTTGGAATTCCATTACTTTCTGTCAATTTAGCATTCGTATTGTCCGGGTGTATCGTTGCCTCAGTCATTTTTTATGCGGGAGTTGGTGAGGAAGATTATTTCATTTACAATTTTTCAGAAACCATAATTTCATGTATGTCATCATTGCTTCGTACGCAGGCGTGGAAGGGCCACGGTTTTTTCTTTTTTTCAATCCCGACTTTTAACTCGGGATCTCGAGATCCCGACTTAGATGTCTGACTTATAGTCTGGTTCACAAGTGCCACTTTGTTGGGGCCGGCAAAAAGAATGGTTTAGGTTTTTGCAGATATTTCAAAATGGTAATTTATATATCAAGTGAGAAAAGTGATATTTTTTGAAAAAAAAAACACCACTCACGAGTTTCATGCAGTATTTTTTCTACAACTGTCAAAAAAATAACCAATTCATATTTTTTTGCAAATATGAAATGAATTTGGCATTTTTTTATTGATTCATTATTCGAACAAAGTTCGAAGAGTATATGCCGGAGAGTGAGTTTTAAACAAATGAAACGAATAATTTGGACTGAGTCGAAATCCCTTTCTCTTCACACTATCCCTCAAAATGGAAAATTTGAAGAGAATATTAAAATAACATATTCATCGAGGTCAATATTATTATTATTAATGTTGACTTGACTTTCGAATAACTAGTCCATCGAAGTAACTTTTCATTTTCTTAGATTTGTATTCAAGATAAATTAACAATCCTCGTGAAGCAACGAATACCTTTTTCTTTCTTTGAACTATGTCAAGGAAATCTCACATTTGCACTATCCACGATTTTCTCCGTTCAATCTTCATCACTTTTCATTTCTACTTAAATTAAATTTATAGTTATCAAGAATTCGTTATCTGGATAGATGCCCAATTTCACAAATTTCATTAATTATTGTTGTCAACTAGTTTCTGACGGCCAAACAGCCAAAGCTACCTTGGATTACCTAGTGTAGATTAAGTCCAATAGTTCCTTAGAGGTATATGCTATTATTTTGAATATATTCGCCGCGATAGTTTGGAATTTTGATAATACTTATTTAAAAGTAAGAATGCAAAGAATATTATTGGTGAAACATTTGTATATCAGATATTTATAGATTATTAGTTGCCAAAGAAAATGAGAACTGGCTTTATGACAGGATTTCGTTATTATTCGGATCTGTCACTGTCGATGCATAAAACTATCGGTTGCCTGGCAACAACCGTTAAAAAAGTACACTTTTTTTACGCTTTTCCGTTTAATAATGAAATCGTTTGTTGATAGTGAAATATTGTAATACTTTACGCACACAAACCACACCAAAAAAGTGGAATTTTTTTGACAGTTGTAGAAAAATTATTTGATATAACTGAGATCTGATAAAAATATCCTTAACGAGCAAGACATTTTCTATTAAATATGAATATCTAGGGAAAAAAATTTATACTGTCTAAACACAATTTTTACGCCAAGTTTTTAATTAACTGTGATTTTGTTATTTGGGTAATTTTTACCTGATGAAAGTTAACATAAAAACGCTGATCATTTCTAAACTAAAAACTTCGAATTTGGAAATCTCCGTTGGAAAAATCAAGAAATTTCTGAGTTTTGTTCGAAAATATGAATAGGATGTTCATAAAACAATTATTAACAATCTAAGGCATTGAAAACTGAGAATTGTTAATCAGGCTATTGGATTTTTTTTTCATTCATCCTCATTATTATGGTTCTTAAGATTAATAAAATAAGCATATAAAAATTTTTATGGACGATTTTCCGAGGGAAATCAAAAAATCCATTTTTTTCAAAAACAAATGATGTCGTAATATTCTGCAGAAAATCCTCTACAAAAAAGGTATCGACAAAGTTTTCTTGAAAATGCACCGTTTTCCAGTAAAACGTGCTGGAAATTCGAAAAAATGCAATTTTCTCAATTTTCAGTGCTCTCTCATTAAGTCACATAATGATATTTTCAGGATCACCTTTTTGCATAAAAGTAAAATAATTTTCCGAGGAAAATCGAAAAATCCATTTTCCAGGATCACCTCGTCCCAAATTATTCATATATATCCCGACTATGAATGACAAAAGAGACATTCTTGAAAAATCATTCGTGTGGATTCGTGTGAAAATATCATTGTGTGACTGAATGAGAGAGCACAGAAAATTGAGAAAATTGCATTTTTTCGAATTTCGAGCACATTTTACTCGAAAACGGTGCATTTCAAAGAAAAATTTGTTGAAACCTTTTTTGTAGAGAATTTTATAGAGTATATTAAAGCGTTATTTGTTTTTGGAAAAAATGGATTTTTCGATTTTCCTCGGAAAATTCTTTTACTCTTAAGCAAAATTTTCCATTTTTCCGCTACTGAAATTCTTTGTGATAATCAAAAAATATGTGCTGAACCCGTTTTTATTGACACTATAGGAAATGTGTCCACTGTGTGAGCTTCGCGAATAAAAAAATGCTGGTTCCATGCAAGGTAAACGTATCAGGAAATTCAGTGCCGGAAAATCCACAAGAATTACTTTTACAAGAATGTCTCTTCTGTTATTCATAGTCAAGATATATATGAATAATTTGGGAAAAGGTGATCGTGAAAATATCATTATGTGACTGAATGAGAGAGTACTGAAAATTGAGAAAATCGCATTTTTTCGAATTTTGAGCACGTTTTACTGGAAAACGGTGGATTTTCAAGAAAAAGTTGTGGATACCTTTTTCGTAGAGAATTTTATGCAGAATATTATGACATCATTTGTTTTTGAAAAAAATGGAGTTTTCGATTTCCCTCGGAAAATCGTCCTTAAAAATTTTCCGGATGCTTTCACGGCTTATCACCCTCAAAATTCGGATTCAGCGGGTCAAAATACATAAGAATAACTTGGGTGATTCCATCGCGCTTCATCGGCTACGAAAACCCTCCCTGCCACCGGACTATAAGAGGATTGATAAATGTCACCGGACTATTATCGTTATTCTTCCATCACCTCTTTCAACATTTTTAATATTTCTGTGAATATTTTCAGGCGACTTAAATATTTTTACCAATGACGTCAACTTCTGGGTGGTTTTCTTCAGTATAGTTTTGGGTTGTTTGATTCTTTTCACGCCCTACACAAGAATGGGACACATCATTGCATGCAGTTTCGTAGGCTCTTACGCATGCATTACAGCCCTGAACCATTACGTTGGTGGAAATTTACAATACATCATCATCAATACCTTCAGAAGAGCTACAGTGAGACGTTTCAATTTTGCAGTCATTGATCCGCCATTCCAAATGTTAGGTATGTACAGCAAACATCATATAAACTTTACCATATAATAATAATAATGATAATATTAATGATAATAATAATAAGTTTATTCTCAATTTTAAAATAAATTATCACAATATAAATATACAGGGTGATTCAAAATTCGATGTAAATATTTCAAGGGCGTATTGTTGGGATCAAAATAAGACTTTTTCTCCAAATCAACACGTGTCCTAAAATGAACCCCCTCCGAGCTACAGCCCCTGTAAGTTAGGAAAAAAAACAAGATTATCTAAGACTGTGACTATAGGGTGAAGTGGGGCAAGTGTAATCAGAAAAACAATAGTTGGACTTTAAATGATAATATCAAGAGACCCAAAAGAGCTTCCTTTTAGATTTATTACAGTAGTACTACCTATCTAATAGACAACTAACTGAGTTAAATGATTTCGTTCTACTAGCAACAGTGAATTTGTTATAAACAATAATAATAAGTTATGTTCGCTGATTATACTTACCCCAGCATTCGGGGCAAATGTAATCACGGCTTGTAATTCTCATATGCATCGTATCCTAGACTATTTGGGGCAAGGGTAATGAAGTATGAAAAATGCAGTTTCGACCAAAAATAAAATTAGCCCCCTACCTCAATTTATAAGGAAGTTATAAACTTTTTTTGGAATGAGTACACAATTGTCATATTTACGTTTAATGAAATAACTGAACAATAAGACACTGTACAATGCCGTTTTTTTCCTTTTACTTATGTGACGTTATACGTAGCAAAAGATACTGGAAAAATCAATTCTCCTCTCCGTCCTAAATTTGGTTCAGGTAGAATCAACTCGATGTCTGAGACAGGCACCGAGTGATAATCTGTTCCGGCCAATGAAAAATGGAATGTGCAGTGTTTTGGTCGTGATTACACTTACCCCATATGTACCTTTTGGTGGGGTAAATGTAATCACCACTATTTTGGTTTTTGTGTACATCAAAATCAAAATCTGACAGCAGAATCGGATTCCCCGTTGAAAATAACCTAAGGAAGCAAATTATTGAAGCCTTAATGAATTATTTGCCATAGTAATAAAAACATCAAAATTACAATCGGCACTTGCATAACAAGTGAAAATTCAGGTGATCCATAACTCAACTAACATTTCGAACAGATACCGTGAAAAAGATAACAAACATCATATACAGGTAAAAAAAGGGTTGCAATTTCAAATTATAGTTGGAAAAATATTAAAAACGGTAACACAAAAATTAGAGAGTGCCTGATTACAGTTGCCCCATGATTACATTTACCCCACTTCACCCTAATAACGAATCGAATCTTCTGAAAATTGGCATACCCCTATTTTTAGGCACTCTATTCTTTTTTTGCTTCAAAAATTATGTAAACCCAGTTTTGGGGGAGTTGGAGGGGGGTCCACACTTTTATTGGCCCAATTTTTATGTTCAAAAAGAGAAACTCCGAATTCGAATAGCATAATCTTATTGGCCATAAAAAAACTAAGAATTCGGTGTCTTGCATTTTTGTCATACAACTAACCGTTTGCCAGAAAATCGTAATCAACGAAAGGGGGGTACTTTCGCAATATCAAACTAACAAAACATTTATTGGGTAATTAAATAATTAATAATCTCATAACAAATGTTGAAAATGTCCTCCCCTTGCTGCTATACAACTTTCCATTCTTCTTTGCATAGAACGTCGCACACGTTCTAAAATCCCAGGAGTGGTTCTTATGTTTTGGAAAGCATCAATGATGCGTTGACGGGGGTCCTCAACCGAATGCACGGGCACAGCATCATAAACAGCACTTTTCACATATCCCCATAAAAAAAGTCCAATGGGGTGCAATCCGGGGAACGTGGCGGCCAAGCTATTGGACCAGCTCTACCAATCCAACGATTTGGAAAAATAAGATTCAAATAATGGTGTACTATTAAACTGAAATGAGGGGGAGCACCATCATGCATGAACCACATACGTAGGCGAATTTTAAAAGGCACATTTTCCAATAAACTGGGCAAATCGTTTTGCAAAAAATCTAGGTAAGTGTCCCCATTTAAAACTCTTGGCGAAAAGAAAGGACCAATAAGCTCATTTCCAACAATTCCTGTCCATACATTTAAACTGAACTTTTCCTGATGGCGGAATTGCCTTATTTCGTGCGGATTTTCCAGTGCCCAAACATGTACATTGTGATAATTCACCACACCATCTCGCGTAAACTGAGATTCGTCGGTGGAAAGGATCCGAGATAAAAAGTTACGATCCCCGTGACAGCAAACCTTGAACACGTTGGACGTGATATGGATATAAGCTGTTTTTTTTTTCAATTTCTATGCTTGATTAATCGAAGGAGTTGTTGACTTGGATACAGGGATTATTTAAATTTTCGTTTAAACCAATGTTTGTGAAAATACCCCCCTTTCGTTGATTACGATTTTCTGGCAAACGGTTAGTTGTATGACAAAAATGCAAGACACCGAATTCTTAGTTTTTTTTATGGCCATTAAGATTATGCTATTCGAATTCGGAGTTTCTCTTTTCGAACATAAAAATTGGGCCAATAAAAGTGTGGACCCCCCTCCAACTCCCCCAAAACTGGGTTTATATAATTTTTGAAGGAAAGAAAGAATAGAGTGTCTAAAAAAATAAGGGTATGCCAATTTTCTGAAGATTCAATTCGTTATCAGTTTTAGATAATCTTGTTTTTTTTCTTAACTTACAGGGGCTGTAGCTCAGAGGGGGTACATTTTAGGACACATGTTGATTTGAAGAAAAAGTCTCATTTTGATCCCAACAATACGCCTTTGAAATATTTACATCGAATTTTGAATCACCCTGTATAAAATGTAAATAAACTACAGTGACCGCCAAAAAGTATGTACCATATGGGAAAAAAGTTTATTATTAGAGTATTAGAAAAAAGATTCTTGGGAAAAGTTTGTGCATGTCCGATAACCTAAAAATCGATTTTGACACATGTCACGTGATCGCTGGTATGGCGGCAAATTAAAAAAATTACTATGAAAAGCCCCCTATGCGCTCAGACTAATAATTTTTCAAATATTCACATTCTATGTTGGTTCCATAAATCGTTAAAAATGCATCTTAAATAGTACGAGAGTCTCGTTTTCGAGAGTCTTGCATGGTTCGTCTCGTTTCCGAGACGATACTCGGACAAGACGAGACCTTTACTTCTGACATAATGTTGAGTTTTTATTTTGTTCAGATGTATTACCCTCAAGTAGATGATATTATCTTTCAACAATTGTAATTTTCTCTTCCGACTCTTACATTATAGCAAGCATGGCGAGATTTCGATGCTTTTACGAGACTCTCGGACGAGAAGCGAGACGAGACGGAAGAGGAGGCTGCGAGAGGAGACTTCATGAAAATCTCGTCTCGTTGGTCTCGTGCGAACCATTAATCATAAACAAACAATTTATTGAATATTTTTTTCAATCGGATTGCTATTTTGTTTTCCAGATGCTGTGAATTCTTGCCTATGGGTCTTACTGTTTCTGTTTGGTATCTTCGTTCAAGTTAGAGATCAGCACGGAAAACCCCCATTTCCCCCGAACCGAAACGGGATTATAATTGCAGCCAGAGCTACTGAAAGAACGCCACTAATACATCCTGAAACAGTCGCACCTCCAGCATATGTGTAATCATATTCTAGAATTAGTCCCACTTACCTTATATGTGAAATTGACGTATCTCCAAGTAGCAATTCAACGTTGCGGCAACGTGTTCGAAAAAGTTGTGCAACTAAACATAAGTTGCCTTGCCGACGTCAACACAACGTTGTCACAACCCTGTTTTACACCAATTTGGTCATTCATTTTTTGGTTTTTACAACGTTTCTGCTGCAACTGTAGGTAGCAGTTGGTCGTTTCCTGAACGTTGCTGAATTTACTTAAGAACAACTGCACACCAGCGCCCTCTCAAGCAGCAATGACAGTTTATTTTCTATGGTGTTCAGAAAATAGTTGATTTATCAACCAAATAATTACTGATGGCCAAAATGGACACTAAGAAAAAACTTTCTGGCAACTACTACCCCAAGTTAATATCGAAATATTTCATGCTCAATATTACCGAAAAATAACGATTACGAAATAGAAATGGCCAACGCATTACATTTTACTGTCAAATATACCATTGTTTCATGCTAAAAAACACGTGGGCTTTCAATCTGTTGCGAAGTTTTCAAATGTCAAGAATAGGAAATATATATTTTCATAAACAATTTTCAATGCTGATATCGATTCAAGCGTGAACTAAATACGGAATACCTATGAATTATTTCTAGAAAACTAAAACGAGGCTTTAAAATCCTTTGTAAATGTTTGTTTTACATCCCAAGTTTTAATGGCCGACCTTGTTTCCAAATAGAATTACACTTCCAATATGGCGTAGGAGTATACAAGTCGCCAACGCGACCTTGGTTGTCAGGTAACTAAAAATATACTAATTTTTAACGTTAGTTTGCCATACAACCAACTTCATACCCGAAGCGCGACTGGAGTTGCTTATCGGACCAAAAACCGAACCAATTCCAACTAACGAATACATTCCGCTCCACATTTTGTAACCCGTCAATATGTCATCGTTGAGGTATCAATTCAAATAAACTGTATTTTTATGTCAAAATGTAAATAAAAGTCTGATTTTCAATTATTGTTTATTATTCCACAAAATCTTCTTTAACACAACTACACAAGTATGTACTAATCCTACATAAACTGTAATGTATGTCAATTATTAATTTGTTTAAAAGTAATCACAGCAACAGGAATTTACACAACATTCATCAATAATACTTTGAATATCACTATACACTCTATAACCCAATCATATAGCAGCTTCTCCTAAAAGAGTGAATATTTTCACGGATATTTTGCTTATCGTTTCATCAGTGAAAAAGTCACACAAATAATACCATCAGTGGATGTAGTACCATGGATTAACAAATAAAAACTAATGATTATGCTTATAAAGTACGTAACTTCATGTTAGAAAACTTACAAAGGACCCCGCTCCCCCGCATGGTATAAATAGGTATATGGGATTTCGGTTGATTGGGGAATTCAGTAAAACTCTGGTATGTTGTAATTCATGATCTGTAAGTAATACTTCAAATGGGCCATAATCAAATCGTATGATTAGTTTCTGAGAAACAGGGGTGATTTGAAAAGTAGTTACAAAAACAGAAAATAAAGTTAATTTATCACAAATTGGGGACTTTTCCGGTTTATTCTCGTAATTTGGATAAAATATGTCATACCTTTGGAAATGCATCACTTTTATAATACAAAATAGTATTCAATTTACCGGGGTCGTCACAAACGTTCTCAAAAATATACCATTTCGGCGTTGTTTACTTTACTTTTTAGAATTGAGATGTATTCTAGTTTAATTTCGAGATTTTCCTGAGTAAAATGATAGTTTGAAAAAGCAATACGATTTTATTACAAAAATGATACTTTTACCATGTCGGGGTCATCAGAAAAGTACTGAAAAAAATTCTATTACGAAGTTATTTACTCACTTCATTCTTAATTAGAACTTCAAAGAACCCTCTATTTTCAACATTTAACGATGGTATGTGAAAACTCTCAAGTTATAATACGTAAAAACCTTGAAACCAAACTTACATTTTTGAAATACGAGGGTACTACAAAAAATGTGTGTCGATGACACAATATCTTTGAACTTTCTCTAAAAATTCACATGTGGTGCAATTTACATGGGTTTATTATAGTACTATAGGTAATAGGTATATTTGAAGATAGGTTGGATAAAAAAATAAAACTGGAGATAGGTGTTTGCTCAAAACGTGTGTACTTGTCGCATTTTTCGTAAATAAATATAGGATAAAAATAGCGTCGCTGGCAAACATTGCGAAAAAAGTGATAGAAAAGATAAAAACTCTCAATCTCAATTATTAACGCGTGAGCGATTGTTAATCGCCCTTATTAATACACTAGTTCGTTAAATAACCATTTCCGACGACCGTTCCTTAACGATGTATTTTAACGCACTAAAAATCGTTGATTAATGACCCCTGTTAATGAATGATTTTCTATTAATCAACGATTTGATTATATGCAACCCAACGTACATTGCTCCAATACATATTATACTTATTAGTGGCCTGTGGCGTAGGCAACCATATACCTACTTACCCGCTACATTTATTTTGAAATCAAGTAGCTGTGTTAGTACTATCTGTCATTATTTATTTCATTGCTGTATTTTCTTAAAATTCATCAAGTTTCAATGGTTGTACAATTTCTAATATCAATATTTATAATAATAAAACTAAGATATTTTTATTTTTGAAAAGTACGGTCGACGAAAAAGTTTTGTAAAAAAAATATTCAAAAAACATTCAATATACCAGTTGTCAGTAACGTTAATAGGTAGTCACGCAGCCGGCTGGTAAAATGCTCATGTGAGATTTGAGGTGATTGCGATGTCGAGGGTTCAAGATCCAAATGGAACCAATTTTTTTTTTTTTTTTGAAAAATTACGGTCAACGGAAAAGTTTTATAACGAACTCGTGAATTAAAATGGCGATTAACAATCTCGAACATTAACGCGCTCGCTCCGCTCACGAGTTAAATTATCTCGATTGTTAATCGCCCTTATTAATACACTTGTTCGTTAAATAACAATCATTAATACACATCGATTTTCATTTTGATACTGTTTTCGAAATAATGAAAAGCCCAAACGTGGATTATTTGTATGACTCACTTCATGGTGAAATGATGAAAAAATCATTCCAGAATTCAACTCTTCAAGAAAAACTCAGCTTTATTAGGGTACTATGGAAAAGAGATTGGGAAAGCACTAAACCGGCAACAGAAAATGTGCCAAATCATCAACACAGTAGGTAGGTACACATATTAACATTATTTCATAAATATTAAAATTAAATACTTACAGTTATTGCTATGTTACAACTTAATGGCTCAATTACAAGGGAATTCAACAGCTACTGTAAATGTCATTAATTTTTTTGATGTCGATGACAACTCGCATTCACTTAGCTGTGGTATTTTCGGAGAACGAGTATTCCCTAATTGAGTCTAGTTAATAAATTATTGCAGAATTCATCGAAATCATTTGTTACATACATACACTTTACAAGTTATGTACAATTATTGCCGTCACATGTTCGGTATGGCAAACTAAAGTTCCAAGTAATAGGGAAAAGTGCGTGCAAAAATTAATATTCGAAAACAAAAAGTATGAAATCGAAATTCAGGATGAGTTTCTATTTCATGCGACTCGATCGTGAATAACGAACATGACCTAAAAAATTCGCAAAGTTGCGAAAAGCGATTTTATGTTGAGAACTGAAAAACTACAGCTCCGGTCGAAAAAAGTTAAATCAGAAAATTGTAGGTATTGAAAAGATCTATCAATTATAATTTTTCGATAACAAGTACTTCTCTCTCGGCTTCTGGACAACGCCCAACAATCCTTTTGTACTTAATTTGGGGTAGCTCGTCGAGAAATACACCAATATCATATTCACAAAATGATAAAATAACTCTATTTTGTACAAAACATATATGAAATTATTACAGAAATAATATTCATATATTATATTGATACAGATTCACTAATTTTCCTTTTTTAATTGGAGGATTGTCCGCTGAATCATTTGTCTCTTCTTCTTTTTTCTCTTCTTCTTCCTTTTCTTCGTCTTCCATAATGTCTGTGAGCAGACTATCCATGAAGTTAGGCAATTCTTCATCTATTTCGATGGTAGGAGTCTCAAAATTTGCATTCACTGCAATCACAATGTGTGCAAACACTTGAACATTGTAGAAATTGCTTTATGCAGCTATAGGTTTCTGTTTTGCAACCACTGATATAGCTGCAAGACTTTTTTCAATATCTCATCTGGTATCCATGGATCATCAGTATAAACTGGCATTAATGCATTATTCGTAATTTTCCATCCCCACTGAGTGATCCTTTTGTCGTTGCCCAACCATTTTTGCAAATGCAAATAAACTCTGAAGGCATGTTGTTTGGCGGCTCCTTCAGTAGAAGGAAGATTTGCTAATTGAAAAGTTGCCTTTGGCGTTGATCGCTTAAAACACTCAAAACGATGTTCATTGAGAGTTCCTTCTTTCTCATTATTATACACTAAAGAAATCCTTTTGCACTTATATTACGACTCACTTCTTCAGGAAAAGCAGTTTCTTTATAACATACTACCAATATTGAAGGTGGTCTGGATTCGAATGAAAAATTTTCAGTAATTTGGTCTCCCTCTGTTTGCATATCACAGCCTGATACACCGTGAAGAAAAACTACGTTTCGATAGGTGTGGATATTTAAAGCTGCTGTCGGAATACCAGCGATCTACTTTTCGTGCTTTTCCTTTTTTCAAAAAAAATATGTATATGTGTAATGCGAACCAATTGCGTGAGAGGTTCCATCAAATCAACATCTTCTCCAACTATAATTATGTTGAAAAGGGAACATTCTCCATGAAAATTGAAAAATGAAAAATGGGATTTATTTGTAATATCTAACAGAAAACAACTACTTCCCCGGCACAAGCCACGCTGGACATTGAACTACATCTGATAGATATTGTGAAAAGACTCTAACTGAAAAGGAAAGAAAAAAATCTGAAAGTGAAAATTTGCATTTTCATTCAGATAGCTGACTTTTTTAATTCTTTCTAGTTTTCCTTGAAAAAAATCATTAAATAAATTAGATAAGGAGAATGTTATTAAAAAAATATTACTCACAGAAACCGTTCATTTCATTGAAGCAAGGTTCGCTTCTCTCGCATTTGATCCCCAATACATTTTGGTCGACAAAAATCTATTTCGCTTTGCCAATCAGGAGGATTGATATAGGATTGGAATAAAACAGGCTCTTCAGAAGCATACACATCAGGGATGGATATGAGAGAAACATTTCTTCTGCGGTGACACTTTGAAAATTATTTTTTGACATATACCTGTCGTGAGCATTTTGATTTTAGTTCGAAAATATGAAAGGAATTTCCTGTTCATATTTTCGAACTAAAATTATAATTATGTTGTTATCTCTAATCAGATTAAGTGAATCGGCATCTTCTTCTGCAATTATTATTATTGCGCATTCCGGATTTTTTTAAATAAAAAAAATTATCTTGGCTCCTAGTGATCGTAGAAATTCAATTTTTTCTTTAAAGGCTTGAAATCTGTTTTCATGAAAGTCATTTCTATAAAAACAAAATTAAGAAATTTATTTAGAAAAAACATGTAAAAAAATTGTGCAATCTTTTCAAGTATTTTTTTTATCCTTAAAATTGAAAAAATCAATATACTTATTCGATAACATGAAAGTACAACTCTTACAGAAAAAAATAAGCCCTGAAACGTTACTGTAGCATCATTCTCCGAGCAAGAGTAGTTAAATTGAGAAAGCATCTTTTATGAAAAAAATTCATATATTTTGAAAAATAATCAATATTCACCAATTTTTCAGTCGCAGATGATTCCACAAAAGATTTTATGAATTTCCTATTCATATTTTCGAACTAAAAAGTAACTAACAAGTTTGAATACCTTAGAGTTAACGAGTTATAGAAAACCCAATTTTTCACGGTTTTACCGATATAACTCGAAAAGTATCGATGATATCGAAAAATTATAATCCACTCAATTGATAGATCTTTTCAATACCTACAATTTCATGATTCAACTTTTTTCGATCGGAGCTGTAGTTTTTTAGTTATCAGCAAAAAACCGCTTTTCGCAACTTTGCCCATTTTTTAGGTTATGTTCGGTAATCACGATCGAGTCGCATGAAATAGAAACTCATCCTGAATTTTAATTTCCTATACGCTCATATTTTTTTTTCCGGATATTAATTTTTGCACATTTAACATTGGGCCGCTTCCTCGTTTCTTGGACTACCTATATTTCAAAACTCCCGCGCAATATTTATTTACACTATTCACAGAGTACCCTGCAGTCCGTCCCACGAAGTGACACCTTTCGACGCGTCTCGGACGCGATTCTACGGAGAGTTACCTGTCGAGGTATGGGTAAAGCAGATATGTCGCCAACCTCAATTAAGAGTTATCGTCTGTCGGCGGCGTGGCGATGATAGGGGGCGTCATGATCGCTTGCAGGGACGGGTTTTCCTGCGGCACGAGAAGGCTCGGCGGAGGAAAACCGAAGAGTTGAGATCACTGGATTCGAGGCCAGTAACTCGACGCCAGATCCGCGCTTTGGCTGGGAATTTGAACTGGCACGGACACACCAGCGGATATAACACCTGAAACAAAGGAGAACAGATGTTAGTGTGACGTAGAAATTGAAGCAGATACGAGGGCGATTCTATACGATCACAGCCGACTTAATCTCCCGAGCCGTGGTGAGCAAATTGGCAACACCGCATGGAAAGCCACTTGACGTCCTACTCATCAATTGTTTAATGTGAATTTCTCGGCTTATTCGGAAAACTAGGAAAAAAACATCAGAAATTGAATTTTTAGGGAAAAAAACGACGATTATTGTGGTTACTTAATTTTTTCCAACACAAACTGGAATCGCAATATATAGGTATTCAATTTCTTACATATGGGAAATCTGTCAAGTTTGGTTTTTCCATGCCCTCAAATTCGCATTTCGGGAGATTTTTTTAAAAAAAATTTTCTGAAGTGCAGAAACCACATAGATGATCTCTGATTTTTTTCACATTTTTCATTGGAAATCAGACTAATGAAAATAATATGTTATTGGGATGGAATTTGGTACATTCTGTCTTCCAATAACATATTATTTTCATCAGTCAGATTTCAAATGAAAAATCAGGGATCATCTATATGGTTTCTGCACTTATCAGAAAAAAAAATTAAGAAAAATCTCCCGAAATGCGAATTTTAAGGCATGGAAAAACCAAATTTGACAGATTTCCCATATCTAAGAAATTGAATATATTGCTACTCCAGTTTGTGATGGAAAAAATTAAATAACCACATTAATGGTCGTTCTTTTCTCTAAAAATTAATTCTCTTAAGTTTTTAAAGAATTAATGAGTAGGACGTCAAATTGCTTTCCATGCGGTGTTGCCGATTTTTTCACCACGGCTCGGGAGATAAGTCGGCTGTGATATGATAAATAAACAAACTTTAAAGGCCGATTCAGACACATGGGTGCCCACCCAGGGTTTTTGACCACTCATGATAAATTCCTTTAGTATTAACATAGTTAATACTTCTGAACCGAAGAAAATATGACTTTTTGAAGAAACGCAAATAAACGGTACGTCTGTGAATTGTCTTGCAGTTTACAGACACAAGGGTAAAAAATATATGCTTGTAAGTTGCCAATGCAGGGTTTTTGAAGCAAGTATAATTTATAAGCCTGTATACAGGCTTATAAACTTGCAGTTTATAAACTGCAAGACAGTTCACATACGTTCATATTACTTGCGTTTCTGTCAAAAAGTCATATTTTCTTTGGTTCAGAAGTATTAATTTTGTTAATATTGGAGAAATTTATTATGCGGGGTCAAAAACCCTGGGTGGGCACCCATGTATCTGAATCGGTCCTAATGTCCAAATGAAAATATTTGACAACAAAGTCAAACTCAACACACTTGTAACTATTTAAATATTAGCATTCGTACGATGTCAGACTTAGGAAAAAATGCTCACATAAAGATAATAGCATCAATTAAAAATTTTGAAAATTCAAAAGAGGACAAAGTGACAAAGTAATCACGATCGAGTCGCATGAAATAGAAACTCATTCTGAATTTTAATTTCCTATACGCTCTAATTTTTTTTATATATTAATTTTTGCATATTTGACGTTGGGCCGCTTCCTATATTAGCATTCATACGATGTCAGTCTTAGGAAAAAATGCTCACATGAAGATAATAGCATCAATTAAAAATTTTGAAAATTCAAAAGAGGACAAAGTGACAAAGTAATCACGATCGAGTCGCATGAAATAGAAACTCATTCTGAATTTTAATTTCCTATACGCTCATTTTTTTTTTATATATTAATTTTTGCATATTTGACATTGGGCCGCTTCCTATATTAGCATTCATACGATGTCAGACTTAGGAAAAAATGCTCACATAAAGATAATAGCATCAATTAAAATTTTGAAAATTCAAAAGAGGACAAAGTGACAAAGTAATCACGATCGAGTCGCATGAAATAGAAACTCATTGTGAATTTTAATTTCCTATACGTTCATATTTTTTTTATATATTAATTTTTGCACATTTGACATTGGGCCGCTTCCTATATTAGCATTCATACGATGTCAGTCTTAGGAAAAAATGCTCACATGAAGATAATAGCATCAATTAAAAATTTTGAAAATTCAAAAGAGGACAAAGTGACAAAGTAATCACGATCGAGTCGCATGAAATAGAAACTCATTCTGAATTTTAATTTCCTATACGCTCATATTTTTTTTTATATATTAATTTTTGCATATTTGACATTGGGCCGCTTCCTATATTAGCATTCATACGATGTCAGACTTAGGAAAAAATGCTCACATAAAGATAATAGCATCAATTAAAATTTTGAAAATTCAAAAGAGGACAAAGTGACAAAGTAATCACGATCGAGTCGCATGAAATAGAAACTCATTGTGAATTTTAATTTCCTATACGTTCATATTTTTTTTATATATTAATTTTTGCACATTTGACATTGGGCCGCTTCCTATATTAGCATTCATACGATGTCAGTCTTAGGAAAAAATGCTCACATGAAGATAATAGCATCAATTAAAAATTTTGAAAATTCAAAAGAGGACAAAGTGACAAAGTAATCACGATCGAGTCGCATGAAATAGAAACTCATTCTGAATTTTAATTTCCTATACGCTCATATTTTTTTTTATATATTAATTTTTGCATATTTGACATTGGGCCGCTTCCTATATTAGCATTCATACGATGTCAGACTTAGGAAAAAATGCTCACATAAAGATAATAGCATCAATTAAAAATTTGAAAATTCAAAAGAGGACAAAGTGACAAAGTAATCACGATCGAGTCGCATGAAATAGAAACTCATTGTGAATTTTAATTTCCTATACGTTCATATTTTTTTTATATATTAATTTTTGCACATTTGACATTGGGCCACTTCCTATATTAGTCTTAGGAAAAAATGCTCACATAAAGATAATAGCATCAATTAAAAATTTTGAAAATTCAAAAGAGGACAAAGTGACATGTGAAATATTATAGTGCGGCTTTTAATAGTCCCCCCCTCCCTATTAACTTTTGAACGGGTTGCGGGGGGGCCCGTCAACTCAAAATTTCGCTTACGTAATATTTGAACGGCCCCTAAGGCGTTTTTGATTTTTCGTTGTGTTGTCAGCCTTAAAAGGTAACCTTCCATACCAGCTTTCAGCTTCAACTTCTTTCGGAAGAAGTGCTGCTATTTCTATATGACCATTTCCACAAGGGCAGAAAAACGCTACGCTTCACGTCAACTGTCAAATAAATTTTCTCCATTGTTAATTAATTTAATTGTCCGTTTTTGGCAGAAACACCGAAGAATAGTTTGATAACACTTCCTAATTTATTAGGTTTGGATTTTATGACTCATATCATTCTATTCGTTTCATTTATATGACTTATATGTCTATAAAAAGAGATGGCAACATATTGATAAACAAAGATAGTCAACGGCATGACGCTAGAAGTAAAACTTGAACCAACAAACAGCGGCATGACCTTGAAGAAGCGGCGGCTACTTTTGAAGTACTCTGATTGGCTAGAGACAAGAAGCCAGCGGCAAAAAGCTGGTGTGGAAGGCCGGCTTTAATCGCTGTAAAAGTTGCAGCTAACTTTTGCCGCTGTCAAAGTGACAGTTGCACACAGTTAATACATAAGTTAAATTGTCATCTCAAAAATTTCAAGATTCACCCCACGTCTAACTTTTCATCAATCTCTGCAGTTAATCATCCAAATATCCACTCAGCGACTTCTTTCCAAACAACCCTGCTAGGATTTTCCTCCTGGGACTCATCATTCATGCCGTTATCGAGCACACATTCAAAGGTACAGAGGCTGAGGTTAAGCGGACTCCCGAGAGAGAAGGTACCAAACGAAGCTTGCAACCAGAACAACGACGTCCCCTCCCTCGCTTTAGTTCGCACATTATTGAGCGTTCGCCGAGCCGAGAATTGGAAAACCGACCTCCCACCGCCGCACTTTAAACTGATCACGGACAATGAAATTTACGACGCCGAACCGGGAAAACTGCTGTACTTGATGCGTTTCCCGGTGTCAGGTTTATACACAGTGGAAAATGCCGACAGTTAGCGATTTTTATTTGAACTAGTAGGCTTTATTCTATTTTGTTTTCACTATATCAAATGATAGGGACCCGTATCATTCAAAGTCTTTAATTTAGTTTTTCTACGTTCATGCAAATAACTAAACTTTATTGAACTATATTTGGTGGAAAAACTGTCTCTTTATTGCACTCATCTGTCATTCTACTATAGCGTTCTGTCATCATGACAGACATAAACTTTCAAATCGACGCCAAATTTAGCCCATTTTCTGTTGTATTACGTTTTAAATAGTTGCATGTTTCATCATATTCATTATATAATGGACTATGAAATTACCAGAAAATGCAATTTGTTAAAAATAAAATTATTTCCTTCGAATATCATCTGAATTACACAAAATGTTTTTGAATTACTTTTAGCAGATAGATTTAAACAAACAATGTCTTCCTTTCAGTTTAGTGCCACCAAAATGAAACATTTTCTGGTTGTTGCATTAACGTAGAAAAAATATTGTATGAAACTCGTGCAAAAAGAGTTTATTGCACTCTACGTGTTGTCCAACTCGGCCTGATGGCCTCGTGTGACAATTTCACGTCAAGTGCATTAAACTCCTACTTTTTGCACTTGTTGCATAAATAACTATTGTGAAAACCTAGATATACGAAAAATAGAAACCCAAAGTCAAAAACTATGAAAATTTTAATATTTGGAAGAAGTCCATTTTGCTCAAAGTGGAGTGTTGTAGACTAAACGGGAAGAAATACCACAAAATCATCTTCACAACTTTCAAATCAGTTAAGAGTTTGTTACCGTTGAACAATCCTAATAGTAATTTATGTATCAAGTGAGTGAAGTGATACTTTTTTTTACGAGTAGGAAATGTTCCTACCAGTAAAAAAATACTTTACTCACGAGTTTCATGCAGTATTTTTTCTATAGCTGTAAAAAAAATAACCAATTCATATTTTTTTGCAAATATGAAATGAATTTGGCATATTTTTATTGATTCATTATTCGAACAAAGTTCGAAGGGTATGCCAGAGAGTTGAGTTTCAAACAAATGAAACGAATAATTTCGACAGAGTCGAAATCCCTTTCTCTTCACACTATTCCGCAAAATGGAAAATTTGAAGCGAATATTAAAATAACATATTCATCGAGGTCTATATTATTATTATTAATGTTGACTTGACTTTCGAATAACTAGTCCATCGAAGTAACTTTTCATTTTCTTAGATTTGTATTCAAAATGAATAAACAATCCTCTTGAAGTAACGAATACCTTTTTCTTTCTTTGAACTATGTCAAGGAAATCTCATATTTGCACTATACACGATTTTCTCCGTTCAATCTTCACCACTTTTCATTTCTACTTGAATTAAATTCATAGTTATCAACAATTCGTTATCTGGATAGATGCCCAATTTCACAAATTCCATTAATTATTGTTGTCAACTAGTTTCTGACGGCCAAACAGCCATAGCTACCTTGGATTACCTAGTGTAGATTAGGTCCAATAGTTCCTTAGAGGTATATGCTATTATTTTGACAATATATTTCCTTGCTTAACAAGCAATCAGTGGATTTCAAATTTTGAAATTCAGCCAATAGAATCAGAACTACAGTGAAAATATAGCTTGTCGCTGTATTTTCACGGTGATAAGCCTGCTTAGTTTTTGTTTTACCATCTGTCAAGTGAATATGATTTAAATTATAAACGTCAAATTTATGTGTTTTGACTAGTTATCTTTATTTATCAATATGAGCGATCTTTGGGGACCAATGTCCATTGGTATCATAGATGAGGCCGTGAAAAAGAGTATTCCGTTGAATACGGCTAGAAGTAAAGCATCAATTACCAGGTGACACGATTTTTCTTTATTTCAAATCGATATATTGTCGTCCTAAATACAATTCGTGGTATGATTAAAAACCTATAATTTTTTGGAATATCAATTCATTGGCAATCCCAATGCAAGAAAATACAACTCGTCCTGCGGACTCGTTGTATTTTCAGCTTTGGGATTGCAATTCATTAATATTCCAAAAAATTGTCGGTTATAATCATACCACTTATTATATTACCCCTGAATATATTCGCCGCGATAGTTTGGAATTTTGATAATACTTATTTAATAGTAAGTATGCTAAGAATATTATTGGTAAAACATTTGTATATCAGATATTTATAGGTTATTAGTTGCCAAAGAAAATGAGAACTGGCTTTATGACAGGATTTCGTTATTATTCGGATCTGTCACTGTTGTTGCATGGAACTGTCGGTTACCTAACAACAGCCGTTAAAAAAACGTGCACTTTTTTTTACGCTTTTCCGTTTACTAATGAAATCGTATGTTGATAGTGAAATATTGTAATACTTTACGCACACAAACCACACAAAAAAAAGTGGACTTTTTTGACAGTTGTAGAAAATAAATGTTTTGTTACGTTTCAATTATCCGTATTATATTTTTATTTTAAAACCATCTTTCAATTTGCATGTTTTCTCATGGTCCCCAAATTATTATGGCAGGGGGGGGCAATATATGAATTTACGCCACTGTCGTGAACTTACCATTCGGGGGGCATCATGCACAGTAAATAAAGTCACAAGTCACTAAATTCAACTCATGTCAGATATAAGGGAGCTTCAGGCGCACAAAGGCTGAGCACTCCATATCACACGGTTAGATTTTATTCTGCTGACCGCCAATCAACAGGATGAGGATCCGCTCTCAGAGCGGTGGGGGTGGAAGGGGGAGGGGAGTGTCCGAGCATGCATTATATGCTGGGGCTCTCTTTTCTCCGGGCCTCAACCTCAGGGGGTGCATGATGATGGTGAACTTACCAGTGCCAGTAGATACAGGTACAGATGGAGTATTTGGGCCATAGGCGGGATGCGTGGTGGGCTGGGCATGTGCAACGGCAGGATTACACCCTCTTGAATTGTAGGACGAACTCAAGGAATGTAGAGGGTCGTGGAACATGTACGGATAGCCTGCTGCTTCTCTTTGTTGTAGGCAACTGGACGACAGACCATTCTGCATCGAACTGCAACAAACATAACTAGGTTCAATAATAGAGTTTCTTTGAAACCAGGATAGATTAAAATTGTGAAGGACTAGTGAAACTTTATTGTAATCAGAAGGAAGCTTCTCAATGGATATTTATTACAAGGGAGGAAAGTGCCACTTTTCCTCCCGCAGGATGTAGTAAACATCCAAGGAGGAAAAGGCACTTTACTCCGATGTAATACATCCCAGGTAGCACCTCATTTTGGCTGAATCTTGTTTTCAATTTTGGCCAATATGGATATATTGTGAATGTAAAAATAATATTGAACCAATAATGGTGCATATTGGAAAAACAATATTTCATTAATAATATTGGTGGAATATTGGCTCAACCTGTTCTGAATGTATATTGTTTCATGAAATATTGGGTCAATATTGGTTCAATAATTTCCACCAATATCGATACAGCGATATTGCCTACATATTGTTTCCAGCATCTAGCTCCAATATTGCGATTTCAATATTACTCTCATATCGATTTTGGAGATAAAAACAATATTGAATATACAAGTTTGATAGCACATTGGTGGAATATTATTTTATCCATATTCTAAAAATCTTATTGACCCTATATTGATTGAGATTGTTACGAAAACCTTACACCAATATTTGAAAGACACTATTGATACAATTTCAAAAAATACATTTATCATTAGGATTGAAATTTGATTATTGGCCGAATATTCAATAAACAATATTGAAATGAATCATAAACAAAGTTGGGTAAGAAGCCGCTAGGTGGCCCCACATATGGAACAACAGCTGAATCATAGTAACATATATTAAATAAGGCTTCTCACAATGCGTTTACAAGCCAATTTACTCAGTGGTAAATTGAAGTAGAAACGAAATTGTAGAATTTTTAAATTATTCGACATTTTCTGGAAAGATTTCATCAATGTTTCCATGTCAACATATTCACTTGAATATTTTACCAATATATGCAAATGATATTGTACCAATAACCCTAAATATTTTGGGGCCAATATTGCTTCCTCAATATTTCACTAATATTAAGTATTTGTATAATGTCCAAGTAATATTGTGCCAATAAACCGAAATAATTATAATTTTATCTCGCCAATATTACGTTTTAATATTTTGCCAATATTTTACCAATATTATTCCAATGTAAGTGTGCTACAGCGATATTGTACTAATATCGCCTAACATTTTGAGGCCAATATTGCTTCGAGAATATTAGACCAATATTATTTTTTAAATATTGGACCAATATCGCCGAATGTTCATATTTTTTTTCTCGCCAATATTATTATTTGAATATTTTGCCAATATTTTCACAATATGAGTGTGCTACTTGGGAAAGTTTTATGTATTTATTTAGTAATCTAGAGGTCCCAGGTTCGATCCCTGCTCGAGGAGAATCTTTTTCTGGAATTCAGTTTTAGAAACGCCACGACTCATTATATATTTATATTCATACGCTATTTACTTCACTTCAATGATTTTTGGTGACGCATTCAATTGTCAGCTGTAGAATAACTCTGAAAACCTAAAGCACAACTTCGATTGGTCACGGTCGGTGTGCATTTTAAGCAAGCATTATAGATTTTATGAAGATGTTGATCATTACGTAGGCCAATGACGGAATTCTTGAATTGATTTACGAACATCGGACAATATATAAATAACAAGTTTATATGTAATTAGTAATTCATGCGATAAATTCCTACCAGTCAGCAAACGCAAACGCAAGACCAGTCACAAATCTCATAGCTCTTGTTCTATGAATTTGTAGTTAATATCTATAATTCCTAGTCAACTGTGTAGTAGCTGTAAATTGTAACGAATTAGTCGCTCCATCTAGTGTGAAATGACTCCATGCATGGAAGCTTAATTAATTGAACCTTTCAGTCTTTGATACATTAGAATGGTTGGATGCATTAACAAATGCAGTATTACTATAATTCAAAGTGTAGTTCAATTAGATGTGAATTTTGCTATCTTGACTTATTATTGAACAAGTTATATCGTGAGCAGTACTTCATTCACGATAACTAAGGCACCGTCACAGTACAATTGAGTTTTGAGACAAGAATTGATTGTAGCACCACCAAACTTGGTATGCTAGTAGTTGGAACCCTGATAAACACGAAAAAAAAATTGTTTGCCGAAATTCCAGGGGTGGACCATATTTTTTTTTCGTTTAAAAATATACAGGGTGTATCTTAAATGATGTCATTAATTTCGGGAGGTGATTCCTTGTCATATTTTATGAAGAAAAGTTCATATAAACGTGTGTCCTAACTTGCTTCGTTTCCGAGTAACGGGGTGTCAACTGCGACGCCACTGGAATTCAAATTCAAAATCTAATTTCGTGAAAAGAAGCCTCTTGTCACTACTAACAAACACACTAATCAAAATCAGCGAAAAGAATTTTAAGTAATTCATGAACATTTTTTATTAAACTTTTGACACCCTGTTACTCGGAAACGAAGCAAGTTAGGACATACGTTTATATGAACTTTTTTTCATAAAATGTGACAAGGAATCACCACCTACAATTAATGTCATCACTTAGGATGCACCCTGTATAAATAGATTTTTGCTGAAATCTTGGAAATTATATGATTTATCGGAAAAAAACTCAACAGGGTGAAAAACGATTCAATTTTCCACAAAAATTATTCTTGGTAATTTATTATGAAATGCACTAGTTTTCTCAGAAAAAGTGATCTAACGCCGACATCAAATTTCAGGTTAACTCTTACCCGCCGCTGAAAGTTCTGGCGGAGCCGAATATTTGATTGGTCAGAGCTCTGCTAAAAATGATCGGAGAAGGAAAAGTTCAAATCGTTTCTGAAGACTCCCACCTTCTCATACAAATATAATATGCGAGAATATTTGAGTACATAAAATGTGTTTTGTCGCACTTCACGGAGATGTTTGCGCATGATCCGAAAATCATGAATAATTTAGTAAATATGGAAATATTATACTGAACCATACCCATACCCTCTTTGGACTATGTGCAACAATTTTAAAGTAGAGTTACAGGTCCCACTTCTACATGCCAAAAAAACTTTGTTTTACTTCTGCCTCATTTTCAACTTACCCATAAAATCGGCATTCTCTTCAATAAATGTTGAAAATAATCGCTTACTCATTCAATAACACTATTGTGAAGTGCAAACCTCAAACTTGAAATCACATACTTCATGTTTTATGTATGAATGATTATTTTCAACATTTACTCAAGAAATTGCCGGGATTATGAGTGAGTTGAAAACTGAGACAGGAGTAAAATCCAGTTTCTTCTTTGGCATGAATAAGTGAGACTTGTCTCAGTAGCCTTAAATCGTTGCATATGGTCCAAAGAGGGTACTGATTCCTGCCCCAGTATAATTATTTCATATCAACTAAAATATCCATGACTTTCGGATCCTCCGTAAATATCGTAGAAGGGTTATGTGAAGTAGGACAAAACACATTATAGGTACTCAGATACTCACATGTTATATTTGTATGAGGAAGTAGAAGTCTTCAGGAAAGATTTGCACTTTTTCTTTTCCTTCTACTATAATTTTTAGCAAAGGTATGACAAATTTAATTTCCCTGCCTGAAATGGCAGTGGCGGGTTAGTGCGAGCATGAAATGTGACGTCGGCGTTAAACCACGTTTTCTGAGAAAACGAGCGTATTTCATGAGGTTTTACTGAAAATCATTCTTGTGGAGAATTAAATTATATCTCAACCTATCGAAATCGTTTTTTGATAGATCTCATATTTTCTGACATAACAACAAAAAAAAAAAAAAATTTTTTTAAATGGTAAATTTTTTAGGTTCCACCCCTGATTTTTTGGTAAACAATTTTTTTTCGATCAATCTCATGATGTCGAGATGTCATGTGCCGAGTTTCAGAGGCTACAATTCATTCTTCACTTTTTGCTCGAGTTTGTCTGTCGTTACTGGAAATATGGAAATATTTGAAACCAGTGATATGACATCATTTGTTTTTTAAAAAAATGGATTTTTTGATTTCCCTCGGAAAATCGTCCATAAAAATTTTCCGGATGCTTTCACGGCTCATCACCCTCGAAATTCGGATTCAGCGGGTCAAAATACATAAGAATAACTTAGGTGATCCCGTCGTGCTTCATCGGCTACGAAAACCCTCCCTGCCCCCGGACTAAATATTCGTGATTGTGGCAATTATTCGTTTCATCTGTTTCTTCCTTTTCGGACAACATCCAGAACCTCTTCATCCGGTTCAGCGAAAACTGCAACTTCGCAGCTAGTTAGCCTTTCCATAACCGCCCAAAACGACCCATTCTCCAACCCGACCTAATTTATTCGTAATATTTATGAACCTGTCACTGGCCACATTAATATAAGTAGTGACACGTACAACAGAGTCGGATCCCCGAAATAAGAGACGTCAGTCAGTTGCGCCAGCGGCCAGCGTATCTTTTATCCCGCATCTGAAATCCCGCTATAACAAAGGTGTCCGTCGGAATCCGAATGACGTGACATGTTCGTAGCGGTCACGTCACGTCAGCGGCCCACCGACGGATTAGTTTGTCCGTCTGCTCTGTTCGAAGAACAAGGAAAGCCAGTGCGATGTTGTCGGATCGCATGCTTTTTCCAGAATGTTGATACTTTTCGTAGGTTTACTTAAAGGACCCCACACAAATCGAATGGGAAATGGATCCCTGTCGAATTTGCTGTAATTTTGATATGTTGTAGTTTATACCCTTCTGATAAAAAGCCTTCATTGGCCCGAGACCTAAAAATGGACAATTTTTGGGTATCGAATGTCAAAAGTTGCAACTAGTGCAGGTCTTCCAAGCGATCACGTTTGATCCTGTATAATAGCGATGATTTTGATTAGTTTCGACAGAAATAATAACAATTTCTGAATTGCCAATAAATATCTTGTTTCTACAAAAGCTAATGTTTTGAAGATTCTTTTACTCGCATTATTTTGAATAATATGGCTTTTAGAAGCATACTTATTTGTTACGAGTCAATTAAAAACTTGAGTTACTACCCACATAATCAAAATGGCATTCCGCGAACCGCGCTTTTATCACACATTCACAAAATGTACCTAAAGACTTTTTTTTAAACATTACAAAGTAACTCCATTTTTTCAGTGGTTAAAAACATTGCTAACAGGGTAGTATATCTTGACCTGTCAATTGATACAGTTATGATAAAAAATATATCGGAAAGCGTCCCTAAACTCCCCGAAATACTTGTTTATTAAACACGCGTTCCTCTAATATGCTGTACTCGTGATTAAAATACTCGTTACTGACAGGACGTTTATTACCGTTGTTACACAATAAGTAAACTATTTTTAAACAGAATTGCTTTAGTCAACAATTTGATTTGAATACAATAGGAATGTTTAGTTTTGTGGTTTTCTTGATATCGTTTTTTGTTTGAAAACGAGATGGGCCGCACATGGTTTCCTCTTCACATATAAGAAGTTCCCTGTATCAAGATACCAAATGTCACCCGAACGAAATTTTTTGCAGATGTATTTTGACTTTCGTCAAAGAAATGTTGCATAAGGACGTGAACAAGAGTTTGTTTTTGGTGGGGGTATCATCTACCGCGACTTCATGATCCGACAAGATTCATTTATATGGAAGGGCTTAGTGCATAGTCATCCCAAAAAGTACTCCAGAGCACCGGGATTACTGAGCTCTAAGCCCTTTTGTTAAAGGCTTCGGAGCACTAAGCACTTTTGTTAAAGGCTTTGGAGCACTAAGCACTGAACCCATAATTAGAAAAAAGCTCGGGAGCATAGTGGTGTTAAGTGGTTTAAGTCGACGTCACATTTCATGCTCGCGCTAACCCGTCACGGCAAGTTCAGGCAGAGGAAAAGGAAAAGAAAAAGCTCATATCGTTCCTGAAGACTTCTACTTCCTCATGCAAATATAACATGTGAGTATCTGAGTACCTGAAATGTGTTTTGTCCCAGTTCAAATAACCCTTCTACGATATTTACGGAGGATCCAAAAGTTATGGATATTTTAGATGATATGAAATAGTTGTACCGCAGGAATCAGTACCCTCTTTGTAACTAGTAGTAGTAACTTTGACAAGTGAGACACGTCTCACTTAGACATGCCAAAGAAAAAACTGGGTTTTACTCCTGCCTCAGTTTTCAACTCACTCATAGTCTCGGTAATTTCTTCAGTAAATGTTGAAAATAATCGCTCATACACATCCTAAATGAAAAATGAAGTATGTGATTTCGAACTTGAGGTTTGCACTTCACAATAGTGTAATTAAACATATATGCTGGATATGAATGAGCGATTATTCAACATTAACTGAAAGGAATGCCGGTTTTATGGATAAGTTGAAAATGAGGCAGGAGTAAAAGTTTTTATTTTGGCATGTATAAGTAGGACCTGTCACACTACTTTAAAATTGTTGCATATAGTCCAAAGAGGATATGGGTTGCTGCTTCAGTATAATGATTCCATATTTACTAAATTATTCATGATTTTCGGATTATCCGAGTTTGTTTTTGGTGGGGGTATCATCTACCGCGACTTCATGATCCGACAAGATTCATTTATATGGAAGGGCTTAGTGCATAGTCATCCCAAAAAGTACTCCAGAGCACCGGGATTACTGAGCTCTAAGCCCTTTTGTTAAAGGCTTCGGAGCACTAAGCACTTTTGTTAAAGGCTTTGGAGCACTAAGCACTGAACACATAATTAGAAAAAAGCTCGGGAGCATAGTGCTTATGAGCACAAAAGTGCTCCGAGTGCTTTCACGAACACTAAGCACTGTGCTTTAGGACAGCTCGGACACTGAGCACTTTTGTTAAAGGCTTCGGAGCACTAAGCACTGAGCACATAATTAGAAAAGTGCTCGGGAGCATAGTGCTTAGGAGCACAAAAGTGCTCCGAGTGCTTTCTCAAACACTAAGCACTGTGCTTTAGGACAGCTCGGGCACTGAGCACTTTTGTTAAAGGCTTCGGAGCACTAAGCACTGAGCACATAATTAGAAAAGTGCTCGGGAGCATAGTGCTTAGGAGCACAAAAGTGCTCCGAGTGCTTTCACAAACACTAAGCACAGTGCTTTAGGACAGCTCGGGCACTGAGCACTTTTGTTAAAGGCTTCGGAGCACTAAGCACATAATTAGAAAAGTGCTCGGGAGCATAGTGCTTAGGAGCACAAAAGTGCTCCGAGTGCTTTCACGAACACTAAGCACTGTGCTTTAGGACAGCTCGGGCACTGAGCACTTTTGTTAAAGGCTTCGGAGCACTAAGCACATAATTAGAAAAGTGCTCGGGAGCATAGTGCTTAGGAGCACAAAAGTGCTCCGAGTGCTTTCACAAACACTAAGCACTATGCTTTAGGACAGCTCGGGCACTGAGCACTTTTGTTAAAGGCTTCGGAGCACTAAGCACTAAGCACATAATTAGAAAAGTGCTCGGGAGCATAGTGCTTAGGAGCACAAAAGTGCTCCGAGTACTTTCTCGAACACTAAGCACTGTGCTTTAGGACAGCTCGGGCACTGAGCACTTTTGTTAAAGGCTTCGGAGCACTAAGCACTGAGCACATAATTAGAAAAGTGCTCGGGAGCATAGTGCTTAGGAGCACAAAAGTGCTCCGAGTGCTTTCTCGAACACTAAGCACTGTGCTTTAGGACAGCTCGGGCACTGAGCACTTTTGTTAAAGGCTTCGGAGCACTAAGCACTGAGCACCTAATTAGAAAAGTGCTCGGGAGCATAGTGCTTAGGAGCACAAAAGTGCTCCGAGTGCTTTCACAAACACTAAGCACTGTGCTTTAGGACAGCTCGGGCACTGAGCACTTTTGTTAAAGGCTTCGGAGCACTAAGCACTGAGCACATAATTAGAAAAGTGCTCGGGAGCATAGTGCTTAGGAGCACAAAAGTGCTCCGAGTGCTTTCTCGGAGCAAATTTTTTGTTGTTATTTCAGAAAATATAAGATTTATCAAAAAACGATTTCGATAGGTTGAGAGATAATTCAATTCTCCACAAGAATGATTTTCAATGATACCTTATAAAATACGCTCGTTTTCTCGGAAAACGTGGTTTAAGTCGACGTCACATTTCATGCTCGCGCTAACCCGTCACGGCAAGTTCAGGCAGAGGAAAAGGAAAAGAAAAAGCTCATATCGTTCCTGAAGACTTCTACTTCCTCATGCAAATATAACATGTGAGTATCTGAGTACCTGAAATGTGTTTTGTCCCAGTTCAAATAACCCTTCTACGATATTTACGGAGGATCCAAAAGTTATGGATATTTTAGATGATATGAAATAGTTGTACCGCAGGAATCAGTACCCTCTTTGTAACTAGTAGTAGTAACTTTGACAAGTGAGACACGTCTCACTTAGACATGCCAAAGAAAAAACTGGGTTTTACTCCTGCCTCAGTTTTCAACTCACTCATAGTCTCGGTAATTTCTTCAGTAAATGTTGAAAATAATCGCTCATACACATCCTAAATGAAAAATGAAGTATGTGATTTCGAACTTGAGGTTTGCACTTCACAATAGTGTAATTAAACATATATGCTGGATATGAATGAGCGATTATTCAACATTAACTGAAAGGAATGCCGGTTTTATGGATAAGTTGAAAATGAGGCAGGAGTAAAAGTTTTTATTTTGGCATGTATAAGTAGGACCTGTCACACTACTTTAAAATTGTTGCATATAGTCCAAAGAGGATATGGGTTGCTGCTTCAGTATAATGATTCCATATTTACTAAATTATTCATGATTTTCGGATTATCCGCAAACATCTCCGTGAAGTGCGACAAAACACATTATCGGTACTCAAATACTCGCAAATTATATTTGCATGAGAAGGTAGGAGTCTTCAGAAACGATATGGACTTTTCCTTCTCCTATCATTTTTAGCAGAGTTATGACCAATCAAATATTCGGCGCGCCAGAACTTTCAGCGGCGGGTAAGGGTGAACCTGAAATTTGATGTCGGCGTTCAATCACGTTTTCTGAGAAAAAGAGCACATTTCATAAGAAATTACTTGGAATAATTTTTGTGGAAAATTTAATTGTTTTTCACCCTGTTGAGTTGTTTTTCCGATGATTCATATACTTTTCAAGATTACAGCAAAAATCTATTTATATATTTTTAAACGAAAAAAAAAAAATATGTTTCACCCCTGGAATTTTGGTAAACAATTTTTGTTTCGTGTTCATCATGGTTCCAACTACTAGCACACCAAGTTTGGTGGTGCTACAATCGATTCTTGTCTCAAAACCCAATCGTACTGGATTATAAATGTTCTTTATTGGAATAAAACCAAATGGCCATCGACCGAGGTCCTAAGAGTATTATTATTCCTAAAGATGAAAACCGTATATATAAAAACATGGCAACAGTGCATTTATTTCTCCATCTTAACCTGTAGTTCGTTTCCATGATAAAACAGTAGGGAGTCCAGCTTTCATATGGTATTTCCCACACAAAAAAAAAAACAACTCAGCAGCGGCTACTGGTGATTTGTAAATTCCAGTGGAACTATGAGGGATGATGATAGACTGTCAGATTATTCATGATTACTATAAATTCACATCGCTTTCTGTACATGCCAAGAAATAGACGCGTTTTTTTGTTATGTTGCTTTTGCTGTTGAGTAGTAAATGTTTATGAGATCGCTATATATTATTGTTTATACAGGGTGACCCAGAGTAATATGGAACATAATGTAACGATAAATGGCAGGTATTTTTTTTGAACCATTCAAAAATTTCCGAAATTTATGAAATCGCCTTTTGTTACCTTTGTTTGGGAAGCACTGATTTGATTGTACAGGCCACGCTGGCAGTGTTTCAGCGCGGTTTGCACAGTTTGATCAGTAATAACCGAAAAAGTCTTCCAAGTTAATTTGTTTTCGATAATAGTATATTATGATACAAGTTTTATAAAACACCATTTTCTCGCACGTGTTGTTTTTTGTAATATCTCAATCAACTACTTTCCCGGCTAAAGCCACGCTGGACATTGAACTACATCTGATAGATATTGTAAAAAGTTTCTAAATGTAAAGAAAAATTCTGAAAGTGAAAATTGTCATTTTCATTCAGATAGTTGATTTTTTTTAATGATTATCTCCAGTTTTCCATATAAGTTCAAATGAATAATTGAGAATGAAATTAATTTTCGAAAAAACTGACCAAGTGTATCTCTCAAAAAAAATATGCATTCATAAGTAACTGTAATTAGAAAAAGTAATTATAATTAGAAAAAGTAATTGTACTTATAAGTGTAATTGTAATTGTGAAAAGAAATTGTACTTATGAGAAGTAATTGTAATTAGACTATGAATAATATAATTAATTCCTGCACAGATTTTGCTGCAATTACAGTTCCAAATAACTTCAAGAAAAAAAGGACTTGAGTACAATTACAAATTACACGAAAAAAAAGTAATTGTAATTATAATTACCCAGCTCTGTGCGACAGATAATTAAAAAATATATATAAAATTTATAAAATGACATAAACGTAAGTAATCTTTATGAAAACAAGTTTTCCTACGAGCGTGCGGAAAAGTTACTTTTCCACACGATTTTTATTTTTCGTACTATTTTTACTTTTCCGCACGATTTTTGTATTGTTGAAAATGAGGATATTTAGGACTAACTAAATGATCTATGTAACTATTCTGTATTTTTAGTCATTCTGTAGCATTATTATAAAAACTTGTTTATTAAAAACCTTGTTTTTTTCATAAATAAGATGGACAAAAACACTCGTAGGAAAAATATTGTACCTTACTCTTACGGAAAATGTCTTTTCCGCCCTTAACGGCTTGCCCGAACTCCGCTCCGCGTCGTTCGTGCAACTGCCGTCGCGTGCGGAAAAGCACTTCTTTCCGCACTTGTTAGGTAAATAACTATTTCATTTATAGAATATTGAAAAATGATATTGATTGTATGAAAACAAAGAAGATGAAGCTTTCGAGGAAGTATGTCTTTTTTTGTCATATACCTACTGAATGTTATTTTTTACTTCTTAGTTCAATATTTCATGCACAAAAAATTGTTATTGAGAATGTTTTTTACTTTTATTACTTGCAATTATGTTATCGGAATTCACTGAAACGAGCTGAACATAGCACTTCATTTGCAAAAACTGAGCATTGAGAAAGAAACTCGCCAAAAAATTCAAAAATAATTTTGATTAGTGCTAATATTCTATAATTGTTACCTGTATGTATCGGCCATGGTAGCTATTGGTTGGGGTATTGAAGAGTACATCGGATTGAAACCAGAATTTATTGGTAAACGTGCCGCAGATGCAGGAGGCGTCACGGCGCCTACGTGATCAACAGACCGCCTCTGATTACGTAGCTTTTCCTCCCGCCTCCACTTCGCTCGACGATTACTGAACCACACCTGGAAAGGAAGAAACGGTTGATAGAATGTCGATTTTGTACACCAAAAGAACTGCAGAAAAAATTACGATAAATAGCACGATGATTTCCGAAACGCATTTTTCGAAATTATTTGCACAATAGTAGAGTCGTTGAATAGACATTTTCTACACAATAGAGAGAGAGCACTGTCAGTGACGTAATTTGACAGTTGTCAAACATTCGATGGGGCGACAAACAAAGCCATTTTCCGTAAGACTACGCGTGTCCTTTTTGTGGATTTTCTGCGAAAAAATTTCTAAAAACACGTTCTTGGCATTTTAGTGAGTATTAGTTCATTGTGTATGGTCTGAATTGAGTGCATAAGTCTGTAGAGGTGTTATAAGCATAGATTTTCCAATGCAAAAATACGTCGTTATGATGATAGGTATCATAAAAACAGTTTTCTCTTTTAGATTTGACGACATAAATCATGAAGACTTGTGCTGCTATGGGTTTTTATAACCAATCCGATCCAGACCAGCACGTGAAATTTCCAAATTTCCTTCTATATACAGGGTGTCCTAAAATAAAGGGGACAAACTCCGAGGGTATAGAATCCTCACTTCATTTTAAGGCTGAAAGTTCCAATCAATATATACCCTAAAATAAGTATTAACCAAGTTACAGGGTGTTGAAAGTGACACAAAAAATATATTATCCAGAATAACTCTATAAACCTAACTTTTCTTAATGAAATTTGGTATGTCATTTAACAGCATTCATTTTCATATTTCAAGGCAAATCGTGTGTTTGTAACTCTAAACGAAAGGTGGGTACCCCTATTCGCCCCTCCCCAACTTTCACGCCTCTGGATCAATATCGATTTCGACTTCTTTTTCTTAATCCCCAATGTTTCCTATACGAAAAAGGAATACGTTTCGTTTCACAAATATCAACGGTTTTCGAGATATTTGAAGTTGGGTGCGTATGTGATAAGGATACTCATTAGTGATTATTTTGTTAGTGGCTAAGTAAGTTTTAAATATCGGGAAATTTTTGTGAACTAAATCCCCCGCAAATGCCAAGAATTTTTGAAATATTTGAATTTATACTCATTGCAAGGTATGAAATATGTTGGTAATAATGTTATAAATAGTTAGCTTCACATTCCTTTCAAAAATTGTAAAGATTTTGATACGCACGCCCTTATTCAACTTCAAATATATCGATAACCGTGGATATTTGTGAAACGTATTCCTTTTTGGTACAGGAAATATTGGTGATTAAGAAAAAGAAGACAAAATCGATATTAATCCAGTGGCGTGAAAGTTTGGGAGGCGCGAATAGAGTAGAGGTACCCACCTGCCGTACGCCCCTGTTTAGAGTTATGAACATATGATTTGCCTTGAAATATGAAGCTGAATGCTGTAAGTGACATACCAAATTTCATTTAAGAAAAGTTAAGCCGTTATGGAGTTATTCTGGAAAATATATTTTTTTGTGTCACTTTCAACACCCTGTAACTCGGTTAATACTCATTTTAGGGTATATATTTATTGGAATTTTCAGCCTTAAATGACGTGAGGATTCTACCATCGAAGTTTGTCTTCTTTATTCTGGGACACCCTGTATACAAACAAGGCACAGACAGGTAGAAACTGCTGGAGCAGAGAGACAAACTAAAAAATCTGAAAGTGAAAATTCACATTTTCATTCAGACAGTTGATTTTTTTAAATTTTCTCTAGTTTTCATTGGAAATTCATTATATAAATTAGGGAGAATGTTATTAAAAAATGTCACTCCTAGAAATCGTTCATTTCATGGAAGCAAGGTTCGCGTGTCTCGCATTTAATCCCCAATACATTTTGGTCGACGAAAATCTATTTCGCTTTACCAAGTTCACCATCGAGATTGATAAAATTGTAAATCAGGCTCTTCAGAAGCAATTATTCACATCAAGGATGGAAATGATGGTAATATTTCTTCTGCGGTAACACTTTGAAAATTATTTTTGACATGGACCTGTCATGGGCATTGCAGATGATTCCACAACAACAGATTTTGTGAATATCCTATTCATATTTTAGAACAAAAATCATGAAGAAATTATTAGTCCGCTGAGGGAGATTTGTCCACAATTCGTGTATCGAATTTTCCAAGACACCCACATATGTTTCATTAACCATTTTCTGGCATATGGACATTTGGATACAAAAACACGTTTCGAGGAGCTGAAAATAATAATTTACAATACCACCCAAAGGTTCTAAACAGTGCAGTGTAAGTGTTCTCTATAGTTTCACAATGAACGATATTTACAGTTTCATAAACTGTGATTTTTTAAAGTTAGAAATTATCTGAATTGGGATTCCAAGTACGTTTAGAAAAGAGTATATAACTGAACCTCGGGTTTTTCTTCATTCATATACAAAATCTTCCAGGAAAGTACGCCGCACCGTAATCATTTCATCTCCAAGCTGGTAGTGTTTATATTTTTGTATAGAAGTCCCTTTTGCCAAATGAAAAGGTTGCTTGTAATTTAGATAAAGTAGTATATGGTTGCGAGCTCTTTCAGTCAGTTTTCATTTACTCTCTTTCACTTATACAAATTGCAACATTTCTAAAGACCGTTTTCATCATAATGGTCTCATTAAATAAATAACGTGTAGCTAGCGAGGGCACCAGTGAAGTCTTTGAGATTGAGACGAGTATTTGTGAATTCTCTTATAACAGGAGGTTCTCTTTCGAGTGTTTTTTTTTTTTTTCGGGACTAAATCAGTACACACAAAGTTTTTTTTAATGGTATATTAAACAATAAGTTTAGAAAAGCAAAGTTTCACTAAATGAGTATAGCTTTTGAGTATACGAGCGAGCACAGCGAGCAAGTAACTGCTTTTTCTACGAGGTTTGTTTATACTATTTTTTGACATTTTGTGTTCATAATTATAAACAAATATTCATAGATATAAAAGCATTACAAAGTTAGAAAGGACATGGCACTGGATACATGTATTCCTGGGGCTCGATAGATTTCTTTGATTTTTGGATTTAACATTCTACAGGTCAAAACAAGCAACTTTCTTTATTAGACTTTTTTTCTGGCTCTACAGCGTGAGCTACAAAAATGGGTTGATTGTCTAACGCTAATTATGGAAACTATTTTCTGCGAATGGATTTTTTTTTTATTTCTGAGTATAATAACATGGGGAAAATATCAATTTCCTTTGATTATATCAATTATTATTAATTATTATTATTATAATTATTATTAATAATTACTACAGGACGAGGCAGAAAACGCGATTTTTCTGAAACTCGTTAATTGACTTGTTTAATTCCAATATCAAATAGCCAATATTCATTCAACAGGAG
Source organism: Chrysolina haemoptera (assembly GCA_958298965.1). Classification (NCBI taxonomy): domain Eukaryota; kingdom Metazoa; phylum Arthropoda; class Insecta; order Coleoptera; family Chrysomelidae; genus Chrysolina; species Chrysolina haemoptera. Next base: position 2,102,939 of record OY282601.1, on the reverse strand, counting down.
GAATCCAATGATGCTCAATTAGTTGAAATCGCTCCTACGATTTCTCTCATTATTTATACCAATCAAATGCCATTATTTTCTCATTTCAAGGACTCTCCCACCCAATGAACTGTGAGTTGATGAATGCAAAAAGAACCAAATAATTTTTGAAACTGGTTTATTTCTTTTTCCATATCATAATTGAAGTAACAAGTTATTTGATTTTTTGTACTATTGTTCAGAACGGTATACAACGTACATAACCGCATATTTTGTCGGAAAATCACAAAAAGTAAGAGAATACCAAGTTTTGACTCGAAAATGCTGTTTGATATTTCTTGATACAGTTTTATACAAATAGAAAATTATAACAGAGCTTATGGAATCGTTAAACTTGAACATTATAGACGACATTTTACATACAGATAGAAAACACAATGAGAAAGAAGTTTTTCAAAAATTCGAAGCAGCGACAATGAATTAAACAACCTGATTGAAAGTGCGAAAAACTTTTCACAAGAAAACGGAATATCGCCAGAGGATAACTTCCGAAGACTTCCATAAAACTTGATGAATCGAGAAAAAACACTGTTGAATTGAACATAAATCAATTTTTTAGAAAAGAGATTATGACTGTTTAAGATACAGAAATGACATTTTTGCAAGATGATCTCAAAAATGTAGTGAATGATCTGCAGCCTAGAAAAAAAATTCTACCGTCATTGTCCAGTGACCTGATCACCATTCAGAACATTCAATCTGTTATTGAATTATACCCGCCTGATGAAAAACCGGATGTTTATGCTCTTCAGGGAGAACTTGAAGTTTTTTTTGATATACAGGATATTTCCGAAATTGGAGCGATAAATTAAGTGGGAATTACAAAACAAAACAAAATAAGAGAATAGAAAATAAAAAATTTGGGAGATATTGAATTTTAAAGTTTTTAATTTTTTTCCTAATCACTGATTAGAGGTCTACAGTCTGCGCTCAAACACTGCCAGTGGGCAGACACGCTGTGGCCTGGAGAATCAAACCAGTGCCTCCCAAACAAAGGTAACTGAAAGCGATTTAATGAATTTTCATTAGAATTTCTAAAATTTTTCATTGCTTCGAAAACAAAGTTCTTGCCATTTACTGTTACACTATATTCCATACAACACATTTTCTTAATCGCTCCAATTTTAAAAACACCCTGTTAAGAGCAACGTTGCATCAATGAATATCATGAAAACAGCAAAAGAATAAAATTTTTACACAATAATGATTTGTTTTGTGTATCAAACAATATATATTATAATAATTATATGTATGATTTCTTTGGTTTCTGATGGTGGAGGTTATTTTTAGTAGGAGCGCCACGACAAATAATAATAACCGTCCTCCATCAGCACAGGCTATGCCTTTGAGTATACTCTACGAGTGTTCATGAGGGAGTATTATTATTATTATTACTATTATTATTTAAGTGAAGTCCAAACTCATGTTGTTTTTTTTTGTTAAGAAAAGTTATTAACGTCAGTCCATCTGTAGAATGGGTTTATTATAGTTGGAGCCTCTGCCTGTCTGCCTTGTAATCCAAAGATCGTGTGTTCGAATCCTTATGGATCTTATTTTTTTTTGTTTTTTTCTTACTAGCAGTAACTGTTGTACACTAAAATTTGTATGATACATTTGTTAAAAGCGATTTTATTTTGCTCGTGGGGTTGCTCCAGTCGCTATCATTCGTTTCGCAATATTCCCCACTCACAAAAGTTATTAACGTCTTTTATAGCATATTTATTTTTGTTGATAGCGATGGTTACCTGTTGATAGTTGTGAAAATCGGCTAGAACCCTCCCCCCCAATAATATGCCTTTGGCCCGTCCCTGCGTCGGATTATGGCAGATTCGGCTCATAATTGGTATGTGAGGTTTTTTTAGGTCGTATATTTCAAATTTTCTGTCAAAATTCATAAATGGAATTCATGATACCTGGATATTTTATACACAGCAATTCAGCCGTGGATTCAAACAACGAAACAACCAATCATGAATAAAATTTCAAATATGTAAGTACAAAAAATAACTCGTCTCATGTTATGAATAAAAAAATCATTCCGGAACACCTTGCATGTTGTTGGTCTTGCCAGTCCTCTCCCTTTGCTCAAACAGTCTGTGAATGGAGAATTAAGCAAACACACTTATTAATTTGTTCTGCTTTCAATATAACATTTAAGTACTTGATATCGTTAGCGTAGGGGCGAATAAAAGTGATCTTTCATACCACAATATTTATCGTCATATGTAAATAACGAGTGACGGGCATCAAAAGAGATTGTGATTCGTGGTTCGATGCCAGGAAATTGAGACAGTGGCGTACCAAGCTTCGATTAGCTCGGAATCAGGTGAAGCATAATGAGCGCGGCAAGTCTCTTTACTGGGATTAAAATTTCCTTTAGTGAAACAGTAGATGAAAACTTCTCCAGTTGAGAACTGAAAATCGATAACACAGAACTTACAAGGCACCCGATTGGTAGGAAGGCGTATAGAAGTGCCACACTAATTTTATTTTTCACAACTCGGAATTTTATTATTCCAAATTCGTATATCAGAATTCCGACTTTCTCGGAATTCAAAACTTCGCACGGAATTTCATAGTTCCGACTTGGTATGTCAGAATTACGTACTCGGAATTTTATAATTTTGACATGGTGTTTCGGAATTATATAATTCCACTTGGTATTTCGAAATTTCGACTAACTGACTCAGTATCTCGGAATTCCAACTTCGTATCTCAAAATTTCATAATTTCGACTTGGTATATCACAATTCCGACGTACTAACTTGAAATTTTGTAATTCTGACTCGGTATCTCGGAATTTTATAATTCTATAATATAATATAATTCCGACTTCATATCTCGAAATTATGTAATTGCGACTTTGTATCTCGGAATTCCGACTAACTCAGAATTCCACAATTCTGACTTAGTATCTCAGAATTCCGACTTCGTATCTCGGAATTTCATAATTCCGCATGGTATTTCAGAATTCCGACTTACTAACTTGGAATTTTGTAATTCTGCCTCGGTATCTTGGAATTTTGACATGGTATCTCGGAAATCCGACTTCTTATCTTGGAATTCTATAATTCTGAGTTGGGAACTGCTAATGTCAGAAGTAGGGATTATATACGACTTGGTATCTCAAAATTCCGACTTTCTAACTCAGAATTTTATAATTCCGACTTGGTATCTCGGAATTCCGATTTCGTATCTCGGACTTGGAAAACCACTGATGTCAGGATTTCTGTTCCTTATAAGGGCAGCAGATCGTCAGCAGGGTGTTTACACGGACGGCATCGCTACCTGTCAATTGCCTGGTATCTCGGAATTCCGACTTCATATCTCGAAATTCTATACTTCCGACTTGGTATCTCGGAAATCCGTCTAACCCAAAATTCCATAATTCTGACTTAGTATCTCAGAATTTCATAATTCCGCATGGTATTTCAGAATTCCGACTTACTAACTTAGAATTTTGTAATTCTGCCTAGGTATCTCGGAATTTTGTAATCCCGCGACATGGTATCTCGGAATTTTGTAATCCCGCGACATGGTATCTCGGAATTCCGACTTTATATCTCGGAATTGTATAATTCCGACTTGGTATCTCAGGAATTCCGGAATCTGTATCTCGGAATTTTGTAATTCTGACTCGGTATCTCGTGGTTGCGACTAATCTAACAAAAATAGAACAAAACAAAACCCGATAAAAAACAACGTCCCTCTGCATGGGAATTCATCAAACTCCGAAATCGACTAGCGAAAACACATTTTTGATTAGGTCATTTTCGGATTCCATGCAAATTCCCCCCGAAAGTGATTTGAATACGCCATTGGACAGGAGGACCGACCGAAATGCCAAATTCGAACGATGTTGACGCATGTTTTCAGGCATCGTTGCTTGATGGTATTGATCATCGGTGCCAAAACCTGAATCGGATGTCGCTGTTAATTTTTTGCTGGAATCTATCCAGGTTTTTATGATGCGTATAACATATGTTTTTCGTTTGATTGATATCGGTAATGACTGTAAGCTCAGCAATTTTTATGACGTTTATTTAAACTTCATCAATGGGCATTTTCTGATAACTAGAGTATGCCCGTTATTGTACGAAGGCGTAGAAGGGCCAACAACAAAATATTTTTCGAATCATTTGGAATTGCCACTTTGAACTGACAATTGCCACTTTGAACTGGCAATTGCCACTTTGAACTGACAATTGTAACTTTGAACTGACAATTGCCACTTTCAATTGGCAATTGCCACTGTGAACTGGCAATTGCCACTTCGAACTGACAATTGTCACTTTGAACTGGCAATTGCCACTTTGAACTGACAATTGTAACTTTGAACTGACAATTGCCACTTTCAATTGGTAATTGCCACTTTGAACTGACAATTGTCACTTTGAACTGACAATTGCCACTTTGAACTGAAAATTGTCACTTTGAACTGACAATTGCCACTTTGAACTGACAATTGCCACTTTGAACTGACAATTGTCACTTTGAACTGACAATTGCCACTTTCAATTGGTAATTGCCACTTTGAACTGGCAATTGTCACCTCGAACTGGCAATTGCCACTTCGAACTGACAATTGTCACTTTGAACTGGCAATTGCCACTTTGAACTGACAATTGTCACTTTGAACTGACAATTGCCACTTTTAATTGGTAATTGCCACTTTGAACTGGCAATTGTCACTTTGAACTGACAATTGTCACTTTGAACTGGCAATTGCCACTTTGAACTGACAATTGTCACTATGAACTGACAATTGCCACTTTCAATTGGTAATTGCCACTTTGAACTGGCAATTGTCACCTCGAACTGGCAATTGACACTTTGAACTGGCAATTGCCAGTTCGAACTGACAATTGTCACTTTGAACTGACAATTGTCACTTTGAACTGTCAATTGTCACTTTGAACTGGCAATTGCCACTTTGAACTGGCAATTTCCACTTTGAACTGGCAAATACCACTTTGAACTTGCAATTGCCACTTTGAACTTGCAATTGCCACTTTGAATTGGTAATTGCCACTTTGAACTGGCAATTGCCACTTTTAACTGACAATTGTTACTTTGAACTGACAATTGTCACTTTGAACTGACAATTGTCACTTTGAACTGACAATTGTCACTTTGAACTGACAAGTGTCACTTTGAACTGGCAATTGTTAATTGCAAAAAAAACAATATTTATGCATGCAGTTGGCAAAAAATATCTGTTTTGAGTAACAATTTACAGTTCAAAGTGACAATTGCCAGTTCCAAGTGTCAATCGCCAGTTCGAAGTGGCAATTGCCAGTTCAAAGTGACAATTGCCAGTTCCAAGTGTCAGTCGCCAGTTCGAAGTGGCAATTGCCAGTTCAAAGTGACAATTGCCAGTTCAAAGTGGCAAACATTTGGAATTGCCACTTTAAACTGACAACTGTCACTTTGAACTGACAATTGTCACTTCGAACTGGCAATTGCCACTTTGAACTGGCAATTGTCACTTTGAACTGACAATTGTCACTTTGAACTGTCAATTGTCATTTTGAACTGGCAATTGCCACTTTGAACTGGCAATTTCCACTTTGAACTGGCATATGCCACTTTGAACTTGCAATTGCCACTTTGAACTGGCAATTACCACTTTGAACTGGCAATTGTTACTTTGAACTGACAATTGTCACTTTGAACTGACAAGTATCACTTTGAACTGGCAATTGTTAATTGCAAAAAAACAATATTTATGCATGCAGTTGGCAAAAAATATCTTTTTTGAGTAACAATCTACAGTTCAAAGTGACAATTGCCAGTTCCAAGTGGCAATCGTCAGTTCAAAGTGGCAATTGCCAGTTCAAAGTGACAATTGCCAGTTCAAAGTGGCAAACATTCGGAATTGCCACTTTAAACTGACAACTGTCACTTTCAACTGACAATTGTCACTTCGAACTGGCAATTGCCACTTTGAACTGACAATTGTCACTTCGAACTGACAAGTGTCACTTTGAACTGGCAATTGTCAATTGCAAAAAAAACAATACTAATGCATGCATTTGGCAAAAAATATCTTTTTTGAGTAATAATTCACAGTTCAAAGTGACAATTGCCAGTTCCAAGTGGCAATTGCCAGTTCAAAGTGACACTTGTCAGTTCAAAGTGACAATTGTCAGTTCAAAGTGACAATTGTCAGTTCAAAGTGTCAAGTGTCAGTTCAAAGTGACAATTGTCAATTCGAAGTGGCAATTCCAAATGTTTCGAAAAATATTTTGTTATTGGCCCTTCTACGCCTTCGTATTATTGTTCTCTACAGATTTGGAAAAAAATTGTTACCTGGATACGTGCCTCAGGTAATCCAATTTTTTCAGCTAGCCGCTCTCTCGCAAAGACATCTGGGTAGTGAGTACGTTCAAATTCTGAAAAAAAAAATCATCTGTCAGTTATTGATAGTTTTTAATATACTCAAAAAGTAGCTTATAAACTATTAATTCACCAAACAAAAATTTCAAAAGAAAATTCCAGTCCGTTCAAAAGTTAACAAGGGGGTGTTACTTTATGGACACACTATAGTGTGATTATATATAATCGTTTTATACTGGCTATACTATACTATACATCAGCATATGAACAGAATTCCATATTTTGGCCTATTACTATTATTTTATTCAATGAGACGAAAAATCAAATTCAAGAATTCCATCAGATTGTCCGGAAGATTCGATATGGTCGAGAAAAAAGTTTTTGGTATTTGATATTGAACTGACGGAATTTCTCGTTATTCTAAATAACGGATAGTAACTTTGTCCAATTTTTTCTGTATTTTTTTTATAAATTTTCATTTCTCAATCAAATCCTTCAAAACCTAATCAAATAAGCATATCATACTTTTCATACCTTTCTCCAAACTGTCGATTTGTTCATTTGTAAAAGACGTCCTATTCCTCTGGAGCTTCCTTTTCAGCCTCAACCTCAGTTGTGAGTCTTCGTCGCCCGAAGAGTTGTGCTCTGAATTTCCATCTGAAGTATTTTCGTGCATCACATCAGCTGAAACAACAGAAAACGCACATGAGCGCAATTTTATCAACCCACTTTGTTTTCATTCATAACTTTGGATATTTGCATTTTGAAGGATACGAATATACTTCAGCAAAATCTCTAGTTCTCAGTTTATGTTATCTTTGTAGAATGTTCATAAATTTGGAAGAATAATTCATGAAAATACCCGCAGAGTCAGTTGAGAGAGTTTTGCTGAGTTGAAGTTTCATTTCCCCGATCGTAATTATACCAAAATATTCAAGTGACGTATTCCTGAGCCAATTTTAAGAAAAAATTCTAACTGAACTTGTGTCAGGAAATGCTTCGTTTCGGACATACAGGGTGTTGAAATTGAATTTTTTTGTACGCTTTTTAAAAATAAATTTTGCAAAAAATAAGTTTTTTGCACGAAATTTGGTACCCGCGGTTTTTTTGGCGTGGGAAATCATAATTTCGTATTATTTTTCATGTAACATCTAGAGGGCGCTGCTAGATTATTCTGAGAGAAAACAAGTTGTAACATCAGTGGGCCATGAATGGTTTTTGTTGATATAATGACAGTTACGCGTTGGTATTAGTGGCGGTGTTTGTATGTGAGAAAGGAAAATTCATTTGGCGACATTTTCAACCTAAAATTACATTGCACATCACGCAGAACTAAAATAGTTTTGACTTGTCCATGCGGATTGTCTATTGGGAAGTGATGTGGAAAGGAATTCTTGCAAATTTCAGCCGAGTATTCACGAAAAGATAAGTTGAATAAAATTGTTTCAAATATTAAGTTCATCAAGTAAAGCAAAGGTAGATTTGATTGATATACATTTTTTACCGATGGACCTATTCATCGTTGAAATGCAAGTTCTCAACATATTTTCAGACACATTCGAAATATTTAGTGAATATATAATTATGAAATATTATCTCCTTTCATATGAAAAATAACATTCCATTTGTACATAAAAGCAAAATGTGGACTATCACGTCAAATATTTGACAGAAAAATTTCCACTTATTAATGCGCCCAGGGTATACCCAGGAGGATAAAAATTTCCGGAAATTTTTTGCGTTGCCATGGCAACTAAATAAAAACCAATTTTTTGATTGGCTGAAAAAGTGAGGTGTGAAATTTTCTCAGGAATACGTCACTTGAATATTTTAACGTACTTATGTTACACCCTGTATATCTCCTGCTTTTCCGCAATTTCACCAAAATAATTCAGTTAGAAAATTGGAACAATAGTTTATCACGAAACCAAATGATTTTTGTACAAGATGGACTAGACTAACCCCAAAACAACGCCACTCCACAACTTTTCCGACAGCTTCATTGTCCTTCACAGACCAAATGTTTTTCTTCTTTTTTTTTTTTCAGCAGCGTTGACGTTTTTCAAGCGCGCTAATCGAGCCAGTTGATACTCCGCTCTTTCTAACGGCCGTTGTCGGGTATTTCAACGAAATTTACCGCTAACACAATTACTAGTTTAGATTGGGCAAAACAGGTTCACTCGCACGGAAGTTATGTTCAGTTCCAAATGCTTCTCGACAGCTTGAATTATTCCCAGTTGGTTCTGGAAATTCTCCCAACTTTTGAACTTCCAATAAAGAAAACTGTATTCTCGATTTTTTCTTTTCTCTCAATTTGCGGACCTGGTTCATTTCCGATGGAATGGAAGTTTATGGAAAATGCTTCGAAAAATTACGACATGAATTGTGACCATTTTCAGTAACATGCGACGGAAACTGTATTCGTTAAAATCGGTAGAATGTGCAAAAGAAGTATGCACAAAACTAATACATTCTCCCTTCGCCCTTCGAATAATAACACTTACTTCAAACACTCATTCATCATAGGTAGGAATTCAGAGAATGTGGTATGTTTTCGGTGTCCGTTACAAACCAAAGTAATTACTTGTAAGGAATTCTGAATTTCGATAGTAGAGCTCAGTTCTTTTCCTCCCTTATCTGCCTTATTTCTACATGTAATCTTATGAACCAGTTATTTATGTATCAGGTGAGTGAATTCAGAGAAGGTGTGTGGTGTGGTTGGGGAAGGTGTGTGGTGTGGTTGGAGAAGGTGTGTGGTGTGGTTGGAGAAGGTGTGTGGTGTGGTTGGGGAAGGTGTGTGGTGTGGTTGGGGAAGGTGTGTGGTGTGGTTGGGGAAGGTATGTGGTGTGGTTGGAGAAGGTGTGTGGTGTGGTTGGAGAAGGTGAGTGGTGTGGTTGGAGAAGGTGTGTGGTGTGGTTGGAGAAGGTGAGTGGTGTGGTTGGAGAAGGTGTGTGGTGTGGTATTGATGTCCGTTACAATACAAAGTAATTACTTGAACTGGAGTCTGGGTTAGTCTCCTACAATTTTAATAGTAAAACTCAATCTCAAGGGCATTGAGACGAAAAGGCATTGATGAGACCTCCTGCAGATGGATAGACTGCATGCTAAGAGATAGGATTATATACTCCTCCTTAGTGGGCAGTCAAGGTCACCAGGGGTTGTCCGCAAGGGGGTTTCCTGTCGCCACTGCTGTGGAACCTGGTGGTGGAGGATCTGCTAATCACACTAGAAAGGGCTGGACACAAAACACTTGGGAACGCATATGACGCAGTCATCATGGTCCAAGGCAAATTCAACACCACGGTTAGAGAAAGAATGCAAATGGCCCTAAATCGGGTTAGTACATGGATAAATGGGGAGGGCCTAACTATTAGTTCCTCCAAATCAACCATTGTAGCGTTTACTCGTGGAAGGAAGTTAGAAAGCTTAGGACCTCTGACCCTTCAAGGTACCCCCATAAGGAGAAGTCAAATACCTCGGGGCGATTTTAGACTCAAAACTGATCTGGAACCAACAGCTGGCAAAAGTGGAGAAGAAAGCCGAAATGACATTGATGATGGTCAGGCGGGCACGTACGGGAAACAGCTGTCAGGGGAAGTCAAATATCTCGGGGTGATTTTAGACTCAAAACTGACCTAGAACAAACACCTGGCAAAAGTGAAGAAGAAAGCCGAAATGACATTAATGATGGTCAGGCGGGCACACGGGAAAACCTATGAGCTTAATCCCAAAATTGTATATTGATATACAACATTATAGTAAAACCCATGATCACATATTCATCTTTGGTATGGTCGACAAAAATAACACAAAAAATAGCCGCGGCTGAGTTGAGCAAGGTACAAAGACTATGAGCTATGAAAACAACACCAACATCAGCAATGGAAGAACTGTTGGACCTCCCACCCATTATAACAAATATGGGAGAGGCAAGAATGAGACTACTAAGACAACAAAGCACGAGCAAAAAATTGGATCACAATAAGATGCAGGAGATAGTGAGAGGCAACATTGTCCAGTATTCTCTAAAAGGAAGAACTCAAATCTGGGAAATAAAAATGAAAAGTCTTGCTTTCTTTATTAGGATCGATATTTCGTATATTGATTGGTATAGATATAACTTATGAAAATATGTGTGGTTTAGGCAAACATCATAATCAATAATATAATCAGGGAATGCCCATGATGAAATAATATATGAAAACGCAATGGAAATTTCATAAATCTTCAATATTGGCGTGTTACGAAAAACATCATCGAGAGAATATAATAATATCCCATTCCGAATAAATCTGATCGAATCGGATCAAGAAAGTACAATATTCAATTTCGAAAAGCAGCGGAACGTAACGACAATAATTCGGTTATACGACGATCGACGAAAAAATTGTTAAAATCTGAAATTATGTAGATTCCCGACTAGAGATTCGTCGGCAGAAAACATAAACAAGGGCTGCGGAGAGGTATACGGGGGCGGAGGGAATAGGATCAGAAGATGAAATAAAACAAGGAGAATGAAATAGCGAGGGTGGATATGAAATGGGGTGGAGTTTACAGAAGCGGAAGTAAATAGGGACGCGCACAACAGGGTGGGAAATGTACAGGAACGTTAACTTGCTGCTGGTGCCGACTGCCAGCTTTTTGGAGACTTTCTCCCACATCCGTACCACATATACACGTCACACCCGCTGTCTTGTCTCCCGACAGTTCCTGTCGTGAAGAGGCAGGAAAACATATTCGCACGATGTTACTGAGATGATACGATATTTCATTGAAAATGTTGGAACGGCGAAATATTCAACTTCGCCATCCACTGAATTTATTCCCGCTTCTATTGCAATCGCAACACATTCAAAATTATATATATATATATATACTTATATATTGTTTTTCATTTGGAAATAATTTTTTTTCCTTGAGACGAAGATATCGAGATGTCCTAGTACATGAAATTAATATTTCTTATATTCGTGAAACTAGAGAAATGGAATATAGAGTATCAAAATAAACATGTAATAAAGAATATATTTTGAATTTTCATATTGAGAACATCAACAACGGGAACTATTATAATAGTTATTTATGCACTAGCGGGCGGTAAAGTACGCTTTACCGCGAACGTAAAGTAGACGAAATTCTCGAATTTTCTATCTTCACACATCAATTGGTAACACCATTTTTTGAATACAGTCTGGTTAGATAAGTGATTGAATCACAAGATCTGTTTAACCGGGGTTAACATTTTTTTTTCCGTATTGGTTTTCGGTTTGTTGTTTGTTAATTTATCTTAAGATTCTAAAGAAACATTTACCGCCCGGTTCAGCGAGCGTAAAGTGGCACTTTTTCGCGGGCCGTAAAGTAGACAAAATTCTCAAATTATCTATATTCACACATCATTTTATGCAAGACCTAACACGAATTAGAATCATTTCAGTTCAATAGAGAAATACTCTTCATAACATCAACATTTAATTAAGTCATAAGCCTTATTATTGAAAATTCAGTTGGTTTAGTTACTGATGCTGAAGATGACATATTATTTTGAACATAATTATTACATATTGAAAGCTTCGTTACAGCACCTGCATCGATACGAGAACAAGTAATCATTTCAATTTAGCTGAAATAGATTCTCCAATATACACTGAAAAAAATGTGGTACGTTATATCAATAAATGCCGTTTTTTACCTCTCCGTTCATTGGTAAAATACATGTTTCATCGTGGCAATGAATAAATATTCACTGACTTTTGTAGGTATTTATTGATACAACGAATTCAAGTTTATTGAGATCAAAGATGATCGTTTCTTACATTTATGAACAGTTTTCGTTGCTCCTGCGGAAAAGTTTATTGAGGTGAGAAAAGCGGTACACTGAGATCAATGATGTTCTAATTTCGGACCTATGAACATATTTCGTTACAGCTTTGAAAAAGGTTAATGAAATGAAGAAAAAAGTACATTGGAACAATGTATATTATTTCATGAAAAAAACGTGGTACATAATATCAATGAATACCGTTCATTACCTTTCCGTTCATTTAGCACAATACATTTTTCATCGTGACAATGATTCAAGTTAATTGAGATCAAAGATGATATTTTAATACATTTATGAACAGGTTTCGTTGCTGCTATGGAAACGTTCATTGAGGTAATGAAAGGGGTACACTGAATCCATTTGAAATTGTTCATTAATGATAATCTATTTTCAGATCTACACACAGGTTTTATTGGGGCTATGGAAAGATCATAGAAGGTGTAACGAAGTTACTAAGTCCCAGTTTTGTTAGGCAGATAGAAGCAACATTTTCCTCCCATTCTATAACTCCGTAATTAATATGTTCATGAATATAATAATATGTCGGACCAAGCCATCTCGTGTTTAAATATACTCATAAATTTTGCCAGCATCTATTCAGCCGAATCCTCGCATAGAAATCTCTGTTGCTGGCAAGTTAGCTTTAGCTGGGAGTACACAGCGCCTCCACTAGAGGGACCACTCCGCACGACTTCGTTGTTTGCACAGAGCCGGTTAACTTAAGCAGACAGAAGCGATCGTTGAAGCATCTTCTCAGGTAGCACAGACTACAGAGACATCCGAAGAGCTCCGAAAGGAGCCAGATAAAATAAAAGATAACTTGGAAATACGCCTTCCAATCAGGATTGCGATGTTCTGATGAAAGCATGTTAATTATTTTGCATATCTTTCGGGAACTCACTGTATGCTCAATATCAGTGGGGGCCTTCATTGCATTTACGAATGATATGCAATGATTGAATAAATACCACTTATTCAAATGATAAACAAAATAATTAGTTCAATGTGTGAAAGCATCACGAGAATAAACTGAAACATTGATTTAATGTATATCAATGATTGAATCAAGGAATAACCGATACTTAATAATCACCGTTCATTGGATTGATGAAAAATATCCATCGTCGAACTAATCTGAATCATTATATCAATCATACAGCATTCATTCGAAGGATGGACAATAATAACCAATTTGATGAATACAGTTTCATCAGTTGAATGAATACATTTTATTGCTTGGGTGAACACTCTTCATTATTTTGATGAATGAAAATCATTACACCAACGAACCTTGCATTATAGTAACCGATTATCAATAAACACCTTTCATTGAATTGAGGAAAAATATCCATCGTCGAAATTATCTAAATCATTATATTAATCATACAACATTTATTCGAAGAACGAACAATAATAATTAATCTGATTTGTTTCATCAGTTGAACGAAAACAATTCATTGCTTGGGTGATCACTCTTTATTCGTTTGATGAATGGAATTCATTACCAAAACGAACCTATTTAATGTACTTGATGATATCAATGAAAGCATTCATTGATATTATTAAGATCCGTATTCATAGTATGGATAACCAGTGGTACATTGACATAACGATTGCGTTCATTGGATCAATATTGATAAAAATATTCATTGAGTCACTGAACTTTTTCATTGTATTCAGGTACCAATTTCTTTCTGTGTAGCTCTCAGCTACTATAGTTTCATATTCCCCATACTATGTTACTCTTAATAATTATTGTATACATAACGTATGAAACGTGTAGACCACTAATTCAAGTCAGTATTTGTGATTCGCGCTATAAAACCGCTAGTGCATAAACTATTGTATGCATCACTTGCGTAAGGTGCGTTTATGACTTTTAGCTTGTGATGGCCCCCGGCTGACGCCATCGGGTCATCATCCACCCTACAGGCCATAAACGCCTACTTTACGCCCTTGATACATATTAATAATAATATTATAATTATTAATATAACATAATAGTTTTTCGTGTATCAAGGGCGTAAAGTAAGCGTTTATGGCCTGCGGCGTGGATGATGGCCCGATGGCATCAGCCGAGAGCCATCTCATCACGACTTATGTTGAAAAAATGTCGATTATGAAGAAATGTTAGGAAGAGTCTTTCTCTATCGAACTGAAATAATTCCGATTTACGCTCGCTGAACCGGGCGGTACTTCACCGCCCGCTAGTGCGTAAATGTTATTTTTATAAAATGTTGCCAAGAATCTTAAGATAAAGTAATAAACAACAAAACAAAAACCAATACGGAAAAAAATTTTTAACCGCGGTTAAACATCTTGTGCGTTAATCACTTATCTAACCAGAATGTATAAAAAAAAAATCTATAATCTATAATCCATTAAAAAAATGGTGTTGTCCGATTGGTTTGTTACATGATGAGTGAAATAATAAAAATTAAATGATCGTTTTTATATTCCTTGGGTGAGCTACTACTATAATTCCTCCATTATGATGTTGTTCCGAATATGGTAGACTGAAAATTATATTCGTCACACTTGCGTTCGATATGACAGCAAACAAAACTGAACGAGGCTGGCTTTTTCATTTGAAATGATATCAGTTGTTAGTAATTTGTCCAAATTTGACTTCAATCAATGGAACGGCACACAAACATGAAAATCATTAAACTGCATTAAAATTTAATATCATTGCAGAGCTGTGTAAATTCCGTGCATTTGTTGCTGGTTGCTGTAAATAACATCACGCTAATAAATAATGATGCATCTGTATATGCGCTGCGACAATTATAAACTGAAAAATGACAAACCGTTTTGTGAATAATGGAAGGGCGAATACAGAGAAATTAGGAATCATATTTCTTTATACCGGTTGACCATCAGGTGAGGTGAGGTGTGAAAAGCTTTGGAGCACTCCTTAACACAGAAAAAAATTGGTACCTGAATACAATAAAAAAGTTCAGTAACTCAATGAATATTTTTATCAATATTGGTCCAATGAACGCAATCGTTATGTCAATGTACCACTGGTTATCCATACTATGAATACGGATCTTAATAATATCAATGAATGCTTTCATTGATATCATGATCAAGTACATTAAATAGGTTCGTTATGGTAATGAATTCCATTCTTCGAACGAATAAAGAGTGATCACCCAAGCAATGAATTGTATTCGTTCAACTGATGGAACTGTATTCATCAGATTATTTATATTTGTTCGTTCTTCGAATAAATGTTGTATGATTGATATAATGATTTAGATTATTTCGACGATGGATATTTTTCATCAATCCAATGAATGGTGATTATTAAATATCGGTTATTCCTTGATTCAATAATTGATATACATTAAATCTATGTTTCAGTTTATTCTCGTAATGCTTTCACACATTGAACTAATTATTTTGTTCATCATTTGAATAAGTGGTATTCATTCAATCATTGCATATCATTCGTAAATGCAATGAAGGCCTCCCACTGATATTGAGCATACAGTTAGTTTCCGAAAGATAAACATCGCAATCCTGATTGGAAGGCGTATCTCCAAGTTACCTTTTATTTCGGCTGGCTCCTTTCGGAGCTCTTCGGATGTCTCTGTAGTCTGTGCTACCTGAGAAGATGCTTCAACGATCGCTTCTGTCTGCTTAAGTTAACCGGCTCTGTGCAAACAACGAAGTCGTGCGGAGTGGCCCCTCTAGTGGAGGCGCTGTGTACTACCAGCTGAAGCTAACTTGCCAGCAACGAAGATTCCTATGCGAGGATTCGGTTGAACAGATGCCGGCAAAATTGGAGTATATTTAAACACGAGATGGCTTGGTTCGACATAAGGCTTATTATTATATTCATGAACATATTAATTACGGAGTTATAGAATGGGAGGAAAATGTTGCTTCTATCTGCTAACAAAACTGGGACTTAGTAACTTCGTTACACCTTGTATGATCTTTCCATAGCCCCAATAAAACCTGTGTGTAGATCTAAAAATAGATTATCATTGATTTCGATAAACTTAGATTCATTGTAACAATAAAATCATCTCTGGGACCATTAATTACGTTCTTTGATATGATGAACAATTTCAAATGGATTCAGTGTACCCCTTTCATTACCTCAATGAACTTTTCCATAGCAGCAACGAAACCTGTTCATAAATGTAAACAAAGATCATCTTTGATCTTAATGAACTTGAAATCATTGTCACGATGAAAAAGTATTCATTGATATACTTAATGTACCACATTTTATTCATAAAATAGTATACATTGTTTCAATGTACTTTTTTCTTCATTTCAATAATCTTTTTCATAGACGCAACGAAATATGTTCATAGGTCTGAAAATAGATCATGATTGATCTCAGTGTACCCCTTTCCTCACCTCAATAAACTTTTCCGCAGGAGCAACTAAAACTGTTCATAAATGTAAGAAACGATCATCTTTGATCTCAATAAACTTGAATTCGTTGTATCAATAAATACCTACAAAAGTCAGTGAATATTTATTCATTGCCACGATGAAAAATGTATTTTGCCAATGATCGGAGAGGTAAAAAACGGCATTCATTGATATAACGTACCACTTTTTTTTCAGTGTAAGGAAATGAAGATACAATCAGGTTTCATGAAGATGTTAACTTGTTGAATGAGGAACTCAAATCAAATTTGCCAATAATAGACGAAAAATTAACAGCTCATGAACAAGTTGAAAAGCATTTGTCAAAATTTCTAGAAAATAACAACTTGAAAATACTCCAAAACTTTGTCGGGCAACTTAAATCTTCGTTGAACTGTACCTTCTGCGGCCATTGCTCGGTTACTTTTGATCTCTTCTGGGACTTGTCACTACCGATTCCACAGAATTCACTGTCAAATTGTTTGGACTTATTTACCAAAGAAGAAATTTTGGATGGTGATGAAAAACCAACTTGTTCAGAATGTAACGAAAGGAGAAAGTGTATAAAATCACTATCGATACATAAATTCTCTAAAACTCTAGTGATTCATTTAAAACGTTTTCCGCAAACTGGAATATTCACAGAAAAACTGAATGTCAACATTGATTTCCCACTAGAATGTTTGGAGATGGATAATTATGCGGCAAATAATGTACCATTTCGTTACGAATTGTTTGCCTTGTCAAATCATAGTGGAACCAAATATAGCGGACACTATACAGCCTATTGTAGGCATCCATATGAAGGCTCATGGTACGAGTATAATGATTCTGTTGTGTCGCCGATATCTACCGATTTGCTCGTAAGCCAAAAAGCATATGTTCTCTTCTATGAGCAAGAGATCACCAAATCAAATCTTTAAGATTTATTTATTTATTTTTTATTTATTTACTTACTTATTGTTATTTTTATTCTATTTTTATATATTGAGTATTATTGAGCTAAAAAAAAATGATGACTACCCAAAGTGAGGCACCAGGCAGCCACAGCCTGAGAAAAAGGCGAATTTGTTTAAAAAAATATTTATTGTTGAAAATTATAATGTTCCATTTATTATTTCAATATCTGTATAATAAAAAAAATTCTACAAAATTGTATTTTTGACCAGTCGAAAACTGATGGTATAAATAGTAAAGGAAAGGAGATATAGGGGCCCAGCTGCATACTCTGTCCCAGGCCCAATGCTGGCTCGTTCCGACCCTGGGCTTAGACATAATTAAGAAAGCAATACACAAAAGCTCATATTATTTCATCGAAGTCGAAGTTTGTTCCACTTATTTAATCAATGCTGCTTTTTTGTTTCACTTTTTTATGTTCCTGGCCGACTTCGTTGAACAATATCTAATTTTGAGAACCCTCATGATAAAATATCTTGTATTTGCGATTTCTTTTGAAATTCTTCAAAATTCTTCACCCGAGTCATCTGATAATTAATCATTTTTCATTATGACGATGTGAAAAGAACATGTTGCCATTTGAGAAATAGCAGTTGTGAGCATTTCTTTATGGGTACTATTCCGTTTTTAGTAAAATTTGGATAATTGTTAGATTATGTAGAAGCTGCAATTACACGACAAACTCAGTTTTCAACTGTTTCGAACTCGAAGCCTCCTCTGATAACTTCTGATGTCGTTTGTTAGTTGTGATGATTTAAGTTTGAATTTCATGGCCAACATTGTTTGACTTTACAATCAACTGTATCTCCGCCATTTTTCAACCGATATTTACAGGGTGTCATTTGAATTTAAAAAAAAAAAGTTTGGAGTCACTTTCGGTAAATAAATATATAGCTATACAGTGCGTTTATAAAGTGTGGAAACGCTTTATTATCTTAAGAGTTGATTATTTTTGGAGGAAAATCTCGGACAGGTCGATTTTGTATTTCTATATCAAAAATTAAAAGCCCATATTTTTCTGAGTTCAACCATACCACATACGTCATATCTTACACTTCAAGTTACAGTATACTGAGTATAAAACAAACCAGTGCTCATATTTCTCAACATTCATTTAATTATTTATTTGCAATGAAAATATCATAAGAAGTAGTGAAAATAAACAAATAACAAATCTACAGCAAATGCTCGAACTGAGCTCCTTGGGTTAGTTGACAATACCTAAGACGTCTGGTGAATTCTTGGGTTACGTTTGACAACACATCTGGTGTAATTCTTTGAATTTCAGTTCGAATTCTCTCTTTAAGGTCTTCCAAACTGGGAGGTCTGTTTATGTACACTTTACTTTTTAAGTAACTTTAGAGGAAGAAGTCCATGGGAGTTAAATCTGGGGACCTAGCAGACCATTCAATCTTTCCGCGTCGTCCAATCCAGCGATTGGGGAACGTTTCATTGAGAAAATATCTAACAACTCGAGCATAATGTGGACCTGCTCCATCCTGATGGAACCAAATAGTAGAAACTATTCGATCAGGTTGATTGATATCTGGAAATGTCTCAGTTAAATATGGAACTACATAAGTTTGTAACATTTCCAAATAATTTTCACCCGTCACAGTACCGTCAAAAAAATATGATCCTACAATGGTGTTCCTAAGAATCCCAGCCCACACAGTGACTTTTTGGGGATATTAGGTATGAGCTTCCATCGTCCAATTGGGATTTTCTGGTGCCCAATATGAGTTTAATTTTATATGGATGTGATTTGGCTTTTCTTAGAATTTTATGCACAGCACCACGACATATCTCATTGTTGTCAGATAAAGTTGTGATTGAACAATGAGGATTTTCTTCAATTCCAAGTAATACATTCAATTGAGTATCTTCGGCAACGGTAGGTCTGCCACTCTTAGGCTTATCCCTAACATTTCCGATTTCATTAAATTTATGTAATATTTTGCTTACCGTCGACTTGCTTATTGGTTCTCGATTAGGATATTTTTCATTAAAGATTTCGCATACTTTTGCCATACTTATTTTACGATCGCCGTAACCTAAGATCATCAGAACTTCCATTCTCTGTTTTTCTGACAGCCCCATCGTTATATCAAATAATAACTTTTAGGATAATATTTTTCAGAAAGTTATTATTGCAGACTTATAAATCGATATGCTACACAACAAATCAATTTAATAATGACATATGCAATTGTAACTAAGAACATATTGTCTGATTGCTAAGGGTTTTCAGATGTTTTCATAGCCTACCACTCAAGTATGGCAATATACTCGTACTAACTACTGAGTGATTCTCAGGTTTCCATTGCAAAATAAATAATTAAATGAATGTAGAGAAATATGAACACTGGTTTCTTTTATACTCAGTATACTGTAACTTGAAGTGTAAGATATGACGTATGCGGTATGGTTGAACTCAGAAAAATATGGGCTTTCAGTTTTTGATAAAAAATATACCCTTTCAATTCAAAACAAATATCGATGACGTCATATCTTGTAAGGTGGTGGGGGAAAAATCATGTTTTTGTAAAGAAAGATGGAAAACTGAAATACAAAATCGAACTGTCCGAGCTTTACCTCTGAAAATAATTATATCGTAAGATAATGGAGCGTTTCCACACTTTATGAACGCACTGTATATTTTATTACATTCAAGAACCTTTGCAATATTTGCCATGAGCCATGGCGTTCTTTGAGCTGATGTTTTTCGACAAAAAGTCTAACTAGTATTTGATAAGTTGAATGGTTCCATAATCAAGGTGTGATTATGTTAAGTTATCTTGATGTGCGAATCTCTTAATTATCCATTCTCAGTTAGTTTGGTTGCATATCATTTATCAAATCGCACATCTATAGAATATCCCAAACTCACATTTTCAGAATTTCAAGATAACATTTAATCAAAAGTTCGTATCAACAAGTCTACAAATTACATTCGGCTAGACGCACTGAGGGAGCTAGCCGATATTCCAACCATCGAGGAATTTATCAAACGACAGTCTGATAAGTTCTTCAGATACTTTATCCTTGGAAGCCCGTTGACTAAGGATCTCACAGCAGTCAGAGCACACCACAATAGGCCAAAAAAGCACGGTGGACTCATTTACCAGGCACTGGAGGTTTTCCAGAATGTCCTAGAGGACGAGGGATAAACCTCTCGCTTTAGGATGATTGTTGAAACCCGGTTTTTTCGTTGTTTTTCCGGGAGATCACGAAAACCCCAACAATACATGGTCCTAATCATCTGATGTCTTACACATAAAGTAACAATACCCCCCGTATAACTTGGAGGAGACGAAGACATGAAACCCAACATACTCCGACTTACAAGAACGACAAGTGAGCAGCCTACACAACATCGTAGGGTCTGCCCGTGGGCAGACGTGGGCTGGTTTTGGCCGCCCGCTGACATCCCTCAGCAGGGCAGGATGAAAAACCCATCACCTCCTAAAGTGCAACACTACTCCCTCTCAAACCCTCCTGTGGCTTAGAGATAGTTTTAATGCATTTTATATATTTATTTGTTGTGCCGCTGTATACACTTTTATCGATGCTTACCCCGTTTCTGGAGATCATCTCTGGAAATTTGACTGGTGAGCGCAGTGGGCGTTGGCGGAAGACCGAGATGTGGAGCGGTCGGCGTTCCTGGATACCAGGCCCAGCCGGGAGTTTGTCCGTTGAACATCCTCAATTTGTCATATACTGACTCGTTTTGTGCTGAAGCCTGCTGTTCCTTCTGCGATGCCAAGTTTCTGAGTACTCGATTTATAGACGATACCTGTAACAATAAAAAAAATGATTTAGTTGATGCAATTTCAAGGATTTAGGAGATAATTGAATTTTGTGGCCAACAGTTGCCATAACAGCAGATTTTCCTGTCTAGGCTCACGAAACATTTGCATGTGCTGATAATAAAATATATATATATATTATATACTCTTTAAACTGAGATATTCTCAACCTGATGAGTGAGAATATCCTTGGGGATGCAGTCAGGAATGAAAGGCGTCGTTGAAGTAACATGCACTCTGTGTTAAATAATCAAGCTTTCAAAATTTTTAATTTCTTTATGAAGACATCTGAAAATATTAATGGTGTTAACATAACACTAAGAATATGAAGATATAAAAAACAACTTACTAACGTGAGGATAGTTTGAAGAAAATAGCATGTGCCTTTCCCTTGGTCATTGTATACACTGTAGGTTTTACGGAGAAGATATGAAAAATACGCACTGATTTGTAAAATCGGAAAAATTAAAAAGTGACACAGTATACATTTTGTCTCGATCGAGAGAAAAGCAAACGTAATACATTAAAACTGAAATCTCGTTGTAGATTTCCTTAGATTAAAACATTTTTAAACACAAATCAACATTGTCACATATAACCAGCTCCAGCACAGAAACAGGAAGACAAAGGACACAATGAAAAGAGAAAGATAAGGTAAAAAGTCAGCTGTCAACCACTTGTCAGCTGTCATGTGCACTGACTCCATGCAACTGTGATAGAGATGAAACATGTTTATGTTCTATGGGAGATAAAGTGAGTGCCCTCTATGGGGGATTATTTGTACTAATTGAAGAGTTTACATTTGAATTTGAAAATTTTATTCTAATTTAAGAATATAATTGTAAATGACAGATAAATTTGCAACATCAGTCCTTTTGTTCATACTGTTAGGTTCATTGTTAATATAAACCATTTCTAGAAAATTTCTCTTGAGATAGTTGTTCTCCCATGCTAAAATGGTTGGTTTTTCTAGAGATGGTTTATATTAACAATGAACCTAACAGTATGAACAAAAGGTCTGATGTTGCAAATTTATCTGTCATTTACAATTATATTCTTAAATTAGAATAAAATCCATCATTTTCAAATTCAAATGTGAACTCTTCAATTAGTACAAATAATCCCCTATAGAGGGCACTCACTTTATCTCCCATAGAACATAAACATGTTTCATCTCTATCACAGTTGCATGGAGTCAGTGCATATGACAACTGACAAGTGGTTGACAGCTGACTTTTTAGCTTATCTTTCTCTTTTCATTTTGTCCTTTGTATTCCTGTTTCTGTGCTGGAGCCGGTTACATGTGACAATGTTGATTTGTGTTTAAAAACGTTTTAATCTAAGGATATCTCCAACGAGATTTCAGTTTTAATGTATTACGTTTGCTTTCCTCTCGATCGAGACAAAATGTACACTGTGTCACTTTTTAATTTTTCCGATTTTACAAATCAGTGCATATTTTTCATATTTTCTCCGTAAAACCTATTGTGTATACAATGACCAAGGAAAGGCACATGCTATTTTCTTCAAACTATCCTCACGTTAGTAAGTTGTTTTTCATATCTTCATATTTTTAATGTTATGTTTACACCATTAATATTTTCAGATGTCTTGATGAAGAAATTAAAAATTTTGAAAGCTTGACTATTCAACACAGAGTGTTACTTCAACGAGGCCTTTTATTCCTGACTGCATCCCCAAGGATATTCTCACTCATCAGGTTGAGAATATCTCAATTTAAAGAGTTTTCAACTAGTCCAGTCAAGATACTACCTTTCTCTATATATATATATATATATATATATATATAGAGTGTTTACCATTTAATTCCGAGAGTTCCATCATCTGCTGACGGCCGTTTCGTTGTTCACAACTCGCCAGAGCAGCTTCATGGAACTCTCGAAATCAAAACGAATTCACTCTGAATTAATACCATTCGACAAAATTTTCAAATAGGGAAAAATAACGTGTGACTATTGATAACACGTTGGATTATCACGGCCAACGTGTTAAATTTTGTAGGAAAAGAAAAAATGCGGAAAAAAACATTTTTGTCGAAACATCGACTTGAATTATTTGAATTTAAGATGAAAAACATTGTTCCTGACAGAGCTGGGACGTACTCAGTACAAATACCCGAATACTGTACTCTTGAGTACATTTCTGGTACTCTGTGCCCGTTACCCAGTATATTTTATATAAAGTACTCGGTACTCGTACCCGTACATATCGGGTAAAAGTATCCGATACTCGCGCTTCTTATGAGAGTACATTTTTAGGAGTACTTTAATATGCAACGCGTCTGCGCCTGGTGTGTCTGTCCCGTCCAGCATGCCTCACCCAGCAACCTCAAAACTCCAAAAGTTTTAAAAATCATCAAAATTAGTTATTATGAAGCCAATCCTGGCAAACAGAATCAACCATGCCATTACTGAAGAATTATTTTTTCTGCAAACGTCAAAAAATGACAAGGTTCGCGCATTGACAACAATATGCGAAGTGACACTTTTTTTCATTTCCCCCCGTTACCATGACACCGTGCGCGAAGTAATGTGCGAAATACCTATTTCGCACACTGCATGTAGACTCTATGCGATTTTCATATTCTATGGTCCTCAACCAAGCGAAAATCCAAGAAATCATTCATTTCTGAATGTTCAACAATAATTAAATAAGGCCTTTGAACTTTGAGACAAAATTTTATATCACCTATTTTTTTTGACGTTTGTAGAAATTTTTTTTGCATCTCGTGCGCGAAATAATTTGGTTATCGAGAACTGATTTTTTAGTCGAGATAGTCGAGCATTTCGCGCAGCAGATACAAAAATAACTATTGTTTTTATTATTATTATCGTTAATTTTATCCTTTATGGACGGGAAACTACAAAATAGTTTAGTCATTATGGATTTGATAGTTCATGGATTTATTGGGTGCAAAAAGAGGTGAAGGTGTAATGCAAGACTCAGAAAAAACCCAATGGGTGGATATATTGTTCAATTATTTTTGGACATGATGAGAAAGTACTTGCAAAAAGTACTCTTAGAATTCGAGTACTTTTACTCGAAGTACTGTACTCGAGAGCATGTGTAATGAGTAAAGTACTTGGTACTATGTACTCGTTCATCAATTATTGGAAGTACCCGGTACCCAGAACTCGAGTACAATTTATCAGTACCCGGCCCAGCTCTGGTGAAATATTTTCTTAAACATTGTTCCTGAAGTCTTTCCTATCCATCCCAAGCAAGTTTTCCTATCCTTTATTAAGGAAAAACCGGATTGATGCAGGCAGGGAGCAGTAAAACAATATCGCCGCATTAGCCGGTATTCATCAATGTTGAATAAACCTGTTTGCCCCCATTGTGCTCTCAAATATTCAAATTCGAGATCGTCACAATGCGCGCACAGAGCGTATGATTGCGAATTTTTCAAATGATTCCGCCAATTACGCTAATGAAATTAATGGAAATGCATGTGGTATTGTTGAGGCCACAAGCCACATGTCACGAAGTCCCTGTCTCTGACACACTAGATCCCGAAAAGTGATAGCTGATTTGGCAAACTTCATTTTACATGTGTATTCGAATACACGTCAATTGGGTTTTCTGATTCAGACCAGATAAAAAGAATCGATGCGTTTCGTTTGTGTGCGGAAAGAACGAGATAAAATATACGGTATGGTATAAAAAGGGGCGCGAGGGGACGTTTTTTGAATGAGATCACCAAAGCGTGTACTGGCCATTCATGTTCGGTCATATGTGAAATAGTCCGAGGTGGATGGGGGAGACGGGAGCTAGTGAAAGGATGGGAAATTATGTTCTTGAAGCAATCGTTTCCACAATTCATTAAAGGAGTTTCAATTTCCTGCGGTATATAAAGGGACTCAGAACAGGATGTTAATCAACTGTGTTCTTTTTATGTTTTGAAATATTTATGAACAAACCCTCACATGGGTTGGTTCGTTTATACAGTGAACGACAGATTATTGGCTATTAACGGACCAACACTGACTTGGAATTTTTCGGAAAATGGTACATTCTTCATGCATCACTCCAAAAAAAGAAATTTCTGAAGGGTTAATAATCCAGTACGATTGGGTTTTGACACAAGAATCGATTGTAGCACCACCAAACTTCGTATGCTAGTAGTTGAAACCATGATAAACACGAAAAATTCATCAAAATTCCTGAAGTGGAACATATTTTTTCGTTTAAAAATATATAAATAGATTTTTGCTGTAATCTCGGAAAGTATATGATTTATCGGAAAAACAACTCAGTAGGGTGAAAGACAATTCAATTTTCCACAAAAATTATTCACAGTAATTTCTTATAAATGTGCTCGTTTTTTCAGAAAACGTGATTGAACGCCAACATCAATTTTCAGGTTCACCCTTACCCCCCGCTGAAAGTTCTGGTGGAGCCGAATATTTGATTGGTCATAACTCTGCTGAAAATGATCGGAGAAGGAAAATGAAAAGTTTAGATCGTTTCTGAAGACTCCTACCTTCTCATGTAAATATAATATGCGAGTATTTGAGTACCTAAAATGTGTTTTATCGCACTTCACGGAGATGTTTGCGGATGATCCGAAAATCATGAATAATTTAGTGAATATGGAATTATTATACTGACGCTCTTTGGACTATATGTAACAATTTTACAGAAGTTTGACAGGTCCCACTTATACATGCCAAAAAAAAACTTTGTTTTACTCTTGTCTCATTTTCAACTTACCCATAAAATCGGCATTCTCTTCACTTAATGTTGAAAATAATCGCTTATTCATATCCTGCGGTCACTGTATATGCAAGATTCGAATTGCATATACATATATATTTAATAACACTATTGTGAAGTGCAAACCTCAAGTTTGAAATCATATACTTAATTTTTTATGTAGGATGTGTATGAGCGATTATTTTCAACAATTCCTGAAGAAATTGCCGGGATTATAGGCGAGTTTAAAACTGAGGCAGGAGTAAAGCCCAGTTATTTCTTTGGCATGTATAAGTGAGACTTGTCCAAAGAGGGTACTGATTCCTGCTTCAGTATAATTATTCCACATCTACTGAAATATCCATGACTTTCGGATCTTCCGTAAATATCGTAGAAGGGTTATGTGTTAAGACAGAGTGATGGGATGATTCGGACGAGGAACAGATGGCATCATAGGTGACTTTGATCCCCTTGTCCGAATCGAAATAAAATCCTACTATATGGTTACAGGGAGCACTTGCAATTATTTTCAGGGGTAATATAATAAGTGGTATGATTATTACCGATAATTTTTTGGAATATTAATGAATTGCAATCCCAAAGTTGAAAATACAACTTGCATTGGGATTACCAATGAATTGATATTCCAAAAAATTATAGGTTTTTAATCATACCACGAATTATATTTAGGACGACAATATATCGATTTGAAATAAAGAAAAATCGTCACCTGGTAATTGATGCTTTACTTCTAGCCGTATTTAACGTAATACTCTTTTCCACGGCCTCATCTATGATATCAATGGACATTTGTCCCCACCGATCGCTCATATTGATAAATAAAGATAACTAGTTAAAACACATAAATTTGACGTTTATAATTTAAATCATTATTTTCAATTGACAGATAGTGAAACAAAAACTAAGCAGGTTCATCACCGTGAAAATACAGCGACAAGCTATATTTTCACTGTAGTTCCGATTCTATTGGCTGAATTTCAAAATTTGAAATCCACTGATTGGTTGTTAAGCAAGGAAATATATTGGGTCGCATAAACCTGTAGCAAATGCTTTTACTCGGATTCCTTGAAATAAACCTATTCATTTTGTTAATCAATGAAAGAGACAAACATATAGTATAAGCATGTGCTAGCTTTTATGCATACGACCCATTGTCAGTGCAATGAAGTACATTGCACAAGTATCCATTTAATATAACTCAGAAGTACTTATTTCCAGACACGTATTTGCCAAAACAGCTTTCATGCGTTGTAGGTTTAAAGGAGAAAAAAAAAAGGTAAAACATCGATCGGCAACAATCTCTAAAAGTAACTCTAAGTTTTGTGTTCAAATATGTGACTCAATTACGTTGTTGGAAATAGATTTTGAAAAAGCTGAAAATTGGATAATTTGTCCTTGCTACAGTGAAACTTTAAACCTCTCTCTTCTATCTCAATCAGTTGCAGTAGAAAGCATAGAAAATAACATCGGAACAATTCAACAATTCTTTTATTTTTCTGATGCTTCGACAAAAAGAACATTCATTTTGACGAAACACCCAAACGAGATTGGTGGAACGTCATACTTCCATCATACAGCTCCAGAAAGATTTGTCTCAGATTGTGAAAGCACTGGAATCACACGTTAAAAGATGAGGGCTGCGTCTTTCCTAGCTCGCACAAGTGTCTCGAAGGTTACTCGTAAGGGAGCAGACGATTGATGCAAATGAAAATAACATTTTTAACAAGAATATTGAAGTAGCACATAAATTACCAATCATTTGCAATACAGAAATTTATTTCATAAGCTTGACAGGCAGAACTCAAACAGTCTGACACTTTTCCATATTACTTTATAATGAGCTGTTGACAGTAATCTAAGAAACAATTGAGTTAGGTAATGAAAATTTATTTTCGGAAAAAGTGGTTGTTAATTGTGTTTGATAACTTCATTCAATCGATATATTCCAAACGGAATTTTCTCCCATTGGTCTTGTAAGTATATGTATATATACAGGGTGTCCCAGAATAAAGGGGACAAACTTCGAAGGTAGAATCCCCACTTCATGTTAACCGAGTTGCAGGGTGACACAAAAAAATATATTTTCTAGAATAACTCCATAACGGCTTA
Organism: Chrysolina haemoptera; assembly: GCA_958298965.1. NCBI lineage: Eukaryota > Metazoa > Arthropoda > Insecta > Coleoptera > Chrysomelidae > Chrysolina > Chrysolina haemoptera. Next base: position 2,074,733 of record OY282601.1, on the reverse strand, counting down.
ACTTTTCTTAATAAAATTTGGTATGTCACTTAACAGCATTCAGTTTCATATTTCAAGGCAAATCATGTATTTGTAACTCTAAACAGGGGCGTACGGCAGGTGGGTACCCCTATTCGCCCCTCCCCAACTTTCACGCCACTGGATTAATATCGATTTCGTCTTCTTTTTCTTAATCCCCAATATTTCCTATACAAAAAAGGAATGAGTTTCGTTTCACAAATATCAACGGTTTTCGAGATATTTGAAGTTGAAGTTGTTAGAATATTTGCTTCTCAAATTTCTTTATGTTATGCAATACTGGAAAATGTTCACATTCATATTTTCTTCGTAGTACAAGTAAATGAAAAACTACAAGAGAACAAAAATATGTTAAATGAAACAACAATGATTATTCCTGTCTCATAATATGTCAGTGACGTCGGAAAAAAATTATGAAGGGTTGAACAAGGCTTGACTCTGAAAAGAGGAGGACCCTGTGAATTATTTGAGAACTGAATTATTTTGTATCGTGCGTACTATTGAATGGATTGTACTTGCCTGATTTGACCTGATTATTGTCGAAAATGTCGCAGTTAACTCAAAAAAATCTATATTTATCACCTTCTATCTCGTAAACCAAGAAGCCGTTTGGTTCATATATTTACATGAACTTTTCGTCTTGAAAACTTTCAAAGAATCACCTCCCGAAGTTTGTCAACGTACTTAATTAACACCCTGTATAATCGATGATAAATAGAGCCAATTGGCAATTTGTATTATTGTTACTGAAAAGTAATGATATTCGACAGTTCACATCTATGATACTTCGACCATAATACTAATAATATTCTTATGATGTTCTCGCCGATGTCGATTCCACTCGATGCAGAATGGATGGTTCTGTGACCTCATGATATTACAAAATGGAAATGTGAAAAAGAAGCAAACCGCTGAAGCCTCGAAAATTCCTTCCGAATCATTTCCCCGAATATTTTCCACGCCTTTTCGATCAGCGAGCAAATTCTTCCCGAATATTCCCTCGAGATTAATATATGCCCGTGCAATCATTTCTCCGAGATCGAATTTTAAAGTTCCCGCTTTAATTTTCACAATTTAAACTGGCTCAGAAGTAGTGATTATCATCAAGAAGGTATTGTCCCCAGGGAGAAGTCGTTGAATCGAATTCGGTCTGCCGAAGAGGAAATCACTGTGGTTTTAGAAATTGAACAATTTCATACTGACAAATTGAATTGCATTTCACGATTGATTTCGTCTCGGTTCATTTTGAATTTTCATCGTTGTCTGTGTAACGATGTTACGTAAAACAGTGGGAGAAAGGGGACAATGTAGAACAACTTAGTTTTTCTGTAATTTTGTCAGAATCAGTTTTAAATTTTGGTAAACAGTCGGTATACAGTGTTTTTCAAAAGTTGGCACAATATGGAAAAGAGTTTTAATAATTTATCATGAAATATTGAGCGTTAAGAGGCCATGATCGCGATCACGATTGTTTTAAGGATAAAAGAGTCAATTGATAACTCAAAAACGGTTCGTCTTATCGTTATCGATTTCAAACAAGGACAGGCTTCTGGAGTAAGTTTGATTCTACGTACGTGCTGTAATGGAAATTGAATTTTCAATCCACTTTTCACAAAAAAAATCTCAAAAATGTCCCAAAAATGCAGTTATTTGAAGCAATTTTTTGGGTGGATGAACAAATAATTTCAAAAAAAACATTACAGCACGTACATAGATCAACGTTTTACCTTTCTTTTTATACCAAATTCATTTCGATCGGATAAAGATTGCTTCGAATTTTAACGGAAGAGGAATACCACTGCAGCTACTTCGACTATATCCATGAAAAGAATCTTGAGGTGCTGCCAAAGACATAGTGATATAGAATCAAACGTCCTCTAGAAATCAATCTATCCTTGTTTGAAATCGATACGACGAACCATTTTCGAGTTATCGACTCATTTCAACTTTAAATATCTCGAAAACCGTTGATATTTGAGAAACGGAACGTATTACTTTTTTGTATAGGAAATATTGGGGATTGAGAAAAGGAAGATGAAATCGATATTAATCCAGTGGCGTGAAAATGGGGGACAAATATGTTGTTTTTTTTTTCGTTAATAAAAAGTTATTACGTGTTTTATCGCATATTTATTTTTCTTGATAGCGATGAGTACCTGTTGATAGTTGGGAAAATCGCCTAGAATCCCCCCCCCCCCAGTAATATGCCTTCGGTCCGTCCCTGCGTCTCTACATTCAGAAAATACAAGCTACCCAAAACTCCAAAACTACGTCACTTTCACTCGACGCGCGTTCCGCTAACAAAGTTAGCATTCTCAAGAGCTACGTCAAAATAGCTTCTATTTCTTGAATTGTATTCACACCAAAGGTTTCAAACATTCATTTTCGATCTACCAACATTCTTTCATGAAACGATTGAAGAAATAGGTTGCACAATATCGTTCACTAGAACAAATTCCTTTGTGAGGCTAAAACCATGAAAATGAAAAATTAACAGTTTTTTATAGGAATGTAGGCTCTCACGGCTGGCGTCAATGTTTTGGCTGGTTTCCGGGTTTTGCCGTGGTCTTCTTTGGTTTAAATCTCCAAACGTTTCAACTGCAGCTGTGGCAGTCATCTTCAGTGGCGTGGTCGAAATAATCTCCTTGACGTATCAGCAGGGTTCGCGCGTATTTTCCGCGCGATTCGGGTGACATGGCTTCGTTTTGGCGCCTTTCAAAGCTGTGTGCCAGATCTTTGAAAGATTTGTTCTCTCTTCTTTTCTGTTGAAGTTCTCTTGATGTTTGTATATTTCTATCGCTTCTAAATACATTCTTGTTGAGTAATGATTCGACGTTGCAAGTCTCTCGGTGTTTTCGAAAAGGATCTTGTATTCTCCGTCGGACAATGCATGTTCAGCGACTGCGGACTTCTCGGTCTGTCCCAATCGACAACTCCGCTTGTGCTCAACTAGGCGGGTACCAATGCTCCTTTTCGTCTGACCGATATAAACTTTACCACAGTTACATGGAATCCTGTAAACTCCCGCTGATTTGAGTGGATCTCTGCTGTTTTTTGCTGATCTCAGATACTCCGATATTTTCTTGGTTGGTTTGAAGACGATGTTGATTTTCTCCTTCTTTAGGATTTTCCCAATTCGGTTAGTAACACCTTCAATGTATGGCAAGTAGGCTGTACCACTTGAGGAATCCCTTAGCTACATAGAGAAGATATTTCCATAATACATCAACTTATTTCGACATTCACTAACAACAACTTATTTTCAGTAGAATCAAACTTTTTATGAACAAGTCGATGGAGTCGCCATGGGCAGTCCACTGAGCCCAGTAGTGGTGAATTTCTACATAGAAAAATTTGAAGAAAGGGCTATTCAAACTTCAGGAAAACGACCGAAGCACTGGTTGAGGTATGTAGATGACATGTGCGTTGTTTGGACCCACGGAAGAGAGGAACTCCAGAACTACCTAAATCATCTGAATAGTTTTCATCCAAAAATCCAGTTTACCATGGAATTAGAAGAAAACCTCAAAATCCCATTTCTTGATGTATTAGTCATCAAAGAAGGTAATCAACTGGGCCATAAGGTGTACAGGAAGAAAACACACACAGATCGATACCTACAAAATGGATCTAACCATCATCCAAAACAGAAACGAACCGTCACCAACACTCTAGTGAACAGAGCTTTGAGAATATGTGAACAAAGGTACATCGACGACAAAATGAAACACCTAACAACTGTGTTACAAGCGAACGGCTACGACAGAAAAGATATAACCCGTGCTACGCGTCCAAGGGAGAAGGAGGAGCAACCCCAAGGCACAGTCTACCAACCAAGGAAATATCGGAGTATCTGAGATCAGCAAAAGACAGCAGGGATCCACTCATATCCTCCAAAGATCTGGCACATAGCTTTGGAAGGCGCCAAAATGAAGCCATGTCACCCGAATCGCGCGGAAAATACGCGCGAACACACCATCACAGAAAGTGCGCGCAAAATCAGCACTATAAATGATATGCCAGATACGAGAGCTTCAGTTTCAGCTGATACGTCAAGAAGATTATTTCGACCACGCCACTGAAGATGACTGCCGCAGTTGTAGTTGAAACGTTTGGAGATTTAAACCAAAGAAACGTAAATTAAGGAATTTATTTAGAAAAAATATTTTAAAAAATTGTGCAATTTTTTTAAAGTAATTTTTCGACCCTCAAAATTAAAAAAATCAATATACCTTTTCCATAATATGAAAGTACAACTCTTACAGAAAAAAATAAGCCCTGAATCGTTACTGTAACATCATTCCCCGAGTAAGAGTAGCCACATTAAGAGAGCATATTTTTTGAGAAAACTTCATATACAGTGACCGCCAAAAAGTATGTACCATATGGGAAAAAAGTTTATTATCAGAGTATTCGAAAAAAGATTCTTAGGAAAAGTTTGTGCATGTCCGATAACCTAAAAATCGATTTTGACACATGTCACGTGATCGCGGGTATGGCGTCAAATTGAAAAAAGTAATTTGAAAAAGTTGCTTAGAATTAAATTTTATACACATGTACAACGTTTGAAAAGATAATGTGAGAAAATTGAAAATAACAATTTTTTAAAAATATTTTCCTAGCTATATAAAAAATCAAATTATTATCCTATGAATAGCTTGACCATACTGAAAAATTTGTATTTCAATGATAATGACAAAACTTTCTCATTTTCTCTACACCAGTGAGCACTAAATTAAAAAAATTGGATTTTGTTAAAACCCTGGCTGTTACATTGGTTCGTATCAACAGTTATATCAAAATTCCACGACCATTGTGATGACATGACACTCCAGAAACATGGTGTTTTCCAGATTACAATCCAGTTTCGTTGATAATCGTACCAGAGCGTTTCACTTCGCATGCAATGTTGAAAACTCTAGCCTCTTTAATTTGACGCACTATTTTTAACATTATGTGCGAAGTGAAACGTTCGTGCACGATTATCATCAAAAATTGATTACAGTCGGAAAAACACGATATTTTTGGATTTCCCTATCATCGCAATAATAGTGGAATTGTGATATAACTGTTAGATACGAACCAATGTAACAGCAAGGGTTCTGACAAAATTCAATTTTTTTAATTTAGTGCTCTCTGGTGTGGTGAAAATGAGAAAGTTTTGTCGTTATCATCGGAATACAAATATTTCAGTATGGTCAAGCTATTCATAAGAAAATAAATTGATATTTTTCTACAGCTAGAAAAATATTTTTAAAAAATTGCTATTTTCAATATTTTCACATTATCTTCTGAAACTTTGTATATGTGTATAAAATTGAATTCTGAGCAACTTTTTCAAATAACTTTTTACGATATCTTGCCATTTTACCCGACTTTTTGCATATTCATAGTAATTTTTTTCAATTTACCGCCATACCAGCGATCACGTGACATGTGTCAAAATCGATTTTTAGGTTATCGGACATGCACAAACTTTTCCCAAGAATCTTTTTTCCAATACTCTAATAATAAACTTTTCTCCCATATGGTACATACTTTTGGCGGTCACTGTATTATGAAAAATAATCAATTTTTCAAAAATATACTTTTTTTGTTATCCCATAGGCTACACATAAAAGTAAGTAACAAGTTTGAATACAATTAACGAGTTACAGAAAACCCGATTTTTCACGGTTTTTCCGATATGACTCGAAAAGTATCAATGATATCGAAAAATTATAATCTAAATCTATTCAGTTGATAGATCTTTTCAATACCTACAATTTCATGATTTAACTTTTTTCGATCGGAGCTGTAGTTTTTTAGTTATCAACAAAAAACCGCTTTACGCAACTTTTTTCCAATTTTTTAGGTTATGTTCGGTAATCACGATCGAGTCGCATTTAATAGAAACTCATCCTGAATTTCAGTTGCCTATACGCTCATTTTTTTTTTTTTCTCGGATATTAATTTTTGCACGCAATTTTCCCTATTTCTTGGACTATAGTGAATCGAATCATTAGCGTGGCGGTATTAACAAATTGTCTCAGTGATGACGAACCGAAATTTAATAAAACCGCACCCAAAACCTCCTGATATCCAACAAATAATTTGTGGGAAAGTGGCATATCCAAACAATACACATGCCAGATGCAATACAGTGCAACTCACGCACCGCTAACACCCTGCATAAATGGCTTATCCCTATCCCTGGATGTTATTACGCCTTATTCTTCGCGCCTACTCGACTGGAAGCACACCTCGTCACTGTACGTCACAAACACGCATTCGCCGTTGAAAATTCTCCAACCTTTTCCCCACCCTCGCCTTCGTTTTGCATAATTATTCACATCATTTACATTAGCTGACATCAGATTCAGAGGAAATCACATTTTCCGCGAGGTTTCTGCGATTTTGATCGTCTAAGGCCAATTTTAAACGAAGATGAGATGCTACTCATTCGAATCGAACGAGTCTGCAAGCGTTTGACTTGATTTTGAACACTTTGAAGGCGCCGATTTGTTTCTTTCAAAAAGTTTCGTCGCAAGAGTTTATTACCACTCTAGTCTCATCATATTGTAAGCATTAATCAACAGTTTTGTCAGCTAATCAAAGATTCATGCAAGGGCGTCGCCAGCTTCTGACTAAGGGGGGGGGGCAATTGGGCAATATTATGGAGGTTAAAAAATATGAACGCCTGGTACAGTCGAGAGCATGAAGCTTGTGAAATTATTCACGTTTTGTCATGCGTTGCGGAATTTATTAATAGGGAAGGAAGTCAATTGCTCGCACGGCCTTAGGACTTTGTTCGCTTTCCGGCTAGCTACATTTGATCTCTAGGGGGGGTGATCTGCATATGATTCTTCACGACCGTTTTCTGCCACCTCCATACCCTATCACTCAGGTTGATGGACACTTGACAACTGCGGACTTTAAAGAGCATGACGGAAAGTCATTTGCTCCATTTCTAATAAGTAAAAATTGTCAAGCTGTGTGCACGTTCCAATGTAATTGGATGAAAAAAAGGTTTGTATTTCGTGCAGAAATTTATTTAAAAAATCATAGCAAAGCGCTTTCGACTATAAAGTCATCATCAGTGCGTACCTGTAAGTAAGTGACATTGAAATGAATTTAAGAAATGTTGATAATGTGAATTTTGAAAAATTGAAAAATTACTTACTCGTCAGGTGTACAAGAGCCATATCATAAAAATATCATGTGTCCATAGGACCATGTAAAAATTTAAAACGGGACATCATATGATTAACATTTTAAAAAATCCTTATTCCAGGATTGAGTTGGATAAAAGTTGCAACAGGCAGAGTAACACATGTCTGCTGAACTTAGTATACTGTCAAACTAAATGAAATATGAATGAAATTGACATTGTGTCAAAAGTTGACAATGACAATTGGCTTCGAACATGAACCTCTGGAAACACTAATCTATGTTTTGAAAATTGTTGAATGACCAATTAGTCAAATTGATCTGTAAATCTATTTATAGTTCTGTTCATCCAAACCCAAGGAAATATGAGAACCTCCACCCGAAGTGCACAGAACCAGGCTTAAGACACAGTCCCCTGGTAATTTGTGAAACCAATTCCATGCTCAGGATCATGAAATAGGTCTAATGAGAACCTTCACACTCCCCAAAGTGACAAAAGGGTATCCCAAAACCAAGAGGTACCATAAACAGAAAAGATTTAAGAAAGTTTCAACAGGCAGAGTAACACATGTCTGCTGAAGCTTAGTCTACTGTCTAACTAAATGAATAAAAATTGACATTGTATCAAAAGTTAACAATGACAATGAAGTTATAGCATAGAAAATGACCTATAAATATAATGATATGTGCTTTTGAAATTGATAAATGACAAGTTAGTCAAATTTTGTGATTTAATCATGAAAATGTTTCAAGGTGACAGAACCAAAGTTAAAGAAACTTTTATAGTCTAATGAGAACTGAAAAACTTTTTTTAAAATGTCTAATACGCCACTGCCTACCGATTCAACCGCTGAATGCCTTCATCAGCACGCCTTATGATCTCTATTGCCCAAGTGTACGTGATGATTTAGAGAAAAGATGCTGCAGTACATACGGTATTTACTCTGCATCTAGCACAAGAGCTGCAGATCACAGGCGAGCAGCCCACATTGCACCAGCTAAGCAAGCACGTATGTTCCGCAAAGTGCGACCCTCACGGATTGTCACAAGACGAGCTTATGAGTTACTGTGCGCAAGCGCCAACGGCTTAGAGTGGCTAGATCAGAATGAAGTTGAAAGAGCAGATGATTTTACTGAAAATCATATGGACATGTTGGTTCCAATAGTCTGTCTTGAGACCGCGCATCATTCTCCATGGACTGAATTAGAGTAGATATTCTTTTTTTAATTACAGTAGTTACGATTTAAGTATTCTATTGTTAAATTTTTATTACACTTATAATTAAACTCTCAGCAATATTGATTACTAATCGTAAAAACTAGTCGTAAATATTTATAAGCACGAAGCAAATTTTTTTTTCTTTTTACAATAAAACAATCCAACGCGTTTACGTAAGAAACCCACATTTTGAAAAATCTCACGTGAGATGAGGGGATGGGGGAGGGGGTTGAATAAAATCTTACGACATCTCACCAGGGGGAGGGAGGGACAGAAAATTTAAAAAAACACCTCACGTAATTTATGGACGCCCCCTAATATCGCAAAACCATGACACATAATAATAATAATAAACAATTTATTCACAAGATAAAGATAAAAATTACAAATTGTATAAAGGTAATGTGTGAATAAATAGGGCCTAATCTACGAGGTATAGTATGTATATCAGGATACACATATATACCTGTATGTAGCGTGAGAATATATAAATATCTAAAATAGTACCTAAACATAAACTCAGTTGATATATAAAAACAGTACCTAAATATAATATAAATATAAGTTAAAAATATATAAAAATAGAACATAAGTTAATTAAAATATATAAAAAAGATACTCTAACATTATATCAATTGTTAGTAATATAAATAGGTTTAATTAATGATAATAATAATAATAAAGTTTATTCATTAGAAATAACTTTTTTGAGTAAATTCATTGAGTTGAGTTTCATACATTTATTATGTTTGAAAAAAATTACGATCTTTATTATTTTTGATTCTTTCAGTTTTCTATTATTGATTTTACGTACGTGGTTGGTAACTCTCTCATATAGTCTTTTAGCATTTTGGTGAAGCGTTGGATTGTGGGTTCGTTTTTAATATTATCCGGTAAGCAATTAAATACTTTCGGTCCCAGATATTGGTAGCATCTCTGACCTACTGATGATTTATTCATAAATGGGGGTATATATTTATTTTTTTGTCGCGTCTCATGATAGTGAGAATGAGCCAGGAGTTCATTCTTATGCAAATATTGTGTTTTTCCTAATTTCAAAAAAAAGTTTCCTCAAATCATTAATTTGTGTCTCTTCAAATAGCGATTCGCTTTGATATCGGTTGCTTCTACTCATTATTTGGTTCAGAAATCGCTTTTGTATGACTTCTAAACTATGATAAAGAATTTTTTTTTGTTTGAAGTTGCGTATATTTGAGACTTGTTTGATACTATATAGAACACTTCGTAGTTTGTTTACTAAATATTTTATATGTACGTCCCATCTGAGGTGGCTGTCTATCATAATACCCAAGTATTTAACGCTTTTTGATGGTAAGATTTCGAGGTTATCTTCTAGTAATATTTTGTCAAATGTTGGGAGGCTTGTGGATAAGCTACAAAACGGCAAGTAGAAAGTTTTTTTGAGATTCATTGACAGTAGTCTATTATCGAACCATTTTTTGATGTTACCAAAATCTGTTTCTATTTCATTTTTAGTTCATCCCAGGTGTTACTTTCATAAAATATGACTGTATCATCTGCAAAACTTATGATGCAGCCATGTGTTCGTATGGAGAATAAATTATTCAAATAAATATTAAAAAGCAAAGGTCCCAGTACCGTTCCTTGGGGTACACCACATGATATAGTTTCTTTTTTGCTGAGTATGTTTTATATTTTTGTTTGTTGTTTCCTGTCAGTTAAGTATGAGGTGAAAAGGTCGTGTGCTTTACCTTTCACTCCCAGATCGTCAAGGCTTAATAAAAGTATATTGTGGTCTACGGTATCGAATGCCTTTGCTAAGATAATTGACTATTATTTTTTTTGATGATTATATCAAGAATAATTTGTATCTTGACGATTTATTGAGACAATATGAACATTAATATTCTGAAACGAAACATTTCCAAAATTCGAATTCCCCTTCTTTCCACACTATCCCACAAAGTGGAAAACTGCAGGATAAGATTCAATGCTGGGTTGCAATTAGCTCTTGCAATTGTATTTTCCGGGAGGAACTTTGCAAAAATAGATGTCAGATGTAATCAATAATAATAATAAAGGCTTTTATTGACAAGATATTTTTACATATTTCACAAGTTTTCATTTCATTTTTGTATCTCATCAAAAGGCAGAGTTCAAACAACTTGTTTTGACGTGTTTGCTCTTCCACTCAACCATGAAAGACCCGTTCTTATGACTTGCAAGTGAACGAATCGGGGTGAAAAATAATATAATCGGGGGTGATATAACAAGACCTCGTTTATCAGCGAATACATTTTTCGATTTCAACGAAAACGATTTTGTTTGAAAATTCATCGAGTTGAATTCGGAGATTTATGTTCTGAATAAAACCCGAGAGCTTTTAAGCTCGAGGGTTTATATGTATATATTATATTATATGTATAGGGAGGATCAAATACAGTTATTGTCATTTGGTGATATGGCACCCACGATAGTATACTTTTACGAAAGTTGGTAATTTTTAAAGAATTTATTTGAAGACTTTCTGTCGAAATTTGATCCAACTTTTTTCTCAATAAGCATTTGGTTATAATTCAACAATATATTCTATGTTGGCACTAACACCCTGCATATGAATACACTTTCCAATACAAATGAATGAATGAATATGCGCGTAACTATTTCATCAAAAATATCAACTCCATTATGATTTTCCTTCACAATTCGTACCTACCTCACCAACAACATATGTTAGGCTTTCCGTATTCTTCAAAACTCGCCCAGATTCCTTTCCCAAACAACTGAAAAGGACCAAAAAAACATAAATTACCCAAACAGATCCATTCACATAACAGCAGAAGCACATAACGTCCTCAAATCGGTTCCTTTGACGTACAATTTCACGTACAAAAGTAGACTTATACAAAACTCGAGTAGTTAATAAATCTTTTTTGTAGTGTCGACAGGAGTATTTGTCGCAATTTATTTTGGAAGTAGCCTATTATCGTTTTGGAGTATCATTTCGATAAATTCCTTGGCGATTTCAATGGAAACGTTGCATTGTTGAAATCCATTGTGAGATGGGCAGAATACTCGTTCACAGGGGTGGACTCGGAAGATATGCTTACGTTGAGAACAATACAAAAGAAGGGTAACTGTATTTAGTAATCTTTTGAAAGGATTAGTAGGAATTATGAACCTATTTAACAGCCATTTGAGATAATGGGACACTTGAGTTGTTCAAAAGTAATGGATTAAAATATCTGAAGGTTTTATATAGAATTTTGACAAAACTCGATTAACAAAATGGCGGCACATTATGTTAGAACTTTTATAAGCGATTTCTTCGAATAAATGGCTTTAAACGAGCTCAATTGAAATGAAAAAATATTTTCTGATATCTGCAAATGTTCTCTGTCTCTCAGAATCGCATATGGAACATGATTTCTGAGATTTGCTGAGACTCAATAAAACGAGGTAGGTTATCTACTTATTTGAATTTTTTTCTAATATGGCACCCATCTGCCATTTTGAGTGACAAGAAGCTGTTGCAGATACAAAATAGTAGTTTACCTAACAAGTGCGGAAAGTGATACTTTTCCGCACGCGATTGCAGATGGCCGAACGACACGTTAACGGAGTTCGGACAGAAATCGCCTTAATTATGAAATTAGGTTAGGTTAGGTTAGCACTGCTAACTTGATATGAAGTTAGCACAGCCCTCTCATATAAATAAAAAACTAGGGGCGCGACAAATTTTTTTCGTTCACGACAAATTCTCGACAATTAATCGTACAATCATTGGAAGAGTTTTAATCGAATTTCTGCCAAGTGGTACTGCTAACTTTATAGGGGTCTTATACGACCAACAAATTTACACATATCAAACGAGTCCTGCCCTGTTCCATCATAGCCTATCTACCTGCGAGTTTCTAGGTAAACAAAAGCTACTTCTTGTCACTAATAGAGTTTGTGAAGCGGTGACATGCGACATGTAATATAAACATGGCCCCGAGGAGAGCGAGATCTGTAACAAACCAGACCCTTGCATTAACAGTATTTGCTCTATCTGGTAAGGATGTCATATACGGAATTAGACAGGATCAGGACTGCGTTAAGCTCGCGTCTTTATTGTGAGGCAATCTATATCAAATTTGGATTACGTGTTGTTTGTAATAGTAATTTACGTAACAAGTCCGGAAAAATCTGTTTTCGGACGTGTTGCGTACACAATTTTTTCGGCAACCGTTTAGAATAACAAATTGAGACACATTTATTTTTTATATTTCTTTGTAGAAGAAAATTTCGAACATTTTAATTCTTATTTGTATTAAATATCGAAATTCGAACAGAAGAAAGGTACTAACAGAAACATTCTAATTCTTATTTATATAAATATTTATATTGAAATTCGAAGTCCGGGAAGTACTTACTTTCCGGACTAGTCCGGGAAATGATACTTTCTCAAAGAAAAATCGTCCGGGAAGTAGGTACTTCCTGGACGGTTGCAGAAAAAAGATATTGACGTGTGGGCAGTACGATATTGTTGAGTTTTTCAGAAAAAATATAATGATGTTCATCAATAATACACAGGGTGATTGAAAAGTACTTTGACAAACTTCAGGAGGTGATTCCTCACAATATTCTAATATGAATTGTCTAAATAAATATACAGTGTGACCCATTTAAGATGGAAGCACCCTTCTAAAACTTACATTTTTCAACCGATTGGAGTTATTATTTTTCGTTAGGTAGACATTCAAAAAGTCCACCTGGACACCAAATTTCATGAATAAATCTCCATTTCCAGGGTCAACGTATCTTATTTTTCAAGGTAAAAAATCTAAAAAAATTACTAGCGGTTTTTTTATAAAAATGCATCTGACTACACCACTGGATTTCCGACATTTTCAAATGGTTCATATGTAAATTACGTTGAAATGCGTCAATCAATAAAAAAGTTATAAGGGAATGAAATTTGAATAATATGCCGTTTAATGAACCCACCAATTCAATTTCAGAACTTTTATCGAAATTCGGAATACACCACTGTATTCAGGAGGGCTCAATATATCACTGGTCAAAATTTCTCAGAGGTCTGTTCATAAATAAAAAAATCATAAGATAATAAAATTTGAGAAATATGTAAATGGATTTTCACGAAAATGTCATTTTTCGGCAACAGTTCGAGAAGTAGGTACTTCCCGGACTAGTCCGGGAAATGCCTGAATTTCAATATAAATATTTATATGAATAAGAATTAGAATGTTTCTTGTTGACAAGGGGAACATTCTCCATAAAAATTGAAAAATGAAAACTGTGATTTATTTGTAATATCTAACAGAAAACAACTACTTCCCCGGCACAAGCCATGCTGGACATTGAACTACATCTGATAGATATTGTGAAAAGACTCTAACTGAAAAGGAAAGAAGGTGGACACTTTCAACAATTTATCTGATAACAATTATGTAGTTTCCTTTATTTTATTTTTACTCTACATATCTACATAAATTTCCTGAAATAAAATGTTTTTTATTTCTTGCAAATATTATTAAAACAAATACTGATATTGCATCCTTGATACAAACATAACTATTTTGCTTAAGGAAGTCGTACCCAAAAGTAATGACCTCTTCAAACGAGAAAAAGTAATAGAATAGGTGGCGTCCCCTACAAAAAAACCCAAACTACTTACTTAAACGTCAAAATAATTTCTTGTAAATAATGCAAAATAAAGGTGATTATTTCAACATGCACCGATTTATCAAATAATCAACTTGAAACTTTCAAGTCCAAATATCTAGAAAACGGTTGCTTCTAGCGACTCGTAACAAGGGTAGCTTTTTTACATAGATAGGATAGAGGAATCGACTTTTTTACTGAAAAATGTGCTGAAAGTACGCTCAAAAAAGTTATGAATTTTCAAAAAAGAGAAAGACGTGTAGGTGGCGCCCCCTATGAGTAAGAGCAATAGTAACACCAGATTCGAATTCGTCACCTTAAAAAACTTCTCAATACCAATTTTCGTTTGAATATGTTCAGTATTTCAAAAGTTATTTGAAAAAAAACCGAAAATAAAAATAAAACTTCAGCATATATTTATTTGGACAATTCATATTAGAATATTGTGAGGAACCACCTCCTGAAGTTTGTCAAAGTACTTTTGAATCACTCTGTATATGCTGGCTAAACCGAAATTTAGTCTTAGTTTATTACCCCTAAACCATTTCTCTCTTTTAAAAAAATCCTTCTCATGATGATATGATGATATTTACCTTTTTACTTGTAATATTCATTCATTCAATGCAAATACCCAAAGAAAAAAATTACTAAAACTGTAAAAAAAATTGAAGCTCTTTGAAATTTGGCATGGAAGTAGTATTTTAGACAAGAAAGAGATAACTGATGAGTTCCCCCGCCTCAGCGGTCGATGGGCCTGGAAAACGCGATCTGAAATAATTTTCCGCGCTTTTCCGGCTTTATCTCGGAAAATTCGATGATTTCGAGAAAATCCCTAGAGAAAAAAATTGAAGCCCATCAAAATTTCCCCAAAAAAAGCCTCTTGAGGTTTTTTGAGAAAATGAACAGGTTCGCCGAAAATTGCGATAAAATGCAGAGTCACAGATCATTACTCGAACCCCCGGAATTTCCAACTCCGAGGAACGTTTTTGATATTCTCAGACAGATAACTCAGGATCTACTGAACGGATTTTCAAAAATCAAAATGAGTTTTGAAGGGAAAGTTCTGAGATTTCAAGATTTTCTATTCAGATATAGATATGTACTACTGTATAGCAAATTAACATGATAGTTGAGAAACAAAAATCTATTTTCGAGTGTATTATAATAAAAGGCTGTAGATTATAAAGGACGCAGTATCTCATGCTCTTCTTCAAGGATGTTGAAGTTAATATCTTGTACTTTGATCCCTACATAATCAAAATCTCACAAATTACTTACTTTGCAAACCCAGCCATTTCAACTTTTCAGTAATCCGGAACAGTTTTTTAGGTTACAATTTTTTCAAATTCCGAGTGACTTTTCAGTGAGAAGGAGGTTCCCGAAAATTCTAAAAAAATTTGAGAATGAGGACCATACCTCAAAGTTTTGAAAAAAAAAATGAATATCAAACTTAATCGCTGAATATTCCGAGAATTTAAATATTATTTCGTTGTTTCGGGGAAATTTGGTACTTTTTCTCATTTTCAAGATTATTCTCTATATACTACTCTTTGGGGAATACTACCAGTCGGAATTGAAAGCCTACTTGTTGCTCTTTCATTACCATATAGTGAGATATGCCCATATTCTTTCCTCTATAAAAGACAGCTGCTTCTTTTCAATGCCTCGCATGCCTCGCGGAACTGATTTTCAAAGAGCTTTCGGAACGCGGCTCTACGCATCTGGTGATGCAGCAGCAGTAGACTCTGCGTCGGTGAGTAGTATAAAGTAAGCATGGATAACAAACTGTGGAAAACTGCGTTAAGTTTTAAGTTTTCATAACCCTTTTTTATTCGAAATATTATTTTATGGGCTTTTTGACATCGAACACCCCATACTCACTACCTTCTTAAATATTCAATTGTTCTTGCGGAAATTCTCACTTGATCTCAAATATCTTGCAGTGGACGAATAGAATTGCTCATATCTAAAAAAATGCATCGTATGGCACCTGGGAAATTCATTATACACTCCAGTTGCACTCCAGTTAACCTTCAAAATATGCTCAGAGTCAATTCCAAGTAATGAAATTTTATGAAAAATTAGGGGCATGAAATTTTTTTCTTGGCGTTTTTCCGGCGAAACCCTTGATTTTCTTGAAAAAACTCAAAAGTTCTTTTTTGTAGTAAATTTAATGTACTTCAATTTTGATTTTCCAATATTTTCTCAAAATGCTTATATTTTCCGAGATAATGCCGGAAAAGCGCGGAAAATGACTTGAGATCGCGTTTTCCAGGCCCATCGACCGCTAAGGCGGGGGAACTCATCAGTTATCTATTTCTTGTCTAAAATACCACTTCCATGCCAAATATCAAAGAGTTTCAATTTTTTTACAATTTTAGTGATTTTTTTCTATGGGAGCTGTACTAAAACACAGTCAACCGTTTTCAATTTTAGATATGTTTCGTTGCAATGAGATATAAACCCAGCCACCTCCCCATAAACTCACGACACCCTTGCGTTGTCAGTATCCCCCACGCAGCGAAATCCCTCAAGTACCCCAAACAGTAGCGATTACTAGATTTTGTTACTGAAAACTATTTAATACGAAACAGCTACTGTAGATGTAATGCTTCTGGGTTGGGGATTAGAATTTTAGAACTGATTAGGGGGAATTTGATACGATCTGCAACGAATTTATAGAAGTCGGGATAAGCTGTCTCCTACGATATCTGAACATACGAAAAAATATTAAAGGTGTGAAAAAAAAAACGGAACTTTGCGAAAATGGGAAACCCCGTAAGTTTTTCCATATTGAATTCCACCGTACACTTGGGATCTCGATTGACTTCAACGAATCCATTGAAGTTAAATTTTCTGTAAATATTTCATGAAATAAATTTGTAGGGTCCATGGCTAGAAACTAGGCATATTTACTATACGATACGTTCACAGTTTTCAAAAAAAAAGAGAAGTATTCTTTGTTAGTTCGATCTCATTTTTTCAGATAGGTAAATTCAGTGTAGGGTACGTTACTGACAAAAATTAATTTCTTTCAAGACAGCAGTCTTGTGAACGCAGTAACTTATCGGGCAAATTCATTAATTTGCCCTTCTACACTTGTACAGATTTCTTTGGATTAAAAATTTTTTCATTTTCAGATTGTGGAAGGTCATAAACCCAAAAAATCATGTCAAGAACTGGATTTCCTCCACAAAATCAAACTTTCAATCAATACCCTAAATTTGTATTAAAACCACTGTGAAAATACAAGATTGCTGTAAATCTACAGTAATAATGTTGGAAAATTACCGTAATTATAGCTTATATTCTAAAAAAACAGCAACAAAATTACATGAATAAAAATTCACATTTTTACAGATAACAGTAAATATACCATACTGATTTGAATTTACCACTTTCTTTGCTGGTAATATATGACCTACTTTATTTGTTGTGAAATTACCATATTTTCATTTACAGCGATAGAACACTACAAATTTGATCAACTTTCACATACATTAGAAATTCTATCAACCCTCGAAGTTTACTTTCAACAACTACAAACTCTAGGCATCCACTTCCAACAAGAACACATAAACCAAAGATAGTTTTAGTCGTTTCATCGGAGGATCATGTCGTAAGCGTTCGATATCGAATAACTGGCGATTTCGGCAGCGACGAAATGGCCCCATTTACAGGCATTTTCCTCCTTACATTGGCATTTCCTCTTCACATCCGATTGCACCCCAATTGTTTGACCTATCATTCTGCTTCTCTACAGTTTCCAGTGTGTTGGGCCCGAATCACTCCATCTCATTCTTTACGAGGCGTATGTTGAAAGTGCGGAAACCAATCAATATTGGAGTCATAGTATCCGGATCGAGAGTGCTTGACTTTTTTCAACACACCCTTTGCATCAACTTTCATGTAAAGGTTTTGCCGTGGTCTTCTTTGGTTGAAATCTCCAAACGTTTCAACTGCAGCTGCGACAGTCATCTTCAGTGGCGTGATCGAGGTACTCTTCTTGACGTATCAACTGAAACTGAAGCTCTCGTCTCTGGCCTGTCATTTATAGTGCTGATTTTGCGCGCACTTTCTGTGATGGTGGGATTTCTATGGTCCCGCGACTCCCACGCCATTTACAACTCTTCACAGGGTCTGTAATTTTTATCGGTGTTCACGGTGAAATTATTCCGACGTATTTTCTTCAATCGTTCATTCAAAAGGCATTGTAGATACTTATGAATCGAATGAGATTGTTGCTCAAGTGAAGAATGTGTTTGTGTTCACAGGAAGTTCTTTAGAAACGTTTTCTTCATTTATTCATATATTAACTTTCATTTTGTGTTGTGTCGTTGTATGTCTGCAAGAATGGAAAAATACCTTCTTACTAGTCATGTCCAGAAGCCACGCTTTTATACACACAAGACCTTGTTCCCAAATAACACTGAACTGAGAATTTTAAGAGATATAGGGGTGGGGGTGGAAATGGCGCTCAGTGGGGAATGGCGCTCACCACAGTTTCACGTATCTTTTCGTGTTTAATTTACTTTTTTCTATTTTTATTTTTTTTATTTTATTGAATCTTTGAAACAGCTCGCAGTTTTATAACAATTCTTCATGCTTTACTGCCCAAATCTGTTTAGTAGGTACATATTTGAACAAATTTTACTTCACTCACCATATTTGTGCAGTAAAATATCGATTTATCAATTTTTTTTTCTCTATTGGGTCAAAGTCAATATATCAATTTTCTAATGTTCGTACATGTAAATATTTGAAGAGTACGCAAATAAATTTGCAGGTACCTGTGAGTAAAGTAAGAATCAAAAAAATTATTATTATAAAATTAGAAAATCCAGAGTGGATCTCAATATAACCTTCTCTGAACAAATAACCCTCTAGTTATCATTCTTCATGGGATATAAAATTGGTTTTCATCAACATTGACCAACTGAAAAAGTGGTTTAGTTTAGTATTCCTTCAGTGTAATTTTAATCCGTTTTCCTTTCTTACACATGAAACTGCGCTGTGGGAAAACTCGAGATTCCCATCGTGGATATAGAGCTGTTCAACAAATTGCCTTTTGATAGAGTTCATGGAAACCAATTTCAGAAATCCTTAGGATCGTTAGGCTATTCCTGTGCAATAATAGGTCAAACACTGAAAAATTGTTTACTCTCAACATATTTGTTTGTTCTCAAACTATTTCTTCATTTGCATATATATATATATATATATATATATATATATGTATATATATTATGTAATCAATAAATATCTATTGGATTCAGTCATCATGTATAATATTATAGTGAAATCAAAGACACCGCATTATCATACTGATAAGTACTCAATTTTAATGAAACCTCCACCATTTTCCCTAATACGAATCCATTTTTGCGATCCCTAAATTCCAACAGAAGCACCCTCTTCACAGCCGTTACCTAGGTTACGCATCCCCCAAAATACCAGTACACCAATTTTCCCCTCTTCTTATTCGTCGTAATTTTATTTCCCGTAAATATTTTCACGCGGCATCCCAACAACTCGAATATAAACGAAACATGGGGAAAATTGCCCGAGGAGGTAATATGAAAATGATTATGCTTTGGATGTGGTTACCAATAGGATACAGTGAAAAATACGCCATATATCCGAAGATCATTCTGCAAACTGAGTTTAAGAAGAAAAAGTGATATGGAGAGTTCTTGATCATAGTTAAAATTGAGGACAAACAACATATGGGACTACAACCAGGCATACAATATCGGTTCTGGAGAATATTTGGTAGATTTGCCATATATTCATCATATGATATAATAATAATAAAAATACTTTTTAAATTTTATATTTATGTTCAATCGTCACATATTTCTCACAGTAGGAAACGACAGAACATATAGAAATATTCAATTGCAGATAATTATCATTACACCACTGGAAAATTGAATCAATATCATGCTGTAGATGCAAACAGTCTGTTGTATTGTCTATTATGTTAAAGATCTTGAGGTCGTCGACATAAAGTAATTTTGGAGAAACAATAATTTAAGAAAGGTCGTCGATAAACAAGAGAAATATCAAGGGGCCAAGGTTAGAGCCCTGTGGCTATATAGGACATAGATTTATGGCCTTCAATTTCTACATATTGATATCGATTAAAATTAAATTGACCAAGTTTGTGTATTAGAATTTCCAATTCGATGTCATCGAATGCCTTTTGCATTGTGAACAATGCAGATTTATTCATTTGTAATGGTGGTTGAATAAATCACGCAAGTTTTGGATTTTGCTTTGGTTGAGGGGCTGGTGTTCAGATGGCGCCCGTGGTTTAGTGAACGCTAGGCTGCGGGTGGTGTCTCAGCTTCTGCCTTTACATGGATAGTTTGCTGAATCATTTGTTGCAGACATTAGTTATTGTCTACAGAGACCTACCTTATACTGATGAGGGCAAGAACCCAGAAATCGATCTATGGTGGTCCAAATGTTTCAATGAACATTTTCATACAACTAGCAATTGCGGAGACATCCTTGTAGGAACTCTGCACGGAAATTCATTAGATATAATTAAACGTTCGTCGTGGTATTAGCCAGGAAAGTAGTTGTTTTCTCTGGTGTATTTTCGACCCAATTATTCCTATTGTATAGGATTAATGGCAATAAGCGTCACCCTGCCCAGGTAGCACCTCATGTTGGCTGAATCTTGTTTTCATAATGGGCCAATATGGATATATTGCAAATGTAAAAATAATATTAAAGCAATATGGGTCAATATTGAAAAAACAATATTTCATTAATAATATTGGTGGAATATCGGATCAACCTGTTCTGAATGCAGGTATATTGTTTCATAAAATATTGGGTCAATATTGGTTCAATAATTTTCACCAATATCGATAGAGCGATATTGCCTTCATATTGTTTCCAGTATCTAGCTCCAATATTGCGATTTCAATATTACTTTCATATCGATTTTAGAGATAAAAAAACAATATTGTATATCCAAGTTTGATAGCACATTGGCGGAAAATTATTTAATCCATATTCTAAAAATTATATTGACCCTATATTGATTGAGATTGTTACAAAAACCTTACGCCAATATTTGAAAGACAATATTGATACAATATACAAAATACATTTATCACTAGGATTGAAATTTGAATATTGGCCGAATATTCAATAAACAATATTGAAATTAATCATGATTAAACTTGGGTGAGAAACCGCTAGGTGGCCCCACATATGAAACAACAGCTGAATCATAGTAACATATATTAAATAAGGCTTCTCACAATGCGTTTACAAGTCAATCTCTCAGTGGTAAATTGAAGTAGAAATGCAATTGTAGAATTTTTAAATTATTCGACATTTTCTGGAAATATTTCATCAATGTTTCCATGGCAACATATTCACTTTGAATATTTTACCAATATATGCAAATGATATTGTACCAATATCCCTAAATATTTTGGGGCCAATATTGCTTCCTCAATATTTCACTTATATTAATTGTATAATGTCCAAGTAATATTGTGCCAATATCCCGAAATAATTATGATTTTATCTCGCCAATATTACGTTTGAATATTTTGCCAATATTTCACCAATATTATTCTAATGTAAGTGTGCTACAGCGATATTGTACTAATATCGCCTAACATTTTGAGTCCAATATTGCTTCGAGAATATTAGACCAATATTATTTTTTAAATATTGGACCAATATCGCCGAATGTTCACATTTTTTTTCTCGCCAGTATTATTATTTGAATATTTTGCCAATATTTTCACAATATTGTACCAATATTGTCCCAATATGGGTGTGCTACTTGGAGGTAGTTGCAGGACATCTCGTTTCTGTCTAGAAGAATTTTTATAATGTTGTATTTCAGAACTCTTCTACGATATAATCTGGATTTTTGATTTTAATGTGAACTTGAAATGCGAGACATTGAAAAAAAAAACAACAATCAAAACCACAATATGGTAGGTATTTCAAAACACTTCAACACTCCGCGCCTTATCTCATTGAAAAATCGGTAGGGAGAAATTTTAATATAATCAAATCAATAATGAAACCAACAGCTCTACAAAAAGGGCTAGACGAGTGTGTTCCCACAAACCGCCACCCAATTACATCACAGCCGCACGTTGTATCTATATAATAGCATCCCTAGTCTTCCATTGTCATCAAAAATACCGAAAATTTTCATAACCCACAACATAAACATCATTATAATGCCCCTTGTCCTCGACCCGAATGTAAAACCCCAATGGCAATTTCAAAAGCACCTGGTTCTTGCCGAACAGAAAGCATTCCCGCCTCTATTATCATAAAAACAAATGAGCCCATCTGCCCAATGGCGAACCGGAACTCCGCCATTTTCTGTGCCGTCTTCTGCGAGGCCAACGCATCCCTCTTTTTAATCCATAAAAGGCGCTGACAGTAAGTCCAACTACTGGTCGTCGTCGTTTGTTAGGCATTTCACGCACTGCGTATCGCACAATGTATCGATGGAAATTTTACGCAGGCGCTTTCCCATTATGTATGGAACGTCGCGGGTCTTGTACCAGGAAATTTCACTTTCCATTTACACATGGTGGGCTTGGCAAACTTCATTTCAGCCTCCGACCCGATAGTCATTCCGCCAACTCGAAGAAAATATCATTCAGGAAATAGATGTTTTGTTTCAGTTAGAAAATATTTTTTCTACAACTGTTAAGAAAAGTCCACTTTTTTTGTGTGGTTTATGTGCGTAAAGTATTACAATATTTCACTATTAACATACGATTTCATCATTAAACGGAAAAGCGTAAAAAAGTGCACTTTTTTTAACGGCTGTTGCTAGGCAGCCGACAGATTCATGCAACAACAGTGACAGATCCGAATAATAACGAAATCCTGTCATAAAGCTAGTTCTCATTTTCTTTAGTAACTAATAACCTATAAATATCTGATATACAAATGTTTCACCAATAATATTCTTAGCATTCTTACTATTAAATGAGTATTATCAAAATTCCAAACTATCGCGGCGAATATATTCAAAATAATAGCATATACCTCTAAGGAACTATTGGACTTAATCTACACTAGGTAGCTGGCTGTTTGGCCATCAGAAACTAGTTGACAACAATAGTTAATGAAATTTGTGAAAATGGGCATCTATCCAGATAACTAATTCTTGATAACTATAAATTTAATTCAAGTAGAAATGAAAAGTGGTGAAGATTGAACGGAGAAAATCGTGGATAGTGCAAATATGAGATTTCCTTGGCATAGTTCAAAGAAAGGAAAAGGTATTCGTTGCTTCACGAGGATGGTATATTTATTTTGAATACAAATCTATGAAAATAAAAAGTTACTTCGATGGACTAGTTATTCGAAAGTAAAGTCAACATTACTAATAATAATATTGATCCCGATAAATATGTTATTTTAATATTCGCTTCAAATTTTTCATTTTGCGGGCTAGTGTAAAGAGAAAGGGATTTCGACTCTGTAGAAATTATTCGTTTCATTTGTTTGAAACTCATCAACTCTCCGGAATACTCTTCGAACTTTGTTCGAATAATGAATTAATGAAAATATGCCAAATTCATTTCATATTTGCAAAAAAATATGAATTGGTTATTTTCTTTGACAGTTGTAGAAAAAATACTGTATGAAACTCGCGAGTAAAGTGTTTTTACTCGTAGGACATTTCCTACTCTTAAAAAAAGTATCACTTTACTCACTTGATTCATAAATTACTATTGTATTAGATCTGCATACATCATAAGTAGAAAATTTCCTTTCATTTATTATAAGCTATAATTTTGTTCTCTACAGGTTTTTCGAATAAATGCATAGTTTTCCAGTAATTCGCGAAAAAGAATCTGAAAACGCCTGAAAACCGACAATTTCACTCGCGAATCTGTTTTCCAACCACGCATTGATCGTAGTATTCAAATTATTGGTGACAAATTATAGTTATCAATCATTTTGACAATGAAATAGTGGCATTTGAAGTAAGAACTACACATTGAGATCGTAGTATTCACATTATTGGGGTCCAATTATAGTTTAATAGTTTCAAACGAATTCAATAATAAAGACAGACACGCATTGATCGTAGGATTCACATTATTGGTGTCCAATTATAGTTCAAAAAGGATTCAATCATAAAGACACGACATTTATGAGTGAGATATTATTTTTTAAGGATATGTATAGAAAAAAATGAGATATCTGTTTTCCAAACGCGCATTGATCGTAGTATTCACATTATTGGTGTCCAATTATAGTTTCAAATGAATTCAATGATAAAGACAGACAGACACGCATTGATCGTGGTATTCACATTATTGGTGTCCAATTATGGTTCAAAAAGGATTCAATCATAAAGACACGACATTTATGAGTGAGATATTATTTTTTGAGGATATGTATAGAAAAAAATGAGATATCTGTTTTCCAAACACGCATTGATCGTAGTATTCTTATTATTGGTGTCCAATAATGGTTCAAAAAGGATTCAATCATAAAGACACGACATTCATGAGTGAGATATTATTTTTTGAAGATATGTATAGAAAAAAATGAGATATCTGTTTTCCAAACACGCATTGATCGTAGTATTCACACTATTGGTGTCCAATTATGATTCAAAAGGGATTCAATCATAAAGACATAACATTCATGAGTGAGATATTATTTTTTGAGGGTATGTATAGAAAAAAATGAGATATCTGTTTTCCAAACACGCATTGATCGTAGTATTCACATTATTGGTATCCAATTATAGTTTCAAACGAATTCAATGATAAAGACAGACACGCATTGATCGTAGTATTCACATTATTGGTGTACAATTATGATTCAAAAAGGATTCAATCATAAAGACACGACATTCATGAGTGAGATATTATTTTTTGAAGATATGTATAGAAAAAAATGAGATATCTGTTTTCCAAACACGCATTGATCGTAGTATTCACACTATTGGTGTCCAATTATGATTCAAAAGGGATTCAATCATAAAGACATAACATTCATGAGTGAGATATTATTTTTTGAGGGTATGTATAGAAAAAAATGAGATATCTGTTTTCCAAACACGCATTGATCGTAGTATTCACATTATTGGTATCCAATTATAGTTTCAAACGAATTCAATGATAAAGACAGACACGCATTGATCGTAGTATTCACATTATTGGTGTACAATTATGATTCAAAAGGGATTCAATCATAAAGACACGACATTCATGAGTGAGATATTATTTTTTGAGGATATGTATAGAAAAAAATGAGATATCTGTTTTCCAAACACGCATTGATCGTAGTATTCACATTATTGGTATCCAATTATAGTTTCAAACGAATTCAATGATAAAGACAGACACGCATTGATCGTAGTATTCACATTATTGGTGTACAATTATGATTCAAAAGGGATTCAATCATAAAGACACGACATTCATGAGTGAGATATTATTTTTTGAGGATATGTATAGAAAAAAATGAGATATCTGTTTTCCAAACACGCATTGATCGTAGTATTCACATTATTGGTATCCAATTATAGTTTCAAACGAATTCAATGATAAAGACAGACACGCATTGATCGTAGTATTCACATTATTGGTGTACAATTATGATTCAAAAAGGATTCAATCATAAAGACACGACATTCATGAGTGAGATATTATTTTTTGAAGATATGTATAGAAAAAAATGAGATATCTGTTTTCCAAACACGCATTGATCGTAGTATTCACACTATTGGTGTCCAATTATGATTCAAAAGGGATTCAATCATAAAGACATAACATTCATGAGTGAGATATTATTTTTTGAGGGTATGTATAGAAAAAAACGAGATATCTGTTTTCCAAACACGCATTGATCGTAGTATTCACATTATTGGTATCCAATTATAGTTTCAAACGAATTCAATGATAAAGACAGACACGCATTGATCGTAGTATTCACATTATTGGTGTACAATTATGATTCAAAAGGGATTCAATCATAAAGACACGATATTCATGAGTGAGATATTATTTTTTGAGGATATGTATAGAAAAAAATGAGATATCTGTTTTCCAAACACGCATTGATCGTAGTATTCACATTATTGGTATCCAATTATAGTTTCAAACGAATTCAATGATAAAGACAGACACGCATTGATCGTAGTATTCACATTATTGGTGTACAATTATGATTCAAAAGGGATTCAATCATAAAGACACGACATTCATGAGTGAGATATTATTTTTTGAGGATATGTATAGAAAAAAATGAGATATCTGTTTTCCAAACACGCATTGATCGTAGTATTCACATTATTGGTATCCAATTATAGTTTCAAACGAATTCAATGATAAAGACAGACACGCATTGATCGTAGTATTCACATTATTGGTGTACAATTATGATTCAAAAGGGATTCAATCATAAAGACACGACATTCATGAGTGAGATATTATTTTTTGAGGATATGTATAGAAAAAAATGAGATATCTGTTTTCCAAACACGCATTGATCGTAGTATTCACATTATTGGTATCCAATTATAGTTTCAAACGAATTCAATGATAAAGACAGACACGCATTGATCGTAGTATTCACATTATTGGTGTACAATTATGATTCAAAAGGGATTCAATCATAAAGACACGACATTCATGAGTGAGATATTATTTTTTGAGGATATGTATAGAAAAAAATGAGATATCTGTTTTCCAAACACGCATTGATCGTAGTATTCACATTATTGGTATCCAATTATAGTTTCAAACGAATTCAATGATAAAGACAGACACGCATTGATCGTAGTATTCACATTATTGGTGTACAATTATGATTCAAAAGGGATTCAATCATAAAGACACGACATTCATGAGTGAGATATTATTTTTTGAGGATATGTATAGAAAAAAATGAGATATCTGTTTTCCAAACACGCATTGATCGTAGTATTCACATTATTGGTATCCAATTATAGTTTCAAACGAATTCAATGATAAAGACAGACACGCATTGATCGTAGTATTCACATTATTGGTGTCCAATAATGGTTCAAAAAGGATTCAATCATAAAGACACGACATTCATGAGTGAGTTATTATTTTTTGAAGATATGTATAGAAAAAAATGAGATAACTGTTTTCCAAACACGCATTGATCGTAGTATTCACACTATTGGTGTCCAATTATGATTCAAAAGGGATTCAATCATAAAGACATGACATTCATGAGTGAGATATTATTTTTTGAGGGTATGTATAGAAAAAAATGAGATATCTGTTTTCCAAACACGCATTGATCGTAGTATTCACATTATTGGTATCCAATTATAGTTTCAAACGAATTCAATGATAAAGACAGACACGCATTGATCATAGTATTCACATTATTGGTGTCCAATTATGATTCAAAAGGGATTCAATCATAAAGACACGACATTCATGAGTGAGATATTGTTTTTTGAGGATATGTATAGAAAAAAAAAATGAGATATCTGTATTCCAGACATGCATCGATCGTAAGTATTCACATTATTGGTGTCCAATTATAGTTCAAAAAGGATTCAATGATGAAGACAAGACATTCATGAGCGAAATATTACTTTACTTTGAAAAAAAAAATTGAGATATCTGTTTTCAGACACGCACTGATCGTAGTATTCACATTATTGGTGTCCAATCATAGTTTCAAACGGATGCAATGATAAAAACAGATAACAACCACTCAACAAGTTCCTATTAAAATCATAGTATTCAAGTTATTGGTGACCAATCATTCTGACAATAGAATAGTGGCATTTAATATAAGAACAACTCATTTAGATCGTAAAATTCATATAATTGGTGACCAATTATACGGTATATACGTGTACACGGAAAGAAGTGTACACGTGGGGCTAAGATCGTCGCGCGATAGTTAAGCCGCCGGCAGGCCGAGTGTAAGCGCAAGGCGGATCCTAGCATATAGGCGGATCCTAGCATATAGGCGGATCCTGCACCCACACTTGTTTTTTTCTATTCGGCTATTTCAGGAGAATAATATACCTAAATAGACTAACGACTCACTGTACTTACACTGGGAATATTATCGTTGTTGCAAACGCCTTCCGACAACAGCCTGTCCCTTATCTCCCAGGCGAAAATACTCGGACACTCCCTCTTGAATTCCGCTATCTTGTTCACCACCGGCGTCGTGGCCACCCTCGGTTTCGACCCTCCTATCGCCCTCGGTTTGATCGACCCCGTCTCGTAGTACCTGTAATCGTAACTACATCAGCCAAACATACAGATAAAGCCGTTTGGCACTCTTACCTGCCGAGGATCTTGGAGACGCAGCCGTTGGACACTTGGAGGATCCTCGAGATGTCGCAAGGCCTGGCGCCCGAATGGGCGAGTTCGACGATTTTCTGGCGGGTCGAGTCGGGTAGGGGCCTACCGTTGACGTAGACGCCCCCCAGTTGATTGATGCCGCTGTGGCCGGCCGAGGAACATCCGAAAATTGTATTTTGGCCCATATGGTGCATGAGGTCCTCTTCTGAAAAGAATAATGTATCAGAACGCATTTTCCAAAACGCATTATTGCTGTTTGATGGCAAAGTGTACTTTTTATAATTAAAGTCAGAGAAAGCCATTTATAAAATACAAATTTTTTTTAAAATAATGTACACTATACAGGGTCGCTGATATGTATGGAAACGGTCGACTATTTCCTAAAGTAAGATAGCTAGCGAAAAATATTAAAATACAAAAGTTTTAGGGTTTTTTGAAATCCATTATATTAACGAAAAATTGAGTATACAGGATCAGTCAAAAAGTCTGGACGAAACAAAGTTGCTTTTTCTCTAATGGGACATCCTGTATATTATTCCACATTTCAATTCTGCATGAAAATTCTGAAAACAATTGATATTTATTTATTTATTTATTTATTTATTTATTTATTTATTTATTTATTTATTTATTTATTTAAACGGCAAGCCAATTTACAATTACATAGAAAGATACAAAGTAAAAATACATGTGTACACACTAATGTAATCATGGGATGAATACAAAAAAAAAAAATTACTGAGAAAAACAAAAATAATAATTACAACTTTCTAACAACTTTTCTAAAGGAAGCTAAGGATGAATCAAACAGTTCAAGTTTATTGCTGTGAGTGTTTGTTGATCTCATTGTTTTACTGAGAGACTCGTTTTGACCATAATTTGTTCTGCAGAAGGGAATCTTGAAGATGTCACTATTTCTATTTCTTCTAACATTTACTGAGAGCGGGATAAGTTCAACAATTTGAGGACAATCGATACTGCCATTGATAATTTTATGGAGGAATATCAGACTGATTTCTAATCTCCTGTGTTAAAGTGTTCAAGTTCAGAGTTTTTAATATTTGTGGGTAAAAAGATTCATCTGTATTCATTCTCAAGTTATAGCCACAGTATCTCAAGAATTTATTTTGGGTACTCTCTAAGAGTTCAATATCAACTTTATAAAGTGGTGACCAAATGATGGAGTTATATTCAAGTATGGACCTCACCTGCGCACAGTAGATTATCTTGAGAGAGTTGACAGACAGTTCTCTTGCCGAACGGAGAGAAAAGCCTAACATTTTTCGTGCACGAGATGAGGTTTCAATTATGTGATTCTTAAAGGTCATTTTTGAGTCGAATATAACCCCCAAATCTTTGATTTTATTGCACACTGATAAGTTATTACCACTGATTTGGTAATTATAATCGATAGTCCCGAAAATTACGTGAAAATGTTATTTTTTGGCATTTAGCCAAGTTCAGTTTCAGTAAGTTAATGTTACACCATACTTTGAAAGGTTATTTAAATCAGACTGTAAACTCTCAGCATCAGATATGGATTGTACATCATTTCCGAGGATCTGAGAGGATAGCTCGAACGGTAGAGCGCGTGGGTCATCGATTTCTCGAGCCAAGCAACGCTATGCGAAGTTATGGTTTGGACGGGTGACTTACTAACGACGTCCTTTCGAGATCTATTCTCCTCGGATCGTGTTAGGAATCGCACATTAAAAGGTAAGACCTCGTTAATCCTTAGCTCGTACAAGTTTCGACTTTTGAGAGCTGCCGTTCGTAGGGGGGCGACAGCAGGTTAACGAAAAAAAAACAAAAAAAAACAATTTCCTAAATTCAACCGTTTTCGAGATATCGAATTATGCAAATAACTTTCTAATAAATTATCCAAAAATGTTTCAGTCCATTAAGTTCATGGTCTATCAAGTTACCTTTGAAAGTTTCAAGCTCCATAACAAAGCCGCGTCGTTCTTTTGTCCAACAGTGATGATCTTGACAATACATGTCAAAAATTCATTTTTCTACATCTGTCAAAAAAAGTCCACTTTTTTGTGTGGTTTGTGTGCGTAAAGTATTACAATATTTCACTATCAACATACGATTTCATTATTAAACGGAAAAGCGTAAAAAAGTGCATTTTTTTTAACGGCTGTTGCTAGGCAACCGACAGTTTCATGCAACAACAGTGACAGATCCGAATAATAACGAAATCCTGTCATAAAGCCAGTTCTCATTTTCTTTAGTAACTAATAACCTATAAATATCTGATATACAAATGTTTCACCAATAATATTCTTAGCATTCTTACTATTAAATTATCAAAATTCCAAACTATCGCGGCGAATATATTCAAAATAATAGCATATACCTCTAAGGAACTATTGGACTTAATCTACACTAGGTAGCTGGCTGTTTGGCCGTCAGAAACTAGTTGACAACAATAATTAATGAAATTTGTGAAATTGGGCATCTATCCAGATAACGAATTCTTTATAACTATAATAATTCAGTAAATATGTATTCGACAGAGCCCCTAGCGGGAAAGTTGTGGGGTAGTTTCGATTTCTTCCGTTCTACATATATTTTGGGGTGCTGAATCCGAATTTGAGGTTTGCTAACAAATTTTCGTGACGCAAAATTGAAAAAAATGCAAAAAAAAAGTAAAAAATCAATTTTTTTTTAGTTTTTCGCCTATAACTCGAAAACTATAATTTTTTTCTTGATAATTTTCCTATTCAAAATGAAAGTACGTAAAATTTCCTACAAATTTCACTATTTGGTTTTTTTTTTCGACAAACAGTTCGGCCTCAAACGCTATTTGAAAATTGGCGTATTTCTGCTGACTCAGCAAACACCCATTTTTTTCACTTCAAAACTCTTATTGATTATCAAATGATATTTTTTTGTTAATTTCTCACGGAATTATATTGCAATAGAACTCAAGGTAAAAAAAAATTTTTTATTCGCTTGTCAACACCAAAAAAATACACCAACCAAACCAAATCGAAAATATTCAGTCATAGGACTTTGACAGTCTAGTTGCAGGTTATGTCGGCTCTTATAATATATTGTGATATATAATAATCTTTTCAATATTTTTTCAAGATGTTTCATCGAAATTTCAAGTTTTGTAAAATTTTTGAAAAGTTACCTTCATCATATTTTATAAATAAGGTATGCGCAGAGAACTGGGAGGCATCCACTCATTAGCTCAATAACAAATTAGAGTTTTGTAGTGGAAAAGTGGGATTTTCCTCAGTCAGCCGAAATAAGCCCATATTCCAGTAGCGCTTGAGCCCGAACGGTTCGTCGTAGAAAAAAACTTGTAATGTAAGATTTTCAGAAAATGTTATGCTCTTTAATTTTCAATAAGAAAGTTATCAACGAAAAATTCGTAGTTTTCAAGTTAAAAGCAATTAACCGCAGAAGAAAGAGATTTTTTAGGGTTTTTGGCATTTTTTTCAATGCTGCGTCACGAAAATTTGTTAGCAAACCTCAGATTCGGATTCAGCACTCCAAAAAACATAGAGAATGGAAGTAATCAAAACTACCCCTAAACTTTCTTGGTAGAAATACAATTTGATTAGATTATAAATTTAATTTAAGTAGAAATGAAAAGTGATGAAGATTGAACGGAGAAAATCGTGGATAGTGCAAATAATATGAGATTTCCTTGACATAGTTCAAAGAAAGACAAAGGTATTCGTTGCTTCACGAGGATTGTTTATTTATTTTGAATACAAATCTAAGAAAATGAAAAGTTACTTCGATGGACTACTAGTTATTCGAAAGTCAAGTCAACATTAATAATAATAATATTGACCTCAATAAATATGTTATTTCAATATTCGCTTAAAATTTACCATTTTGCGGGATAGTGTGAAGAGAAAGGGATTTCGACTCTGTCGAAGTTATTCGTTTGATTTGTTTGAAACTCAGCTCTCCGGCATACTAATCGAACTTTGTTCGAATAATGAATAATTTCATATTTCCAAAAAAATATGAATTGGTTATTTTTTGACAGTTGTAGAAAAAATACTGTATGAAACTCGTGAGTAAGCTGTTTTTTTTACTACATTTCCTACTCGTAGTATCACTTTACTCACTTGATACATAAATTACTATTAGTGTGAATATTTATCGCGCAAAAATGGCACGTTTAACTTATATCTACTGAGCGTATTGAAATTTTAATGATCATAGAATACGGTGATAGAAGACGAAGTTGTGACCGAGTAGTGGATATTTTTCATGAATTGCATCCCAATCGGGAACCCATTTCTAAATCAACCGTTTCCAAAACATTGTAGCGTTTTTATGGAACTGGAGATGTCAAAGATCAACCAAAAATGATACTTTTCCTGGTAAATGGATTTACGCAGGGAAGCAATTGAATGGCCAGCTAGGTCTCCCGATATGACCCCACTTTACTTTTTTTCTATGGGGTCACATAAAAAATGTAGTCTACAACAATAGGCCGCCAAATATCAAAGATTAAGACCATAATGAACTTCATTTAAACTTCATCATGTCGCTAAAATCTTCAAAATATAATGACATAATGATGACATGCCACCAGATACATTCATCAACGATATCTTCAGTCCACTTGACCTGTGAAGAAACTGAATAAAAAACAATAACATATAGCATATATCAAAAGCATCGCCTACTCAACATAAAATATCATTCTTCTTTCCAACCACATAGCAAAACTTCCGAGCTAAGAGGATTGGTAGGTATTTAAAAGCAGAAAGCATTAAGTGCGTTATAAGCTGATAATACATCAGTGAATAGCAGCCTCTACAGTACATAATTCAGGGGTGGGTATAGGGGATTTCGAAGTTAGTAAGTTGCTTTGCAACTATTCTCTGCATATGCCCATATTGCCCATATTATCCCAATTTGCTGCAACAATGGATGATAGATTGAATGGATGAACTGTATTGGAAGTGTTCCCAAAACTGCTCGAAAAATCATTGTTGGAAAAGTTCGGGTTTTGATTCAGTAAATGTTGTTTGAAATGGCCAATGGAAAAAATTAAAGGGCCAGGCAAAGGCCTCATGGAATAATTGTTATCGGTTAATTTTTCTGAATTTTTTTTATGACTTTCTGAACGAAAGTGTCCACGGGCCCACCTCAATCCTATGGCTAGTTTTCGATATACAGGATGTCACAGTCGGAAAGTGGCAATTTCTTTAAAGCAATATTGTTCTCAGGAAACCATCTTAAATGAAAATGTTTTGCGCGACAAATATTACCTGCCAATAATAAAATAATTTGAAACTGGTTTTTGATGAAAAAATAATGTTAGATACAGGGTGTGTCAAGCATTATTCAAAATTTAATTAACCTTATACAATAAAGATGTGACCAAACCAAGTAATACACTAAAATGCGCATCGTTTGAATATGGTAAAACTGACAAATTCGACATTTGGACACGGTGACATTGTATATTTTTATTTTATATTTTGAGCTTAGGGATACTCGACTACGAACTATTCGACATACTTCTGGTCCGAAATTGATATACAGTATGACACGAACGCTACGTGATGACAAAAATTGCAAAAAAGCGATTGTTTTAAAATTCACCATGAAATTAAAAATTTCTCCGGTTGAATTTGCCAATTTTTTGTATTACCCTTAGTTTGAGTACACTATTATAATGTCAAATACTTTGCTTTGCTATGATCAGTTTTTGGAATACACAGGGTGATACATTAAGAGGAACGACTATATACAAAATTTATCAAAAAGAGTTGTATACAGTGTCTTTCAAAAGTCTGGGAACGGTCTCATATTTCAGGATCGGCTGAAAGAAAATTCATGAAAATTTCTACTGGATGGTTTTTGATGATGCCTGATTCATTGGTGATATTGGCAATGTTGCCAAATGAATAGTTTTTCAGATACTGGAACATCCTAATTATTTTCATTGCAAACAATTCAGCGCTCCCTCATTATTAATGTCTCCAAATATCAGATTTTAATTTATTGTGGTTTTTGAAATATGACAACATGGCATTTTCGTTCAAAAGTCTGGGAACGTTCCAATATTTTCGAAACGTTTCGGAAAAAAATCATGAAAATTCATATAAGACGGTTTTTGATGATGCCCGATTCAACGGTGATATTGGCAATGTTGCCAAATTAATAGTTTTACTTATGGCTCCAATTATCAGATTTAAATTTGATGTGGTTTTTGAAATATGACAACATGGCATTTTCGTTCAATACATTTTCAATACGGCCCGAGAAAAATTCATGAAAATTCATACAAGATGGTTTTTGATGATACCCGATTCAATGGTGATATTGGAAATTAACAGTTTTTACAGTCATAAAGGGGGAATTTTTTTTTTCATGGAACACCTTATTTATATTCTTTGCAATCAATTTAGTGCCCTCTCATCACTTATGTCCAAATATAAAATTTTAAATTAGTATGGTTTTTCAAATAAGAAAATGGTTCGTTGAAATGTCTGCGAACGGTCCAATATTTTCAAAAGGGCTCGAGAAAATCTGATGGAATTTTATACATGATAGTGTTTTCAGACTTTAGACTTTTTTTTGTAGAGACATTTGAAAAATCGGGTTTTTGTGGAAAAACCAGTGAATTTGGATATATTAAAAAATAAAATATGTCAGGAAACATTTTTAATCACGCCTCAAATGCTAAATAACATCTTAAGGGAATTTTACGACCGCTTGGGATATTGTTAAGCAAATGATGGAAAACATTTTGAGCACTTAGTCAGATAGTTTTCAGTTTTTGTTATTTCATTTGATTTCATTCTGTATTGAAAAGGAATATAATTATTAAAAATTTTATTCTTCAAAAATCATCTTATACAAAATGATATTTTCTCGAGCCCTTTTGAAAATATTGGACCGTTCGCAGACATTTGAACGAAAATGCTTTGTTGTCATATTTCAAAAACCACATCAAATTCAAATTTGATACTTGGAGACAAAAGTAATGAGGGAGCGCTGAATTGATTGCAATGAAAATAATTAGGATGTTCCATTTGAAAAAATTGAGTTACCCTCAGTATCTGAAAAACTATTGATTTGACAACATTGCCAATATCACCAATGAATCGAGCATCATCGAAAACCATCCAGTAGAAATTTTCATGAATTTTCTTCCAGCCGATTCTGAAATATAAGACCGTTCCCAAACTTTTGAAAGACACTGTATAATGAAAATGTACATACAATTTGAATTTAAATTAGTTTTTACTCCTAAACTGTTATAACAAGCAAAATTACTTAGAAAATACATGCTACAGTAGAAACAGATTTGACTATACATTTCATATTGTATATTGATAAGATATTACATACTTTGTCTTCTATATACTATATAACTGAAAAAACTAAAAAACTTCTTGTTTCCTCTGTTATAAACACAGGTTGTTTCTTGGGAAATAAAAATTATTATTATTAATTGAAAGTTTGATTTTGTGGAAGAAATTCGATTCTTGACATGATTTTTTGGGTTTGTAACCTTCCACAATCTGAAAATGAAAAAAAAATGTTAATTCAAAGAAATCTGTACAAGTGTAGAAGGGCAAATTAATTAATTTGCCCGATAAGTTACTGCGTTCACAAGACTGCTTGAATTAAATTAATTTTTGTTATTAACGTATCCTACACTGAATTTGCATATCTGAAAAAATGAGATCAAATTAACCAAGAATACTTCTCTTTTTGGAAAAATGTTGACGTTTCTTTGGATTAACATTTTTTTTTTCATTTTCAGATTGTGGAAGGTTACAAACCAAAAAAATTTTTTTTGTTTTTTTATCCAGTTGGATTATACCAGTCGGGCCCTGTCTTCGGAGCTACGACACATCCGTAGAGCGCGCTGGTGACCTTTGCCCAGATAGCCACTCCCCACGTCCATGGGGTGAGCAACTACTGGGTCCGAGAATCATGTGCCCTGAGCAGACGGAGCGAACCAAGGATGACGACCTTCTGCGTTCGTCCGGCAAATGCATAAGGGTCTCAGGCGCCCCACGACACGCTCTGCATCTCGTGTCGGGGATCTCTATACCCATTACGCGGCTACGGTAGACCAGGGCGTTGAAGACACCATCCTGGCAAGCCATTATGAATCCCTCGGTCTCCGACTTTAGCTCACTTGACCTGAGGAAATCAAAGGTCAGGTTTTTGGATAAGCCAAGGTCTCCAATGTTCTTGAAGAAGACCCCATTGGCTTATCCTCGTGCAGCTGCAGGAGGACCTCAGTCTCCGCAGATTTGATGTGAGCTTTCTGCTGAACGGGTTCCAACTCAGTGACAGAGTTTGGGTTTGCCCGTTCAGTATCGAGTACGAGACCAAGTTCATCAGCTTCCCGGATTGCTGCCTTGAAAAGAAATGCTCCAATCCCGGTTTTTTCATGCAGAGAAGGGGATCTGAACTCCTCACGACTTTACAGGCTCCATCCAGCACCATTCTGTTATGTAGACACTCCAAACTCAAAAGTCCCCGGCCTCCCTGTTGTCTGGGGAAGTATAACCGTGGAACGGACGATTTAGAATGCAAGCTCTTATGAAAATGCATCATTTTTCGAGTTTTAACGTCGAGTTGTCGCAGCTCCTCTTGAGTCCATTTCACCACTCCAAAGGAGTAGAGTAGGATCGGAACGGCAATCATATTAGTTTCAGCAAATTTGTTCTTCCCCGACAGTTCTGACGACCAGATCTGTCGGAGTTTGTGCTGATACTTGCCGCGGAGAGAGTTTTTAACTGTGTTCACCTCTTGGGAGCGGCGTTGCTCCACTCCCAAGTAGGTATACGTCTCTCCGGCAGCAAGATGATGTAGGATGCTTCCGTCTATGAGCTGGACATCCTCTCCGTATCCCTCGAATCGTCCTCTTTTGAGATGAACCGTGGCGCATTTGTCAATCCCGAACTTCATTCCGATAGCACGCGTGTACTCTTGCACCACCCTTAACGACTGAAGTAGGTCCCTATTATTATTATTAAAATCAATGCATGACATCTTCAACATCCGTTAACATTCGAATAAATTCTCTGTATGACGACTCCCTTGACATCTTCCACTCTATTCCGTACTATATTTGACAATATCCTTCGAGTATCAAACCCGATCTTAAGGCTCAAGCTGAGCTCTATCAACACCAATACAAATCTTTCCATCCTCCATCCGACGACAATACCTCTCAAAATCAAACCCGAGCTCTGCCTCAATTCCTAATCCCCGGAGATCATCAGACTACACGAACTCCAAAGACCAGTACATGCACTCACCAGTAGTCTCGGAGGAATCGGTTATCCGCCGCGAGCATCTCCGTCCTCCTCTTCCTCTCCGCGTCCAGGATCGACCGTTCTTGTCGTCCTCTTTATTCCGACTCGCGAAAATGGCGTCTCTTTGTTGACTCGGTAACTCGTAGTTCGCGACACTCTGCGCTCAAATTGCATTAACCTTAACATTACATGCCGAATTGAGGACGTACCGAAACGTGAACGGAGGAGAGGGAAGTCTTTAGTCGGCAAGATGGTGACGGCGCCGCCACCAGACTGTGCGGACTCGTATAAATTAATTGAAGGTGAAATTGGCCCGCGTCTGATTCATTTTCGAAGGATGAGGTGGGTACGATTCATTTCCATATTTATCATCAGATAATTCAACTCATGTATAAAATCGTCCATAAGAAACGTCAGTTTTGGCAGTTTGATATCGGATGAATAGGAACGTAACTGTTTGCAAGTGGATAAACTGTTATTTACCTTCACCACGGCAACAACTAATATTTGTCGTATGACTTTATTAAATCCGACGCTGTACCCAAGGACGCGTTGCTATCAACAAAGCCAAATGACAACAAACTTTCACACTTTTTGTTACAAAGTGTTAATAATAAATTCTGCAATAGACAACGCCACTCCAAAAAACACCAAAAAACCAAATCATCAATTTGGAGGCAGTTTGAATTATTTTGTCGAGAAAAGGGGTGTGAACTATTACCTTCAACGTCGCAACCGGAAATCTCAAGCACATTGGCAGATTGGGCGTATAATATGAAGGAATAAGACGGAAATGAACACAAGGAGTACGTAGTTAAAACAATGTGGAATACTGTAGCCAAAATTGCGAAAGAAAAATATTATATGGATTATAAGATTGTGTTTCAAAGATGTGACATTTCAAGCCGCTAGAAACACTAAAAATGCTAAACGCAAGCAACTGCAGAGCAATTTAGATAAAAGAAGACAAGGTTCTATAGCATTAAGTAAAGAAGAAGTTATAAAAATGGCAGAGCAGTGGGATGAAAATACTCCAATAGGACTTCAAAAAAAACTTTTCATATCGCCGCTTTTGAATTAGCCTGCAGAGGTGGTGAAAGTGCGCAGTGTAAAATTTATTATTTCAAAGCCGAAAAATACAATAATGGAACATTGACAGGCATAGTGGAGAACAACACGGTCTTTTCTAAAACAGCTCAAGGTGGAGATAAAAGGTGCAGTGAAAGTAAGTGGTTGACTACAAATAAAGAAAATCCGAACGTGTGTCCTGTAAGATTATTGAAAATGCTTCTAGATTACAGCAAAAATCTATTTATTTATTTTAAAACGAAAAAAAAAAAATGTTCAACCCCTGGAAATTTGGTAAACAATTTCTCTTTCGTGTGTATCATGGTTCCTGGACATAGAGGAATAGAAGGTAATGAAAAAGCAGACCAACTTGCCAGACGAGCTTCTGAACTACCATTCATAGGCCCAGAACCAGTGTTTGGTATAAGCAAAACCCGATGCGGAAACCTAATAAATGAGTGGAAGAAAACAAAACACCAAACATATTGGGACCAAATCGAAGGGCATCGACACAGCACAGCCATGGTGAGGCATTTAAGCCAAACACTGACGGCTGACACTCTCAACTTGAACAGACCTAAGATACGCATACTTACCGGCTTACTAACCGGACATTGCGGCCTTAGGAAACACCTGTACACCATGGGAATAAACAGAGAAACCGTGGAGTGCAGACTTTGTGGTGACGAGGAGGAAACAGCCTCTCACATCATCTTTGAATGCGATGCGCTGTATAACAAGCGCTATAGAATATTCGGACAGACCAACCTAGAAATAGGCATGAATCCGAAACACCTAGCAAATAGATTACTAAACCTGATAAAAGACACAGGCCTATTTAACTAGGAACTACTGACGACAGAATAATACAATAGACCCAAGATGGTCTCAGTGTTAAGGGTCACCCTCACGGGTAAACCCTGAATCTGGCTCGTCAGCCTCAAACCAACCAACCAACCAACCATCATGGTTCCAACTACTAGCGTATCAAGTTTGTTGGTGCTACAATCGATACTCGTCTCAAAACCCAATCGCACTGGATTAAGAGAAGAGTAATTTATTGAACCATGTTAGGTACATGTCATTTTCATATTATCATCAGAGTGTGTGTGGATTAGGAATTATGCTGAAGGCGATTGAATTTGAGGCACTGTTCACAGTGTGTACAATCACCATTGTTGAATTTTTTTTTTCTATACGACTATTGTATTCTTCATTGATAACATATTGATTATTAGTTGAAAAATGAAGATGGTTCCAAGACATCGTGGATCCTAACTCATTATTCAACGGCACTCGGCCAATCACAGATTCAGAATTTTCAGAATCCACGGTAACTGAGAGGTTTAGACCAATGACAAAACAGCAAATGTACCAAACAAATGTCTCAAGAAGGCTTTGCTTCATTGGACTTGTCACGGCTTGGCAACCGCGATTGTCAGATTCACTGTTTTCTTTCTTAGTTTTAAGTTTAGCTCCTGATGAAATCTTCTTGAAACAAAGGTATTTCGAATCTGAACATTCTACACAATCTCGGTTTTTGGTCAAACAGAGTTTGTTTAGTCATATGTCATGCACAAATTTTGTAAGTAAAGTATAACCAGAATTATAAGAAGGTCATTAATCACCAACCATTTGAGATATCAGCAGGCGGTCATATGTCCATATTATATATATATATATATATATGTGTCCATATTACGCAAAGTTGTACCTGCCCTAATCATTCAATTTTGTTTTGTATGTAAATAAATAGATATAATGATATTGGGTTATTATCTATGTGCATATAATATATTATGATATATAACACACAAACATTTATAAACATCACGATAATGAATGCGATTTGAGTTCAGAAACTTTATAATTTTGAGATGTTTAGAATTAAATGTAATATACACACACTTACAAAATTACTCACTAAGATCAGTTTCACCAAAATTGATAATAATCTTTTGTTTGGGAAGTTTTTCTATATCCATATATGATTTTTCCACTTTTTTAATATGAAAAACACAGTTGGCCCAACTGCTGTCAGGAATGTTTGCAGTTTCTGTTTGAATGAGAGCTACCACATTTGAACTTAAGGTTGGAGAAGTATTACTTATTCGAACAGCTGACTTAAGCTGATGACATATATGTTCAATTGGGTCAAACATACAGTGATAAGGAGGAAGTCTGAGCACCGTATGTCCCAAGCTTTCAACCAATGAATCACAA
This sequence comes from Chrysolina haemoptera, assembly GCA_958298965.1. Taxonomy (NCBI): domain Eukaryota; kingdom Metazoa; phylum Arthropoda; class Insecta; order Coleoptera; family Chrysomelidae; genus Chrysolina; species Chrysolina haemoptera. The sequence continues at coordinate 2,033,799 of OY282601.1, read as the reverse complement.
AAATATTTCTTTTTTATCGAAAAACTGTGTAAAACTTCTAGTAACTGTTTTTTTGTATACTTTTCCTCATAGTACATATCATGATTTAACATATATTCTTGTATAGTGGCTTTGGTGTCTTTTGAACATGGTGCTTTATTTAATCTTCGACTGTGGTAGCTAGCATTATCCATGTCGATAATACTGTTGGGTGGAATATTTGGTATGATTTTAGTTCGAAAATGTGAATAGGACATTCATAAAATCTGTTGTGGAATGATCTGCGACTGAAAGACAAACTTTAGTCGCTATTTACCATCGTTCAAGATAACCTCTTGGTATGAGTTTATTTTGGAACCAGTCTTCAAATAATTCGGCGTAGTACCATCATGATAATCGAATAAAGAGTCCTTACTATTTTTTGCCGATAAAGACAACGCATTTGGTATAAAACCACTTTCGGTTCCTGCGTGAATTATCGTAATGCGTTTTCCTTTATTAGACGGCGCATTAGTTCGGCACAAGTCAGATGAGTCTACCCAACTTTTTTTTGGAATATCGTGTGTATCGAACCAAGTTTCATCTAAATAAACTATCGTTCTACCACATTCTCTAAACTCGTTTATAGCCAATAAATATTCAAATCTTCATTTCTTGAGGCGCGCAGATGTTTCTGCCACTACTGAGTTTTCTAAATTGAAATCCGTTTCGTAAAAGAGATGTCCTCAAAGTGTCTTTGCAACACTGGATACCAGTTTCATTATTTTTTAGCCGTTGCATTAAAATATCTAATGTAGGCACAATTTGCTCTTTATATAAGGCATATTGTTCTTCGAATTATATCTACATCACAGCCATCTAGTTTCCGTGAACCACCAGAGTCTTTTCGTTTCTTACTATTTTAAACACTGTGGAATACGGTGTTTTTGTTAAAGAAACACTTTCTCGCACAGCTTGATCCTTGGACATTCCACGTTCCAGAAGGGAAGCGTAAACATTTAATATAATTTGTTTTCCATGAGCGTGTAACATTTGCCGACTAGTGGTCAGAGGCGGATTCAGGTCCTCTGACGCCCTAGGCTACCAAAATTTTGCCACCCTTTTGAACTGTGATTCTATACTGAGTACGGCGAGATCATTGAGTCTATCTTCTGTCATTCTTCAACGCAAATAGTTTTTGACACGTCGTAACCAAGAAAAGCTGCGTTCTCCCGAGCAATTTGTTATCGGAACACAAACACACATGCGTAGTGCGATGTCGACGTTAGGATACACGATCTGTAGATCTTCTTCGTTAAGCCATTTCAAAAATTTTAAAGCTGTTTCCGATTTTTCTGGAATTAAGGAGCAGTGTGCACCGAAATGAACATATTCATCAGCAAAGCATTCTTCTAGATCAAACGGGTATATATTCTGTAAACTGACTGCTTTAACTCGGGTTTCAGGAAGGCAAATTTATCGTGAAATTTTTGATAAGCATTGCGTCGCTTTTCAAACTCAAAGTTTTTTCTATTACATTAAACTTGAGTAGTTTAATTCTGTTACGAGAGGTAATAGGAATTGGCCACCTTATTTGTAGATAAAAGGAGTGTTTTGGTGCAAATGTTTATCCTTGCATCGAGAGGGACACCTAAAAGTTACAGTTCATCGACGTTGCTGAGTATACCCATCACGAGTCTAGAAGCCAACTTATCGTAAGCCGGTTCATCCATACTAGACATTCGTCATCCACACGTGTGGGTAAATAACCTGAATTCCTTGGCGCATGGCAAAATTTTTACTTCGGTGTTTGTATATTTAAAAATTTATAAAAAAAATCCTTTCCTGCAAAATCTGCCGCCCTCTAGATTTTGCCGCCCTAGGTTGTAGCCTACTTAGCCTAGTGGGAAATCCGCCTCTGCTAGTGGTACAACGACCACCAGTTGAAGTACTAGCTTCAGGATGAGCCCACGGACGCCACATTTTTCACGACACAAAATGCGAATAGACACAACTGACAAGAGAATAATAGGTAATGAGTAAATGTTGTTTAACTTTCTCCCTTTTATTTGTGAAATAGACCATTATTGCTATAATCTCGTTAATCGTCCATTAGTACCAAAAGTCAGGTAGACAGGTAAGTAAATTTTATTACTGACACACATTTAAACATATCATTACCAAGGGTTCTAAATCAACTCAGGAGATTTTTTATTACCAAATATATTCAAATACAAAACTGTCAACAGAAGCCAAAAAAATGGAGAGCCTACTATTATTAAAATGCCAAACTATTTCATGAGATATTTGAATCCGGACCTGGGAATATTTTAAGGGGCACACACTTTCATTGCTTATCTGTATTCCGAACAATGGGTAATAATGAGGGCTAATATTTATTTACAACCTTACTAGATTGTTGGTTCTACTTTACCTGTGTGGTCCAGTGGTACGGCCCGCGGAAGAATTAAAGGTTGTTATAAGAGGGTGAGTTCGAATCCTACTGGTGGAAGTTTTTTTTTTTTTTTTTTTCCTCAAGTATTTAGTTATTCATCTATAATTGTTATTTTTCCTTATATTGCTTTGTAATTTATACAACTTTTCGGTAATAAATGCAATAATTTCGATAGATACCTATAAGTACCACAAACTGAGCTTTCGTCAAAAATTTATAAATTTTTGCGTAGTCGTAGAGAAAGTATAGTCTTCTACTCGCGTATAATGCACATTATTCTCTCGGATAATTCCGAAACGAGCCGTAGGAGAAAATTATTGCATATACTAAGGATATCAATATATTGAGTAAAAACATTCTCCTTGAATGTACTTGAATAGTCCTCACTATTGTGACCAGATAACTCGATCACAAATCAAATCATGCCATTGTTCGATTATAATTATTCCTACGAATCCAATCACAACTCATCGAAATCCGATAATTCCCACCTTATAAATAAAATCGAGTCGCATGTCTCAGCGAGTGCTTTCCTGCGGTTTCGATAAGTTCAGGCGTTTGTTCTTTTGAGTATATGGCACCCCCACAATAATCACACCCCGATGCATAATAACCCACCCTCGATTATGAGCACGCTGCGCCCTTTAATCAAGCAGCAATTAAATGAAGTTTTCTCGTTCTCCCTCCTCGTAATGAACCAGTTAATATACATCGCCTTGTAGACCGCGTGTTGCTCTGAAAAAGATCGCAAATTATCGTATGCGAGAGCTGCTCTTATTGTGTTTTGTTAATTCTTTATTTTATTCCTATTGTGATTGTTCATTCTGGACACTACAATATGATCTATTATGGCCTTTTATAACATTGGTTTTCAAATATCCAGAAGTGTTTTTCAATACTGTATGACTCTGAAGCATTGTAAGAACAACCAAGCATCAGTTTGTTTTATGTTTGATCTCGTGGTTTTCCGAAGAAATGCTATGGTGGAAGTCAAGAGTGGATATTTTGAATAGCAAAAATTCCTATAAACATATCTATAAACATGATTTTTAACTGAGTTTCAGGGTCTTGAAATAGTCATTTATATATCAAGTGAGTAAAGTGATGCTTTTTTTTACTAGTAGGAAATGTTGTAGGCGGAGTGCGGCATTCCTAAGAGTGAAAAAAACACTTTACTCACGAGTTTCATACACTATTTTTTCAAGGACTGTCAATAAAAATAACCAATTCATATTTTTTTGCAAATATGAAATGAATTTGGCATATTTTTATTGATTCATCATTCGAACAAATTTCGAAGAGTATGCCGGAGAGTTGAGTTTCCAACAAATGAAAAGAATAATTTCGACAGAGTCGAAATAATAATAATAAATGCTTTTATTGTTAGGATACTCAGTACAGATACTTAACCTAACAAAAGGCAGGATTCAATCTCCGCACATGAAAAATCATAGCAGAGCCTTGCTCTTCCATCCAACCATTAAAAATTAACTCATTATAATTCCTAATTTCAACAAGAATAACAAAAAAAAAAACATAAATCATAACTGGAGAAGTTACGGATTTCAGGAAAAAAAGATAAAGAATTATACGAAAGATTAAAAAATGAACATAACATAAAAAAAATTTGAACATACACAAATATTTTTGTACTACTCTCAAAGGAAGTGATACGATCTAAAATACAGGATTATGACATTTTTAGTTCATTTTATATTTCAATATTCGAGATATTTTTTTCGATTAAATATTGCTTCAATTTTTTCTTGAAAGTTTTCAGTGGAAGTAACTTGAATTCAGCCGGTAACCAGTTGTATAAGCGAACGATCTGATATGAGAAAGAGCCACAAAAAAAAGATGTTCTGTGTTTGGGTGCTGACAAATGGTTCCGAAATCTCAAATTGAGGTTATGTATGTCGGTTCTGAAAGATAGCTTTCTGAAGAGATAAGAAGGTTTTTCAGTTTTGATAATTTTATGAAAAATCGCAGCGGAGTGAAGTGTACACCTACCCTCCATGCTGAGCCAACCAATATTTTTTAAGTGATGTGAAACATGTTCCCTTCTTTTTGTGCCTGAGATAAGTCTGACACATGAATTTTGAAGCTTTTGAAGCCTCATTTTCCCTTTCTCTTCACACTATCCCGCAAAATGGAAAAATTGAAACGAATATTAAAATAACATATTCATCCAGGTCAATATTATTATTAATGTTGACTTGACTTTCGAATAACTAGACCATCGAAGTAACTTTTTATTTTCTTAGATTTGTATTCAAAATAAACACTCCTCGTGAAGCAACGAATACCTGTTTCTTTCTTTGAACTATGTCAAGGAAATCTCATATTTGCACTATCCTGCACGATTTTCTCCGTTCAATCTTCATCACTTTTCATTTCTACTTAAATTAAATTTATAGTTATCAAGAATTCGTTATCTGAATAGAAGCTCAATTTCACAAATTTCATTAATTATTGTTGTCAACTAGTTTCTGACGGCCAAACAGCCACAGCTACCTTTGATTACCTATTGTGGATTAGGTCCAAAATAGTTCCTTAGAGGTATATGCTATTATTTTGGAAATATTCGCCGCGATAGTTTGGAATTTTGACAATACTTATTTAATAGTAAAAATGCTAAGAATATTATTGGTGAAACAATTTGTATATCAGATATTTATAGGTTATTACTCAGGTTATTAGTTGCCAAAGATAATGAGAACTGGCTTTAAGACAGGATTTCGTTATTATTCGGATCTGTCACTGTTGTTGCATGAAACTGTCGGTTGCCTAGCAACAGCCGTTAAAAAAAGTGCACTTGTTTTAAGCTTTTCCGTTTAATAATGAAATCGTATGTTGATAGTGAAATATTGTAATACTTTACGCACACAAACCACACAAAAAAAGTGGAGTTTTTTTGACAATTGTAGAAAAATATGTTTTCCTTCTGCCCCTATAGAAAGTACACACTTTCCTCCCTCAAACCAGGGAGGAAACTCATACTTTTCCTCCCCAGGGAGGAAAGTACTTCTCCTCCCTCAAGAAAAAAGTAAAATAACGTTCTTGAAAAAAAAAAGTTGGAAGTGCCAACTTAAATAGAGAAATATTAAGAAAAGCAACTACTTTTTCAGAGGAACAACTGTTTATAGCCAGGAGAAACAACTTGATTATGACCATTTACAAGAGTTTAATAATTTGGAAGAACTGAGGGATAAACGCTGGAGAGGCGGGTGACAAAATGTGGAGCGGAATGTATTCGTTAGTTGGAATTGGTTCAGTTTTTGGTCCGATAAGCAACTCCAGTCGCGCTTCGGGTATAAAGTTAGTTGTCTTACAGACTAACGTTAAAAATTAGTATATTTTTAATTATCTGACAACCAAGGTCGAGTTGACGACTTGTATACTCCTGCGCCATATTGGAAGTGTAATTCTATTTGGAAACATGGTCGGCCATTAAAACTTGGGATGTAAAACAAACATTTACAAATGATTTCAAAGCCTCATTTTAGTTTTCTAGAAATAATTCATAGGTATCCCGTTTAGTTCACGCTTGAGTCGATATGAACATTAAAAATTGTTTATAAAAATATATATTTTTTATTCTTGACATTTGAAATCTTCCCAACAGATTGAAAGCCCGCGTGTTTTTTAGCATGAAACAATGGTATATTGACAGTAAAATGTAATGCGTTGGCCATTTCTGTTTCGTAATCGTTATTTTTCGGTAATATTGATCATGAAATATTTCGATATTAACTTGCGGTAGTAGTTGCCATAAAGTTTTTTCTCAGTGTCCATTTTAGCCATCAGTAATTATTTGGTTGATAAATCAACTATTTTCTGAACACCAAAGAAAATACACTGTCATTGCTGCTTGAGAGGGCGCTGGTGTGCAGCTGTTCTTAAGTAAATTCAGCAACGTTTAGGAAACGACCAACTGCTACCTATAGTCGCAGCAGAAACGTTGTAAAAACTCAAAAATGATAGGCCAAATTGGTGTGAAACAGGGTTGTGACAACGATGTGTTAACGTCGGCAACGCAACTTATGTTTGGTTGCACAACTTTTTCGAACACGTTGCCTCAACGTTGAATTGCTACTTGGGACGCCTTTAGAATATTTGTACAGAATCAAATGTAGTGATAGAGCTATACATGAAAGGAAAACAAAAACAATTTCACACACACCTTTGTGGGGCATTTTCCAAAAAGCCTCAGCACAGGACGAATCCCGTAGGGAAAGCGTTTTTGCAGCGGAAATAACTGGAGAAAACCCGCCCGGAGTCGGGACGGGTCCGGATGTGGCTCCCAGATTGATCTCTTAGGTGAACCTGCAAAAAACAATTGATTATCGTTAGTGAATCCCCGCGCAAATCGTGCTTCTATATAGAATGACTTTTACGAAATTCAAAGCCCAATAATTACCCAATCGAATGTTATGAATAAAATCAAATCTTCGATATGACACTAAGGTGTAAACACGATTAATGTAGTACATACATGTACTACATTCGCTTGAAAAAGATACTGTGACATGTTGCAAAGACAATAAATTTTGTGGAAATTTTAATCGTGTTTTTACCTTAGTGTCATAACTATGGATTTCCATCAAGTAACGGCCACGTCAATCCAAATTTTCGATATTTACAATGCAATAATTACCAAAAAAATTGTCAGTTGATAAATCGATATGATATGACTATAGAGAAACATGTCCTGACATACCAGGACGACGCTTATTGACATAATCCTATAGAATAGAAATAATCATGTCGAAAATCCATCAGAAAACAACTACTTTCCTGGCTAATACAACGACGAACGTTGAATTACATCTAATGAATGTCCATGCAGAGTTCCCACAAGGATGTCTCCGCAATTGTTAGTTGCATGGAAATGTTCATTGAAACATTTGGACCACCTTTAGATCGATTTCTGGGTTCTTGCCCTCATCAGTATAGGGTAGGTCTCTGCAGACAATAAACAATGTCTGCAACAAATGGTTCAACAAAATCTCCGTGTCAACGCAGAAGCTGAGACACCGCAAGCAGCCTAGCGTTCACTAAACCACTGGCGCCATCTGAACTCCAGCCCCTCAACCAAAGCAATACAGATACCTTTCCCGCAAACTATTCGAAAATATAGAATTCGATTGTCATCAATCTTTATATTGAAATTAGCGGTGTCAATGTTCATCCTCACTACTACTACTATTTTTTTTCGAATACTCGCTTTTTTTAACCTACTTCCTTGATCGATAAAGTGCATAAAATGGGCATATTTCCATGTGGTCGTAGAAAAAAAATATTACTTTACTTTATTTTATTTCTTATTTTATTTTACTTGCTGTATAAACTCACCATTACTCTATTAATAAACTATAATCCATATTCTTATGTTACTTTTATATGCCTGACTCTATATTTTTGTGATATTATTGTTATGTTATTTTGTTGAATCTGTTATGTTTTTTTTTCATTTTATTTTATGTAAGTATAGTGTTTTGTGTTGTGTGAATGTTGTGAATTGGATTTATTATATAGATAATACAGAATGAATTTTTATTATGTAAATAACTTTTTGACAATGCCCTAACTCAAACCTTTATTTTACCTGCTTTACCTTTCCTTACTTATATCTCGTTCCTTTTTTAGCTCAGCCGGTGAAACAAGAAAAACTCCTGGTCTCAGTTGGATTCTGGAATATGGACTGCCCTGTATATAATTCGAAAATATGCAATTTTAACAGTCAAATTTTTTTATAAATTTTTAATGCTGAAAGTTTTGTATGGAAATAAAAATATGGAATAGATCTTTCCTAAAACTGATACCCTTATTTTTATTATTGTAAAATAACCATGAAAATGCTTCTTAACTAAAAAACCTATCATCTGCTATCCTCTATGTTTTAAGAAATCAAACTACCTGCCCTCTATGATCTAACTTATCTACTACTGAAATTGTGTTTATTTTATAAATGCTGACAAAGTCCGATAGATGGCACCATTATCAAAAGTGAGGTTATCGTAAAATGCAAATGCTGTTAGCTTTGATTTTGAGATTTAAATATTAAAATTGTTTATAAAGATCATGAAATATAGTCAGTGATTAGATAGAAAAAGGTTCCGCGCAGTTTAAAATAGTTTCTCTGCTGTACTGCTCTGCTCTGCTTCAAAACTTGTGCAAACTGGAGTCAAAGTGTTGTGAAATAGTATAAATAGGTACCTTGTTACAAACTTACAAGTTTTCCAATTAGTACTACTTCTTGTGGTTTCTATTTTTGTCGTCAGGTATGTATTTTTATTTTTCTATTCTGCTTATTTATTGTACTTATATTTCAGTTGGATTTTCTGCCTCAAAGGTAGGTTTTTACTGGCTGCTCTCTAAATTTGTTGTTCATATACTTGTCGTTTATTTATTGTTATTTATATTTCTTCTTAAAATTTTGTAAACTTTCTCTTCAGAATCTCTTTTTGCTCTCTCCCGCGATACTTTTCTACTCGGTAAGATGCCTAAAAACCCTGGTGTACCGACTTATACCTGCAAATCTGGGGGATAAAACGAGATACATTCGCCAACTTGATTACGAGAAAACAAATGAATCCGTGGGCTGTTTTTCAAATATCCCGCGACACTTGAATGCACCGCCACCGTCGGTTTTCTTGTTAGGGTTAATTTTCATGAACAAAAGTTTGAAGTTTTGCGCACGATTCACGAACATGAAATGAATAAAACAATATAATTATTGGAATATACGGAATCACTGTCCCCAATCAGTTCTATTTGTTACATTTTCGACATGATTTATAAATTTTTTTGCTGAAATATAATTAAGTTACATTTCACAAAGAAGTATTGCAGTTCAGCTGCATCGCATGGAAATTCACCATTAGCACCTGTCAATCTCATGCCCAGCGCATGCTATCGCGCTGATATCTGTGCATTTGTGCCTGAGTTTTCACTAGGTATAAACTTTTTTAAAGAAATAAAGAATAATTTTGTGGCTTTGAGTTTAATTGCATTTGGGATTTGATATTTGTGATGAGTTAATGTGTTAAATTGTTCTTCCACTTTTAAAAAACCGTTCAATATGACATGTAATAGTGAAAATATTCCTATTGTGCAGTTTTGTTCGGCAGAAAAGTGTATTTTTTGATCAACTACACTAAAAAGATTTCACCATTTCAAAATAAACGGAATGCATGGAAAATAACCAAAACCTTAACAAGCTTACTGAAGAAAACATTGATAGATATCACTGATTTCAGTGGGAATGGAGAAAAATTTATATTTTTTACTTTATCGCGGACTTTCGCTACTTATGGAGGATTTCAAGAAACGGAGAGATATAAAAACTCATCCAGAGTTGATTGAATTGATTAGAAAACATTTTTGCCATAAAATATTGTCAACATGCATGGCGTTTTGAAATAAAATGTCTGTTTCAAAGTATGTTCAGATTCTAAGTGGTGAGTACTCAATTTTTGTACTGAATATAAATTAGTTACCTACTGTGTTCATCTTTCTGGATTGTCAGCACAAAAACGGAACATTATGAAATTATTAAAATATAAGGAAAATGAAGAAACACATCAATAATATAAGAAAATTGCACAACATTTTTTTTATTATACCACAACTATTGACTTTCAAATGGTTTTTAGATTTTTTTGGAAAAAATTACACAATTTTAGTAGTGTTATTTTTTCAATAAAACTTGATATTCCACTTCGAGTATGGACTACTACTTTTGTATGGCATACAAAAGTTTAATAAAATTCCTTAAAATTCAATTAGCAATCACAATCACCACGTCCTTGGAATGTTGACAGTGTTGACACGAGAAAGAGGACGCCATCTCTGAAGTCAATTACAAAAGTAGACCACTAATTCATTTGTTTTGTCTTCAAAAAATTCTAAACATAATCTAATCAGTCGGTACACCAGGGTTTTTAGACATCTAACTCCTCTGCAACCCATTTTCAAATTTTTCTTTTACTCTTGACGAATCACAAATTTTTATTTCACATCACTGAACTTTTTATTATTTAATTTTAATTTCGCACTGTCTTTATATATGTTTTCTTATGTCTAACTTATTCTACCTATTTACAAAGTGCTTCCATTCATTTTTATGTCCATTCAAGTTCTCCTTTCGTTATATTATTCAGTTTTTCATTTTTCCTCTGTCATTATTGACATTTCTCATCTTGCTTCCAAAATCATATACAGTATGTTTTTCTAATAATATAACTAATTTTGAATTTTGTACTGATGAAAAAGAAATATTTTGACCTAAATGTATATTTTAAACTGAGTTAAAAATATTTCTATACACTGGATGAACTATATGGATTATATTCAATATAATCAAAGATATAAAACAGGCAAAGTATTGGGTATTTTGGAGCTATTCATTTTTCATAAAATTCATTAAGTATATCTTTTCTTAACAATATATTATATTAAATATACAACTTTTATTTAATTTTATAAAATTAAATTAAATGTATGCAACCCTCCTCACATTTCCCACGCTTAATGCATCTCCGATTTCAACCACAGACCTCATAGAAGAAGTAGATGTATCATGCTAACATTCTGATGGCGCCTATGTGTTCGTCGCCATATGTAATCCGTTTTATGTTGGTACTACTAAAAGTCAGGGCCGGTGTCGTGTCATTTCTGATTCTGAACATTGTCCAGTGTCCAGTGATACTTTTGGAAGCATTGTGATTTTTTTTAGCATTCTTGTATTAAAACTTTGGCTTTGTTGGGTGGCTGTGAGTTTTCGAAGTCGATTTATTTTGTGTATTTTGTTCAATTAGGTTTTATTTTCTAATTGGAACAGTATATTTCGTGTAGTAGACATTCAAGATGCCGCGTTATTTTGTGCCTGGATGCCCAAACACCTACCGTAATACTATTGGAATTCGAATTTCATACCACAGGTAAATTAAATTAAGTCAGAGATACACAAAGGTGTGGAGGATGCATTATAATGTGTTTTTCAATTTTATAGATTTCCGAAATCTAATCAAAAAGATTGGTTGGTGGCAATAGGAAGGGATCCAACAGAACCTGTTTCGAGTAATGTTGTATGTTCGGATCATTTTAAAGAAAATGACTTCTATGAAAAAAATAATATGGGTAAAATTAGGACTTTGTGATGTATCACCAATTTACATTGAACAGATGTTATTTTGTGTCAAATTCCCTGACACCAAGATTAAAAATTGAAAACCAGCATTTATTCAAATGCACCAAACAGAAAAAAATATTTAGATTTGTCACATAGTAGATTACTCTATATTTCTTTTTAGTGCATTTGAATAACCACTTGTTTTTTTTAAAAAAATTCTCATGTGAAAATATCTTTATGCATTTGCCACCGGAATGTTGGGCATCTGACAAATTTGAAATCTCTATAGAAGTAGTCGAAATTTTGATTGCAAGATTTCAGAAAATAAAGTAGTTTGAATAAACACCTTTGAAAATACAATTCTATTTATTTCGGGTATATTATTATTTTACACAATTCCAATTTTTTTGTTTATATGGTTTTAGGAAAGCCGGCCCTGTATTTTGGGTAACAGTGGTGATTTGAAGTGTGTGGCTGTCAATCCAGGAAAGTAATGTACATCTCGCTTTGTTTTATTCATTAGAAGAGTTTAACCGATTGTAAAACAGTGGTGCCAACGTAAAGCGGAATCAACATGGCGGCCATGGATAAGGGGCTATTTTGTTATCATTGGAAGAGCGGCTGTTATATCTACTTCTTTTATGAGATCTGTGATTTCAACACATGATCGAATCTATTGTAAAACAACAACACGCCCAATGACATATTTATAAAATACCGTACTTGGAATTATGCCTGCTTATATCCACTTTCATTTGTCAAGCAAACGAAATCGATTCATCACGGCTACCTTCGCGACATCTTTTTATTCATACGATATTAAGAAAGAGTACATTCGATCGGATAAAGCCAATAAATCATTGACATCGAATCAACGAGTCAAAAAATTCACTTGTCAAAGCTCTGTAAAGGTTAACATCTTGTTCAGCGCTACCTCTGATCCCGTCATTGTTTGCTGCGGCGTTTCTGGAGGGTGATATATGAACGTGAGTAGCAAGAGATCTACGACAAGGTTTCCTCCATTGTTCTCGACGGGCGGTTATAACCACCGTAAGTTAATGAAGACAAATTTCAACCGTTTTGTGTTCTTTTGTTGCCGAGTAGGTACCGCTGATTGTGTTTGACTGCCGTTAGACATCTGAATTAAAGACAATGCGCAGTCGATATAGTTACATTTATCTATCGTTTTCATCGAATTATTCGATAGATTCGGTATCATATCCGAGTGCGGTTTGAGATCAATACAGACGATGATTTTTTGGTCTTGTTGATTGCTTAATCTTCGACCAACATCTCTTGTGTATTGCATTGTTGGGTACATCTCAAAATAGTAATTTATGTATCAAGTGAGTAAAGTGATACTTTTTTTTACTAGTAGGAAATGTTGACGCGCGACGCCGTAGGCGGAGTGCGGCATTCCTATGAGTAAGAAAAAAACACTTTACTCACGAGTTTCATACAGTATTTTTTCTACAAAAAATAACCAATTCATATTTTTTTGCAAATATGAAATGAATTTGGCATATTTTCATTGATTCATTATTCGAACAAAGTTCGAAGAGTATGCCGGAGAGTTGAGTTTCAAACAAATGAAACGAATAATTTCGACAGAGTCGAAATCCCTTTCTCTTCACACTATCCCGCAAAAATGGAAAGTTTGAAGCGAATATTAAAATAACATATTCATCGAGGTCAATATTGTTATTATTAAGGTTGACTTGACTTTCGAATAACTAGTCCATCGAAGTAACTTTTCATTTTCTTAGATTTGTATTCAAAATTAATGAACCATCCTCGTGAAGCAACTAATACATTTTTCTTTCTTTGAACTATGTCAAAGAAATCTCATATTTGCACTATCCACGATTTTCTCCGTTCAATCTTCATCACTCTTCATTTCTACCTAAATTTCACAAATTTCATTAGTTATTGTTGTCAACTACATTCTGACGGCTAAACAGCCATAGCTATCTTGGATTACCTAGTGTAGATTAGGTCCAATAGTTCCTTAGAAGTATATCGAGGGGAAAACTACTCTTTCATTAGGTGTACATCATAACATTTTCATTAATCCATTATTAATTTTAATTAAATTCATTATTCGAAATGTCGAAAACTCGCCAGAAATTATTTTTGCGCAAAAAAACATTTGAAAACTGATTCAGAGCTGACCAACTTGAGAACGGTTAAAGATAGACAAATTCTGCGAACTCCAATCGATTCAGAATGGCCAAATTAGTATATACTGAGAATTTGAACGAAAAAAAATCTATACGGACAAAAAAGTCGAGTAAGTCATGATAGATAATTTTTTGAATTTCTTTATTTTTCACTTTTCGAATTTCAAATTTTTGTCCCCGAACGTATTTTGACGTGCTGATTCCAAATCTTCGAACGAAAATATCTAAAATTCATCAGAAATATTTTTGGCATCAAAAGATAGACAAATCCTGCTAACGCCAATCGATTCAGAATTGCTGAATTAGTATATATTGGGAATTTGAACGAAAAAAATCGACGGACAAAAAAGGCAAGTATATCATGATAAATAATTTTTGGAACTTTTTAAATTTGAATTTTTCAAATTTAAAATTTTTGTCCTCGGACGTATTTTGACGTGCTGATTCCGAATTTTTCAACAATAATGTCGAAAACTCACCAGAAATATTTTTGACGGCAAAAAAACCATCAAAAAACTGATTTAGAGCTGACCAACTCGAGAACGGTTAAAGATAGACAAATTCTGCGAACGCCAATCGATTCAGAATGGTCGAATTAGTATGTATTGTGAATTTCGAGTAAATCGAAAGAAATAAAAAATGACTCGAAAAAGTTGCAAGGGGTTCACCCCTAAAAATCATGAAAAATACCAAGTCGTCACATCGACTTGAAATTCGCACTGTATACGTAAAATTTTATGCTCATTCCAAAAATGTATGATTTTTACGATTTAACTAGAAAAGGGTGTTTAACGTCAAAAATCCAATTTTCTAAGATTTTTTTATTTTTAATTTTTCGAATTAAAATTTTTTGTCCTCGAACGTATTTTGACGTGCTGATTCCGAAATTTTTGACAAAAATGTCGAAAGCTCATCAGAAATATTTTTGGCGGCAAAAAACCATCCAAAAACTGATTCAGAGCTGACCAACTCGAGAGCGGTTAGAGATAGACGAATTGTGCGAATGCCAGTCGATTCAAAATTGCTGAATTACTTAGTATGTATTGGGTATGTATTTGGGAATTATTTTATGATAAGGTACTACTAATGTAATATACTATTTTTCAATTGGTGTCCCTTTTCACCCATTTGAACATGCCTCAACGTGTTCAAATCGAACTCTCAAAATAGCCCGTTTTTTTAAAGTTACCATGGTTACATCAACTACTCGAGAACCGTGAAATCTAAATGACAATTTTATTAAGGTTATGCTGGACTTCCATTATCTATACGGACAAAGAAAAGAAAAAATTCGATTCTCTGCAATTTTTATTCACGACGTTTCAACTGCTGAGATCTACAGTCGTTTTCAAGTGTATAAATGCGACATTCTCAAGGATATTTGTTATATATGGCTGGTTTTCATTTGTGTTATTGGCCTGGGGGTTATTTGTCTGTGTCCAGGTGAATGGACAATTTTATGAACATTGATCTAACAGAAGTACCTTGTAAAGTCAAATGAAATATTACAAACAAATGAAAAACTTTTATTCAAACATTAACGAAAGATATTCTGATGTCACATCACGAATTTTACAGTATTTATTTATATTTCCATTATTTGTAATAATGAAACCAGTATAAAGTGCACCAATTGAAAAAATAACGTTAAATATCCATGGATAACTGATCTTTCAAACCCTTGCTCTATTTCTAGTTGTCTCAGAAAATGAGAAGTGACTCTGACGGGATTTCTGTAATTTTTGTCGCATATCGTTTTCTGTCGCCTAGCAACAGCACTTTTTCCACGCTTTTAGGTTAAATAATGAAATCGTATTTCGATATTGAAATATTGTGATACTTGGGGCATACAGACTACACAAAAAAGTCCACTTTTTTGATAGTTGTAGACAAGTAGTGTTATTTAATATCACTCATTGCCTCGTTATTTATGAGATTATATGAGAAATCTAGTCAGATGAAGTTCGCGTTTCCGTCAATTCAATTATAAACTTTCCAACGTCTCCGTGAATTTTAGATCTGAAGAACCACACAAAATAACCCAAACAATTCCCGCCGAATACGGGAATGATTTAATCATGCAAAGCCGGGTGGGTTTGTCGGTATTCATTTGAAAAGTTCTCACTGAAGGAATATACTATGTCTATTGTAATGTGCAAGCTTTCAGCATCCTTGGAAAAGTTGTGCTCGAAGTTTGAGGCTTTCATGAAACTGCAAGTACCGGTTTGTGCTTTTGACGACAGATTTCCTATATACATAAAAGTCGTTACACTTTTGCAGCAAAAGCGTAAAGCCTCTGAAAGTTTGACATAAAAGCAATCTTTTATAAATCCCCAGACTTCTAAACTCTCATATACACTCGAACTGTGTGTAGCGTTTCCCTTCAGTATTTATTCATTCGCGTGCAATTTCTGTGCACTTTGCTACGAATGAAAAATCCTTTTGATCTTCCTTTACCGTCACAATTGTATAAACCTACCTCATTAAACGCGAACTGCTAGAAATGTTTTTAAACGTAGTTTTTTAATTACTAGTATGTTCGTAACGTTTTAATTTTATTCCGTCAATTTAAGGCAGCCAGCGTACATGGAATCAGCGTAAAGGGAAAATATGCTAATATACTTCATATATCAGTTTTGAAATTTTTAATATCTGAAACTCGTTCGTGTTTCCAGCAAAGGATTTGGCAATATACAGGGTGTCCCAGAATAAGGACAAACTCCGAGGGTAGAATCCTCACTTCATTTTAAGGCTGAAAGTTCCAATAAACATATACCCTAAAATGAGTATTAACCGAGTTACAGGGTGTTGAAAGTGACACAAAAAAATATATTTTCCAGAATAACTCCATATCGGCTTAACTTTTCTTAATGAAATTTGGTATGTCAATTTACAGTATTCAGTTCCATATTTCAAGACAAATCATGTGTTTGTTACTCTAAACAGGGGCGTACGGCAAGTGGGTACCCCTATTCGCCCCTCCGCAAATTTCACGCTACTGGATTAATATCGATTTCGTCTTCTTTTTCTTAATCCCCAATATTTCCTATACAAAAAAGGAATACGTTTCGTTTCACAGATATCAACGGTTCTCGAGATATTTGAAGTTGAATAAATGCGTGCGTATTAAAATCTTTATTATTTTTGAAAGGAATGTGAAGGTAACTATTTATAACATTATAACCAACATATTTCATACCTTGCAATGAGTATAAATTCAAATATTTCGAAAATTGTTGGCATTGACGAGGGATTTTGTTCACAAAAATTTCCCGATATTTAAAACTTACATAGCCACTAACAAAATAATCACTAATGAGTATCCGTATAACATACGCATCCACTTATTCAACTTCAAATATCTCGAAAACCGTTAATATTTAGAGTTACAAACACATGATTTGCCTTGAAATATGAAACTGAATGCGGTCAAGTGACATACCAAATTTCATTAAGAAAAGTTAAGTCGTTATGGAGTTATTCTGGAAAATATATTTTTTTATGTCGCTTTCAACGCCCTGTAACTTGGTTAATACTAATTTTAGGGTATATGTTTATTGGAACTTTCAGCCTTAATATGAAGTGAGGATTCTACCCTCGGAGTTTGTCACCTTTATTCTGGGACACCCTGTATATTAATAGAAATGCCATACAACTGCATGGCAAGTCACTCACATATCCATAATTAGTCCAACCAATATAACAAAAATAAAGCCTGTTTTGCAAATTAATTCTAATAGTAAGCGACTTGCGCCATGACTTCGGGGATACTTTATAAATAACTAAAATTTTTTTTGTGCAATTGTTTAAACAATGATTATTAAAAAAAAGTGTCCTTTTTTTTTGGTTTTTTGTAAATATCTCAAAAGGTACTGGACGAATGGCTTTACTCATAAAAGACCGTTTGTAGAGAATGAAAAAACCTAATACTTGTCTATCTCACATTTTCCCATAAGTTTGGAGAACATTGTTAAAAATGCTTCTGAACACAGCGCTTCGAGTGAAAATTCGTCGCCGAGTCGTGCTAAGGTAGTAGTGGAGGGGGCGCCGAGAAGCGACGTCTTCGCTGTATAGAAAAAAGCGCCTTGTGCGCGCAACCGGTCTCTCACTTCTCCTCCGCTTCTCGGCGCCCCCTCCACTACTACCTTAGCACGACTCGGCGACGAATTTTCACTCGAAGCGCTGTGTTCAGAAGCATTTTTAACAATGTTCTCCAAACTTATGGGAAAATGTGAGATAGACAAATTGTAGTTTTTAACCTCAACTTCACAATGCCGCTTTAAAAATTCAAATCGGACCATTTCCCGTAATATGACGCATCATGCAAAATATGGCTGTAATTATTTTAAAACCCAATTGTAGGAAAACTATTGCAGCGACAATTTCCACCTTTCGGGAGCTCAACGTACATGATATTAGCTACCATTTCCCGAAAAATTATTTCTTAATATTGAAAATTGAGGGAGATACGAATTTTTGAAAAAAGGCCTTTTTTCAAGAGTTTTTCTGGCTTTTCTCGGCGAAAAATGGCCGTATCGGGATTTTCCAAAAATCATTTTGTAGGTTTTTTCATTCTCTACAAACGGTCTGAGTAAAGCCATTCGTCCAGTACCTTTTGAGATATTTACAAAAAACCAAAAAAGGACCCTTTTTTTTTAATACTCATTGTTTAAAATTTTGAGTTGCAATTTAGATTTTAGTTATTTATAAAGTATCCCCGAAGTCATGGCGCAAGTCGCTTACTATTAGAATTAATTTCCACAAAAAATTTATATTGGTTGGTCTAAATACTGCGTACAAAAATTGTAAATACAGATACAGGGTCGCTGATCTGTATGGAAACGGTCGATTACCTCTTAAAGTAATATAGCTAGCGAAAAATATTAGAATGCAAAAGTTTTAGGGGTTTTCAAAATCCATTATATTAACGAAAAATTAAGTATACAGGATTAGTCAAAAAGTCAGGTCGAAACAAAGTTGCTTTTTTCTAATGGGACACTGTATATTATTCCGTATTTCAATTCTGCTCAAAATTCTGAACAAAATTGATATAGCACATCATTTCCTAAATTCAACCGTTTTCGAGATATCGAATTTTGAAAATAACTTTTAAATGCTCAAATTAATAAAAAAAAGAACGAAATGATGGATATTTATTATGAAAGTCACAATAGGTGGAGTATGTGCATATGATTAATTGTACATTTTTTTAAAGAAAATAAAAAAGCGTAATTGTTCAGGGTTGATAAAAATGCACGAAACGATCAAGTGTATTTTTTAATGAATGTCCAGGATACTTAAAATTTTATGAAAACAACAGTTATGCCAGGAGAAAAAGAGAGAAAACAAGTTTCAATAAACAACAAATTTCTCTTTGGAATTCTATTTAATAAGGTGCTCAAAGTGTTTACCATTTACCTCCTGACAGAAATGACTTGTAGTGGATCTAAAAGCATGTGAGGAGGAATGGTATGAAATTTCATGCCTTATTCTTTCTTGCAACTCTTCGATATTTAGCGGCCTATTTTTGTAGACTACATTTTTTATGTGACCCCATAGAAAAAAGTCAAGTGGGGTCATATAAGGAGACCTAGCTGGCCGTTCAATTGCTCCCCTGCGTCCAATCCATTTATCAGGAAAAGTTTCATCTAGATATACCCGTACCACACGTCGAAAATGTGGAGGAACCCCATCTTGTTGAAACCAACAAATTGGGATTATTGTCATTCGAGAATAATCGTCTATGCTATGGAATAATATACCGTTGTAAAAGTGATAAATATCGTTCAGAGTTCAAATATCCGTTTATAAAATAGGGTTATATGACGTGTCCAACAAGAATGCCACACCATACATTTTCTTTTTGTGACCGTTGAGTGTGAACTTCCAATGTGGGTTTTGATCTGACCAATACCTAGAGTTGTGTCGATTTACGTGCCCGTTTAAACAAAATGTAGATTCGTCAGACAACAACATGTGGTTGACAGAATTGACATTTTCATAATAACTTCACAGAACTCGATTCTACGTACAAAATCGTCTTCACTCAATTCTTGTACCAAATGAATTTTATATGGATGAAATTCTTGCAGTTTGCAAATTTTTTAAATGGAATATCGACTCATATTATGATTCAAGGTCCTCTGTTGTGCCGAATTTATTGCATTTTCTACCACATCTAACATGACATACAAAGAATTTTCTTCATTTGAAACGCTTACTGGTATTCCACTTTTTGGTCGATTTTTGACACCTCCAGTTTCATGAAAACGTTGCAATGTTTTTGAAACGGTTGATTTCGAAATGGGTTCCCGATTGGGATGCAATTCATTAAAAATATCCACTATATACTTGGTCACAACTTCTTCTTTCTATCACCGTATCTTATGATCATTAAAATTTCAACACGCTCAGTATCAGTTAAACGTGCCATTTTTGCGCGATAAATATTCACACTAAATGTATTTTTGACATGTGTTGTCAAGATCATCACTGTTAGACAAAAGAACGTGGCGGCGTTGTTATGAGGCTAAAAACTTTCAAAGGTAACTTGATGGACTATGAACTTAATGGACTAAATAAAACATTTTTGGATAATTTATTAGAAAGTTATTTTCAAAATTCGATTTCTCAAAAATGGTTGAATTTAGGAAACGCAGAATTGAGATGTGGAATAATACAGAGTGTCCCATTAGAGAGAAAGCAACTTCGTTTCGTCCTGACTTTTTGACTGATCCTGTATACTTAATTTTTTTTTTGGATTTTGAAAAACCCTAAAACTTTTGTATTCTAATATTTTTCGCTAGCTATCTTACTTTAGGAAATAATCGACCGTTTCCATACATATCATAGCGACCCTGTATATGTGAAATGTAGTGACATTATTCTCAGTATCGGGTATCGTCGCGAACTCATCATAACAGAAATATATATTTTCGAGAACCCTCATGAAGTTAAATTAATACAATTATCCCCATCAGTATCGATACTGACTAAAAGGAAAGTAGGAAAATTCAAAAACCTGAATGTATTCCATCAATAGGTTCATGAAATCTAACTAACAAAAGGCACTCACTGATTTGAATAATATTTATTGGTACGAGATGAATACTGCCTACCTCATAATATGTATGATTGCAGATATTGTGAGAAATTCTTAACCCACTATACCTAGAAGCAAACAAAAATTGAAAATTTAAATATATTCCAGTAACGACAGACAAACTTGAGCCAAAAGTGAAGAATGAATTTATTGTAGCAATCAGGGGTGGAAGCTCAATTTAAAAAATGTATAATTTTTTTTGTTATTATTTCAGATAATATAAGATTTATCAAAAAGCGATTTCGATACGTTGAGAGATAATTCAATTCTCCAAAAGAATGATTTTCAGTTATACTTTATGAAATACGCTCGTTTTCTCGAAAAACGTAGTTTAACGCCGACATCACATTTCAGGCTCGCGCTAACCCGCCACTGCAAGTTCTGGCAGGGCCAAAAATTAGATTTATCATAACCTTGCTAAAAATTATAGTAGAAGGAAATGAGGAAGTGTATATCGTTCCTGAAGACTTCTACTTCCTCATGCAAATAAAACATGGGATTATCTGAGTACCTAAAATGTGTTTTGTTCCACTTCATGTCGATATGAAATAATTATATACTGAAGCAGGAATCAGTACCCTCTTTGGGCCATATGCAACAGTTTTCGACTAGTGAGACAAGTCCCACTTATACATGCCAAAGAAAACACTGGGTTTTACTCCTGCCTCAGTTTTCAACTCACCCATAATTCCGGCAATTTTTCCAGTAAATATTGAAAATAATCGCTCATACACATCCTACATAAAAAATTAAGTACGTGCAAAATTTTATTAAGATCGGATTAGTGGTTTCGGAGTTTATCGCGAACAAACATCGTGAAACGGGGTTTTTTAGTGATTCGCACGAGACCAACGAGACGAGATTTTCATAAAGTCTTGTCTCGTCTCGCCGATGAAATGATAAGTCTCGTCTCAAGTCTCGTCTCGCAGCCTCCAGTCTCGTGTCGTCTCGTTTCTCGCACGAGAGTCTCGTAAAAGTATCGAAATCTCATCATTAATAATCTTATTGCTTCAGTGCAACAAGGAATACCTGAATACTTACTGATACTGAGAAAATACAATTGTTAAAAAATAACATCATGTATTTGAAAGTAATACAACTAAAGAAAATAAAAACCTAACATTATTTTATAAATGAAATAACTGAAAAAGTCAAAGGTAAAAAACAACCCTTAGCCCTCTCGGTTGCAAATCATTTAGTTTTTCACCCAGTCGTTTAGGCATAACAAACATCGTGCAGATTCATTGTTGAGGCGATTTCGATGCTTTCTTATAGTAGATGCAGCACGTGAGAATAATCTTTCCGCCGGGACTGAAGTAGCCGGTATACTTGAGAGATCTCGTGCCATTAAACTTAGAATAGGAAATTCGGAAGCGTGAGTTTTCCACGATTGTAGTATATCTGTTTCTTTATTACATCGAGGCATAGAATAATATTTTTGAAGCTCATTTGGATATATTTTGGATGTTTACTGCGTAGGTGTTTTCTTAATCCAGTAGCATTTCTTCGTGACATTTTAATTTCCTTCGCATTTAAATCATATTCTTGTAATAGTCCTTTTGTATTTGCATGCGAGACGAAGAGCGACTGCTATTTAACGAAGACGACAATTCACTTTAAGTCACAGTATCACTCAAACTAATATTGTCTGGTATGTAAATATCCTCAGTTCCACTAAAAAAATTACCGGAATTTGATTCATCTTCTAAAGTCAAAAGTTCGCTTTTTTTCCTCTTGAATCTGCTCATTTTGAATTAACTTGGCACAATTCAGCACGCTCAAAAATTCGAACAACTACCACTATCCACACCGAACAACGAATAACTAAACTTGGAAGAAATTTGAACTTTTATTTTCAATAATGATCTTTATTTATTTCGATCACAATAGGACAATTACATATCACAAAATTTATGGCAGTCGGAATAGGGTTCAAATAGGGTGGCGGCGGCGCGCTTCAGAAAGACAAAGTGATTACCGTCAACCGATCCGATAACGCCGGCAGAGACTTTTAAAAGAAATTCTTGGTATTATACTAATAATTTTTTATTAAAAGAAAATGATGTTCATTCAGTTTTTTTTAAAATATTTTTATTGGCTTTTCGAGTCCGCACATAAAAATATTCACCTGCGAGACCTCATGCACGAGACTCGAGACGAGACCAACAAAAGTCTCGTCTGAGTATCGTCTCGAGTCTCCTCTCGAAAACGAGACGAGACCATGCGAGAGTCTCGTACGAACCACTAGTTTTTATATGAAGAGACCAAAATCTTGAACATTGCTGACTTCAAACAGAATAATCAAAAATTATTCCCGAAGTCCTATTATGAAAATTATGTTTTCTATTTTGCAAAACCGAATACTTAACAAAAAAAGAAAAATTTGGAGATTGAAACATATAATATGTAAAATTGGCTAAAGCTTTCGCGGCCGAAATTTTCACTATTTTGAATCGGGTTTGAAGGCCGTCGTGGTTTGGAATACTTTCCTAACGTTTCGCTAGCGCGAGTGGCTAGCTTCTTCAGAGGTCTGTTCATCTTCGTTCTACTCCGATGACTGAGCTAGGTCTGACTCTCAAGTCATATTTATGGGTCGTAAGGTAGTTCTGGGTATTAATTACCTGGGTCGCATTTGCACTTGTTATTGTGGTAGTCGAAAACATCTCCTTATTACCTGATGTCATTAATTCGTTACTTGTCCTTTCCCTCGCATTTCTCAGAACAGACATATAATATGTATACAAAAAACAAGTAATATTGATTCATTGAATTACATACAAAATCTCTCGAAGCAAACATCTGGTTTCTTCTTACAAAAGTGAATTTGTTTTTCAGTTATGTTTCCTGTGCCAAATCATATCACACAATCCTCGCAAAAAACTCTCCTTTGAACTAAGTAAACTCTAACAATAATGAACATCGTTAAGTGTAAAAACCTGTAGCGAAAGTGCGATTGACTGCGGTTTCCAATTACATGGAGGGTTTTGACTGATATACGCCGATTTGTATGGAGACTGCGGCTGAGGATAACCCTCTGTAGAGCCGACTACCCGAATATAAAGTCACCGGATCTCGTAATTATAAAGATCTGAACTTATGGCCCTTTGATAGATGTGGAAAGATCAAAGGATTCAGATGAAAGTCAAGTCAAAAAAGAGACCGCACGGTTTGTCATCGAAAGTGGTTTTATATCATACCCAGTTTTTACAATCACAGATCGATAATTATAATTAATGAGATCAATGCAATGAATCAGAAACGAGTAAAATAATAATAATGTTAACAATAGCGGTCAATTCAAAAATGTACGAATATGACAAGCAAGTGAGAGTGTATACATGATTGACATATAAATAAAGTTATCATAATTTTTTGTACAGATCTGAATCGTGTAAAAATGTTTTCCTACAAGCGTGCGTGATTCACCCTCTACCTGCACGCAATTCAGTTTGGAAAGTGTCATTTTCCCACAGTTGTGCGGGAAAAGTTTTCCCACACTAGTGCGGGAAATTTTTCCCACACTAGTGCGGGAAATTTTTTCCCACACTAGTGCGGGAAAAACATTTATATGATATCCTCGTAAAATATAAGTGGTGGGTGACAAAATATGAAAGTTCAAGCTTTTTTGTTGCAATACTATTTTTATTGAAAAAATGAACAAAAAATATTGATAAATAAAAATGTATTGTTATGAAAATCACCCTATATATAGGCTTTGATTGATCTGATAACGAGTAGGTAACAATTGATGTTGTTGTCATGCCGATCAATACACAAATTTGTTTGTAATTGTCAGAGTGACAGACAAAGCGTTACTTATATAAAATTTTCGATTCAGTGAAATTGCCACAATGGATTAGTCATCTGATGAAGAACTTCCACAAGAAATCGTGCAAGCAGCTACAGATGCGAACTTAGAGTTATTGCCAACGAAATCTAAACAAAGGTATGAGAAGCAATACACGAGTTTTATTGAATGGTGCAACAATAAAAAAGTGAAAACACCAAATAAAGAAGAAGTATTCTTGGCTTATTTTCTAGAAATGTCTAAAACATGGAAGCCGAACACTTTATGATATCTGAAGAAGCAAATGATGGTTATTTTTTGAACGTATAAGACAGAAATTATGTACATTTACGTCCAAAAGAGACTCCTCACCGTCGTTTATTCTTGTATTACAAAAGTGGAAAATGTACTGTACAATGTGTAGGAATCAATACCATAGGAAAGATACCCTCCGAAATAGCAGTATATCTGCGCCTTCAAAATCCAGAGCTTTACACTGGTCACAGCTTCAGGCGTTCCTCAGCCACTTTGCTTGCTGACTGTGGTGTGGGTATAACTAATATCAATCGCCTAGGATGGAAATCGACTTCAGTTGCAGAGGGGTATTTAGAAGACTCCACCAATCGAAAAAAAGAAATGTCCAACAAAATTCTCAATTTGAACACTACATCGTCTTCCGGGTGCATTTTAGAACCATCCACGTCTATATCGATCGGCGACGATTTGATGCCTGTGCCTGAACATTCGATTTCTTTCGATAATGTATTGCCCGAGTTCCCTTCTTCAGAAAATCAGCCATCTTCAAAAAATATGCTGGCTTCCGCTATAAATTTACATAATGCATCAAATTGTACATTTACAATAAATATTAAGAATAATTAGTGGACAGTTGTTTCCATTTGCATCAATAAATAATTGAAAAAATGAATTTGTTTCCTACGCTTGTAGAAAAAGTATTGTTCTCAACTCATGCGGAAAGTATCTTTCCGCACTTGTTAGGAAAATTACTATTTATCTAACTAATTTTTAAGAATTTGATTTTCAGATCATTAACTTCAAATCAAACAGGTCATTGAAGATGTTTCAGTAGATAGGTAGGTATTATACAGGGTGTTTCCTACGGTTCCTAACTGCAGGTGGTAATTCGTTAGGTCATTTTAGGAAGAAAAGTTCCTATTAACACATATCCGGAGTTGCTTCGTTTCTGAGATACAGGGCGTTGAAATTAAAGAAAAAAAAACGGTAATTATTAAATATCATGAATATCCTGGAACCGATTTGGTTGAAATTTGGTACTTTTATTTGAACTAATAAGGCGCTTATTTGGCCCTATTTATATTGAAATTATTGGGGCCAGTGGCGTCTCAGTGGGCACCACAGCCAACAATATTGTAAAAAAAAAGTACACCACTGACTTTTTTGATTAAGCAACTGAAAATACAACTTTTTGGTCTCCTGTATTTTCTTCATATCCAGCTTCGTTTTCGAGAAAAAATTAAAGCCACTCTATTGCATATCATGAACACCTGCATTGGAGACCAGCTGACATTGATAGTAGGGTTTTTCCTACACATATTTCATTTCAAATTGAAAAAGTTGATTTTTGTTTTGGATTATTGGTTGTTATTTATTCACCATCCGTAATAATTTAATAGTATAAGCGTACCTGCATACAATAATGAATAATGGCCCTTAAATGCAGGACAACATAATTGTCATAGCAGTAAAATTAGAGTTGTCAATTAGCAGCGATTCCATCATGAATAATTATACTAACACTGAAATGGCTGACACGCACCTTATTTATGGATTAGCAAATGGAAATTTGGGAGAAGCACGAATTCCTTGCGCTAAAACATTTAGAACGATACATGCAAGATTATGTGAAACTGGGAGTTTCAATAAAAATGCAGGTGGTGGAAGACCAGAAACGGTAACAACGCCTGAACTAGAAGAAGCTATACTTGATGCGATAGAAGAAGATCCTTCAAATAGTACCAGGAAGATTGCACTGCAAGTCAGCCAATAAACCGTTTGGAAAGTTCTAAAAAAAAACCTCCTATACCTATACCACATACAGCTCTACTGCCTCGGGATTCTCATCCAAGATTAATGTTTTGCAGGTGGTTAATTCATTATGATGGAACACAATAATAATTTTTTACCAAATATTTTATTTACGGACGAGGCAAATTTTTCACGAAATGCTATTATGAACTTTCCCAATAACCATTATTGGGCTGAAGAAAATCCCCACGCTATTAGAGAAAATCATTTTCAGTATCAATTTTCGCTGAACGTTTGGGTAGGAATTATTGGTGACTACCTAATTGTCCCATTTTTTTTAACAGAAATATTAACAGGTGAATCCTACACGGACTTTTTGCGAGATCATTTACCCATTTTGTTGGAAGAAGTACCCATACTTGTAAGAGGCAAAATGTGGTTTATGCACGACGGGGCTCCAGCTCATTTTAGTGTTCTTGCTCGTCAGCATCTCGACATCACCTACCCTAATCGCTGGATTGGACGTGCAGGACCTCAAGATTGGCTAGCTCGCAGTCCTGATATGAATCCTCTAGATTTCTATTTATGGGGTCATCTGAAGGCTCTGGTTTATAAAACTCTTGTACTAGATGTGAATGACTTGAGGAACCGAATAATTGACAATTGCAATGTAATAAGGACTACTCCAGGAATTTTTGAACGGTGTCAGACAATCAATGGCAAATCGAATGCGGTCGTGTATTTTATCAGAAGGTGGACATTTTGCTCATTTACTGTAATATCGCAATTGTTAATATTTTTATTTTTGGTCTTTATTTTATGTTTTTGTTTTTTCTCGAAAACGAAGCTAGATATGATGAAAATACCTACAAGAGACCAAAAAGTTTTATTTTGAGTTGTTCAATCTAACAAAACTAACCAACGAATTATTGATTGCTTGATAATGTTTAAAAATGCCCGGGATAACGATTTCTTCTATTTGCATAAAAATAATTTCACAAACTTCAACTTCATTTGTGTTCGTCTCAGTTGCAGTAATAATATTGATAATAAACATTTGTCGTACTTTTTTTTATATAAACCCTATAGTTTACAAATTTTAACTTTTTTTATATACCCCGACAGAAATGTATATATAAGTATGTTAACCTATACTCTAATTTCATTGTTTATTTAGATTATTAATTATTTCCTAACTCTGTTTTTCTTTTCTTGCGAAACAAGTACAACAGTGCTTATCGCAATTCAACTTTGTTCACATTGTTTTGTATATGAATAAAGTTTATTATTATTATATTATATTTCAAGAATGACGTAGAGAAAATTCTCAGATACAAACTTATTTACTCTACGTTATTCTTGAAAGATACTATACTTTCCTCAAACCTAGAAGTGTTAGCAGAAACATTCTATCGGGTCGATTTTTATTTTTACAGTTGATTTTTTTTTTTTCAAATATCCAACGTGATGACTTCGGTTCAATATGCATTTTATCTATTCAAACAACAAATATCTTGTTATAAATTGGATTAAAAAGTCGAGTAGAAAGTGTAAACAAACTGATTGTTTCTGATATACGTTTGCCGACAGTTTATATTTTCAAAAAAAGAGAAAGCCCATTTTACATTCGTTGAGAATGTACAATGAATATGAATCTTAATTATTTTGGTTTTCATGTTGCAAACCAAGATAAAAAGTGTGTGCCTCATGTATTTCGTGAATGCTGTAGAACCACTACTTGATGGAAATCCATAGGTATATTACATAAAGGCGCTAAACAAAAATAATATGTTTTTCGGTGTTTACCAAAAAATCTTTCCAAGTATTACTGAAACAAAACTTAAATTTTTTTTACAGTACATTTCTTGCACTCGAATATGAATTTTTTCACTGAAAAATTGGAAACTATATAAAAGAGGAACAGAAGGAACGTTTTCAGTTAGATTTAATGAAAAATCTAAGAGCGACATCAAGTTTTTTGGGATGGAAACATGTTAGGGAACCACTGTTAGTCGATTATAAGAGAAACCGACCCAAAAAACATAAATAGAAGGTAAAAATTAGCCATTTTTCATTTTCTTCATTAGTTATTCCTACTAAGATGCGTTTCTCAATTTTTAAGTAAATAAATATTTCTGAAACTAGACGTGACTGAATATTTTTATTCTCTTCTCTATCAGCGATTCTTGCTTGAATAAAAAACCACTTTCAGCTGGTGTATCAAAACCGTGTAAACTAGTGTAATTATGGTATGCATATGGAGGAACATGGATATAGAAGGTATGAGAGAATAAAAATCATCGATGATCGTAAATAATATTTTAGAAAATTACTCCTAAATAGCCCTAAATGGAAGAGCAGTGTAAATATATTATATACATGTATCGAGTCATATACAAAATCTTTAGATTATCAATAATGAAGAAATACAGTTTCAAGATATAGTGAATAGGGTTATTTGTCTATTGAAGACACCTATTCATTTTTTGTTATTATTATTTTCATCAAAAAGAATCATGATACTGACTATTATTGGAATAAAATATGCATCAAATTGAAATAACATGAATGACTGATGTCTATAAAGAAAATAAAAATAGTCCATAATAATAAAAATTGGGCGGGTAAAATCAAAAAATTAAGAGATGAGTATAGATAACATTTTGAGTTATGATTTTTGTTCGAAAATATTAATAGGATATTCATAAAATCTGTTGTGGAATCATCTGCGGCTGAAAGACAAACTTTATAGTCGCTATTTTCCATCGCTCAAGATAACTTCTTGGGGGGTATTCTTGAACGATGAAAAATATATATACTATTCATATTTTCGAACAAAAATCAAAATGCAGTGCCCATGACAGGTCTATGTCAAAAAATAACTTTCAAAGTGTTACCGCAAAAGAAATATTTTCAAAAATTCCATCCTTGATGTTAATAATTGCTTCTGAAGAGCCTGATTTCCGCGCGATTATATCAATCTTCCTGATGAGCTTGGCAAAGCGAAATAGATTTTCGTCGACTAAAATGTATTTGGGATTGAATGCGAGAGAAGCGAACCTTGCTTCAATGAAATGAACGATTTCTGTGAGTGATATTTTTTAATAACATTCTCCTTATCCTATTCAATGAATTTTCAATGAAAACTAGAGAAAATTAAAGAAATCAACTATCTGAATGAAAATGAGAATATTCACTTTCAGATTTTTTCTTTTCAGTTAGAGACCTTTCACAATATCTATCAGATGTAGTTCAATGTCCAGCGTGGTTTTAGCCGGGGAAGTAGTTGTTTTCTGTTAGATATTACAAATAAATTACATTTTTCAATTTTTGTGGAGAATGTTCCCCTTTTCAACATGAATACCTCCCAAGAGGTTATCTTGAACGATGGAAAATAGTGACTAATGTTTGTCTTTCAGCCGTAGATGATTCCACAACAGATTTTATGAATATCCTATTCATATTTTCGAACAAAAATCAAAATGCAGTGCCCGTGACAGGTCAATTTCAAAAAATAACATTCAAAGAGTTACCGCAGAAGAAATATTTCCCTCATATCCATCCTTGATGTGTATATTTGCTTCTGAAGAGCCTGCTTTCAAATTCTATCAATCTCCCTGATGAGCTTGGCAAAGCGAAATAGATTTTCGTCGACCAAAATTTATTGGGGATTAAATGCGAGAGAAGCGTACTTTGTTTCAATGAAATGAACGATTTCTGTGAGTGTTATTTTTTAATAACATTCTTCCTATCTAATTTATTTAACTATTTTTTCAATGAAAACTAGAGAAAATTAAAAAAATCAACTATGAATGAAAATGCGAATTTTCACTTTCGGATTTTTTCTTTTCTCTTTAGTTAGAGTTTTTTCACAATATCTATCAGATGTAGTTCAATGTCCAGCGTGGCTTTTACCAGGGAAGTAGTTGTTTTCTGTTAGATATTACAAATAAATCCACATTTTTCATTTTTCTGTTTTCATGGACAATGTTCCCCTTTTCAATTTTGAGTTATCATTTGCCATTCATTGACAATGAATGAATAAATTATTAATAAATTAAAAATTTCCAGTTATAAGCCTCGAAGGCTCATTTTTTACTGAGACTGATTACCTTTATACAAGCGTTAAGAAATTATTGATAATACAATTGTTGAAATTAATCCTGGAAAGTGGAGGTATGCATGTGACGCAAATTAACGAAAAACGTCCTACCTTTACGTCCGAGCAGTATCAAAAACCACCATTAACCGTCCGAAATGTCACTCGTCCAACTTAACAAGCACAAAAAACAAAAACCAACGAAGCAAGTGTAATTCTAGACGAAAACAAACAAGCGTCACGGCCAACTACGATTTCTACTCGATTAAATTCGCGGGCGTACACCTATTACGCCTCGGTTCCCGATAATTGCCGCTTTTCTTTGTGGTCCGTTGATCTTTCGGAAGAACCACGTGCTCAAATGTTATATTCGGTAAGGATCTGTGCTTCGCTACACGAAAGGATACAGAAGACTGGCTTCGGCCTCATGTCACTCTCTTGTTCAAGGGTGACTTGATCCAAGGTACAACAGGGCGGGGCTTATCGCAGCCGCGCCTCCGCCGCACAGAGGTGGGGGTCAGCGATAAGCTCGAAGAAAGCCGATCCGTCTCAATGTAATAAGGATAATCTTGGCATTGTTTGTTGGCTCCTTCTTTGACCGGTTCTCGGGCTGCTCATTCAGCAAGTTAACACTACCCGTATATGTGTATCCCCCAACCGGTCAAACCGAAGCAAAATTTAATACTTATGAGAGCATCGTCGATGCGGTCCATGTACACCGAACTGGTTCATCTTTGTTTCGGATGGTATGTCGATGATTTTTCTTCGGGAAAGGTGATAAGACTGGGTGATTTCCGTCTGGGCGTATTTCACCGATTACGTCTGCCTGAATGGTCGCGCTAAACGGTCGATTTGATTGGCGGAAAGACGGGCGCCATTGTTCTCGCGTTCAAAGCGGCGGCGCATTTCATAACGACGCTTGCTTAGATCGACGCCGGACGGGGCATTGTCGTCCCGGCGTCTGCATCTAGTCGACGCTTTCCAAGATATTTTGTAATGAAAGTTTAGTACTTTGGTTCATTTCTCAGCAGGTGTGTTTCCGATTTTGAGATTGTTCGGGGATACTTACAGGTGAGGGTTAAATAGTTTCGCGCCTTTGATCAAGTGATAACTCCAACTCTCTGCCATGGTCCGGTGGCAGGGAGGGTTTTCGTAGCCGATGAAGCGCGACGGGATCACCCAAGTTATTCTTATGTCGTGAAAGCAATTTTTATGGAAAATTTCACACCTCACTTCTTCAGCCAATCAAAAAATTGGTATTTATTTAGTTGCCATGGCAACCCAAAAAATTTCCGGAAATTTTTATCCTCCTAGGTAGGTACCCTGGGCGAAATTAATAAGTGGAAATTTTTCTGTCAAATATTTGACATGTGATAGTTAACATTGTGCTTTTATGTACAAATGGAATGTTATTTTTCATATGAAAGGAGATAATATTTCATAATTATATATTCACTAAATATTTCGAATGTGTCTGAAAATATTTTGAGAACTTGCATTTCAACGATGAATAGGTCCATCGGTAAAAAATGTATATCAATCAAATCTACCTATGCTTGACTTGATGAACTTAATATTTGAAACAATTTTATTCAACTTATCTTTTCGTGAATACTCGGCTGAAATTTGCAACAATTCCTTTCCACATCACTTCCCAATAGACAATCCGCATGGACCAGTCAAAACTATTTTAGTTCTGCGTGATGTGCAATGTAATTTTAGGTTGAAAATGTCGCAAAATGAATTTTCCTTTCTCACATACAAACACCGCCACTAATACCAACGCATAACTGTCATTATATCAACAAAAACCATTCATGGCCCACTGATGTTACAACTTGTTTTCTCTCAGAATAATCTACAAGTCAGTTGAATTAACCATTAATTTAATATATTTTGGTGTGAAATTTTCTTACCGAATCCCCCGCGTGCTTGAATTAATTGCTGGAAATTTATCTCGTACATGAATTTTTTAAGAAAATTCATGTACTCGAAAAATTCTCACATAATGATATTTTCAGGATCACCTTGTCCCAAATTATTCATATATGTCTCGACTATGAATAACAAAAGAGACATTCTTGAAAAAATCATTTGTGTGGATTCGTGTGAAATCAATTACCAGGTGACACGATTTTTCTTTATTTCAAATCAATATATTGTCGTCATAAATATAATTCGTGGTATGATTAAAAACCTTTAATTTTTTGGAATATCAATTCATTGGCAATCCCAATGCAAGAAAATACAACGAGTCCGCAGGACGAGTTTTTGGATTGCAATTCATTAATATTCCAAAAAATTATCGGTAATAATCATACCACTTATTATATTACCCCTCTTTATACATTTTTGGTAAGTTGTAGGAGATCGAAGCTTTGAATTAAGATGTGTTGTGCTGTAGGAGGGATATTTTGTTTTCGAATCGAAATTCTATGCGTTGGGTTTCAGATCTGTACTTAATTTTTTTGTAAAGGTCGGTAGGTTTCTGACTTGACGATTTTGTGATGTAAAGTGCTGAGATGCAGGAGTCGCCTGTTTTTCATTTTTAGCCAGCCTATAGTTATGGCAAATAGGTAGAGGTTCATAAAATCTGTTGTGGAATCATCTGCGGTTGAAAGACAAACTTTAGTCGCTATTTTCCATGGTTCAAGGTAACCTCTACAGTTTTGGTATACAATCCTACCCGAAGAAGACTGCTGAATTTGATTATTTTCCTCTCTTAGATTTGTCACTAAAGTGAAATGATGCTGTGAGTCTAACTGAAGGTATGGCTTCAGAGAATTGGCGTTCGAATGTCCGGTCAGCTTGATAATTAGTTGTTCTGAGACTCCTGCTTTGGCAAGAGTAGAAATAGTGCTAGCCCTATGGGATTCGTAATTTTATTTTTCAGATCGAGACCAATTTTTTCTGCAGAAATTCTGGTCCACTTTGAAATTTCGTTTACACCAATGGGCACATTTTTGTACCATCCCTTGGCATTTTCATTTTTCCAAAACGGATTTGGTGTTAGAAACAATCTAACTGAAGAAATATGTTTGTTTCGTTTTTCTAGAAAAATTTTTAACAATCTTACAGAACACACGTTCGTATATTCTTTATTTGTAGTCAACCACTTACTTTCACTGCACCTTTCATCTCCACCTTGAGCTGTTTTAGAAAAGACCGTGTTGTACTCCACTCTGCCTGTCAATGTTCCATTATTGTATTTTTCGGCTTTGAACTAATAAATTTTACACTGCGCACTTTCACCACCTCTCCAGGCTAATTCAAAAGCGGCGATATGAAAAAGTGTTTTTTAAAGTCCCATTGTAGTATTTTCATCCCACTGCTCTGCCCTTTTTATAACTTCTTCTTTACTTAATGCTATAGAACCTTGTCTTCTTTTATCTAAATTGCTCTGCAGTTGCTTGCGTTTAGCATTTTTAGCGTTTCTAGCGGCTTGAAATGTCACATCTTTGAATGGGTCAAACACAATCTTATTATCCATATAATATTTTTCTTGCACAATTTTGGATACAGTATTCCACATTGTTTTAACTACGTACTCCTTGTAGTCATTTCCCGTCTGATTTCTTCATATTATACGCCCAATCTGCGACGTTGAAGGTAATAGTTCATACCCCTTTTCTCGACAAAATAATTCAAACTGCCTCCAATTGATGTAGGTGGTTTTTTGGTGTTGTCTATTGCAGAATTTATTATTTGAGTAGTTGCACTACCAAATCTAACGTTAACGCTCATTTGAAATTGAAAACAACACTTTGTAACAAAAAGTGTGAAAATTTGTTGTCATTTGGCTTTGTTGATAGCAACGCGTCCTTGCGGGTACAGCGTCGGATTAAATAAAGTCATACGAGAATTATTAGTTGTTGCCGTGGTGAAGGTAAATAACAGTTTATCCACTTGCAAACAGTTACGTTCCTATTTATCCGATATCAAACTACCAAAACTGACGTTTCTTATGGACGATTTTATACATGAGTTGAATTATCACTGAAATCATGCCGTGCTGCTACTCAGTCTGTCAAAAACACACAGTCTATCCAACTAATCGACATGACAGTCGACGAGAGACCACCCTTAGCGATAATCGACGAATAGCCTGGAAACTCTTAATAAACCCATCTTTTCAGAAACTACGACAAATTGAGATTTACAGAATCACCGGGACAAATAATACATACCATAGAACTCACAAACAAGTCTTTATGTACGGTTATTCCTTTTATTTTCGTTCCGAGTGTGCGGTGGATAACAAGACAGAAATAAATGACAAGCGAAACGTTATCCAGTTGACCACGCAAAGCTACGCCGTCTGTGATGTGAATGTTTTCAATTATATTAATTAATTAGGGAGATCGATCTTCGAGATTGTTTCGATTTTTTGCGGCAAGTCTTTATTCCTTTCATAAATGTCGGAATTGTTATAGATATGGGTAGACGTTTGCGGTACTTGCATCAAGAGATATTTTTATCGTAATGGATGAGAGAGCATTGTTCGAAATTGGTCTATAAGAAGCGCATTTGAAATGGAGATATCGGGTAATGAGAGTTCCTACAGAAGTCATATACCGTACCTTGATGAAATGTTTTTTTTGTACAACTGTCATTAAAAATGACGTTTTTAATTCATTGACATATGAACTAGAAACTGACATTTTTACAAAATCACTTTTAATACTAGTGTTAAAAATACTTTTAACATTAGTGTTAAAAGTAAAATGACAGATGAGATGATGGTTACTCAGTAATATAGATCTCTAATAGAAACACTTCAATCAGAAATTATAATCAGAACAACTCAAGAGGAACCATTTATAAAAATTCACACATGTATTTGGCCGATTGTGCAATTGGTAATAAGAATTCCTTTTGAAGTTACAAACGAAGTAGTATTCAGTTCAACTGTAGAAGGTCCTTCATCACTGACAAATAATGACATTCATAAATAAAGTGTGTTGGGGTTTATTATATTTTGAAGTATCTGTCAGTCAGCCTTGTAACCCAAAGATCGTGTGTTCGAATCCTTATGGATCTTATTTTTTTTTGTTTTTTAGCAGTAACTGCTGTACAAAAAATCTGTATGATACATTTGTTAAGAGTGATTTTATTTTGCTACTATGTTGTCGAGAAAAAAGCATTGCAGGGATATTAATGATCATCTTGTTGGTTTATGGAGTCACAAAACTAATGAAACTTGTTAGGAGTCAATCTTACCTTGGATATAATTATATTTTATTATTCCGGCCGAATGACCGAATTTCGGAAAGAAAATTTAGGTAAAATATTATTTGACAAATGTCCGAACTTTATATTATCCTCTTTTCACTTTCTTTTTTTACAAAAACAATAACAATAATGTAAATATCTTAGAACTATGGTGAAAATCTGCAACCAGCAACAAAACTAACTAGGGGCGTTTCTTTCGATGGTAGTTAAACAGTGACTGGCAGAAGTTGGGTGAAATTTGTATAAAATAATTAAAATTTAAAAAGTTCTATTATGTCAATAAAATTCAATTCAATGTTTGCATTTGTCATCAAAGGGTGTCAACATAAATCATGGAAAACCTTTAGTGCGCGAAAAGAAATACCTGTGCAGATTTTTTCTTTAACAGTGTAAAAAAAAAATTGTAAATAATGTATACAATTGTCCAAAAATTAGTACTCCTAGTTGTAATATATTTTTCCTACGAGCGTCTGGAAAAGTAACTTTTTCGCACGATTTTTAGTTTTGAAAGTTGTACTTTTCCGTACGATTTAAAATCGTGCAGAAAAGTTACTTTTCCGCACGATTTTTACTTTTCCGTGCGATTTTTACTTTTCCGCACGATTTTTGTATTGTTGAAAATGAAGGATATTTAGGACTAACTAAATGATTTATGTAATTATTATAAAAATTTGTTCATTAAAAACCTTGTTTTTTCATAAATAAGATGAACAAAAACACTCGTACGAAAAATATTGTACCTAACTCTTACGGAAAATGTCTTTTCCGCCCTTAACGGCTTGCCCGAACTCCGCTCCGCGTCGTTCGTGCAACTGCCGTCACGTGCGGAAAAGTACTACTTTCCGCACTTGTTAGGTAAATAACTAATACAGCATTGTGCATTCTGAATTTCAATTTTGTCCACAGAAATATAATAAAAACAAACAAACAAAGCGGGGTTTGGCGCAGTGGTAACGCCGGGGCTTCGTGATTGAAAGGTCGCGGGTTCGATCCCCAGGCAGGGCAAGATTTTTTTCAGTTTCAGATGTAAATCTGAGTGATTGAATCTTGTTGCTGGCTGGGGATAATCCTCCACGATTCACTGTTGCGTTAATAATTAACAGTGCTGCTCCTAAGGTGGCGTATGGAGTAAGTAACGAAGCCTACCCAGAACACCATATATCCATAGTAATTAGACCACCAGGTCTGTTTGGATATACATATAAAATAAAATAAAATAAAACAAAGTAAAATGATGTGTAGAAAAATAACACATTATTGTGTATTTTTCAATTATATATTTCACAGAATTGTACAACCAATTGTTACCATTTTAAACCAAATTTTAACCAATTTAAACAATATTGTGTAAAAAATAGATTCAAAGAAAAATACACATTGTGGATATGTTGAAAAAAAGAACATTCTCCATGAAAATTTAAAAATGAAAAATGTGATTTATTTGTAATATCTAACAGAAAACAACTACTTCTCCGGCTGACGCCACGCTGGACATTGAAAAGAGTCTAACTGAAAATAAAAAATCTGAAAGTGAAAATTTCGCATTTTCATTCAGATTATTGATTTTTTTAATTTTCTCTAGTTTTATAAATTAATAATAAATCAGATAGAGCGGATGTTATTGAAAAATATCACTCACAGAAATCGTTCATTTCACTGAAGTTCGCTTCTCTCGCATTTAATCCCCAATACATTTTGGTCGACGAAAATCTATTTCGCTTTGCCAAGCTCATCAGGGAGATTGATAGAATTGGAAAGCAGGCTCTTCAGAAGCAATTATACACATAAAGGATGGAAATCGATGAAAATATTTCTTCTGCTGTAACACTTTGAAAGTTATTTTTTTGACATAGACTTGTCATGGGTATTGCATTGATTTTTGTCCGAAATTATGAATAAGATATTCATAAAATCTGTTGTGGAATCATCTGTGGCTGAAAGACAAACTTTAGTCGCTATTTTCCATCGTTCAAGATAACCTCTTGGGAGGTATTCATGTTGAAAATGGGAACATTCTCCATTAAAACTGAAATATTGAGAATATGATTTATTTGTAATATCTAACAGAAAACAACTATTTCCCCGGCTAAAGCCATGCTGGACAATAATTGTTCCCCTTTTCAACATGAATACCTCCCAAAAATCAAAGTGGATATATTATTAAAACAAATTAGGATAAACCATAGTATGCGAAATTTCTACACAAAATTGTGTCTTTAACCATTCCAGACACAATTTATTTAAAAATATCAAACAATTGTGGAAAAAAAC
Source organism: Chrysolina haemoptera (assembly GCA_958298965.1). Classification (NCBI taxonomy): domain Eukaryota; kingdom Metazoa; phylum Arthropoda; class Insecta; order Coleoptera; family Chrysomelidae; genus Chrysolina; species Chrysolina haemoptera. The sequence goes on along the minus strand of OY282601.1, from coordinate 1,995,572 downwards.
TACACACATTCTTATCCCTGTGACAAAAAGTATATAAAAAAATATTTATTGCAAACATAATCCAAAATTTTATTCCATGCACTCCTGTAATATTTTTCAAAAATATATTTTTCTGAAATTTTATTTTTTTTTAGTATTTATTTATTATACAAGGGAAAAAGTATTAGATTTCGGCTCGAGGTTGTATTATCAATTTTCCCGTGTATGATACACTATTTTTATCTGTGACGAAAAACGACGATTTTATAGTGAAAAAATCAAATGTCTACGGCTTAAGACCTTTCAGTTCGCGAGATCTTTCATATTTTCTCTTATGAACAATTTCATCTACATTAACAAACACGGTTCATAGCCGCATCGGTAGGATTGCGGCTTACTACGTCATAGGTACGTGGTTCAAGGCGACAATTTGGTATCTTTTTTTTAATTTTATCAGCTTTTTTCGAACTTAGGAATAGAGGCCGATTACGTTAGTAGTGTGCAGGTTGAGTGATGAAGGTAGGAGGTTGGGTTAGAGCCCCGAGCTAAACATCGGATGCGTGTGAGATCAGCTTTTGTGATAGCAGATACCTATGTATCCGGGAAAAAAGTACTCACTTTGTTTCCGGGGAAAAAGTAATTTCATGAAAAGTCATATTTTAGTTCCTGTCAACAGAGATAAAATGTCAAACTTTTTTCCCGTCACAGAAAAAATTGTTTGTTACGTGCTTGATAACTAAATAACTAATGTGAAGAAATAGTACGACATAGGTCGCCAACGGTAATACGGTTATTATATCTCTCAAAAGAAGTCTGAGCTGGTTTATGTGAACCCTGGCTCAGCAGAAACCACTTCAGAGCTATCGACTTCGTTTGTACAAAAATCCGGTCCTAGAGACCAAATCAACATTCTTATGTTGAAACTAGAAGCATGCGTGCATGGAGATAATCGAATCCTTGAAAAAGGCTTACAACGACAAATACTATCAAAAAATAGTCGAAATTAGTAAATATTTCTGAAATTGATGATAAAAGTTATAACGGTTATAACTGAGTTGTAGGTTTCTGAATATGACTTACAATGTTTTTGTTGATTAATTCTTATTTTACAGCTCGAAGAACGCTGCTGAATACTCCACCAAGTATGAATAATAAATGATTTAATAAAATCAGTAAAAGATATTTATTTCTTTCAAAATAAAGTTGGTTATAACTCAACTGTCAAAGTCAAGTTTGAATTATAAATAGTTATTTCTTCTTCTTCTTATTCTTATTTTTATTTGGATTGACAATTAGATCAATTAGCCAGTTCCGACAAAGTGAGAATTCTGTCCAAACCATAGATGTTATTTATAATGATCATGCCGAGAGAGATAGTATAATTGAAGCTTTCATGCGTAGGCAAGATGTTGGTTTCATTCTATCCATGAGGTGATCTAAACAGGAGCCAACAGTTGGTAAGCTGTTCTTTGATAGTGCGACAATTGGTAACACTGTTTGTAGAAATTGAGGAGGGGATTAAATTTTGAATTTCCGTTATCCTGCATTTCCTCCATTTCGTCCATTTCTGCGTCTGGTCTCACTTGAAGAACTCGCTGATGATTTAAATTTTTATTTTTGAAAATCATCCAATCAGTGTCTATTAATAACATTTATAAAGAGGTAACTATCTATTTATAATTCAAAGTGGAATTCATTGGAATAAATATTTTTGTCATTTATAATTCAATCATTACTTCTAGGCTTTTTTATATTTCATCAAGCCCTGAACTCGGTTTAACAAACGTTCAATTCATTAAATACTATTTTTTATGCAACCTGATTACTATCATAATTTATAGATTTTTTTAAGATCGTCAAGCCCTGAACTAGGCTTAACAACATTTATTTGATTAAATACTATTTTTTTTGTAATTTTTTTATTTGTATGTCTGGAGTATTTTCTCTTTCAGTGTAATAAAGACTATCTACAGAGACTGGCTTTGAGAATGAAATACTATATCAAAATTTCTGTAGATGGCGCCCAAACGACAACTTTTATTTAGCTATTTTATTCTCACTGCCATAAATTGAATTTCTAAGAATATCTTTGGCTTAATTCACCAGCAATCGTACCAAGACCTTTGCCTCCGCAATAAGAGTTAGCCCTCCGCATTATATATGTGGTTCAGGTGAAAAACCCCTTAAAAAGGGAACAAAACCTTATAAAGTATCATGCAACAATCAAGAATTGCAAAGGTTTGAAGTATATGCACTAGTGCGGTAAACTATCTCATTACGAAACTCATATCAGTATCTCAATGATTGTCCTAACATTGGTACTAGAGAAATAGTTTTTTGACAGGATAAATTTAGAGAGAAATAAGTTGATGTTGCATTACACTGCTATTTTCAGTAAAATACCGACATTTCCTGGACTAATCCCACCCGCCTTTGATCTTCATTCAGCTACTGGTGCATCTTCTTTCATTTTTTATTTCTATTATAAATATAATATAATTCAGCTACCGAGAACTAGCCGACCAGTCGGTTCTATTGAAAATTACCGGCTATTCAATTTAGGGCCGTCATTAAGCTATGAAACATCCATATTCGTTTAGGTTTATTAACCTATTCGATCATTATAACGTTCATCAATTTTATACCGCAATTAATACACGACAATGAGCGCAGCAGAAAATATATCACTGTGTTACACCAAGCAAAAACTTTATGTTAATGTTCATTCACTATACAGGGTGTTAATTAAGTATTTCGGGATGTGATTTTTTGAAAGTTTTCAGGACGAAAAGTTCATATAAACGTATGTCCCAAACGGCTTGGTTTTCGAGATACAGGGTGATAAAAATACATTTTTTTCAAGGTTTTTTGGAGTTACCTTCGACATTTTCGACAATAATCAGTTCAAATTGGGCGAGTACAGTCCATTCAATAGTACGCCCGATACGAAATAATTCATTTCCTAAATAATTCACAGGGTCCTCCTTTTTACAGAGTCGAGACTTGTTCAACCCTACAGAATTTTTTTTCCGCCGTCACTGACATATTATGAGACAGGAATAATCAATGTTGTTTCATTCAACATCTTTTCGTTTTTTTGTAGTTTTTCATTTACTTGTATGGTTCAGGAGCTACAATGAAAATATTTTCCAGTATCGCATAACATAAAAAAATTTGAGAAGCAAATATTCTCACAAACTTCGAAGGGTGATTCTTTGAAAATTTTCAGGACGAAAAGTTCATATAAACGTATGTCCCAAACGGCTTGGTTTTCGAGATACAGGGTGATAAAAATACATTTTTTTCAAGGTTTTTTGGAGTTACCTTCGACATTTTCGACAATAATCAGTTCAAATTGGGCGAGTACAGTCCATTCAATAGTACGCCCGATACGAAATAATTCATTTCCTAAATAATTCACAGGGTCCTCCTTTTTACAGAGTCGAGACTGGTTCAACCCTACAGAATTTTTTTTCCGCCGTCACTGACATATTATGGGACAGGAATAATCAATGTTGTTTCATTCAACATCTTTTCGTTTTTTTGTAGTTTTTCATTTACTTGTATGGTTCAGGAGCTACAATAAAAATATTTTCCAGTATCGCATAACATAAAAAAATTTGAGAAGCAAATATTCTCACAAACTTCGAAGGGTGATTCTTTGAAAATTTTCAGGACGAAAAGTTCATATAAACGTATGTCCCAAACGGCTTGGTTTTCGAGATACAGGGTGATAAAAATACATTTTTTTCAAGGTTTTTTGGAGTTACCTTCGACATTTTCGACAATAATCAGTTCAAATTGGGCGAGTACAGTCCATTCAATAGTACGCCCGATACGAAATAATTCATTTCCTAAATAATTCACAGGGTCCTCCTTTTTACAGAGTCGAGACTTGTTCAACCCTACAGAATTTTTTTTCCGCCGTCACTGACATATTATGAGACAGGAATAATCAATGTTGTTTCATTCAACATCTTTTCGTTTTTTTGTAGTTTTTCATTTACTTGTATGGTTCAGGAGCTACAATAAAAATATTTTCCAGTATCGCATAACATAAAAAAATTTGAGAAGCAAATATTCTCACAAACTTCGAAGGGTGATTCTTTGAAAATTTTCAGGACGAAAAGTTCATATAAACGTATGTCCCAAACGGCTTGGTTTTCGAGATACAGGGTGATAAAAATACATTTTTTTCAAGGTTTTTTGGAGTTACCTTCGACATTTTCGACAATAATCAGTTCAAATTGGGCGAGTACAGTCCATTCAATAGTACGCCCGATACGAAATAATTCATTTCCTAAATAATTCACAGGGTCCTCCTTTTTACAGAGTCGAGACTGGTTCAACCCTACAGAATTTTTTTTCCGCCGTCACTGACATATTATGGGACAGGAATAATCAATGTTGTTTCATTCAACATCTTTTCGTTTTTTTGTAGTTTTTCATTTACTTGTATGGTTCAGGAGCTACAATAAAATTATTTTCCAGTATCGCATAACATAAAAAAATTTGAGAAGCAAATATTCTCACAAACTTCGAAGGGTGATTCTTTGAAAATTTTCAGGACGAAAAGTTCATATAAACGTATGTCCCAAACGGCTTGGTTTTCGAGATACAGGGTGATAAAAATACATTTTTTTCAAGGTTTTTTGGAGTTACCTTCGACATTTTCGACAATAATCAGTTCAAATTGGGCGAGTACAGTCCATTCAATAGTACGCCCGATACGAAATAATTCATTTCCTAAATAATTCACAGGGTCCTCCTTTTTACAGAGTCGAGACTGGTTCAACCCTACAGAATTTTTTTTCCGCCGTCACTGACATATTATGGGACAGGAATAATCAATGTTGTTTCATTCAACATCTTTTCGTTTTTTTGTAGTTTTTCATTTACTTGTATGGTTCAGGAGCTACAATAAAAATATTTTCCAGTATCGCATAACATAAAAAAATTTGAGAAGCAAATATTCTCACAAACTTCGAAGGGTGATTCTTTGAAAATTTTCAGGACGAAAAGTTCATATAAACGTATGTCCCAAACGGCTTGGTTTTCGAGATACAGGGTGATAAAAATACATTTTTTTCAAGGTTTTTTGGAGTTACCTTCGACATTTTCGACAATAATCAGTTCAAATTGGGCGAGTACAGTCCATTCAATAGTACGCCCGATACGAAATAATTCATTTCCTAAATAATTCACAGGGTCCTCCTTTTTACAGAGTCGAGACTGGTTCAACCCTACAGAATTTTTTTTCCGCCGTCACTGACATATTATGGGACAGGAATAATCAATGTTGTTTCATTCAACATCTTTTCGTTTTTTTGTAGTTTTTCATTTACTTGTATGGTTCAGGAGCTACAATAAAAATATTTTCCAGTATCGCATAACATAAAAAAATTTGAGAAGCAAATATTCTCACAAACTTCGAAGGGTGATTCTTTGAAAATTTTCAGGACGAAAAGTTCATATAAACGTATGTCCCAAACGGCTTGGTTTTCGAGATACAGGGTGATAAAAATACATTTTTTTCAAGGTTTTTTGGAGTTACCTTCGACATTTTCGACAATAATCAGTTCAAATTGGGCGAGTACAGTCCATTCAATAGTACGCCCGATACGAAATAATTCATTTCCTAAATAATTCACAGGGTCCTCCTTTTTACAGAGTCGAGACTTGTTCAACCCTACAGAATTTTTTTTCCGCCGTCACTGACATATTATGAGACAGGAATAATCAATGTTGTTTCATTCAACATCTTTTCGTTTTTTTGTAGTTTTTCATTTACTTGTATGGTTCAGGAGCTACAATGAAAATATTTTCCAGTATCGCATAACATAAAGAAATTTGAGAAGAAAATGTTCTCACAAACTTCGAAGGGTGATTCTTTGAAAATTTTCAGGACGAAAAGTTCATATAAACATATGTCCCAAAAAATTGGTATTTTTAATTATCCCACAATTTCATTCGAAAATATGTATAGAATTCAATGCAACTTTTTCAAATGACATTTTTCGATATGTTAAATCTTATCCTGCGTTTTGCCACTTCATATTATTTTATTTTTCAATTTGCCATCATACCAGTGACCACGTGACAAGTTTCAAATTCGAACACCCAGAAAATTTTCTATAGGGTAATAATAAACTTTTTCCCTATTTGCATTGTGGGTACTGTATACAGGGTGTTTCCTAACTATGGTTCCTAACTGCAGAAGAAAAGTTCCTATGAACATATGTCCGGAGTTGCTTCGTTTCTGAGATACAGGGCGATGGAATTAAAGAAAAAAAAAAACGGTAATTATAAAATATCGTGAATATCCTGGAACCGATTTGGTTGAAATTTCGAACTTTTATTTGAACTAATAAGGCGCTTATTTAGCCCTATTTAGATTGAAATTATTATGGCTAGTGGCGTCTCAGTGGGCACCACAGCCATTGTAAAAAAAAGTACGCCACTGACTTTTTTTCGTAGATTTTCGTTTCGTTAGATTGAACAACTCGAAATACAACTTTTTGGTCACTTATATTTTCATCATATCGTTTTCGAGAAAAAACAAAAACATAAAATAAAGACCAAAAATAAAAATATCACCAATTGCTATCTCACAGTAAATGAGCAAAATGTCTCTTCTGATAAAATGCACGACCGCATTCGATTTGCCATTGATTGTCTGACATGCACGTTCTAAAATTCTTGGTGTTCTAGGGAACAGCTGGATTTTCTCCAGAATGGTTTCACTAGAGTGAGAGGGTAGAGGACTGTAAGTTCGTGAGAGTTTCATATAATAAATACCTTTTTGTCAGCTCCTGAGATCGCCAAAGGTGTTAGACAACTTCTTGCTTCTTATCCCAATCACCTCACATGCACTATCGGCGGTAATGTTCGCATGTCACGCCGGCCGGCACTTAAAAATACAATTGATATGGATATTGAGAGAAATCCCGTACTAGCAAAACTGAGTGTGTTGATCACTTATCAAACGAAATCGTGTCCAGGTTTTTTTGTTTGTTAATAGGGGAACTATGTTGCTTCTTTTTCTTTTTGCGCCTCGTCCTTTTGTGCTCCGTGTTGTCTCGTTCCCCACACGCTCGTCTGGGGGCAGGCGCAACAGGTTTTAAAATATGAACACTCTCGTTATCGCGCAAGATACGAGGGTACTCGAAAAGTAAGATATATTATAGAACTTATAGTAACTAATGAAATTTAATAAACTAGTGAAACATATACAAGAGAGGATGGACGGAACACTTGGAGTAGTCCTTATATATTACATTGCAATTGTCAATTATTCGGTTCCTCAAGTCATTCACATCTAGTACAGGAGTTTTATAAACAAGAGCCTTCAGATGACCCCATAAATAGAAATCCAGAGGATTCATATCAGGACTGCGAGCTGGCCAATGTTGAGGTCCTGCACGTCCAATCCAGCGATTAGAGTAGGTGATGTCGAGATGCTGACGAGCAAGAACACTAAAATGAGCTGGAGCCCCGTCGTTCATAAACCACATGTTGCCTCTTACAAGTATGGGTACTTCTTCTGACAAAATGGGTAAATGATCTCGCTAAATGTCCGTGTAGGATTCACCTGTTAATCTTTCTGTTTTAATGAAATGTGCCAATTAGGTACTCACCAATTATTCCTACCCAAACGTTCAGCAAAAATTGATGCTGAAAATAATTTTCTCTAATAGCGTGGGGATTTTCGTCGGCCCAAAAATGGTTATTGTGAAAGTTCATAATATCATTTCGTGAAAAATTTGCCTCGTCCGTAAATAAAATATTTGGTAAATAATTATTATTGTGTTCCATCATATGAATTAACCACCTGCAAAACATTAATCTTGGATGAAAATCCCGAGTTAGTAGAGCTTGGACGCGCTGTAGGAGGTTTCTTTTTAGAACTTTCCAAACGGTTTTTGGGCTGACCTCAAGCTGCAGTGCAATCTTCCTGGTACTATTTGAAGGATCTTCTTCTATCGCATCAAGTATAGCTTCTTCTAGTTCAGGCGTTGTTACCGTTTCTGGTCTTCCACCACCTGCATTTTTATTGAAACTCCCAGTTCCACATAATCTTGCATGTATCGTTCTAAATGTTTTAGCGCAAGGAATTCGTGCTTCTCCCAAATTTCCATTTGCTAATCCATAAATAAGATGCATGTCAGCCATTTCAGTGTTAGTATAATTATTCATGATGGAATCGCTGCTAATTGACAACTCTGAATTTTACTGCTATGACAATAATGTTGTCAAAGCGACCTTACCTGCATTTAAGGGCCATTATTCATTATCGTATTAGGTACGCCTATCGCTATTAAATTATTACGGATGGTGAACTAATAACAACCAATAATCCAGAACAAAAATTAACTTTTTCAATTTGAAATGAAATATGTGTAGGAAAAACCCTACTATCAATGTCAGCTGGTCTCCAATGCAGGTGTTCACGATATGCAATAGAGTGGCTTTGTTGTATTTTCAGTTGCTCAATCTAAAAAAAACTAAAATTCACCAAAAAAAGTCAGTGGCGTACTTTTTTTACAATATTGTTGGCTGTGGTGCCCACTGAGACGCCACTGGCCCCAATAATTTAAATCTAAATAGTGCTAAATAAGCGTCTTATTAGTTCAAATAAAAGTACCAAATTTCAACTGAATCGGTTCCAGGATATTCATGATATTTTATAATTACCGTTTTCTTTCTTTAATTTCAACGCCCTGTATCTCAGAAACGAAGCAACTCCGGATATGTGTTAATAGGAACTTTTCTTCCTAAAATAACCTAACGAATCACCACCTGCAGTTAGGAACCGTAGTTAGGTAACACCCTGTATATGGTCATACTTTTAAAAAAGTATAAAAAATTCCTATAATGTGTTTATGGAACATCCTGTATAATGAAAAATGTTTTTCAAATACCGCCTTTGTGACACCGATTTATTTCATATAAATTCCTATCACATCAAAATCATATGAATTCCATATTCATTAGGTGGCCAACCCTGAAGAAAATTATGTGCAGCATGTTCATTATTCATTCTTTGATTTTCTTGTATAATGTCTCTAGAGCAGAATGATTGAATCTCTTTGAATCACCGCTAACTTCCATATGGAAACAGTCGTATGAGGAATTCGATTAGGCCTAGTATGAACAGCATCTGTTTCTGTAATTTTTCTTCTTACACTGCACTTGTCGCGATTCTTGGGAGTTTCTGTGGTATGGGAATCAAGGAGGTCACAATATTTCGAGTCATAAACTTTTGCGGTTCAGATGTTGAAACAAATTCTATTTCATTTTTTGTAGGGTTGGGCTCAAAACAAATTCTGGAGAAGAGGAGCAGTGAGTAAGGCAAGCAGTCATCGTTGCAATATATGAGAAAATAAAAGTAAAAGTTATCTGATGGTTCAAAGGTAGTAGTACAGTAACCACAGACAAATATAAGCTAGAACTCGGCAAATGACTTCTTGACATCGTATATTGTTAGAAAAAAAAGTGTGTACCAAAATATCAGGGGTGAAACCCAGAAAAGTTTTTATTCAAAAAAATTATAATATTTTTTTGCTGTTATTTCGGAAAGTATAAGATTTATCAAGAAACAATAATTCCAACAAGGCGAAAGATAATTCAATTCTCCAAAAGAAATACACACAGCAATTTCTCACAAAATGCACTCGTTTTCTCCCACTTCACATAACCCTTCTACGATATTTACGGAGGATCCGAAAGTCATGGATATTTCAGTTGATATGAATTAATTATACTGAAGCAGGAATCGGTACCGTCTTTGGACTATATGCAACGATTTGAGACTAGTGAGACAAGTCTCACTTCTACATGCCAAAGAAAAAACTGGGTTTTACTCCTGCCTCAGTTTTAAACTCACCCATAATCCTGTCAATTTCTTCAGTAAATGTTGAAAACAAAATGGCTCATACACATCCTACATGAAAAATTAAGTATGTGATTTCAAGCTTGAGGTTTGCACTTCACCATAGTGTTATTAAACATACATGCAGGATATGAATAAGCGATTATTTTCAACAATTACTGAAGATAATGCCTGTTTTATGGGTGAGTTGAAAATGAGGCATGAGTAAAACAAAGTTTTTTTTTGGCATGTATAAGTAGGACCTGTCACACTACTTTAAAACTGTTGCATATAAAAATTATTCATGATTTTCGGATCATACACAAACATCTCAGTGAAGTGCGACAAAACACATTTTAGGTACACAAATACTCGCATATTATATTTGCATGAGAAGGTAGGAGTCTTCAGAAACGATATGAACTTTTCGACTTCCTTCTCCGATAATTTTTGGCAGAGTTATGACCAATCAAATTTTCGGCTCCGCCAGAACTTTCAGTGGCGGGTAAGCGTGAACCTGAAAGTTGATGTCGGCGTTCAATCACGTTTTCTGAGAAAACGAGCGCATTTCATAAGAAATTACTAAGAATAATTTTTGTGGACAATTAAATTGTACTACAATCGATCCCCGTCTCAAAACTCTATCGTACCGAATTATAGATATATAAAGTAATTTTTCCTACATGCATGCAAAAAGCAAAACTTTATTGAACTATATTTAGTGGAAAAAGAAGTTCTTTATTGCACTCATCTGTCATTCTACTTCAACGTGCTGTCATCATGACAAACAAAAACGTTAAAACCCACTACATATTTAGCAGATATTCTGTGAGATTGGCAATACTTTTTAAACAGTTACATATTTTATATTATTTTATATTAAATGTTAACAGCCAGAGTTAAACAAACAATGTCTATCCGTGAATAACTCCATTATCAAAACTGATCTGCTTTGTTCTAAACCGTCTACCTGCATAGAGCAAACTGTCTGTACTATGACCACACCTCGTGATAACATAGCGCTCACGGTACTATGATTTTGATTTTTCCAATGCAAGTGTGGTTATAGAAACGTCAGTCAAAAATTAATTCTGACATTTACAGAATTGAAAGTTTTAAACTGAGTGTCATTAATGGAAAAAAAATGATATTGGTCTGTTTCAATGCAAATCGATAGTAATAAGTAATTATTTAAGTTGCGATTTTCATTTTCATTCTTTGCTTTTTGCATGAACGTAGAAAAAATGTTGTATGTAGCTCGTGCCAAAATTGTTTATTATACTCGACGTGTTGACAATTTCACGTCGAGTGCAATAAACACTCACTTGTTGCATAAATACCTATTAGAGTTTATAACTAATGGATATTAACTTCACTTTCAGAGAAAATGATATCGACCGTAAGGCATTAGCACTTATAGCCAATTCGAACCACACCACATCGAAGAGTTTCAGCTCCAAACTTCCTTTTCGGTGGCATGCAATTTCATTTCCAGAGGAAAGGCAGACACCAATTTTGAACGGGAATCAAAAATTATTCGTTGAAAAAGACCAATTCATCAACAACTTTGGACTTATCTTCCGGAAGTGGGAAGACAGAATTTCTCGAGTTGAAATCAGTGAAACAAATGAACTTTCAGCATTAATGTAATTATATTTCCTTTCAGTTGCAGGTGATATAATTGTATGATAATAGAACATAATATGCATAAAATCGCTACCACTTAATGAGACCTATCAAATAATGATAGTAGTAAAAATGTTGATGAAAATATATTTCGGAACTTGGAAACATATAAAGAATTAAAAACACATTAGCAAAAAACTTACTTGAAGATGTTCTGGAATGGTGTGTAATGATGTTTTTAAAATCTTGGAAATATATTTTATTATAGATTTATAGGTAAGTGAGCAAAGTTGGATGAGCTATAACATGGGACCCAGAAAAGCATGTCCTTCTCTTCTTAAATGTTATATAATTTTCTTTCATTTTATGAGAAGCCGCCGCATTTTCGTCACAATGACAGTATAATTATCAAGTGTATTCCGCTTCATTCATTTCATTACAAATAAATTCAATAAAAAATATTGAACAAGTGAAGATATAATTTATATTAGGTGCTCGTCAGTGGCGGTGATACGGGGGGCAGATGGAGCAATATGTCCCCCGCCTTCGGCAAAATGTCATTCTTAGCGCCTCCTTCGATTAAAGATATCTCAAAAATAAAGTGTTACAACGATGTACATTAATTTTTTCACCAAGAGCACGAAAAACCAATTGAGATGCGGCCACTACATCACCATGGCACAGAGCACAGTTATCTACTTACTGACAATTTCTCTATTTTCGACGAGTACATCCAGTCCCTCACCAATCTTTGTTCAACATCGATGCACACCTCATGTTTTATGAGCTGAAATCATCTCATTTCACACATTATTGTTATTTTATATAATAAGGAGTTTATTATTATAAGTATTCGAAAATATATCGGATGACTTCAAAATTCAAGAATGAAATTATCAAGGGCAATACCACAAGAGGTTTTTATTTTATCGGATAAACTTTCATTTTGCACGAAAACTTGGTTGCTTTGGTAATTGACGAGAGCAAATAACATGATAAAATCACGACATCGAAGGTGGAGTGATTTTATCTAATGTTATTTGGTCGAGTCATATTACAAGCTACCAAGTTTGAGTGGAACAAAATAAAAGTTTATACGATGAAAACATAACCTGGAGTGGTATTTAGTGAGACAATTTAACAAATCAAATAAAGGAATTATTAAACAAAAGTGAATAGAACATAATTTATTGAATTAAATCAATAATTCATTGAACAAAAAGTACATTTAACAGGAAATATTATTTAAATGTACAATTAGTGAAAGTACAGTTTTGGTATACAGTCCTACCCGAAGAAGACTGCTGAATTTGATTATTTTCCTCTCTTAGATTTGTCACTAAAGTGGAATGATGCTGTGAGTCTAACTGAAGGTATGGCTTCAGAGAATTGGCGTTCGAATGTCCCGTCAGCTTGATAATTTGTTGTTCTGAGACTCCTGCTTTGGCAAGAGTAGAAATAGTGCTAGCCCTATGGGAGTGATTAGTAATTTTATTTTTCAGATCTAGACCAATTTTTTCTGCAGAAATTCTGGTCCACTTTGAAATTTCGTTTACACCAATGGGCACATTTTTGTACCATCCCTTGTCATTTTCTCCCTTCGGATTTTCTTTATTTGTAGTCAACAACTTACTTTCATTGCACCTTTCATCTCCACCTTGAGCTGTTTTAGAAAAGACCGTGTTGTACTCCACTCTGCCTGTCAATGCTCCATTATTGTATTTTTCGGCTTTGAAATAATAAATTTTACTCTGCGCACTTTCACCACCTCTCCAGGCTAATTCAAAAGCGGCGCTATGAAAAAGTTTTTTTTGAAGTCCCATTGTAGTATTTTCATCCCTCTGCTCTGCCATTTTTATAACTCCTTCTTTACTTAATGCTATAGAACCTTGTCTTCTTTTATCTAAATTGCTCTGCAGTTGCTTGCGTTTAGCATTTTTAGCGTTTCTAGCGGCTTGAAATGTCACATCTTTGAATGGGTCAAACATTGTTTTAACTACGTACTCCTTGTAGTCATTTCCGTCTGATTTCTTCATATTATACGCCCAATCTGCCAATATGCTTGAGATTTCCGGCTGCGACGGTGAAGGTAATAGTTCATACCCCATTTCTTGACAAAATAATTCAAACTGCCTCCAAATTGATGATTTGGTTTTTTTGGTGTTATTTGGAGTGGCGTTGTCTATTGCAGAATTTATTATTTGAGTAGTTGCACTACCAAATCTAACGTTAACGCTCATTTGAAATTAAAAACAACACTTTGTAACAAAAAGTTTGAAAATTTGTTGTCATTTGGCTTTGTTGATAGCAACGCGTCCTTGGGTACAGCGTCGGATTCGATAAAGTCATACGACCATTATTAGTTGTTGCCGTGGTGAAGGTAAATAACAGTTTATCCACTTGCAAACAGTTACGTTCCTATTTATCCGATATCAAATTGCCAAAACTGATGACGTTTCTTATATGGAGGATTTTATACATGAGTTGAATTATCACTTATAATTGCACAAGTAGTTTGTATTTTAAAGGAAACAGTTTAGAATTTGAACAACACAAATTTACCCAATATCAATACAAACCTCGAGTGTATTTCGGCAGGACAATTTAATGAATAAGAAATTCAGAAACATATCAATGTCAAATTATTAATTTTAGCAACCAACACCGCAACAAATGAATAAGTGAAAAAACCACTAGTGTATTTGTCGCTGTAAAATTTAAAGCTAACTTGCCGCTGTCAAAGTGACAATTGCACTGTGGCATATGCGATTTTTTATACATGAGTTAAATTGCTATCTCTAAATATGAGAATATAATAAAAATTGACCTTTTTAAAGATTTTTCCTACGAGCGTGCGGAAAAGTAACTTTTCCGTACGATTTTTCGTTTTGAAAGTTGTACTTTTCCGTACGATTTAAAATCGTTCGGAAAAGTTACTTTTCCGCACGATTTTTACTTTTCGTACGATTTTTACTTTTCCGCACGATTTTTGTATTTTTGAAAATGATGATATTTAGGACTAACTAAATGATCTATGTAACTATTCTGTCTTATTAGTCATTTTATAGCATTATTATAAAAACTTGTTTATTAAAAACCTTGTTTTTTCATTAATAAGATGGACAAAAACACTCGTAGGAAAAATATTGTACCTAACTCTTACGGAAAATGTCTTTTCCGTCCTTAACGGCTTTCCCGAACTCCGCAACCTGTCGTTCGTGCAACTGTCGTCGCGTGCGGAAAAGTACTACTTTCCGCACTTGTTAGGTAAATAACTATTTCATGAAACTGAACATAGAATATAATAATTCTGTTATTGTTTTTTCAAAGTATCATCAAAAAATACGGCAGTTCTATCGTTTTCGGTGTTCGGTTACTAAAGAAAATAAAGAACAGTACGAAAAATAACTTCCAAACTATGCTGCAATCTCAGTAAAAAAAAGTTTACCCTACCCTGAAATCGTCTTCGCAGTCCAACATGGAACCGAAAAAATATCAGTATCTGAGTATAAGTGCTTTCTGTAAGTCCAGATAAGCCGCAGCAATCTTTTTAAATCCTGAAGCCGCAATATTGGCGCGGCCCGATACCTGCACCTTGTAATCCTCATAATGTGAAATCCAGTTCTTTCTTTGGCTTACTACAGTTTTATTCTTCTACATGAAAATTTTCGGAGCTCAAAAGGGCCGACGATTCCGTAGTTCATAAGCTTTATACACACTCTCTTTTTTATGTGTGAGCACATTGATTTTATCTCCATTCTCTAGGCCCTTTTTGATTTCTTTCAACCGAAGATACAGTTTTTAAAATTATAAAGATGATGAAATGGAGTTATTGATGGTGGTTTATGATTTTCAATAGAATTTGGGGCGATTGGAGGCTAGAGTGATTTCTGGTGGAAGATTTAATCTACCTATTGTGTAGAAGTTTGTGATTTTATGCCGTGAATTATGCGTGTGAATCTACGGTGATGATAGCGTCAGCTTTGATGAGCTCAGGAAAATCATGAGTTTTCCTCGGTCAATAATTTTTTACATTATGCTACTACATGCTACTTAAAAGTGAAATAAGTTTGAATTTGTCACAATTTCTGGAATGAATAGAAGAAATAATATTAGTGAAAGGACATGGCACTGGAAACATGTATTCCTGGGGCTCGATAGATTTTTTTGGTTTTTGGATATATCATTCTACAGGTCAAAACAAGCAACTTTCTTCATTAGACTTTTTTTCTGGCTCTACAGCGTGAGCTACAAAAATGGGTTGATTGTCTAACGCTAATTATGGAAAATATTTTCTGCGAATGGATTTTTCTTGATTTTGGAGTATAATATATCAATTATGGTGTACATTACTACAGGACGAGGCAGAAAACGCGATTTTTCTGAAACTCGTTTATTGACATCTCCCCCAATTGTGGGCTTTTCGTTGAATTTCTTGAGGCATATTGTGAAGATGAACCCAACGAACTGTTCTAAATACATTTCACAACGTTTCTACACAGTGAGCAAAAAATAAGGTGGTTGATTAATGGGATATGATGGGTTAGTGGATTTATTGTTGATTTCTGAGTTTGATTTTTCACAGAGAATGAAAATCAAGTTTCGTCTACTCTTTTTGTGTGACGCTACAGGATGACTCCAAAAAGACGAATTCTCAAATACCTATACTTAAACGAAATTATGGAAAAATACTTATTTATTTCTGATGATATGAAAGCTATGAATACATTAATTGAACTTTTCAAATTACATTCCCCAAAGTGTCTACATGGTTAGGCAAATAACATTAATAATTTCTATTACTAGTAGATTTCTTTTGATAGTTGATCTTTTAACCGTAGGGATCCCGATGGGTTATCCTGAAGAGGTATTTTTTCAAACCTTCTGAAGGGAATGCAATTTTTGAATAAATGCAATCTTGATATTCTACAAGAAAACGATTATTCAAAGTGTTGAGGCAGCTGCAAGCGTATGTGTTTATGAACATCATCATTGCAGCATAGCCAAGTAACGAGATTGTTGAAATTCGAAAAAACTCACTACCATCGATAGGCAGCAAATCGGAATTGTCATTTGATATTTGGTTCTCACAAGTAGTTGAAACTATCAACAGTACATGTAATATACAATAATATACTCATACAAAATAAACAATGCAACTATTATATACAAATATTATATATGGAGCTCAAAATTCTATATTTATAATCGGTTTCATCAAGTTTCATCATGACAAACGATAGGTTACTTATATTAAAATTAATCATTGACAGATATAAAATATGCAACGGTATTCTACTTTGATCATCAAAACGTTATCAGCACTAAATCTTCATCAACTTTTGGTTCCGAGACATTCCAAGAAAAGCCCACAATTGGGCGAGAAGTATATAAACGAGTTTCAGAAAAAATCGCGTTTTCTGTCTCGTCGTGTAGTAATGTACACCATAATTGACATAATCAAAGAAAATTGATATTTTTCACATGATATTATACTCAAAAATCAAGAAAAATCTATTCGCAGAAAATATTTTCCATAATTAGCGTTAGAGAATCAACCCATTTTTATAGCTCACGCTGTAGAGCCAGAAAAAAAGTCTAGTGAAGAAAGTTGCTTGTTTTAACCTGTAGAATGATATATCCAAAAATCAAAAAAATCTATCGAGCCCCAGGAATACGTGTATCCAGTGCCATGTCCTTTTCGAACAAAGACCGAGAAGGTTTCGGAAAAGTATCAAACGAAATGATATCGACTAAATTCATGCTATGTCAAATTATCCCGTCTCTGCAAACATATTTCCGCAATTTGTGTAGCTAGCAAATATTTGACAGCAAACAAATTATTTCCTAGGTACTACCGCAAAGGATATTGAACTGAGGTAGTAAGATTGCATTAGATGAACTTCAGTGTAGAGAAGTATGTAAGTTGTTTTATATCAGAAAACTGCCTCATACCTACTTCCAAACTGAGAAAATATATTTGGAGAGAAATAATAGCTATTTTTATTACAGGGGAGGAAAGTGACACTTTTCCTCCCGCAGGATGTAGTTTATTGCCGAACGCGAAGCGGAGGGAAGTAAACATTCAAGGGAGGACAAGTGTCACTTTCCTCCCCTGTAATATATATGATTTTTCCTGAATACAGTCGTGTCCATCTAAGAATCTGCGGTGGTGCAATGGCTAGCGTCTTGGGCTTATAATCCGAAGGTTCCGGGTTCAGCTCCTGGCAATTGCAACAAATTTTTTTCAAGAACGTTTTTTTTTTCTTTTTTCTTGTTGCTGATTTGAATTATTGGATATTTAGATAGCTTATACATTTCGGATTGCTATTGAGTGATTTTCTCATTAGTAATGTTATGTACCTATTTGAATGAAGTGTAGATAATTTTTTTCTAAGAGCTGCGCTTGTAGAAAAAATAATGTGTGTATTTCGAGCACAAAGTGTCATTGTCGTTCTCAGATTAATATTATTGTCGAGCGACAATCAATCACTTTGCGCTCTAAATACACAAATAGCTATTAAAGAACTAAAGTAGAAGTAACACTCATGTTTGATTTTTACAGGAATACAGGATATATAAGATGTTCTAGAAATTACGGAAACAATTTGATTGTAATAGATTCACATGTTTCATCGTTTACAACTTACTTGAAATAAGGGGAAGGAAAAGTACTTCTTTCCTCCCTAGGGAAAAAAGTATGAGTTTCTCCCCCCCTTTTGAGGAAAGAAAGTGTGTACTTTCTATAGGGTGGGAGGAAGAGTATGAGTTTTCTCCCGGACTTGAGGGAGGAAAGTGTGTACTTTCTATATGGGTAAGAAGAAAAAGAGGTTTACAAGGTATGAAATATAAATACACATTTTCGAAATTATAACATGGTAAGTTTTCTACGACTACCGGAGTTGGTAAATATATCTATATTAAATATTTTTTTTCTGTTTGGGATTTTTTTTGTTAATCTTTGCAAATTTGAAAATGAACAAATTATATATAATTCACTAAAAAAAGAGTTCTATATATACAGTGACCGCCAAAAAGTATGTACCATATGGGAAAAAAGTTTATTATTAGAGTATTGGAAAAAATATTCTTGGGAAAAGTTTGTGCATGTCCGATAACCTAAAAATCGATTTTGACATATGTCACGTGATCGCTGGTATGGCGGCAAATTAAAAAAAATTACTATGAAAAGGCAAAAAGTGGAGTAAAATGGCAAGATATCAAAAAAAGTTATTCCAAAAAGTTGCTTAGAATTGAATTTTATACACATATACGAATTTTGAAGAGATAATGAGAGAAAATTGAAAATGGCTATTTTTGTAAATATTTTCCTAGCTGTATGAAAATATCAAATTATTTTATGAATAGCTTGACCATACTGAAACACTTGTATTTCATTGAGAATAACAAAATTTTCTCATTTTCTCCACAACAGTGAGCACTAAATTCAAAAAATTGGATTTTGTCAAAACCCTGGCTGTTACATTGGTTCGTATCTAACAGTTATATCAGAATTCCACGATCATTGTGATGACATGACACTCCAGAAACGTGGTGTTTTCCAGATTGAAATCAAGTTTCGATAATAATCGTGCCAGAGCGTTTCACTTCGCATACACTGTTGAAAACTCTAGCCTCTTTAATTTGACGCACTATTTTTAAGATTATGTGCGAAGTGAAACGTTCGTGCACGATTATCATCAAAAATTGATTATAATCGGAAAAACACGATATTTTTGGATTTCCCTATCATCGCAATAATAGTGGAATTGTAATATAACTGTCAGATACGAACCAATGTAACAGCAAAGGTTCTGACAAAATTCAATTTTTTCAATTTAGTGCTCTCTGGTGTGGTGAAAATGAGAAAGTTTTGTTATTCTCAATGAAATACAAGTGTTTCAGTATGGTCAAGCTATTCATAAAATAATTTGATATTTTCATACAGCTAGGAAAATATTTTAAAAAATAGCTATTTTCAATTTTCTCTCATTATCTCTTCAAAATTCGTATATGTGTATAAAATTCAATTCGAGTTTTTATTCTTTGTAAATCTCACACCACTCCACTTCGAGATATCATGGACTTCTACCGTAGGTTTCCATTTTTAAATGAGACACCCGGTATATTTTCACTTTTTTTTGTCTCCATATGACATTCTGAATACAACCTTGTATAATTTTTTTTAGCAGGCCATTAAAATTTGAAGTGAACTCAAGATCTGAATTAAATGTAATATACCTAGATTATTCGTAGATTCCACAATAGGTTGTGAAAGACTCGTTCTCAATTTTTTTTTATCAAATAAAATGAAATGGCATTTACTTTTTTTTAAGTTACGTCTGTCAGCTGGGTCACTACTTAATCTGAGATCACTATTGATGTTTTTCTGAAGAGATTCAAGATTTTCTTAAGTTGAGGTTTAAATAAATCTGGGTATCATCTGCGTATGAACTTTGCAATATTTAACTGAGGTTAGAATATCACTTGTATATATAATGAAGAGTAGCGGCCCTAAAATAGACCCCTGGGGTACGCCGGATGTTATAGTTTGTTAGGTGGTCGAGCATTTGGAAAACAATATTTTTTCAAACGTATGCGTAATGTAAACAGTATTTCTTGTATTTGTTAGGAATGTAACTATTGGACTCATGTATAAATAACAATTTTCATTAGTATGACTGAAAAATCTCTCTCATAGAGAGATACTCGTTGTGATTCTTGTCATATGTTGTTATAAATCCACTTAACCAATGACAATAACATGTTACGTTGAGTGTTGTTTACACATGTTATAATAAGGGTGTAACATATCTTGTTACATCGATATTGAATGATCGCAAGAGTGCATGACCCAACCGTTGACGTATTATTAGTTGCGTAATGAAGATTAGCCTCCTACAGAGGGCGACACCCTCTCGTCTCCTCTCCCTCGCTGTTTACATTATTTGTAACGAATCATTTTCTATTGCTCGTAATGAATAGGGCGATTTCATCCCGTGTAACGATATAAAGGCAATTCATGATTACATGAACAGTTGCCCTTACCCTCACGGATATTTAGATCGTAGATAGCCGAAGACTTATTTACTGCATGGGGTACTTTTTTATGTTGGGCTACATTCAGTGTTTGGAATATTAGACCATCAGATAATGACATATTTTGCTGACTCGTTTTCTCGTTTCAGGGATTTTAACCACTGAAAATTAAGTCAGTGTTGAGCTCAAAAAATGAAAATTTAGAGATCGGACGTGTTAATTGAGTGACAGTGAGAAGGCTCTAGAGTCAAGATACTTGAGGACGGACAATTCAAAAATTGTAGATAAGTTCGTTGGCCGGTTGAAATCTACATTGAAATGTAGTTATTGTGGTCACTGTTCAGTCACTTTCGATTCGTTCTGTGATCTTTCCCTCCCAATACCTCCAAGAACAGGCCAACTTGACTATCACATTGCTTGGATTCATTCAAAAGGGAAGAAACTTTGGATGGTGACGAGAAGCTGACAAAGAAAGAAGGAAGTGGACGAAATCCATATCAATTCATAAATACCCAAAAATTTTAGTAATCCATTTGAAACGGTTTCCTTCGACAGAAGGTTTCCAAAGAAAATTGACTGTTTCAATCGATTTTCCTGTAGAGGGATTGGACACGAGTAATTATGCTACATACAACGTAGCCCCTTGTCGCTATAGTCTATATGCATTGTCTAATCATAGTAGAATTACCTACAGCGGACACTACACAGCCTACTGTAGACATCCTTATGCGAGCACGTGGCATGAATACAGTGTCTTTCAAAAGTCTGGGAACGGTCTCATATTTCAGAATCGGCTGAAAGAAAATTCATAAAAATTTCTACTGGATGGTTTTTGATGATGCCCGATTCATTGGTGATATTGGCAATGTTGCCAAACCAATAGTTTTTCAGATACTGAGGGTAACTCAATTTTTTCAAATGGAACATCCCAATTATTTTCATTGCAATCAATTCAGCGCCTCCTCATTACTTATGTCTCCAATTATCAGATTTAAATTTGATGTGGTTTTTGAAATATGACAACATGGCATTTTCGTTCAATACATTTTCAATACGGCTCAAGGAAAATACATGAAAATTCATGTAAGATGGTTTTTGATGATGCCCGATTCAATGGTGATATTGGCAATGTTGCCAAATTAACAGTTTTTCCAGATATGAGGGGGAATTTTTTTTTTTTCATGGAACACCCTATTTATATTCTTTGCAATCAATTTAGTGCCCTCTCATCACTTTTGTCTCCAAATATAAAATTTTAAATTAGAATGGTTTTTCAAATGAGAAAATGGTTCGTTGAAATGTCTGCGAACGGTCCAATATTTTTAAAAGGGCTCGAGAAAATCTGAGAAATTTTATACATGATGGTGTTTTCAGACTTTAGACTTTTTTTTGTAGGGACATTTGAAATATCGGCTTTTTGTAGAAAAACCAGTGAATTTGGAAATATTAAAAAATAAAATATGTCAGGAAACACTTTTAATCACGCCTCACATGCTAAATAATACCTTAAGGGAATTTTACGACCGCTTGGGATATTGTTTAGCAAATGATGGAAAACATTTTGAGCATTTAGTCAGATAGTTTTCAGATTTTGTTATTTCATTTGATTTCATCCTGTATTGAAAAGGAATTTAATTATTAAAAAGTTTATTCATCAGAAATCAAGATGATATACAAAATGATATTTTCTCGAGCCCTTTTGAAAATATTGGACCGTTCGCAGAAATTTGAACGAAAATGCTTTGTTGTCATATTTCAAAAACTACATCAATTTCAAATTTGATATTTGGAGACAAAAGTAATGAGGGAGCGCTGAATTGATTGCAATGAAAATAATTAGGATGTTCCATTTGAAAAAATTAAGTTACCCTCAGTATCTGAAAAACTATTGACTTGGCAACATTGCCAATATCACCGTTGAATCTGGCATCATCAAGAACCATCTTATATGAATTGTGTGCTAGGCATATGAAAAAAAAAAATCCAAAATTTTCCGGCCGGAAAATTTACTTAAACAGCTGATTGGCTTCTGGGAATTTTCTGTCGGGTTCCTAACGATATCAGATTTCATTCTGTCGATTGCCATAAGCGAGAAAATGCGTCAGCGACCGAGTATTCTTTTACAAGATGGCTCCCTTATTTCCACCCTTTAAGGACATTCAAACCTTATGGCTTTGGTTTTTCCTACCTGTTAATGTGTTAAAATGACATAAATGAGAGATTGAAAAGGAAAACTATTTTTTAGTCAATAACAATACGAATTTTCCGCACATTCAGCAATCACCAGACCAATACTCGAGTTCACATTCACTCTAAAGGTACGAAACACCAATAAGTTAGGGTGCACTTAGGGGCGGTATGTGGTCGTTCAATACACCTAGCAATTACTTTCAACATAATAACCACAATGGATCACTCAGCGCTTACTTTCTGTTATCGCGATTCAAAAGGTGCCGCTTTCTACACAGACATTGAGATGGGACCGAGGATTATCTACTCCGAGATAGTTTTTGTAATCTATATGCAGCTAAATCTCCGGAAAATTGGTAAGTGAGATGTGTGTTTGAGCGAGAATAGTGTGACTGCGTTTTGCTGTTTGTAAAATTATTACCCAACATCAGTGCCGGATTAGCTACGTAGCAAGAGTAGCAAATGCTACGGGCCCCGCGCATTGGAGGGCCCCGCGCTCCAACACCTGTCTGACCGTAAACAAATTTAAAATTTAGATAGGACCGTAAAATATTGCATGCCTTAAACGCGAAGCTCTTAGGCTATGCTTCACTTCCACCTGAAAATCTAAATATAATAATTAATACCTACCACTACAAACGTTGGTATCAAAATCTACAACAATAATTTAAAATTGTACCACATTTTTAAAATTGAGCGTATCCTCAACGAACAACTCGATTTAAACAATAGTCCTCTCCTGAACCTATAACCCAATTCCCACAACCTGCAATACCTGCATTTATCAAATTGTTTGTTATGTTCCTTTATCATTGATATTGACTCCGAAAATCGATATAGGTACTGCTACTAATTAAGGTATATCCTAGGATTCCCACATTCACGAACGCACTGAAAGATTCTACTTCAAAGATTCCGATTTTAAAAAGGTTATCGGACACTAGGTGGTCAGCCCGAGCTGATGCTACGAAGGCACTTTTATGTGGTTTTATTACCATTAAGCAAGTTTTGGAAGATATTTTCAATAACGTAGATCAAAAAGCAGAGTGCCGTAATAAAGCTTACGGACTAGTTTCAACAATGAATAAGTTAGAAACGGGAATAATGACAATTACGTGGAACGGAATCCTAGAACGCATGCAAGCGACTAGTGCTTCGCTGCAGTCGTCTGATCAAGACCTCAATACGGGATACGCCCTTTATGAATCATTATATCGCTACGTCCAAGCAATGCGATCCACATTTTCAGATATTGAAGCAAAAGCCAAAGATCTGACCGACTGTGAAGAATACCAGCAACAGACATCAAGACGAAGCAAGCGAAATACAAAGTACGACCATTTCAGCGGCTCTACTACACTCGACGACTTTGTTGAAAATCAAACTCCTGGGCAACGTTTTGAAGTTCAGGTGTTTATTGTCATTATTGATAACGTACTGTCCGCTTTAACTAAACGTATGAAAGCTTATCATAAAATTACCAGTGTTTTTGGAGTATTTCGACAGCTAAAATCTCTTACAACAAAAGAGATTTTGGAAAAATCCTCAATAATGGTCAGTGCTTACAAAGATGATTTGGAGAACAGCCTAGGTGACGAATTAGTGCAGTTCGCTGAGCTGCTGAAAACAGATGTGGCTACTGTTATTGACAGCAACAAACAGGAGCCTCTGGAACTGCAATTTTATAACCTTTTACTAAATAATTGTTTAGAATCGTGTTTCCCAAACGTAGAAATTGCCTTGCGAATTTACTTATCTCTCATGATCACTAACTGCAGTGGCGAACGTTCTTTTTCCACATTAAAACGCATTAAAATGAGTTAAGGAACACGATGGGCCAAGAACGTCTTAATCATCTCACTTTGATGAATATAGAGCATGATTTGCTTAAAGAAGTCGATATTGAAAGTGATATATCTAAATTTGCCCATATTAAATCCAGAAAAGTTTATTTGTAATAGTTTTGTTTTATTTAATACCCTAAACTTGAGAACCTAAAGCAAACCAAGGGCCCCATGAGAGAATTTGCTACAGGCCCCGCACTGGCTTAATCCGGCACTGCCCAACATCTCAATGCATTGCAGTCCAAGAAAGAAGGAAGCGGACCAATGTAGGATGTGCTAAAATTAATATACGACAAAAAAAAAAAGCGTATAGAAAATTAAAATTCAGGATGAGTTTCTATTCCTTGCGACTCGATCCTGATTACCGAACATAACCTAAAAAATCGGCAAAGTTGCGAAAAGCGGTTTTTTGCTGATAACTGAAAAACTACAGCTCCGATCAAAAAAAGTTGAATCATGAAATTGTAGCTATTGAAAAGATCTATCAATTGAATATACTATAATTTTTCGATATCATAGATACTTTTCGAGTTATATCGGAAAAACCGTGAATAATCGGGTGTTCTATAACTCGTTAACTGTCAGGTATTCAAACTTGTTAATTACTGTTATGTGTAGCCTATGGCAAGCCAAAAAAGTCTTTCTTTGAAAAATTGATAAATATTGATAATTTTTCAAAATATATGAAGTTTTCTCAAAAAAGATGCTTTCTCAATTTGGCTACGCTTGCTAGAGTAACGATTCAGGGCTTATTTTTTTCTGTAACAGTTGTACTCTCATACCATCGCATAAGTATATTGATTTTTTAAATTTTAAAGATAAAAAAATCACTTAGTTTTTTCTAAATAAATTCCTTAATTCTGTTTTTATAGAAATGGCTTTTATGAAAACAGATTTCTAGCATGATTTCACGCATTTGAAAAAAATTTAATTTCTACGATCACTAGGAGCCGAGATAATTTTTTTATTAAAAAAAAATCTGTTAGGCACAATAATAATAATTTGTAGAGGCAGATGCCGATTGTACATATTTTTTTGAAAAAAGGAAAAGCACGAGAAGTAGATCGCTGGTATTCCAATAGCAGCTTCAAATAATAATAATAATGTTTATTAACTATTTGGTAGTAGAATATAATGAACATAAATCAAAAGAATAAAATCGTTAATAAACTAAATCACGTAAACTGTTACCAGTTTGTGTGACTAGAAAATGTCAATAAAAATAAAATTAATATAAAATAAAATACACATATACATTAATTTAAATAAATATATAGACTCAAAAGGCCGAAGTGACATACATGTATACAGAAAACAATGATAATGTGACCAAACAGAAAAAATGCATCACAGAAGCAGTGTATTATAAACCGCTTGATCGTGATCATGAATAAAAAGGATAAAAGAGACTGTAAGATCAAAAAATAAAATAATAGAACTAAAATAAACGCTTCACAACATAACAAGATTTATATTCTATCACAAAATAAAATACTAACACAAGTAAGTAATACTGAAAAAGAATATTTGCAACACAAAAGAAAACCATTTAGGAACTAAGTGTACCTGTCTATGGTACTCTGTAGTTGCAAAATATACTAATTCCATAAAATATCAAGTAAATTTTTTCGGAGAACATTTCATTGCCCAGAAGGTGTGTTTATGATAGGTATATTATCTTATAAAAATACAATATATTCTCATCTTTATGGCATATTTTTATTCTTGCTTTAGAAATTGATGGATAAGATAGTCAAATTTTTTGGGTATCCTGATTAAATTATTATTTTTTTTTATATTATAAAGTGAACCGGAAGAATATCGAGTCGGTCTTAAAGACATGATTTCGAAAATTTTTTTGAACCACTTCTAATGATTTTAAAATACATTTTTTAACGCCACCCCAACCAATTATACCGTAACTCAGTAAGGGATCAACAAATGCGTAGTGAATTTTCCTTAGTTTACCTATGTCTAGTATTTGCCTGCCGGCATTGGTAAAATTTATAAAGGGTTGGTCTTATTTTATTTTTCAGTTTTTCCACATGTACACCCCATTTTAAAAATGAATCTATATGGATTCCAAGTTACTTAGTACTTGACGACAATCTTACAATTTGGTTTTTCATCTGAATATCTTCATAATTGGGTAAATTATTTTCACAGGATGTAAATGGTATCATTTTAGTGTTGTCTTCAGTCAATAAATTAGAACTGAACCATTTTGTGATTTTATTGAGATCATTTTCTGCTTTTTCTTTTACACTATCCCACGTGATCACGGTATCATCTGCAAAAGATATGATTGTTCCCGATGACCTGATATTGGGTAAATTATTTAAGTATTGAAAAGGGGAACATTCTCCATGAAAATTGAAAAATGAAAAATGTGATTTATTTGTAATATCTAACAGAAAACAACTACTTCCCCGGCTAAAGCCACGCTGGATATTAAACTACATCTGATAGATATTGTGAAAAGAATCGATGGACATCCATTGAATTTCTCTAGAGACGTCCAACGAACGTTCCGTCGGATTCCATCAAATGCACGAATTTGTCTGTGATTTCTATCGTGATACTTATTTTTTTTCTTTCAAAATATTATTTTCTTGCTCCCATCGGGGACATCCCATGGACGTTCTGTCTAGGGAATTAAACAT
The DNA here is from genome assembly GCA_958298965.1 of Chrysolina haemoptera. Taxonomy (NCBI): domain Eukaryota; kingdom Metazoa; phylum Arthropoda; class Insecta; order Coleoptera; family Chrysomelidae; genus Chrysolina; species Chrysolina haemoptera. Next base: position 1,968,360 of record OY282601.1, on the reverse strand, counting down.
GATGTTCTATTTGGGACATCCGGCTTTTTTACCAATGCTATCCAGGACATGCCATGAACATCCTCGCAGTGACATTATATGAGGTGTATCAATTATTGGGACGTACATAGGATATTGTGTTTAGGTAATGTCAATTAATGAATGTACTATCTGGTATATCAAACGGTCGTCCATGCAGGATATACCGATTGAGACGTACGTAGAATATGATGATCGAGAGATTTTATTCAATGTATCATCTGAGTCGTCCCATGGACGTCCTTGCAGAGACATTATATATTACGTACCGATTGGGACGTCCGATATACATCCCTAACGAGACATTATATGAGATGTACCGATTAGGATATTCATAGTCTACCCTTATTAAAAGTTTTTTGAAAAATGTACTATTTGGGATATCCTACAGTCGTCCATGCAGGAACATCACATAAGATATACCGATTGGGACGTACATAAAATATTGCGATCGTGAGATTTTATCAATGTACCATCTGGGTGGTCCCATGGACGTCCTTGCTTAGACGTTATATAAAATGTACCGATTGAGACGTCCGATGTTTATTTCCAACGAGACGTTATATGAGATGTACCGATTGGGATATTCATAGTCTACTATTCTCAAAACTTTTTGGAAAATGTACTCTTTGGGATGTCTTATTGTCGTCCATGCAAGGACATCATTCAAGATGTACCGATTGGGACGTACATAGAATATTATGATCAAGAGATTTTATTGAATGTACCATCTGGGTTGTCCCATGGACGTCCTTGCAGGGACATTATATAAAATGTAACGATTGGGACGTCCGATGTACATCCCCAACGAGAATTTTTTCTCCTTTGGGACATCCGTAGGACATCCATGGGAGTGACATTCGTGGAAATTATGAAAAACGTACTTAATGGGGCGTCCTATTGACAACGTTTTCAGGTCAGGTCATTTTTACGAGTGGCTCCTGGGGATAACATACCGAGAATTCGATTTTTCAGAACAGTGCTTATTTGTTTCCCCTGTGTTTCTACGGTACGAAACTACAGAGGGTGAGTTGTTAGGTCGCCTTAAGGAAAAAAGTTCCTATGAACATATGTACGGAGTTGCTTCGTTTCTGAGATACAAAGGCGATTGAAAAAAAATCAATGCCCTGTATCTCAGAAAAGAAGCAACTCCGAACATATGTTCATAAAAACTTTTTTCTCAAAACGACTTAACAAATCACCCTCTGTAGTTTCGTACCGTAAATAGAAACATGAGGGAAACAAATAAGCACTGTTCTGAAAAATCGAATTCTTGGTATGATATCCCCAGGAGCCACTCGTAAAAATATCTTCATTTTACTCCAAATCGATATACTTTTCAACCCTATTCGAGGCTTGTATGCGAAAATGGGGTACCTAAATCTGTCACTAGCGGACGGTCTATATAATTTTCTTATACATATCTGACATTTCACACTCATTTTGTACTAATCAGAAATAATAATTCCCAATTTTTCTTGTTCTCTATATATTCCTAAATAAAGTCCGTCGTAAAACATCCTGTATAATCATCGAATGATTAGTTCTATTGGATCCACTCGAAACGACGATAAACATGAAACAAGACCCTAATGCGCCCATTCACCTCGCATACGTCCGTATGTCGACTATTGTCAAACCTCGCAAAAATCATCCACGACTACATCATCCCGTCCACTCGAGAACTTCAACTAACAAGTACTTTCTTCCTGTCAACCATCGACCTTATGAATGGCCGAATCTTATTGTAATAGAACGATTTTGTGCCCCAATTTGTCTCTGGACCAGCGCTCGCCAACTGCTGTTTGTTTGATGACATCTTTAGTGGAGAATCATGGTAATTCATGAATGCTTTAGACAGGCCCGGACTGGCCAGGTCCGCAGGTCCGCGATGGCGGAGGGCCCCCGGCCCGAGAGGGCCCCACATGACGTACATAAAAATGTTTTTGTCTTGTTAGAAGTTATTTTGTGTCCTTGGTGATGATTTGTTTATATTTTCCAAAGGTAGAACACGCCCATCAAGTGTTTACATCTCGCTGTTTATACGAAAGATTTATACGAGCTTCTGTGTTATGAGTTGAGTTAAGTTGTTGTGGTGTAATGCATCGTCTGCGTGGTGACGTATGTCCAGCAGACAACTGCACAAGTGCCAGCGATGCTCTATCAGATCAACTGATCAGTCAGTAGAGCCGCGCGAGCGCATATCGTCCTTCTCCTCCCCCTCTTTTACATATAATAACATCCACCCCATACCTAAAAATACTACACTAAAATAATATATGAAGTAGCTTTAATAAGTGAGTTGCTTACAAAGAAGCTGCTATTTTAGGGCAAGAGGAATAAAATGTCGAATCATCTCAGTTAAGTTAAGCCCCTTCTATTCTAGTATAACAACATTGTAAACTGTTCAATACACAAGAATTTAAAAAAAAAATCAAGTATTATTTTTCTAATCCCCAAAGTCCGTTTGTCATTATTTTTATCACACGAATAATTTTGACATAATTCATTAATCCTTTGGTGCTAAAAAATACCTAATAAAATACTGCACTTTATTTTGAACTTAATTATTGCCAGTTCTACCTCATGTGTTTTGTAGTATTGTGGTATTCTAAAAATACCGTGATTTTCTTACTTTAATGAATAAGTCAATAAAAGTCATCATAATATTTGTATACAAACCCAGCTGAATTACTTATCATTGTTTTCAAGCGCCTATAATTTTCAAAAAATTTATTACATAACCCCCGGTATGGGGCCCCTACACAAGTTTTAGCTGAGGGCCCCAAATGGTCCCAGTCCGGGCCTGGCTTTAGAATGCTGTCCGTCGAATCATCCAGATCGCCTCTTGAACGGTCAAATCGGACGACATGATATCGAATCGCAGATTGGGTATTGTGTCGGGGGATAATCAGGAAATTGGGCTCGAGAAGGTGGATTCTGGATTTCCTTGTAGCTGACGATGAACAAAAGGAAAGGGGTTTATTTGAAATATGGTAATGAAACATACTTCCCACCCTAATTTTCTCGAAATCCTGAGACACGTCAACAAATGTATCGAAGGGGACAAGTTTTCATCAGGAAATGAACGCGCCCCCTTTCATCCCCTGCAAGGAGGAGCTACTAATTTCAAAATTTTAAATGCGAAGGGGTATCGAGTAATACCTCATCTTAAAGGTCTTTTTAATCTCTACACGTCAGTGTTTTTTTTTTTGAATTGATCGATCCGCTCTCGAGATATTTATGAAAATCTGTTGCGTATACCATCGAAATAAATACTGTAACTGTTTATTCTCATTCCTTTTAATTCAAACCTAACTTGCAATATTTTACACTACTGTCACTTTAATAATTGCTCAAAATGTTGTCCATTATTGGCCAAACAATGGTATAACCGCTGTTCAAATGCGTGGCGCACATTTTCAAACACTTCTGTTTGCGGTGTGAGTGTGTAAACTACTGATTTCAAATGTTGCCATAAAAAGAAATCACATGGTGCTAAGTCCGGGGACCTAGGTGGCCACTCTATAGGTCCTCTTCGCCCTATCCATTTATCCGGAAATACGTTGTGTAACCATTGACAGACCGGAAGCACATAATTGGAGGGTGCTCCATCTTGTTGAAAATGTAATAAGATTTAGGACATACCTATGAGAGGTGTTCTTATCTGGGTGCCTTTCATTAAATATTGCAGCAGTTCGTCGAGCACATTGATTTTCGGCGCCGTAAATAAACACTATTTCGACTTTTTCAGCTAAAGGTAAAACACGTTAAAATTTCTACAGAATTAGGGAATGCAGAAAACTAAATTATTCTTTCTTGAAAAATACTTAAATACCTATTCTTATCAATCAAGATAATTAGGGACTACCTATCATACAACTTATAAAATTGACTAAGTATAACAATATACCTACCTGGAAATCTCAAAACATACCTACTACTTAATTGAATTAAATGTAACCAAGGGGAACTGTTCAGGTCCAATTGATCATTTAATAATCAAGTTGCATTTTTCAATTTATTAATTTCCAAGAATTCTGAATAATTAAGCCTAATGCCCTTATTTTCCACATGAAGAATTTCGAAGTTTTCATCGAAGTCATGGCCTTCCTCCAGAATATAATTGGCATTAATGAGTGTGTCTTACTTATTAGTCATAACTATGGATTTCCAAACATTTTTAATACATTGCTTTATCACATGGTAAACTATGGTAACTATGGTAGAGCATTCAATATGTCTTTTATTTTCTTTAACAAGTACACTTTTAGAGTACACATTTTGAGCAATAATTGAAGTGACAATAGTGTAAAATATTGTAATTTAGTTTTGAAGTAAAAGGAATGAGAATAAACAGTTACAGTTTTTATTTCAATGGTATACGGAGGAGCAACCAGATTTTCCTAAATATCTCGACAACGGATCGATCAATTAAAACAAAAAACGCCGACGTGTAGAGGTTAAAAAGACCTTTAAAATAAGGTATTACTCGATACCCCTTCGCATTTGAGATTTTGAAGTTGGTAGCTCCCCCTTGCAGGGGATGAAAGGGGGCGCGTTCATTACCTGATGAAAACTTGTCCCCTTCAATACATTTGTTGACGTGTCACAGGATTTTGTGAAAAAATACCCACATTTCGAGAAAATTAGGGTGGGAAGTCCTGAAATGAACACCCTGTATGTACCGCCAGAACTGTTCATTGCAATAAATAAAATAGGAATATCGTAGGTCGAAAATTCACCACAATACAACTACTTTTCTGGCCAGAGTTAAGTCGAGCACTGACAAAAAGTGCTTCGAGCACTAAGCTCTAAGCACTCTTGAAAAGTGCTCCGAAATCTCCGAAAGCACTAAGCACTTTTATTTATGAAATGCTCGCGATTACTATATATAAGCACTTTCAAAAAGTAATCCCAGTCAGTGGAGAATTGAGTAGTCTTTCACAATCCTCACAATCAATAAATTATGATTTTTTGACATTTTATTTTATTGCATGGTCGTAAATAAAAAAATTTGTCTTCGTTAGTACAACCGTACGAAGCCAGGGCGGGTAGATAGTTTGCAATAAAAAATATTTCTGGTAGAGTCAGACTGTAAGACTTCTCACCTACCCATAAATTTTAGCAGAAGTTTGAATTTTTCTATGAAGTGGATTTAGGCTTCCGGACACTTGCCCTAAAACAATTTCCTGAAAGACAATTCCCGGAAAACAGTTGCCCGAATGTACAATTGCCCGAATAGACAATTTCGCGAAGAAAAATTGACCGAAAAATGTACTTTAGCGCTACTTTATAAATTTGTAACCAATATTTTCGGAATTCTGTGTTCTATTATTTCTTCTCTGATTTACAATAACACCCTTAATACCTACTATAATAATTAAGGTTACTCATTGAACGTCTCCAGGTACACTAACTAAAAATATTAACTCCAAAAATTTTATAATCCCTCTTAATAAATAATAACATCCTAACATTCTAATAACACCCTTAATACCTACTATAATAATTAAGGTTAGAATAAGTGAGACTCGTTAATTAGTCATTATTTACTTTTATTTGCACTAAAGGTTTCTTATTCATTTATTGTCCAAAATCTGAGCAAGGTGTTTTTTCCATTTCAGTCAATGTCTCTTCAGAAGAATCCAGTCAGACAGTTTAAAAAGAAGGTACGAAACTGATGCAGATTTTGCTTTAAAGCTCCGATTATTGTTGGCCCTAGACTGCAGACGTAGTGGAGGCATTTGAAGCCATTTGCGAGCAAAATGTGTTACCTGCAGAAGCCCAGTCAGTGAAGGCATTCAGCTGAAGCAAAGCTTACACGAACTTCAAATTGAACAGTATGTAGGAGGCTTGGAAGGTCCTCCTACACGTAAAAAATAGAGAGATTGTGCAGAGCGGATTGCAAGTCTGGTAAATAATTACGATCCTGCGAACACTTATGAGTTCCTACATAATTTATCGTATTAGTATAAAGATAAATAATAAATAAATTCTCTAAAAAAAAGGCAAATTGAATGTTTTATTCCAATTCTAAACACGCCTAGCGATAGACGTGAAAACGTGCTGTGCACTTATCGGACAACGCGGGTTATATTCCGTAATATATCCAGTGATAAGGCACTCAACATGATGTACGCGCAATTAAAAATCTATTGGTTTCACTATTATATTTAAATACATTTTTCGGCCAATTGTCCTTTCGAACAATTGTTCTTCGGGCAATTGTGCATTCGATCAATTGTGTTTCGGGAAATTGTCAATTCGGGCAATCGTCCAATCGGGGAACTGCTTTCAGGGAATTGTCTTTCGGGTAATTGTCCTAGAACTGTGGATTTAATTGATCCGTTAATATATTACTCATTCTTGATTCGGCTAGTCATTATTTTTCGTACTGCAAAAGATTATCTGTTAGAATTCGACCTTTCCGCCATTCGAAAGACACTTTGAAACAATCAAGGATAAACCGGCGAACCTCGCATTTCTCTTCCATTCCCAACCCTATTCCGCATCAATCCCAGATCCACCCCTGATAGCGACTCACAGTTTGAGTAGTCAACTTATTGACATTTTCCCGTCCTCGGCTGATTTTTAACGCAGATAGCGACGTATGAAATTACCTGGTCGCTCCATCGAAAACCGAAGATATAAAAAGCTTCGGTTTCACCTGTCCTTTGTCGAGTCGTCTCGATTGTGAAGGGTGATGCTGTGTGCCGCTGGTGTCGATTTCTGGACCGTTTGTCGTCTAGCTGTCGTCTTTTTGTTTTCGGCGCTGGATTGAGGATCGGATTTCGGATTGCAGTTGATTGTATTTGTATGCGGCACGCTGATAAAGAGGCTGTCTGAAGAGTTATCTGGAAACATGGAATTTGCTGAAAGAAAGAGAGTTTAAAGTACAAGTTTAAAACACAGATTTAAAAAAATAATAGCTTAAAAAACTATAGAACACGCTTTACTTCCCGTGGACTAAAAAGTAAAGAATAATTGACAATTTCATTTCTCAAATGTAAAGAAAGCGTGGGTGCTTTCGATCTATATTCTCATATTTTTTAGTTTAATTAAACAATACAGAGCGTTCAAGAGCTCAAGATAACTTTATCAAGCACCCCTCGCTTTTTTTACATTTGAGAAATTAAATATTCAATTATTTTTTACTTTTTAATCCATGCACAAAAAACGTTCGTCTTGTAGCAAAGAAATATATTATCTTAACCAAAAATTATCTTCTGAGAAAGACATAATCTCCAACAAAAGAAATAATATCTTAGATAAAGAATATTCATGGGTTTGGGTGAAATCCTTCATTACCTTGATTATAAATTATTTCATAGCAAAGACCGTGCCTTTCATACAAAGTTCTGATTTTTCAAGAAGAGATCTATCTTTGCCCGAAAATCATCAAATCTTCGTTTAACAGTTTTCCCCTAGCATCTACTGCCATGTAGCACACGCGTCTACAAGAGTCTATTGTCCAGTCAGTTCAGTTCAGCGTGGTAGACACTTTCGAGATCAATGTGCAAATGTGCAGTTTTGACCAAGACCGTTGAATGCGATTTTTTGTTGCTACAAAGTGAATATGTTATACTCCTTTCCCACGCATGCAATTTTTTGACGAATGATGAAGAAATTGAAGATTTTGATCAATTCAACATCGGGCATCTTTACACCAAATTTGTAGGTATGTATTTAGAGAATTATTAACAAATACATGACTTTCATTTGGCTATATTACCATAAATATATACATCCCATTTCCATTAAAATAAATCCAGTAAGGCGTGAAGCCAACGTACATGACATTTACAACGTATTCTTAAGTACCTAAGTGTCTACTTTTCTTGTGTGTCGAAAATGGCCGCCTTTGTCTTCGAACTGACCAGTGAACATAGGTAAAAGAAAACATCGTATTTTGCGGAAAGAATATGTATTCAACATAAGCCTGTAATGGTTTTCACAGAAAAGCAGGTGATCTTATATCAAGGATGTATGATTTTCCTACAAGGCAACTGTTCTTATCAAAAGGAGGAGTTGATGGTTTTCAAAAAAAAATCATGTGATCTTATTGATATTTCTACTAAAGCCATTGTCTTTATCGAAGTAAGTTTGTGAAAATGAGACTTTGAATTGAAGAAATTATTTTGATGAAAATAATTAACAACAATAAAGCAAGTATACATGTGTTCGAAAACATGTTTTCCTGAAATTCTCAGTAATGTACTCAATCAACAGTCATAATTGCAGGTTTTTTTTCCCCAGGGTGTTCTAGTTAAAATTCTAATGTTCCAATGTTGCCATGGGTTTGGAGTAGGACTTGCAACGCTGCAGTTGTGATATATTCTTAAACACCTGTTAAGGCTCTAACCAAATGTATCTAACTTCTCCCGAAGTTTGTCAACGTACTTAGTTAACACCCTGTATATCGATAATTTTTTCATTTTCCACTAAAATTCCACACAAACCGTTTGATACTTCTCCCGAACAATATTTCAGTTATTTTTGCGAGTGTGCAAAATTTTTTGAATTTTCTTCGATTTTTTTTTTACAAAAAAATTATTTTCGTTTTGTTTTATTGGTTTCAATACATTACACGATCTAAGATGCTATTTTTCAACATTACTAAAGTTTGCAAACCTTTTGAAATTTACGCGCTGATAATGCAGAAATTCAGTAAATCCTGATTTTGAACATCTTCCGTTATGAAAAAATTTTTTGCAAAATAAGGCCCAATATTTGAACGTAAGTAGTTCATTTTTGGGCCAAGCTGTAGATGAAAGCAAAAGGCTCTTTTCACACAAAATAAAAGACGCAAATGGTCTATATTACTTTTTATGAGATAGTTCGTATAAATGAAAACACGAGCTTTACACTTGAACGTCTTGTAGTAATCACATTTCCAATAAATACTTTATCTTTCTGGTAAAGATAGCCGTCGATCAATAATTTCCTCTTCCCTTTTTCACTAAGTACAAACTCCAAAGCCATTTTGTGTCGTGACTCTTGCTCAGATTTTGGACAATAAATGAATAAGAAACATTTAGTGCAGTATTTAAATAAAAGTAAATAATGACTAATTAACGAGTCTCACTTATTCTAACCTTAATTATTATAGTAGGTATTAAGGGTGTTATTAGGATGTTAGGATATCGGGATGTTATTATTTATTAAGAGGGATTATAAAATTTTTTGAGTTAATATTTTTAGTTTAGTACCTGAAGACGTTCAATGAGTAACCTTAATTATTATAGTAGGTATTAAGGGTGTTATTGTAAATCAGAGAAGAAATAATAGTATACAGAATTTTCCGAAAATATTGGTTACAAATTTATAAAGTAGCGCTAAAATACATTTTTCGGTCAATTGTCCTTTCGGGCAATTGTTCTACGCGAAATTGTCTATTCGGGCAATTGTACATTCGGTCAATTGTGTTTCGGGAAATTGTCCAAACGAGCAACTGTTTTCGGGTAATTGTCTTTCGGGAAATTGTTTTCGGGCAATTGTCCGGAAGCCGTTTTTGTACAATCGCGTTATAAAAAATTTAAGGGCACGTCTTGCAAGATATGTGAAAGAAGATGCATGCGTCTTTTATTTTGTGGGTGAAAAAACTTCTATAGCTTGGCCTATTTGCTGTTTTCCTGTGTTAAACCTTATGTAATTATTATTAAATTTTGAAAAAATCATGTTTACTGGCCTATTACATGCCTATTGTCTTCAATTTCAAAATAACAAGAGATCCAGCCTCACTTCTCCCAAATCAGCCACGAAACGAAGATGTCGAGTCCGATACCAATTCTTTTTCTCATTATCTCGTACAAGACCGGAGTATGAGAGGCGGCTGTCGGTTCATTAAAGAAGTGTCTCTGCTCCGGACTATGATGGATGACATGTTGTTATCGCGATATCGTTCTCTTGGAACATCGGGCCTCGCGTCCATGCCCTTTGGTGGTCCGTTACCGTGAAGCCGCCTTCCAACGTGAAGGGTAGAAATATTAATTATTGATGGGTGGCTTTTCTTCCTAATGAGATATGTAATATGTATGTCGAGCAGAGAACGATCAGATGTGAAACAGGTGAGAGTAATTACTCGATATTCTCATTGAGAACAAGAAGTATTTTTCCCTTTACCACACGCACATTTGCTCAGAAGCTGAGCAACACTATTCGCCTTGTTGAAGTGACTGAAACCTTGTATGACATTAGAAACAAAAATTCCGCTGGGTATGATGAGATTTCGGTCAAAATACTTATGCATCTACCAGTCAATGCACTGAAAACATTAGTTGATCTCATTAATACTTCCTTCAGAACTGGCGCATTCCCTCCTTCTATGAAGGCTACTATTGCTATTTCTCTACATAAGATTATATAGATTATACATTAGGGACTTTCGTGCTACAAGCCTCTACACCGCGACCTTTTCAGATCTATTGTGTTTGTCCTCGAGATCATTTAGAGTTCTTTGTCTAGCCCTGTATTCTTTACGAGACTCCACAGGATAGTTTTTAGAACTCCCATGAATCGGGGAGCTCTTGGTTTTTCTTCTCCCAGCGTTAGAAACCTTTGCCTTGACAAGCCCTCGCAGTGGCATAGTATGTGTACTGATGTTTCCTCTTCTTCCTGACAGAACCTGCATAGCATTTCTTCTGCCAGGCCTATTGTACTCATATGTTTGTTGAGCCTACAGTGCCCTGTGAGAAGTCCTACTACTATTCTAGTAGTGTTCCTCTTATGGCTTAGTAGATAGTCTGTGAATGTTGGCTGCGGTTGTTCGATGAACTCTTTGGTCTGTCTCATCCCTGGTGCATTGTTCCACCATTCTTGAGACTTCTGTTGAATCCATGATTTGGTGTTTGTTTTTAGTACAGCTTTTGCTATACCGCAATACGGTTCTGGGCCATTCAGGGCCTTACTTGCTCCTTCTCGGGCTAGTGTATCGGCCTCTTCATTGCCTCTATAACCTGTGTGGGCTTCTATGCAGTCCCAAACAAGTTTTGAGGTAACTTGCATTGAGTTGACTGCTTTTATCGCAGCTTGGCTATCTGAGTATTTGCGGCAATGTTTTTTCGTGAAAAATCGTGCCTTATTAGCTCTTGTGCACAATGGTGTATTGCAACGATTTCCGCTTGAAATATCGTCGCAGGTTTGCCCAAGCTCAGTGAGATTTTCATCTTCGGCTTGGTTCCGTAAATGCCGGCTCCTGCACCTTCATCCGTTTTGGAGCCGTCCGTGTAGACAGCGATTTCCGCATTGATGGGAGCCCCCCCCTTCCACGCATCCCTGTCCGTTATACTTGTCTTGAAAGTTTTGTCAAAGCTATATCTGGGAAGAATGCCATCTGATGGCATTCTTGTAACCGGGTCGTTATCCAACTCTTCATATAGCTTGTTGTAGTCTCTCCCGTGCATATTTCTAATGGGTGCTTGTCCTCTAAGCAACCTGCTCGTGACAGACCTGGCTTCGGCTTGGACGTATATGTGTAGTGGAGGTAGGTTGAGCAAGACCTCTAAGACGGCTGTTGGGGTGGTTCTCATGGCCCCGGTGGCACTCAGACATGCTTGTCTTTGTAGTTCTCCAAGCCGTCGAACCACTCCTGCCTGCTTGGTCTTTGGCCAACATACCACCGACCCATACGTTTCTCTACATAAAGGTGGTGATGTGGATAATCCCTCCAATCTGAGACCCATTTCTCATATTTCAACTTTGGCGAAAATTATTGAGAAATTAGTAAGAAACGTTTGAATAATTTCTTAATATTACATAATATCACAAGCAATTTGGGTTCCAACTGCCAAACAGAAAAACATACCAGTGACGCAATTTTCTCTTTCCTTTATAAAGTTTATTCAGAAATAAATCCTGGTGAAGTGACCGCCGCAATTTTCTGTGACCTCTCGAAGGCCTTCGATTGCGTTAATCCTGATATACTACTCAAAAAACTTCAGCGTTGTGGTTCCAGTGGTAACGTACAATTGGTTTGAATCGTACCTCTCAGGGAGAAATCAAAGGGTGAGAACATTGGAACTCTCAGAAAGCAAAAGAAATTAAATCTGGAGTACCACAGGGTTCTGTGTTGGGTCCTGTTCTGTTTCTGTTGTATATCAATGATTTGACTATGTTAGATATATCTGGTAGTCTCACTCTCTTTGCGGATGATACAACAATACTCTGGAAGGAAAAGAACTCTGCTGAGCTGCATAAAATAATCTCATCTGATTTAGAAAAGGTGAAAAGTTGGTGTGATGCTAATTTGTTATCCCTGAATATCTCGAAAACAAATATAATAACTTTTAAATGCCAGCTTAATGAACTTTCAATTGACAAAGATATCTTGCAAAACAAACTGAACACAAAATTCGTGGTGTATCTATTGATAATCGGCTGAAATTTGATGAACACGTTAGACAACTTAAAATTAAATTTCTTCCAGATGTTATGCAGTAAGGGTGGTTTCTAACACACAGCAAAAACGGTCTACTACGATTCTTGACATAATTTTTTGGGTTTATGACCTTCCACAATCTGAAAATGAAAAAATGTTAATCCAAAGAAATCTGTACAAGTGTAGAAGGGCAAATTAATAAATTTGCTCGATAAGTTACTGCGTTCACAAGACTGCTGTCTTGAAAGAAATTAATTTTTGTCAGTAACGTACCCTACACCGAATTTGCCTATCTGAAAAAATGAGTTCGAATTAACAAAGAATACTTCTCTTTTTCTGAAAATTGTTGACGTTTCGGAGGCTGTATCTGCCTGCGTTATCAAAACTTCTTGGAAAGACGCTGAAGAAACTGAATATGAATTGCGGTTTTGGAAATATGATCTTTCTTTGACAGAGTCAAATGAAATCTGTCATACATTATTTTGATTGCCATTTGGTATCATGATACATAGGGTGTTCGGTATCAATCAATCACCATTCTATTAGTTCTCATTTCATCTCTGAGGAGAGGTAACCAGGTGCGGTCCATTTCGATGGAATTGGTTGAAAAGCAGTTGTTCGATAAAAGAATGCACGCAGTTTCCTTTAACTTTCTTTTTTCTTGATTTGATTCTCTCAATTAAATTTTGGGATTATTCCATTCCATCATATGATCGCCACCAGATGTTAGAATATGTTCGGATATTTTCGAACCCGTTATTTTTCGATTTCTGATGTAAATTTTATGTTCGTTGAAACGTACCAGAATGGAGCCAGAGTATGGTGGAGGTATGTTGATGATGTGTTTGCTGTTTGGAATCAAAGTAGAGATGACTTGAAAGTGTTCTTAGACTACATTAATAAACAAGAACCAACGATAACATTCACATTAGAAACAGAAAAAGATGATGAACTTCCTTTCTTAGATGTTTTGATAAAAAAATCAACATCTTGAGTCAACACAACTGTTTATAGAAAGAACACATATCAATAGATATCTCCATTATAACTCAAATCACAACACTAGCGTGAAAAAGGGAATTGTCAAATGTCTTTACAACAGGGCACAAGTGGTTTGCAATTCAACACAAAATTTGAAAGAAGAATTGAATTTTATAAAGTCCTTTCTCAAGGAAAATGCTTATCCAAATGAATTCGTGGAAAAAAACATTAATGAAATTGAAAATAGTACTACACTTTACAATCGAACAACACAACACACAGACATGCGACATCTCCATACACATTCAATAAACAACATTATACCTTATGTCCCTGGACTGTCTGAAAAGATAAAACGGATTGGCCATAGGTATGATGTAAGAACAACATTTAAAACAACCAATACATTGAGATCAATACTCACACATACAAAACCCAAAAACGCTGGTGAATGTTCAAAAAATTGTGTTTACAACATACCTTGTTCGTGTGGTAAGAGTTATATAGGTGAAACATCAAGACCATTGATGGTGCGCCAGGAAGAACATAAAAGTTACATCAGAAATCGAAAAATAACGGATTCGAAAATATCCGAACATATTCTAACATCTGGTGGCGATCATATGATGGAATGCAATAATACCAAAATTTTATTGAGAGAATCAAATCAAGAAAAAAGAAAGTTAAAGGAAACTGGGTGCATTCTTTTATCGAACAACTGCTTTTCAACCAATTCCATCGAAATGGACCGCACCTGGTTACCTCTCCTCAGTGATGAAATGAGAACTAATAGAATGGTGATTGATTGATACCGAACACCCTATGTCTCAAGATACCAAATGTCAATCAAAAGAATGTATGACAGATTTCATTTGACTCTGTCAAAGAAAGATCCTATTTTCAAAATCGCAATTTCAGTTTCTTCAGCGTCTTTTCAAGAAGTTTTGATAACGGAGGCAGATACAGCCTCCGAAACGTCAACAATTTTCAAAAAAAATAAGTATTCTTTGTTAATTCGATCTCTTTTTTTCAGATAGACAAATTCAGTGTAGGGTACGTTACTGACAAAAATAATTTCTTTCAAGGCAGCAGTCTTGTGAACGCAGTAACTTATCGGGCAAATTAATTAATTAATTTGCCTTTCTACACTTGTACAGATTTCTTTGGATTGACATTTTTTCATTTTCAGATTGTGGAAGGTCATAAACCCATGCAAAAAATCATGTCAAGAATCGGATTTCCTCCACAAAATCAAACTTTCAATCAATACATATTGTGTATATTTTTTACAGAAGCTATCACAAAAATTCAGCATCAACAACAATCGTTTAAACAGACAAATTTCCTTAAATCACCTACAGATGCCTTTTTACGGCTACTACAAAAGTGGCAAAGTGCCGATTTCACACAGTAAATCATTCGGCCTGTTGACTGCCCATTTGAGCATTTGTCATGGTCATTAGTAACTTGTTCATGGCAAGGTTTTGATTGATTGTTTGCTAAGAATAATCATAGAATTTTCATACATCATTATTCCTTGGAAATAAATTATAATTCTGACAATATATTTCCTTGCTTAACAACCAATCAGTGGATTTAAAATTTTGAAATTCAGCTAATAGAATCGGAACTACAGTGAAAATATAGCTTGTCGCTGTATTTTCACAGTGATAAACCTGCTTAGTTTTTGTTTTACTATCTGTCAAGTGAAAATAATGATTTAAATTATAAACGTCAAATTTATGTGTTTTGACTAGTTATCTTTATTTATCACGATATTTATCTACGATATTTACGGAGGATACGAAAGTCATGGATATTTTAGTTGATATGAAATAATTATACTGGAGCAGGAATCAGTACCCTCTTTAGACCATATGCAACGATTTAAGGCTTACTTATACATGCCAAAGAAAAAACTGGGTTTTACTCCTGCCTCAGTTTTCAACTCACCCATAATCCCGGCAATTTCTTCAGTAAATGTTGAAAATAATTGTTCATACACATCCTACTTAAAAAATGAAGTATGTGATTTCAAGCGTGAGGTTTGCAGTTCACAATAGTGTTATTAAATATATTTATGCAGGATATGAATAAACGATTATTTTCAACATTTAGTGAATAGAATGGCGCTTTTATGGGTAAGTTGAAAATGAGGCATGCATAAGTGGGACCTGTCATACTACTTTAAAATTGTTGCATATAGTTGCTGCTTCAGTATAATAATTCCATATTTATTGAATTATTCATGATTTTCGGATCATCCGCAAACATCTCCGTGAAGTGCGACAAAACACATTTTAGGTACTCAAATACTCGCATATTATATTTGCATGAGAAGGTACGAGTCTTCAGAAACGACATGAAGTTTTCCTGTTCCTTCTCCGATCATTTTTAGCAGAGTTATGACCAATCAAATATTCGGCTCCGCCAGAACTTTTAGCGGCGGTAAGGGTGAACCTGAAATTTGATGTCGGCGTTCAATCACGTTTTCTGTGAAAACGAGCGCATTTCATAAGAAATTACTGGGGATAATTTTTGTGGAAAATTGAATTGTTTTTTACGCTGTTTAGTTGTTTTTCCGATAAATCATATACTTTCCAAAATTACAGCCAAAATCTATTTATATATTGCTAAACGAAAACAAAATATGTTCAACCTCTGGAATTTTGGTAAACAATTTTCTTTCGTATTTATCACGGCTTCAACTACTAGCACACCAAGTTTGGTGGTGCTACAATCGATTCTTGTCTCAAAACCCAATCGTACTGGATTATTTATGGGACACTAGCCATTAACTTTCTGCCATCTTTTGTGCCTTTTTCGACTGTGGAAGACAGGACTTTGCACAATTCTTCCTGAAAAAAGAAAATATATCTTTAGTATTGTAGAGGTGCCAAATTTAACAGTGAGTTTTGTCAATCGGGTTTACCTTTCTGGTCAAACGACACCGGTCGCCGTCACTGGTTTTATAAATCAAAATAAATATAATAATTCGCCCATGGGATAGACAACCCAATGAACGTCGTCAACGCGGGTTGCCTATCGTTTATTGTTATCGGGGAACAACGTGATGTCCACATATAAATCTCTACCTTCATTGTTTTTTAAAATGTTTTTTAATTCTCTGGGAAGTAAAAACACCCCTTCAAGGTTCAGCTTGGGTTTTTTCTTTCCCTTTTTCCTCCGCAGTAAGAGCGAACCATGTTCTAGTGCTTTGAGTGGGGCTCTGAGTAATTACTCGTGGTTGAAAGTAATCAATATATCCCTATGGGAATATATTTTTCTGTGCTTGTAATTTATTCTAGGTAGGTACCTTTCTTCTTAATATCTTTGTCCATTTTGTTGGACCTTGTAACTGTCCAATACATGGTATAATAAGTTTATGTGTCTAACTGTAAGTGATTTTTGACATGATTTTTTGGGTTTATGACCTTCCACAATCTGAAAATGAAAAAAATTCAAGTGTAGAAGGGTATATTAATTAATTTGTCCGATAAGTTACTGCGTTCACAAGACTGCTGTCTTGAAAGAAATTAATTTTTGTCAGTAACTTACCCTACACTGAATTTGCCTATCTGAAAAAATGAGATCGAATTAACAAAGAATACTTCTCTTTTTTTGAAAACTGTTGACGTTTCGGAGGTTGTATCTGCCTCCGTTATCAAAACTTCTTGGAAAGACGCTGAAGAAACTGAATTTGAATTGCGGTTTTAGAAATAAGATCTTTCTTTGACAGAGTCAAATGAAATCTGTCATACATTCTTTTGATTGACATTTGGTATCTTGATACATAGAGTGTTCGGTATCAATCAATCACCATTCTATTAGTTCTTATTTCATCTCTGAGGAGGGGTAACCAGGTGCGGTCCATTTCGATGGAATTGTTTGAGAAGCAGTTGTTCGATAAAAGAATGCACGCAGTTTCCTTCAACTTTCTTTTTTCTTGATTTGATTCTCTCAATAATATTTTGGTATTGTTCCATTCCATCATATGATCGCCATCAGATGTTAGAATATGTTCGGATATTTTCGAACCCGTTATTTTTCGATTTCTGATGTAACTTTTATGTTCTTCCTTGCGCACAATCAATGGTCTTGATGTTTCACCTATATAACTCTTACCACACGAACAAGGTATGTTGTAAACACAATTTTTTGAACATTCACCAGCGTTTTTGGGTTTTGTATGTGTGAGTATTGATGTCAATGTATTGGTTGTTTTAAATGTTGTTCTTACATCATACCTATGGCCAATCCGTTTTATCTTTTCAGACAGTCCAGGGACATAAGGTATAATATTGTTTGTTGGATGTATGGAGATGTCGCATGTCTGTGTGTTGTGTTGTTCGATTGTAAAGTGTACTACTATTTTCAATTTCATTAATGGTTTTTTCCACGAATTCATGTCAAGAACTGGATTTCCTCCACAAAATCAAACTTTCAATCAATATGTAAGTAATTTATTCTAGTCTTTACTTATCGCCCACATTTCCGACTGGCAGAATAAAACCATCATCAGTTTCCTGCGTTTTTTCTTCTACTGATAGCCCAAACCTAAAAACACCCCTGAGAAACCGTTTTGTAACAGTATGCTTATAAAAAAGTAGACAGGATCAGCTTCCGTGTGTGTCAGTTGGTTGTTATAAACCCTTCATTAGCCTCATCAATGGTACAATTGATTTATATACAAATCAGTAAAACGCAAAGTCGTCTCCACAATTTAGTTTCACATCTAGTTCAAAAGGATGGTGAAACGGTGAATGACCGCTATCAATCAGATAGCCATCAAAAAGTAGAAGTAGAACATGTTTCGGTCCTATATAGAACCATCATCAGCTATTCAAGAAAATTCTACAATAAAAGAAAGACTATGTACTAAAGACAAAAGGCTAATATAAGGCTATACTTACATGGAGAAGAAAATAAAGTAGTGTGATATAAAATGTTAAAATATTATGTAATTAAATAATTTTTTTAAAAAACCACATTGTTAATTATTGTGGTGAAGTGAAGTAATAAGTAACCAAAAAAAAAATTTTTTTTTTTATGTAGGGGAGGCTATAAAGCCTTGGGCCCCTTAATCTTATAGGAGAATTAAGTAGTTTGGACATCGAGCAGAAAATAAGTCAAAATTGGATCAATGCACGTGATTGTTGACTGAACAGACTTATTTTCTGCTCGATGTCCAAACTACTTAATTCTCCTATAAGATTAAGGGGCCCAAGGCTTTATAGCCTCCCCTACATAAAAAAATTTTTTTGGTTACTTATTACTTCACTTCACCACAATAATTAACAATGTGGTTTTTTTAAAAAATTATTTAATTACATAATATTTTAACATTTTATATCACACTACTTTATTTTCTTCTCCATGTAAGTATAGCCTTATATTAGCCTTTTGTCTTTAGTACATAGTCTTTCTTTTATTGTAGAATTTTCTTGAATAGCTGATGATGGTTCTATATAGGACCGAAACATGTTCTACTTCTACTTTTTGATGGCTATCTGATTGATAGCGGTCATGCACCGTTTCACCATCCTTTTGAACTAGATGGGAAATTAAATTGTGGAGACGACTTTGCGTTTTACTGATTTGTATATCCATACCACTCCACTTTGAGACATAATGGACTTCTACTACAGGTTAAATTGATTTATAGTCCACCTCTTCAAGCTAGTTCTGCTGCAGCAGTACGCCAATGACCAACTAACGACGCCTATGGATTCTATTCACACAGTAGTCAGCGCAGTTATTTCAATCCATGTGGCAATCACAATAACCAACCTGCAAAGGTAAATACAATAAAAAGGCCGCCTCAATAGCAATAGATTTGTTACTTGTTCGAGAGAAGAAAGGAATACTTCTCTGGCTTCGCCCTTTCACAGTGCCGACAATGTGGATATGTGATCATTTGGTATCCAAACAAAAAATTAAGAGAGAATAATGTCTAAAAAAAAAGGTGAAGAATAGATGTGGAATTAAGAAAGCGTCTTAGGGCCACATAGTTTTTTTTCGTCTTCAAACATGGAATTTCCAACTCTATAGTCGGAATTTTATTTTTCCGACTCCGAAGTCGGAAATTTCGACTTTAAACTCGGAAATTTTGACTTTAATCTCGGAAAGTCTGACTTTGAAGTCCGAATTTCATTTTTCCGGCTTCAAAGTTAGAAATTCCGACTTTAAACTCGAAAATTATGACTTTGAAGTCGAAAACTCCGTGTTTGAAGTCGGAAAAATAAAAAAGTTTATGTGGGCCTTAGACGCTTTCGTATGGAATGGTGGAATATCAAATTCTCTAAACTTTGTGTTGATGTGGTTTCAGAATTGAAATTTGTGCAACTCCGGGTGATGCATTTAAAGAAAAATTTTTGTTTTATCAGGAGTAATTGTGTATGAAAGAGAAGTCAAAACTTTTCATTTGTTTCCCGTTAACTTTCTCTATTATATTACCCCTGACAATATATTTACTTGCTTAACAACCAATCAGTGGATTTCAAATTTTGAAATTCAGCCAATAGAATCGGAACTACAGTGGAAATGTAGCTTGTCGCTGTATTTTCACGGTGATAAACCTGCTTAGTTTTTGTTTTACCATCTGTCAAGTGAAAATAATGATTTAAATTGTAAACGTCAAATTTATGTGTTTTGACTAGTTATTTTTATTTATCAATAAATTTAAATATCATAATAATATATGAGGCCGTGGAAAAGAGTATTCTGTTGAATATGGCTAGAAGTGAAGCATCAATTACCAGGTGACACGATTTTTCTTTATTTCAAATCGATATATTGTCAGAGGTAATATAATAAGTGATATTATTATTACCGATAATATTTTGGAATATTAATGAATTGCAATCCCAAAGCTGAAAATACATCGAGTCCGCAGGACGATTTCCTTTCCTTGCTTCGAGAATATTAGACAAATATTATGTTTTAAATATTGGACCAATATCACCGAATGTTCACATTTTTTTTCTCGTCAATATTATTAATTGAATATTTTGTCAATATTTTCACAATATTGAACCAATATTGTCCCAAAATGGGTGTGCTACTTGGTAGTTAATTTACAGTGAAATTATTAATTCACACAACATATGAATTTTTTAATTGTGAGGTGTGAATTACATTTTTTTTTAATTAATTCATGTCCGAACCTGCCAAACACTGGTGCTAATATTGCGGTCATAAGTGGTCATTAGGGTGATTCTGAATATAGAAAAAATACAGGATATTCCATTTGAACAAATTCAACTCCAATTTGCCACACACTTTTGAAACACTTTGTACATCTGAAAATAATTTCTTGTAATGCGCCTTCGTCAACAGTTTAGGTTTGCACTCGAACAAAATCGGTAACTTGTATGGTATGAGTGCTATGAAAGCCTGACGCACTGTTGCAGGACCCTGTATGTGTCATGAAAATGTTGTCAGAAAAGAGAGTTGATGAGAAATTCACATTATATTAAATCAGCCAAATGAAATTTTGCAAAAGCTCTCCATTTAGATGTATCTTTCCGGAGAACTTGAGTTGCTTGGAACCTACTGAAACGCCATATATACTATTTTATAGTAAAGGAAAACCTTTCAGATATTGAGAACCTGCCATCTTCAATCCTTCCCAATAGGTTGCAGATACTTTTAAGTGAAGACAATTCACAATTCAAAAAGTCTGAAGAATTTTGGCCCGTAAACATCTACGGTATTAGGCAAGATAGAGATGACGAAGCCCTGCCAACCGGCTGTGGGGAATTTTCAGGGGTAATATAATAAGTGGTATGATTATTACCGATAATTTTTTGGAATATTAATGAATTGCAATCCCAAAGCTGAAAATACAACGAGTCCGCATTGGGATTGCCAATGAATTGATATTCCAAAAAACTATAGGTTTTTAATCATACCACGAATTATATTTAGGACGACAATATATCAATTTGAAATAAAGAAAAATCGTGTCACCTGATAATTGATGCTTTACTTCTAGCCGTATTCAATGGAATACTCTTTTCCACTTTTCCACGGCCTCATCTATGATACCAATGGACATTTGTCCCCAACGATCGCTCATATTGATAAATAAAGATAACTAGTCAAAACACATAAATTTGACGTTTATAATTTAAATAATTATTTTCACTTGACAGATAGTAAAACAAAAACCAAGCAGGTTTATCACCGTGAAAATACAGCGACAAGCTATATTTTCACTGTAGTTCCGATTATATTGGCTGAATTTCAAAATTTGAAATTCACTGATTGGTTGTTAAGCAAGGAAATATATTGTCGTCCTAAATATAATTCGTGGTATGATTAAAAACCTATAATTTTTTGGAATATCAATTCATTGGCAATCCCAATGCAAGAAAATATACAACTCGTCCTGCGGACTCGTTGTATTTTAAGCTTTGGGATTGCAATTCATTAATATTCCAAAAAATTATAGTTATTAATCATTCCACTTATTATATTAATCCTGATTATTTTTTCGTATGATGTTTTTAACCAATCGGAACGTCCAATTGAGTCAACTTTATTCGTATAATTTTGATTATACAACTCGTCATGAAATTAGCCAAAATCAACTGCGAATTTTACCTAAATTACAACGAATATATGGAACCATTCAAAAGTTTTGATGGTCCAAAACATTATGCGATCATAGGTAATATTGAACTTGTTCGAAACAGAGAAATAATATGATTTTCACGAAATTCTAACTTGATTTGGCTCAATTTTTCGAATAGTAGGTTTGATTGTTTAAGTCTTCAATAGAATTTATATGATTCCAATCAATTTTTATAGCATCAGAGCCAAATTCTTCCATGTCAAGAAGTCATGTGCCGAGATTCAAAGTACTACGATTCATACTTCAATCGTGGCTTACATTTGTCTGTACTATTTATGTATGGAGTAAGTCGAATAATGAAACAACCAGACATTAATTAGTGTTTTCTATGTTTTTAATAAATAAAACAAAACAACGAATCCGACATTCATATGAAATACCAATTAATTAAATACACCATTTCAATAAATGAAATTGGTTTGTTGCATTTCCACATTCATTAGTTTCGTCCTCTCTCGCTTGCATGATAAATAATTAAAAGTCATGAAACCTGATTACAGCAACCAACTCCTGTAAATTATTTAATGTAATTTCAAACTCAAATAAAGTCTTATTTAACTTTAATTATAAAAACTTCATACGAAATGAATTCAACAAAACGAATTTAGGATAGATGAAAGAGTAATTTTATGGTCAGAGACTTTGAATCAACAAACTTGGTTACACAAAATATCTAAATTTGCACCATGAAACATCAAGCTTTGATATTCGTGTTGTTAGTGCAACTGAATTATTGAAATTTAAATATTACTACCATGATTTGAATAGTAATTTATGTATCAAGTGAGTAAAGTGATACCTTTTTTTTACGAGTAGGAAATGTTGAAACAAATGAAACGAATAATTTCGACAGAGTCGAAATTCTTTTCTCTTCACACTATCCCGCAAAATGGAAAATTTTAAGCGAATATTAAAATAATATTCATCGAGGTCAATATTATTATTATTAATGTTGACTTGACTTTCAAATAACTAGTCCATCGGAAGTAACTTTTTCTTAGATTTGTATTCAAAATAAATAAACAATCCTCGTGAAGCAACGAATACCTTTTTCTTTTCTTGACATAATTTTTTGGGTTTATGACCTTCCACAATCTGAAAATGAAAAAATGTTAATCCAAAGAAATCTGTAGAAGTGTAGAAGGGCAAATTAATTAATTTGCCCGATAAGTTACTGCGTACCCTACACTGAATTTGCCTATCTGAAAAAATGAGATCGAATTAACAAAGAACGTCAACAATTTTCAAAAAAAGAGAAGTATTCTTTGTTTTTTTCGATTTATTTGAAATAAATAATGATTTCACAAGTTTTATTTGTCATAAATATCTTAAAAACGTCTAGAAATGAGCAATATATCATAATACAAAAAAATGTTTGTATTTCAATTCTACGTCGATCCGTCGAAAAAAATAGAGAAGACCCTGTATAATGCCGACCTTCAAAAGGATACGGTAGCATCCTATAACCATCCCAAATGGAATTATCCCAGGTAGCACCTCATGTTGGCTGAATCTTATTATTTTCATATTGGGCCAATATGGATATATTGTAAATGTAAAAATAATATTGAACCAATTTGGGTTCATATTGGAAAAACAATATTTCATTAATAATATTGGTGGAATATTGGCTCAATCTGTTCTGAATGTATATTGTTTCATAAAATATTGAGTCAATATTGGTTCAATAATTTTCACCAATATCGATAGAGCGATATTGCCTACATATTGTTTCCAGCATCTAGCTCCAATATTGCGATTTCAATATTACTCTCATATCGATTTTAGAGATAAAAACAATATTGTATAATCAAGTTTGATAGCACATTGGTGGAATATTATTTAATCTATATTCTAAAAATTATTTTGACCCTATATTGATTGAGATTGTTACGAAAACCTTACGCCAATATTTGAAAGACAATATTGATACAATATTACAAAATACATTAATCACTGGGATTGAAATTTGAATATTGGCCGAATATTCAATAAACAATATTGAAATAAATCATGATTAAACTTGGGTAGGAAACCGCTAGGTGGCCCCACATATGGAACAATAGCTGAATCATAGTAACATATATTAAATAAGGCTTCTCACAATGCGTTTACAAGTCAATCTACTCAGTGGTGAATTGAAGTAGAAACGAAATTGCAGAATTTTTGAATTATTCGACATTTTCTTGAAATATTTCATCAATGTTTCCAAGACAACATATTAACTTTGAATATTTTACCAATATATGCAAATGATATTGTACCAATATCGCCAAATATTTTGGGGCCAATTTTGCTTCCTCAATATTTCACTAATATTATTTGTATAATATCCAAGTAATATTGTACCAATATCCCGAAATAATTATAATTTTATCTCGCCAATATTACGTTTTAATATTTTGCCAATATTTTACCAATATTATTCCAATGTAAGTGTGCTACAGCAATATTGTACTAATATCGCCTAATATTTTGAGTCCAATATTGCTTCGAGAATATTAGACCAATATTATTTTTTAAATATTGGACCAATATCACCGAATGTTCACATTTTTTTTCTCGTCAATATTATTATTTGAATATTTTGCCAATATTTTCACAATATTGAAACAATATTGTCCCAAGACGGGTGTGCTACTTGGGATTAGTTAATTTACAGTGAAATTATTAATTTACACAACATATGAATTTTTTAATTGTGAGGTGTGAATTACATTAATTCATGTCCGAACCTGCCAAAGACTGGTGCTAATATTGCGGTCATAAATGGTCATTAGGGTGATTCTGAATATAGAAAAAATTCAGGATATTCCATTTGAAAAAATTCAACTCCAATTTGCCACACACTTTTGAAACACTTTGTACATCTGAAAATAATTTCTTGTAATGTGCCTTCGTCAACAGTTTAGGTTTGCACTCAAACAAAATCGGTAACTTGTATGGTATGAGTGCTATGAAAGCCTGACGCACTGTTGCAGGACCCTGTATGTGTCATGAAAATGTTGTCAGAAAAGAGAGTTGATGAGATGTTCACATTATATTAGATCAAATGAAATTTTGCAAAAGCTCTCCATTTAGATTTATCATTCCGGAGAACTTGAGTTGCTTGGAACCTACTGAAACGCCATATATACTATTTTATAGTAAAGGAAAACCTTTCAGAAATTGAGAACCTGCCATCTTCAATCCTTCCCAATAGGTTGCAGATACTTTTAAGTGAAGACAATTCACAATTCAAAAAGTCTGAAGAATTTTGGCCCGTAAACATCTACGGTATTAGGCAAGATAGAGATGACGAAGCCCTGCCAACCGGCTGTGGGGAATTTTCATTTTTATAAATATTGTAAATGTATATATTCACTTACTTAAAATTAAATGAAGAAGTTTGCAGTATATTTTATATTGCTAGTTCAGATCTCAATCTATTCTTTAATTGTCCGTTAACGTATTACCGATTAGATAAATCTTGAAAATATTTTATTAACAATAAACTTTTATCTATGAACATGTCATTCCGGAATTCCGGATTCCACTATTTTTGAATATTTCGTGCATAAAATTGACATTTGTCGGTAGTTCAAACGTTGGCTCTAACCTAACCCAACTTTTTTTGTGGGTTATTTTTACATTCGAACTAATAGACTGTTTCGACGACTGTTATTAATTGGAATATTAAAACAGTAGCAACGGCAGCTTTTTTGTTCCACATCGGACGTCAACTTTCGTAACGGCCAAGACACTGACGAGCACAGCGGGCGGCGAAACAGGTAGTTCGCTTCACGAGAAATCTAGATAATCCCAGCTATCACTTCAGGAACGACCAGAAGGAGGTCTTGTTATAATAATTACTCCGGCAAAACGTTCACAAAAGACGTCGTTATCCTCGTGAAAGGTGGATTTGCCTATTGGATCTTAAATACCATAAGTAATAAGTACCTTTCGATAGTACTGCGTTAGAGGGTTCTGTTGGTTAGGTTGTTTTCGAAAGTGTTTAAGGAAGGATTATTATTATCCGTTTTATTGTAGTTGGTAGTGGGATGAGTGTTTCACACAATTTGTATATATTAGGTGATTAAAGAGTGAATTATTCGTCAGACTATTTGAGGCTACAAGGATTTATCTTGTTCTTCGAATTTCCTTGTTTGTGAACAATCATAGAGATTAAAATAAAGAAATGGGAATCTTATCGAACAATGTAAAAAATATCGTGAAACTGTTTGACTTTCAATAGTATAATAATAATGACTTTATTAAGGCGAGGCTCAGTCATAGACTGCTCTAGACCAACCTGAAATTATAATTACAATTTACAAAAAAAATATCTACATTTTTGGTTTAATTATATAAGAAAAAAATAATATACATTATATTCCTGACAAAATTGAAAATACTAATAATTGGATCAATATTCGATGAATATAATTGCTGACTATTTCCAAATAGTTTTCCAAATGATTTTTTATTACCAAAGTAACTGTTTACTTTCAGTACAGTGACGAAAGACAAATGTAAGCCACAAGTGAAGAATGAATCGTGCCGAATAAAACTCGGCACATGACTTCTTGACGTCATGTAATGTTAGAAAAAAAAATATTTCCAAAAAATCAGGTGTGGAACTCAAAAAAATGTTTATTTAAAAAAAAAATATATATATATAGTGTCATTAAAAATATATTTTTTTTGCCGTTGTTTCCGAATGTATAATATTTATCAAGAAACAATTTCAACAAGATGAAAAATGATTCAATTCTCCACAAGAAATATACTCAGTAATTTCTCACAAAATGCGTTCGTTTTCTCAGAAAACCTGATTGAATTCCGATATCAAATTTCAGGCTTGCGCTAATCCGCCACTGCCTTTTCCGGCAGGGCCGAGAATTAGATTTGTCATAACTTTGCAAAAAATTATAGTAAAAGGAAAAGAAAAAGTGTGTATGTGAGTATCTGAGTACCCAAAATGTGTTTTATCCCACTTCACATAACCCTTCTACGATATTTACGGAGGATCCGAAAGTCATGGATATTTTAGTTGATATGATATGAATAATTATACTGAAGCAGGAATCAGTACCCTCTTTGGACCATATGCAACGATTTTAGACTAGTGAGACAAGTCTCACTTATACATGCCAAAGAAAAAACTGGTTTTACTCCTGCCTCAGTTTTAAACTCGCCCATAATCCTGCCAATTTCTTCAGTAAATGTTGAAAATAATCCCTTATACACATCCTAAATAAAAAATAAAGTATGTGATTTCAAGAGGTTTTCGCTCCAAAATAGTGTTATTAAACATATATGCAGGATATGAATGAGCCATTATTTTCAACATTTACTGAAGAGAATGCCGGTTTTATGAGTAAGTTGAAAATGAGGCAGGAGTTAAACAAACCTTTTTTTGGCATGTATAAGTGGGACCTGTCACACTACCTGAAATTGTTGCATATAGTCCAAAGAGGGTGTGGGTTGCTGCTTTAGTATAATAATTCCATATTTACTAAAGTATTCATGATTTTCGTATCATCCGCAAACATCTCCGTGAAGTGCGACAAAACACATTTTAGGTACTCATACTAGCATATTATATTTGCATGAGAAGGTAGGAGTCTTTATAAATGATATGAAATTTTCCTTTTCCTTCTCCGATCATTTTTAGCAGAGTTGTGACCAATCAAATATTCGGCTCCGCCAGAACTTCCAGCGGCGAGTCAGCGTGAACCTGTAATTTGATGTCGGCGTTCAATCATGTTTTCTGAGAAAACGAGCGCATTTCAGAAGAAATTACTAGGAATAATTTTTGTGGAAAATTGAATTGTTTTTCACCATGTTGAGTTGTTTTTCCGACAAATGATATACTTTCCAAGATTACAGCAAAAGTCTAGACATTTATTTTTAAACGAAAAAAAAATATATTCTACCCCTGGAATTTTAGTAAACAATTTTTTTTCGTATTCATCATGGTTCCAACTACTAGCATACCAAGTTTGATGGTACTACAATCGGTCCTCGTCTCAAAATCTCAAAAACCCAATCGTTTTGGATTAATAACAAATAATAGTAATAACTGAAACAGAAGAAATTATGTTTCTGAGTTATTTGACGCTATAGTATACTGTGCAACAAGTGATTAAAGTTCAACTTTCTTCACATGTTGGACAGTATACTTTTTCTACAACTGCAAAAAATTTAAAGAATACAAATATTGTAACTGAATATTGAATTTTATTGTTAGAAAAACTAAAATAGCAATAAAGTATACTACCTCTTAACAATTGAATTATTTATTTAAAATTAACTTTATAAAAATATCCAGATGTTAATAAAAATGAAAAAAAAAAGAATAGCCTGGCCCGGGTGTAGAACCTGGACCGTCTGCGTATGACGGCTGATTCACAATCTATTACACCATGGAGCCCTTCGTACTTTTCATTTGTTCAATAATATACGTATTTAACAGAATTCGAAATAGAATATTTAAACCGACTACAGAAAGCTATATGTTATTTCAAGGAAAGCGATAAAAATTCTGAAAATAGTTTACTTCTTTATCAAAACACGCATAAAAACTACCATAAGAATTTGAAAAATTTCTATAGGTAGTCTGACAGTTCCTGACAGCTGTGACAACTATTCAAAGCTGAACAGCAGCCAACTAGTTTTTGTCGATATCTGTTGATTCTCCATATAAATGTATGTGGTGTTGGCAAAGTGCCGTGAGAAATAATATTTTTGCACTTCCGGGACTAAAGTGCCAACAGGGACTAAAATGTAAATTTTAGTCCCTAGGGAGATAAAGTTGCATTTCAAATCCCTAGGGCATAAAGTAAAAATCAAACATTACCGCAGCTACATTATTAATAACCAGGACAAAAATTAGGAAATATTCCATTATAAATCTGTATTGATTGAATTAAGATTTTATGTGATATTAACATTGTTACAATTGATGAAACTAAATGGGCGATTATTTGTATTTGATAAGTGAATATTAGAGGAAAGTGAAGAGATGTCATGTTCTTGACGTATCGGTTAATGTCAACATTAAGTGAAATGACACTGAATTGAAAAAGTTTGTTGACACCGTTGCTATGACGTTACCTACCGAGTAATCCAAGTACCATGTTTATATAACTCATCAAAATAATCAGTTGTATTATTATTGAAATTTATAATACTGGGAAGTGCAAAAAATAGCGTATATGCCGCAGGACTAAAGTGATATTTTATCCCTTACGTGATTATTGGCCCTCGGGCTTTACGAGCCCTCAGGCAATAAACATCACGTGCAGGATTAAAACATTCACTTTAGTCCCTTGCTATATAATATACTATTTTCACAGTATGAGCAAAACATGTTTTTGAAAGCAAGTAAGCCATGAGAAATATTCTACTTTTCATAGCAGTTGTAGAAAATAGTTATTTACCTAAGAAGTGCGTAAAGTAGTACTTTTCCGCACGCGACGCGGAGCGGAGTTCGGGCATGCCCTTAAGGGTGGAAAAGACATTTTCCGTAAGAGTTAGATACAATATTTTTCCTACGAGTGTTTTTGTCCATCTCATTTATGAAAAAACAAGGTTTTTAATAAACAAGTTTTTATAATAATGCTACAAAATGACTAATAAGACAGAATAGTTACATAGATCATTTAGTTAGTCCTAAACATCCTCATTTTCAACAGTACAAAAATCGTGCGGAAAAGTAAAAATCGTACGGAAAAGTAAAAATCGTGCGGAAAAGTAACTTTTCCGAACGATTATAAATCGTAAGGAAAAGTACAACTTTCAAAACGAAAAATCGTGCGGAAAAGTTTCTTTTCCGCACGCTCGTAGAAAAAAGACATTTTCCGTAAGAGTTAGGTACAATATTTTTCCTACGAGTGTATTTGTCAATCTCATTTATGAAAAAACAAGGTTTTTAATAAACAAGTTTTTATAATAATGCTACAAAATGACTAATAAGACAGAATAGTTTACATAGATCATTTAGTTAGTCCTAAATATCCTCATTTTCAACAGTACAAAAATCGTGCCGGAAAGTAAAAATCGTACGGAAAAGTAAAAATCGTGCGGAAAAGTAACTTTTCCGAACGATTATAAATCGTACGGAAAAGTACAACTTAAAAAAACGAAAAATCGTGCGGAAAAGTTACTTTTCCGCACGCTCGTAGGAAAAAGACATTTTCCGTAAGAGTTAGGTACAATATTTTTCCTACGAGTGTTTTTGTCCATCTCATTTATGAAAAAACAAGGTTTTTAATAAACAAGTTTTTATAATAATGCTACAAAATGACTACTAAGACAGAATAGTTACATAGATCATTTAGTTAGTCCTAAACATCCTCATTTTCAACAGTACAAAAATCGTGCGGAAAAGTAAAAATCGTACGGAAAAGTAAAAATCGTGCGGAAAAGTAACTTTTCCGAACGATTATAAATCGTAAGGAAAAGTACAACTTTCAAAACGAAAAATCGTGCGGAAAAGTTACTTTTCCTCACGCTCGTAGGAAAAAGACATTTTCCGTAAGAGTTAGGTACAATATTTTTCCTACGAGTGTTTTTGTCCATCTCATTTATGAAAAAACAAGGTTTTCAATAAACAAGTTTTTATAATAATGCTACAAAATGACTAATAAGACAGAATAGTCACATAGATCATTTAGTTAGTCCTAAATATCCTCATTTTCAACAGTACAAAAATCGTGCGGAAAAGTAATAATCGTAAAGTTACTTTTCTGCACTTTTAAATCGTACGGAAAAGTTACTTTTCTGCACGATTTTAAATCGTACGGAAAAGTTACTTTTCCGCACGCTCGTAGGAAAAAGAATTTTACACAAGGCTTTGAATTTTTTAAAATAGATGTTAGAGAATATAAATACTCCTTAATGTGTCAGTCAGTGAAAATCGTACGGAAATGTAAAAATCGTGCGGAAAAGTACAACTTTCAAAACGAAAAATCGTGCGGAAAAGTTACTTTTCCGCACGCTCGTAGGAAAAAGTATTTGACTTTCACATGTATTTCTGAACGTTTTTGAAACATTTTATCGCTTTAATATTAACTTCATCTATTGCAAGATGAAACTACTCTTGGAAACCCTGCACATGGAATAATTTGCAAGGGTAAATTAAATCTTTCGATATAATTACAAATTTTACCCTCTCATATGAAACTTTAAGTCGCCGTAAGTAGGTAATACGTTTAAAAATCAAATTATGAGCAATTTGTTGACATGCCATTTATCTGATAAGGTTGGAAGATGTGAATTGAAGCATGTATCGTTTTAATTACTTTGCGTATGGAGTTAAATGTAGTGTAAAAATTAATATTGGTATCATCTAGTCTAGGCATTGAAGAGTTCATATTCGTTAGCTGCTCAACTCTTGTTTGATACGAGGAATTGACAGATACTGTTGAGAAATGCATTAAGGCACAAGACAGCAAATTTGATACGTTTGAAAAAGTAAGGGAAAAAATAATAGTTTAAAAAAACTAAAGAACACGATTTACTTCCCATGGGCTTTCGATCTATATTCTCATATTTTTTAGTTTAATTGAACAATACAGAGCATACAAGAGCTCAAGAGAACTTTATCAAGCACCCAACGCTTTTTTTACATTTGAGAAATTAAACTATCAATTATTTTTTACTTTTTAGTCCATGGAAAGTAAAGCGTGTTCTTTAGTTTTTTTAAACTATTATTTTTTTTACTAAAAAATCGAAATCTCCAACCCCGAAAACCATACCAATTTTTTGTAGAATCTGACCATTATCACAATACTCGTCCATCATCTTGGGCCGCCATCTTGAATTCCAAAATTTTGAATTAATTTTGAATCGAATCAGACCATAATAACATCTTGGAGCCGCCATCTTTAATTCATGAATTTTGACAGAAAATTCGAAATATACGACCTAAAAAAACCTCACATACCAATTTTGAATGGAATCGGACCATAATCACAAATCTCGTCCGCCATCTTGGAGCCGCCATTTTGAATTCATGAATTTTTATAAAAAAAAATCATGACCTCCGACTTCTAAAACCCTTATATACCAATTTTGAATGAAATCGGACCATAATCACAATTCTCTTCCGCCATCTTGGAGCCGCCATTTTGTTTTTTATAACAAAAAAAAATTATATTGCATTGTCACCGGAACTATGAACAACTGCCAAATTTCAAATCATTCAGACATCTGGAAATGGGTGAAAATCACGCCCTAAGGAGTCAGTTATAAACATACAAACAAATATACAAACAAATTTACAAACAAACATACAAACAAACTTACAAACATACAAACAAACATACAAACAAACATACGAACAAACATACAAACAAACATACAAACAAACATACGAACAAACATACGAACAAACATACGAACAAACATACGAACATACATACAAACAAATATACAAGTGAAGCTAATATGAAGCTTGTAAAAAATAGGCAACTTTTCCATCTATAGGTTTTCAACCATAAAAATTCGGAAATAATATTCTATCATATTTCTGGAATCTGAAAAATGACTAAATGATGATAAAAACTTTTCAAATACAAGCTCTCTTTCAGAACTGAGAAATACTTTCTTTAGATGTGTATTGTACGTTATTTTGTTAGTTACAGATTGAAAAGTTTGCCGGGCGACGTTTTCGTTCGAATATGAAGCTTTTGAATCTGTAACCCACAGAATAACCTTCATTACACATATTAATATTTTTTTCTCACGTCAGATTTGATTGAAAGGTTATACACTGATAAAAAGGATGTCTTCAATCAAATACATATATCCTCTTGAACAGAATCATCTTCTGAAAAGAATAATTATTTCTAATTGATGAATATACTCTTATTTCAAACTTATTGAACTGTTTGCTTCTTTACATAAATTATCTTGAAATGAATTTGTTTGCATTAATACATTCCAACTCTTTACCCTAGAGAACTCCTACTTGTGAAAAATGCTCCTTTTGACTCAAGAACATGATTTCTTGGCGAAACCCCGCTACCGGAACGACCCGAACCTACGCGAAAGCGCGCACTGCGACTGCCGACTGGGACCTCTATCCTGTTTGCTTTTGCCCGCTTTTGGTTTGGGGGTTATGTTTGAATCATAATATAAGTTGTTAGTTTTGTATTTGACACAGTGGTTATGTGCAAATGTGCTGCTACAGAATTGCAATATGGAGGTACAATTATTTCTGCACGATTTGAATTTAGGTCATTTATGGACCAGTTGTGGAGGTAGGTTGAAAATATTTTTGTTTTCAATAGGTGTGTGATAATGGCGAATGACGCTGTCGTTTCTATATTCGATCGCATTTCTATGCGTCACCGAAGAGGTACCTACGTTGATTATATAGTTTCTGAAATTAAAATATTACAATTATTATACCTCAATTGTTCGCAGTTTTCTCTGTTTGTTGAAATGTATCATAAGAACATGGCTTCCATGGCATATTTTTATAACCAAGTGCACATTTGTACTGAGCCTCCAAATCCAGATAATCTTGAATCAAAAATGTATTGCATTATAAAGAAGAATACCTATTGTTCGTTATTGAAGTTAAAATATTCTGGCCTCAACCAACTCACACCATCGAACAAAGAAAGTATTCACAATAGTGTTCATTATCAAAGTTGAAATATTCTTGCACCAAAAAACTCTCATTATTCAGTGAAGAAAGTGTTCATATGTCTCAAAACAGTTTCCTTTCAAGTGGTCAAAAGAATTCTGTCAAAAAATCAAACTAATATTTGGTTGGACCTATTCAAGAATACAATCGACTTGAATCAATGCAATTATGCATTGA
This sequence comes from Chrysolina haemoptera, assembly GCA_958298965.1. Lineage (NCBI taxonomy): Eukaryota > Metazoa > Arthropoda > Insecta > Coleoptera > Chrysomelidae > Chrysolina > Chrysolina haemoptera. Next base: position 1,934,526 of record OY282601.1, on the reverse strand, counting down.
TGCAAAATATCGTTTTTATCAGTGTATTCATAATGTTTTTTTTCCATTAAATATTTTATTATGTGTTCTTTACTTAGTTTGTCACTATAGTCCAGCCTAATGAATTACAATCCACTCTATAACTAATATCTCCCCACAAATGAAGCAGCTACTTACAGTAAAAGTCAGTCGCAGCGCCACACGCGGGGAAACCAATAAGTAATCCTGCTGGGGCAAGACGACTCAAATGTTGTCCAACCTACCCTGTCACTGACGAGCGGCAAGAACCATGAAACGCGTCTGCAGGTGGTCTTCCCCAGCCAAATGAAGGATAATCTGCTGTTTAATTACAATAAGCAATTGCAACTGGGTCTTCTTGGAAGAACGTTGCACAAATATCTGTCAGATGTAATTCAATGTCCGGCGTGGTATTAGCCGGGAAAGTAGTTGTTTTCTGTCAGATGTTTGCCTCATATTTTTCACATGGTGGAAATATTCGGAGAGAAGGGTACTTCGACATTTTCGATTTTACTATTTCATTTATTTGATACTCTCCGGCAATAATTCTCGAACTTGTTCAATGAACCATTATTGTATGATAATGAAAGTATGTTGAGAACATTAATTCTATAAATAAATAGATATCTCGATTCAAACATACTCTGTTGTTATAATTAAGGACAAAACCACTAAACTACTCTGGGTTTATTCAATAGATTTCCAGTACCTTCGTGCAGGTATAGCTATTGTAATTGAGCTGTCCTAATAAACTATAACTTTTCGAAAGTCGTAACAATGTCCAATGGGATGTATCATGAATTATGTGCATTGTGGAATTTTGTAGTTGACAACTGTCATTCATGCAACACCAAGTTTATTCATGAAGCACTTGTGTAGTTTTTGTAGAATTCATATTTCATTGTTGAAATGTTCTGAAAGTACCGACCCGACCAGGTGTATTAATGTTTGTACAAATTGGCAAGCCGCTAGAGTGCCGACCATTTTTCATCCTTTGTCATCGATGAAGGCCGAGAGTGTGTTTGTTTTCTTTAAAAGAAAAAGAATATCCAATCTAAACAACTCTACAATGTCGTTTTCCCAGTTAATTGATTTTTTTCGACAACTCTCCCCTACCACACCCCCTCCGACGGAGCTACAAATGAATCCATATACCCGCAGCTATGTATTTCAACCTCCTGAAAAAGGACATCCAATCTAAAAAACTCTATAATGTCGTTTTACCAGAAAATTGATTTTTTCGCCAAACTCTCCCCATCACACCCTCTCTGACGGGGCTACAAATAAATTCTTATACCTACATATACATAGTCTAGCCTCCTAAAAAAATTGCAATCAAAAATATTCTACAATGCCCTATTAATACTACATCTTTTCAGGGGTAATATAATAAGTGGTATGATTATTACCGATATTTTTTTGGAATATTAATGAATTGCAATCCCAAAGCTGAAAATACAACGGGTCCACAGGACGAGTTGTATTTTCTTGCATTGGGATTGCCAATGAATTGATATTCCAAAAAATTATAGGTTTTTAATCATACCATGAATTATATTTAGGACGACAATATATCGATTTGAAATAAAGAAAAATCGTGTCACCTGGTAATTGATGCTTTACTTCTAGCCGTATTCAACGGAATACTCTTTTCCACGGCCTCATCTATGATATCAATGGACATTTGTCTCCAACGATCGCTCATATTGATAAATAAAGATAATTAGTCAAAACACATAAATTTGACGTTTATAATTTAAATCATTATTTTCACTTGACAGATAGATAGTAAAACAAAAACTAAGCGGGTTCATCGCCGTGAAAATACAGCGACAAGCTATATTTTCACTGTAGTTCCGATTCTATTGGCTGAATTTCAAAATTTGAAATCCACTGATTGGTTGTTAAGCAAGGAAATATATTTTCATTTAAATAATATCACCCCCATTTCACCCATTCTCATAGCGTAAAAAATTACCCTAATACTCATATCCCATGGTAATCAACCTTCTAAATATGATGGAACCATTGAGAAATGTCAAATTCATCATTCAAGGAAGAAAGAAAAATTTTACCAATCGAGTTAACTTTTTCTCAGTATACATTTGTGGTCGTGGATAACTTCACACCCGTTATATCTTGGTCCTAAATAGCACCATTAGCGTGTAATAGTCCTTAATTGCGCCTCGGACTATTATACCACGTCAGCGAGCGTTAAACGCCTATATTACGACCTAGATACAATATATATTTATAACCGATTTTGATGAAATTTTTTGGACTCGACAATGGTTTATTTTTGTAAAATATGCGATTGCAGAAAAAATCCTCTGTGCAATTCGAGCGTAAAAACTTTGCCGCTTTCAAAATATCGCTAAACTTTTTTCTCAAGCGGCAAAGAAAAGCTAATTCATATTTCAATAGACGTAGATGTTAAATTAATTTCTCCTGGTTTGCTTTATTCAACGTTAGGAATAGATGAGGTAGTAGAAGAATTCAGTCGCAAATGAAAATTAATATAGGATGAATACATTTTTCCGTCGACCCCATATTGACATATGTTGAAAATTATTGCATCCGAGGTAACCAAACGAATTCAGAGCCATATTTTCAGTGAGCGAGCCAAGTTATGTTCGTATTTGGGAATACTTTTGTGAATTCATTGTAATGTGCAACTGTAAACTCTTGAAATATTTCAAAACCATGTTACGAGAAAATATGGCTAAGAGATGTTTTGCGAGCTGTAAAATTTAGAAATTTGACACATAATAGCCATCAAACCACTCAGTGGATATAGATCCACTGCTGTTGCTAAAGGATACATTTAAATTTGCTTGCAAAATGAAGTTGACGTAACAGAAAAAATCCTTGCGCCAAAACAAATTCTATTATATTCCCCGTAATTTATACTTTCTTTACGAACCCTGCCTGACATCTGTTGATCACAACTCGAAGCCTGATGTGTAATCTTCGCGAGACTGCTAAACAACTATGCCTCCGTCCATCTATTAACAAGTAGTTGAACTAACCGAGCAGTGGGGGCGATTCCGCTGTAGTACGTACAGATATCTTTCATCAAATGGACCATGGATTCTTTCTTCTAGTTAGTGATTGAACAATCTCTAGGGAGCATTATAATGGCATTGTTTAAAGTTCCGACATCTCTTATTCAGTTCTAGGTTTAGGTATGCTAGAGTATGAATGATTATTCGCATCATTCATTAAGAGCCTAGAAGTCAACACAAAGGGTGCGTCATCTATATTTATTTGGTTGAACTGATAAAAAGTTTTTTTTTTCAGTTCATCAGATCTTCCTGGCAATCAGCGGTAGGGCAGTAGCGTATACATTTTTACCTGTTTTCATAGTTGTCATAGTTTCAGATAATCAGATACGCTGAGATGACAAAGGGAGTCTAAAGTTCCATTACCACTACCTGGCGCATTTGCTCAGTGTTATGCAAAAAATGGCAATGCATGTGTGGATGAAAATGTCTGATACACTCATTTCAACTATCGACATCGTCAAACATTCATCGTCAAAATTGAATGAGACTAAAATGATGCTCTTATGGGATTTAGATCACCACTATACTGTTTCGCACTTAGATTCTGAGTGCCATCTAGCAGAAAAAACATTTACCCTATATAGTAGTCTGCGCAAAGGGTGCGACATCTATAATTATTTGGTTGAACTAATACAATGTAGTTCAGGTATTACTTGTCATAAGCGGTAATGTATCTATTTCAACTGTTTTCTTATTAATAATCGATTTTTGGACAATACATTCAATTTAGTGATATTCTTTAGTATTCATAGTTTCAGAATAAGTCAACTTGAAATATCGGCAAAGTCTACATTTCCGTTACTTGGCGTATTTGCTCAGTGCTGCAATGCTGAATGTACTATCAATAGTAGGTACCAAAAACAAACTTTCTACATTAATTTCCATTCAAAAACAAAGAGTTGTGTAAGACATGGCAATGTCCCGTGAATAAAAATGTCTGATAAACTCATTTCAACTTCCGACATCTCGAGTACTTCATTCAAATTTGAATGAGACTGAAATGAAACACTATGGTCTCATATGGAATTTAGTAGTTGATTATATTGTTTCGCTTAATTTTTTCAGCGCCATCTAGTGAAAACGCATTTCGCGAATAGAAGACGCGATGTTTCGTGATCTGCTCAGGGATGTCACTGATGTCAGTGTCATGTTGACTAGTAATCGAATTGCGAGATGAAATTTCAGGAAATTTCAAATTACTGAAATGTGAATAAAGTAAATTCATTGTATGTTCCTAAAAGGTATTTGTTGAAAAATTTCGAAATATCCTTGATAAACCTACCTAAGATTATTATTCATTTTCAGAAAGTTGATAAACGATATCCCACAATGGCATCCAAATATTCTGGTATGTAGTTTTTATTATTTTTCCTTTTGTAAATTTTATAATAATTAACCGTATGGATTGTCAATAAGTTATTGACTTGGAATTGCTTATTTTATTGATTATGGTGTTATTTCAATACCAAGTGAAAAAATATAAATTATTGTAAGTAAACGATGAAAATACGGTACAAGACTGCAAGATAACTCAAAGAGAAGCTGCTTGGACTGCTGAGCAGCCCAAACTGCCCCAAACAGATAATTTCACAAATTCAGTTGTTCATCTAGTCATGCCTTTATGAACAACGCTTAATAGTTTGACATAATTCCACCTGACAACCCGAAAAGAATGATATTTTTTAATTTTTCAGAAAAACTATACTTGCTAAGCCCACTGAAAAATTGTTATTAATATTATTATTTCCGGCTGCACCCTCACATCAATATTGGAGTTTTATTATAAACGTTTCTTCTTTTTGTCAATCTTTCTTTTTTTTCACTCTTAATCAACTTATATATCACAATACAAAGCACTAAAAACAACATAGTACAGTAACCACAGACAAACTCGAGCAAAAAGTGAAGACTGAATCGTATTACTTTGAAACTCGGCATATGACTTCTTGACATCGTATATTGTTAGAAAAAAAATTGTTTACCAAAAAATCAGGGGTGGAACCCAAAAAATTATAATTTTTATTGCTGTCGTTTCGGAAAATAGAAAAAATTTCGACAAGGCCAAAGATACTTCAATTCTCGACAAAATGAGCTTGTTTTCTCAGAAAATTTGACTGAATTTCATATCAAATTTCAGGCTCGCGTTAACCCGCCACTGCCATTTCCGCCAGGGCCAAAAATCAGATTTGTCATAACTTTTCTAAAAATTATAGCAGAAGGAAAAGAAAAATTGTATATCGTTCCTGAAGACTTCAACTTCAACTGCAAATATAGCATGTGAATATCTGAGTACCCAAAATGTGTTTTATCCCACTTCATATAACCCTTCTAGGATATTTACGGAGGATCCGAAAGTCATGGATATTTTAGTTAATATGAAATAATTATACTGAAGTAGGAATCAGTACCCTCTTTGGACCATTTGCCACTATTTTAGAGACTAGTGAGACAAGTCTCACTTATACATGACAAAGAAAAAATTGGGTTTTACTCCTGCCTCAATTTTCAACTCACCCATAATTCCGGCCATTTCTTCAGTAAATATTGAAAATTATAACTCAAACACATCCTAAAACATAAAAAATAAAGTATGTGATTTCAAGCTTGAGGTTTGCGCTTCACAATAGTGTTAATAGTGTATAAGTGGGACCTGTCACACTACTCTTAAATTGTTGCATATAGTCCAAAGAAGGTATGGGTTACTGTTTCGGTATAATAATTCCATATTTACTAAATTATTCATGATTTTCGGATCATCCGCAAACATCTCCGTGAAGTGCGACAAAACACATTTTAGGTACTCAAATACTCGCATATTATATTTGCTTCAGAAGGTAGGAGTCTTCAGAAACGATATGAACTTTTTCGTTTTCCTTCTCCGATCATTTTTAGCAGAGTTATGACCAATCAAATATTCGGCTCCGCTAGAACTTCCAGCGGCGGATAAGCGCGAACCTGAAATTTGATGTAGGCGTTCAATCACGGTTTCTGGGAAAACGAGCCATTTCATAAAAAATTACTGGGAATCATTTTTGTGGAGAATTGAATTGTCTTTCACCTTGTTGAGTAGTTTTTTCGATAAATCATGTACTTTCCAAGATTACAGCAAAAGTCTACACCCAGAATAATGTAGTTATACAAGTATTTTTTCAAAAAAATCTTATAACTGCTAATTGAAATATTGTAACCACTAAATTTTCTCGGATGAATGCAAACTGTAAACATTTTCCACATGAAACAGGTCTTTTTTTCAAAACGTTCGTTTTGTTTCTAAAGGTTACCTTTTAGTTTTGACAAAGAACACGATTGCAGTTAAAAGATGGTATTGAAAAAACAATATTTAAATACGTTATTAAGTGAGAGACTTTCAACAGTAATACAATTGTTTTGAAAAAAAGAACTTGATCATACTGAAAGGCGAACTATGCTGGCGCCTATTCAATTCAGAAATCATTTAACGGTTATACAGTTTTGTATTACAGCAAATAGATATTTCTCTCGGTGTATTAATTTAGTTTTAAACGAAAAAAAGAAATATGTTCCACCTCTGGAATTTCGGTAAACATTTTTTTATTGTTTATCATGGTTCCAACAACAAGCATACCAAGTTTGGTGGTGCTACAATCGATCCTCGTCTCAAAACCCAATCGTACTGGATTAAATATGAAAGAGTGGAATTCAGTTTCCCCTATCCGGAGATAATGGTGACTGCTCTACCATCCAACACGTGAATTTTCGAATAAAATTACCTTTGGCGACGGATTAATTTTCAAAAACAATTTAGAAAAATGCCCGGCAATAGTTCAAGCAATTGTGAAACTTGCAATAAATCTGTTCGAATTATGCAACAGAGACTCACTTGGAAAATACATAAATATTCATCAATTGCCATTGGTTCGCTTTCTAATTAAATTTCCAAAAATGTATGTGCCAATTTGCCAACAATTCGCCTCATCGAACACGAAGAGTTAATCTATTTTCATAAATTTGAATTCGAAACAAAATGCAGTTTACCATGATATGTAGTTATTTAAGTAGTGTCACTCAACGAGAACAAGAAGTATTTTTTTTTTGTTCGAAAATATGAATGGGATATTCATAAAATCTGTTGTGGAATCATCTGCGGCTGAAAGACACACTTTAGTCGCTATTTTCCATCGTTCAAGATAACCTCTTGGGAGGTATTCATGTTGAAAAGGGGAATATTCTCCAAGAAAATTGAAAAATGTATTTTTTTGTAATATCTAACAGAAAACAACTACTTCCCAGGATAAAGCCACGCTGGACATTGAACTACATCTAATAGATATTGTGAAAAGGGTCTAACTGAAACGAAAAAATCTAAAAGAAAATTCGCATTTTCATTCAGATAGTTGATTTTTTTTCTCTCTAGTTTTCATTGAAAATTCATTGAATAAATTGGTTAGGGAGAATGTTATTCAAAAATATCACTCAGAGACATCGTTCATTTTATTGAAGCAAGGTTCGCTTCTCTCGCATTCAATCCCCAATACATTTTTGTCTACGAAAATTGATTACGCTTTGCCAAGCTCATCAGGGAGATTGACAGAATTGGAAAGCAGGCTCTTCAGAAGTAATTATACACGTCAAGGATGGAAATGATGGAAATAATTCTTTCACATTTCTCATTTTTCAATTTTCATATATAAAGGTTTTTGGAGTCAGAGATTATGATTTTTTTATCAAAATTCATCAATTCAAAATGGCGGCTCCAAGATGGCAGACGAGATTTGTGATCATGGTCAGATTCGATTCAAAATTGGTGTGTGAGGATTTTTTAGGTCGTATATTTTGAATTTTCTGTCAAAATTCATAAATTAAAGATGGCGACTCCAAGATGTCATTATGGTCTGATTCGATTCAAAATTAGTGTGTGAGAGCTTTCGGAGTCAGAGATTATGAACGCTTTTTTTTACATTTGAGAAATTAAATTGTCAATTATTTTTTACTTTTTAGTCCATGGGAAGTAGAGCGTGTTCTTTAGTTTTTTTAATCTATCATTTTTGAATAAAATCACCTTTGGCGACGGATTAATTTTCAAAAACAATTTAGAAAAATATCCGGCAATAGTATGAGCAAGTGTGAAACTTGCAATACATCTGTTCGAATTATGCAACAGAAACCACATAAATATTCATTAATTATCATTGTTTCGCTTTTTAATTAAATTCCCAAAAATGAATGTGCCAATTTGCCACCAATTCGCCTCATCGAATACCAAGACTCAATCTATTTTCATAAATTTGAATTCGAAAGAAGATGCAGTTTACCATAATGATATGTAATTATTTAAGTCAAGGTAGTCGTGTTCTCCTAATTTCAAGACATCATGGCTCGGGTACAACGTCGCTGGTATAATTCTCTTCAGTCATGGTAAGAATACCAAAGTCACTCCGTGAACTTTTTTTTAGTAGCGGCATATAAGATGGATTTTTTTCGAGAGGTAATGGCTAGCTCTCTGAAAATGGAAGTCAGACGATCCTTTGCAAAAACATTTTGTGGCATCTCAGCAATACCATATTTTATTTACCTAATTCAGGATTCTCGTTAAATCGAGGCATTGACATTACTGTCAGCATTGTGAGTTTATTGCGTTCGGTGTGTTTTTTTTTTTCGTGATCGAAATGAGGAGAAAGAGATTTTCTAGGAATGTGTACAAAGTAAGTGTTTTTTTTTTAACTGATCTTTGGGGATTCTGGAAGTACCCTTTTCGAGAATAGAAAAATTGTAAAATAAATATAGTTTTTCATTGAATACAAATAGTGGTTTTACGATGTAAACTGTATGTGTCTTGGTGGGTTTAGGAATGATTTATATTGATTTCATTAGGAAATTAATTTTTTTTATTTAATTCATTTTTGGCTTTTTTCGAACTGTGGTTTGTGTGCGTAAAGTATTACAATATTTCATTATCAACATACGATTTCATTATTAAACGGAAAAGCGTTAAAAAAGTGCACTTTTTTTAACGGCTGTTGCTCGGCAACCGACAGTTTCATGCAACAACAATGACAGATCCGAATAATAACGAAATCCTGTCATAAAGCCACTTCTCATTTTCTTTGGCAACTAATAACCTATAAATATCTGATATACAAATGTTTCACCAATAATTTTCTTAGCATTCTTACTATTAAATAAGTATTTTCAAAATTTCAAACTATCGCGGCGAATATATTCACAATAATAGCATATACCTTTAAAGAAATATTGGACCTAATCCAAGGTAGCTATGGCTGTTTGGCTAGTTGACAACAATAATTAATGAAATTTGTGAAATTGGGCTTCTATCCAGATAACAAATTCCTGATAACTATAAATATAATTTAAGTAGAAATGAAAAGTGATGAGGATTGAACGGAGAAAATCTTGGATAGTGCAAGTATGAGATTTCTTTGACATAGTTCAAAGAAAGAAAATGGTATTCGCTGTTTCACGAGGATTGTTTATTTATTTTGAATACAATTCTAAGAAAATGTAAAGTTACTTCGATGGACTAGTTATTCGAAAGTCAAGTCAACATTAATAATAATAATATTTACCTCGATGAATATGTTATTTTAATATTCGCTTCAAATTTTCCATTTTGTGGGATAGTGTGAAGAGAAAGGGATTTCGACTCTGTCGAAATTATTCGTTTCATTTGTTTGAAACTCTGTTCGAATAATGAATCAATAAAAATATGCCAAATTCATTTCATATTTGATAAAAAATATGAATTGGTTATTTTTTTTTGACAGTTGTAGAAAAAATACTGTATGAAACTCGTGAGTAAAGTGTCTTTTTTTACTCGAAGGAATGCCGCACTCCGCCTAAGGCATCGTGCGTCAACATTTCCTACTCGTAAAAAAAAGTATCAGTTTACTCACTTGATACATAAATTACTATTTCATCGCAGTATGGGTTTCGAGAAAATATGAGTACTGATGATGCAATATTTCAAATTACTCACCGAATTATTAAAAATTTAGATGACAATGAAAACCCTGTTGGTATATTTTTGGATCTAAAGAAAGCATTCGACACTGTTTCACATGATAAATTCTTAACAAAGCTATCTCATTTTGGCATCATAGGAGTATGCCTTGATCTCTTCAAAAGTTATCTAACAGACAGACAACAAATTGTTAAAGTTCAACAATTCAACTCAGGGAATTTGACATTAGAGATGGGGGTACCCCAAGGCTCAATTTTGGGCCCTGTGCTCATTAATTATGAACTTTCAACACTAAATTTGAAGAAAACTAATTTTATTGCAATGAGATCAATCAACCTAAAAATATAATCTTGTAATTCATAATTCCAAATGCATATTAGAGAAACTTGAACATTGTGGTAAATTCAATTGTAAGTGTCAAGAAGGAATAGAAAAAATTGAATATACAAAATATCTTGGAATATATATAAACAAAAATCTGAAATGGAATACTCACATAACAATACTAACCAAGAAATTGAGACAGACACTATGCAAATTTCGGTTACTCAAAAACATAGTTAGTCGAAAACTTTTGATTATGTTTTACTATTCTTTATTTGAATCCATTATGTCATACGGAGTGATTGAATGGGGAGGGACTTACGCAAATACTAGGTAGTCTTCAAAAATATGTCCTAAAAATTATGTTCAATAAACCATTTAAATTACCGTCGAAATTGTTGTTCCATCAGTACAAAATTTTGACTATAAGAGATCTGTTTTATAAAAAATCCTGTACTTTCCTCAAGAACCATAAACTGTATAAAAAAACTTTCGCCAAACGTATAAAAGAGTGGATTCTTGAGAATATGGACAAACTAGAAAAACATGTACCGTTTTACGTAAATTTTTACGGATTTTTCCAATTTTATTTTCGCAACTTTTTTCAAGGAGGCGTTCCGAACCCCTGACGAACATTTGTTTAGTCGAGGGTAATACCACAAGAGGTTTTTATTTTATCGGATAAACTTTCATTTTGCACGAAAACTTGGTTGCTTTGGTAATTGACGAAAGCAAATAACATGATAAAATCACGATGCCGAAGGTGGAGTGATTTTATCTAATGTTATTTGGTCGAGTCATATTACAAGCTAACAAGTTTGAGTGGAACAAAATTAAAGTTTATACGATGAAAACAAAACCTCGAGTGGTATTTAGTGAGATAATTTAACGAATCAAATAAATGAATTATTAAACAAAAGTGAATAGAACATAATTATTTAAATTAAATCAATAATTCATTGAACAAAAAGTACATTTAACAGGAAATATTATTTAAATGTACAATTAGTGAAAGTACAGTTTTGGTATACAATCCTACCCGAAGAAGACTGCTGAATTTGATTATTTTCCTCTCTTAGCTTTGTCACTAAAGTGGAATGATGCTGTGAGTCTAACTGAAGGTATGGCTTCAGAGAATTGGCGTTCGAATGTCCGGTCAGCTTGATAATTTGTTGTTCGATAGTATTGCGACCACTCGTGGTATTACCCCCGATAATTAACCTCAAAGCAATTTGATCGAGTTAAAGATTTCTGAGAGAATTATCGATTCTATTGTGAGCACGAGTCGTATTTATTGAGATAATTTCACGAACCAACCAAGTTATTATTTGAAATTTGATCGAGTAAACAAAGTGAATTCTTCAATAGTTGCAACTAATGAATAATAAACATGAAGTCTGTCAACCTGACGTTTATGTCATATTAGATTACAATAAAATGTATCATTGCTGTTTATATTTGTGGTTGACTTGACGACGTGGTCTTTCCGGATCGGAAAGAAAGGAAGCGTGTACTTTCGCGAAATCCCATTCTGATTGGTCCTCATATCGCAGGAGACTCGACTTTCATATAGTGAGTGAAATTGTCGCCGTAATTTTTGACTTCCGAAACAATAATTTCTTGATTAAACAAAATCAATTTTCTCGGACTTATTTTTTTGAACCGAGAAACTAACGTTTAGGGTCAAACTAAGCTCATACCAAATTTTATTACCATCCAATTTTTTGAGCAGAAGGAATCTCTGGTTACTGTACTATTTACCTAGTTTAAGTAGGTAGCAAGACTCTAATAGTTCATGGAAATTTTTCCATTATATTTTATCATTATACCCAATTCACATTTGAAAAAAGCCATTCTTCTTTCAATGACATTCACAACTTGGGAATTCAACATGGTCACACATAACATTCAAATTATAATTGACAAGGTCGATCAAAACACCTTTATGAGATGTTCCAATCAGCTTTGTTACGTCGTTACGTGGCACTATTAAATTAAATCGAAAATTTGAATGTTGTAAAGTATCCGGTAGATTTTTTAATCAAAATTATTAACATTTTGTCCACACATTTTTAAAACGGAACTGAATACACTAGTCAATTTGTGAGACATTTCGAATATTTTGAATCCCACCATTATTAGTACAGTCGCTGGAATAAAATATACATTATAATATGAATCCAATAAATCGGCATGGAAATGTTCCTTCATTAATTTTTAGTAGAGGTCCCATATATTATAAAATCACAATAATCGGTTTTGGAGGGACATGAAATCACCCCTAAAAAAACCCTTTTAGGCCAAGCTATAGATAAAAATAAGAGGCTCTTTTCATACAAAATAAAAAACCCAAATGGCCTATACTAGTTTTTATGAAATAGCTCGTAAATGAAAACTCCCGTTTTCGCCCCAGAAAAATTGCTTTGTGGAATTTTTTAAACATGAAATAGTGAAAAAATTACAGCTTTTTTGGTATCTTGCAAATATCCCAAAAAGTATTGAAGGAACGTTTTTACAGTCACTGGAACTTTTGTAGAGAATTATAAAACCTACAAAAGAGTTTTTAAGCGACAGGATCGGTGCAATTTCCACTGAAAAAATCCGGTAAAAAGAGACCATTTTTAAAAAATTCATAATTTGTACAAATCTGAATCTCAATAAACAATATTGTGGAAACTGATAGATAATAACATGTGGTTCAACTGTGCGCAAGATGTTTTCTGTCCGATGCGTGGTTTTTGTACAATCGCGTTGTAAAAAATTTAAGGGCACATCTTGCAAGATGTGCCGATTTAAGGAAAATCGTCATATTCAAATTGTGTTGAAGGCATGTGGAAGAAGATAGCAATATCTATAATTTGTATATTTTGGATTTTCACCTGAGGTGGAAAATGTGTTAAAAATGTCACTGAAAGTTGCTCCAAACGCTCGAAAGTGCGTTTTTGGCAGAATCGAGTAGCGGTGGTGGGGTTACTACCTGCATTGTTCAAATCGCCGCGCGGTTATACTCTCCTCTCCTCGATAGTTCCCCCACTACTGCTACTCGACTATACCATGAACACACTTTTAAGCGTTTAGAGCAACTTTCAGTGGAATTTTCAACACATTTCCCACCTCTCACCTCTCAGATGAAAATCCAAAATATACAAATTGTAGTGCCGTCCACAGAATTTGAATATGATAATTTCCCTTAAATCTACGCATTTTACATCGGACAGAAAATATCTTGCGTAGAGTTGAACCACATTTTATTATCTATCAGTTTCCGAAATATTGTTTGTTCAGTTTCAGATGTATGAAAATTGTGAATTTTTGAAGTTTTCCCGGACTTTCTATAAAGGAGGACCCCCGAGATTAAAGTCGGGCCCCTGAGATTAAAGTCGGAGGTCCGAGATTAAAGTAGGGGGTCCGATTTTGAAGTCAGGGGTCCAAAATTAAAGTCGGTTGTCCAAAATTAAAGTCGGGGTCCGAGATTAAAGTTGGGATTAAAAAAAAATCCGTGTCCCTTCTACGCCTTCGTAAGTTCATTATTAGAGTATTAGAAGAAAAATTCTGGGAAAAGTTTGTGCATGATCAAGTTTAGATGATAATCTAAACTTGATCTAAAGAGCGTTTCACTTTTAACCAGTAACCACAGAAAAATGTAATCCACAATTAATGGATGAATTGTAGCACTTTGAAACTAGGCAATTTTTTTTTTTTTAATATTTATAATTTTTTTTGCTGTTGTTTCGGAAAGTATAAGATTGATCAAGAAAGAATTTCAACAATGCAAAAGATAATTCAATTCTCCACAAGAATTAAACCTAGTAATTCCTCACAAAATGCGCTCGTTTTCTCAGAAAACCTGATTGAATACCGATATCAAATTTTAGCAGGGCCGAATATTAGATTTATCAAACTTTGCTGAAAACTATCGTATAGAAAGAAAAGTGTATATCGTTCCAGAAGACTTCTACTTCCTCATGCAAATATAAGTGCGCCACATGTCTTTCAATTTGTAAGGTATTTTCACTTAACAGTAAAAAAAATCGGCGAGAACCATATATCTCAAAACCAAAGAACTGACGTATATCTTGTTAGAATAATAACCAACCATCAATGACTGTGAAATAGAAGAGTCTGGTGCGAAAAGGGTATAAGTGCCAAATAATGTTTTGTGTGTAATGAGAGAATGCATCTACTGAAAAATGTCATCCAACGAAAGGTTTGGTGTTCCAGATTTCCCTGAGGAGCAGACACCAATCGAGAATGGAAACAAATCATCAACATTAGGCTTGAAACTATATGCGATAATTTTTTTTATGTTCGAGGAAAGCGACTTGATAAACTGTAACAGGCAAGACCTTATCTGTTGGGAACCCTTTCAGACACTGTCTCATCCTCATAACGCGGTAAAAAAGACTATCTTCTATGCAATGTACAAAATAGGAATCGTGATAACTCAACAATATCGCATTTAAAGTTACTACAAAACCGGTATAAGTGCACTTGAACGGTTTTGCAGGAATCATTTTCACAAACTCTGTGAGCCCATTCCGCACTAGTGCGGAAAAGTAGATTTGTTTAGTTTTTGCGGATTATACTGACATTTAAATATTGCGTCGCAGAAGGTTAAAATAGAAAGCTTACCAAGTATGGTTGTATAGTTCAATATATATTTAATAATAAATGTTCTTTATGTTAACTTTTGGGTGTTTTTTCGCTAGTAGAAAAAATGGTGTACCTAACACGAGCGTAAAGTGTCTTTTCCGCACGCGATTTCTGGCCGAGCTCCGCTAACGCGTCGTTCGGTCATCTTAATAGCGTGCGGAAATGTATCACTTTCCGCACTTGTTAGGTTAACTACCATTATGAACATCCTATTCATATTTTCGAACAAAAATCAGAAATTTCTTGATTTTTCCAAAGGATACCTTTTCTATATCTTTTCACAAATACCAAGGAGTCAGTAGTTCCTAGTTAAATAGGCCTGTGTCTTTTATCAGGTTTAGTAATCTATTTGCTAGGTGTTTCGGATTCATGCCTATTTCTAGGTTGGTCTGTACGAATATTCTATAGCGCTTGTTATACAGCGCAGAAATTATCAGAGTTTTTATGTTAACTTTCATCAGATAAAAATTACCCAAATAACAAACAATATCACAGTTAATTGAAAAGATGGCGTAAAAATTTGTTGTTGACGGATTATCGTTTATTTATGTGTTTATATAGATAGTATAAAAATATTTTTTTTCTGGGTATTCATATTTAATAGGTGATTTTTTTATCACGCTTCTGATCGGCCGATGCGCGTGTAAGACTCTTCTTTTTGATCTCAAGTTTCACCTCTGAATTGAAATTATAAATATTGTCGGTACAGTACCGAAAGACTTTTTACTAGGAAATTTCTTGCTCGTTAATGATCTTTTTTTCAGATCTCAGTTATTTCAAATAATTTTTGAAATATCTGCAAAAAACTAAACCATTCTTTTTGTTTTTATTCAATTGTGGCAATTTTTGCCGGCCCCAACAAAGTGGCACTTGTGAACCAGACTATAAGTCAGACGCCTAAGTCGCGATCTCGAGATCCCGAGAAAGAAGTCGGGATTGAAAAAAAGAAAAAACCGAGGCTCTTCTACGGTTCTACGCCTTCGGATTTTTTTTGCACCTCTACTAGAATTATTCTAGTAGAGGTCAACTCCTTGTAACACTAATCTGTTCTCAGTACTTATCGTGTATCATGCTGTAGACAGATATTTGATCATAAATGATCGAAATCAAAGCATATTCCCAACAGTCCATCGAGACAATTATTTCCAGTTCAGTGAACTTGAATGGTATAATTCGACATTGCGTTTTGTCTTACTCCTCATTTAAATCTTGATCGGAATGCCGAAACGAAATGGTATTATGCAAACAATAACAAACTCACGCAAGCGACCATAGGACAGTCAACTGGGTCATTGTCACTTTCGATTTCTTTCGGTCGGCAAGGGGACTAGGCGGTGTGCCAATTATTATTGGCGATTGTAAAAAAAAATCGTTTATTTGTGTTCGACATTATCCGCTTATTATTCCGTGAGTGAGCAAATTTCATATTGGCATAACGTACCTATTGGTTTTTCACATGAATTTGAGGGTCGAGAATTTTTGTCGGAAAGTATCAAATAAATGAAATAGTAAAATCGAAAATGTCGAAGTACCCTTCTCTCCAAATATGTCCACCATGTGAAAAATATGAGGCAAAAATCTGATAGAAAACAACTACTTCCCTGGTTAATACCACGACGGACATTGAACTACATCTAACAGATATTTGTGCAACTTTCTTCCCAGAAGACTCAGTTGCAATTGCTTATTATATTTATACAGCAAATTATCCTTCATTTGCACAAATATCTAGATGTAGTTCAATGTCCGTCGTGGTATTAGCCAGGAAAGTAGTTGTTTTCTGTCAGATGTTTGCCTCTTATTTTCCACATGGTGGAAATGTTTGAATAGAAGGGTCTTCGACATTGTATATTTTATCATTTGGATTTGAGGTATTTATAACTATGAGCTTGAGCGAAGAATAATACAGAGTGTTAGATGTATGACTGTCGCGATTTCATGAGATGATACTTCGATCCAACCAGACAGGTTGGCTATAACGAACATTTATTTTGAACTACACCCAACCATTATCGAGATGAGGCAACCGAATTGAACAAATTTTTTTTGGAATTGGGCAAAATTAATCGACTCAAATCGAAGAAACTCTCCAGATAGATGTGCCAAATGCTGGCTACAGAACTGCTGGAACGAAAGTGGGCGAGAGCAGCTTTCGGATCAGCACAAACAGGCGGTGCCCACAAGGAGAGGTACTATCACCTCTGATGGAAAAACATGGGGACTGAAACCGAAGGTCATGAACTGGCTTTACACCGCAATCATAAGACCCAGAATCACATACGGCTCGCTGTTGTGGTGGCCCAAAGTGAAACAGAGGCAGGTAAAACTTAACCTCGGAAAACTTCAGAGGCTCGCCTGTCTGTGTGTCACGAGCGCCATGAGCAGCACCCCGACCGCTGCAATGGAAATCATCCTGAACCTCCCACCTTTAGACATCACAGTCATGGGGGAGGCAAGGATGAGTGCATACAGACTAATACAAACAGGTAATTGGAGATCCCAACCACAAATTGGGCACACCAAAATTACTCAAGTAGTCAACATCACCGAACTGGAAATGATATCAGACTATATGCTACCTAAATACTCATACGAAAAACTATTCAGAACACAGCTCAAGTGGGACGAATGGGACTCGGGAGTAGAATCACTATCATCTGGCAACATCATCTGGTACACAGATGGCTCCAAAACAGAGATAGGAACTGGAGCAGGAATACATGGGGTGAGGCCAAAAAGGAACATAATACTTCCACTTGGCAATGACACCACAGTATTCCAAACTGAGACACATGCCATAAGGACATGCATACAGTTGAATCTAGACAGTGGATACAAAAGAAAACACATCTACATTCTCTCTGATAGCCAGAGCGCAATAAAAGCTCTGAATTCAGTACAGATCAAGTCAAAGCAAGTATGGGAATGCCTTCAGAGCCTCAATGAACTGGCAAAACACAACAAGGTAACACTTGTGTGGGTGCCTGGACATAGAGGAATAGAAGGTAATGAAAAAGCAGACCAACTTGCCAGACGAGCTTCTGAACTACCATTCATAGGCCCAGAACCAGTGTTTGGTATAAGCAAAACCCGATGCGGAAACCTAATAAATGAGTGGAAGAAAACAAAACACCAAACATATTGGGACCAAATCGAAGGGCATCGACACAGCACAGCCATGGTGAGGCATTTAAGCCAAACACTGACGGCTGACACTCTCAACTTGAACAGACCTAAGATACGCATACTTACCGGCTTACTAACCGGACATTGCGGCCTTAGGAAACACCTGTACACCATGGGAATAAACAGGAAGCCGTGGAGTGCAGACTTTGTGGTGACGAGGAGGAAACAGCCTCTCACATCATCTTTGAATGCGATGCGCTGTATAACAAGCGCTATAGAATATTCGGACAGACCAACCTAGAAATAGGCATGAATCCGAAACACCTAGCAAGTAGATTACTAAACCTGATAAAAGACACAGGCCTATTTAACTAGGAACTACTGACGACAGCATAATACAATGGTCCCCAGATGGTCTCAGTGTTAAGGGTCACCCTCACGGGTAAACCCTGAATCTGGCTCGTCAGCCTCAAACCAACCAACCAACCAACCTCTGATGTGGAGTCTCGTAGTAGACGAACTACTCGGAATACCAACCGGGAACGGACTCGCTTGCCTTGGATATGCGGACGACATAGTCATTATGGCCAAAGGCAAATTCGAAGGAACCCCCTTTACGATCTCATAGAGAGCTAGAGACAACCAGAAGGTGGTGCCTCTCGGTGGGGTTGAGAATTAACTCATCAAAAACCACAGTAGTACCGTTCACTAGAAGAACAAAGTGTCAGAACCTGAGGACTGTTTGCCTCGACGGAGCAGACTTAGAATGGCAGCAAGAGATGAAGTATCTAGGGCTTACCCTAGACTCGAAACTACTCTGGAACAGACACGTAGAGAAGATTGCTAATAAGGCAAAATCATCACTGATGGTGTGCAGGAGCATTGCAGGAAAAACGTGGGGCTTCAACCCATCAGTACTGCGATGCATGTACACCATGATAGTGAGACCTATGATCACCTACGGAGCAATAGTGTGGCACGGCAGAACCGAGCTCGCCACAACAAAGAAAATCTTGCAGAAAGTGCAAAGACTAGCATGACTTTGTATAACAGGAGCAATGAGGTCGACTCCAACAGCAGCAATAGAGGTCGTTCTGGACCTCACTCCTCTTCATATCATTGTGAGGAGAACTGCTTGGGGAGCAAACCTCAGGTTGGCTAGAGTCGGACTCAAAGAGACAGCTCACGGTGTGAGGGGCTCAACCTCCACCGACTGTGCACACCTTGCCGATCTCCCAACTGAGAAAATTACCAGGAAATTTAGTTTCGAATTTTTTTTTCGAACGGAACTAAACACCAAGCGAGAATGGAACACAGAATCCATTCGAGCACTGGGAAAGAATACCATAACATGGTACACGGGCGGGTTCAAAACTCCCGAGAGAACTGGAGCTGGAGTCTTTGTGCCTCGCACGAAATACTCGGAACCCATAGACCAGTTCCCCAGCATTTTCAAGCGGAAATTCACGCCATAGAAAGTTGCGTTCGGTTCAACCTCAACAGGAAATACCGGAACAAGGAAATCGTGATCCTATCCGATAGTCAAGCAGCCATCAAAGCGTTGAGCTCTTCTAACATCAACTCGAAGATGGTTTGGGAATGCCTAGACAAACTTAATAATCTAGGCAGGAACAACAAGGTGACCCTCCTCTGGGTGCCGGGGTATGTCGGAGTGGAGGGCAATGAACAAGCAGACATCCTGGCACGGAAAGGCGCACAAACGCCATTGATCGGGCCAAAACCATTCTGCGGACTTGGAAAATCTTACTTTCGAAAAGAACCCAATGAAGCTGAAGAAGCAATGAGAGCAACATACTGGCTAAGACTTCCAAGGCTGAGGCAGGCCAAAGATTTCTTCGGAAATTTCAACCGAGCAAGATCGAAGACACTGATTAACCCCAGAAAAACTAGTCTTAAGACAATCAGGACAGCACCTGCAGATTCTGTGCGGAACATCCAGAAACACACCACCATATATTGATGGAGTGTTACGCTGTACCTCATAAAAGATTGAATATACTGGGATCATACCAGCTGACTGTGGGAGAAATACCACGACTAGACCTCTTCAATATACTAAAATTCCTGAAGGAATTGAGGCTTGAAGGGCTGCTATAAACCAGAACACCTTATGATAGCAAAGGAAGATGGGGCACAATAGATCTAATCAGGTCGCGGCGTATCAGTCACCATCCATACTGACCAATACCAATACCAGCTCCCCATAGTGAATTCAAACATGAAACCTGTTGTAGATGGGAAAAATTGAAAGTTCCTAATTTCAGAGATACCTACGTTCTACATAAGAGTTTGGAAAAAAACACTCCAGCAAACAATTTTAGTGGGCATGATTCTGGCCCAGAATATGTTGGCCAAATCAGACCGAAACGGCAAGACACCTGCAGCAAGCGGTGGGCCAGTGCAATAGGAGACACCGGCCATCATTAGGGTCAATGGCTGAATGCCAGCGGTGCCTTTTGAATGCTGGGCCCATGAAGGGCAAATCTGTGGCAATCATTGATGGTCCGGTAATCAAATTGAATGCAACCTACTCGGAGTGTTGGTACTGGCCCACCATTTACATCCAATGATGATCTGATGAAAATTTTGTGTTATTTTTACACGCTTCATATTAGCTTCACTTGTATGTTCGTTTGTTTGTATGTTTGATTGTTTGTATGTTTGTTTGTTTGTATGTTTGATTGTTTGTATGTTTGTATGTTTGTATGTTTGTATGTTTGTATGTTTGTATGTTTGTATGTTTGTATGTTTGTATGTTTGTATGTTTGTATGTTTGTATGTTTGTATGTTTGTATGTTTGTATGTTTGTATGTTTGTATGTTTGTATGTTTGTATGTTTGTTTGTATGTTTTTATGTTTTTATGTTTGTATGTATGTTTGTTTGTTTGTTTGTTTGTTTGTTTGTTTGTTTGTTTGTTTGTTTGTTTGTTTGTTTGTTTGTTTGTTTGTTTGTTTGTTTGTTTGTTTGTTTGTTTGTTTGTTTGTTTGTTTGTTTGTTTGTTTGTTTGTTTGTTTGTTTGTTTGTCTGTTTGTTTGTTTGTATGTTTCTTTGTTTGTATGTTTGTAACTGACTCCTTAGGGCGTAATTTTCACCCATTTCCAGACGCCCGAATTATTTGAAATTTGGCAGGTGTTCATAGTTCCGGTGTCAAAGCAATATACATTTTTTTTTGTTATAAAAAACAAAATGGTGGCTCCAAAATGACGGACGAGATTTGTGATAATGGTCCGATTCCATTCAAAATTGGTATATAAGGGTTTTCGGAGTCAAAGATTATGATTTTTTTATCAAAATTCATGAATTCAAAATGGCGGCTTCAAGATGGCGGACGAGATTTGTGATTATGGTCAGATTCGATTCAAAATTGGTATGTGAGGTTTTTTTAGGTCGTATATTTCGAATTTTCTGTCAAAATTCATAAATTAAAGATGGCGGCTCCAAGATTTCATTATGGTCTGATTCGATTCAAAATTAGTGTGTGAGGGTTTTCGGGGTCAGAGATTATGAATTTTTCGTAAAAATTTATAAATTCAAGATGGCGGCCCAAGATGATGGACGAGTATAGTTAGTGATTATGGTCAGATTCGATTCAAAATTGGTATGGTTTTCGGAGTCGGAGATTTCGATTTTTTAGTAAAAAAAAATAATAGTTTAAAAAAACTAAAGGACACGCTTTACTTCCCATGGACTAAAAAGTAAAAAATATTTGACAATTTAATTTCTCGAATATAAAAAACCGTGGGGTGCTTGATAAAGTTTTCTTGAGGTCTTGAACGCTCTGTATTGTTAAATTGAACTAAAAAATATGAGAATATAGATAGAAAGCACCCACGCTTTTTTACATTTGAGAAATTAAATTGTCAATTATTTTTTACTTTTTAGTTCATGGGAAGTAAAGCGTTTTCTTTAGTTCTTTTTAAACTATTATTTTTTAATTTGGGATTGCAATCCATTGTACTGCTCAGACATATTAGAGGCACCGTCAAAATAACATCCAATTATATTCTTTACACCCAGCTTCAGTTGCCCCAACACTTCTTCCAATACTTGATGTTATGAAGATAGTAAAATTGAAATTTACTTTTTATACACGCTTTATATTAGCTTCACGGGGCGTGATTTTCACCCATTTGCAGACGTCCGAATGATTTGAAATTTGGCAGGTGTTCATAGTTCCGGTGACAATGCAATATGAAATTTTTTTTGTTATAAAAGTACAAAATGGCGGCTCTAAGATGGAGGACGAGATTTGTGATAATGGTCCGATTCCATTCAAAATTAGTATATAAGGGTTTTTGGAGTCAGAGATTATGATTTTTTCATCAAAATTCATAAAATCAAAATGGCGAATCAATCCAAGATGGCGGACGAGATTTGTGATTATGGTCAGATTCGATTCAACTATATGCTTTACACCCAGCTTGAGTTGCCCCAATACTTCTTCCAATACTTGATGTTATGAAGATAGTAAAATTGATTTTTTTTTTTTATAAAATGGGGGCCACTTTGAGGTCCTCAGCGAGTCTGGCATGACGGACTACCGGAAAATTTCCCGGTATCCCGGTCTAACAATCCAACACTGTGTATATCCACAGTCATAATACGAAAACGTCTCACCTCACTCATTGATCGTGATCGCAGTGGCCATGACTCATGCTGAACCGGCCTTGGTGATCCTCATCACGTTTCTATAAATATTATCAGATAAAATACTGAGTCAAAATGCGAACCGAGCAACGTGAGTTGACCGTTTCCATATATTACATAAATAAGTAGCATCCTATTAACAGTAGAGAATGAACTACGAGGCATAGAAAAAATATTGTACAAGTTCATTGTCACATGTTTTCTCATTAATTTTGTCTGCCCGTGAGATCGAAGTTATACAGGGTTTTAATTTAGTACGTTGGCAAACTTCAGGAGGTGATTCTTTGAAAGTTTTCAGGACGAAAACTTCATATAAACATATAATAATAATAATAATAATAATTTCATTTATTGACCATTCCAACAAATAAAAACAAAATTGTTCACATAAAACAGTACAGGGGAAGGTCAAAAAGCACATGATCAGTAAAATACTGGTCTTCCTCAAGAGCCTGTGGTTTATTAGAAAATTTAAATATGCCTCTGAGCATCATCAAAACTTCATAGTGATTAAGTCATAAACAGAATGCATGAAAGAAAAAAATACAGACAATGTACAGACAGTGTACACGTGATATTCATATACAGGAATATACATATGAAAATACACGAAAAAAAAGCAATAAGTAACTGAAAAAAAAATACTATTACGAAAGGGCTTTCGGTTTTTTGTTTTTTTTTAAATCAATTTTTCAATTATTTGAGCACTGGTCAATGAAAATAAAGCTGAACGTTTGTTTCTTGAAACTGGTTGAAGAAAGGATTTTGATATTTTCAGGTACTTCATTATACAGTGACCGCCAAAAAGTATGTACCATATGGGAAAAAAGTTTATTATTAGAGTATTAGAAAAAAGATTGTTGGGAAAAGTTTGTAGTTTGTGCATGTCCGATAACCTAAAAATCGATTTTGACACATGTACCGTGATCGCTGGTATGGCGGCAAATTGAAAAAAATTACTATGAGAACGCAAAAAGTGGGGTAAAATGGCAAGATATCAAAAAAAGTGATTTGAAAAAGTTGCTTAGAATTAAATTTTATACACATATACGAAGTTTGAAAAGATAATGAGAGAAAATTGAGAATAGAATTTTTTTTTTAAATATTTTCCTAGCTGTATAAAAATATCAAATTATTATCATATGAATAGCTTGACCATACTGAAACGTTTGTATTTCAATGATAATGACAAAACTTTCTCATTTTCTCTACACCGGTAAGCACTAAATTAAAAAAATTGGATTTTGTTAAAACCCTGGCTGTTACATTGGTTCGTATCTAACAGTTATATCAGAATTCCACGACCATTGTGATGACATGACACTCCAGAAACATGATGTTTTCCAGATTATAATCAAGTTTCGATGATAATCGTGCCAGAGCGTTTCACTTCGCATGCAATGTTGGAAACTCAAGCCTCTTTAATTTGACGCACTATTTTTAAGATTATGTGCGAAGTGAAACGTTCGTGCACGATTATCATCAAAAATTGATTATAATCTGAAAAACACGATATTTTTGGATCTCCCTATCATCGCAATAATAATGGAATTGTGATATATCTATTAGATACGAACCAATGTAACAGCAAGGGTTCTGACAAAATTCAATTTTTTCAATTTAGTGCTCTCTTGTGTGGAGAAAATGAGAAAGTTTTGTTATTATCATCGGAATACAAATATTTCAGTATGGTCAAGCAATTCATAAGAAAATAATTTGATATTTTTAAAAAATTGCTGTTTTCAATATTCCCACATAATTTTCTCAAACTTTTTATATGTGTATAAAATTGAATTCTAAGCAACTTTTTCAAATAACTTTTTTCGATATCTTGCCATTTTATCCGACTTTTTGACTATTCATGGTAATTTTTTTCAATTTGCCGCCATACCAACGATCGAACATGCACAAACTTTTTCCAAGAATCTTTTTTCCAATACTCTAATAATAAACTTTTTTCCCATATGGTACATACTTTTTGGCGGTCACTGTATATGTGCCAAACGGCTTGGTTTTCGAGATAGAGGGTGATGAATACATTTTTTTTCAAGAGTTTTTGGAGTTTACTTCGACATTTCCGACAAAAATCAGTTCAAGTTAGTCAAGTACAATCCATTCAATAGTACGTACGATACAAAATAATTCATTTCTGAAATAATTCACAGGGTCCTCCTTTTTTCAGAGTCAAGCCTTTTGTTCAACCCTTCAGATTTTTTTTCCGCCATCATTGAGACATTATGAGACAGGAATAATCAATGTTGTTTCATTTAACATCTTTTTGTTCTCTTGTAGTTTTTCATTTACTCGTACGGTTCAGGAGCTACAATGAAAATATCAATGCGAGCATTTCACAGTTTCCCAAAACATGAAGAAATTTGAGAAGCAAATATTCTCACAAACTTCGAAGGGTGATCCTTTGAAAGTTTTCAGGACGAAAAGTTCTAATAAACATATGTCCCGTATGGCTTGGTTCTCCATATTTTATTCAAGATGTTTTGGAGTAAACTTCGATATTTTCGACAATAATCAGTTCGAATTAGGAAAGTACAATCCATAGGGTCCTCCTTTTTTCAGAGTACTTGACATTTTGGACATTAATCAGCTCAAATTACTGATACTTTTCAATAACATTCTCCCTTTCTAATACATTTATATGAGTTTTTATTAATAACTATAGATACTCAAAAAGCAATTATCTCAATGAAAATGCAAATTTTCACCTTCAGTATTTTTTTTTTTCAGTGAGGGTCTTTTCACAATATCTATATCAGATATGGTTCAATGCCCAGCGTGGACTTAGCTGGGAAAGTAGTTGTTTTCCGTTGGATATTACAAAAATAAATTTCTTTGATATTTCGATTTTTGTTTGAAAATATGGACAGGATGCTCATAAAATCAGTTTTGGAATCATCTGCGGCTGAAAGACAAACTTTAGTCGCTATTTTCCATCCTTCAAAGTCGGAATTTGATTATTTTCCGACTCCAAAGTCGGAATTTTATTATTTTCCGACTTTGAAGTCGGAATTTTATTATTTTCCGGCTTAAAAGTAGGAATTTAGTGAAAATTATTTTTAAAAAATTATATGGCTCTCTACGCCTGCGTACAAAAGCCGCAATTTAACCTAATAATCATTATATTAAATTTCTATCTTCGAATGAAGAGCAACTTGGTTTGATTCGGTGATTATGTTCATTATTCATTGCCAGTAAATATTTCATTATTAGAATCGTCTTCATCAAACTGCTTACGCCACGAAGGTAACGATGATTACATAATAATCATCCATGAAAATGGACAAAATTGATAATAATCAATAAAACGTTGATTTCTCTTTTGTGTCAAGGATTTTTTCATCGAGTGTGTGTAATATTATTCCAGATAGGTTTAGGTTGACAATAGTAGTATTCTTTTTACTAATTTTAACTGAGATTTAGGTAAGATTCTCAGCGCAGCTCAATAGCTCTGGTAATGACATGTTACGTTTACTTAAGACTGATAACTGTGATGAAACGAAAGAACACTCTTTTGACTTATTTCCACTAGATTTTTATTGTTACGACCGTTTTCGGGTTTTATCCCATTATCAAGTATAAAAACTAACTAATACAATTGAACTCTAAGCCTAGTTATATAGGGAGTTTGCAGGTAGGCTGGATGGAGAGGTAATTAAGAGAACAAGGGTGAAACAATATAAATTTAAACCCTGGAGGTGATGGAAATTACCTGTGTTGTCAAATTTATAAATTCAAAAGTGGAGACCTACACAAATCGAGTTGCTCGTTGAGGGTTCTAAATTTCGGGTTTTTAATTGATTTATTAATTTCCATGGCTTTCAACAGATTCATTGTCTTCCCTTTATTACATGTGTGTAGAATTTTGAGGTTATCTTTACTTATCTTGTGTTTGGATTCTTGTAGATGTTCGTACATTGTTGATTTTTTGTCTAAACCGACGTGTTCACGGAACCTTACGTCAAAATTTCTACCGGTTTGGCCTGTATATACTGCAGAGCATTCCCCGCATTCTAATCTATATATCCCTGATTTTTTCATTCTGTCTCGTTTAGGTTTTGCATTGAATAGAATTCTGCCTAAATTATTATTACTTGTAAAAGCTGTTGTTATTTTGAATTTAGAAAAATAATTTTGGATGTTTTCTGAAAGTTTACCTGAATAAGTAATGCTACCATATTTACGTGTATTACGTTCTTCAATATTTGGGTATAGTTCATTCTTAATAATTTTTTGAGTTTTACCTGATATTAATTTCTCTATTAAAGAAACTGGTACTTTATTGTTTACCGCAATTTGTTTAATGATGTTTAGTTCATGCTGGAAATTCTTATCAGGTAAAGGGATCGCGGAAGCTCTGTGTATCATTGACCTAAACGCAGACAATTTGTGTGAGATCGGACTGAAAGAATCAAAGGGAATTGTACAGTCTGTGAAGGTGTTTTTTCGGTATATATTAAATTGAAAACTATTATTAACTCTTGAAATACTCAGATCTAAGAAGTTAAGCTTCTTGTTTTGTTCGATTTCTACTGTGAATTTAACTTTGTTATGTAGACTATTTAGGAAGTTCAAAAATTGATGATTTGTCTGTTAGAACCATCAAATTAATCAAATATCCTCATTTTCAAAAATCGTGCGGAAAAGTAAAAATCGTACGGAAAAGTAAAAATCGTGCGGGAAAGTAACTTTTCCGAACGATTTTAAATCGTACGGAAAAGTACAACTTTCAAAACAAAAAATCGTGCGGAAAAGTAACTTTTCCGCACGCTCGTAGGAAAAATATTTATTTCTATCCAAATGGATGTTTTCAAAACAAACATTAAGTGTCGATTACGATAGGATATGTTTACAATTAACAATCATTTGGTGCAGGTCAGAAATTATTCATAGTAATCAAGAGGTCTTCCCAGTCAGAATATTACATCAATTATAATAACTAATAATCACAAAATATCAACAAGAGAGTGATGACGTTTCTAAAAATGATAAAAAATATGTTAATCATTCGAGATCCCTGAACTCTCTGCACACCGAAATCACGCGTGTTTATTCCAATTGGCGATAATTGTTCAACAATCTCAATTTGAAACAAACTATCGAATATCGGTGTTGATGTTTGATTTGGTATAGACTAATTGGCTCCCATAGGAAATTTTGTTGATGAAACCAGTGGCGTGGGATTAAAAAATGTGTTGTTTTCCGCACACTTTAATAGGGAAAGTGGCCCCCTGCCGAATCGGCTGAATTTTTGATATGTTGTAGTCGAAGTCATTCCAAACAAAAAGTCCAATGGGCACAACATTTTCTTTAGGCTAGTTTTGGCGCTAGAGGCCCATGAAAACCTTCATTTGTTCTCCATTGTTGAACAACACAAAACGTTATCCTGGATAATGATCAGTATTCTGAGTAATCAAGATGTAAACATTCATCAATATACTATTTAGCTGTTATTCTTTGGTCAATTATACAGTATGTTCCAGCTACTCACAATTTTTAAAGTTCAATAATTCGAAATTGGTTACAATTCGCTTTAGGAATCTACAATGAAAAAATGTTTATGAGTCCCATTTTACAGCGAATGCCACATCACATAGTCGAAAAATATACGAAAGCGAAAGTTAAATTCGAAAAGTTCCATACTGAAAAATATCTTTGACCATCCTGTATAATTTGAAGGCATGAGAAAGAATGAGAAATATTGAAAATATGTCAATAAGATGGCCTAAGAGAAATGTTCTTTCTAAATCTAAATGTAACGTCAGAGATTCTTACGGTATGCATCCAACTGATTCAGAGGCAATCAATAGTAGTAGAGAGGTGAATGAAGGTTACGCAGATGTTTGAAAAATTCACTAATATACAGGGTGTTTCAAAATTCAGTATCAAGAATTAGGGGGCGTATATAACACTTTATTTCCAATAAACATATGTCCGCAACTGCTTAATTTCTAAGATACAGGGTGTTGAAATTTAACAAAAATGATAATGATACGCTACTGTTTTTTTTTAAATGAATATTATATTTTTTATGAATGTCCTTTATCTATTCATAAAAATGGTCCCTTGACTTTTTTCCCTACGAAGAACAGTTTTCGATTTAAAAAGCAAAATGAGACTTAAAAAAATCGCATAGGTACAAGCGAATGACGACCTTTTATTTTTAAATCGAAAACCGTCCGTCGGACGGAAAATGGTCAAGAGACCATGTTTATGGAAAAATAGAAGACAATTATGAAAATGATACTAATTTGGCAAAAAAAAACAGTAGCGTATCATTATTTTGATCAAAAATGACAAAGCATATTTACAGAGACGCCACTGATGAAAATTAAAAAACGTTCGCCATGGAAAAAATGTATTTTTATGTGTACTTTGCATGTACCAAAATGAAAAGTGGTTTAGAGATATTGAAAAAGAAGTGATTTTTTTGTTAAATTTCAACATCCTGTATCTCAGAAATAAAGCGGTTGCGGACACATGTTTATACGAAAGAAAGACTTTTTTTGACTTAAGAAACACGCCCTTGAAATCTTGATACTCAATTCTGAAACACTCTGTATATATAATTATAAATAACATTTTATTTTAAAATAATGCGTTCCACCATCCAACCCAAATTTTTTCGCATCGCCCTGTATATGAGGCAATACATTCTTATTCTGGATCCTGTTGCTTGAATAACTTTCGTTTTTAAAGATATGATGACAACAGTACTCGGGAAATTGAACTTTAACGCATTATGAAAATATTATAGTCCAGATTCGTTTTGAAAATTGTTCGAGAATGGGCTACTGGATAATATGAAAACATTGCATCCCAACTGCAGAAAAAATTATGTAGTTTAAAAATACTTAAGAATAGGCTTTACTTCCAACATGGAATAAACAGTAAAAAATATTTGACAATTGAATTACTCGAATGTGAAAAAAGCGTGGGTGCTTCCGATCTACATTCTCATATTTTACTGAGCGTCTAAGAGCTCAAGAGAACTTCGTCAAGCACCCTATGCTTTTTTTACATTGAATTGTCAATTATTATTTACTTTTTAGTCCATTTTGTAAGTAAAGCGTGTTCTTTAGTATTTTTAAACTACATAATATTTTTTTATGACTGAAAAATCTAAATCTCCAGCCCCGAAAACCCCCTCATACCAATTTTTAATCGAATCTGACCATTATCACAAATCTCCGCCATCTTGGATCCGCCATTTTTTTCTATTAGAAAAATGTCATATTGCATTGTCACCGGAATTAGAATTAATTACATAGACAAATACATACATACAAGTGAAGCTAATATAAGCATGTTAATAACAAGAGTTTTATCATCAACTTGTATTAATTAGTTTGACCATACAAGATGGAACACACTGTATAATTGACCATCGGTAATGTCACCAACGAACATTACTTTTAATATTATCTTATATTGATGAATGTTTATATCTTAATTACTAAGAATAGTGAAAATTATTCAGGGTAAGGTTTTGTGTTGTTTAACAATAGAGAAAAAAATGAGAATTTTCAACGCCCTCTACCGTCAAAACTAGCCTATAGAAAAAGTTTTGCCGATTGGACTTTTTGTTTGGAATAACTTGGACTACAACATATCGAAAATTCAGCCGATTCGACAGGGGGCCAATTTCCCTATAGAAGTGTGCGGTGTCCTTCATTTCATTTCGTCAACGGACTACACCCTCATGGTGGAGTCTTCCAGAGACTTGTGCAGGCTAGGAAACACAAATGGCTTATCTTTCAACGTGCGATACCAATCGATAATTAAACTATTAAGTGGGTCAAGAACGTCAGAATTTTCATATTTCTTTACAATCTTTGTATTTAACCCACTCTGTTCCTATATTCTTCTTTCTCTAAAAAACTGCGTAAATATTAAGAAAACATGGGACCATCAAAAGAATCAATTTTGAAAAAGTTTACCCGTCAACATAACCCCTTAAAAAAATGTGAAAACTTAAAAATTAAAATCTGAAAAATTTGTTAAGATAGTGAAAAACATTGGACCAATATATAATTAAAAAAGTACCTACTTATCCCACTGACAACAGGATATGGAACGCTTGGGAATTCGAAAAAATACCCGTCTATTTCGGACGTGAGAAATGCCGTCTGAAGAGGTCGAACCCCCCAGAAAAAAGGTTCGAAGACTCTCGAAAATAAAATTGGAAAAATTCGTTAACATTCTTAAAACACATCGGAACGTCAAAAAAATAAATTTTAGAAAAATGTACCCCCTGCTGCCTGCTTGCCTGCTAAATAGAGAACACGAAAACTTAGTGAATATTGCGAGGAACAGTCGAATAGTTTTCGTAGCTTGACTTGTATCTGCCAAGTAGCTGGATGGCAAGGGATATCAAACATATGCATATGTCACTATTGGAGTGAACAATTGTCCTTGCTTGGTTTGAATAATTCATTTTACACAAAATACAACTGAAAATACTCATCTGCACAAATGTTTATTTACACTAATTTGCAGAGAATTGAATGTTTTCTTTTCTTTGTCCATATAGACAATGGAAATTATAACGATAAGTTGCTCAAATAGAAAGCGTGTTGCCTAAAGTAGGTCAACACCAAGTAAACTCATAGCAGAGACTCTTCTCAGGTGGGTTAGACTGGATACCATTCATTCCTGGTGGACATTGCACTGCCGTTATTGAGACCTTACAATGTTTATTTATAAAAGGGCACCACCACCAAGAATCAATAGTTAGAGAGAATTAAACAAGACCAAGTATATGAAATTTGTTAACATTTATTTAGTCGTAACATTTGGAAAAGTTGAATAATTTATGGAAGTGTAAAAAAATATGCACTTAGTTTGTATAAAAGTAGAGAATATTTGGCAGAAACACTGAGAGCACACAATATGTGTACTTAGCTTGGAGAGGGCTGTTGCTCCAATCGATGAGTCCTTAGGTGAGGGACTGCAGTTGAGGAAACACTATCCTCATCTATGAGTCCTTAGGTGAGGGACTGCAGCTCAGGAAACACTATCCTGAATCCTCATTGCATGGGACAGCGGTGGATTATCTTAAATCATCAGTGTTACCCAGGTGCTTTGCTGGGATTTACTCCAAGATAAAAAGGGACCTGTAATTTTTATAGGCCTTAAAATATGTACCACTTCTACACACCTCCATTTGATTCGAGCTCTGTGTTCAATTATTACAAGTCTAACAGTAACAATACTACCTTTCGATCTTTTACATATGCATATATAAGGAACGTAGTTAGAATTTAAATACATGTATTTGTTGACTCCAAAAACAGAAGCTCTGGGATCAACTGAAAGCATGTGAAAATAATCACTAATATGCATGAACCTTCAATGAAATAAAATAGAATTTAATAAGCATGAAGGCTATGGGATTTAGTAAAGGAAAATGCAGGAAGTTGTAGGACGCTATCTCAAATACAAAAAAAAATTATCAATTATAAAACCAACCTTGTTTAGTACCTGGAAGGAATTCTATACACAGCAAATAATATAAAGATATGAATAACTATTCAAACTAACCTTTATTAGTCCCTTTAGGAACCTGAAGGATCGGAAATCATGAAAATCTTCAAATTAGTAAATCATAAAGATGGCTTCTCGTGCACAGGCACAACAATTACGCCTCTAATTTGTAGCACTTGAAGTTCACCAGCCAAAAAGGATATGAAGCAAGGTGCTCACTAGTTTTATTAATTTACAGCACATAAAAAATTGTTTCCGGTCGACAACATATTTACATGATTTTAATCGAAGAAATTCTGTGACAGATGACAGAAGACAGAACTGCGATCAATAGTCGTTTATTGGCGAGTATTGAAATAGTTGATAGGCATTTATTTGCGTCTCAAAGATAAGTTATTTAAATATTTGGTAGATAATTAAGAAAGAATTGTTGTGATGTGAAACTTTTAATGATTCAGAGGAGATGTAATAATTTACTTGTTACAAAGTCCAGAATAACCTTACTAAAAGTAAAACATTGTCTAATTTATTTAATGATTTTTCCAATGAAAACTAGAGAGAATTAAAAAAATCAGCTATCTGAATGAAAATGCGAATTGTCACTTTCAGATTTTTTCTTTTCTTTTCAGTTAGAGTCTTTTCACTATATGTATCAGATGTAGTTCAATGTCCAGCGTGGCTTGTGCCGGGGAAGTAGTTGTTTTCCGTTAGATATTACAAATGAATCACATTTTTCATTTTTCAATATTCATGGAGAATGCTCCCGTTTTCAACATGAATACCTCCCAAGAGGTTATTTCAACGATGGAAAATAGCGACTAAAGTTTGTCTTTCAGTCGCAGATGATTCGAACTAAAATCATTGTCAACCACCTTCAAACAAACAAATTATAGCATATCGTTATATTATTTTCTGACTAAAAAAGAAAGTTTCGTCCAGTTTATGCATATTTTACGCCATATACAACTTATTTTATGATCGCACTTCACAATTTAACTAAAAGAAAACAAATGGTAAGAGTCATGTCTTCAACATCGTCCCTTTATAGAGTGAAACGTATCACGTATTTCCTTATGTGAAAATTTAATTGAAATAGGTAACACCTTATTCTTATTATAACATTGTCGGTAATCAGTGGCAGTACCTACTTCAATACGATTTGATTATTGTGAAACATATAGAACACAACTATCGATTAGGTACTCAGTTTTTGATATCAGTAGTCTTAATCAGTAAAAGTGTACGATTTGAGTATCTGTATTTGCTTTGTGTTAACTATTTGCTTTCATACATTGAGGTAGGTACTAAACAATATCCAACGGGATCTTATTTTATTTCAACGTTTTTGCTGGTTCCATTAGAAGGATACTAGGTTGTGTTTACAAATCTCGGATCGGTAAGAACTTTCGCACGGAAAAAAAATGTGTCTAGTTTTTTTCCACAATTGTTTGAAATTTTTAAACGAATTGTGTCTGAAATGGTTACAGAAACAATTTCAAAATCATACATTTTCGGAATCAGCATAAAATTTTGAGTATATCGGCGGTAATTTCGATTGAATCTGATTTTGGGCCATTTTTTCGGTTGAAAATTCATTTTGTGCCGATCGACTCGAAAATCACAGAATATACTAATTTCGGCATGCTGAATCGATTGGCGTTCGCAGAATTGCTCTATCTCGATTCGGCTGTCGGATGAAAATGTTATCTAGAGGTTGCAGGTGCCTTTTTCCCGCCAAAAATTGTTTTGATTTTTTTTTATGTTATATTCGTTAAATTCAATCTTTTTTCTCTACGCTTACCGAATTTGAAATCGATTGCAAGTCAAACATAGATTTGGTGGGCGTTTTTACGAACGTGTGCACTTTGAGTTGAACCGATTTTTAAATTTATTATTTTTTATTTTTCGAATACTGTGTCATGTTGATAGCGTAGAATACGGGAAAACTATTGAAAAAATTCTAGAAGTTTCGGAAGTATTTTTTTTTGGAGGTTTTATGTGCTAGGATATAGGATTCTAGCGCACCTTATACATTTATCGCATTTTGCGACCATAAGGAGACACATTCGTTAAATACATAGGTATATAGAAAGAAAGCTAAGAAAATTTCCTACGAGAGAATGTTATTGTTTGCTGGTCTAACAGTTCGCTTGTAGGTGTTAAAGGTGGTTTTGTGTGCTAGGACGCCGGGTTCGTGCGATACAATTTTTGTTGCACATTTATCTTTGTTTTATGGCACACCGTGTATCCGAACATATTCAAATCATACATTTTCAGAATCAGCATAAAATTTTGAGTATATCGGTGGTAATTTCGAGTGAATCTGATGGCTTTGGATTTTTGACCATTTTTAAGGTAAGTACCCTTTGATGTTTATTCGGCTGAAAATTCATTTGATAACGATCGACTTGAAAATCACAGTATATACTAATTTCGTCATTCTGAATCGATTGACGTTTGCAGAATTGCTCTATCTCGACTCGGTCGTCGGTTGAAAATGTTATCTAGAGGTTGCGGGTGCCGTTTTCCCGCCAAACATTTTTCTTATTTTTGTTTATAATATATTCGTTAAATTCAATGTTTTTTCTATACGGTGACCGAATTGTAAATTGATTGCTAGTCAAACATAGATTTGGTAGGCGTTTCTAAGAACGTGTGCACTTTGAGTTGGACCGATTTTTAATTTTGTTATTTTTTATTTTTCGAATACTAGGTCATGTTAAATTGATGGCGTAGAATACAGGAAAATTATTGAAATAATTCTAGAATTTCCGGAAGTATTTTTCGTTAGCGAATTTATGTGCTAGGGTACCGGATTCTAGCGCACCTTTTACGTTTTTCGCATTTTGCGACCATAGCGAGACACATTCGTTAAATACATATGCATATAGAAGAAAAGCTAAGAAAATTTTCTACAAGAAAATGTTTGCTGGCCTAACAGTTCGCTTGTAGGTGTTATTTATCATGAACCGGCTGAGCTCTGGTAACTGATAAAGTGTATGTTCAGCCCCCCCCCAAACTCAAATCCTGGCTGCGCCACTGGTACCCCCCCTAACGTTTCAGTTGTTTTTCATAATTGTATAAAAAAGATTTTTTCATCTCCATGTAAGTAACCTTTGCATCATAGTAACGAGAGTATAGCATGTTAACATTTGTTGTACAACTTGTATAAATAAGGCTGAAGATGGATTCTTGCTGAATACGAAACATGTACCCCCTCCGAATTTGATATTTGTCAGATTAAAGTTGTGGGGATGATTTTGTGATATTTTTTCCCGTCTAGTCTACACCACTCCGCTTTGAGCAAAAATTGACTTCTTTCAAAGTTAATTTATCCTTTAATTTCACCTCTTTTCCTGCTCGTCGCTACGCCACTGTCATGAAAACACTAACACGTGGGGAAAGTGAACGTATTTTTGGCCTATCTGGACGCCAGTGTACTATTTGTATTTTGTCCCCTACGAGATACGAATTTTATTCTGACACCTGCTGCTATCAAGGGGAGTAGTAAAGTGGTCAATATTGTGGTTTCTTGTTTCAGTCAGTCGGTCGGAAAGAGTCAGCTCCGTCGAATGCAGTCTCTCTCAGATTGTACTCATGTGTCGATAACACACACGCCAGTTTTCGTTTCGATGTAAAAGTTATTTGGTTTTCAGTTGTGCTTATAAAACATATTATACAAGGTGATAGGCTTATGAAAGGTAAGTGGTAGTTCAAGATGCATTTGGAACAACGCTGAAGGTTATCTTGTCGAGATACAAGATAAATGAAAGAATAATAATAACGGGCTGTTGTGCAGTTTTTGAGACATTAAAAAGCTGGGTACCTTTTGTTTATTTTAATTAGAGAGATCAAAAATCTCGAATGTGATGACAACACCTTATATACGATAAAGTACTGCAAATTTTGCTTCTTCTGATTTTATTGGTCGGGTGTTCAAGTAAGTTTACATTGAGTACCCATGAATCGTTGGATTATGATGTAGGTATAGTGATATTTTTGACATGGATTATACAGGGTGTGTGCAAATCGAACGTGAATACCTAGGTATGAAGCGCTTCTATAGGTAGTTCTTGTATGAGGATAAGAAAACGTGACGATATAGCCAGGATATTGAAAGTTGGCTGAAAATATTTTGAAAATCTGAAATTATGTCTCTTGATTGGGTTTAAATTAAGAAATTATTATACCGCTTCAGATTCGACAAAATTCACCCCTGAAAAGTTAGCAGTTCCACTTGGCAGAAATTCGATTGAAACTATTCCAATGATTTATGAATTATTGTCGATAATTTGTCGTGAACGAAAAAAATTTGTCGCGCCCTTAGTTTTTTATTTATATGGGGTGGCTGTGCTAACTTTGAAGTGAACATCAGTATGCCACTCACATATAAATAATTGTCTAGTAATTGCCGAAGCCTATCTGACGTGAACAAATTTCAAAAAACCTTTTTTTATAGCATTTTGCACAGTGCATTCATGAAATGAGCTTTCAATAATAGAAGTACTATTTTCACAGTACTACATCCAGATAACTTTGTTGATTAATTTTTTCTCGATCAGAGATGCTTATATGAAGAAATACTCTTATATTCACCTAAAAAACCGATACTGAACGTTTGGCGGTGTAACCCTGGGTCACCCTGTATATTTAGGTACATACCGGGTGGCCACGAGGTGAGGTACGCCCCCCAACTTTTCTATAGTTTTGAAGATACAGATTTCAAATTTGGTATGTCGCTATAGTACTTGAATACCCATATTTTGACCCCTCTACTGACAATTCACCACTTCCGGTTTAACCGGAAGTAACCTCAAACTTTTTTTTTTCAAATGACTCGCTGTATATATTTTCTCACTATCCGAAAGAGCACTCAATTTGTGATAATAATCTTCTTCAAAATTGAAAATTGGTTGAAAAATGGCGGAGATTGTTCAGTCAAACAAAGATGGCCATGAAATTCAAACTCAAATCATCACAACTGACAAACGACATCAGCAGTTATCAGAGGAGGCTTCGAAGTGCGATACAGTTGAAAACTGAGTTTGTCGTGTAATTGCAGCTCCCACATGACCCAACAATTATCCAAAATTTGCTAAAAACGAAATAGTATCCATAAAGAAATGCTCACAACTGCTATTTCCCAAATGGCAACATGTTCTTTTCACTTCGTCATGATGAGAAATTATTAATTATCACATTACTCGTGTGAAAAATTTTGAAGAATTCCTAAATAAATCGCAAAGATGTTTTATCATGAGTGTTCTCAAAATTAGATATTCTTCAACGAAGGCGGCCATGAACATAAAAAAGCGAAACAAAAAAGCAGCATTGTTCAAATAAGTAGAACAAACTTTGACTTCGTTGAAATAATATTAGCTTTTGTGTATTGCTTTCTTTATTATGTTCTAAGCCGCCTACGTTGAAAAACATTGATTTTTAGGATCACTCATCATGAAATCTGATTGTATCTTCGTTTCCTTTAGGAATTTTCCAAAACTTTACACACGAGTAAACTGATAATTTATAATTTTTTATCATGACAAATTGAAAAGTACATGTTGCCATTTATGAAATGGCAGTTGTAGCTATTTCTTTATGGATACCATTCCGTTTTTAGATAATTTTTGATAATTGTTGGAATATATACAAGGTGTTCCAAATTAAGTCGGCACCATTGCCAACTCCGTTATTATTGATGCTACGAATTCGGTTAAATGGGCAAACTAGTAGCATTTTTAATGACCTCGACGCCGAAAACAAAAAAAATATTGACAGTCGCGTTTTCGAAATATTTCATAAAATGATATTTTTTTTAAATGGAACACTATATTTTATCATGCATTTCGACTCGTAACTACATTCTCAATAACAAAGCTCTCATGACTTTTTTTCCTAAAGTTGAAAATGAGCCACTTATGTGGAAATATTTATTTTTTTCACTAGTACAAAAAATTTCTTTGTTTTGGCGAATAAAACCTCATGATTGTCCAAACACCCAATTTTGGTATTTATACGAATGACAATATTTTGTTACTAACAGCAAAATAAGACAGTAAAAAGAAAAAATTGAGCTGGGGTTTGAACTCGTGAAACCCGTCAATTGACACAACTGAGCTATTAATTTACAAAACGATAATTTCCATCTTAAAACCATTCCACCAGCCGTATTTAGTTTGTGAATCAAAATATTTCTGCCATAATGATAACTTTGAAGCCGTTTTTGTACAGCACAGAAAATGCTGGAGCGTCACATTAATGCGGTTGGAAATAGCTATTTGTGTATTTCGAGCGCAAAGTGATGGATTGCCGCTCGAACAAAGAGAGTTACCGCGCGACGCGAAGCAGAGCGCGGTAATCTTTGGAGAGCGGCAATTACACTTTGTGCTCGAAATACATACAATATTTTTTCGACAAACGCAGATCTCAGATACAGACAATACACTCGATACTTAGTTGATCATTGATTACGTTATAATAATATTCATTTCTTTTATTATTTACTAGATTAAAATTGAATGTACAATTCTGACAATTTTTAATAGATATAGCCAAAGTCGGTATCCAAATTACTGGCAATACAATCCATATCTTTAACACATAAAAAAAATGGCTCGACCACAATTTGAATACGGGTCGCCGGCGTGAGGTAAAGGAGCCTTAGCCTCTATACCAAACAGAAGGCGGTGTTTTTGAACATTTACTCGATATTTCATAGCGCTTCATCAAATCCGATTTTTACAAATGTTTCCTATTGACACAACTGACTTATTTTCAACTTTAGGAAAAAAGTCATAGAAGCTTTGTTATTGAGAATGTAGTTACGAGTCGAAATGCATGATAAAATATAGAGTGTTCCATTTAAAAAAATATCATTTATGAAATATTTCGAAAACGCGACTGTCATTTTTTTTTGTTTTCGGCGTCGAGAAAGCCATTAAAAATGCTACTAGTTTGCCCATTTAATCGAATTCGT
Organism: Chrysolina haemoptera; assembly: GCA_958298965.1. Classification (NCBI taxonomy): domain Eukaryota; kingdom Metazoa; phylum Arthropoda; class Insecta; order Coleoptera; family Chrysomelidae; genus Chrysolina; species Chrysolina haemoptera. Next base: position 1,895,260 of record OY282601.1, on the reverse strand, counting down.
AACATCAATAATAACGGAGTTGGCAATGGTGCGGACTTAATTTGGAACACCCTGTATATGGGAGCTGCAATTACATGAGAACCTCAGTTTTTAACTGTATCGCACTTCGAAGCTTCCTCTGGTAACTTCTGATGTCGTTTGTCATTTGTGATTATTTAAGTTTGAGTTTCATGGCCAACTTTGTTCGATTGAACAATCAACTGTCGTCTCCGCCATTTTGCAAGCGATTTTCAATTTTGAAGAACAGTGCTATCACAAATTGCATGCTCTTTCTGATAGTGGAGAAATGTGGACATGGTGTCATTTGAAAAAAAAAGTTTTGGGTCACTTCCGGTGGAACCGGAAGTGGCGAATTTTCAGTAGAGGCTAGTACTATAGCGACACACCAAATTTGAAACCTGTATCTTCAAAACTATAGAAAAATTGGGGGGCGTACCTCACCTCGTGGTCACCCGGTATATCAATTATAACGAAGGAACTATCATAATAAAATGAATAATTTACAAATGACATTTAAAATTGTTGAAAAACCCATAGATTGATTATACAGACAACTGGGTATCATCTGAATATTCAGATAAACTATTAAACAATGATTTATTAGAAGATTTTTCACATTGGATTTGAATTTGATTCTGTCCGGAATTTGCATAATTTTTACTGGAATCTTATATAATTTGATAGGTAGCATTATGAAGTGGTGTTTTCTCGTATGCTAGTGTTCGATGTGTGGGTACCAATAAAGTTTTGCTGTTGCATGTGTTATGCTGATGTGAAGTTGAGAGAGAAGTTAGGTATTTCAGATTTTGTCTTGCGTACATCAGATACTTAGGAATATACAGAGTGTCCCCAAAACGGCATCCTTCGAAGGGCTGATAGTCCTGCTCAAAATTTGACAGGTTTAGAGTAACACATGAAAAAAGGAAAGAGGCTGTTTTTCACTGATTTCTCAAGCGCAAACTAATTGTGAAGTCAAATTTTCATTACCTATATTTATTAATAAAAAAAAACTTCCATATGTGGCGAACTTTATGTGTGACACTGTAGAATGTTGTAACGTGCTCATAAAGAGGAAAAAATCGACCAGAGGCAGTTTTAAAGGCAACAACATGTGGATTCCAATACAGCCACAGAGTGTAACATTTCAAGACTTCAAAGGGTACGGCATAATAGACATGATAACTTTTTCCATAATTCTAAGTTTGGCTGTCTGTCTAAGTATAAATTTTAAGGGACCACTGTAAAAAAAGCTGTGGTTTATTGGAGCAAAGGTACTTCTGCAAAAGGCCAAGCTCATTGGAGATTCCGAAAACAATCCTTGCTTTGTGATCACATTCTATCGGGTTTATATTGAATCTATGTCGATGACAGAAAATATTTCTTTATAGTCCAAGAAACGAGAAAGCGGCCCAATGTTGAATGTGCAAAAATTAATATCCAAAAAAAAAAAAAAAAATGAGCGTATAGGAAATTAAAATTCAGGATGAGTTTCTATTTCATATTAATTTTTGCACGCACTTTTCCCTATTGCTTTGACTATTAGATGATATGAATTTGGGAACATGGCGCGTAGTTACAGAACGGAAATTATTACTTCATATTCTGATATCATATTTTCGTACTAATTGGATTACAAATTGCCAAATTCTTATGATAATTCAGAGCAATTCACACAACTACTTTTGATTTATATAAGAAGACGTGTGTTCGAGATTTCTTTTGTGAATCAGACATTCAATTCAAAATACTCGTTCATTCAAAGGAGATTAGAAGTGGTATTATTCAATTTTGAATGTGAAAGAACATAATACACCGGTAACCTTGAGCAATCTCGCGAAATTATTCCAGTCACCGGCGTGAAAAGCGCTACGAACTCTATCTCGAATGCGGAAGTCGTAATCATAATTTGCTGATAAAAAATGTACGTATTGGTTCTTGAAAACAATCCGTTCACTAAGTGATCACAATTGTGGAAATTAATAGACGAAATTCAGATGGATGCTTTACTGAAAAAAAACTAAACATTAATAATTTATCGATGACAGTGTGTAAATTATGAGTTTTCGCACTGTTCATAGTGTGGAAAGTGATACTTTTTAGCACAAGTGCGTAAAATATCAACAGTGCGTATAAATATCAACTGTGAGTAAGGCAATTTTTCACACACTGTTCAGATTTTTACTCATTTTATGTCATATTATACTGAAGTCATCATTTGATAATACGTCGATAATTACTAACATAAAAAATTCAAATTACCGATACAATATTTTTGATACAAGCCTCGAATAGGGTTGAAAAGTATATCGATTTGGAGTAAAATGAAGATATTTTTACGAGTGGCTCCTGGGGATAACATACCGAGAATTCGATTTTTCAGAACAGTGTTTATTTGTTTCCCTCGTGTTTCTATTTACGGTACGAAACTACAGAGGTGATACGTTAAGTCGTTTTGAGAAAAAAAGTTTTATGAACTTCTTTTCTGAGATACAGGGCATTGATTTTTTTTTTCAAACGCCTTTGTATCTCAGAAACGAAGCAACTCCGGACATATGTTCATAGGAACTTTTTTCCTTAAGGCAACTTAACGAATCACCCTCTGTAGTTTCGTACCGTAAATAGAAACACGAGAGAAACAAATAAGCACTGATCTGAAAAATCAAATTCTCGGTATGTTATCCCCAGGAGCCACTCGTAAAAATATCTTCATTTCACTCCAAATCGATATACTTTTCAACCCTATTCGAGGCTTGTATGCGAAAATGGGGCAACCTAAATCTGTCACTAGCTGACGGTCTATATCATATATGTAACAGGTTGACTGCCACGGCGGTCGTATTGGTAAGTATGGATGGTGACCGATGCGCTGCGACCTGATTAGATCGTGCCCCATCTTCTTCTGCTATCAAAAGGTCTTCTTGTTTACAGCAGCCCTTCAAGCCTCAATATCTTCAGGAATTTTAGAATTTTGAGGGGGTCTACTCATGGTATTTCTCACACCGTCAGCTGGTATGATCCCAGTATATACGTTTTTTTATGATGTACAGCGTAACACTCCATCAATATATGGTGGGGTGTTTCTGGATCGTCCCCACAGAATCTGCAGCACCTGCTATAAGCCTAGCTTCCTTAGGTGTTCTTTGAGTCTGCAATGCCACGTTAGGAATCCCGTGATTGTCTTCAGTCTAGTTTTGCTGAGGTTAATCAGTATCTTCGATCTTGCTCGGTTGAAATTGCCGAGATCTTTGGCCTGCCTCAGCCCTGGAAGTCTTAGCCAGTATGTTGCTCTCATTGCTTCTTCAGCTTTATTGAGTTCTTCTCGGAAGTAAGATTTTCCAAGTCCGCAGAATGGTTCTGGCCCGATCAATGGCGTTGATGCGCCTTTTCGTGCCAGGGTATTGTTCATTGCCCTCCACTCCGACGTGCCCCGGCACCCAGAGGAGGGTCACCTTGTTGTTCCTGCCTAGATCATTAAGTTTGTGTATCAGAGAGGATCAGGATTTCCTTGTTCTGGTATTTCCTGTTGAGGTTGAACTGATTGCTCCAATTCCCTCGGGAGTTTTGGACCCGTCCGTGTACCATGTTATGGTATTCTTTCCCAGTGCTCGAATGGATTCTATGTTTCATTCTCCAAACTAAATTTCTTGGTAATTTCGTCAGTTGAGAGATCGGCAACGTGTGCACATTCGGTGAGAATTGAAACCCTTACTCCATGTGCTGTCCCTTTGAGTCCGACTTTAGTCAACCTGAAGTTTGCTTTCCAAGCAGTTCTCCTCGCCATGATATGGAGAGAAGTGAGGTCCGGAATAACCTCTATTGCTGCTGTTGCAGTCGACCTCATTGCTCCTGTTATACAAAGACATGCTAGTCTTTGCACTTTCTCCAAAATTTCCTTTGTTGTGGCGAGCTCGGTTCTGCCGTGCCACACCACTGCTCCGTAGGTGATCATTTGTCTCACTATCATGGTGTTCATCAGTCGCAGTCCTGATGGGTTACAGCCCCATGTTTTTACTGCAATGTTCCTGCACACCATCAGTGATGATTTTGCCTTATTAGCGATTTTTTCTACGTGTCTGTTCCAGAGTAGTTTCGAGTCTAGGGTAAGTCCTAGCTAGATACTTCACCTCTTGCTGCCATTCTAAGTCTGCTCCGTCGAGGCGAACAGTCCTTAGGTCATGAAACTTTGTTCTTCTAGTGAATGGTACTACTGTGGTTTTTGATGAGGTAATTCTGAACCCCACCGAGAGGAAGCACCACCTTCTGGTTGTCTCTAGTTCTCTTTCTATGAGATCGCAGAGGGTTCCTTCGAATTTGCCTTTGGCCATAATGACTATGTCGTCTGCATATCCAAGGCAAGTGACTCCGTTCCCGGTCAGTGTTCCGAGTAGTTCGTCTACCACGAGACTCCACATCAGAGGTGATAGTACCCCACCTTGTGGGCACCCCCTGTTTGTGCCGATCCGAAAGCTGCTCTCGCCCACTTTCGTTCCAGCAGTTCTCGTAGCCAGCATTTGGCACATCCATCTGGATGTGGTTCTGTCCACTCCCTTATTCATTAGGGCCTTATTTATTGTTTCATGAGAGGTGTTGTCGCATGCCACTTCTATATCGTATACGACCGCTCATACTTTTTTGCCATTTTGCCGGGGTGGTCGTATACGACCGCTACTACACTCTCATATGTATTTGGGTTCAGTGTGTCACAGTCCTGGATTTGTAAATAGGCCTTATAGACCGCGGCCTATAGAGGTGACAGCGTCCTACAGCGTCCAAAATTAGCTACAATGAGCTCGACAATGAGCTATTATATAGTTTTTAGGACACTATCGGTGAAGGTTTTTTCGTACTTGGCACTAGGGACTATTTCTTTCAATTTTCAACTGACAGTCAACCTGTTGAAATGGAGATACAACAACTCGGTAGTAAAACGCAAGCATGTTGTTTCTCTAGAAAGGCCGATCACACAGTGGCCAGCTTAATGGTGTCAGGATTATCCATCCCAATGAAATCTTCCATTTCAATGCTCGGTATCTACATTAGCAGTACCCATTCGTGGGAAAACCATGTGAGGTCCATTGCCAAAAGTGCCTCTAAAAACTTGGTGTTCTGATTCGTGCCAAGAAGTATTTCACTTCCCGCCAACTGATTATGATTTATAAGGCACAAATCCGACCTGTTCTCGAATACTGTTCCCATATATGGAGTGCAGCACTCAAACACACATTGAAACTTTTGGATTCTGTCTAAGAACGAGCCATTCGACTCGTTAGTGATACTTCGCTCACTATCTCGCTCACTCTCCTGGAACACCGCAGAAAGGTTCTCTTCCAAAATGTCACCAATCGTTTCACCGTTAGCGATCCCATCGAGACTGCCATTTCCGATAGGGCCAAAATTTAGATTTGTCATGACTTTCCTAAAAATTATAGTAGAAGGAAGAAAAAGCGTATATCGTTCCTGAAGACTTCAACTTCCTCATGCAAATATAGCATGTGAATATCTGAGTACCCAAAATGTGTTTTATCCCACTTTACATAACCCTTCTACGATATTTATGGAGGATCCGAAAGTCATGGATATTTTAGTTGATATGAAATAGTTAGTTATACTGAAGCAGGAATGAGTACCCTCTTTGAACCATATGAAACGATGTTAGACTAGTGAGACAAGTCTCACTTATACATACAAGAAAAAACTGTCTTTTACTCCTGCCTCAGTTTTCAGTTCACCCATAATCCCCGCAATTTCTTCAGTAAATATTGAAAATAATCGCTCATACACATCCTACATAAAAAATCAAGTATATGATTTTAAGCTTGAGGTTTGCACTTCACAATAGTGTTATAAAGGATATGAATAAGTGATTATTTTCAATATTTACTGAAGAAAATGCCGGTTTTGGGAAAGTTGAAAATGAGGCAATAGTAAAACACAGTTTTTTTTGGCATTTATATAAGTGGGACCTCTCACACTACTCTAAAATTGTTGCATATAGTCCAAAGAGGGTATGGGTTGCTGCTTTAGTATAATTATTCCATATTTACTAAATTATTCATGATTTTCGGATTATCCTCAAATATCTCCGTAAAGTGTGAAGTGCGACAAAACACATTTTTGGTACTCAAATACTCGCATATTATATTTGCATGAGAAGGTAGGAGTCTTCATAAACGATATGAAATTTTCGTTTTCCTTCTCCGATCATTTTTAGCAGAGTTATGACCAATCAAATATTCGGCTCCGCCAGAACTTTCAGCGGCGGCTAAGCGTGAACCTGAAAGTTGATGTCGGCGTTCAATCGGCGTCTCTTAAGAAATTACTAGGAATAATTTTTGTGGAGAATTGAATTGTCTTTCACCTTGTTGAGTTGTTTTTCCGATAAATCATATACTTTCCAAGATTTTAGTAAAAATCTATTTATTTTTAAACGAAAAAAAATATATGTTCCACCGCACTTTTTTTTTCGTGTTTATCATGGTTCCAACTACTACCATACCAAGTTTGGAGGTGCTACAATCGATCCTCGTCTCAAAACCCAATCGTACTGGATTAATTGACATATTTTATTTTTTTGTTCCCGGCACAGAAAAATGGCACTAGCTGACAGGGAATTGGTGAATTCGCTAAATCTATTGGGAAACTGAAAGTGATAAATAGCATGGTCGTGGCTAGAATATCAACCACACTATTATTTCTAAATCATATTGTTCAGCCAAATTCACGCCGACTGACTGTGCATGTCTTGAACACCAATTTGTAACGAATTACAACATATGACTTTGGTACAACCAGCGATGCTTGTGATGACGATTTCCGATGTCCATCAAAACTACTTGACTTATGATTGTGGGTGATATCAAATGCATGGAATATGTCAAATAATTTGTTGCTGGCTGGGGATAATCCTCCACGATTCACTGTTGCGTTAATAATTAACAGTGCTGCTCCTAAGGTGGCGTATGGAGTTAGTAACGAGGCGTATCCAGAACACGGGCTAATGACCTTAGCAGTCAATGCCAACACACCAAAAAAAAAATAATAAGGTGGGAGTCATAACACGCAGGGCAAAAATGACACGTTCATTTTTGGGGCGAAGGGAACCTTGAATTTGAATCTATAGTCCGATGGCTGGAGAGTTTTCGTAGCCGATGAAGTGCGATGGGATCACCCAAGTTATTCTTATGTATTTTGACCCGCTGAATCCGAATTTCGAAGATGATAAGCCGTGAAAGCATCCAGAAAATTGTTATGGACTTTTTTTGTGTGGTTTGTGTGCGAAATATTGTAATACTTATATTTCACTATCAACATACAATTTCATTATTAATCGGAAAAGCGTGAAAAAAGTGCACTTTTTTTAACCGTTGTTGCTAAGCAACCGATAGTTAATAACGAAATCCTGTCATAAAGCCAGTTCTCATTTTCTTTGGCAACTAATAACCTATAAATATCTGATATACAAATGTTTCACCAATAATATACTTAGCATTCTTACTATTAAATAAGTATTATCAAAATTCCAAACTATCGTGGCTATTATATTCAAAATAATAGCATATACCTCTAAGGAACTATTGGACCTAATCTACACCAGGTAATCCAAGGTAGCTATGGCTGTTTGACAAACAAATATAAGCCACAAGTGAAGAATGAATCTAGCACTTTGAAACTCGGCACATGACTTCTTGGCATCATGTATTGTTAGAAAAAAAATTATTTACCAAAAACTCAGGGGTGGAAACAAAAAAATTCTTATTCAAAAAAATTATAATTTCATCAAGAAACAATTTCAACAAGGCGAAAGATGATTCAATTCTCCACAAAAAATATACTTAGTAATTTCTCACAAAATGCACTCGTTTTCTCAGAAAACCTGATTGAATTCCGATATCAAATTTCAGGCTCGCCACTGCCATTTCCGGCAGGGCCAAAAATTAGATTTGTCATAACTTTGCTAAAAAATATAGTAGAAGGAAAAGAAGAAGTGTATATCGTTCCTGAAGACTTCTACTTTCTCATGCAAATATAATTCTGAGTATCTGATTACCCAAAATGTGGTTTATACCACTTCACAGAAACCTTCTAAGATATTTACGGAGGATCTGAAAGTCATGTATATTTTAGTTGATATAAAATAATTCTAAAAAATCTATTTATTTATTTTTAAACGAAAAAAAAATATGTTCCACCCCTGGAATTTTGGTAAATAATATTTTTTTCGTGTTTATCATGGTTCCAACTACTAGCATACCAAGTTTGGTGGTGCTACAATCGATCTTCGTTTCAAAACCCAATCGTACTGGATTATCCGGTGAAACCAAAATTCCGATTTCAGATTCGAGTATGTAATTTTTATCTTTAAAAATAACCAGATGGCGTGATGTAACAAATCTCGTGGCCACCCGGTTTATAAACTTTTTTCTTTTTCTGAACTTCTGCACGTTTTATCTAATTTAGGCGGACATCAACCTTAACCCAACCGGTAATAACTCACCCAACGGAACTCAAGTCATTTCCTCCAACACCGGACATTAATTCATACCGGCAATTCATTTTCGCAGCTGAACAAATCAATATCGACAATCCATAAATAACCGTAACTTTTGTTTTTCAGGTGTCAGTCGCGGCGAGAATGTGGGGCCGGGCGCAATTGCTCGTGCTGCTGGCCGCCGCCCTGACGACGACGTCCACCTCCGAAGTGAACCAGGACAACGAGAGCCAGCTGAAAGTCGGCAGGTCCATAGACCTCTTCACGAGATACGGTTATCTCAGTCTTTCCATGAAGGTACATTTTTCAGTGGTTTATTTTTTCTTCTTGAGAGCGTTCAGTATGACTTGACTTCATAGCGGGAGAGCTGGCGACGAATTTTGGGGAGGTCCTTTTGGCGAGTTGAAATTGTGAAAAACTGTTATCCTAAACAGAAAATACATATGTTGCACAAACAGAGATAATAGAGTATATTTCGCAAGCAGCGCTTTGAACGCACCAACAAAGCCATATCAGTGTTACTATTGTGCTGTTGTCACAAACAGACACAATAACTGGTATCACAAACAGAAAATACCTGTGTTATCCCAAACACAGATAATAGAGTATATTTCGCAGGCAAGGCTTTGAACTCACCAACAAATCGATATCAGTGTTACTATTGTGCTGTTGTCACAAACAGACACAATAACTGGTATCCCAAACAGAAAATATATATGTTGCACAAATATTTCGCAAGCAGGGCTTTGAACGCACCAACAAAGCCATATCAGTGTTACCATTGTGCTGTTGTCACAAACAGACACAATAACTAATATCCCAAACAGAAAATACCTGTGTTATCCAAAACACAGATAATAGAGTATATTTCGCAAGCAGGGCACCAACAAAGCCATATCAGTGTTACTATTGTGCTGTTGTCACAAACAGACACAATAACTGGTATTCCAAACAGAAAATACCTCTATTATCCCAAACACAGATAATAGCGTATATTTCGCAGGCAAGGCTTTGAACGCACCAACAAAGCCATATCAGTGTTACTATTGTGCTGTTGTCACAAACAGACACAATAACTGGTATCCCAAACAGACACAATAACTGGTATCCCAAACAGAAAATATATATGTTGCACAAACAGAGATAATAGAGTATATTTCGCAAGCAGGGCTTTGAACGCACCAACAAAGCCATATCAGTGTTACCATTGTGCTGTTGTCACAAACAGACACAATAACTAATATCCCAAACAGAAAATACCTGTGTTATCCAAAACACAGATAATAGAGTATATTTCGCCAGCAGGGCACCAACAAAGCCATATCAGTGTTACTATTGTGCTGTTGCCACAAACAGACACAATAACTGGTATTCTAAACAGAAAATACCTCTATTATCCCAAACGCAGATAATAGCGTATATTTCGCAGGCAAGGCTTTGAACGCACCAACAAAGCCATATCAGTGTTACTATTGTGCTGTTTTCACAAACAGACACAATAACTGGCATCCCAAACAGAAAATACCTGTGTTATCCCAAACACAGGTAAGAGAGTATATTTCGCAAGCAAGGCTTTGAACGCACCAACAAAGCCATATCAGTGTTACTATTGTGCTGTTTTCACAAACAGACACAATAACTGGTATCCCAAACAGACACAATAACTGGTATCCCAAACAGAAAATACATATGTTGCACAAATAGAGATAATAGAGTATATTTCGCAAGCAGGGCTTTGAACGCACCAACAAAGCTATATCAGAGTTACACAAACAGACACAATAACTGATATCGCAAACAGAAAATACCTGTGTTATCCCGAACACAGATAATAGAGTATATTTCGCACTTTTCGCAGGCAGGCTTTGAACTCGCCAACAAAGCCATATCAGTGTTACCATTGTGCTGTTGTCACAAACAGACACAATGACTGGTATCCCAAACAGAAAATACATGTGTTATCCCTCGCTTCGCGGAGACAACACAACCTCGAGCTAAAATCTAATACGTTTTTCCCTTGTATAATAAATAACTATTACTACCCGTATAATCATGTTTACAATACATAAGTTATAAGTTTAATAAGAAGCTAGTACTAACAGATACTTCCATAAAAATGATCATCACACGCATATTGTAGTACTTTTAGGTCCAATTAAGTCACGCCTTATTAGTTTGCACCACTTCTTCCTTTTATTCATGTTATTTGGTAGACGAACATTTTTTTTTTATTTCAGTCATCGTGTAATGAACAAAACACGACACCAATGAATTAGCAAGTACTCTGCGAATACCAGCCGCCTCGTTCAGTCAGACACAAGAGCACCGCGTGTAATGAAATTACTTATTCCAAGCCCATCTTTAAGGTCCTATAACTTTGGTGACCGGAAAAAAGCGCAATTGAAAAAAACGCACAGAAAAAAGCGCAATGTTACACAAGCCCACAAGAAATATCCACACGTGGAAAATTGCACACATAGATTAAATAGCACAAGGCAAAAACCTCTCGTATATAAATGCGCACATAGAAAAAAACGCAAACTTATATTATGAATTTAGTTTTGGGGAAAACCAAAAATGACAAGAAAAAAAACTATAACTATCAAACAGAAATATAAATATGATAACTTGTTCTCTATTTCACCGAAAGCCTACTTCACTCAAATGCCAAAAAACTGATTCATGCATCGTCAACTTGCAAGCTAGGTTAGCTTGCTTGGTTAGGTTTGTGTATCAATCGCGAGCGAAAAACTATTTAAGGCATTTTCGACTCGCATGCTAGGTTAGCTTGCTCAGGTTAGGTTTGTGTGTCTAGCGCGAGCAAAAAACTATTTCACGCATTTTCGACTCGCAAGCTAGGTTAGCTTGCTTGAGTTAGTTTAGCGTGCTCAAGTTTGGTTTGTGTGGCAAGCGCGAGCAAAAAACTAATAAAAGCATTTTCGACTCGCAAGCTAGGTTAGCTTGCTTGAGTTAGGTTAGCGTGCTCAAGTTTGGTTTGTGTGGCAAGCGCGAGCGAAAAACTAATAAAAGCATTTTCGACTCGCAAGCTATGGTAGTTTTACTCAAGTTAGGTTAGCTTGCTTAAGTTAGGTTATCTTGCTCAAGTTAGGTTAGCTTGCTCAAGTTAGGTTAGCTTGCTCAAGTTAGGTTAGCTTGCTCAAGTTAGGTTAGCTTGCTCACGTTAGGTTAGCTTGCTCAAGTTAGGTTAGCTTGCTCAAGTTAGGCTTGTTTGGCACGCGCGAACGAAAAACTAATTAATGCATTTTCGACTCGCAAGCTAGGTTAGCTTGCTCAGTTTAGGTTTGTGTGTCTAGCGCGAGCAAAAAACTATTTCACGCATTTTCGACTCGCAAGCTAGGTTAGCTTGCTTGAGTTAGGTTAGCGTGCTCAAGTTTGATTTGTGTGGCAAGCGCGAGCGAAAAACTAATAAAAGCATTTTCGACTCGCAAGCTATGATAGTTTTACTCAAGTTAGGTTAGCTTGCTTAAGTTAGGTTAGCTTGCTCAAGTTAGGGTAGCTTGCTCAATTTAGGTTAGCTTGCTCGAGTTAGGTTAGCTTGCTCAAGTTAGGCTTGTTTGGCACGCGCGAACGAAAAACTAAATAATGCATTTTCGAATCGCAAGCTAGGTTAGCTTGCTCAGGTTAGGTTTGTCTGTCAATCGTGAGCGAAAAGACATAGGATCTGTTTTCGGCTGATCATTCGGCATGATTCGGACATAATATGCAGAATATTATTTTATTATCGGAAAAAAGCGCGTTTTTTTTATGTGCGCATTTATAGGATTTTGCCTTGTGCGCTTTAATCCATGTTTGCAATTTTCTACGTGTGGATATTTCTTGTGGGCTTGTATAACATTGCGCTTTTTTCTGTGCGTTTATTTCCTTTGCGTTTTTTCAAATTGCGCCTTTTTCCTAGATTCACTAACTTTTTCATTTATAGAGATAGTTCAATGATTCTTTCATATTTTTACTTCATTTTACTTAAATTTTTATAATTAATCAATTCGTCTCTCGAAGATTTGTGAGTGTTGCTCGTAAGGGTGGAGCCAGTTCACTAAAAGAACACATTTTTTACCCAAATTACGCACTTTCGTTACTCCGTTATATTTCCAAGGAATCATAAGTATTCTTCAATTCGTCGAAATTACCATAGACTAGAAATTAGAAATGCGTCTAGCCGTACCATTCTACTTTCGATCCCGCAGGTCCGCATGCGCAATTGTTTACGCTAGAAGCGGGGTGAACCGTCAAATATGGCTGCTCCACACCTATTTTTTCTGAATTTTGGATAAATAGTCGTTATTTGGTAACAAATTTTGTATTGTTATTAGGTCTAGGTGAGGGTAGTTAGGTCAGGTATGGTTGACTAGTAATTTACGCATTTCCAACTCGATTTGCTAGGTTAGCTTGCTCAGGTTAGGTTTGTGTGTCAATTCCCAAGTAGCAATTCAACGTTGCGGCAACGTGTTCGAAAAAGTGCAACCAAACATAAGTTGCGTTGCCGACGTCAACGTAACGTTGTCACAACCCTATTTCTTACCAATTTGGTCAATCATTTTTGGGTTTTTACAACGTTTCCGCTGCAACTGTAGGTAGCAGTTGGTCGTTACCTAAACGTTGCTGAATCTACTTAAGAACAACTGCACACCAGCGCCCTCTCAAGCAGCAATGACAGTTTATTTTCTATGGTGTTCAGAAAATAGTTGATTGATCAACCAAATAATTACTGATGGCCAAAATGGACACTAAGAAAAAACTTTCTGGCAACTACTACCGCAAGTTAATATCGAAATATTTCATGCTCAATATTACCGAAAAATAACGATTGCGAAACAGAAATTGTCATTGCATTACATATTACTGTCAAATATACCATTGTTTCATGCTAAAAAACACGTGGGCTTTCAATCTGTTGCGAAGTTTTCAAATGTCAAGAATAGGAAATATATATTTTCATAAACAATTTTCAATGCTGATATCGATTCAACCGTGAACAAAATACGGAATACCTCTGAATTATTTCTAGAAAACTAAAATGAGGCTTTAAAATCCTTTGTTAATGTTTGTTTTACATCCCAAGTTTTAATGGCCGACCTTGTTTCCAAATAGAATTACACTTCCAATGTGGCGTAGGAGTATACAAGTCGCCAACGCGACCTTGGTTGTCAGGAAACTAAAAATATACTAATTTTTAACGTTAGTCTGCCATACAACCAACTTTATACCCGAAGAGCGACTGGAGTTGCTTATGGGACCAAAAACTGAAGCGATTCCAACTAACGAATACATTCCGATCCACATTTTGTAACCCGTCTCTTTCGCATTTCTCCCTCAGTTCTTTCAAATTATTAAACTGTTGTACATGGTCATAATCAAGTTGTTTCTCCTGGCTATAATACAGTTGTTCCTCTGAAAAAGTAGTTGCTTTCCTCAATATCTCTCTATTCAGGTTGGTATTTGTTCCTGAAGAAATTAAACTTAAGATTTCCAAACTGTCTGTCTCCATGTTAGCTTTTGCCCGTGGAGTTTCTTCACGACTTTTTTTTTATCTGTAATAGAAGACAGTGAATTTGTAAGCACTTATTTCCGATTCGAAGGTTAGGTTAGGATCATTCTAGTCCTTTTTCCTTTACTATAAATACATTTTCTGTCAAACTATTTAGCAAACAATGGTTCTTGTCACTGAATTAACAAATATATAATAAATTGGGTAAATAATTATGATCTAAATTTGGCCTACACGTTCTCTGCAGTAAATATTTGTGAAAACGTTTTCAACTTAACTGAAAAATTACCCACTGCTTATTTGAATCTCACAAGGTCGCTTTACCGTCGGGAAAACGTTTAAAATAATTAAAGTTGTCACTTAAACGTTTTTAGAACGTTATTTCCATTCCCAGAATATTTACTACTTGTAGTCGTTTGAGTAAACGTTATGACAACGTCGTAGCTTGACTGATGTCATGCTCAACGTTAAAACAACGTTGCCCGGTGGTTTAGAGAGCGCCGTTTCATAAATGACTAATTTCTACACCCACTACAACGTTAATTTTGGTGTATTATGTGGTTGTCGTCGCCAAAATACTACTTGGGTTGCGAGTGAAAAAACAAATTCACGCAGTTCCAACTCAGTTTGCTTTCCTGGTCGTCATCTAAACACCGCCATTAAATGACCCACTTGGTCAATAACATTATTTTAGTTCGAGTTGTGCGCATGCGGAACTGCGGAATCGAAAGTAGAATTGGTACGGCTAGACGCTTTTTGAAATGAGTTGTTTCGTAAGCGACACCTCGTGTTCGTTCCAGGTAGTTGCAAGGAACGAGTCCGATTGGATATTCCGCGAGCCGACCATCAACATCTTCACCGACCTGGATCGCTTCGCGACGCGCCCGGAGCGCGTCGGCAAGAAGCAGAAGCGCGTCTTCGACGGCGACTTCCACATGGAGTTCTGCGACAACTCCCGTCAGCTGGTCCAAGCCTACTTCCGCGACTTCACGTTCGAGCGGCTGGACAAGCCTTGGAGGGCGTTCACGTCCTCGTGGCTGCCGGAGACGCTGGCCAGGAACCTGGGCATCAACGCTTCCTTCGTGCACAGGGAACATTGTTATGTGTTAGTGCGATTGTCGAGGTTCCGCGACGTCGTCAAGCTCGACAGGATTCCGAACAATATAAATCTGGTCGACGCGGTGGCCAGAGAGATCGACAAAATTCGGATAGGTGATGTAGAAAGCGTGCTGATGTTCATTAGGAAGTATGGATCTCATTACATTCATTCGTACGTGACGGGGAATTCGTTATATCAGGTGAGCGTTCTTTGACTTTTCATACCTTCATTTCCTTTCATTTTTTTTTTTCAATATCTTGGCTTGTTTCTTCAAGATATCATATGATTTCCGAAATGAAAAGTTAATATGTTTCTACATTCATGCAAAAAGCAAAACTTTATTGAACTATATTTAGTGAAAAAAGAAGTTCTTTATTGCACTAGTGCAATAAAGCTTTTATTGGCCTCATCTGTCATTCAACTTCAACGTGCTGTCATCATGACAAACATAAACGTTCAAACTCGCTACATATTTAGCAGATATTCTGTGAGATTGGCAATACGTTTTAAACAGTTACATATTTTATATTATTTTGTTTAAATGTTAGCAGCCAGAGCTAAACAAACAATGCCTTCCCGAGAAAAAGTCAATAATCAATACTGATCCGATTTGTTCTAAACCGTCTACCTGCATAGAGCAAACTGTCTGTATTATGACTACACTTTGTGATAACATACGCGCTCACGGCTACTATGATTTTGATTTTTATAATGCAACCGTGGTTATAGAAACATCATGCGTCAGTCAAAAATTAATTCTGACAATTACAGAATTGAAACTTTTAAAATGAGTAATAATAATGGAAAAGTAGATGATAGTGATCTGTTTCAATGCAAATCGATAGTAATACCTAATCCATTATTCAAGTTACGCTTTTCATTTTCCAACACCTAGTGCCGTACCTTAATAAAAATCATTTTTGCTTTTTGCATGAACGAAGAAAATGTGTTGTATGCAACTCGTGCAACAATTGTTTATTGCACTTACTTTTTACACTTGTTGCATAAATAACTATAAAGATTTAGAAGAGATTTAGATTCAAAAGTTTTATTTATAGATATACCGTGTGACACAAACTCTACGTTGTCTACGTAGCCGTAGGACAAATTTAAGAAAATTGGTTATACCATTCATTTCCAATTTATATTGGGCCTGAATAAATCAAGTTTTTCTGTACCCGCTGTTTTTTGACCGGAAAAGATAGGAAATAATTAATGAAAACTTTGTTATCAGAGGTTTTTAGATACATATTCTGAATATACAGGGCCTTGGCATTGAAATGACGAGTACGCTTTTTCAGAATTTTTTTTTACGTCGGTTGTAAAACGAAAAATGAGCGAACTTTAAAACAACGGATAGAGAAAAACTATCAGTTAGGCCCAAGATAAATTGGGAATTAATGTTATATCCGAGGTTATATCTGATTTGTTAAAATATGACCTAATGAATCTTTGATCAAACACAGCTTGTCGAGCTAATTTGATAGGAAAACGTAAAAAATTTGAATATCACCTTTGAATATCAAATAGAACCACTTCTACCGATACCCCATATGATATTTGTTGAAGGATTTTCCATTAAAACACCGTTTAGTCACTCAAAAACGTTAATGGTTATTTAACGAACAAGTGTATTAATGGGGGCGATTAACAATCGAGATAATTTAATGCGTGAGTGGAGCGAGCGCGTTAATGTTTTAATAAATTTTTAATCGCCATTTTAATTCACGAGTTTGTTACAAAACTTTTTCGTCGACCGTAGTTTTCAAAAATAGAGATATCTTACTTTCAATGGTTATTTATTTAACGATACGATAAAAAACAACCACTATTTCCTATTTATATTAACCCTACTCAAAGATAGTTTAATTTTCTTTAGTGGTAGCTTTTCTTTATTTTTTCAAATTGAGATAAAAAAAAAAATAAAAAATTGCTCTCATTTGGGTTTTGAACTATCGACTTCAGTGTTACCTCTCCGGCTGTCAGGCGCACGTTACCGTTACGCCACATGGCTATACCAGGTGTCCTCGGAAAGTGGCTCGCCCCTATAATTTTTTTGGTTTTGCAGATATTGAAATGAAATTTTGAGGATCTGTATACGACATAAAACTGCATTTTTTGACAAGCGACTCAGATTCGTGCAACTTTCGATCTCACCGGAAGTAATATAAACTTTTGATTTTTAAATGAGACACCTGGTATATTTTCCTTTTTTTTTTGTCTCGATATGACATTCTGAATACCATCATGTATCATTTGTTATTTTGTGTGACCATTTTTTTTTCTTCATTTCGATAGTTAATTTTCAATCTAGAGGGCTATGGATGAATACAACGGTTTTCGGTTGAAATGCATCTGCTTTGTAGAATTTATTTTTTTATTTAATCCTACTATTTTATTTTCAAATGACAACATAGTGGCTGGTCAGGTCAGAAAAAAAATTGGAGGATTTGTATACGACTTAAAACTGCATTTTTGACAAGTAACTCGGCTTCGGCAAGTACATGCAGTTCAATTTTAGAATTTGTATTACTAATTTTTTTAAATGGAAATTTTGGGAATTTCATTATGTTGATACCGCTTCACTGTTATAGGTTTCAAACAAACTTTCGTTAAAAACAACTTGAAAATATTACTTATGATCTTTCTTAAAGACCTAATAGTGTGCGCTATCAAATTAATCGTAATGAAATGCTCTTTTTTTCTAACCCAACAAGCCACTATGTTGCCATTTGAAAAAAAAAAATTGTAGTAATAATTTAAAATTTAAATTTTACCGAGCAGATGCATTTTAACTGAAAACCGTAAAGTTGTATTTTTCCTAATACTTTAGGACTAATTAATAATTTGAACGGTTTTATAGCCCTCTAAATCCAAAAAAAATTAAAAAATTTAAAAAAAATTCGGTTACAAAAAGTAACGAATGATACATGCTTGTATTCAGAATGTCATATGGAGACAAAAAAAGTGAAAATATACCGGGTATCTCATTTGAAAATCGAAAGTTAATATCACTTCCGGTGAGACCGGAAGTTGCATGAAGCTGAGTCACTTGTCAAAAAATGCAATTTTATGTATTATATAGATCCTCCAAATGTCATTCCAATATCTTCAAAAACAAAAAAGTTATAGGAGCGAGCTACCTTCCGTGGACACCCGGTATATAATTTTGAGTGACAACTGGTGTATTGAAGATTTTCTGAAATTTTATTTAAGAATTGACAAATAAATAATGACAGATAGTACTAACCAATATAAAATATATTAGAGCAATGTATGTTGGGTTGCATATAATCAGGGGTCGTTAATCAACGATTTTGAGTGCGTTAAAATACATCATAAATGAACAGTCAACGGAAAATATCAATAATCGTAAATCCCTCTACTTGGTTGTTTTACAATTTTGACGAAGGTGAAGTATATTACATCATCCATTGACCAGGATACACCGTTTCAATGTCAATTTCCAATTTACTCAATTCACTTGCATCCCGTTTACTTTGAATTATGGTCAGATTGATTAATTACAATCAGTACAATATCGACTTGTACGAAGGAAACGCGTGAGAAAATATCTTTTTAATGTTAATCTTGTTACGCTGCGTCGTCATATTAAGTTTATCATCTTTTCTGTTTCTGTTTTTTATGAATATACGCTTTGATTCGTAAACATTATTGTTTGATAGGTGAGGCGAAGCTTGTTTCCATTGTTATGAAAATACTTTCGACGATGCAGACAACAAATCATTAAACAATAAACAATCAACTGTTGCTCTCGGTGTTTGTCCAAGTGAAAAAAATTGTTTTTGTTCGTGGCCTTGCAACTCGTGATTCTGCTGAGATAACTCAAAAACAATGAGAAGAACATATCGGTCATATGGTTATCATCGGATTGTTGGTTTAAATTGTTTAAAATTGTTTTTTCCGTTAACCTGCTGTCGTCCCCTTACGAACGGCAGCCCTCAGAAGTCGAAAGTTGTGCGAGCCAAGGATTAACGACGTCTTACCTTTTAAAGTGCGATTCCTAGCACTTTTTCGGGCCATCAGATAAAAATCTGTAGTCGCTAAGGATTCGAACCTAGCCGACCAGCAGTCAATGGTTTCGAATGAGAAAGTAAATAAATAAATAAATAAATAGGGGTTTATTTTACATAGTTGGTCAATACAATTCACAAATAATGACATGACATTTCATACTGTACATATTCTTCAACCCAGGGGGGAGGACAAGGGATGTACAGACGGGCGCAGAAGTAGCAACTCTCCCGCACGAGGGATGTACAGACGGGCGCAGAAGTAGCAACTCTCCCGCCCTCGTTCAGGAGAACGGGAGAGCGCCCTGCCAAACCGAACTTAGAACCCCCAAAAGAGAGGGTGCCGTTGCCCGGCCACGCTGGTGGTAACGTGGGGCCAGACATTTCATTATCTGCGGTGATATTCTGTAAGATACACGCCTCCTGCATAGCTAATGCGTGTTGTTAGATTTTATTCATTGTAAATAATTGCTAGCAGTTGTTTTTGAGGCTGATTATTTCGATGTCAATCCCGGAAAAGGCTGAGGCAAAAAACCGGGTCAAGGTACTTTGCGTTTTAGGTATTCCTTTCGTCTTGGTTCCCTAAGGAACCGGTTCCTCCCTTCGTTCTTGGAAGATATCCAACGCTTGATAGATGAGCCCGACGTGCTTGCGGGGCTCATTATCGAACACTCTGAGCTTTGTAATGTCCTTGGTGAGGGGACTATTATCGATGTAGTATTTATAGAACTTGTACGACAAGTTTCTAATATATGTCGGGATCGAGTCGACGCCAGCAAGCTCCCTAAGAGTCTCCAATCGAACGTATCTTCTGCTGTTGGTTATGATACGGAGTACTTTATTTTGCATCCTATCCAACCTCATAAGAGGGGTCATTTTTAGGCTGCAAAACACCGGACAAGCGTATGTCATTGATGGCCTGATAATTTGTTTGTACAACAATAACTTGTTATCGAGGCTTAGTTTGGAGCTTCTGGCGAACGAGAAAGTCTCAACCACTGAGCTACATGACCCTAAATATGTGGTTCAATGATAATTACAGGTCTATATTCATCGTTCAAGATAACCTCTTGGGAGGTATTGAACATTCTCCATGAAAATTGGAAAATGAAAAATGTGATTTATTTGTAATATCTAACAGAAAACAACTACTCCCCCGGCTAAAGCCACGCTGGACATTGAACTACAGCTAATATTTTCTCTCGTAGTAGATAAGAAATGAGAGAGCTTTTGGATTCAAGGTCAAAACCTATGAGAGAGCTTTTGGATTCAAGGTCAAAACCTATGAGAGAGCTTTTGGATTCAAGGTCAAACCCTATGAGAGAGCAAAAGGATTCAAGTTCAAAGGTCACAGTGCACGTGTGAGATTTCCTGGAATTTGATAACGTCCGGTTACAAGTCTCAACAAGTTAGAAAAATGTAATACAGGTTCAATGACCGTTTTCAAGGTCAATACATGACAGATATCCAGAATATTGATAATTTGATATAAAGATAAAAATCAAATTTTTCAAATGAGCCCCTCTCAATGAAACTTTTATACTACCATTAGTTTCAGAAATTTTAATAATCGTGTGACAACCTGTAATTTTCACACTACCATTAGTTTCAGAAATAAATCTTAAATAATCATGAGGCAACCCTGTATGCGATTACTAAAATGGAGCTTTTATAGTACCATTAGTTTCAGAAATAAATCTTAATAATCATGAGGTACCCTGTATGCGATTACTATAATGAAACTTTTATATCACCAGTAGCTTCAGAAATAAATCTTAATAATCATGAGGTACCCTGTATGCGATTACTATAATGAAACTTTTATATCACCAGTAGCTTCAGAATTATATATTAATAATCATGAGACACCCTTAAGGGATTACTGAAATAAAACTTTCATATTACCATTACTTTCAAAAATATGTTTTAATAATTATTAGGTACACCCTGTAAATGATAACCATAATGAAATACCTCTTGAATAATTTTCATAAGTTATATAATTCAACACCCAAGTGTCTAGTGACAAAATTCCGCATTTTTTGATTCCCATGTTTCAAATATTCAGACAGAGTGATAAATAATCTGCAGACTTGCATAAATTTTTATCAAATAACATAAACATGATTTTATTTTGAGAGCATGTCTCTTCTTTCATTGTAGGATATTGAAATTTGAAGATGGTCTCAGATTGCAAGTTGCTTTGTTGCAGAAACCTATGAGAAACATAATTTTATGGAAAAAATGTTTATTCAGAATTTTGTGGCAAATATTTCATGGGAAAATTTGAGAAAGCCCTTCTACTAATGTAGACATTTACTTACTGCTCTGGGGGGAGTGAAGGAGTGTTTCTATTGGTTGAAAACTTAAAGGCAGAAGCAAATTCATTTTGAAGATGCTTCATGAAAATGGGATTATGAGGGGATAGGAATATGTAAAGCCAAACTCACTGTCTTCGATTATTAGTAAAACTTTTTTAGTGAAGCGAATTAATAATCCACTATACTTACAAAATGAAATCGCGAGTTGGAAGCAAAAGTCAGTTAGCACCAGTGAAGAAGCTTAGGTTATTGTCGCATTTTAAGAAGCTTCCGAGTGATGGGGGCTTCCGCTTAGTGAAAAATACATCAACTTCTAGTATTGGCAGTGATATTGAAATATTGGACGGAACCTTTTCGAACTTGAGGCCGATTAATGCTGCGAGGAAGGGTTTCGTACCAGCTTATACCTCAACACCAGCTGCCATATACGAGGATATAAGCGAAGCTGAGAGCCCCAGCAATTCGGAGAGTGATGATGGGGAAGACATCAAAATGGAGACAATAACCAAAGAAGATGAAGGGAGTGAAGATGGCGAAGATGGTGAACAGGACAACTCCATCCAAGAAAAGGCAGGAGATGATGGCGAACAGGGCCCGAATGAAACTGCGAACTCCCTCGAAGGCACTCAGGAGCATAACACTCATCTCGCTGAGATAAAAAATTTACTGAGTGCCTTCATAGAGAAGAAGCGAGCAAGGAAGGTAGAGTTGGAGGACCAGTTAAAGGAGAACAAGCTGGAAATTCAAAGGTTGCTCCGTGACAACAAAACAAAGCAGAGGGAGATTGACGATCTGGATCGGGCCATTACGATAGGTGTGGATAAACTGACATAGTGGACTGAGTGATATTCAAACATTTCTTCGGTGCCTATTCATGGATACATGTTTTACATTTTTTCTGACCTAGGGCGAGTTATACGAGACAAGTTCAACAACTGTTCAAGTGAACCGAGTTCGGTTGCTAAGGAACTAGAAATTTGATTGGCTAATCCCTAACAGCTAAACTTGGTTCACTTGAATCGTTGTTGAACTTGTCCTGTACAATTGGCCCAGTGAATTTAGTGATATTCAAACATTACTTTGGTGTATATTCATGTACATATTTTTATATAATATTCTTTTATACCATACCTATTTATACAATTTTTTATTATTAGCTTTTGCATATATAAAAAATAAATGAAAACTCAAAGTATCTCTATTGTTTTATTATTATTTCTAGTCTTTTATCTGTTTGGGAGCCACGTTCATTACTGAAATATGTTTTAGATAATCACAGTGTGAATTAATAAGGATCAATTTATGCACCATTGCGATAATCATAGTTTTTATTACTGGCACTGTCTCAATCATAAATGTACAGTAAAATTTGATTTTATGAGACAGTGACCAATAATTAGGACTATCATTATGGCAATAGCGCATAAATTGGTCCAATTATTTTTATAAACTCACCAAAATCAAAGTTATCCTTTAACAGCCATAAAACTGAACACTCACTTAAAAAGCACTATCTGATCAAAACAGCACTGAATTCAATTCCTTCTTGTGAACACTTAACCATTTTCTTTTTTCATAAAACTATTATCACTTAAAATGTTTGAAGAATACCTTCACCTCACACAGAAGCATAAGTTTTGCTGATTATGCAGAAATTTGCAAACAGAGTCCCTGTCTGAAAAACAGTGCATTTTTTGTAGATCTTCAACCAAAATACACTGTTTTCTACACAACTACACAAAACTTCAAAACTATTTACTTGAAAAACGAATTTTTTGATTTTCAAATAAACAAAATACAAGTTTGAAACCACAGAGCAGATAGCCCCATTCTTCTTCTTTATAATTTTAGTTTGGTTTGACAGACTGTAAAATTCGTAGTACACTGGTAGTACGAATAATACAGACATGTAGCACAGGAAGCGACATCTAGAGCCATTTGGTTGAACTGATATATAGTATATCAGGTATATAGTAGTACTGTATTTTTATTTTTTATTCTGTAATAATTGAATAACTAAAGAAGAATATAATTTTAATTGAATCAAAAAATAATAATGAATTTGGGAAATGTTCGGGTACAGCATAATTTATATCTGTTTATAATTTTGATAGTGGAGTAAATAATCAAGTAATTCAAATATGCAATAAAAATTTATTCAGGAAATTTAAAATTACAATTGTTACACACCATGCAGCATCTTGTTAGACACACTATGCCTAATTGTCTTCCACAGTCATGGCAGGAGATACAGCGTTCATGCACACTATCCACTGTTCCAGAGTAGTGGTTTGAAACTTGCTGGCACTCTATATTCGAATTCACCTCTGCCGCAAAGTCGTAAAAACACACAATACACATTTTTCTCTCTTTTTCTGAGATAGTGGTAAAGTAGTGTTCTGTAATGCACATACTTTGGTATACACTTGTGGTCACGAATTCCATACTTCCAATAATTTGGATATCTTCCATTTTATCATCGACTTCTTCCATATCACAAATAATTTCATCGCACTCAGATTCAAAACCTAAGTCAACTTCGTCAACCTCCATAGTTGATAGATTAATCATACGAAAAAGCAATATCCTCAGATATATACAAAAGTGTAGAAATTCCATTTGGGGTATTAAGTAACCCTGCGTCGACAAATATCGATGACCTGCTTACTCGAAACTTTTAACATCTAGATGCTCACATTACTGATAAGTTGGTGTCTTTCAAGGTTAATGAGTACATGTGTGAATGATTTGTTTCCTGGAATTCGCTGTTGATATTTCCGCTTGCGAAACATATCTAGTTAGTTCAAAGAAATCTGTGATTGGTTCAATGGCTTCTCTCAAGGTTAGGGAGTCAGCACTATATGTTTCCTGAAATATGCTGATTAAGTATCCCCCACTCATACTTAATTTAGATATGCTGAGTATGTATTCCCCTTTCCACTAATTAGTTTTGGATATATAAAGAATGAAATAGCATTATAGTAAAAGTATGTCAACATATTCTACAAATATTTCAGTAATTGAAAGAATTTTGTGTTGTGTGTGTAGAAGAAAAGTTATTCGCTTTTTATCAAGTAATTATTGGTCCAGCCAACCAAAACTCAGAATCGGGTTTTGTTCATTCTGTTTGGATACCAGGCCGCTAATAATTTATACCAGGTTCCTAGTCGACCCCCGAGGAATACTGAACTCACCAGTTAGGGATTTGTTGAAGCATGGAGAACTGGGATGAGGACAGCTATATCACCACCTATGTACCTGACTTGTTGAGCAGGGATATCGTCAGGTGCCCACCCATTGGCGCAAGTAGGATGGAGAAAACCAGATTCACAAGAGAGGAGATGCTCCGTTACAGCAGGCTGGAGGCGGAAAAAAACCAACAAGTTGGGGTCGCCAATGAGGTGGAAAGCTGGAATGAGGATAACTACACCAGCTACATACCTGACTTGAACAGGGATATCATCAGGTACCCACCCATTGGCGCAAGTAGGACGGAGAAAAGCAGATTTACAAGGGAGGAGAGGCTCCGTCACAGCATGCTGGAGGTGGAAAGAAACCAACAAGTTGGAGACAACAATAAGGTGGAGAGCTGGAATGAGGACAACTACACCAGCTACATACCTGACTTGAACAGGGATATCGTCAGGTGCCCACCCATTGGCGCAAGTAGGACGGAGAAGAGAAGGTTCAGAAGGCAGGAAAGGCTCCGTCATAGTCAACTAGGGGAGAAAAGTGATTAGTCACATGCCCACCCAGGAACATAGAACTCACAGAAGAGCAGGTTATGCAAGGGATCCGACACTCAGAGGGATTAATTATATACCTATATACAGATAAATAAATAATTTTCGGATATTTATGCTTTCTTTTCCCCTTCCATCCTGCCTTTTTCATTTATCACTATAATGAATGGATTTTCAACTTTAGTTCATGTGAACCATTCAACATGTTCACAAATCTTATAATTTTACAAGCTATTTGGCATGGTGTTCTACTCATACACCAACCCAGTGAAGTTGGAGAAATTTTCATTTGCTTCGATAGCAATGGTACGTGGAATGAAACTTGGCCATCTAAGTGGGTGAAAATGATACCACTTGAAATTAATAATGTACGAATCGTCAAAACTTCAGTACCCACCAATAGTACAAAGTATAAGTTATTAATAAGAAAACATAATTCCACTGAACAAACGGACATAATCGAGCTATATCCCTCCCCACCATCAGCTAATATAAAAGATGATTCAGAGTCTAGAACAGTTCACTCTTTAATTTACTACATAGCTGTGTGCTCCTCAGTGATCCTTCTTTCTTCATTGGTGGAAATATTTCAGAAAATATGGATAGTGTTCAGTGCATAATTGATCTTATAACCAAACATGAGAAGCACCTCAAACCCTTATACGAGTTCACTGAAGAAGAACTGCGGCAATTTCCGTTACAATATTTGATTCGAAAAGCTAGGTCTTGGGAACTTCTTTCAGCATGGCACAAACTACCAGATGAGTATACGGACAAGTTTGAACTACAGGTTCAGCTACCTTGCTTCATTCATCATAATCGACCTGAGTGGGAGGAACATGTAGATGGCCCGCCACCTCCACAATCAAGATGTTATTCATGCTTACGTAGTTTGAAATGATATGTATTAGGGTTTTTAAATAAAAAACATCATTCAATATCTTTGTTTTATTTACCAATTAAATATCCAAAATTTATTCATCTATTAAATTTTCTGACATTAATAGTAAGAGATCCAACACTGCGTCTTCATCTTTAGGACTCAACTTATAGTGACCCCACGCCAATGTTTGTACATTATTGGGTAAAACAAATCTTTTGTCATCATTAGATGATAACGCAATTTTGTTTCTCAGCTCCGTGTAAATGGTGTGTAAATAAGAAGTAAAAATATACATTTTTCGTAAGATAGAGCCACCTCTTTCAACAATTCGAATGTAATCTGAAATTTGGAGTGCATTCTCTATTACATTTTTAGAAACTCCTTTGGCTTTTTTCATGACTTCTGTTGTCTTAACACAGTATGCCTTCGCGCCTGTACCATAAAAACATTCTATTGGTGATCCATAAAATTCGTCTTTCATCTTGCCGACAACTGACACTGTTTTGGGAATTTTGTGGATATTGTCAATTTTGAAATTAGAAGTGTCAAATAATTCAATATTTTCCCTAATATCATCGTATACATTTTCCGTGAATATCTCCAAGATCAATGAATCGGTATCTGTGTAACAGAGGTTTGCTTTGTCACCATATTTTGTTTTGATGTAGCCATACAAAAAATCATAAATGACCGTTTTTGAAATATCCAAAATTGAAAACCCTACATAAAGTGGCTTGTCATAGGTAACTGTCAATTTCTCCATTTGAATGGCTACTAAGTTCTCATCAAATACTGAACATGATTTAAAATGAGGTTTTGATATGAATCCCTCAGCTCCCACAGAACCTGGCATATTTTCCCAGTGACTGCATAGTTTAATGTCTTGTCTCTTGTCCACGTTTTCCATGGTTTTTCCAAAAATTGAGTTTATGATGAATTTAAAGAGGTCACGTTCAAATTCATTCCTGGCAGAATTCCTGAGATTCGTATTCTCATTCATGAATTCCGCATAGAGGCAATCCAAGTCACTGGAACAAGTTATAATTTTGTTTTTTGTGTTGAAGGATTTCATGTCACCTAATTCTTTCTCAGGTATGATATAATGTCCAAATAGTTCAAAATTTATTTTCAAGCTGTTATATTCCTGTATATAATCAGAGATGATTTTCAGAACTTTCGGTTTAACATCTTCCATGAAGTTAGAGTAATCAACTTGTATTCCACTACTTTTGAATCGATAGCTTGCTATCCTATTCTTGAATGCGTGCTGAAGTTGCTCTATAGCGTCGTCCACATTCGACAAAATATTCGCATCTAACCTTTTTCTCGAATTTGGAACACTTGTAGATGAATCACCCAATTTAATTCGTTTAGAAGGTACACCGCTAACATCATTGAGAGGACAGTTATTTCGTATATGTCGGTTTAAGTTACTTTTTGATGAAAAATCCTTTCCACATTTGTTACACTTCATGATTCATTCAGCTCAGTAGTAACCTCACTAACCATAATCGCTATAACAACTGCAATTAAATAGATAAATCTCTTGATATAAGCATGCGCATTGCTGTATAGCGTTCAGTGACCTTTCGGGAAACATCTGGTGTCTAGGCAACCGGATGCTAGAAAGTGATGAGTCATCATTCTGATGAATCGCAGGTGTTGCAAGGTCAATGACTTCCATGTGACAACATCTGGTATCTAGACAAGTGCATGACTTGTCGTGACAAGTCTAAAATGATCTTGACTTAAATTCATATAATAAAAGACTGTAAAATAAAATATATTTCTTTGGGAAATATTTATTTAGATGTATCCATTATATACATTTGATATAGAAAATAAACATTTGAAAGTGCACATATACAATTATCTTTATTATGATGAAAACAACTTGCTTCAGAGGCTCGTAAACCGGGTTGCTCTTCAAATTCTATGACTGGTTGATGGGTGAACTTTTTGATATATTCAGCTTTCTCCTTTCCTTTAACAAAAATAGTGTCAACTCCCTCAGTGAGCTTCTTAATTATATTTCCGAATTGATGCAATGGTGTGAACCCGTCATTCCAATCTATACAGTGGTGATTATGCATCAACCAAGTGGCTTGACTGTGGAATTTTGGTGGGAGCATGTTTAATGGAAATGGAGGTTTGAAAACATAGTGAGAAACTCTACTTCCATCGAAAGCGGCAAATTCCTTGGTTAAAAATTTATCGTTCTCGATCTTGAAACCTTGTACATCTATCACCAATATCATATTTTCAAATTAGTGAATTTTCTTATCAATGATCGTTTCAAATTGTATGACTCAATCAATTGTTTGAGTAATTTTAGGTTCTTATGGTGCTGCTCCAATCTTCTTCGATACTCTGATATCATCTTCAAACTGATGTTTTAAACATGAAAATCTTTATATATAACAACAAGTTGAGCATGCGCATTAAAATTGCTTAACAATTTTAGTCAATGGATTATATGAAAATTCTTTCTCGTGTAGAATAAGGCAATAAGCTGTCACATTCTTGGGTGTAACTTCAGCAGTCTCAATCTCAATTCTGAGTACTATGGAACCGGTCTGAATCGCTTCTTTTTGACGTGAGCAGTCGATGTGGATCAGCGGTGCCCTCACTTTAAATTCATTTGGATTGAAAATAGGTTGCCCCAAACGCTTGGAGGTGTGTTTGTGACAGAATCGAGGAGCGGTGGTGGGGGAATAGCATTGTTCAAGTCGCCGCGCGGGTTGTTCGCTAGTTCCCCCACTACTGCTACTCGATTCTGTCACAAACACACCTCCAAGCGTTTGGGACAACCTATTTTCAATCCAAATGAATTTAAAGTGAGGGCACCGCTGATCCACATCGACTGCTCACGTCAAAAAGAAGCGATTCAGACCGGTTCCATAGTACTCAGAATTGAGATTGAGACTGCTGAAGTTACACCCAAGAATGTGACAGCTTATTGCCTTATTCTACACGAGAAAGAATTTTCATATAATCCATTGACTAAAATTGTTAAGCAATTTTAATGCGCATGCTCAACTTGTTGTTATATATAAAGATTTTCATGTTTAAAACATCAGTTTGAAGATGATATCAGAGTATCGAAGAAGATTGGAGCAGCACCATAAGAACCTAAAATTACTCAAACAATTGATTGAGTCATACAATTTGAAACGATCATTGATAAGAAAATTCACTAATTTGAAAATATGATATTGGTGATAGATGTACAAGGTTTCAAGATCGAGAACGATAAATTTTTAACCAAGGAATTTGCCGCTTTCGATGGAAGTAGAGTTTCTCACTATGTTTTCAAACCTCCATTTCCATTAAACATGCTCCCACCAAAATTCCACAGTCAAGCCACTTGGTTGATGCATAATCACCACTGTATAGATTGGAATGACGGGTTCACACCATTGCATCAATTCGGAAATATAATTAAGAAGCTCACTGAGGGAGTTGACACTATTTTTGTTAAAGGAAAGGAGAAAGCTGAATATATCAAAAAGTTCACCCATCAACCAGTCATAGAATTTGAAGAGCAACCCGGTTTACGAGCCTCTGAAGCAAGTTGTTTTCATCATAATAAAGATAATTGTATATGTGCACTTTCAAATGTTTATTTTCTATATCAAATGTATATAATGGATACATCTAAATAAATATTTCCCAAAGAAATATATTTTATTTTACAGTCTTTTATTATATGAATTTAAGTCAAGATCATTTTAGACTTGTCACGACAAGTCATGCACTTGTCTAGATACCAGATGTTGTCACATGGAAGTCATTGACCTTGCAACACCTGCGATTCATCAGAATGATGACTCATCACTTTCTAGCATCCGGTTGCCTAGACACCAGATGTTTCCCGAAAGGTCACTGAACGCTATACAGCAATGCGCATGCTTATATCAAGAGATTTATCTATTTAATTGCAGTTGTTATAGCGATTATGGTTAGTGAGGTTACTACTGAGCTGAATGAATCATGAAGTGTAACAAATGTGGAAAGGATTTTTCATCAAAAAGTAACTTAAACCGACATATACGAAATAACTGTCCTCTCAATGATGTTAGCGGTGTACCTTCTAAACGAATTAAATTGGGTGATTCATCTACAAGTGTTCCAAATTCGAGAAAAAGGTTAGATGCGAATATTTTGTCGAATGTGGACGACGCTATAGAGCAACTTCAGCACGCATTCAAGAATAGGATAGCAAGCTATCGATTCAAAAGTAGTGGAATACAAGTTGATTACTCTAACTTCATGGAAGATGTTAAACCGAAAGTTCTGAAAATCATCTCTGATTATATACAGGAATATAACAGCTTGAAAATAAATTTTGAACTATTTGGACATTATATCATACCTGAGAAAGAATTAGGTGACATGAAATCCTTCAACACAAAAAACAAAATTATAACTTGTTCCAGTGACTTGGATTGCCTCTATGCGGAATTCATGAATGAGAATACGAATCTCAGGAATTCTGCCAGGAATGAATTTGAACGTGACCTCTTTAAATTCATCATAAACTCAATTTTTGGAAAAACCATGGAAAACGTGGACAAGAGACAAGACATTAAACTATGCAGTCACTGGGAAAATATGCCAGGTTCTGTGGGAGCTGAGGGATTCATATCAAAACCTCATTTTAAATCATGTTCAGTATTTGATGAGAACTTAGTAGCCATTCAAATGGAGAAATTGACAGTTACCTATGACAAGCCACTTTATGTAGGGTTTTCAATTTTGGATATTTCAAAAACGGTCATTTATGATTTTTTGTATGGCTACATCAAAACAAAATATGGTGACAAAGCAAACCTCTGTTACACAGATACCGATTCATTGATCTTGGAGATATTCACGGAAAATGTATACGATGATATTAGGGAAAATATTGAATTATTTGACACTTCTAATTTCAAAATTGACAATATCCACAAAATTCCCAAAACAGTGTCAGTTGTCGGCAAGATGAAAGACGAATTTTATGGATCACCAATAGAATGTTTTTATGGTACAGGCGCGAAGGCATACTGTGTTAAGACAACAGAAGTCATGAAAAAAGCCAAAGGAGTTTCTAAAAATGTAATAGAGAATGCACTCCAAATTTCAGATTACATTCGAATTGTTGAAAGAGGTGGCTCTATCTTACGAAAAATGTATATTTTTACTTCTTATTTACACACCATTTACACGGAGCTGAGAAACAAAATTGCGTTATCATCTAATGATGACAAAAGATTTGTTTTACCCAATAATGTACAAACATTGGCGTGGGGTCACTATAAGTTGAGTCCTAAAGATGAAGACGCAGTGTTGGATCTCTTACTATTAATGTCAGAAAATTTAATAGATGAATAAATTTTGGATATTTAATTGGTAAATAAAACAAAGATATTGAATGATGTTTTTTATTTAAAAACCCTAATACATATCATTTCAAACTACGTAAGCATGAATAACATCTTGATTGTGGAGGTGGCGGGCCATCTACATGTTCCTCCCACTCAGGTCGATTATGATGAATGAAGCAAGGTAGCTGAACCTGTAGTTCAAACTTGTCCGTATACTCATCTGGTAGTTTGTGCCATGCTGAAAGAAGTTCCCAAGACCTAGCTTTTCGAATCAAATATTGTAACGGAAATTGCCGCAGTTCTTCTTCAGTGAACTCGTATAAGGGTTTGAGGTGCTTCTCATGTTTGGTTATAAGATCAATTATGCACTGAACACTATCCATATTTTCTGAAATATTTCCACCAATGAAGAAAGAAGGATCACTGAGGAGCACACAGCTATGTAGTAAATTAAAGAGTGAACTGTTCTAGACTCTGAATCATCTTTTATATTAGCTGATGGTGGGGAGGGATATAGCTCGATTATGTCCGTTTGTTCAGTGGAATTATGTTTTCTTATTAATAACTTATACTTTGTACTATTGGTGGGTACTGAAGTTTTGACGATTCGTACATTATTAATTTCAAGTGGTATCATTTTCACCCACTTAGATGGCCAAGTTTCATTCCACGTACCATTGCTATCGAAGCAAATGAAAATTTCTCCAACTTCACTGGGTTGGTGTATGAGTAGAACACCATGCCAAATAGCTTGTAAAATTATAAGATTTGTGAACATGTTGAATGGTTCACATGAACTAAAGTTGAAAATCCATTCATTATAGTGATAAATGAAAAAGGCAGGATGGAAGGGGAAAAGAAAGCATAAATATCCGAAAATTATTTATTTATCTGTATATAGGTATATAATTAATCCCTCTGAGTGTCGGATCCCTTGCATAACCTGCTCTTCTGTGAGTTCTATGTTCCTGGGTGGGCATGTGACTAATCACTTTTCTCCCCTAGTTGACTATGACGGAGCCTTTCCTGCCTTCTGAACCTTCTCTTCTCCGTCCTACTTGCGCCAATGGGTGGGCACCTGACGATATCCCTGTTCAAGTCAGGTATGTAGCTGGTGTAGTTGTCCTCATTCCAGCTCTCCACCTTATTGTTGTCTCCAACTTGTTGGTTTCTTTCCACCTCCAGCATGCTGTGACGGAGCCTCTCCTCCCTTGTAAATCTGCTTTTCTCCGTCCTACTTGCGCCAATGGGTGGGTACCTGATGATATCCCTGTTCAAGTCAGGTATGTAGCTGGTGTAGTTATCCTCATTCCAGCTTTCCACCTCATTGGCGACCCCAACTTGTTGGTTTTTTTCCGCCTCCAGCCTGCTGTAACGGAGCATCTCCTCTCTTGTGAATCTGGTTTTCTCCATCCTACTTGCGCCAATGGGTGGGCACCTGACGATATCCCTGCTCAACAAGTCAGGTACATAGGTGGTGATATAGCTGTCCTCATCCCAGTTCTCCATGCTTCAACAAATCCCTAACTGGTGAGTTCAGTATTCCTCGGGGGTCGACTAGGAACCTGGTATAAATTATTAGCGGCCTGGTATCCAAACAGAATGAACAAAACCCGATTCTGAGTTTTGGTTGGCTGGACCAATAATTACTTGATAAAAAGCGAATAACTTTTCTTCTACACACACAACACAAAATTCTTTCAATTACTGAAATATTTGTAGAATATGTTGACATACTTTTACTATAATGCTATTTCATTCTTTATATATCCAAAACTAATTAGTGGAAAGGGGAATACATACTCAGCATATCTAAATTAAGTATGAGTGGGGGATACTTAATCAGCATATTTCAGGAAACATATAGTGCTGACTCCCTAACCTTGAGAGAAGCCATTGAACCAATCACAGATTTCTTTGAACTAACTAGATATGTTTCGCAAGCGGAAATATCAACAGCGAATTCCAGGAAACAAATCATTCACACATGTACTCATTAACCTTGAAAGACACCAACTTATCAGTAATGTGAGCATCTAGATGTTAAAAGTTTCGAGTAAGCAGGTCATCGATATTTGTCGACGCAGGGTTACTTAATACCCCAAATGGAATTTCTACACTTTTGTATATATCTGAGGATATTGCTTTTTCGTATGATTAATCTATCAACTATGGAGGTTGACGAAGTTGACTTAGGTTTTGAATCTGAGTGCGATGAAATTATTTGTGATATGGAAGAAGTCGATGATAAAATGGAAGATATCCAAATTATTGGAAGTATGGAATTCGTGACCACAAGTGTATACCAAAGTATGTGCATTACAGAACACTACTTTACCACTATCTCAGAAAAAGAGAGAAAAATGTGTATTGTGTGTTTTTACGACTTTGCGGCAGAGGTGAATTCGAATATAGAGTGCCAGCAAGTTTCAAACCACTACTCTGGAACAGTGGATAGTGTGCATGAACGCTGTATCTCCTGCCATGACTGTGGAAGACAATTAGGCATAGTGTGTCTAACAAGATGCTGCATGGTGTGTAACAATTGTAATTTTAAATTTCCTGAATAAATTTTTATTGCATATTTGAATTACTTGATTATTTACTCCACTATCAAAATTATAAACAGATATAAATTATGCTGTACCCGAACATTTCCCAAATTCATTATTATTTTTTGATTCAATTAAAATTATATTCTTCTTTAGTTATTCAATTATTACAGAATAAAAAATAAAAATACAGTACTACTATATACCTGATATACTATATATCAGTTCAACCAAATGGCTCTAGATGTCGCTTCCTGTGCTACATGTCTGTATTATTCGTACTACCAGTGTACTACGAATTTTACAGTCTGTCAAACCAAACTAAAATTATAAAGAAGAAGAATGGGGCTATCTGCTCTGTGGTTTCAAACTTGTATTTTGTTTATTTGAAAATCAAAAAATTCGTTTTTCAAGTAAATAGTTTTGAAGTTTTGTGTAGTTGTGTAGAAAACAGTGTATTTTGGTTGAAGATCTACAAAAAATGCACTGTTTTTCAGACAGGGACTCTGTTTGCAAATTTCTGCATAATCAGCAAAACTTATGCTTCTGTGTGAGGTGAAGGTATTCTTCAAACATTTTAAGTGATAATAGTTTTATGAAAAAAGAAAATGGTTAAGTGTTCACAAGAAGGAATTGAATTCAGTGCTGTTTTGATCAGATAGTGCTTTTTAAGTGAGTGTTCAGTTTTATGGCTGTTAAAGGATAACTTTGATTTTGGTGAGTTTATAAAAATAATTGGACCAATTTATGCGCTATTGCCATAATGATAGTCCTAATTATTGGTCACTGTCTCATAAAATCAAATTTTACTGTACATTTATGATTGAGACAGTGCCAGTAATAAAAACTATGATTATCGCAATGGTGCATAAATTGATCCTTATTAATTCACACTGTGATTATCTAAAACATATTTCAGTAATGAACGTGGCTCCCAAACAGATAAAAGACTAGAAATAATAATAAAACAATAGAGATACTTTGAGTTTTCATTTATTTTTTATATATGCAAAAGCTAATAATAAAAAATTGTATAAATAGGTATGGTATAAAAGAATATTATATAAAAATATGTACATGAATATACACCAAAGTAATGTTTGAATATCACTAAATTCACTGGGCCAATTGTACAGGACAAGTTCAACAACGATTCAAGTGAACCAAGTTTAGCTGTTAGGGATTAGCCAATCAAATTTCTAGTTCCTTAGCAACCGAACTCGGTTCACTTGAACAGTTGTTGAACTTGTCTCGTATAACTCGCCCTAGGTCAGAAAAAATGTAAAACATGTATCCATGAATAGGCACCGAAGAAATGTTTGAATATCACTCAGTCCACTATGTCAGTTTATCCACACCTATCGTAATGGCCCGATCCAGATCGTCAATCTCCCTCTGCTTTGTTTTGTTGTCACGGAGCAACCTTTGAATTTCCAGCTTGTTCTCCTTTAACTGGTCCTCCAACTCTACCTTCCTTGCTCGCTTCTTCTCTATGAAGGCACTCAGTAAATTTTTTATCTCAGCGAGATGAGTGTTATGCTCCTGAGTGCCTTCGAGGGAGTTCGCAGTTTCATTCGGGCCCTGTTCGCCATCATCTCCTGCCTTTTCTTGGATGGAGTTGTCCTGTTCACCATCTTCGCCATCTTCACTCCCTTCATCTTCTTTGGTTATTGTCTCCATTTTGATGTCTTCCCCATCATCACTCTCCGAATTGCTGGGGCTCTCAGCTTCGCTTATATCCTCGTATATGGCAGCTGGTGTTGAGGTATAAGCTGGTACGAAACCCTTCCTCGCAGCATTAATCGGCCTCAAGTTCGAAAAGGTTCCGTCCAATATTTCAATATCACTGCCAATACTAGAAGTTGATGTATTTTTCACTAAGCGGAAGCCCCCATCACTCGGAAGCTTCTTAAAATGCGACAATAACCTAAGCTTCTTCACTGGTGCTAACTGACTTTTGCTTCCAACTCGCGATTTCATTTTGTAAGTATAGTGGATTATTAATTCGCTTCACTAAAAAAGTTTTACTAATAATCGAAGACAGTGAGTTTGGCTTTACATATTCCTATCCCCTCATAATCCCATTTTCATGAAGCATCTTCAAAATGAATTTGCTTCTGCCTTTAAGTTTTCAACCAATAGAAACACTCCTTCACTCCCCCCAGAGCAGTAAGTAAATGTCTACATTAGTAGAAGGGCTTTCTCAAATTTTCCCATGAAATATTTGCCACAAAATTCTGAATAAACATTTTTTCCATAAAATTATGTTTCTCATAGGTTTCTGCAACAAAGCAACTTGCAATCTGAGACCATCTTCAAATTTCAATATCCTACAATGAAAGAAGAGACATGCTCTCAAAATAAAATCATGTTTATGTTATTTGATAAAAATTTATGCAAGTCTGCAGATTATTTATCACTCTGTCTGAATATTTGAAACATGGGAATCAAAAAATGCGGAATTTTGTCACTAGACACTTGGGTGTTGAATTATATAACTTATGAAAATTATTCAAGAGGTATTTCATTATGGTTATCATTTACAGGGTGTACCTAATAATTATTAAAACATATTTTT
The DNA here is from genome assembly GCA_958298965.1 of Chrysolina haemoptera. NCBI lineage: Eukaryota > Metazoa > Arthropoda > Insecta > Coleoptera > Chrysomelidae > Chrysolina > Chrysolina haemoptera. The sequence continues at coordinate 1,858,687 of OY282601.1, read as the reverse complement.
GAAAGTAATGGTAATATGAAAGTTTTATTTCAGTAATCCCTTAAGGGTGTCTCATGATTATTAATATATAATTCTGAAGCTACTGGTGATATAAAAGTTTCATTATAGTAATCGCATACAGGGTACCTCATGATTATTAAGATTTATTTCTGAAGCTACTGGTGATATAAAAGTTTCATTATAGTAATCGCATACAGGGTACCTCATGATTATTAAGATTTATTTCTGAAACTAATGGTACTATAAAAGCTCCATTTTAGTAATCGCATACAGGGTTGCCTCATGATTATTTAAGATTTATTTCTGAAACTAATGGTAGTGTGAAAATTACAGGTTGTCACACGATTATTAAAATTTCTGAAACTAATGGTAGTATAAAAGTTTCATTGAGAGGGGCTCATTTGAAAAATTTGATTTTTATCTTTATATCAAATTATCAATATTCTGGATATCTGTCATGTATTGACCTTGAAAACGGTCATTGAACCTGTATTACATTTTTCTAACTTGTTGAGACTTGTAACCGGACGTTATCAAATTCCAGGAAATCTCACACGTGCACTGTGACCTTTGAACTTGAATCCTTTTGCTCTCTCATAGGGTTTGACCTTGAATCCAAAAGCTCTCTCATAGGTTTTGACCTTGAATCCAAAAGCTCTCTCATAGGTTTTGACCTTGAATCCAAAAGCTCTCTCATTTCTTATCTACTTCTCGTTTTCATTGAAAATTCATTAAATAAATTAGATAGAGAGAATGTTATTAAAAAATATCACTCACAGAAATCGTTCATTTCATTGAAGCAAGATTCGCTTCTCTTATTTAATCCCCAATACATTTTGGTCGACGAAAATCTATTTCGCCTTGCCAAGCTCATCAGGGAAATTGATAGAATTGGAAAGCAGGCTCTTCAGAAGCATTTATATCAAGGATGGAAATGATGGAAATATTTCTTCTTCATATTTTCGAACAAAAATCAAAATGCAAAGCCTATGAAAGGTCTATGTCAAAAAATAACTTTCAAACTGATAGAAGAAATATTTCCATCATTTCCATCCTTGATATAAATCTCCCCCAAGTAGCACAACCATATTGGGACAAAATTGGTACAATATTGTGAAAATATTGGCAAAATATTCAAATAATAATTGGCAAGAAAAAAAATGTGAACATTCGGCGATATTGGTCGAATATTTAAAAAATAATATTGGTCTAATATTCTCGAAGCAATATTGGCCTCAAAATGTTAGGCGATATTAGTACAATATCGCTGTAGCACACTTACATTGGAATAATATTGGTAAAATATTGGCAAAATATCAAAACGTAATATTGGCGAGATAAATTATAAATATTTCGGTATATTGGCACAATATTACTTGGACATTATACAAATAATACTGGTGAAATATTGAGGAAGCAATATTGGCCCCAAAATATTTAGGAATATTGGTACAATATCATTTGCATATATTGGTAAAATATTCAAAGTGAATATGTTGTTGCCTTGGAAACATTGATGAAATATTTCCAGAAAATGTCGAGTAATTTAAAAATTCTACAATTTCTTTTCTACTTCAATTTACCACTGAGTAGATTGACTTGTAAACGCATTGTGAGAAGCCTTATTTAATATATGTTACTATGATTCAGCTATTGTTCCATATGTGGGGCCACCTAGCGGTTTCTTACCCAAGTTCAATCATGATTCATTTCAATATTGTTTATTGAATTTTCGGCCAATATTCAAATTTCAATCCTAGTGAAGAATGCATTTTGTAATATTGTATCAATATTGTCTTTCAAATATTGGCGTAAGGTTTTCGTAACAATCTCAATCAATATAGGGTCAATATAATTTTTAGAATATGGATTAAATAATATTCCACCAATGTGCTATAACTTTGATATACAATATTGTTTTTTATCTCTAAAATCGATATGAGAGTAATATTGAAATCGCAATATTGGAGCTAGATGCTGGAAACGATATGTAGGCAATATCGCTCTATTTATATTGGTGAAAATTATTGAACCAATATTGACCCAATATTTCATGAAACAATATACATTCAGAACAGGTTGAGCCAATATTCCACCAATATTATTAATGAAATATTGTTTTTCCAATATGAACCCATATTGGTTCAATATTATTTTTACATTTACAATATATCCATATTGGCCCAATATGAAAACAAAATTCAGCCAACATGAGGTGCTACGTGGACCCTGATGAGTTTGGCAAAGCAAAATAGATTTTCGTCGAAATGTATTGGGGATTGAATGCGAGAGAAGCGAACATTGCTTCAATGAAATTAAAACTAGAGAAAATTAATAAAATCAACTATCAGAATGAAAATGCGAATTTTCACATTCAGATTTTTTCTTTTCAGTACGAGTATTCACAATTTCTATGAGATGTAGTTCAGTGTCCAGCGTGGCTTTAGTCGGGGAAGTAGTTGTTTTCTGTTAGATATTACAAATAAATCACATTTTCCATTTTTAAATTTTCACGTCTTTGATTCTAAACAACCTCTTCAATTAAAATTCTTTGATAAGATCGGAAATAACCGTGGTTTACTCTTGATCAAAATTCCTATTTTATGTTCTTCCCTGTACATCGTTTGGAAATTCAGAATTTTGATACCTAACTCAAAAACAATTTTTCAGCGATGTACAATCTTTTTTGAGAAATAAAATTTTCTGACAAATGCATAATAAAAAATGTTTCCCATATGGTGCAAAATTTTTGAAACTCACTGTAGATATCTTGTGATAATGATATGTTTCTATAGTATCTTTGTGATGTGCAGTCAAACAGATTTAACTCAATGGTCGTAATTGTTTTTTGTTGAATTGTTCCTGATGAAGTTCCATATTGCATGTAATGTTTTTAGATACTCAAATCAATGTTTCATTAATTGACATCCCATAAAAATTATACCTACCGTGTTTTTTGAATTATTCATCATAAGACTTATTATAATTACCCGTATAAGTCATCTTTCAACTTTGGCTATCTATCACACGCAGCAAAATTGCATAATAATCCTTTCGTTGCAGGTGTTCGTCTTCAACAAAACCAACTACAGGCAAATAAAGGAAAGACTAAAAAAGCAAGGTATCGCGCACATAAGCAATTTGGAGTTGTCGCAGTACTTTAGCCCGTGGTACGCCGAGCACATGGGTACCATCAAGGTGGCCAGCGGAAACAGGACCGTGGCCAATTGGTCCTCATTCAAACTGAGGAACAACTATTACATTTTTACGTATCCTTCGTTGTTGAAAATTCACGGTGAGTATGGTTCTCGTCCATGTAAAATTAAAAAAAATGTTCTAAGCCTTAGGGCCTCGGACTGCACCAGTGCCGGATTTAGGGAGGGGCTATGGGACTATCAGCCACCGGCGGTGAATTTTAAAGCCGGGGATACGTTGCCATTCGTTCGCATTCGCTGGTATTGCCATCAGTGTTGCTCGTTCGTAATCATTCGCGGCAACGTTGCTTGGTACTGACCACATTAACGAAGTTTCTGCTCATTTCCATTTACCAAAAACAGTAACTAACTCTTTCGTGAATATTGGTTGATGGTGTAAACATCTCGTGGTCCACGTGTTTATTATTTTCGACACTGCAATGATTAGAAGAGCAAAATCTCAATATATCAATAAACAATTTGAAGAATCGCAAGGCAATCCAAAGAAAATGTGGGATGTATTGAATTATTGTATGAGAAAAAAATCTAAATTTAATGTAAATAGGGATATCGAATCATTACAATTAAATGGTAATATCATCACTAACAACCTGGAAATAGCAGATTTAATGAATACACACTTTTCCCGCGTTGGTGAGAACATAGCCAATGATTTGAAATTTTTCTATAACAACATACCTACTGAAAATATTTATCCACTTCACAACAATTCCTCAATGTTTTTATTTCCAACTGACGAAACTGAAATATTTGAAATAATAAGAAGTCTTAAAAGAACATGTCCTGATCCTGATAATTTTATTACTAGGGATATTTTTGAATTGAAAGACATTTTAGTAGGACCTCTTACTGAATTAATTAATAATTATTTCATGAAAGGTATTTTTCCAGACGAACTAAAACATGCATCAGTTAGACCTATTTATAAAAGTGGTGACGCTCAGGAACCTGAAAATTACAGACCAATAGCCTTATTAAGTATTTTCTCAAAAATTTTCGAAAAAATTTTGAAAAATAGAATTGTTGATTTTATCAATAAAACATATAAGTTTGATTTGAATCAATTCGGTTTTCAGGAAAAGAGTGGAACACAAGCGGCAGTTTTAGAAGTGATTGATTTAATTCAAGAAAAGCTAGATAAAGGAAATTATGTGGTGGCTGTTTTCATGGACCTCAAAAAAGCCTTTGATACTGTTGACCACTCAATACTTCTGAAGAACTTGGAGTCGATTGGTATCAGAGGCATTGCAAATAATCTTTTAAAATCTTATTTCGAGAAAAGAACTATACGGACTTACACTAATAACGTGGAGACTGACAAATTGAATATAAACAAAGGTGTTCCACAGGGGTCGGTTTTAGGTCCAATTTTATACTTATTATATATACAAAATTTATCCCAAATCAACTTATCATGTCATTACACGATATACGCGGACGATACAGTACTTTTATATGCAGATGAAAACCCTTTGATTCTAGAAAAAACTATAAACGAGGACTTACAAAAATTTGAAAAATGGCTTTATTCTAATCTTCTCTCTGTTAATCCTAGAAAAACTGAATATATGATTTTTCAACAAAGAAATAAACTCAATATTAAATTAAATATAAAAATAAAAAATGAAAAATTGAAACAAACCTCTCAGATAAAATATCTTGGCATTTGGATTGACGATAAATTGAAGTGGGAGAAACATATTGAAAATCTAATTAAAAAAATATCTTCGATTATTGGAGCATTGAGAAGATGTCCCAAATTAAATCCTAAAATAGCTAATATATTTTTATATTCCGATATTCTCAGTAGAATCAAATATTTGATTAACATGTGGGGAACTTGTTCTAAAAATAATTTTAATCTCCGTTGTTTACAGAAAAGCTTTAAAAGTACTGTATCGTCTACCACATGACACTGACACTCCAACAAATCAACTTTATTTAATGACGAACACATTTTCTTTGGAAGAGCATTATGCAATGGATACTCTCAAAATATCATATCTTATAATTAATAAAATGATTAAATCCAATTTTATATTAACCCGAAATTCAGAAATTCACAATTACAATACAAGACAACATAACTTGTTCCATCTTGATTCTGCAAACTCGGTAATTGGCCAGAAAAGATTTACTCATGAAGCACTTTCAAAATTCAATGAATTGCCCGAAGACCTAAAAAAATGTTTAAATATCACTGAATTCAAAATCAAAATAAAAAAATATTTCCTCCAAAAAAGAAATCGAAATTGAATGGATTCTTTCCTTGTTCTATTGTATGTTTTTTTTTCTGTAATAGAATATATAAAACAAAAAGGTTCATGAACAGTCTCATACCAGTTTTAAACTGTTTGATTGTTCATGATAGTCCTTGCATACAAATCATATAAGCATATAAATATACCCTTTTATAATGTTATAGTTACTTAAAAAAAAACACTGTATCTCTGATAACAATAGTTATTAAGAAATGGGTATAGAATTTTTTACTATTGTAGCAATGAATTATGATTAATAAACGTTATTTTTATTTATTATCTTTTGTGTTTTACCGACAGGCGATGGAATACGTTCGTTCGCATCGCTGGCCTTTCCCCCAAAATGTATTCGTTGCAAATGACCGTCTACCCTTGACGAATGAATGCGAACGAATGCAGACGAATGCGAACGCATGGCAACGTTTCTCAGATGTATCCCCGGCTTAAGAGGCGGTAAAGCAAACAGCAATATACTCGTTGCCGACGAGGCGACATGTATATTCTATTACTTCTTGCTTTTTATAAGCCGCCTAGTAACTCGTCGCTTTCTGAAGCAAACGTGCAATTAGCGACCGCCGGCACCGCACCAAAAAGATTAGGATGGGATAATGTTTTTGTGAAAATCATAAAATTCACTAATCAAGCGTCAGCGGTGCCTTGGACGCTACAATGCGAAAGAATTTTCCTATCCCTGATGATAAGTAGTGAAAGGTCATTCTCAACTTCAAAAAGAGTGAAAACTACGTTAGGAATTCCATGGTAGAGTAAGAGGCGCCGTTCGGGTAATAAGTTTTTTTGCAAATATATTTAATTTTGTGTCAATTTATTTATTAGTTGTAGCAAATATTTTCATTTTGCTTTCCGATATGTTAATTTTCGATAAAACACAATATATTTACTTTCCAAGCATTACAAATATATAAAAACGTTAATTCCCATATATTTATAAATTCGATCTGTTTTATGTCGTCAAGAGATGGCGCAACCGACGCGATTTGTCCAAGATCGAGCATGTGGCAACATGGCAACTAGGCAGTCATTAGTAGTCAAAGTGGCTAACAGATAGCAGTAGCACAGGCAGTTTTGTTATTGTGTAGTTTCCTACTTTACAATTGGGCACTTAATTGAACGGCACGGCCTTTTAAATTCAGTGACCCAGTAATCAAACGAAGGCCCTCTAGGATTAAATGACCCAATCTGAAATATTATACTGCCGCCATCTATTCGGCAATTTCTGTACTGATGACTTTGCTTCGTTCCCATGTTGCCATATGCTCGAACGTGTCACAAATCGCGTCGATTGCGCCATCTGTTCACGACATAAAATATATCAAATTTATAAATATATGAGACTTCACGTTTTTGTATATTAGTAACACTTGAAATGTAAATATATTGTGTTTGATCGAAAATAAATATATCGGCACGCAAAATAATATATATTGCTACAATTAATAAATAAATTGACAGAAATTATTTATATTTGCAAAAACACTTTTTACCCGAACGGCGCCTCATAGTAGAGGATATATTGAATTGCTATCAATTTTGAATAATAACAGTGACATGTTATCAAAGCTGAATTTTGATGATGCCATTGATGAATTTGCATAAAAAAATCAAGAAAAGTGTTTTAGTATTTATTTGAGAAATTATATTTGCTGTTTCTTGTAAAGTTGAAGTTGTGAACTAAATATAATGTAATTTGATTCGTTATCGTAATAATTTTATGTTATTTTCATATGATGTGAAAAAAAAAACAGTGAACGGGTACTTTGAAACTGACAATTGAAATTTATTATTTGGCGGCGGCGCGCGGCGACATCGTGAGTATATCCGGCACTGGACTGCACATCACTGTTGACGGTTTGAAAATAAATTTGTAGCAGAGGAGGTGAATGTGTGTACGTTCATTGATATAAAAGAATTTTCTGATAACATTCCTCATGAATAGGAGCTTTCAAAAGAATATTAAAACAAAGATGGACCATCGATACGAGAGACAGTGTTATCACTATTAATCCAGTACGATTGGGTTTTGAGACGAGGATCGATTGTAGTACCATCAAACTTGGTTGGAACCATAATAAACACAATTTTTTTTTTACCGAAATTCCAAGGGTGGAACAATCTCGGAAAGTATATGATTTATCGGAAAAACAACTCAACAAGGTAAAAGGCAATTCAATTCTCCACAAAAATGATTCCCAGTAATTTTTTATGAAATGCGCTCGTTTTCTCAGAAAACGTTATTGAACGCCGACATCAAATTTCAGGTTCACGTTTACCCGCCGCTGGAAGTTCTGGCGGAGCCGAATATTTGATTGGTCATAACTCTGCTAAAAATGATCGGAGAAGGAAAAGTTCATATCGTTTCTGAAGACACGTCTCACTTATACATGCCAAAGAAAAAACTGGGTTTTACTCCTTTAAACTAATAATCCCGGCAATTTTTCCAGTAAATGTTGAAAATAATCGCTAATACACATCCTACATAAAAAATGAAGTATGTGATTTCAAGCTTGAGGTTTGCGCTTCAAAATAGTGTTATTGAACATGTGTGCAGGATATACGAATAAGCGATTATTTTCAACATTTACTGAAGAAATTGGCGGGATTATTAGTGAGTTTAAAACTGAGGCAGGAGTAAAACCCAGTTTTTTCTTTGGCATGTATAAGGGAGACGTGTCTTCAGAAACGATATGAACTTTTCCTTTTCCTTTTCCGATCATTTTTAGCAGAGTTATGACCAGTTAAATATTCGGCTCCGCCAGAACTTCCAGCGGCGGTAAGCGTGAACCTGAAATTTGATGTCGGCGTTCAATCACGTTTTCTGAGAAAACGAGCACATTTTATAAAAAATTACTGGGAATCATTTTTGTGGAGAATTGAATTGTCTTTCACCTTGTTGAGTTGTTTTTTCGACAAATCATATACTTTCCAAGATTACAGCAAAAATCTATTTATTTATTTTTAAACGAAACAAAAAATATGTTCCTCCCCTGGAATTTCGGTAAACAGTTTTTTTTTTCGTGTTTATCATGGTTCGAACAACTAGCATACCAAGTTTGGTGGTGCTACAATCGATCCTCGTCTCAAAGCCCCGTACTGGCCTATGAGGAAATGTTCAACCGATAGACCACCTTGTAATAACATTACAGTATTCAATTTTTCACGAATTCGTCGTTTCTACCTCGTAGAACGAAATCTCTTAATCTATCCCGAATGAATTGAAACATCAATCACTGCCGATACTTTCAATTTTGAATTGCAGTTAGGAAACACTGAAATTGGCAAAAATTTCTCATAGTAGGAATGGTATTGATTGTGTGATCTAGAAAACTGTTTCACAAGACAATCAAGTGGAGCAATGAACGTTTTACGAAGATTGCGAGAATCCACATGACTGATTGAGTCATTGGCGTACATATAATACCCAACAGTTTCACGTTAAGGTTTCATTGGTTATACGTTTTCCTACAGTAAAAACAACTGAAAATGTTAAATTTCCACTCCAATGCACAACCATTAACGTGAGAAGCCAGCTGGCAGCCAAGGTCACCAGGGGTTGTCCGCAAGGGATCTAGGACAATTGCCCGAAAACAATTTCCCGAAAAACAATTCCCCGAAAACAGTTACCCGAATGGACAATTGCCCGAATAGACAATTTCGCGAAGAACAATTGCCCGAAAGGACAATTGACCGAAAAATGTATTTTATCGCTACTTTATAAATTTGTAACCAATATTTTCGGAAAATTCTGTATACTATTATTTCTTCTCTGATTTACAATAACACCCTTAATACCTACTATAATAATTAAGGTTACTCATTGAACGTCTCCAGGTACATTAACTAAAAATATTAACTCCAAAAATTTTATAATCCCTCTTAATAAATAATAACATCCTGATATCCTAACATCCTAATAACACCCTTAATACCTACTATAATAATTAAGGTTAGAATAAGTGAGACTCGTTAATTAGTCATTATTTACTAGCCCAATGAGAAAACACCTGCACAAAATGGGGCTGTACAACGGAGACAGTGTGGAAAATGTGGTAGAAACAACCAGACATGTACTTATTGATTGAAAGTTTGATTTTGTGGAGGAAATCCAGTTCTTGACATGATTTTTTGGGTTTATGACCTTCCACAATCTGAAAATGAAAAAAAAATTTTTTTTAATCCAAAGAAATCTGTACAAGTGTAGAAGGGTATCAATCAATCACCATTCTATTAGTTCTTATTTCATTTCTGAGGAGGGGTAACCAGGTGCGGTCCATTTCGATGGAATTGGTTGAGAAGCAGTTGTTCGATAAAAGAATGCACGCAGTTTCCTTCAACTTTCTTTTTTTTTCAAAATAAGAGAAGTATTCTTTGTTAATTCGATCTCATTTTTACAGATAGGCAAATTCAGTGTAGGGTACGTTACTGACAAAAATTAATTTCTTTCAAGACAGCAGTCTTGTGAACGCAGTAACTTATCGGGCAAATTAATTAATTTGCCCTTCTACACTTGTACAGATTTCTTTGGATTAAAATTTTTTTTTTCATTTTCAGATTGTGGAAGGTCATAAACCCAAAAAATCATGTCAAGAACTGGATTTCCTCCACAAAATCAAACTTTCAATCAATATTCACGTAGCCTTATGGAAAATGGGTTTATTGGGTTTGTTTTGGTCTAGTTTGTTTTTTTTGTGTCCCTATGACATTGTTCCGCAACCGTTATATTACGTCACTGACTGTGTTCTATTCTGGATTTTTTGTGTGAACATTTTGACCTCTACTATATGAAAATTTCGTTACAGGTGATCCAAAGTTATTAGCAAGACTAAACAGCATGCTGGGGAACGAAGCAATTTTAGAGATGAACATGAAAACCTTAGCACCAGCCTTCAAAGATCCATTGAAGAAGATGTGGTTCGAAGAAGTTCTAGACAATTATTTAAAATTGTGGGAAAGTAATTTATAGTTCCAATTTCCGATCTGGTTTATAGGCTTTGGAATAATCTCAAAGGACGAATGACCATTCGAACGAACTCTGTTTCACATGAAACAGACATTACCTATCCCGAATACTAATTGCTATGAGGTCGACAAGAGAAAGGTCAACCATTTCGAATGTGTAATCATGAAATGTCAAAGAGATTGGCAAAATCACGCTTAGATCAATTGCCTGAAAGGTATGCACACCTCTGTATTCTGATACAGGAATGACCAAAAAAAGTAAGCAGGATTGAAGTTTTGCATTTTCAACACTTTTGCTTCTCTCTACAAAGCAGCGTAAAATGAAATCCTAACAAAATATTGTGCCCTTGTGATAATATTTCTGATATCAATATAGTATCGTAAAATGAAATGAACAGTTATGTAATTTTTTTCAAATTACTCATTTCATTCAAATCAGAAGCGGGATATGAAGGTAATTTTTGTACTAATTGTAGGAGAGCCGGTTATTATTATTTGCTGTGGTGGTCACTCAGTCATTTTTGGTGGCGTATTCACCTTTCAGCTGTAGGAAAACTCGGAAAACTTACAGCACCCCTCAGTGTTTTAACCAATGTCAATGAATAAGCTCTATTAAAAAAAAGTACTGCCGTTTAGAGGGTTGCCATCTTATGCAAGTGGCATAGGGTTACCACCCATCCCGTTGCCGGAACCCCTCGGGCGTAAAGAACCCCTATTTTTTTGTCATCATCATATCGTCGGGTTGGTGCAAAAACAAGATAGGTAATAATAAGTAACTAATATTCTTCAAGAAGCTGTTCGAATGTTTTAATTGGAATGAAAATTCGAAAACATAACAAATATTTATTAAATAATAAAATGCACTGAAAATAAAAAGTGGTCTTCAAAAACGAAACCAACGTATGTTATATGTGAATGCGTACATAACATACGTTGGTGAACTTAAATCGAAAATGCCAAAATGTGGAGTTATCTTGTTTTTGCAGTAAGCCGACGATATTATCGTTCCGATAGTTTAAAATTAGTAAAGGGTGGAGTGATAACCCTATATGCCACTTGGAATGAGATGGTAACGCTCTATACGGTAGTGTACTTTTTTGTAATAGGCTCACTCATTGACAAACATCAACAAAAACATTGGGGTGGTGCTGTAGTTTTTTCTATAGCTGAGAAGTGAATACGGCATCAAAAATCAGTGAGTCACTTTGGAGCACCACGGCGAATAATAATAATAAGCGTCCTCTACCCGCACAGGCTATGTCTTTGGGTACACTCTACAAGTGTTTATGGGAAAGTGTTATTATTATTATTAGATCATTTGCCCGATCACAGCCGACTTAATCTCCCGAGCCGTGGTGAGAAAATTGGCAACACCGCATGGAAATTAATTTGACGTCCTACTCATTAATTCTTTAATGTGAATTTCTCGGCTTATTCGGAAAACTAAGAGAAAAAAATATAAGAAAATGAATTTTTAGAGAAATTTGGTTATTTAATTTTTTTCATTAAAAACTGGAATCGCAATATATTCAATTTCTTAGATATGGGAAATCTGTCAAGTTCAGTTTTTCCATGCCCTAAAATTCACATTTCGAGAGATTTCTTCTGATAAATGCAGAAACCACTAGCGTCTAGCGACAGCCCGGATATTTTGGCTGGCGAGCATATTGACAGTATCATAACTTCCAAATTGGCAGCTTCCTTGGTCTGATTTCTCAAAAACACATAAAAAAGTAATTTTTCACAGTTTTCAACAATTCTGCCTTCCTCAAAACCCGTAAATTACAATTTTTCACATTTTTAAAGAAGGCTGAATGGTTGAAAAAAATGTGAAAAATTGCGATTTACGGGTTTTAAGGAAGGCAGAATTGTTGAAAACTATGAAAAATTACTTTTTTATGTGTTTTTGAGAAATCAGACCAAGGAAGTTGCCAATTTGGAGGTTATGATACTGTCAATATACTCGCCAGCAAAATATCCGGGCTGTCGCTAGACGCTTGTCAGAAACCACATTGATGATCTCTGAATTGTTTCAGATTTTTAAAATGAAAAATAAGAAATGTGAATTTTAGGGCATGTAATAACCAAACTTGACAGATTTCCCATATCTAAGATTCCAGTTTGTGATGAAAAAAATTAAATAACCACATGATTCGTCGTTCTTTTCTCTAGAAATCCATTCGTAGTTTTCCGAATAAGCCGAGAAATTCACATTAAAAAATTAATGAGTAGGACGTCAAATTGCTTTCCATGCGGTGTTGCCGATTTTCTCACCACGACTCGGGAGATTGAGTCGGCTGTGGCCCGACAGTATAACCGGCTCTTGTGCTATAACTAAAATCACTTATCTGACCATCAAGCCGCGTATTCACTAGAGCATTCGTTCCGCACAAGCATCGAATGAGCACTGAACGAGCGAACGCTCGGGCAGTAGGGATGCTCATGCGGAAAGAATGCTCTAGCGAATACACGGCTTTCAGGTGTATATTCTCTAGAGCATTCATTCCACATGAGCTGCTCGGTTCAAGCTCAGGCTGCGTAGTGTCTCTTGGCACATGAGCACCGATCCGCAGTCAGTCGCGTACAAATGTTCATACTCATCAATATCCAAATTAAATTCAAAATATCTGTAATAATCACAATCAAAACGCCAAGCCCACTTTCAATGTCCTCACTGTAGGGAAGGGGCGATACGTTACGATATTATTTATTTATCGATAATTTAATCTTCGACACTCGATATTTTGTGTCGATATTTTTCAAGTCGATATTTTGGAATGTCGATACTTTCCATCGAATATCAAATCGAAAGTATCACTACCCTGTCATCGTTTTAGACGAGCGCCTAGCCAAACTCAAATCCCCAAACTGCGCATGCGTAGTAGTATTGAGGTGTGATTGGTCTCTGTAATGGCGGGACGTTTAAATAAAATGCAAGAAACAGGCAAACTGAGTTTAAAATACCGGAATTTTTTTCGCTCGCGATCACCATCAGCTAACCACAGGGTTGGGTGTTGATCACGAGCGAAAAACAAATTTACGCATTTTAAACTCAGTTCGCCTTCCTGTCTTTAAGCATCTCGCCTTTACAGTGGGCGATCCTGCCTCAATAGTATGCGCATACGCAGTTTAAGGATTTTAGTTTGGCATTGGGGGGCTCTAAGATGTCTAAAAACCCTGGTGTACCGACTGATTAGATTTTGTTTAGAATTTTTTGAAGATAGAATAAATGAATTAGTGGACTACTTTTATAACCCACTCCAGAGATGGCGTCATCTTCCACGTGTCAACACTGTCAACATTCCAAGGAAATGGGGAATGTGATTGCTAATTGAATTTTAAGGAATTTTATTAAACTTTTTTATTACCATACGAAAGTAATAGTCCATACTCGAAGTGGAAGATCTAAAGTTTCATTGAAAAAATAACACTAGGTACTAAACTTGTGTAATTTTTTCCAAAAAAATCTAAAAACCATTTGAAAGGCAATAGTTGTGGTGTAATAAAAAAAATGTGCAATTTTCTTATATTATCTATGTGTTTCTTCATTTTCTTTATATTTTAATAATTTGATCATGTTCCGTTTTCGTGCCGACAATCCAGAAAGATAAACAAAGTAGGTAACTAGTACAGAAATTGCCTACTCACCACTTAAAATCTGAACATACTTTGAAACAGACATTTCATTTCAAAACGCCATGCATGTTGACAATATTCTATGGCAAAAATGTTTTCTAATCAATTCAATCAACTCTGGATGCGTTTTTATATCTTACCGTTTCTTGAAATCTTCCATAAGTAGCGAAAGTCCGCGATAAAGTAAAAAATATAAATTTTTTTCCATTCCCACTGAAATCTATCAATGATTTGTCTTCAGTAAGCTTGTTAAAGTTTTGGTTACTTTCCATGCATTCCTTTTATTTTGAAATGGGGAAATCTTTTTAGTGTAGTTGATCAAAAAATACACTTTTCTGTCGAACAAAATTGCACAATAGAAATATTTTCACTATTAAATGTCATATTGAACGGCTTTTTAAAAGTGGAAGAACAATATAACACATTAACTCATCACAAATATCAAATTTCAAATGCAATTAAATTCAAATCGACAAAATTATTCTTTATTTCTTTAAAAAAGTTTATAGTTAAAACTCGGGCAGAAATGCACAGATATCAGCGCGAGAGCATGCGCTGCGCATAAGATTGACAGGTGCTAATGGTGAATTTCCATGCGATGCAGATGAACTGCAATACTTCCTTGTGAAATATAAGTCAATTATATTTCAGCAAAAAAATTAATAAATCATGTCGAAAATGTAACAAATAGATTGGGGACAGTGATTCCGTATATTCCAATAATGATATTGTTTTATTAATTTCATGTTCGTGAATCGTGGGCAAAACTTCAAACTTCTGTTCATGAAAATTAACTCTAACAAGAAAACCGACGGTGGCGGTGCATTCAAGTGCCGCGGGATATTCGAAAAACAACCCACAGATTCATTTGTTTTCTCGTAATCAAGTTGGCGAATGTCTCTCGTTTTATCCCACAGATTTGCAAGTATAAGTCGGTACACCAGGGTTTTTAGACATCTTAGGGGGCTCGTATCAGTCGTATCATATGTAGTATCGAAACTGTTCGAATATTCGCTCGTTCGGTGCTTATGCGGAACGAATGCTCTAGTGGATACGCACGTTTAGGTGAATATAATGTCATTCATTGTAATATTGTCTATCCCATAATGGCGGGGTGATCAAGAACTGCTGCATTCAACTGATTGAGAACTGATGATAACAGTGCGATTCTCATACAGTATCTGAAACTTTTCATCTGGGGTATAGACAGAAATCTACTCGAGCAACAAGGAACGCAATGATATGATAATACCACATAAATAAGAGAGACGCACCACTGCGCGCCTCTCCTGTTAGCTCGTCCGACGAATTAACAGCTCACGTCGATATCCCTTCCTCGAGCGAGAAGAGGAGAAATTGTAATGCTCTCTCAACATCTAGCAAGCTATTATTTACGATCTCATGAGCCAGGAATCACACTGATCGACTAGGACCGACCGTCCGCGACCGTCCGCGACCGTCCACCTACGACCAAAATTTCCAACACGTATATTCTTATCGCACAACTCACACTGTATAATTGACCGTCCTCGACCGTTTTTCAAAGACCATGTTCGAAATTGTAGTCTGCTGGAAATTTTGGTCGGTGTCACACTATCCTGACGTAATGTCATTTTGACACACATTTATGATGAACTTTTGACTTCAACTAAGGATATGTTCCAAAAGTAACCAGTTCCTAACCGCTACTAACCAGAAATTTGACAGCGGTTATCTGAAATATTTATAATTACTAGTTACTTTCGGAACACTTTGGTGATTGTGTTGTGATTACTGATTGGTGTGTCTGGTGACAAAAATTACATTTAACAGCACAACGCATAAATACATGAGGCAGCCATTAGACTGTCCAGCGTTCCCAATTCTTCCTGGCAATAACCACAAAAGCACATATCTTCAGTCAGAAAAATCGCAATTAATGATAAGTATATACAGTTAATAGAAAAAGTACCATAGTGAAATACTGCAATCGCAATCCATAAATTTGTGGAAAGATAGGAGATGGGACAATTACAATTCACAATCAGTTTCATCTCATCTCAAAATCTCAAATAAAACAACAAAATGAACAGTTTTGAGTTTTACGGTTGTCAGTTGTCACTTTTGTCAATCTCACCGCAAAGGAAGTGTTGGTTAGTAAATTGACGTTTGGTTCACCAGCTTTCAGGCAACCGTGTTTCAAATATCACCACTTTCTCAGGATCACCGAACTAGCGGTGATTTTCGGAACACCAAACCGCATTTTCGGTGACTTTTGGAACATATCCTAAACTCATGTAAATAGATATATTTCCTACCGGAAAAATTAAATGTTCTTCAGTATCACGACTGCTCATTATTTAAAGCAAAACTATTGATATTATGAATTTAACTTATTTTCAATAAATGAACAGACAATTTACATAACCTTTCGAATGTAAAATTAATGTCAGATTTATAAAATTATTCTATTGGTCGGTCGTGGATGGTCGATCAGTGTGACTTTGAAAGTTTTCATTGATCTACTTCTACTTTTGGTCGTAGGTGGACGGTCTCGGACGGTCGGTTCTGGTCGATCAGTATAGTATAGTGTGATTCCTCAATGAAACCACCATACCCAAGATGAAAATTTTCCGATACTATATCTTCCACTTGGTGTACAAAGGGCGGATGTCCAAAATTAAAGTTTTGAGAAATGTCACTTTAAAGAATTTTTATAAACATATCTAATTATTTCTAATATACGAAATGAAATCACAACATTAATTTTTCACAGGTTTATTAATATCAGGAAACTGAACAGTTTGGGAAAAATAAAAATTACATATCTGTTTTGAATAAGAAAAAAAAATTTTTTTCTTGGACATCCGTCCAAAAATATTTGCAACCTGAAGGCGGGTGTCCATATATTAAATAAAAATATCAAATTTGATGGCAAGTATGTATATTATTCTTGACTTTCTTCATCGCTAGCATCCTCTGACAATTGATTGCCATGGGGTAGGTTCATGTAGAAAGATCTGCATGACTCTGGGATCCATTTCATCAGTTCCATGATATGTTTAAATTTATCCTCTTTCACTGGACGCAGTGTACAATTTGTTATGGGTAATTCCTGGGGAATTTTCAGGGGACGCCTTGCAAACCGCCGTAAATTGATGTTTTTAAAAGTTTCATTTTCAAAATCTGTTTTGTAGAATAATGTGCCAATGTGATCAGATGTACACTTGAGATGCACACATTTGGAAATTAGCATAGCTTCAGAATTTGAGTTCAGTTTCCTTTGAACAAATGGCGGTGCATTAGATTCGCCCCTCAATTTTTTGCCTAAGGAAGAAGGCGTCTTAAAATCGTTTAGTGTCATTTCATAAACTTTGTATTTTCCGCAAGTGCTGATGAACTGAGCCCAGTCATGGGGAACGCAAATATCCATAGTCTTGAGCATCTTTTTCCTTCTTTCTATAACAGAATGAATGGAATCTACTTCCATGTGGGTGTGACCTTTCAGTAAGTATTTATGGTTTATTTCTTTTATATTAGGAAATTTATCTAGTATGTAGAAGTACATGAAAACTAAATGAATATTTCTTATCTGGCCTCCACAATTGTCTGACCATATAGTAAGTTTTATGTCTTCATTAGTATTTGTACAGTTTAGCTCTGCCCATTTCAGTAAGCAGGAAGCCATTTCGTTTCCTCCTCTTGCTCCAACAGTTTCATCCCATACTAAACACGTAGCTTCATTGTTTCTGGTCGAGTTCAAAATGGTGAAGTTGAGAGTCCATAATTTTCTCAAGTAAAATGATTTACAATTCGTCAAACTTGGAGTAGGGAGACATTTCTGTAAATCAACAGTCAGCATAATTTCACCTGAATTCATTTGTCTAGATCTCTCCTTATCTTTCTTCTTAAGGTCGTATCTCCTTTCTGCTTCCATATGATGTCTGTTTCTTTCATTAATAACAATTTCTTTCTCCATTTCAGTTTCAGCATCTTTCAATCGTTTCTCAAATTCATCGCAGTCGTCACAAGTATCAGTTTCAGGAGTCTTAAAAGATATATTATATTGTGTATTGAATATATGTCTATAATAACTTTCTTTAACTGGATTGTTTCCTGTTTCACTGCATTTCTCTTTGTAAAGATCATACAAAATTTTAATATTTAGGCCGCATTCTAGATATTTTCTGGTAGTATTACCTCTGCGATAATGACTCTCGCACACCGGAAACGATTCTATATGATTTTTCACAAACTGTATTCTTTGTTCGTCAATTTTATTTGTGGGAGGGTGGTTATGTCGTTTGTCAGGACTGGTAAGACATCCACCGGATTCATTGAGCTGGGTATTTTTGAGACAGTTTCGAACAAATTTGTCTGTTATGGAATATGTATTGAGAAACATATTCTTACAGACGTTGACCTTGTTCGAAGAATTTATTACTACAAAATATTTGTACGAAAATTGTCGGCGATTAGCCTGCTTACCATTTCTTGGCCTTTCACGAGATATACTGTCCTTTACTACAGACATTGCTATAAACTGTTTCCTTTGGTCCCCATTTATTTTCCAAAATTGTCTAAAAATATTGCTTCTCTCTTCTTCTGATATTTTGTCCGGACATTTACTTCTACAATTATTACAGTGTGGCCCCATAACTTTTTGTGGGACAATTTTACCTGATCTTGACTTGTATTCTTGGCCTAATAGACGTTTAGTTTTAACAATGTTCCTTTTCCAATTATTTTCATTACGTGTCTTTTTTCTAGATTTTGCGATTTTCAAAACCTGATCCTCTTTAATAGTAGTTATCCCTAGTTGAGTATATTCATTACCGTCTTCTTGAGGAATACTATAACTTCCACACTGTAAATTATCACACGGTATATTGGCCTGGCTTATATCACCCGGCGTTATTCCACACTGTAAATTATCACACGGTATATTGTCCTGGCTTATATTTCCCGGCGTTATTTCAGAGAATATTGCTCTTTTAACCACTTTAAGTTTATCAAAACTTGGTGCGTAGCTGGTTGATTTTTTTTTAATTGAAGACTTTTTTTCTATAATATCTTCCTCCGACAGGCTTGAAGAATCGCTGGGACAAAATTCTGATCCGCTGTCTTGAAAAATTTCTTCGTCAGACGAAAAGTCATGGTACTCATGATTCGAATGGAAAGTTTTTTTCTTTCTTGTATTATGTAAACGATTTTCCTGACTGTCCCCTAAAAAATGCATTTCAATAAAATCAGATAGTTTAAAAAAATGTTATTTACAAACCGTTATCCCAAACACGTTTTGGTGAGTGCAGGTCTCCGATTGCAGCCTTACTAGTACTAGGGTAACTTGGATGGTAATAATAATTGTCTTCACATGGACTACTGACAATTGCATCTGCTAGGTCTGGAGGAATTTCCCTAAGAATGTCTTCTTGTTCAGTTGTGAGCGGAGATTCAACATTGCCGTCCTCCAAATTTGTATTCGTACTTGGTGTTTGCTCGACTGAAAAACCTAACCTCAAAACTTCAAAACACAATTTTATAATTTTCATTATTACCATACCATACCTTCGGATGCCAGTCCCAATTCAGAAGAACGTATCTCATTTCGAGCTGATTCAACCAACAATTTACTTCTAGAAGATATGTTATTATTAAACATTCTGCAGCACAAATAAACACCTGCTACTTCACAAATGACTACAATAATGGCCGAATGAGAGAAGCGGCGTGACGATGAAAACTTCACACTGACACAAAGCGGTTGTCCACAGCATTCAGAAGTCTGAGGCCGGATGTCCACATACGTCTTTAGTGCACCAAATACACGTGGACTTCCGCTAATTTTTTTTCATTTATTTTCCATTTGAAGGAAGTAAACTCTCTGATTTTTTTTGCATGTACTCCAATCATAATTCTGTATCAAAAAATGCATTTCATTAGTTTTTGTCGAATTTGGACTTCCGCCCTTTGTACACCAAGTGGAAGATATATTGTAAACATTTTGAATTTCAACACATAACAAGAGAGAAAAACCGAATAATAAAGGAGGTACACCTAAAAAAATACCTTCTTTTATGGACTTATTGAATCTGATTCCACTGGTTTGATTCTGATGACAGGATGGTGTTCGAATAACTTTTGGCGGGAAACATTTAGTTTCCGGTTTTCGAAGCTTATAGCCAGTTTTCTTGAAAGATTTTACGAAGTTGCTGTACACTTCAACTTCCGATTGAAATGTGATAAAATATGTGTAGCGATAATTTTAGGCTTATTATTAATTATAATACAAACGAAACCAGTGACATTTTGTATGAAATGAAAACCTCAGGACTAGTTTTACAAAAAACTATGAAGCGAGTTTGTACCAAAACTTTTACTATGTGTTTACATTAAAGAATTGAAAATATCCATAGTTTTTTTTTTGTGGACGATCGATCCCAGTTGTCCATTGATCCTTTTCGGCTCATTTGAGTCAAATAAAATTAAAACTGCCTCAAAACTCTAGTGGGAAATGATAAAGTCCTCGAGCTAGGGAAAACGAGATCATCACCTTTCAGCATGCAGAGAGTTACCTATCTAAGAGATAGCCGTAGTAGGTCAATCACTTAAGGGTCTTTATCACTGAAAAAAAAGAACTCTGAAACGATTTTTTTTTCTGATTGATGAAGGCATGTATGAGTGTATACAGATAAAAATACCAAAAAAAAAATTATTCGAAATCGGATTTTTCGAAATAGAGCACTCCGGTCAAAAATATTTAAAAATTACTAGCGATTTTTTTAGAAAAATTCTAACTACACCACTGGATTTGTGACATTTTCGTATGGTTCATATGTAAATTACGTTGAAATGCGTCAATCAATAAAAAAGTTATAAGGGAATGGAATTTGAGAAATATGCCGTTTAATCAACCCACCAATTCAATTTCAAAACTTTTATCAGAACTTTACTACACCACTGGATTCAGGGAGTCTTGAAATATCACTGACTGTAATTTCATAAAAATCTGTTGAAAGATAAAAAAATTAATTTTTTTATGTAAAATGACAATTTTCCTGAAATTCCTTTAACATATTTTTCAAATTTTATTATCTTATTATTTTCTTATCTATGAAAACATTTCGATGAAACCAATGATATATCAAGACCTCCTGAATACAGTGGTGTATTCCGAATATTGATAAAAGTTCTGAAATTGAATTGGTGAGTTGATTAAACGGCATATTTTTCAAATTTCATTCCCTTATAACTTTTTTATTAATTGACGCGTATTAACGTAATTCACAATGAAACCATTTGAAAATGTCTCGAATCCAGTGGTGTAGTCTGATTTTTTCTAAAAAAATTGCTAGTAATTTTTTTTTATTTTTGACCTTGAAAAATCGGATTAGTTGGCCTTGGAAATAGAGATTTATTGTATAAATTTGGTGTCCTAATAGACTTTTTGAATGTCTACCAAATGAAAAAAAATAAATCATTCCAATCGGTTGGAAAATGTAGATTTTATAAGGGTGCTCTGGTCTTAATTAAATTGCATTTAATAATTTGGAAAATTGTTCCGTTATCGTATTCTTATCATAATTATGAATATTGAATACTCAAATTACAAGTAATTATAACTATAAAAATCAATAAAGTTTGTAATCAATATTGCAAAACACAAACAGGAGGTAATAGCAAATATATTGGACAAAGATATTGGTTTTATATTTCAAACATATCGAAGAAAAATCCCTAAATTCTTACCTCACAAGATCTATACTAATTTAATCAGCACCATAATTTCAGAACATGAATTGCAGTGTATTTTCATTGTTCGATCTGCAGGAAAATTAACTACTAAAAACTGAAAGGGAATCGTAGATAAGTGCATAATGATGTTTCATTCCATTCCATTCATTGAGAAACTTGTGAAAAAAAGAATAATGGCTTTTCTGAATAAGCACAGTATTATTAACCCTACTCAATTTCTTCAGAATGTTTATCTGAAACTCAACGATAGAGAAATAGCAGCAGCGGTTTTTTGTGACCTGAAAAAAGCCTTTGATTGTGTCAACCACGAAGTTTTGTTGCAAACATTGGAAATACACTGTTTTAGAGATGTTGTTCTAAAATGGTTTAAATCGTACTTAACTGGGAGAACACAAAGCGTGTCTCTTCGAGGAAACTTATCGGACAAGTTGGAAATTAAATGTGGAGTACCTCATGGATCAGTTCTGGGCCCGACTCTGTTCCTAATCTATATTAATGATTTAGCCTCAAATAATATTACGGGAAAGTTTGCAGACGACACCACAATATTTTGGCATGGTGAAAACGAAACAGCATACAATGATAAAAAATTATATTGACAAGGTGAAAGGTTGGTGTGACGCTAATATGTTATCCTTTAATATCTCAAAAACAAACATCCTCACTTTCAAATGTGACCTGCAACAGCTTCATCTAGGAAATCAAGTCATTAACTCCAAGTCAGAAACTAAATTCCTAGGTTTGCATATTGATGATAAATTGAAATTTGTGGGAACTGGGTGAAAATATGGCAAAAAGCGTGTATTACGCTCTAGTCGACTCCCACTTAAGATATGGCATTTGTTTCTGGGGGACTTGTAGTCAGTATTCATTCAGTATGTTGTTTGCCGTGCAAAAAAGAGCAATAAGATATATGTGCAAAGCTGAGTGTTGCGATTCTTGTACACCCCTATTCGTCAGAAATAAAATTTTACCACTTCCTTGCATTTTGATCTTAGAAACAGTTTGGCTAGCCAAAGTAAATTCAATAATGAAATTCATAAGGTTGCACAATATACCACTAGACAGACATTCAATATGGCCTTACCCATTCCAAGATCGACTCTGATCAAAAACTCCATAATTTATAATGGGAAAAAATTACATAATCATTTTCCCAAGGAAATTAAAATCAGAGAAAATAAAAAAAAATCTAAATTCCGTAATAAAGCTATTACTGAAAAAAGCTTTTTATTCATTAGAAGAGTTCCATGCTGAAAACCTTTAATCAAATTCAGATTTCAAACTCAACAAGTTTGTGTAGAACTAGTTTTCACTGTGATAAAGGTGGCGATAAAGGTGGTGTTTATAAGAGCTAAATTTTCGTTTTAGCTGCTGACCAGCACAGTAATTGTGATCCTTGCTTGTATGTATACACCAAATTTTATTTCATTTTATGACTTGTGTGCTTTATATATGCAACATTTTTAATACCTACTTGTCTATTTTTGTACCCTTATTTATACATAGAGTTATATAAATATATTTTCAAAGACTGTCAATAAGATCTAGTATTTTTCAGACCATAAAGCATATTTTGATTGATTGAAACCAATTTTATGAATAAAGGTATATTTTTCATCACAGTGTTATAAAATTAGTCAATTAATAGGAAGTGATTAAATATTAATAATATCCGTTTATAAAGTTCTTTCTAATTCTATGTCATAGCTGGTCAACTGTACTATAACTATCGTCTTTTCGCGCGGATTGTAGTTGGAAAAATGTCAGTCAAACTTTCTGAATATCGACAGTTGAACACCAGCCTGTAACTCCCTACCTACTTTCTTTCCATTCACAACCAAAATCACTGGGGTTTCTACACGTATCAGTCTAAATTTGTAGTCCTGAAATAAAAATATATGAAATATTATTCAAATGAAAGATATGAGTAGGAGTGAATCAATTTAACAAATTAGTTTGATATAGCATTCTTAATTTTTCAGTTAATAATTTCAATGAAATATTTGAGTAAATCAATAAACACAATGATTGATTTAATATTTACACTAAATTACAAAATGGAAGCGAGGTTTTACAACAAACTGCTCATCGTACCTCACTCGACAAAGTACTGCGTTCAATTCAAACAGGGCCGGAGAAAGCCAGCATTGGGCCCGAGGCAGAATATGCAGGTGGGCCCCTACCTCCTTCCCTTTTCTATTTATACCTTTATTTTTCGAAGTTTGATTTTTGTTGAAGTTTTTTTCTTAATTTGATATGATTTGTTTGGGTATTTAACCTTCCACAATCTGACAATAAAAAAATGTTAATCCAAGGAAGTATGTACAAGTGTAGAAGGGCAAATTAATTAATTAGGCCGATAAGTTACTGCGTTCATAAGACTGTTGTCTTGAATGAAACTATGATTTTTATTAGTAACGTATCCTACACTGAATTTGCCTATCTGAAAAAAAGTTGAGAATGACGTTTTGGAAACTGTTTCAATCTCCGTTATCAAAACTTGCTGAAAAAACCCTGAAAACTGTATTTGAATTCAAATACCTATTCAAATACATATTTCAGCGATTTTTTTAGCAAGTTTTTTTAACGGAGACAGATACAGTCGCCGAAACGTTAACGTTTTTCGAAAAAGAGGACATTTGCCACCCCTGCCTCCCCTATCTGGGCCAGCATTCAAATGCTGAAGTGAATAATATTCGCGCCGCGCCGTTCGAAACGTGACGCGACACTTTGCCCCAGTGCGCGGACATCAGCTAAATAACGCTTCGTCTCGCGACGCTTCGTTGCCGATTTTCTCACCACGGCTCGGGAGATTAAGTCGGCTGTTATATAACAGACTCTAGTACCATGAATAACTATTACATATAGCCACTGATCACCTTTTATCAAATAGAACAAAAAGAAAAAATAATAGTTCTTATATAAGCGCGAATATGCCGTTTATGCAAAAATGAAGCTATTTTTTCCGTGACGGTTCCTGAATAAGTTAAAGTTCTATAATTATTGTCAAGGTTCCTCAAAGTGGGGTACACTTCCTGGATAGCCTTTCTATGTAGTTTTTTAGGTAAACCCAATAATAATCACCACTATGCTATTTACTAAAGCAAAACTTAAGAGTAGCATATAAAACAGATAACACACTGGGAAGGTTTATCAAGAATAATATAGATAAAACGCAGAACTCTGAAAAATCAGGGGTTTATAAATTGAATTGTGGATCTTGCTCCAAAGTATATATCGGCCAGACAGGTAGACCATTTAAAAGCCGCATACGTGAACACGTATGAATTATGTAAACAATAAAACACACTCATCATATGCCAATCATATTTTGGAGGAAGGCCATGACTTCGATGAAAACTTCGAAATTCTTCATGTGGAAAATAAGGGCATTAGGCTTAATTATTTAGAATTCTTCGAAATTAATAAATCGAAAAATTCATCTTGTTTATTAAATGATCAACTGGACCTGAACGGTTCCCCTTTGTTAAATTTGTTCAATTGGGCGGTGGTTGTGTTTTGAGATTTCCAGGTAGGTTCATTGTTATGTCAATTTTATAAGTTGTATGAGTCTAGGTATTAGCGATAATTATAGGTAGTCCCTAATTATGTTAATGAATAAGAAAGGTATTTAAGTAATTTCAATGAAGAATAGTTTAATGTACTACATTCGCTTGAAAAAGATACTGTGTATCGAAACATGTCGCAAAGACAATAAATATTGTGGAAATTTTAATCGTTTTTTACCTTAGTGTCATTTTCTCTTTCGTATTGAAAATAATTCTGGTACAGCCAAAACTCGTATATGAATCCAATTATTTCTACTATTACATCTTCAAGATATACAGTCATCAGTACATATTATTATGTAAGTACTTACGATTTCTTGATAAACAAAATCAACGTCAGTCACATACGGTTCTGGAATAGCTACGGAATCTCCAATTATGACACCTTTTCCATCTGCTAAATTGAAAATCGTTACCACCACACACGTACCGCCTTTATCCACCATACAGAAAGTACTAAAACAAAAAGATGTCATCCTCAGATTGAAGCTCCACTTTCCAATTCGAACACAAAATGAGATTTCAGTCAGTGGAGTTCATAAGAAAGATGGTAGGATTTCCCGGTTTGGAATCTTTGAAAGTTTTAATTTGGGTATTCATAGTAGGAGAAGAAATAGTATGGTTCACCTTTAAAGCAATTTTTTTTGTAAACATGCCTAGTGCCTTTTCGTGAGCAGGTACGAAATGGAAGCCAAAGAAATGTCAGTATTTCCCTAGAATAATGGCTCAGGTAAGTGGATGATGTTTTTGCAATATTCAATAACAAAAAATCGGATATTGAGGATTTCCATCAATACATTTCGGATATTTTCAGAAAAGAAAGTAGCACTCACAGGTGTATACCTGACAGTCCACATCACTCTGGAAAAGGCGACAATGAAAGAAATAGCAGGTAGTAACGGTTTCTCGAGGGTTATTCTAGATAATATTATAAGGAAGAAAAAGTTTAGGTCAAGAATGAACAAAATCTCGACTTTTAGAAATGATAAAAACCAAGATTAATATATCTCAGAACCATTCTGCGGACTTAGAAAATCTTACTTCCGAGAAGAACTCAATAAAGCTGAAGAAGCAATGAGAGCAACATACTTTGAATACGGAAGAAAAAAATCAGCAGTCGCCCTTCATGTTTTGGAAAAAAACATTTGATAGACTCAAGTTCATTAAGATTATACTGGGTAGGTAAACAACTGATGTGTGTCCTCTGACTACACACACACAAAGTTAATAAAGATTTTATTTGGTGGAGTTCGACTGTAAGTTTTTTACCTACCCAGTATCATCTCACCTCCACTGTATGTTATGGATCGCCTCCGTTGGATCATTAAGATTAGTTAGACAAGTTAACAACAACAGGCATCTAGATGCCTATGAAAGCTTAGAAATAAATAAACAATATAAAATTATGAATAACGATAGTGGACCAATACCTAATAGTTTACTGTATAGCTTGTTAGAATAATAATTGTTTGTTATCACATTAATAATTAGCATATCCATTCAATTCAACATTTACCTTATTAGTAGATAAGGGAATATTATGAAATTAACTTAAAACAATCAAGACGCAGGTATCTAGCAGAGATATCTATATGTATAAATAAGGACAACTCTGTAGGTATATTTAGTTTAATCTTCCTCTTGAAGATGATCACTTGGTGATTGAAACATGGGTCGAGGTGTTAAAAATATCACTTTGGTGTTGGGATAAACCTGCAGTATATTAAATACCCAAATTACTCAATTTCCTTACATCCTCAAGTGTGAATATATCCGCAAAGTTCTTGCACACCAAAATCATAGTTTCTCCTTATGAATTTCGTTGACAAATAAACCTAGATACCACTAAGTGATTCGGAATGAATAATAATAATAAAGATGGGTTTCTCTGTTTCAAGCCAAATTCTAGTCGACAATGGGCCATTTTAGCTCCTCTGCGAATATCAGAAGTTCATCAATTTTGTCCCACTGATTAGATGTTCACTGTTCACTCTTTCTTTAGGTTTCAATCTGTTTTATTTCTTTAATATTTTATCACCTTTTCGAAAAGGTAGGAAACGTTTGAAAAAAAAAAAGTTACTCCTAAGTGGTGATTTAATGAAGATGGAGTTATGTAATCAGGTATAAATAAGTTATTAGGTGACGTTATCAAGAGAGAAAATTAATGTTGAATCTCAATGTTTCATCAAACTTGGTTTATTACTACGAATTTCAATACTCACAAGGGTACTGTATCTTCATTTCGAACAGAGCATACAACTTTTCCTAGTACGACTCTTTCTTCATTCATTCCAGGTTTCAAATCTACAAGACTCGCTTCACTCAGGTTTACTTTTTGTCCAGCAGATGAGGTATAGCTTCCACCGCTGTAAGGACCAAGTAACTTTGAATCTATTGACTGAAAAAAAAAAAAACAGATTTGTGAACATAAAAAAACACTTTTAAATTCAACAAATATCAGTCATGTTTGGCATCTTCTTTGAGAACATACGGAAGATTACAGCAACGGTTTCTCATATTTAATGGGTTCATGTAATATTTGCAGATGATAAAGATGAGATTTATTTAAAATGAGTTTGACTGGGGATGAATAGACAACATAGAAATTTGAATTGAAAAACAGCTATGTAAAGCATAAGTGATTGGAATGGAATATCATGAAATAAGAAAAACGAAATATTTTGCTTTCATTCTTTTCCAATATGTTCTAAGATGAATACCGCAAGGTTCATTATCTAGGCCACGCCTTCATCTGTCAGTGATATTGAATATTGTTCATACCTTTGAGATTTCATTATATTACCTGTAAAATTTGATGTAATCTCTTGGCCTTCATCTTCCCAGAGGTGGAGACAAGCTCTTTGATGTCACAAAGATATTTGACTAGCTGTTTCTTCTTGATTTTTGGAGGTTCCCATGTGGGATCATACAGTGATGCTTCGTTGAAAGAATCAAGAGCTAATTTAAATTCTTCTTCATATTTTAAAGTCTAAGGAAAATTGGAAAATGATCTAAATAACACAAAAACATTCATTACTCACTATTCCTTTGTTATAGTGTAAATCAGGTGTACTCTTGGCCACAAAATCTTTCTCCTGAAATGAATAAAATAATACTATAATACATATTTTTTTTGTCGCCTTGTGGATGATAACAATATTGGAATTAGAGGGCAAACACATTATTTCTCTGTAGCAGGTTTTGTTTGGTACTAAACGGTCATGTTGATTGAAAATTGATTATTTTTTCAGATAAGCTAAGAGCTTTTTTGTGGGAAAGGCCCTACTTCTATCCACTAACAAAATAATACTAGATAATAATATCAAGTTAATTTTCATCGACTGAAATTCAATAATAATAGAGAGGAATCATTGTGAATGTTGAGATCATAATGGGCTCAGTAGGACTGAATGTTTAACATTTTTTTTCATACTAATCCTCTTAGAAAGACTTTGGTAGTGGGACAACCTTCATACGAGCGCAGCCGTCTTAAACGCACCACTGTACACCTTGACAAAGCGAGCGTTCGCTGGGTTCACCGCGTGACGTAGTCGAGAGAGATCTAGCGTGGAGATAAGCATTCCCCAGTAGAGCGCGCTTATGAGAACAATAATGATGTTTGAAAAATAGATCGTTTAGTAAAAGAAAAAACATATACAGGGTGTACCAACATAACATCACAGAAAAATCAGCTTGTTAAAAAATCATATTGTGAACAGGGTGTCTCAAAACACTCACCAATTAGGAGAAAAAACAACCGACATCATTTAAGAGAAAAAACATGGCGCTCGCTTGCCAAATGCTATACCGGGTGTACCAACATAAGATTTAAGGGAAAAAAAACATGGCCGCCTCTGTCAATTGTCAAATGTCAGGTGGGAAAATGAATCAAAGAAAAAATGCATCATTGGGGGTATGGGGATTCAAAATGTTTTCGTGATAGTGCCCATAATTTTTAACGTATGTACCAACAGAAGACAGGAGATGGGAGATAGGAGACAGACAGGCAGACTGACAGATATTCAGTTTGATCGAACCAAAACGAACTAACCTCATAAAAAGTCTATTTTAGTCGCATTTTTGGTTGTTTTAGCGTATCAAATTTTAGCTGTTTTCTCGAACGCGATAAACGCTTAATGTGGTCGCATTTTGGCGTTTCAAAATTACTCAAAATACGCGTTTTTTCGTTAGAAAAAACGACTAAAATTTGAAACGCTAAAACACGTAAAAATGCGACCACATTAAGCGTTTATCGCGTTCGAAAAAACAGCTAAAATTTGATACGCTAAAACAAGCAAAAATGCGACTAAAATAGACTTTTTGTAAGGTTAGTTCGTTTTGGTTCGATCAAACTGAATATCTGTCAGTCTGCCTGTCTGTCTCCTATCTCCCATCTCCTGTCTCCTGTTGGTACATACGTTAAAAATGATGGGCACCATCACGAAAACATTTTGAATCCCCATACCCCCAATGATGCATTTTTTCTTTGGTTCATTTTCCCACCTAACATTTGACAATTGACAGAGGCGGCCATATTTTTTTCCCTTAAATCTTATGTTGGTACACGCGGTATAGCATTTGGCAAGCGGGCGCCATGTTTTTTTCTCTTAAATGATGTCGGTTGTTTTTCTCCTAATTGGTGAGTGTTTTGAGACACTTTGTGCACAATATGATTTTTTAACAAGCTGTTTTTTCTGTGATGTTATGTTGGTACACCCTGTATATGTTTTTTTCTATTACTAAACCATCTATTTTTCAAACATTATTATTGTTCTCATAAGCGCGCTCTACTGGGGAAATCTTATCTCCACGCTAGATCTCTCTCGACTACGTCACGCGGTGAACCCAGCGAACGCTCGCTTTGTCAAGGTGCACAGTGGCGCGTTTAAGACGGCTGCGCTCGTATGAAGGTTGTCCCACTACTGACTTGAAAATGTAAAATCGAAAGGTTCATCCAGTTTAGTTTGAAATCACATCTCTAATATGGTATCCACAATCGTAGGAATTTATGTGGAAATAATTGAGTTTTCTCGTATTTAGATTACGATAAGAGGGATATTGTGAACATACTTGATCATTTTAATTATATCTTTTCATACATAAAGCCTGTTTTCTGTATACTAGAATTACCCTTTCTTGAATAAAGGAGTGATTTTTGTCCACTTTACCAAGGCATAAGGTTAATATAGTTATGTTAAATATATTTTTGTGTTTTTCATTTAATCTTCACAAAACTTACTTACTGCCTGAGAATAGGCACCCAAACACTTCTTGAGGATGTTGGGATTTTGCTGTATACCAAAAAATGATGAAAGATGAGCATTGCCCAATATTGCCCAAGACAATCCATCTTGAGGATCTAACTGAACAGCCTCCTTGGCATATTCCAGACCCTTCTCAATGTTTTTTATCCTTTCTTCGCGACTTTTGGATTCTTCTTGTCTCGCAAGCATTGAAAGATTTCTTAATGAATGTTTGTTCCTTTGCTAAAAATTTATTAGACTATTAGTTAGATAACAAATCACATTAAAGGTGAGTTGACAATTTATTTGTGAAGAATTATCAAGTGATTAATTATTAATTTTCAACTGGGTCTTCTTAACAAATGTTTAAGTAAGTCAAGAAGTATTTCAATAGATTTACACAAACAGCGACAGAAAATTTGCAAATATTTTTACAAAGCTAGTTTTTGCTGTTTGTTAGTTGGATGCCAAAACTGATTCTTGGAAATGCAAAATGAAACTTTTGATAGCCTAGTTGTGAGTGTTATGTTCAGTTGTGTTGCCGTGTGGGGTCTTAGATATGCTGAAATGTTGGAGCGTGTTCAGATGGTTTTCCTCAAAAGAATCTTACTGTTGCCTATTACGTCACCTGACTTTGTGGTTAGGCTAGAAACTGGTCGAGTGAAATTGATTTACAATGTCCTAAAACAACGTTGGATAACCAGAATACTGAACATGGATGAAACTCGATTACCTAAGATCTGACTTGACAACTGTGACGAAAAGTTCAACTGGACACTTCAATTGAAAAATCTCTTCACTTCTTTAAATTTACCCGAAATTTGGTCCCAAATTGAACGTGGTTCCATAACAAGTCATAAAAAAATTATATTACTCAAATTCCAGGAAAAACTATTTCAACAAGATGTTTCACTCTCAAGCCGTGCTACGTTTCTTTCTCTCCATTGCTTTTTCAGAGTCAGCAGGTCAAACCAAGATTTCTTAAGTCTCAATTTACCCATTCAAGTCAAAAGACCCATTGCATAACTCCGTCTTTGTAATAAATACATTATTAAATTCACACTGAATGGCTCCACATATAACAGATCCGAGGAAAATTTGTACAACATGTGACATGAACGAGCTAGAAACTATAGAACATTTTTGTTTGAGTGTCCAATTCATTGTGCAATGAAACCCCAAAATTCCGACTCGCTAATCAGTTTTTCAGTATTATAATGCGTTTTCTTCAATCGCCTTTTCTGAAAATGAACTATTCGAGTACAAAATAAGAAAGCTGAATTTTCTTGGTAATATTACCCCAAAATCTGCCAATGTCATAACTAACTATATCTGGAACGTCTTGAGGCTCCGATCTTTTGTGATGAATGAATGAGTTTACTTACAATAATATGTACTTTACTTCAATATTCTGTTCTTTCTCTTGCTGACCTGTATTCTTATCTGTTTGTTCTTATTTTTTTTTTCTTTTCTAGGTAAATGTTTAGTAACAATAATAATAGTGATCTATGTTAACGCCTGTATTTTCGAATCCTTGCTATGAACTGTATGTTTTTGAAGCAATAAATGTATTCTATTCTATTCTAGTGGGATGCAAGGTTGGATGTAACAACTAAACAAAATGAGAGTCTACCACCCCAATGATGGTGCGTTCATATACAGTGAGTTTCAAAAGTTTTCACCATTGGGGAAACTTTTTAATTGTTGATTTTTCAGAAAATTTTATTATTCATAAATATTGGTGCATTGTGAAATACTTGTATTTGAGTTATCAAAATTCTCAATTTCCAAACGGTGTTCGGGGGAGAACAAAAAATCAAGTCTAAACTACCCTGGCTGTGATTCCAAATTGGAATAATGTTTTCAATATTCTACAGCGTCTTTGAATAAACTTTTTTGATAATGTCAAACATAAGGGTAGTTACACTTCTCTACAAATTCTCTCATGTACGTCGTTTGGAAATTTTGAATTTTGATACCTCAAATACAAGTATTTCACAATGCACCAATTTTTATGATGGATAACATTTTCTGACAAATCAAGATTAAAAAAAGGTGAAAGACTGAAATACAAAATCGACATGTTCAAGCTTTACCTCTGAAAATAATTTTGGAATTGGAATTTATTGAGATTCAAAAAAAAATTTACATCAATTGTTACAAAACATTTTTGTGATTCCACCTCAGGAGACAAGAGACCCACCTAAGCAATTGATATGCTTGTGTTGTGGCGTTACTGGATCCCAGCGTGGAGTAGTGTTGCCAGACGAAATTTTTGAAAATCTTCAGACAACTCGACTAAAAATCCCTAAAATTCCTCAAAATAGAATACGGTGATGTGCGCATGCGTCGAAAATAAAGACAGCTGAATTTTCACTAAGCGCATGCGCGAAAACCAAGGTTACGAAATGTTCGATGCAAAATTTAAATATTTTACTGGTTCTATAAATATCTTTTTTTAAACTACGAAGTAATATATGAACAAAATAACTTTTATAACTTTTTCCTTATGGATATCAGGTACATTAGTATTAACAAACGTTTGCATATAAATAAACTGAAAGGACTAGACATTCCAATAGAAAGTGAATTAATCCGACAAAATAATGAAACCTAATAGATAGCCAAATTTTTACTATACGCATGCGCAAAAACCAAGGTTACGAAATATTCAATGCAAAATTTCTATATTTTCCTGGTTTCAACTGCGAAGTAATACATAAAATATTGAATTTATTATTTCTTTCCGTCACTGGTAGCTACCGTTAAATAATAAATAAACTGAAAGTATCTAGCACATTTTCCAAATAAGAGCAAATCAATCAGACAAAATTACAAATCCCAATGAATAAACCTAATACAAAAACAAATATTACATTAAAATATATTCAGGTATTTGTTCCTGATTATCCTGCCTTATTATATTATTGAATGAATCAAAGTTATTAGTTTAGTATACTTTTCGAATAAATGAATATTTGGAACCTTTGGTGCGAATACAACTCAAGATTTAGAAGATACCCAAAACACCAAAACTCGTCACTTTCAGTAGACACGCGTTTCGTATAGCTCTTGAGAATTCCAATTTTGTTGGCGATAGGCACATCGAGTGACAGTGACGTAGTTTCAATCAATTATATGTTTTATGGTTGGAAATCAAGGTGATCAACGAGATTTAACTCCATTCCATAACTCAAATATTGGTTTGATAGGTGCTACTAGTTTTTCTTCAGATTTCATTGATTTTCAATCCGAAATCCCCATATCTTCAAACATTCGACAATTTCTTTAAATCTAAGGAAATTTCTTTGCACATGACAACGCCGTGGACTAAATGAACTAAATACCTAAATAATTGGCAGTACAGATAATTGAAACTTACAGTATATGGATGCAGAGGTAAATTGGAAGCGATTGAAAGAGAGTGATAGAGAATCATACAGAGAAAGAGAAGTAGGGATAGAAGAGAAGGAGAAAGAGAGAAAATGAGAGAGGGATTGAGACAGAGGGATAGGGAGAGAGAAAGATATAGGAGAGAGAAAGAGAGATAACAAAACGAGAGATATGGACGTTGGGGTTAGATGTTATTTTTGTGCTTAGATTTGGAGAAATGGAAAGACAGATTTTATTATTCTGTTTTCTAAAAACAAAGTCTTATATATTCATATTGAAATATAAAGTTTTTGATTGAAGTTGTATATTTAGATAGACGATATAGATTTTTTACGCATAAGGCAAGTAGTTATAAAGTTTTGGTCCAAAAAAGAAGATAAATCTTTGTGTGTGAGTTTTTCTATAAATTGGTAAAGCAATCGACTCATTTTCGACGGATCTAGTGTGTTTTGTATTAAGGCCATTGAGGGTAACATATCTGTCTTTATTATGGAACATCCATACCAAGCACTGGTAGATATAAAGACCTCTTATATCCAATATTTCCCTATAGAGCTGATTGGTAGAAAAAAGCTTATTTTTTTATATATTATTTTCAATAATGTGTTTTGCACAGACTGAAGTTTCGAGATTGTGTTATTGAATACGCCCCCCCCCCCACTAAGCTGTAATGCAATATCTAATAACCGACTCCGCCAGTGAGTTGTATAACATCAATAGATTTTTTCTATCCAGGATACCTCTTATGATGTAGAATTTATGGATTGGTTGTCTTAACCTTTTTGTAACATGTGCACTATGTTCATCCCATCTTAGATGCTGATCGAGTATAAACTCGTAAGATAATGGAGCGTTTGTATCATGTCATAGATTAATACAATTTCAGAAAGGAGACCACACATTTTTATAGGGAAATTGGCTCCCAGTCGAATCGGCTGAATTTTCGATATGTTGTAGTCCAAGTCATTCCAAACAAAAAGTCCGATTGGCAAAATTTTTCTATAGGCTAGTTTTGATGGTAGAGGGCGTTGAACATTCTCATTTTTTCTCTATTGTTAAACAACAAAAAACGTTACCCTGAATAATTTTCGCTATTCTGAGTAATCAAGATATAAACATTCATCAATATAAGATAATATTAGAAGTATTGTTCATTGGTGACATTACAGATGGTCAATTATACAGTGTGTTCCATCTTGTATGGTCAAACTAATTAATACTTTAAGTTGATGATAAAACTCTTGTTATTAACACGCTTATATTACCTTCACTTGTATGTATGTATGTGTCTATGTAATTAATTCCGGAGACAATGCAATATGACATTTTTGAAATAGAAAAAAATGGTGGATCCAAGATGGCGAACGAGATTTGTGATAATGGTCCGATTCAATTCAAAATTGGTATTATGAAAGGATTTTCGGGGTCAGAGATTATGTTTCTTTCAATATTCATAAATTCAAAATGACGGCTCCAAGATGTTGGATGAAATTTGTGATTGTGGTCAGATTCGATTCAAAATTGGTATGTGGGGGTTTTTTAGGTCATGTTTCAAATTTTTTGTCAAAAATCTATAAATTAAGATGGCGGCTCCAAGATGGCGGACGATTTTTGTCATTATGATCTGATTCGATTCAAAATTAGTGTGCGAGGGTTTTCGGGGTCAAAATTCATGAATTCAAGATGGCAACCCAAAATGGTGGCCGAGTTTCGTGATTACGGTCAGATTCAATTAAAAATTGGGATGAGGGAGTTTTCGGGGTTGGAGATATAGATTTTTCAGTCATAAAAAAATATTATGTAGTTTAAAAATACTAAAGAACACGCTTTACTTCCAAAATGGAATAAAAAGTAAAAAATAATTGACAATTCAATGTAAAAAAAGCATAGGGTGCTTGACGAAGTTCTTTTGAGCTCTTAGACGCTCAGTATTGTTATATTAAACTAAAAAATATGAGAATGTAGATCGGAAGCACGCACGCTTTTTTTACATTTGAGTAATTCAATTGTCAAATATTTTTTACTATTCAGTCCATGTTGGAAGTAAAGTGTATTCTTTAGTATTTTTAAACTACATAATTTTTTCTGCAGTTGGGATGCAATGTTTTCATATTATCCAGTAGCCCATTCTCGAACAATTTTCAAAACGAATCTGGACTATAATATTTTCATAATGCGTTAAAGTTCAATTTCCTGAGTACTGTTGTCATATCTTTAAAAACGAAAGTTAATCAGACAACAGGATACAGAATAAGAATGTATTGCCTCATATACAGGGCGATGCGAAAAAAATTGGGTTGGATGGTGGTACGCATTATTTTAAAATAAAATGTTATTTATAATTATATGTACATATATTTTTGAATTTTTCAAACATCTGCGTAACCTTCATTCACCTCTCTACTACTATTGATTGTCTCTGAATCAGTTGGATGTTACGAATTTTTGTTCGAAATAAGTCCATTTGAAGATGCCTACCGTAAAAATCCCTGACGTTACAATGATAGATTTAGAAAGAAAATTTTTCTAAGGCCGTCTTATTGACATATTTTCAATATTTCTTATTCTTCCTCATGCCTTCAAATTATACAGGATGGTCAAAGATATTTTTCAGTATCAAACTTTTCAGATTTAACTTTCGCTTTCATATATTTTTCGACTATGTGATGTGGCATTCGCTGTAGAATGGGATTCTTAAACATTTTTTCATTGTAGATTCCTAAAGCGAATTGTAACCATTTTCGAATTATTGAACTTTAAAAATTGTGAGCTGGAACATACTGTATAATTGACCAAAGAACAACAGCTAAATAGTATATTGATGAATGTTTACATCTAGATTACTCAGAATACTGATCATTATCCAGGATAACGTTTCGTGTTGTTCAACAATGGAGAACAAATGGGCCTCTAGCGCCAAAACTAGCCTAAAGAAAATGTTGTGCCCTTTGGACTTTTTGTTTGGAATGACCTTGACTACAACATATCAAAAATTCAGCCGATTCGACAGGGGGCCACTTTCCCTATTAAAGTGTGCGGTATCCTTTATTGAGAAAGCTCTTGATGATTTTTTTCCTTTGCATGAATTTACCTCATGACAAATAAATTTGTTCATTTAAATCTGAAATAAATCAATTAATCGTAAATAAAGTAGAGTTTACTACTGGCAATAACAGCTATTATTCTCTAGGAATGTTACTCCTTCACCATTCCTCGAGAATAATAGCTATCATTATTGACTCGTGGACCTACAAAGTATTAAACATATATGTATTTGACAGACCTCTTTAAGAGCCCCTTCGAAGCAGTTGACTGCTTTTCTAAGTTCATCGTTCTTCCAGTAGCACTCCCCTAATTCATTCCAGGCATCCAACAGCTTAGGATCTAACTTAATAGACTTTGATAATAAACTTTCAGCGTCTTTGTCGTAAGTAGGAACAACATTCAATAATTTTCCTTTGAGATAGTTGTACTTTGCTCTATCAGCATCCACAATTAAGTGTTCATGTTCATTGAAAATACTCAATGATTCGCAAAGGAGTTTTTTGATTTCTTCGGTTTTCTTGATGGCTTCCTCAATTTGGTGATTCTCAAAATATCTGTCTCTAAATGAATAAACGGCATCGACCCTACCCTATGACGGAATCAAGTTATTAAAAATTATAAAACCACTCCTTATAAAGGCAAATTGTTTTTCAGTAGGTGTGAAGCACACCTATGCGCCTCTTTTTGGTGATTTCTGTACTTACACTGAGGAAATTGATTAAATTTTCGTGCTTTTCTTCGCATTTACAAGTAGAACTTCCGTCGCTAACTGAATCCATTTCTTGTTCTTTATTATTTTCATCGGATCACCATACACATTTCACCTTTGTTGTTCTTTGATTGTAGGTTAGGTTACTGTTTTCAGTGTTTTCACATAATGTCAGCTGTCGCTGTCAATTTCAAGGTCAAATGTGGAGAGCATAGGCCACAAACCTCATAAAAGAGGTCTGTAGCATAGGTACAGTATAGGCTAAAAGCAGACTGCTAAAAGCCTTATAAGCCGTTTTCACAAAACTATATCCCAGAATATAGTTCTGTGGCCGTTTTCGATTGGCGTTTGGTTCTGGTAGTGGTTGACATAAAAATGACAGCAGCGTACTTTCTGGTACTGTTAATGACGTCATTGTGAATAATGAAACGAATGTGTTGATTGATTACCGCAACCACTAACCAGTTAGTTAGTGGTTGACGTCATTAACAGTACCAGAAGGTAAACTGCTGTCATTTTTATGTCAACCGCTACTAGAACCAAACGACAATCGAAAACGGCTATTCGGTGGTATAGGCCTCAGAGCCTATTTATTGCTTCCAGACAAAAAAAAAGAGCTACCGTGAGCATTTGCCTCCGAAAGTCAAAAAGGGGTTGCATAATAAAAGACAATAGAGATGCCTTCTCCATCCTTGTCTTGAAATCAACAACTTTGTTTATTTACAAGCGAGGGCCTTATACATGTTAAGTTCGTATTCATTCGGGTAGTTTCGTGTATGCCCGCTAATTTCATTCGGAACAAGTTGTCATTTTTCGTTTGAATTATGGTCCTTCTTACTCTAAATGTAATCAAACAGTCCATAACATTTAACCACCCCTCTCGTCCACAAATTGTATAGAAAAGAATAGTTCATGTTCACTTCGAAACAGTTATTTGTGTAAGTATTTGCAAGGCATCTATGTATTTCATTACTCCGAAGAATAGTCAGTAATTTATAATTATATTTTTTGGATTAGCTGCGTTTCCGCTAGATGGCGCTAAAAATTTAAGCACGAAACAATATTATGGTGATCAGCTGCTATATTCCATAAGATATATATATATATATATATATATATATATATATATATATATATATGGTGTTTAATTTCAGTCTCGTTCAAATTTGAATGAAGTACCTACTCGAGATGTCGAAAGTTGAATTTAGTTTTTCAGACTTTTTTCTACAACGGCATTGCCTTGCCTTGCATAACTCTTTGTTTTTTAATAGAAAATAATGCAAAGAAACTTTGTATTTGGTACTGATAGTACATTCAGCATTGCTCCTCTGAGCAAACAAGCTTAGTAATGGAACTTTTGACTTCTGCTGACATTTCAAGTTGGCTTATTCTGAAACTATGAACACCAAAGGATATCACTGAGCTCAATTTATTTTCCAAAAATCGACTAATAAAGACATAACAACTGAAATACATTACACTACCGCTTATGGCAAAAAACACCTGATCTACTTTTTATCAGTTCAACTAGATAGTTATAGATGTCGCACCCTTCGCGCAGACTGCAAATTGTATTTTTTGTTATGAATCCAGTCCGTCTGGAGATACACTACCGCTCATAGTAAGAAATATGGGATCTTCTATTTATCAGGTCAATTTCCACGCAGAATGCGAATGAAGAAAATGTTGATCAATTTACAGATTCCACTTTTAGCGCCACTCTACAGTAATTTGGTCTCCGCCTCTTTCCTACAGATGGCGATGTATCACTGCGGCTTTATGAATTCAAGAACGATAGAATGAAGGCAAAATGAGAAATGAACACAAATAAGCAATAGGCAGTCGCTGACGGTAAGTGTAGGCGCAAGCTCGCAGGACTAGCTTTAGTCTGCTCTGCATTGTTATATTTATTTGCCTTTACCTGTTCTGGTCAAGTGTGCACCTTGTGTTTTCAGTGCAGTTTCTGTTTTATTGTTGTGTTGATCGTGCAATTCCAGATGTAAACAGGGAAATCGAGAATGTGTAGCTAATATTCCTATTGCCTTCAGTCTTCAGTGCTGGTGCAGTAAAGTGTAACTTTCTGTCATGGAGTTTGTGTTGTGACATTATTCGATTTCAGCTACGGTCGTTTGAGAAAATCCCAGGATTTTGGATTAATCGACTGCTACGAAATGTCTAGCAGGCATAT
Organism: Chrysolina haemoptera; assembly: GCA_958298965.1. Taxonomy (NCBI): domain Eukaryota; kingdom Metazoa; phylum Arthropoda; class Insecta; order Coleoptera; family Chrysomelidae; genus Chrysolina; species Chrysolina haemoptera. Next base: position 1,818,717 of record OY282601.1, on the reverse strand, counting down.
ACCAGCAGATAAGGTATTTATTTAGTGTATTTTTTATTGACAACCGCACCCTTCGCTATGTTATAGTTAGTTGTTTGCAAGACTTCAGAAGGCGACCTAGTTTTTTACCCCACGGAACTTCTTTAGATAACTCGGCGATGTTTCTTCGACTGTCGTCTTTACAATAAGAACAGCTTTCTTTTAATGTTTCGATTGATAAACCTCAATTTTGTTTAATTTAATTAACTGTGATCAACTCTTTGATACCTATGTGATCTGGTGGTGAACGCGAAACAAATGCAGTAAGGGATATTATTTTTTCTTGAGTAGGTATTTGGGGATAAACACCTGATTGTTGATGAAAAATACAAATATTGTTATTAGCAATACAAAGATCCTTCTAAGTAAATTAAATATCCATGTCCTATGAAATTGTGAAGCAAAAATTAATTATGAGTACTACCTCTACCTTCTTTTTCAGTATTATTTTTATTGTCTATATTGTCTGAAGTTCTCTAATTCTATACTCCTCTCACAAAATTATTCAGTTACTTATATATGCAATTCTCTGTTACTTTCTTGCATAGGCAAGGTGCATCTCACAAATTTGGATTATATCTGAATTTTTATGAAATACAATGATTATTCAAAAGTTGGGGGATAAAAGTACAGGTTCAGAGTACATGTTCAAGGCAGAATAAAGAAAAAATGGTCACTAAGGCATCAATATGCCAGCGCGTGACTACACTTCCGAACAAGAATTTGTATAAACAATAATCCGATTTTTCTATATGTGAAAGAGAATAAAAAGAACAAAAATGTATCATTTACGAGAATTAATTATAAAGGTTTACAAAATTATGTGACAATATAGTATTTGGTTCGAAATAAATCTATACTAAACTACATATAGGTCGACATGTCATTAATAAATTCATTAGGATACATTGTTGCATATAATAATAATGATGGATTTAACTTTGAGTTTCCTACCTGATCTGTACTGAGCTATGTAGATTGAATATTAAGTGAATAATCTGTTTTGTATCCTGATATCGACTGTGAAAAGCTATTTCTTGCATTCTTTTCTGAAACGCGCATTTTTGAAATTTCCTGTTTTTATGTGTAAAGGGAGTAAGTTGAATATTTTGGGTGCTACATAGGAAATACATTTCAGAGTTATTCTTTTGCACTTTTTAGGAATCTCTGCTATGATTTGTGAAATTTGTCTAGTGTTATATTTTTCCATACTAACAGACTATTAAATTTCGATCTTTGGAAATATTCGAAAGGACTTTGTATGCATAAAGTTTACTCAATGGAAGTACATGGAAATCTTGGTACAATAGCCGAGAGGGATACTTTTGAGTTTCCTGTAGTATAAGTTTTATAGCCCTTTTCTGTAAAATATCCAAGGGATTGATTGTATTTTGATAGCTACTACCCGCTAATATACCATATTGCAGGATTGATTCAAATAAAGCACGATACACAATCTTCAAGTTCAATTTGTTCATGATATTTCGCAATTTTCGTAATATGAATATACTTCTTCGAAGCTTAGATGCAGTTATTTTTATGTGTTTATCAAATCGCATGCCTGTATCCAAGTTGATTCCTGAGTATTTAATATCTTCAACTACTATCTTTGGTGCACAATTACAAATTGGATTCATATCGCCAATGCAATTATTATTGTGCAAGATTATTTCCTTAAAATTTGGTTTTGTACGGCTGCCTAAAAAAAATGGCAAGCATTTAGTTTTTTTCCAGTTAAGGGTTAGAAGGTTGGTATCGAGCCAATTTTTTATCATTTTCATTGTTTTTAGTTCTTTCCAAGTTTTTCCGTTCACCAAAACGACTGTGTCATCTGCATTTAATATGCATTTGCTGTTTTTATCATGGTCGAGTAAATCGTTGATATATATCAAAAAGAATATGGGTCCCATGACAGTTCCTTGCGGGACTCCAAATTCAATTAGTTGTGTTGAACTAATACTCTCTTGTATTGTTACTTTTTTCGATCTGTTTTTAAATAGCTTTTATCTAAGTTTTGTGCATTTCCGCAAAAACCTAAAATTTCTAGTTTTTGTAAAAGCAGCTCATGGTAACAGTGTCAAAAGCCTTTCACAGATCTAGGACTACACCAGCAGTAGGCAATGAGTTGTCAATATCACCATAGATAGATTTCGATAAAGCTATCATTGCATCTTCTGTGCATAAATTGGTTATTTTTCAAAATTTTATTTTTACTCATGAAACTCATAATCCTCTGCTCTGCTTTTGAGAGGTTTTCTATGAAAACGTGGGAGATTCGTAATTACAAATTATAACAAAAAACAGGTTGGGTCAAAATATCAATCATTTTACCTCGTTTTACCTCCACCCGAAGGTTTTTATCGGTTTTTATCAAAAACATATCTTATCTTCAAAGCACTATAATCAATAGCTAGGAAAGCGTGTATATTTTGAAGTAATGAAAGTGAATCGTGAAAAAAATGTTTCCTAATCGGTATATGATCTTTTTGGAACATTTTTAAAATATTGAGAAATGAAAAAATTTAATGTGAATTTCGATTTTGTCGCATTCATTCGACTCCCACACCCTCTAGAAATAACAAATAAAAAATGTTTCTGACTACTAGTTTTTGTGGATTTTTTTTACTAAAAATATTGAGAAATGAAGTGTTGAATACGTTGAATGTGAATGTTGATTTTGACCCCTTCCCACCACTCTAGAAATAATAATAATAATGAAAAATATGTTTCTGACTTCAATTGCCATCTTGCTGTTTTTTTTTTACAGAAAATTAAGAAAAATTATATGTTGACTTCGTTGAATGTGAATATTGATTTGTGTCATTCATTTTACTCCCCCACCTCTCTAACATAACAAAAAATATGTTTCTGACTATATGAATTTTTGGGGATTTTTTTCACGAAAAATATTGAGAAATGAAGTGTTGAATACAATGAATATGAATGTTGATTTTTTCGCATTTATTTGAACCCTTTCCTCATCTCTAGAAATAATAATAATGAAAAATATATTTTTGACTTTGATTGCCATCTTTTTTCTTTAGAAAATGAAGAAAAATTATGTGGTGAATTCGTTGAAGGTGAATGCTGTTTTGCCGTATTCATTTGACTCCCCCGCCCCTCTAGAAATAACGAAAAACATGTTTCTGACTCTCTCTATTATTTTTTGTGTTTTTTTTCACACATTTTTCATTATTATTATTTCTAGAGTGGAGGAAAGGGGTCAAATGAATGCAACAAAATCAACACTAACATTCAACTTATTCAACACTTCATTTCTCAATATTTAATAAAAAACCATAAAAAATAATAGAGTCAGAAATATTTGTTTCTTATTTCTAGAGGGGTGGGGGAGTCAAATGAATGCGACAAAATCAACATTCACATTCAACGAATTCAACACATTTTTTTTTTCTTTAAAAATAACCCCAGCAAGATGGCAATCGAAGTCAGAAACATATTTTTCATTATTATTATTTCTAGAGTGGAGGAAAGGGGTCAAATGAATGCGACAAAATCACCATTCATATTCAATGTATTAAACACTTTTTTTCTCAATGTTTTTCCTCAAAAAAATTCCCAAAAATTGATAGAGTCAGAAACATTTTTTTCTTATTTCTGGAGGGGCGGGGGAGTCAAATGAATGCGACAAAATCAACATTTGATACATTCAACGAATTCAACACATATATTTTTTTTTCTTTAAAAATAACCCCAGCAAGATGGCAATCGAAGTCAGAAACATATTTTTCATTATTATTATTTCAAGAGTGGAGGAAAGGGGTCAAATGAATGCGACAAAATCACCATTCATATTCAGTGTATTAAACCTTCATTTCTCAATATTTTTCCTGAAAAAAATTCCCAAAAATTGATAGTCAGAAACATTTTTTTCTTATTTCTGGAGGGGCGGGGGAGTCAAATGAATGCGACAAAATCAATATTCACATTCAACGAATTCAGCACATAATTTTCATTTCCCTAGAAAATTCATAGGAAAATATTTCATCAACACAGATGAAAACAAACGTGATAAAATGAAAATCCATATGCTGGCGATTATGTCTTGCCAGTTTCACTCCGGTAACAACATAATATATTTTTTCTACGTTCATGCAAAAAACAATCTTTATTGAACTATATTTGGTGGAAAAACTTTATTGCACTGAGTGCAATAGAGACTTTATTGCACTGAGTGCAATAGAGACTTTATTGCACTCATCTGTCATTCTACTATAGCGTTCTGTCATCATGACAGACATAAACTTTCAAATTTAGCCCATTTTCTGTGAGATTGTATTATGTTTTAAATAGTTGCATGTTTCATCATATTCATTACATAATGGACTATGAAATTACTAGAAAATGCAATTTGTTGAAAATAAAAATATTTCCTTCGAATATCATCTGAATTACACAAAATGTTTTTGAATTACTTTTAGCAGATAGATTTAAACAAACAATGTCTTCCTTACATTTTAGTGCCACCTAAATGAAACATTTTCTGGTTTTTGCATGAACGTAGAAAAAATATTGTATGAAACTCGTGCCTACATTGACCAATGAGAATTTACTGACATTCACATCCTGTATAGTTGTGCAGTAATGTCCTTTTATCTGATTTGACGACGCCAACTGAACATATTGCGCAAATCTGTTCAAAAATGTAGCATTCCGCATTAATTTACATTTTATTATTGGCGGTAGATCAAGAGCCAAGAGTTTGGTCGAATTTGGAACGACCTTGCGTGACACAATTAATAAATAAGAATGAATAAAGGTGCGTCTAAACGGCTAATATTTTCACTGCAATATGTAGCGACAACATATCCAGATTCTAAAGAAGCTAGCAAAGCCACACACGAATTTCGACTCGGGATGGGTTACGGACCATATCGGATAAGAATTGATTTGGTAGCATGTTCATTATCTATGTGTTGGCATCCATGAATATTTGTCATTAGTGTCAGTTGTCATTTATGAGAATGTCAATTGTCAATCATGTCATTCATGTCAATTGTTAATTTGTAGTAAAGTACAGAGTTTTTGATTTTTACTTTCAAGATTTTTATGAAATCGCGAGGAGAAAAAAATATGAAACTAGGGTAATAAATTAGCCTAAAATCGCTGAAAAATGTTGTGTTTCAAAAATGGCTTTGCTGAGTTCGGCCGAAGCTAGCAAAGCCACAGATTTTTCTATAAAGGAAAAGAGTTAAAAAAATTTAAATAGGGTACTAAATTAGCCTTGACAATAATTATAGAACTTTAACTTATTCAGGACCCGTCACGGAAAAAATAGCTTCATTTTTGCATAGGCAAAACTTAAGAGTAGCATATACAGATAACACACTGGGAAGGTTTATCAAGAATAACAAAGATAAAACGCAGAAATCTGAAAAATCAGGAGTTTATAAATTGAATTGTTGATCTTGTTCCAAATTATATATCGGCCAGACAGGTAGACCATTTAAAAGCCGCATACGTGAACACCGTATGAATTATATAAACAATTAAGCACACTCATCATATGCCAATTATATTTTGGAGGAAGGCCACGACTTCGATGAAAACTTCGAAATTCTTCATGTGGAAAATAAGGGCATTAAGCTTAATTATTTAGAATTCTTGGAAATTAATAAATTGAAAAATTCATCTTGTTTATTGAATGATCAACTGGACCTGAACGGTTCCCCTTTGTTAAATTTGTTCAATTGAGCGGTGGTTGTGTTTTGAGATTTCCAGGTAGGTTCATTGTTATGTCAATTTTATAAGTTGTATGAGTCTAGGTATTAGCGATAATTATAGGTAGTCCCTAATTATGTTAATGGGTAAGAAAGGTATTCAAGTAATTTCAATGAAGAATAGTTTAATGTACTACATTCGCTTGCAAAAGATACTGTGTATCGAAACATGTCGCAAAGACAATACATTTTGTGGAAATTTTAATCTTTATTTACCTTAGTGTCATTGCAGTATTTTCGATTTCCATGCGATCGTCCTGAAACTTGTCGGCAACGCATAAAAATGCATCGGCCATACCAAAAATGTGCGGCTATATAGCCAGGCCACACTCAAAATATTGTCGTATATTGCACAGTCTGGCTGTAATTTAGGGCAACTGTATTGCAGCCATATATTGCAGTAAAAATATTTATTATTTAAACGCACCTTAAGACTAGTTTTCTAAAGAATACAACGTTACGTCACTGTTATACCTGTGTTGCTCCAGCCAGGCTAGGAGTACAAAGAAAACATGTATACAAGGTTTATTTTTATCTTTCAAGACCTTCGACGTAAACAATTCTTCGCACACCCGAACCGCTTAATTTTCTTTGCGCGCAGATTAACGGATTTTCGTAACTCGCACCACGAGTCCAAAGACATCGGTTGTTTTCTCAGTTGTTTCGACAGAGATCCATCCCAGTTTATACAGGGTGATGTAGAATCAGTGGACGAATCGTTCGGAAGTTCTTCGAAGTGCACGATAAATTCATAGTAATTCTTTAATAATTAATTAGTTTTGAAATTTTCTTCGACAAAACTCACTTTTAAAAATTCCACGAAATTCCATTATCTTCCATCGCGGAACAGAAAAAGATCTGAATTTCTGCCCATAGTCTCAGAAACCTTGAGATATTCTATGTACCTAATGCTGAACCAGCAGTTGTAGCCCACCCAAAAAAAAATCAAATTTTCTAACACATTAATTACAATTTATTAGAGTGAAGTGGGGTAAATGTAATCATGGGGCAACTGTAATCAGGCACTCTCTAATTTTTGTGTTACCGTTTTTAATATTTTTCCAACTATAATTTGAAATTGCAACCCTTTTTTTACCTGTATATGATGTTTGTTATCTTTTTCAAGGTATCTGTTCGAAATGTTGGTTGAGTTATGGATCACCTGAATTTTCACTTGTTATGCAAGTGCCGATTGTAATTTTGATGTTTTTATTACTATGGCAAATAATTCATTAAGGCTTCAATAATTTGCTTCCTTAGGTTATTTTCAACGGGGAATCCGATTCTGCTGTCAGATTTTGATTTTGATGTACACAAAAACCAAAATAGTGGTGATTACATTTACCCCACCAAAAGGTACATATGGGGTAAGTGTAATCACGACCAAAACACTGCACATTCCATTTTTCATTGGCCGGAACAGATAGATCATCACTCGGTACCTGTCTCAGACATCGAGTTGATTCTACCTGAACCAAATTTAGGACGGAGAGGAGAATTGATTTTTCCAGTATCGTTTGCTACGTATAACGTCAAATAAGTAAAAGGAAAAAAACGGCATTGTACAGTGTCTTATTGTTCAATTATTTCATTAAATAAGACAATTGTGTACTCATTCCAAAAAAAGTTTATAACTTCCTTATAAATTGAGGTAAGTAGGGGGCTAATTTTTTTTTGGTCGAAACTGCATTTTTCATACTTCATTACCCTTGCCCCAAATACTCTAGGATACAATGCATATGAGAATTACAAGCCGTGATTACATTTGCCCCGAATGCTGGGGTAAGTGTAATCAGCGAATATAACTTATTATTATTGTTTATAACAAATTCACTGTTGCTAGTAGAACGAAATCAGTTAACTCAGTTAGTTGTCTATTAGATAGGTAGTACTACTGTAATAAATCTAAAAGGAAGCTCTTTTGGGTCTCTTGATATTATCATTTAAAGTCCAACTATTGTTTTTCTGATTACACTTGCCCCACTTCACCCTACAACAAAACTCGATTTTTTTACAGGTGTGGATTTCTGAAAAATGGGGCTGGTGCAATATTAGACTAATGCTTCACCATATCTACGCTTCGGAAACCAATAAGTAATAGAATTCATGCATTTTTATATCGTCATTTCTTCAAATATCTGTACCTTGTTATATAATTCCTTCATTTAGTTATATAAACTAATACAAATAATCATATAACTACACATTAAAATCAGGTGAAGAGAAAAGAGAAACATAAGTTTTGCAGGATATTGAAATAAAATTAAGAAGAAAAATTATTTTTCAAGCTCCAGCATCAGGAAAGCTAAGAAAAATTTTTAAATTCCGTTTGAACTTGTTTAAGGAAATTAAGGATTTGATTTCTAGGGGCAGCTGATTAAATCTCTTCAGGCCTTTGAAAAATACAGATGCTTGTGTACGACTCTTTGCCACCAGTGGAATGTGGAAATTATTTCGTGATCTTGTATTGTGGGTAACTTCAGAATTGTAATTAACGATATTTCTTAAATAACTTGGAGCAGTACCTGATTTTATTTTGAATATGAATATTAGTGTATTATACTCAAAGAAGTCATCTATTGACAACCACTGCATTTCCTTTAACATATGCCCAATGGATGTTCTCTTTGAGCATGAGAGTATGATTCTCATAGCTCGATTTTGAAGTTTCCTAAATCTGGACATTTCATTTTGATTGAGTAGGTAAAGTATTGTCGAACAGTAGGTAAAATGAGGTAATATTAGGCTTTTGAACAGAATAGTTTTGGCCCATCTTGTCAGAAAAGTAGAACTTCTATATAAGTAGTTGATTTATATGAAATGATTTCGATTAAATTGTTTGCATGTTCTTTAAATTTCATTAGAGGAACACCAATTGTTGATATTTTCCAAAGTAGTGTTAAGTGTTGTTACCAACTCTTCATTATCTAAGCACACAAAATATATGAGGGTATCATCAGCAAATAGATGCACTCACTATATCGTCAACATATAAAAGAAATAACAGTGGACCTAAAACACTACCCCGTGGAACCGCTATGTCATTTTCGTTGAAATTCGTAGTTTATTTTGAAGAGGCGGGGAACGCCCTCTCGAGATATTTTCCGGAAACTGACCGTGCACATCAAAGACGCGTCCCTTCAGGCGGTACATTTTTGTCGGCTCGGAACCAGAGTTGTATCAAGAAGCCCGAACGATTGTATCGCTGACCCCATCCCGATCGGATACGGGTTCAACTTTCTAAGGTTCCGAAGAATGCCCAGGTACAGTCGAACAATAAATTTCTATGTATATCTTGCGCCTCGCACGATATCCGCGGCCCACTTGTAGCCCAAGAGCCAGTGAACATTTCTAATGCGTAAAATGTTTCCGCTATGCCGGGTGTCCACGGAAGGTGGCTCGCGCTTATAACTTTTTTGTTTTTGCAGATTTAGGAATGAAATTTGGAGATCTATACAGTGACCGCCAAAAAGTATGTACCATATGGAAAAAAAGTTTATTAATAGAGTAACAGAAAAAATATTCTTGGGAAAAGTTTGTGCATGTCCGATAACCTAAAAATCGATTTTGACACATGTCACGTGATCGGTGGTATGGCGGCAAATTGAAAAAAAAAACTATGAAAAGGCAAAAAGTCGGGTAAAATGGCAAGATACCGAAAAAAGTTTTTTGAAAAGTTTGCTTAGAATTCAATTTTATACACATATACAAAGTTTGAAAAGATAATGAGAGAAAATTGAAAATAGCTATTTTTTTAAATATTTTCCTAGCTGTATTAAAATATCAAATTATTATCTTATGAATAGCTTCACCATACAAAAACATTTGAATTCCAATGATAATGGCAAAACTTTTACTATACTGGCTATATTTGCTGTATTGGCTTTGACTATACTCGGTATACTCTCTATACTGCCTTATTCTACTGCTCTACTGCTTACTCGAAATACTTTCTATACTGGCTATACTCGCTATACTCGCTTTACTGGCTATACTCGCTATACTGGCTATATTTGCTGTACTCGCTGTACTTGGATCTACTGCTTACTCGATATAATGGCTATACAGCTATACTCGCTATACTGGCTTCACTGGCTATACACGCTATGCTGGCTATACGCGTTATACTGGCTACACTGGTTATACGCGCTATACTAGTTATACTGGCTACACGCGCTATACTGGCTACACGCGCTACACTGGCTACACTGGTTGTACGCGCTTTACTTGCTACACTGGTTATACGTGCTTTACTGGCTATACGTGCTACACTGGTTATACGCGCTGTACTGGCTATACGCGCTATACTGGCTGTACTCGCTAAACTGGCTATACTGACTACACAGGTTATACGCGTTATACTGGCTACACTGGTTATACGCGCTATACTGGCTATACTCGCTTTACTGGCTATACTGGCTACACGCGCTATACTGGCTACACTGGTTATACCCGTTCGACTGGCTACATTGGTTATACGCGCTGTACTGGCTATACTCGCTATACTGGCTATACTCGCTATACTGGCTATACTCGCTTCACTGGCTATACTGACTACACAGGTTATACTGGTTATACGCGCTATACTGGCTTTACTGGCTATACTCGCGCTAATGGCTACACTGGTTATACGCGCTTCACTGGCTACATTGGTTATACGCGCTGTACTGGCTATACTCGCTATACTGGCTATACTCGCTTCACTGGCTATATGCGCTATACTGGCTACACTGGTTATACGCGCTATACAGGCTACACGCGCTATACTGGCTATACTGGCTATACTCGCTATACTGGCTATATTTGCTGTATTGGATTTGGCTACACTACTGTACTCGCTATAGTAGTGCCTTATTGGCTCTACTGCTTATTCGATATACTTGCTATACAGCTATACTCGCTATAACAGCTACGCGTTATACTCGCTATAATAGCTATGCGCTATACTGGCTATACGCACTATACTGGCTATACGCGCTATACTGGCTATACGAGCTATACGCGCTATACTGGCTATACGCGCTATACTGGCCATACTCGCTAACTGGCTAAACGCGATATACTTGCTATACACGCTATACTCGCTATACGCGCTATACTCGCTATACGCGCTATACTCGCTATACGCGCTATACTGGCTATACGCGCTATACTGGCTATACGCGCTATACTGGCTATACGAGCTATACGCGCTATACTGCTCATGGTGGCTATAATGTCTACTACTTACCACCTACTACTTACCTACTTGGTATAATACTGGCGATACTACTACTTCCACTATCACTACAGGCCCATATGTATTCTGAACATCTTGGGAAAACTCCTCGAACACTTGATTAAGGAGAGAACACTCTGTATACATATATATTTTTATATCCTTCAGTTTTATACGACATGCTTAAAATATGATTCTTTTTATTTACGCAATCGTAGTAGCATGAGCATCAAGAAAGATCTCAGGTGTTAGTAATGTGGTGTCATTGATTTCATTTTATAAATCAATAGCTAACGGATTCATGCCATGGAGTTGTGGTCGATATCTCGTTATATTACGGCTGATTCCGAGTTCGAATTATTTCTCCGGTTATATATTTGCTATTGAATCTGAACTAGAATCTAGAATTCAATCATCAAAGGTATGATATAATAAATTACAATTGCATTTTAAACACTTGAAATAAATCAGGAGCCGATCATTTTTATTTGACTTAAATTAATGCACAACTGCAAGTAGAAAAACAGTTTTGGAATACCTTCATAACAAAATGTTACCGAATGGAGCCTGCAGCGTTTTCAGGAGTTTGGATCGCATTTTCCGCTACAATGAGAAAGCCGAGATTTGTGCATTCCAGGTAGTAACCACAGACAAATGTAAGGCACAAGTGAAGAATGAATCGTAGCACTTTGAAACTCTCGGCACATAACTTATTGATATCATGTATTGTTAGAAAAACAATTGTTTACCAAAAAATCAGTTGTGGAACCCAAAAAAATGTTTATTTAAAAAAATTATAATATTTTTTTGCTGTTGTTTCGGAAAGTATAAGATTTATCAAGAAACAATTTCAACAAGGTAAAAGATAATTCAATTCTTCACAAGAAATATACTTGGTGAATTTCTCACAAAATGCGCTCGTTTTCTCAGAAACCATTGCCACCAAGTAGTTCGGAAATCGAGCTCGCAAATCTATTTCCTCATGCAAATGGTGGGTCGGAAACTGTCGTCCCAGTAATTAAGCGCGGGCAATATTGCTGGTGTAAATTACATTATCCACTGCACAATGCAATGACAAGCATCATACCCGCTGATGCTTCAGATAGTGCCGTTGGTGCTGTATTACAACAATTACGAATTTTAGGAGTATCTAAAACGGGGACGAGATATAGAAAATAAAACATAATGGAAAATACAAATGAAACATAAAACAAAACTAAGTATAATCTAAAATGTGTTATGTAGTATTTTCCTGGTCATATAAGAGAAAATAGGCATCTGCGCTCATGATGGATTCGGATGAAATTGGGGATACACGTGAATCATTATATTCATGCCACGTGCTATGCCTCCGATTTCATAAAAACCATTGGACAGAAACTTATCAAGAAAACGAATGTACCTAGGTCTGGATCCTTTTTTATATAACGTATAAGTGTTGCAATCCAAAGAGGAAATGCTGTATCTATATTGGGTGCCATTCCTACCTCTCAGAGCCCACAAAGTAGACCAGTCAATGATAAATTCTCTTATTCTGAAACAAAATTACAAAGATGCAAAGGATGGTGATCTTGAAAAAAATTTACAGCAGGTACATTCATCATCTTCTCCAAAACTCACATCTCCATTATTTTCTTCCAATTCAATACCCAGCAGCCTCAACGCTAGTTTCCTGTCACTCTACTCCAATAATAAAGACAACCACTTCACTGGATACTGCTCAGAAGAAGATAGTAGTAATGAACGCAGTGTGATCTTCAACACCATCAAGCCTATTATAGAAAATAGTGCCTTCAACATACTAGGTCTCAGTGATCTGAAAAATATTGGCAATACTTGTTATATGAACAGTGTTATCCAGTGTTTATCGAACACAAGATGGGTATTGGAGTATTTGAAAAAAGACGCCTACAAAAAGGATATAAACACTGACATATCTAGGGAGGGAGCTTTAAAAAAGCATTTGCCGAGGTTATCAAGGAACTTTGGTCAGAAGATTCGTCAGATAGAGTTGTGAATACAGTCTCCTTGAAAAGTAAAATCCAAAAATTTGCTTCCGGTTTCATCGGTTGTGCCCAGGAAGATGCTCACGATTTCTTACGATTCCTGTTAGAAGGTCTACATTTAGACGTCAACGGAGAAGCCGAAAATAATTATGACAGAGATAGATGGAAAATTAAGTGACAATGAGAAGGCTCTAGAGTCATGGTCAAGATACTTAAGGACGGATAATTCAAAAATTGTAGATAACTCGTTGGCCGGTTGAAATCTACATTGAAATGTACTTATTGTGGTCACAGTTCAGTCACTTGCGATCCGTTTTGGGATCTTTCCTCCCAATACCTCAGCCTACTGTAGACAATCCTTATGTGAGATACTTGTGAATACTTTTGGGGAAGAGATTTTAACTGAATTCTTTGCAGCGAAACATTTCCCTAATGTCATTGAAGGTAGAGATTTTTTGTTTTGACAGACCATAAACTTTCATATTGTCGAACAATTTCGAAAGTCATACTAAGGTTAATCTGGTTTATTATAGGAGGGAAAAAAAAGCACTTATCTGATGTATTATGGCTCATGCAGAAGCTAACTCTGGCTCTTGCTTTTGTTTTTATCGACCATCCATTAATGAGGTATTCAACGCACTCAAAATCGTTGATTAATGATCCCTATTAATGAATGATTTTTTATCAAAATCGGTGATTTATGACCGCTATTAATGGATCATTTTCTTTGAATAAATTCTTTCCTGTAGTTTCAGTAGTAACCTACCACTAAAAAAAATTAAATTAACTTTGAATGGAGTCAATATAAATAGGTAATAGTGATTGTTGTTTATCGTTAAATAAATGAACATTGGAATTAATATATCATAAATTAATCTATTTTTTAATATAAAATACACAAATAACAAAATTTAATGAAAGTAATACAAAATATAAAACATCAACAAATATTTATTGGCGCTCCAGGGCGACTTGATTGATTCCAGTGGCGCATTTGCTTTTTCAGCTGCAGGAAAACCCGGAAAAACCTGCAGCACCACATCATCTGAAGATCCCGATCTGCCAATGTCCTCTCTCTCATAAAATAAAATGTAGAGCGTCCCCAGAGGCTCCAATAAATTCAAGACATCGTCAGAACATTCAGTGACACAACTATCATCAAACTTAAACCAGTCCGTTTTGTCTTTGGCCAATGTTTAATAATGACCACATTCAACGCCAGAACCACAGTGGACAATGACTGCATAAAGATTATAATAGTGGTCCGCTAGATTAAGGTGTTCATCTATTTCGAACTTTCGTAAGAGTTTGGTGCTTCTGCCATAGGTCGAGTGGTGTTTGAAGAGCATCAGTGTTATTATTAGATTGACTGGTACCTCAGCTATACTTATTGTCTTATAATTATTGTCAGTCAGTTTGGCGCATATTCGAGAATACAGCTGATCATCATCAGTTAAAAGTTCGATTTCCAGACACAGTAAGCTTTGCACGGACTGGTTATCAGTCATATCAGGAAATGCCAGTTGAAGCTCCAGAAAGTCACATACGTTTTTGCTAACTCTTGAACATGTACCACAACGTCAACTAGTGAGGATTTTTTCAGCAAAAGATCTACAAATACAAGACGAGATAGATTGTACGGAATCATTCAATTCAGAGCATCGATTTTGTTATTACCCCAAGAATTCGGAACAATCCTCTTGTTGTCCTAACCAGTATCCAGTGGACTTCAAAGACTCCAGGAAATCGGTTGGTGGAAAAGATGATAAATTCTTACGAAACCGTAGCTGCATGAATAGTTGGTTGAGTTTTGAGAATAAGTAGGAAACATTCTCGTTCATCGTTAAAATCTCGTTCTTGAAATTCTTCGTCATGAATAACACTTGTAAAATGCTGTGTTCATGTAGCAAGTGTTTCCCAAATTATCCAATCCAATTTTCTTCGCAAGGCTCTCAGGAAAACCGTAAGGAAGATATGATGATAATATCTTTTGTGTAGATGAATCATCAAACGACGAACAACTTTCTTTTGTGCGGCTTTTCGTTGTTGATAGTAAAAAACGCGATGAGTTTGACACACTTCATAACTGTGGAAGCTGACCTAGTTGGAACTGAAACCGTATAGATGTATCAAATGAATCATCTCTAGGACACTCGCGATAGCGGAACATTGCACCTATGTGTGCGTTAAATTAATTAGCAAACATTTCAGTTTCCATGACCTAATTCGATAAAAATTCAATTTCCAGCAGTGAGTTTTTTTTTTTTTGTATAATTCGGATGATGCGGGTTTTATACAGGATGACCACCGAATTTCTATAGTTTTGAGGATACAGGTTTGAAATTTAGTATGTCGTTGCACGCAGACAAAAAATTGTTTAAATCAACAAAAATTGCATGGATTCAACAAAATCCGAGGGTTATATATCCACGACACCGAATTTCTATAATTTTGAAGATACAGGTTTGAAATTTAGTATGTCGTTGCACACAGAAAAAAATTGTTTAAATCAACAAAAATTGCATGGATTTAACAAAATCTGAGGGTCATATATCCACGACAAAATATTTTGTTATAACAATATTTTTTTTTTGTTATTTTCCAATTAAATATTTTGTCTACGTAAAGAACTATTATGTCAACCCTAACATAGTGATTGGTTGAAAGAATAAAACATATTTTGTTACAAAAATACACTATCTGCTGTTATAAACTCAGTTTATTTGTTGGAATGACTTAGTTAAGAATTGAATGCCATTTGTTCCTATTCCGGATCATTACAATATAATGTGTATCTGGTTACAAAAACTTCAGTGATAAATTTAGTTGAAGTATTTGGATGATAAGATATATTTTCAATATGATAATAGTTATTTACCTAACAAGTGCGGAAAGTAGTACTTTTCCGCACGCGACGGAAGTTGCACGAACGACGCGGAGCGGAGGTCGGGCAAGCCGTTAAGGGCGGAAAAGACATTTTCCGTAAGAGTTAAGTACAATATTTTTCCTACGAGTGTTTTTGTCCATCTTATTTATGAAAAAACAAAGTTTTTAATAAACAAGTTTTTATAATAATGCTACAAAATGACTAATAAGACAGAATAATTACATAGTTCATTCAGTTAGTCCTAAATATCCTCATTTTCAACAGTACAAAAATCGTGCGGAAAAGTAAAAATCGTACGGAAAAGTAAAAATAGTGCGGAAAAGTAACTTTTCCGCACGATTTTAAATCGTACGGAAAAGTACAACTTTCAAAACGAAAAATCGTGCGGAAAAGTTACTTTTCCGCACGCTCGTAGGAAAAATATCTGTTTATTGTAATTGAACATAGTATTTGATCAATGCAGTAGTATTTCAATTCGACAAAATTTTTAGTTTCAATAACATTAAAATTGTCGAATTGATACAATTGTTATGCGGATTCAACAAAAAACTTGTTTCTATCAATATAACTTCATCATTTATTTGACACGTTTTTTTTTTTCATCTAACAAATTGTTTTGTTGGAATTTCACAATTTTTAGTTAAAATCATGAAATCGATATCCTCACACTCTCACACTCATTTCTAACAGAAACAAGGAGATGGTAGATCACTGAAAAGTGAAGACGGCTCTGTTGCCATTTGTTCCTATTCCGGATCATTACAATTTATATCAGACTGGCTATTTACTTACCCTGGTCCTACGCGATGGAACGGGTTCTAGGCCGCGCCACCTTGCGGGAGGTAGAAGAAGCACTCCGGGTATAGAGATCATTCAGAGCTTTGTTTTGTACATTCAACATAGAGCATGACGAAAACTTCGATCATGCTTCCGCCGCTGAAAGTTCTGGCGGAGCCGAATATTTGATTGGTCATAACTCTGCTAAAAATGATCGGAGAAGGACGAGGAAAAGTTCATATCGTTTCTGAAGACTCATACCTTCTCATGCAAATATAATATGCGAGTATATGAGTATCTAAAATGTGTTTTGTCGTACTTCACACAGATGTTTGCGGATGATCCGAAAATCATGAATAATTTAGTAAATATGGAATTATTATACTGAAGCAGCAAGCCAATACCCTCTTTGAAATATATGTAAAAATTTTAGAGTAGTGTGACAGGTCTCATTTATACATGTCAAAAAAAAAACTTTCTTTTACTCCTGCCTCATTTTCAACTTACCCATAAAACCGGCATTCTCTTCAGTAAATGTTGAAAATAATCGCTTATTCATATCCTACATGTACAGTGCGGCTTTTTATAGTCCCCCCCCTGTTAACTTTTGAACGGTTTGCCTTAGAGAGATAAAAAAAAACCGTTTCGAGGGTTTCACCGATACTACTTTTTGAAATATAACGCATTGTGATTGCTCGATAGATGGCGCGGGGGGGCACAAAAACCTAATTTTTTTAAATGGCATGGGGGGTCGAGTGACACATCGTTGAAAAGAGAATTTGATTCTCTTTTCAACCATCTAATTTTTTTTTAATTTCGTTGACACGTTTTTTCACAATAAGCATTTGAAGTGTCAAGTGTAAGAGTGGATCTGAATTCGCTTCCTTACCTTACCTGAATAACTTTTGAAGGGTTTGATGTGAAATAATGGGACGGAAAATATTTTGGGTGGTATTAAAATAATAATGTTTGAAGAAAAATACCTTAATTGTTCTAGTGATTCACAATTGCAATCAATACCACGAAATACGGTCAATAAAGACAACTAACAACATTAATAATTATTCATTTTGAATTCCTTTCAAAGCTTAATTAGGTATTATGATATCGAAATTATACCCATTTCATTTATTTTTAATGACAAAAGTAATAACAGGTACTACGAAAGGACTATTTATTGGATTTGTTTAAATGACAATAATTAATTAGTTACCTATAAAAGTACAATGGATTGATTGAATTATTGTATTCATATTCACTGAGGAGTTTTGTCTACTTATAATTATTATTTACTTTGAATATTTGATATCATCATGGTTCGTATACGTCCTTTCGAAGAAAAAATTGAAGCAATTTATAATTTTGGTGAGGCCCATCGGAACTACCACGAAGCGGAGAGAATTTTTAATGAAAAATATCCTGAACATCCTATAACTCGGAAATATTTGAGGGAACTAGTTGAAAAATTCAACAGAACTGGCAGTATTCGTAGGAAAGGTGGAGCTGGTCGAAAATCAAATCCGAAAGAGACAAAGGTTTCGATAATTGCCGAAATGGTGGTAAATCCGCAACAAAGTACCTCTCGTGTAGCAAGTACGATTGGGGTCTCAACAGCTACAGTAAAAAAATATTTGAAGAAACACAAGTTCCATCCATACAAATTAGTAATGTTACACCAACTCACAGAAGACGTCCCAGACCGAAGAATGGAATTTTGTGAAATTATGGAGGAAAAGATAGCTAAGAACCCCAATTACATTAGGAATATTTGTTTTTCAGATGAAAGTACCTTTTTTTTTGAACGGAAATGTGAATACACAAAATGTGCGATACTGGAATGATATAAATCCCCATATCTTTCGAGAAGGTCACACACAGTTCCCACAGAAAGTAAATGTGTGGGCTGGAATTCTGGGAGACCATATTGTAGGTCCCTTATTTCTGGAAGAAAACTTAAACGGTAATTTGTACCTGGATTTACTAAGAGATACGGTTGAACCACTCATACTTGGAATATTAGAAGAAAATGAGAACGAATTTCAGGAACACATCACCTTCCAGCAAGATGGGGCCCCTCCTCACTTCCAACGTCAAGTTCGAGAGTATTTGGATGTAACATACCCTATGAGATGGATTGGACGTCGTGGACCAATCGTATGGCCGGCACGATCACCAGACCTTACACCTTGTGACTTCTTTCTGTGGGGATACGTCAAATCCAAAGTGTATGAGCAACAATCCAACTCTTTGGAAGAACTTAAAGAACGAATAACACGGGTTTGTGCTGGTATAACTGCAGACATGTTGAATAATGTTCGGCAGGAATTTGTGAATCGAATTTTTTATTGTCAAGAAGTATTAGGTGGACATTTCGAACACCTGCTTCGTTAATTGACAACAATTTTGCTTCTAATTATTTAAATACTACATGTCATAATAGTTTGTTTTCTTTTTGTTACATTGACACTTCAAATGCTTATTGTGAAAAAACATTATTGAGAAGTGCGAACCTCAAGCTTGAAATCATATTCTTCATTTTTTATGTAGGATGTGTATGAGCGATTATTTTCAACATTTACTGAAGAAATTGCCGGGATTATGGGTGAGTTGAAAACTGAGCCAGGAGTAAAACTTCTGCTTCAGAATAATTATTTCATATCAACTACAATATCTATGACTTTCGCATCCTCCGTAAATATCGTAGAAGGTTTATGTGAAGTGGGATAAAACACATTTTGGGTACTCAGACACTCTCATGTTATATTTGCATGAGGAAGTAGAAATCTTCAGGAACGATAAACACTTTTCCTTTTCTCTCTACTATAATTTTTAGCAAATGACAAATCTAATTTTTGGCCCTGCCGGAAATTGCAGTGGCGGGTTGACGCGAGGAAAAGGAATCTTGAATTTTTTTTTAACGAAAATAATGCTTTGTCATTCGAACGGAAAAGTGTCTTCCTCAGTATGTATTTGAATATTATTCGTATGTTATTCCATTTGTGAGTGGCTGCTTGGCTTTTTGTTGTGTTTTATCGTACATTTAGTAGTGACAAATGGATTGTAAACATTCACAAACAGTATTTTAAGAAAACAACAATAGTTACTGCCTCTTACGAACCCACAACTATATCTGTTCGATTATTGGCAAAGCTTACAAGAACTGTCTTACGTTGCTTCATACATCTCATAATAAAAATTACATTTCAGATAAAAAAGTGGAAACATTTACATACAAACCGCCAATTCGTTGACTTCAATATAAAGTTCAATCACATAAAGGGAAAGTTATTGCATGACGGAAGGTTATTGAATGATGATAAATTTGTATTTCAATATAAAGTGAAATCATATATAGGGGTACGACGTTATTTGACTGAAAATCATTATTAAAGAATGATTAAGGCGGTTAGAAGCATTCCTTCATCTATTATGTTATCTTTTACCCCAAAAAAAATATTGAATGGGTATATTTTAAATGAGCACCAAAATAATTATTGTGCTACAACATTACGTGCCAAGTTTTATACTCTGTGTTTAAAATAATATTTGGCCACCAAAATTAAAAAACGAGCACCAAAAAACCTCAACCAGAAATAGAATTTATGTTAAAAAGTTGGCATAAAAAATCTTGAAGTCGTACCTAATGTAATACATAAACACCATAAAACATTAAACAATCTCTCACGCATTTTCGACTCGAAAGCTAGGTTAGCTTGCTCAGGTTAGGTTTGTGTGTCTAGCGCGAGCGAAAAACTAATTCACGCATTTTCGACTCGCAGGCTAGGTTTATTTTGGTGCTCAAATATTTAGTGTTCAAGTAAGATTTTTGGTGTCGACAATAATTAGTTGCTGCTGAAATTTATAAATAAACTTCAAAACTCAATACTTTGGGGCTCAAAAATAAATAATTTGGTAATTGAATTTTGGTGCTCAACTATGGTTATTGGTGACACAAGATAAATATTTGGAAATCATATCAATATTACTTTGGTGCTCGGTTAAATACGACCCATAATAAATGTACTATAGCAATTGGACTTTCATAAAAATGCAAAATTTTGTCCAGTTTATTATTTGTACTAGAATATCGCCGTTTGTTGAAAATGGATTAAATTTTCACTAGTTTTTTTGTCCAAATTTCACTGTGTATTCAGTTCAGTATGATTTTCTAAGAAAATGATTAAGTGAATCAACTAATTAAAGCTAAACAATTGAAATAATAATAATAATATGTTTATTCAATAAGCCTCTTTACAACTAGAGAAATAAAATAACATCAGAAAAATACACATGTACAAAAATGGTCTTATTGAAAAGGACTATATTCACTGCCATAAATCACAGGGATACAATGGAAGTGATTTTCAATATAGCCTACCTATAGAAGAAAAATAAAATAAAAATCATGATGTATTCATTTATAACAAAACACAACAATTTTTTTTTTTTTTTTACCCAAAACAGGTAATTTCTTACAAAAATATCCATATTCATTAAGCTGGTCATATTTTGAAGTTTAAGTTAATTTTGTTATCAAGTAGCAATATTTTTGTTTTCCTTTTTGAAGTGCTAATAGATAAATTCCTGAAATGAGAGGGGACCGAGTTCATAACCTTGCAGACAACATAAACAAAATAAAAAATAACAAAGTTTACGATCACTTCAGTCATAACTAATGGAAAAAAACATTGCTTAGGGGCACTGCAATTTCAAATCTGAATTTCATTTTCAATGCTAATCAACGTTTTGGATAATGTCAAAAATAAGAAAAGTTTACTCCTAATCAAATTTTCTATTTATTGTTTTCCGCTGTTCACCGTTTGCAAATTTAAAATTTTTGAAACCAAAATGCTTGTTTACTGCAAAGCACCAATTTTGATGAGGAATTATTTTTTTTGTTATGTGTATTAAACAATGCTAATATTTGAGGGGGTGATTCTTTGACTTATTTTAAGGAAAAAACTTTCTATAAACGTATGTCCGAAAAGTCCTAACTTTTGAGATACAGGGTGATAAAGTTTTGAAAAAAAATTAGTTTTTTAATAATAACTGAGATAATATTGTAGACGTTTTTATAAAATTTGGTACATGTCTTCTATGCATCAAGGTGCATTTTTTAATGCACAAACATTTTCATTTTCTCAACCAGTGGCGTCCGTACGGGTTTTGCATTGAATATTTTTGGAGAAAAAAATACTACGCCACTGCTTTCTCCTGAAAAAAAAATACTTTTGAGATCCTCATTTATTTTTGAGCAAATTTGATCTCCTGAGTTTTCTTTGTCCGCCGCATGGTTTTCGCTTAAAAAAATAAAAATCGTTTCATTTCAGGATCAATTCTTCAAAAATCTGATGCGGTGTGGAAATGTTTGTGCATCGACTGAAAGCGGAGGACCTCAGCAATGGCCAGCAAGATCCCCTGATCTCAACAGTTTAGATTTCTTTTTATGGGGGCACCTTAAAACTCTAGTGTATAAAACTCCCGTTAATACTTTAGAAGATTTAAGAGAGCGAATAGTTGCCTCGTGTGAAACTATTCGAAATACGCCGGGAATATTTCAACGTGTGCGTAATTCCATGCGTAGACGGGCGGAAGCATGCCTATTAAGTGAAGGTGGCCATTTCCAACAATTTTTATAATCAGTGTTAGTATTGTCAATAATTAATGAATTTGATCCGTTCATTTAATCTTACTTTTATAAAATAAAATAAAATTCGTTTTTGTACAAGCTGAAATCCATATTTTTTTGATTCTCATTCATTTTGGAACAAATCTGATCCCTTTATTTGCTTTAAGTCGATGCACAATCATTTCCACACCACATCAGATTTTTGAGGAATTGATCCTGAAGTAAAACGATTTTTATTTTTTTAAGCGAAAACCATGCGGCGGACAAAGAAAACTTAAGAGATTAAATTTGCTCAAAAATAAATGAGGATCTCAAAGGTATTTTTTTTTCAGGAGAAAGCAGTGGCGTAGTATTTTTTTCTCCAAAAATATTCAATGCAAAACCCGTACGGACGCCACTGGTTGAGAAAATGAAAATGTTAGTGCATTAAAAAATGCACCTTGATGCATAGAAGACATGTTCCAAATTTTATAAAAACTTCTACAATATTACCTCAGTTATTATTAAAAAACTGATTTTTTTTCAAAACTTTATCACCCTGTATCTAAATTTCATTAAAATAAGTCAAAGAATCACCCCCTCAAATATTAGCATGTCTTTAAGGAACACCCTGTATATACCAGTATATACAAATATAATATATTCAATGTCAGTGGTTGCTGACAAATCGCCAAGAATTTGAGTCGGTTTTTACGCCAGTCAGCTATTTTTAGAATAGTTTCTGTAGGATTTGGTATGTGTTGATTTTCTCGTCCAACTAACTGCATTGGAACACCGACTGACTGAATTGGCACAGATTTCATTATGGGTAACCCGGAAAAACCTTAAAAGCATTGCGTTTGTGATTTTTTATAAATGTTGTTGAATATACCCTTTCTACATGCACAAGTTGATATATTGGATTCTTAAAGACGTATTATTTCTAGTAAATATTCATGCCAAATTAAAATGTTGAACAGGTGGTTCGTATCACGCATTTAACGTGAAAAATATATTATTACCTTTGTACATATATGTAACAGATATAATTAAGAGTCACTAAATTATGCAATAATATTGCTGTTCTGCTAGATTTACCGGTAAGCTAGCAGAACCCCACCATAAAAAAAAGTCGGAACAAATTGCCGATTTTTTTTTTTATTTTTTTTTATCCCGACTTTGGCTAGCATTACCGTTAAACTAGCAGAACCACAGCCGACTTAATCTCCCGAGCCGTGGTGAGAAAATCGGCAACACCGCATGGAAGGCATTTTGACGTCCTACTCATTAATTATTTAATGTGAATTTCTCTGCCTACTCGGAAAACTAGGAAAAAAGCATGAGAGAATGAATTTTTAAAAAAAAAGATCGACGATTAATGTAGTTATTTAATTTTTTTCATGACAAACTGGAATCGCAATATATTCAATTTCTTAGATATGGAAAATCTGTCAAGTTTGATTTTTCCATGCTCTAAAATTCACATTTCGGGAGATTTTTGGTCGACAAAATTTCGCTTTGCCAAGCTCATCAGGGAGATTTATAGAATTGGAAAACAGGCTCTTCAGAATCAAGAATGAAAATGGATGGTAATATTTCTTCTGCGGTAGCATTGTCTTGGGCATAGCATTTTGATTTTTATTCAAAAATATGAATAGGATATTCATAAAATCTGTTGTGAAACCATCTGCTGCTGAAAGATGAACTTTAGACGCTATTTTCCATCGTTCAAGATAACCTCTTGGGAGGTGTAAAGTTTGTCTTTTAGCCGCAGATGATTCCGCAATGTATTTTATGAATATCCTATTCATATTTTCGAACAAAAATTCTTCAGTTTGTTTCACAAAACTGCACGATGATCATATCATATCAATTGAAACTCCGTGTGAATTGTTAACTCGCTTTTCAGGAAAATTCCTGCCTGAAAAACCAAGACAAATCACATTCCGTCGAATTCTGAAGCAGTTAGTAATTTCATTCGATTTATAGAGCTCTGTTCTCCGAACAACTAGAGGCAACTTCTGAATCGTTCCAATGAAATGATCCTAATCGAAGGAATCTACAGGGTGGCCCATCGAAAACGTACCGCAAGGCATTACAGGCTGGGAAAGAACATTTCGATAAAATCCGAAAACAGGTCAAGTTTGTTTGTCAGGGGGACACATTTTGACGTAACAAGCATAGTAAAACCTTCAACCCCCTAAGTAGGGGTGTCACCCCAAAATTTTTTTCAAATGGGAAGGAGGGTCAAGCGATACCTCTTTAGAAGGGGCTTGTCATGCCCTATACAGTGCTGCTTAGATTTTTCAAATCGATCTACTCTTTCAGAAAATATGGAGCGTTGAAACTCCAACCATGTGGGACGAAAAATACAAAAATCGGTTCAATTGTACTTTATTGCAATAAGTTCCTTCAAAGAATTCTCTGTTTTTGCCGATTCGCTGTGTTTGCCGATGCACAGATTTTTTTAGGCTCATTTTAGAGAGTAAAAAATGAATAGGATTCATTTCTTCACGTTTGAATTAGGTCAAGTAGTTGCTGGATACCTGTCGTGGTTGAAGTGTTTACGAATTGTTGACTTTAAAATTTATTATTATGGTGTATTCAATTTTAGACAGACTGGAAATCATTGAGCTTTTTTTCAAAAACGATGAATGTGGAAATCGGGTCGCGGAGTTGTTTAACCAACGGCATCCTGACAAACATGCCTCTGGAAAAATTGTTCGCGACTTGGTGAAAAAATTTCGCGAAACAGGTTCAGTTCATAACAAAAAGAGAGAGCTTGAAAATCCAGTACTAAATGAACCTACGGAGATAGCAGTATTGGGGCAAGTTGCAGTTGATAGTACGCTAAGTACAAGACAATTGGCCATTGCGACGGGTGTGTCTCGTACCAGTGTCCAACGGGTATTGAAAAAATACAAATTCCATCCTCACAAAATTCGCTTAGTGCACGAACTGAATGAAGAAGACTTTGATCGTCGCTTGCAATTTTGCGAAATTATGAGTGAGCGAGCGTTACACAATGGTTATTTTCTATTCAATGTGTGTTTTTCGGACGAGTGTTCCTTCCTCCTGCATGGTTTAGTGAATCGCCTCAATTGCCGGTACTGGGCTGACACTAATCCAAGGATTTTCCACGAGACACACTCGCAACACCCCCAGAAGTTGAATGTGTGGGCTGGTATTTTTGGAAATTCCATTGTAGGACCTTTTTTCCTTCCTGGAAATTCAACAGGCGATATGTACATGGATTTACTACAAAATGCCATCGACCCAGCTCTAACAAATATCATTGAGAACGATCCCGCATACCATGAACAGGAATTGATTTTCCAACAAGACAGAGCTCCTCCTCCTCATTATTCCCAAAATGTGCGCAATTATTTACATGACACATTTCCAGGACGATGGATAGGACGACGGGGCCCAATAGAATGGCCACCTCGGTCACCCGACTTAAGTTCTTTAGATTTTTTTTGTGGGGACACATCAAAAGCCTTGTTTACAAAACACCACCAGACACATTAGAACAGTTGCAACAAAGAATCATTATCGTATGTCGCGAAGTGACACTCCAAATGCTTCAGAATGTACGACAACGGTTTGAAAATAACTTATACCACTGTATGCAGGTTGACGGACAGCAATTCGAACATTTACTTGACTAATAAATGAGTTTTGAAGTACAATTGAATCAATTTTTGCATTTTTCGTCACACATTATCGTTGGAGTTTCAACGATCCATATTTTCTGAAAGAGTGGATCGATTTTGAAAATGTAAGCAGCACTGTGTAGGGAATGACAAGCCCGTTCTAAGGAGGTATCGCTTGACCCCCCTTCCCATTTGAAAAAAATGTTGGGGTGACACCCCTACTTAGGGGGTTGAAGATTTTACTATGCTTGTTACGTCAAAATGTGTCTCCCTGACAAACTTGACCTGTTTTCGGATTTTATCGAAATGTTCTTTCCCAGCCTGTAATGCCTTGCGGTACGTTTTCGATGGGCCACCCTGTATATTTAGACAACGTTCCGATCTGAATTTATAAGAGCCCAGCAAATTCGTCCATGTATTTTATTGAAATTGATGGTGTATTCCGAAGAGCGGCCGATATTGATCGATCTTATGTTTTCGTGAGGCGCAGACGGTCGTGACTTGCGAAAAAGACTTCGTTGAGGTCTGGCGGCGTGATGAAAAAGCTGGCAGCTCGAGATAAGGGCTTTCGGAAGATTTTTTCATTTCCCTAATTTTCTTCGGCCTCGTGCTCAATTATCTAATTGAATGACATCGTGGAAAGTTTCGGATAAGTAAGGTTGAGGCAATGCTTTCTTGTTAATACGTTTTTAGGGGTTGCGTCTAATTAATAAGAATTTGCGTCGTATATACTTAATAAATGAACAAAAAAGATTATGGAAAAACCAAATTATGGCCGAACAATTCCAGTTTTATCCAAAACACGCGAATCCATTTGTCGTGATTACTTTTTTCATGGTTGAATTTAAGTCACATGTTTTTTTTGTTCATTTTAAATCTTGATTGAAATAAAAATTCCTGATTAATTATAATTGAGAGGAAATGAAAACTTTGAGTTTTAAATATTGCTTTTTTTCTGTGACGGGAAAAAAGTTTGACAAGCATTTTATCTCTGTCGAAAGGTATTAAAATATGACTTTTTTTCACGAAATAACTTTTTTCCCCGGGAAAACAGTGAGTACTTTTTTTCCGGATATACCGGGTGACCACGAGGTGAGGTACGCCCCCCCAATTTTTCTATAGTTTTGAAGATACAGATTTCAAATTTGGTGTGTCGCTATAGTACTTGAATACGCATATTTTGAAGCCCCTACTGAAAATTCACCACTTCCGGTTTAACCGGAAGTGACCCCAATTTTTTTTTCAAATGAGACACTGTACATATTTTTGCATTATCATAAACAGCATGCAATTTATGATAACACTGTTCTTCAAAATTGAAAAATGGCGGAGATACAGTTGATTGTTCAATCGAACAAAGTTGGCCATGAAACTCGAACTTAAATCATCACAATTGACAAACGACATCAGAAGTTACCAGAGGAAGCTTCGAAGTGCGATAAAGTGGAAAACTGAGGTTCTCATGTAATTGCAGCTTCCATATATTCCAACAATTATCAAAAATTACCTAAAAACGGAATGGTATCCATAAAGAAATGCTCACAACTGCCATTTCTTAAATGGCAACATGTTCTTTTCAATTTTTCATGATGAAAAGTTATAAATTATCAGTTTACTCGTGCGAAAAGTTTTGGAGTTTTATGATGAGTGTTCCTAAAATTGAATGTTTTTCAAAGTAGGCGGCTTAGAACATAATTAAGAAAGCAATACACAAAAGCTCATATTATTTCAACGAAGTCAAAGTTTGTTCTACTTTATTAAACAATGCTGCTTTTTGTTCGCTTTTTTATGTTCATGGCCGCCTTTGTTGAAGAATATCTAATTTTGAGAACACTCATGATAAAACATATTGTATTTGCGATTTCTTTCGGAATTCTCCAAAACTTTTCACACTAGTAATTTAATAATTAATTATTTTTGATTATGACGAAGTGAAAAGAACATGTTGCCATTTGAGAAACAGCAGTTGTGAGCATTTCTTTATGGGTACTATTCCGTTTTTAGGAAATTTTTGATAATTGTTGGATTATATGGAAGCTGCAATTACATTAGAGTCTCAGGTTTCAACTGTGTCGCACTTTGAAGCTTCCTCTGGTAACTTCTGATGTCGTTTGTCAGTTGTGATGATTTAAATTTGAATTTCATGTCCAACTTAGTTCGTATGAACAATCAACTGTATCTCCGACATTTTTCAACCGATTTCCAATTTTGAAGAACAGTGTTATCACAAATTGCGTGCGTGCGGATAATGAAAAAATATATACAGGGTGTCATTTAAAAAAAAAAGTTTGGGTCACTTCCGGTTAGACCGGAAGTGGTGAATTTTCAGTAGAGGCTTCAAAATATGCATATTCAATTAGTATAGCGATACACCAAATTTGAAATCTGTATCTTCAAAACTATAGAAAAATTGGGGGGCGTATGAAATTAATAAACCCCAATCTCATGAACAAGATAAAAGGCAGGATATGAGGAACATTTTATTAGAATTTGACGAACGTATTAATATTCCAGGTCTATGAAGGATGAGAGTAAACTTTCGCCATCGAAATACTATGAAATAACAACTGTGAATCAACTACAATGCCAGTTTCTTTGATCGTATCGAAATGTTCCAAAATGACACACCCTCTAAATTATTATTAGGGTTAATTCGACGGTGCTTCATTAGGGTCAACGATACTATGTTCGAAAGGTACGTTAAATGTAACATATTCTCAATATATTGAGTTATAGCCCATCATTGTCTCTATATTATACTTATGCTAAATGTGTGAATGGAGACTTAGTTGACCCGCCAGGAGGCGTTTCTCCATCATACACCTGGAGCATCAATAAAATGATCGAATATAATTAATTAGACCTATTTTTATAACAACCTCCTTCAGTTTCATCATCAACTCGAACTATTAGTTTGTTCATACCAGATGGAACTCACTGTATAATTGACCATCTGTAATGACACCAACGAAAAATACTTCTAATACTATCTTTATTGATGAATGTTTAGATCTTGATTACTCAGAATAGTGAAAATTATTCAGGGTAACTTGTTTTGTTGTTTATCAATAGAGGAAATATTTGAATTTTCAACGCCCTCTAGCGTCAAAACTAGCCCATAGAAAAAGTTATGCCCATTGGACTTTTTGTTTGGAATGACTTGGACTACAACATATCAAAAATTCAGCCGATTCGACAGAGGGGCCACTTTCCCCATAAAAGTGTGCGGTCTTCTTTTCGATTTTTAATGTCTATCTCTACTGGCCTATGGTTCAACCTCAACGTGCTGTACGCAGCTAATGAAATAAAAAACTCGGTTCACATCACAATTGTAATTCAGTGAGATATCATATTCAAGTAACCCAGTGAAGGTGTTCAAATCAAATCAAATCAAAATATACTTTATTATCGGAAGATATAAATCTCATAGATAAAGTCATAATAACTATAACATTGTCACAATTATAATAAATTCACGAAACAGAACAACAATAACCAAAGGGAAAAACACATATCAAATCAATTAAGAAATGAGTATAAATAAAATGTATAATGTATAAGGGATCACATATAATTCCTGATATATTCCTATACATGCTTATTAATTAATCCAGTCTTTCTCAAGAAATTCGTGGACACTATAAAATACCTTATCGAAAAGGAAGCGTTTGACAGATCTCCTGAAATGTGTTGGCAAAACGATATGTTTGGAGGCAGGAGGGAGATGATTGTATAGTTTAATTGCACTATATATCAGAGAATTCTTAGTCAGATTTGAGGACAGAATAGGAAGTCTCAAATCGTTGTTTTGGCGAGTGATACCTACATTTGCATCATATGACGCTTTGTTTTTATGTACAAGACACACTGTTTCTAGAATATATAACGACGGAAGGGTTTAACCCATCTCTATTTCATTGACAGACCTATATTATCTCTCGCGTGATATGGTCTATCGAAGTAGAACTGGGGATCGATAGTTACCCGGCGTCAAGCTTTGAGAATTGTCTGGCCGGCGGCCAGCATAAAAAACCTAAGGAATGAAGAGTCCGTTGTTATGCAATGAACAAAGCCGAGAGTCACCTCTAGTGACCTACTGGGTTTTATCCAAGAAAGAGCATTTTTTTTAGCAAGTGATATTCTTCATCGACACTTGATATTTAACACCTAATCCAGTAACGACAGACAAACTCGAGCAAAAAAATATATTTTTTTTTTGGTGTTATTTCAGAAAATATAAGAGTTATCAAAAAACGATTTCGATAGGTTGAGATATAATTTAATTCTCCACAAGAATGATTTACAGTAATTAGTTCCTAATGAAATACGCTCATTTTCTCAGAAAACGTGGTTTAATGCCGACGTCACATTTCATGCTCGCGCTAACCCGCCACTGCAAGTTCAGGCAGGGCCGAAAATTAGATTTGTCATAACTTTGCTAAAAATTATAGAAGAAGGAAAAGAATAAGTGCATATCATTCCTGGAGACTTCTACTTCCTCATGCAAATATAACATGTGAGGATCTGAGTACCTAAAATGTGTTTTGTCCCACTTCACTACGATGCCTAAACACCCTGGTTTAAAACGAGAGACATTCGCCAACTTGATTACGAGAAAACAAATGAATCCGTGGGCTGTTTTTCGAATATCCCGCGACACTTGAGTGCACCGCCACCGTCGGTTTTCTTGTTAGGGTTAATTTTCATGAACAGAAGTTTGAAGTTTTGCCCACGATTCACGAACATGAAATTAATAAAACAATATAATTATTGGAATATACGGAATCACTGTCCCCAATCAGTTCTATTCGTTACATTTTCGACATGATTTATTAATTTTTTTGCTGAAATATAATTAACTTAAATTTCACATAGAAGTATTGCAGTTCAGCTGCATCGCATGGAAATTCACCATTAGCATCTGTCAATCTTATGCGCAGCGCATGCTCTCGCGCTGATATCTGTGCATTTGTGCCCGAGTTTTCACTATAAACTTTTTTAATGAAATAAAGAATAATTTTGTGGCTTTGAGTTTAATTGCATTTGGGATTTGATATTTGTGATGAGTTAATGTGTTATATTGTTCTTCCACTTTTGAAAAACCGTTCGATATGACATGTAATAGTGAAAATATTTCTATTGTGCAATTTTGTTCGACAGAAAAGTGTATTTTTTGAAAAACTACACTAAAAAGATTTCACCAATTCAAAATAAAAGGAATGCATAGAAAATAACCAAAAGCTTAACAAGCTTACTACTGACAAAACATTGATAGATTTCAGTGGGAATGGAGAAAAATATATTTATTACTTCATCGCGGACTTTCGCTACTTATGGAAGATTTCAAGAAACGGTAAGATATAAAAAGGCATCCAGAGTGGATTGAATTGATTAAAACAAATTTTTGCTATAAAATTTTGTCAACATGCATGGCCTTTTGAAATAAAATGTCTGTTTCAAAGTATGTTCAGATTCTAAGTGGTGAGTACTCAATTTCTGTACTGAATATAAATTAGTTACCTTCTTTGTTCATCTTTCTGGATTGTCAGCACAAAAACGGAACATTATCAAATTTTTAAAATATAAGGAAAATGAAGAAACACATCAAAAATATAAGAAAATTGCACAATTTTTTTTTATTACACCACAACTATTGACTTTCAAATGGTTTTTTTGAAAAAATTACACAATTTTAGTAGTGTTATTTTTTCAATAAAACTTGATATTCCACTTCGAGTATGGACTATTACTTTCGTATGACATACAAAAGTTCAATAAAATTCCTTAAAATTCAATTAGCAATCACAATCACCATGTCCTTGGAATGTTGACAGTGTTGACACGAGAAAGAGAACACCCTCTTTGGAGTCTACAAAAGTAGACCACTAATTCATAAGTTTTGTCTTCAAAAAATTCTAAACAAAATCTAATCAGTCGGTACACCAGGGTTTTTAGAAATCTTACACTTCACATAACCCTTCTACCATAGTTACAGAGGATCCGAAAGTCATGGATATTTTAGTTGATATGAAATAATTATACTGAAGCAGGAATCAGTAACCTCTTTGGACCATATGCAACAATTTAAGGCTACTGAGACAAGTCTCACTTATACCTACATGCCAAAAAAAAAACTGGGTTTTACTCCTGCATCAGTTTTCAACTCACCCATAATCCCGGCAATTTTTTCAGTAAATGTTGAAAATAATCGCTCATACACATCCTACATAAAAAATTAAGTATGTGATTTCAAGCTTGAGGTTTGCACTTCACAATAGTGTTATTAAATATATATATGCAGGATATGAATAAGCGATTATTTTCAATATTTAGTGAAGAGAATGTCGATTTTATGTGTAAGTTGAAAATGAGGCAGGAGTAAA
Source organism: Chrysolina haemoptera (assembly GCA_958298965.1). NCBI lineage: Eukaryota > Metazoa > Arthropoda > Insecta > Coleoptera > Chrysomelidae > Chrysolina > Chrysolina haemoptera. Next base: position 1,786,423 of record OY282601.1, on the reverse strand, counting down.
AGTGGGACCTGTCACACTACTTTGAAATTGTGTCATATAGTCCAAAGAGGGTATGGGTTGCTGCTTCAGTATAATAATTCCATATTTACTAAATTTTTCATGATTTTCCGATCATCAGCAAACATCTTCGTGAAGTGTGACAAAACACATTTTAGGTACTCAAATTCTCGCATATTATATTTGCATGAGAAAGTAGGAGTCTTCAGAAACGATATGAACTTTTCCTTTCCTTCTCCGATCATTTTTAGCAGAGTTGTGATTAATCAAATATTCGGCTCCGCCAGAACTTTCAGCGGCGGGTCCGCGTGAACCTGAAATTTGATGTCGGCGTTCAATCACGTTTTCTGGGAACACGATGGCATTTCATAAGAAATTACTAGGAATAATTTTTGTGAAAAATTTAATTGTTTTTCACCCTGTTATTATTTTTCCGATAAATCATATACTTTCCAAAATTACAGAAAAAATCTATTTTGTTTAAACGAAAAAAAAAAATATGTTCCACCCCTGGGATTTCGGTAAATAATTTTTTTTCGTGTTCATCATGGTTCCAACTACTAGCATACCAAGTTTGGTGGTGCTACAATCGATTCTTGTCTCAAAACCGAATAGCTTAAGATCGGAAAGAAACTCAAGTGAATTCTTATTGAAAATGGAATTAATTTACCTTATTAAGGACATTTTCGTTGCTCTTTTAATCGTTTCCGTATTATTCACCTAGACATTGTTCACAACTCAGTTCACAATAAATCGGAATGCAGTTTTCACTTATAATCTCCCTAGTGTTTGAATTATTGCCGGAAATTTTTCGAGTGCATGAATTTTCTTAAAAAATTCATGTACGAGATAAATTTCCAGCAATTAATTCAAGCACGCGGGGGATTCGGTACGAAAATTTCACACCAAAATATATTAAATTAATGGTTAATTCAACTGACTTGTAGATTATTCTGAGAGAAAACAAGTTGTAACATCAGTGGGCCATGAATGGTTTTTGTTGATATAATGACAGTTACGCGTTGGTATTAGTGGCGGTGTTTGTATGTGAGAAAGGAAAATTCATTTTGCGACATTCTCAACCCAAAATTACATTGCACATCACGCAGAACTAAAATAGTTTTGACTGGTCCATGCGGATTGTCTATTGGGAAGTGATGTGGAAAGGAATTTTTGCAAATTTCAGCCGAGTATTCACGAAAAGATAAGTTGAATAAAATTGTTTCAAATATTAAGTTCATCAAGTCAAGCACAGATAGATTTGATTGATATACATTTTTTACCGATGGACCTATTCGTCGTTGAAATGCAAGTTCTCAAAATATTTTCAGACACATTCGAAATATTTAGTGAATATATAATTATGAAATATTATCTCCTTTCATATGAAAAATAACATTCCATTTATACATAAAAGCAAAATGTTAACTATCACATGTCAAATATTTGACAGAAAAATTTCCACTTATAAATTTCGCCCAGGGGCCCAGGGTACCCAGGAGGATAAAAATTTCCGGAAATTTTTTGGGTTGCCATGGCAACTAAATAAAAACCAATTTTTTGATTGGCTGAAAAAGTTAGGTGTGAAATTTTAACATAATTCTTGTAGGTCAGTAGAGAAAGACATAAAAAATCGAAAATTTAACAATAATTCCAAAAGTTTTCAAATTTTGGCCAAATTAATGTTATATCGAGAAAGCAATAAATCTCGTTTGCAACCTCTTAATAATAATAAACTTTAATTTTGCTGACTACTAGTTGAGAAAATTCCAAAAGTACTGCAATATTTTATGCGATCTAGTTGATTTTACAATTAACGATCTTTTAACACGTGATAACATAATGCCGCTGATAATTCGAATTGTGCTTGTTAACCTACTTGACCTCCTTGAGCACAACAGGCGTTTTCTTATTTCAATAATTGAAACAGCGTGGACTATTATGTGGTCATTATGTCGTACTGAAAAAAAAAACAACGAGTATGTATGCAGGCTACCAACAAAATGATTAGGAATACCTCAGTAAATTTTGGAAATATGCAGAGGTTTGGAAAACCTCGAACAGTTTTGCCTATAATCTGATGGAAACCTTTATAAGATTTCATTTATTGATACAATAAATAAAGAACATAATGTTATTACAATAGTAATTTATGTAACTTTGACGCACGACGCCGTGGGCATTCCTACGTGTAGAAAAAAACACTTTACTCACGAGTTTCATACAGTATTTTTTCTACAACTGTCAAAGAAAATAACCAATTCACATTTTTTTGCAAATATGAAATGAATTTGGCATATTTTTATTGATTCATTATTCGAACAAAGTTCTAACAGCATGCCGGAGAGTTGAGTTTCAAACAAATGAAACGAATAATTTCGACACAGTCGAAATTCCTTTCTCTTCGCACTATCCCGCAAAATGGAAAATTTTAAGCGAATATTAAAATAACATATTCATCGAGGTCAATATTATTATTATTAATGTTGACTTGACTTTCGAATAACTAGTCCATCGAAGTAACTTTTCAATTTCTTAGATTTGTATTCAAAATAAATAAACAATCCTCGTGAAGCACAGAATACCTTTTTCTTTCTTTGAACTATGTCAAGGAAATCTCATATTTGCACTATCCACAATTTTCTCCGTTCAATCTTCATCACTTTTCATTTCTGCTTAAATTTATACTTCAAGAATCCGTTATCTGGATAGATGCCCAATTTCACAAATTTCATTAATTATTGTTGTCAACTAGTTTCTGACGGCCAAACAGCCATAGCTATCTTGGATTACCCAGTGTAGATTAGGTCCAATAGTTCCTTAGAGGTATATGCTATTATTTTGAATATATTCGCCGCGATAGTTTGGAATTTTGATAATACTTATTTAATAGTAAGAATGCTAAGAATATTATTGGTGAAACATTTGTATATCAGATATTTATAGGTTATTAGTTGCCAAAGAAAATGAGAACTGGCTTCATGACAGGATTTCGTTATTATTCGGATCTGTCACTGTTGTTGCATGAAACTGTCGGTTGCCTAGCAACAGCCGTTAAAAAAAGTGCACTTTTTTTACGCTTTTCCGTTTAATAATGAAATCGTATGTTGATAGTGAAATATTGTAATACTTTACGCACACAAACCACACAAAAAAAGTGGACTTTTTTTGACAGTTGTATATATGAATTCATCAAGTTTTCTGAGAAAACGAGCGCATTTTGTGAGAAATTACTAAGTATATTTCTTGTGGAGAATTGAATTATCTTTCACATTGTTGAAATTGTTTCTTGATAAATATTATACTTTCCAAAACAACAGTAAAAAAATATAATAATATTTTTAAATAAAATTTTTTTTTTAGTTCCACCCCTGATTTTTTAGTAAATAATTTTTTTCTAACAATACATGATGTTAAGAAGTTATGTGCTGGGTTTCAAAGTGCTACGATTCATTCTTCACTTGTGGCTTACATTTTTCTGTGGTTACTGTACTATATATCATAAGAAAAAATTCCAAAAGTTCAGCAGACTTGAGAGATACGTTAGTTCGGTGGCAGGGAGGGTTTTGTACACGAAAACCCTCCCTGCCACCGGACTACGTCGGAAACTATACCGAACTATTGTGCAGATTTGCAACCTTTTACGTTGACCGAAACATATATTTATTTAATTCGCTGTAATTTTTTTGCTCAAGTTGGTCTCGAAAAAATTACAAAATTTTGAAACTTTGTTGTAAATTTTGAAAACATCTATTCTGATCCATTCACAAAGCAACCTTGTACACGATCCGATACTTCATTAATTTTTTCTACGTTCATGCAAAAAACAAAACTTTATTGAACTATATTTGGTGGAAACTCTCTCTTTATTGCACTGAGTGCAATAAAGACTTTATTGCACTCGTCTGTCATTCTACTATAGCGTTCTGTCATCATGACAGACATAAACTTTCAAATCGACGCCAAATTTAGCCCATTTTCTTTTAAATAGTTGCATGTTTCATCATATTCATTATATAATGGACTATGAAATTACTAGAAAATGCAATTTGTTAAAAATAAAATTGATTTCTTCGAATATCATCTGAATTACACAAAATGTTTTTGAATTACTTTTAGCAGATATATTTAAACAAACAATGTCTTCTTCACAGTTTAGTGCCACCTAAATGAAACATTTTCTGGTTTTTGCATGAACGTAGAAAAAATATTGAATGAAACTCGTGCAAAAAGAGTTTATTGCACTCGACGTGTTGTCTCGGCCTGATGGCCTCGTTGGACAATTTCACGTCGAGTGCAATAAACACCTACTTTTTGCACTTGTTGCATAAATAACTATTAAATCAATCAAACTGAGATTTGTTGCTTAGTCGATGTACCATTCACTTGAAAAATGTAAATTTTCGATTTTTCATGTCTATCTGTACTGGCCTACACCCTGAATTTTCTGTTGTAAATGCAAGCGCGGCATACGCCTAATGGTGCCAGTCTTGTGATTCGAGAAAGTAAACGATACGATAATTACCTCACGTTTATTCTGATTACCCAAATTTGTCTCTCTTTACGTTTATGTGGTTTTGATTATTGAATGTTTGATATTAATACGATTTTTTTTTGTTTCAGGTAAAGATTTCTCTCGAGTTCAATTTCTCCGTGTGAAAAGGTATTTATTACTTTCACTTTCTTTTACTTCGCACGAATAACATAATGGTAGAGATAGTTATTACCTTTGATAATGGTGCATTTCAAATAAAAGAATTGATTCGTTTACAGTGTACCACTTTGTTCGTGTGAAATCATAATGCGTCAAGTTCCATGCACCGTGAAAAGAGGATAATATGGTCGATGAGTTCGCAGAACATACTGTAAAAATAACAGTCGTGCCACTTTGCAATATTCCTCTATTTTCGATAGAGAACTCGAAAATTTGCTTTATAACCCTAGAGTGCTAACGTATTTTTAATGTACGTAATTCCCAATGGGCACACGTACGTTTTTCAAACGTGTTATAAACGTGGCATTGGTTGAATAAACGTTTCTGGTTGAAAATTTTAACGACAATAATTTAGTGTAATCTTCAACATTGAAAGAATACGTTATAAAGATGTGTTTTCAACGTTACTTCCTCAACAAGTCGTTAAATATACGTTTAACAATCGTTATGTTAATTCAAAAAGAATTTTTAATCAAATTCGCTTTATGCGATTCATTTATCAATGTTTATGATACGTTCCTTGACCTTTTATTTGGTCAAAACAATGTTGTTTTATCGAGTATCCTCGATGTTCAAAAAACCTGATTGAAAACGGCAATAAAGCAATATTTAGTAAGCAATTGGTTTAATTAACGTTTTTACACGCGACATTTTTTCGTTGAAAAAACCTTCGGTTTTCAGACATTTCACAACGTTACTACCCTATCGTAAAATTTACGACTTTCTGAAATAACCATAAAGTGTACAAGCAAAATGAGGGTTGATAATTTATTTATATTTATAACTGAAATTAACATGTATTTAAACAAAAACACAACAATGAGGTGAAAAAGAAGAATATTTTCTAACATTGAGTGCATGATGTTGATCTGTGTTTGTGTTTCGCACAAATGGGGCTTTTGTACTGGTCACAATTGGAGTGGCCCTTCTTCTTTCCTTTCGATGGACGAAGGCTGCAAATAGTTCTAGGTCCTTTATGAGGTATGGTTTCACACGATGAAGCCATAAGATTCAAAATAGCACTAAAAGATTTTTGGAGTGGGTGAGATAAATTTTTTTTCGGCAACCGTCCGGGATTTTTCTTTGAGAAAGTATCACTTCAGCTTTGGGATTGCAATTCATTAATATTCCAAAAAATTATCGGTAATAATCATACCACTTATTATATTACCCCTGAAAATAAATTTCCTTATATTACATTTTATCACTTTCCATCATGCAAGTATAGGTCCGTTTTAGACAAAAGCAGTTGAGACGCGTTTTAAATTTACAAAAAAAAGGTTCATTAAGTGGGTAGGAGGAAAAATCATATGTATTTCATGGGAGGAAAGTGCCACTTTTCCTCCCACAGGATGTAGTTTACTCATATTTTTGCTACACAATAATTGCTGATAATACAGGGTGTTCCTAAACATCATTATCCCTAGAAAGCTATCGCTCGTCAAATTTACGACGGTAGGATTGAAATTGTCAGAAATCCTCGGTGTTGTTCGGGTGTCGCTTCAGTCCATCTAAGACTTTTCATCAGTCGGTGTCTAGAACTAGTAGACGAAGGCACGTGTTTGTGCACTTTGAATTAGTCGGTTGAATCGGCATTTCGTCGTAAAAAACTAGTAATTTACGTAACAAGTCCGGAAAACACTGTTTTTTTGGACGAGTGGACAAGATTCTAGGACGAGCGTAGCGAGTCATGGAAGTCTGCGAGTCCAAAAAAACTGTTTTCGGACGTGTTGCGTAATAGTAATTTTCCTAACAAGTCCGGAAAGACACTTTCCGCATGAGTTAGGAACAATACTTTTTCTACAAGCGTAGGAAACAAATTCATTTTTTCAATTATTTATTCATGCAAATGGAAACAACTAACAAGAGTAACATTTTCTATCCACTAATTATTCGTAATATTTATTGTAAATGTACAATTTGATGCATTATGTAAATTTATAGCGGAAGCCAGCATATTTTTTGAAGATGGCTGATTTCCTGAAGAAGAAGGTAACTCATTATCGAAAGAAATCGAATGTGCAGGCACAGGCATCAAATCGTCGCCGATCGATATAGACGTGGATGGTTCTAAAATGCACCCGGAAGACGATGTAGTGTTCAAATTGAGAATTTTGTTGGACGTTTCTTTTTTTCGATTGGTGGAGTCTTCTAAATACCCCTCTGCAACTGAAGTCGATTTCCATCCTCCTAGGCGTTTGATATTAGTTATACCCACACCACAGTCAGCAAGTAAAGTGGCTGAGGAACGCCTGAAGCTGTGACCAGTGTAAAGCTCTGGATTTTGAAGGCGCAGATATACTGCTATTTCGGAGGGTATCTTTCCTATGGTATTGATTCCTACACATTGCACAGTACATTTTCCACTTTTGTAATACAAGAATAAACGACGGTGAGGGGAGTCTCTTTTGGACGTAAATGTACATAATTTCTGTATACGTTCAAAAAATAACCATCATTTGCTTCTTCAGATATCACGAAGGATCTAGAGGAATGATTTTTGGAATCCTTGATATTAACAATTATGAGGTTTTCTTTGTCGTCTATGTCGTCAATGGTGAGTTTTGTCAGCTCTTCTCGTCTGCAAGCACCAGCTAATCCAAAAATTTCTACTAACTTAATCATGAGGTATATGTCATCGGGTGCTTCAGTCATAAATTTTGAAACGTCTTCTTGAGTGAAGATTTTGGCATTTTTCGGTCGAAAACCGACATTCTGTCTTTTAATGAATGCAATTATTTTGTAAAATTTGCTAATATCCAAATTTTGCTTTACTTTGAATACACTCTTCAACATTGAATATCTTGCCCATAAAGTGTTCGGCTTCCATGTTTTAGACATTTCTATAAAATAAGCCAAGAATACTTCTTCTTTATTTGGTGTTTTCACTTTTTTATTGTTGCACCATTCAATAAAACGCGTGTATTGCTTCTCATACCTTTGTTTAGATTTCGTTGGCAATTACTCTAAGTTCGCATCTGTAGCTGCTTGCACGATTTCTTGTGGAAGTTCTTCATCAGATGAATAATCCATTGTGGCAATTTCACTGAATCGAAAATTTTATATAAGTAACGCTTTGTCTGTCACTCTGACAATTACAAACAAATTTGTGTATTGATCGGCATGACAACATCAATTGTTACCTACTCGTTATCAGATGAATCAAAGCTTATATATAGGGTGATTTTCATAACAATACATTTTTATTTATAAATATTTGTTCATTTTTTCAATAAATAGTGCAAAATGATGGATGATTTTGAACAAACTCACTTAGTATTGCAACAAAAAAGCTTGAACTTTCATATTTTGTCACCCACCACTTATATTATACGAGGATATATAAATGTTTTTCCCGCACTAGTGTGGGAAAACTTTTCCCGCACAACTGTGGGAAAATGACACTTTCCAAACTGAATTGCGTGCGGGTAGAGGGTGAATCACGCACGCTTGTAGGAAAACAATTTTTCGGTAACCGTGTAATTCTTGTTTGTATTAAATATCAAAATGCGAACAGAAGATAGGTACTAACAGAAACATTCTAACTCTTATTTATATAAATATTCATATTGAAATTCGGGCATTTCCCTGCGGACTCGTTGTATTTTCTTGCATTGGGATTGCCAATGAGTTGATATTCCAAAAAATTATAGGTTTTTAATCATACCACGAATTATATTTAGGACGACAATATATCGATTTGAAATAAAGAAAAATCGTGTCACCTGGTAATTGATGCTTTACTTCTGCCGTATTCAACGGAATACTCCCTTCCACGGCCTCATCTATGATACCAATGGACATTTGTCCCCAACGATCGCTTATATTGATAAATAAAGATAACTAGTCAAAACACATAAACTTGACGTTTATAATTTAAATCATTATTTTCACTTGACAGATAGTAAAACAAAAACTAAGCAGGTTTATCACCGTGAAAATACAGCGACAAGCTATATTTTCACTGTAGTTCCGATTCTATTGGCTGAATTTCAAAATTTGAAATCCACTGATTGGTTGTTACGCAAGGAAATATATTGTCGAGGTATGATATATCTAATGACATCACTTAGATTAGTGAAAAAGTATAACATTAATATAATTCAAAAAGTGTAAGTAAATAACAATAGAACTAAAAATGATCTGAAAGGTGCGATTTGGTGCCTTCCTGCTCGTAGAAGAGAACATAGACTTCTCCGCTTACGAGGGATTTAGGTGAAGAAGGGGTCACTCCAGAATCATTGTACTCATGCCAGGTGCCTACATACGGGTGTCGACAGTAAGCCGTGTAGTGTCCGCTGTATGTAGTCCCGCTATGGTTAGATAAGACATACAGACTCTACCGAAAAGGTGCTACATTGTCTGCGGCATAGTTACTCATGTCTAACCCCTCTGGAGGGAAATCGATGGTAACGTTTGATTTTCCTCTGAATCTTTCCGTTGGAGAAAACCGTTTCAAATGTATAACCAAAATTTTGGGAAATTTATGTATTGATAGGAATTTCGTGCATTTCCTCCTCTTTTTGCACTTTGCACAGGTCGGCTTCTCGTCACCATCAAGAGTTTCTTCCCTTGTGAACGAATCTAAACACTGTGATAATCTTAATTGGCCTGTTCTTTGATTTATCGGTAGAGACAGGTCCCAGAATGAATCAAAGGTGACCAAACAGTGACCACAATAGGTACATTTCAATTAACGTCGATTTCAACTGGCCAACGAATTTATCAACTATTTTAGAATTGTCCATCCTTAAGAATCGTGACCAAGACTCTTGAGCCTTCTCACTGTCACTCAACTTTTCGTCTATTTCTGTCAAAATGGGTTTCGGCTTTTCGGTTATTCTATTAACGTCTTCATGAAGACCCTCCAACAGGTACCGTAGGAACTCCTGAGCATCTTGCTGTGCATAACCAATGAAACGATGTGCGAATCTTTGTATCTGACTTTTTAAGGAGAATGTATTTACCACTCGATCTGACGAATCTTCCGACCACAATTCTTTGATGATCTCTGCAAATTGGAACATTGGAAAGTATAGACAATACATCATGTCCATCTGAGAATCTGCGGTGGTGCAATGGCTACCATCTTCTCAGCAACTCATTGCAAACATGTATCTACATTGAATAACAATGATACGACACACATAAGCTTTGCAGGAGGCGTGTGTCTTGCTGATTAATATCTCCGCGAGTGATGAAATGTCCGGCTTTACGTTAACACCAGCGTGGCCGGACAACGGTACCCCTCCCCGGGGATGACTAAGTTCGGTCTAGCAGGGCGCTCTCCTGTCCCACTGAACGGGATCAGGAGAGTCGCTACTTCTGCGCCACTCCTTCCTTTCCCCCCTGGGTTAGAAGTTTGTGGATAATGAGATATGTGGCATGTTATTGCTCGTGACATGTAGTCATTAATTTTATAAAATAAACCTCTATTTATTTATTTATTTATTTATTTATCTTGGGCTTGTAATCCGAAGGTCCCGGGTCAGCTCCTGGCAATTGCAACTTTTTTTTAAGAACGTTATTTTACTTTTTTCCTGTTGGTGATTTGAATTATTGGACATTTAGATAGCTTATAAATTTCGGATTGCTATTGAGTGATTTTCTCATTAGTAATCTTATGTGCCTATTTGAATGAAGTGTCGATCATTTTTTTTTCTGAGAGCTGCACTTGTAGAAAAAATAATGTGTGTATTTCGAGCACAAAGTGTCATTTTGTTCTCCAAAGATTAATCTTTTTGTCGAGGGATAATCAATCACTTTGCGCTCTAAATACACAAATAGCTATTAAAGAACTAAAGTGGAAGTAACATTCATGTTAGATTTTTACCAGAATACAGGATATATAAGATGTTTTAGAAATTACTGAAACAATTTGATTATAATAGATTCATAGGTTTCATCGTTTACAACTTAATTGAAATGAGGGGGAGAAATAGTTATTTATTATGCAAGGGATAAAAGTATTAGATTTCAGCTGGAGGTTGTGTTGTCTCCTGACGCGAAGCGAAGGGAGACAAAAAAAAACGAGAGCTAAAATCTAATCTTTTTCCCGTGTATAATCGTAATAATTTTCTTTCTGTGACGGGAAAAACGACGATTTAATCAAATATCTACCTTAACCTATGTGTATATATATCCGGGAAAAAAGTACTCACTTTTTCCCGTGGGCAAAAAGTACTCACTTTTTTCCCGGTTCTCGGGGAAAAAAGTAATTTCATAAAAAGTTATATTTTATTACCTGTCAACAGGGATAAAATGTCAAACTTTTTTCCCGTCACAGAAAGAAAGTACTTTCCTTCCTAGGGAGGAAAAGTATTAGTTTTCAACCTGGTTTGAGGGAAAAAAGTGTGTACTTTCTATAGGGGTACACGGTAAAAACAATTTTGTTGCTACAATCACTTTCTTTTTGTTAAGAGTTTATTGTTGAATAAAAAAAATTACTTGCATCTGCAGCAAAAACAAGCTTGAATAGACTAGCAGCATTTACTGAACGAACAAAATATTTTACTCAAATATTTTGTTATTATGAGAAAATATATACTTCGGTCGAATACTTTTTTGTGTATTGGACATGTGTATCAGAATTGGTTCGACATTATATGTGAATCGTTATGACTATCACAAATATTTCGCTTAAAAGATATTATGTTCAACCAACTAACTAGTGAATTACCTCAAAATTTAATGATTTGGTTGAACAAAAAGAATTGATTCAGTACTTTGTGAATTCAATCCGAAGTTTGTTCAATTTAAATTTATAATATGGTTTCATGTAAACAACCATAGAAGGTCCTATGAACATTATTGATTGATTGACAAGACAGAAAATAATAATTTCTTTCAAAACCATATTCTGTCTGAACAAATAATTAGAGAAATACTTCAGCAAAAATTGATTTGACGGAACAAAATATGTTTTCCTCGTGAATACCAGAAAGATTTCATTGAAAACACAAATTTGTTCACGCAAGTAATACGAAATTAATTCAACATACATCGAATTGTCCTTTCGAAATATTTTGTCAAATTTACCATTGCAACACCACACGCAAGCGCAACAATCACATGGTATTGGCAAGGATGATGGTTGATGAGTAACGTCAGTAGCGTTGTATCGGAGTTCAAGGTTTCTTTTCAATTGTGTTTTTAGTGTTTGTGACTATTAATTATAATAATAGTGACCAAAATAATATTGTTTGGCTCCTTGAAGAATTTGAAAGCTGGTAAGTAACGTATTAAGATAATAAGGTTTCTATAAAACTATCAATGAGACTCATTTCAAAACATCATGGCGGTTATAGGGCAACAGGTCAATTTTCGATTTTTCACAGTCATAATGAATTTTTCAGAAAATGACATAACATTGGAAATTGCCAAAAAGCTGGACGATAATAAGTTGAAAGAACTCATACCATCTCTTGGACAATGGAAAACATCTACTGAAGCTCTGAGGAAGGAAGGCCAAGCTTTTGTGGTGATGAGACAAATATAAAGGCAAAGGATAATTTATTATGCAAAAAATATTAAATGAATTGATTATGATATGATGGTAGTTTTATAATGTATTTTATTATATAATATACAAAAGAATTATATATTTTATTTTTTGTTACTGTTCAAATTGAGATGAATAAATTATTTGTTCAAATGTATTTTACATTTCATTCATATCCTGTCTTGATTACCTAGGAAGGTTTTTCCGAGAGATCTTCAAAATCTTTATACCTTATCATTTAATTTGAATAATTTTCATTCGTAGTCATGGATGTATCTGGACGAACAGAAATCTTATGATTTATTTTTTAACTAATCAACCATTTAGCTCGTTTGAGGAATATAGTTATGATATATTCGTGATTTTTATTTTTCAGGATCGACTAGTGGAGGGCCTATTCAAAATCGAGTCTTTTGCATCTCGAAAACTGTTAAGACACAGGGACAAAGTTACCACAAAATTGTGTTTTGAAGCTCTGTTAAAAATCTCCAAATTCATCTCAAGCTTTTTTGGTTCAGCAGATATACAGGGTGTATCTTAAATGATGTTATTAATTTCAGTGGTGATAAACTTTTTTCCATAAAATATGACAAGAAATTACCTCCTGAAATTAATTATATCATTCAAGATTTACTCTGTATTCGTGAAAAATATCCATAATCTTCACTCTCTTGAATCTCCTTAAACTAAATGTCTGTGTTTGATTGGTGGACGTCTTGTTAAAGAGCTTCAAAATACAAAATTTGCGGAAATTCAAACGACCCTCTCACGGTTTTCGAGATATTCATGAAAGATGGATTGGGATTTGAATGGACCTGTATGATTAATTGGAATAAATTTTATATTTGAAATCATTTCTGAATATTTCAGTTGATAAAATATTCTTTCAAATCAATTCAAAATATGTTTTCTTTTATAAAACTTTTTTTTCGATCTACTAACATAATTAATGAGTTTAAACAAACATTCGTAAATCGAATTAATATATTTTGTCAGAAGGGTAATGAACATTCACTCAAACGGATATTTTGTTCTATGAATTACCAAAATATTTTCATTCTATAAGATAATTTGTAAATTCAAAAATCCCTTTAGCAAATCGAAGAGATTGAAGGTATTGATTCAAAAAAATATTTCGTTCATTTTGATTCGTGTAGTTTCCACTTCAAGAAATATTTTGTTCAATCAAACGATGAACTGAATGAGTTAACAAAATATTTTGTTGGTTGGAATCAAATTCAAATCAAAATTCTAAAAGGTAATGTTGAAATATCAAATCATATGATCGACTGAAACATCTCATGTTTTCGAGAAGAAAAAACAAGATTTTCTATGAACAAAACATATAATCAATTGAAAGCAAATTGCATTAAATCTAAAAGGATTTCAGAGAGACAAATCAATGACAATATTTGTTTCATTTGAATTGATATTTAATTGTGGGATACTGACACTTTTATTTATTCGACTTGAATGATATTTTGTTGATTTAACCAAGTTTTTTTCTGCGTGTAGGAGGAAAAATTGTTTTTCCAGATTTCACGTGGCCTCGCCTGTTCATCTTCTTTCGGTCTGAAAAATTCCACTTTACCGCCTAGGTATACAATATACCATTCCCTTTGGGAAGAGGGAAAATTAATCTTGTAGACATTTTAAAGTTCTTGATGCACGTTCATCCTTCGATATACATTATAATATGACCACTTAGCGTGATATTCCGCTATTACAATGACTCATAGACAGGCCAGACCTCCCACATTGATTTTTTCGTCACTAAAATAATTATGTACCTAATAAAAGCCACTTTCACAAAACTTTACTCCAGTTTGGCTTCCAAATGAGTTCTATACTTTTATTACGCAGGTAATTTCATAATTCAAACGAAATCGCTCCATTTCAGAAATGCGGTGTCGTGATGAAAACCAATTTTGTTTTTTTTTTTGGCATATTCCACACAAAATAAGTAGGTGGGTATTTATTTTTATTGAAAATGTTCCTGAAATGTCGGTGAGTAGGTTGCCAAGTTCATGGATACGGTGGGGAATATACAGGGTGTCCCGGAATAAAAGGGATAAACTCCGAGGGTAGAATCCTCACTTCATTTAAGGCTGAAAGTTCCAATAAACATTTTCCCTAAAATGAGTATTAACCGAGTTACAGGGTGTTGAAAGTGACACAAAAAATATATTTTCCAGAATAACTCCATAACGGCTTAACTTTTCTTAATGAAATTAGGTATGCCACTGGACAGCATTCAGTTTCATATTTCAAGGCAAATAACGTGTTTGTAACTCTGAACAGGGGCGTACGGCAGGAAAATCGTTAAGTCAGATTTATTCGGTAAAATATTCAAAGGTAAGAACCTGCCAGTGTCTCCGCAATCGTCTACCCGGCAACACAATCACAACCATTATTCGAGATCTCGTGTTATGCAATTCAGTATAAATGTAACTATTAAAGCCCCGTGTCTGCATTCAGGGTAATTCTTTAAAAGGTCACCACACACTTTTATATGTTGTAGTCCAAGTCATTCCAAACAAAAAGTTCAATGGGCATAACTTTTTCTATGGGCTAGTTTTGACGCTAGAGGGCGTTGAAAATTCAAATATTTTCTCTATTGTTAAACAACAAAAAAAGTTACCCTGAATAATTTTCACTATTCTGAGTAATCAACATCTAAACATTCATCAATAAAGATAGTATTAGAAGTATTTTTCGTTGGTGTCATTACAGATGGTCAATTATACAGTGTGTTCCATCTGGTATGAACAAACTAATAGTTCGAGTTGATGATGAAACTCAAGGAGGATGTTATTAAAATAGGTCTAATTTAATTTATATTCGATTATTTCATTGATGCTCAAGGAGTACGATGGAGAAACTCCTCCTGGCGGGTCAACTAAGCCTCCATTCACACATTTAGCATAAGTATAATATGGAGAGAATGATGGGCTATAACTCAATATATTAAGTATATGTTACATTTAACGTACCTTTCGAACCTAGTATCGTTGACCCTAATGAAGCACCGTCGAATTAACCCTACTAATAATTTACAGGGTGTTTCATTTTGGAACATATCGATACGATCAAAGAAACTGACATTGTAGTTGATTCACAGTTGTTATTTAATAGTATTTCGATGGCGAAAGTTTACTCTCATCCTCCATAGACCTGGAATATTAATACGTTCGTCAAATTCTAATAAAATGTTCCTCAAATCCTGCCATTTATCTTGTTTATGAGATTGGGGTTTATTAATTTCATCGGTTTCTTCGTCCTTCATTGTATTCACACTCATAACATTTGAATCTCACTGCAAAATTATACGCCATATTCAACTTTACATTGACATGAAGTCACAAACAATCAAAACATTGCTCAATGGAAACATTTTTTTTTTCTGTAGTGAAGGGATGCAATGTTTTCATATTATCCAGTACCCCATTCTTGAAAATGATTGAACAGTTTTCAAAACGAATCTAAACTATAATATTTTCATAATGCGTAAAAGTTCAATTTCCCGAATACTGTTGTGATATCGAAATAAAAACGAAAGTTAACCAGACAGCAGGATCCAGAACAAGTATTTATTGCCTCATATACAGGGCAATACAAAAAAAATAGGGTTGGATGGTGGAACGCATTAAATTAAAAGAAATATTAGTTATAACATCTGCGTTACCTTCATTCACCTCTCTACTACTACTATTTGTCTCTGAATCAGTTGGATGTTACGAACTTTTGGTCGAAATAAGTCCATTCGCAAATGTAAAAATCCCTGACGTTACAATGATAGATTCAGAAATAATTTTTTTCTGGTTTCTTTTATATGGAGTATACTGTAACTTGAAGTGTAAGATATGACGTATATGGTATGGTTGAACTCAGAAAAATATGGGCTTTCAATTTTTGATATAAAAATATATCCTTTCAATTTAAAAAAATATCGATGACGTCATATCTTGTAAGGTGGTGGGGAAAAAATCATTTTTTTGTAAAAAAAGATGGAAGACTGAAATACAAAATCGACCTGTCCGAGCTTTACCTCTGAAAATAATTATATTATAAGATAATGGAGCGTTTCCACACTTTATGAACGCACTGTATAGATAGATAGCGTTTATTTGACTACGTTATGCAAATACATACATTTGTAGCAAGTCAAGTGTTACAAGTAGAGCCTCATGCTGGAATCAGGAAATCACATAAGGATAAAATGCTTATACATACATACAAAAAGATATTGAAATATTGAACATAAACAATATAATAAGTACATTAAAAAATATTGAACAAATACGTAAAACACGAGTACAGTTACATACATATTAAAATACATGCATAAAATGAGGTTACGCATCAACCGTTGGACACTGTTACAACAGGTGGGTTAGCCATGTTCTCTTCTGCATTATAATAACATTTGGTGACTAAATCCTTTTTGATAAAATTTTTGAAAGTTTGAAATGTAAATTTTTTCACTTTTTGTGGTAGGATATTATACAGATTTGTATTGAGGGAGTTAGATGCAGACTTTTGTAATCTATATCTGGAAGGTCTAATGAGTGCTGTAATCATGAAAGATCGCATTAGTATCGAATTCATTTACATGTTCGTGAATTTCAAGGAGCGAGTGATAAATATATAATG
Organism: Chrysolina haemoptera; assembly: GCA_958298965.1. NCBI lineage: Eukaryota > Metazoa > Arthropoda > Insecta > Coleoptera > Chrysomelidae > Chrysolina > Chrysolina haemoptera. The sequence goes on along the minus strand of OY282601.1, from coordinate 1,769,558 downwards.
TAGGAAGGGGCATCAATCCCAGATTCTTGAATATAGGTCGGCAAGTGTCTTTATAACCTGCGTTCGCAAGTATCCTAACCGCTTTTTTCTGAAGCTTGAAAATTCTATCTGAAGAAGACGAGTTTCCCCATAAAATAATGCCATATCTGAAATGTGAATGAAAAAAGGCGTATTATGCTGTCAACAAAGTTTTGGGACTAATCATAAACTTCAACTGACGTAGCAAGAATATATATTTAGAGAGTTTAGAGCATATGTCATCAATATGATGGGACCAGTTGAGATTATCATCTAAGGTAATCCCTAGCAGATTTACACTCTCACCTGTTTTGATTTTATTATCGGACGAAAAAATCAGATTTTAAGTTTTGTCTCTATTTAACTTCAGAAGATTTTGAGTGAACCACTTTTCTGCTTGATTTTCCAAATGTTTCATTGTTATAAATAAGTTTTGACAGTTTTTGTCGGAGCAAATTAGTGTGCTATCATCAGCAAAAACGACACATTTACCAGGTAGCATGTGATGGAAAAAATCATTAATATAATTAATGAAAAGAAGGGGCCCCAGAACAGAACCCTGGGGTATACTTCAACTTTAACCAAGATATTCATGGAATTTGTCATTGGAAATAAATCAATACACAGACGTTTTTCTCAAATTAGAATAAATAATACAGTAACCATACAAACTCTGACAAAGTTTTCGACGACATACCTGGAAATGAATGAACACTAATGCAGATATCTCGTTCATGAAGTTTGATTGATTACCAACGTGTTTCAACTCCACAAACTTTCACGTGCTGGTTTGCGAACAATGCAAACATTTTCGAACGTCATATAGTTGGTGAATGATGGATTTGTTTTCGGACACGTAATTTGAACTAACTACCCACTCCTATCAAAACGAGATCAGGAAAAATTGATGAGTATAAAATATCAAAGCATTAAACGAAACCAGGCATTATTCAATAAAAATGCACTTACTGATGCTTTCAAGTGATTTATTTTTAGAGTAAAAATATCGCCAATTTATATTCACAAGTAATATGAGTGATTTATTTATCTATGTAACTATAAATGACATCAGAGACAAGCGCGAACACTATTCGATTTCATAAAAGAAAAAATAAGGTACTTTATTTGGGATTTGACCCCTCACCCCCACTATCCGAAATTCGTATGTTCGCTCACTCTGCACTCGCTGCTACGAGCTCACATGATAAGTGAGGAATCACACTGATCGACCAGGACCGACCGTCCGCGACCGTCCGCGACCGTCCGCGACCGTCCACCTACGACCAAAAGTAGAAGTAGATCAATGAAAACTTTTAAAGTCACACTGATCGACCATCCACGACCGACCACTAGAATAATTTTGTAAATCTGACATTAATTTTGACATTCGAAAGGTTATGTGAATTGTCTGGTCATTTATTGAAAATAAATTAAATTCATAATATCAACAGTTTTACTTTAAATAATGAGCAGTAGTGATACTGAAGAAGAACATTTTATTTTTCCGGTAGGAAATATACGGGTGTGAAGTTTTCCACATCATATAAGGCACAACTGGCTTTGTACACGTTTCTGCCCGGAATATGTTATGAGAAAAGCTCTTTCCTTTATCCGTCATACCACGTAGGAGTTTTCCAGGCCGTCCAAAGGGGTAGAATTGGGGTGAACTTCCGAAAAAAAATCATAGAAGGCAGAAATGGCTTTGTAGCCGATTCTGCTCGGGATATGTTATGGAAAATGCTCATCATGATCAGAGATCCGACAGGGTAGTTCTACCCCCTGGAAAACTCCTACTTGGTATGAGGGATAAAGGAAAGAGCATTTTATAACATATCCCGAGCAGAATCGGCTACAAAGCATTTGTGCCTTCTATGATTTTTTTTCGGAAGTTCACCCCAATTCTACCCCCTTGGACGGCCTGGAAAACTCCACGTGGTGTGAGGGATAAAGGAAAGAGCATTTCTCATTTTTTTTTTTAAACGAATTTTGTAAATACTGATGTGAAATGTCAAATTATTAGAACGTTAACAAACTTGATTCGATCTTGATTCGATGGGGAACAAAGTGTTAATCTATAAGCAAATCATCAGGCCAGCGATGACATATGCATGTCCAGTGTTCTGCAGCGTCCCCAAGACAACCATGTTGCGCTTGGAGAGGATGCAGAACTAAGTACTCCGTATCGTCACGGACAGTGACAGATACATTCGGCTAGACGCACTCAGGGAGCTAGCCGATATTCCAACCATCGATGAATTTATCAAACGACAGTCTGATAAGTTCTTCAGATACTTTATCCTTGGAAGTCCGTTGACTAAGGATCTCACAGCTCACAGCAGTCAGAGCACACCACAATATGTTTTATGTCAATTGTTTAAACAATGATTATTCAAAAAAGGGTCCTTTTTTTTGTTTTTTGTAAATATCTCAAAAGGTACTGGACGAATGGCTTTACTCATAGGAGACCGTTTGTAGAGAATGAAAAAACCTACAAAATGGTTTTTGGAAAATCCCGATACGACCATTTTTCGCCGAGAAAAGCCGGAAAAACTCTTGAAAAAAGGCCTTTTTTCAAAAATTCGTATCTCCCACAATTTTCAATATTAAGAAATAATTTTTCGGGAAATGGTAGCTAATATCATGTACGTTGAGCTCCCGAAAGGTGAAAATTGTCGCTTCAATAGTTTTCCTACAATCGGGTTTTAAAAAAATTACAGCAATATTTTGCATGATGCGTCATATTACGGGAAATGGTCCGATTTGAATTTTTAAAGCGGCATTTTGAAGTTGAGGTTAAAAACTACAATTTGTCTATCTCACATTTTCCCATAAGTTTGGGGAACATTGTTAAAAATGCTTCTGAACACAGCGCTTCGAGTGAAAATTCGTCGCCGAGTCGTGCAAAGGTAGTAGTGGAGGGGGCGCCGAGAAGCGGAGGAGAAGTGAGAGACCGGATGCGCGCACAAGTCGCTTTTTTCTATACAGCAAAGACGTCGCTTCTCGGCGCCCCCTCCACTACTACCTTTGCACGACTCGGCGACGAATTTTCACTCGAAGCGCTGTGTTCAGAAGCATTTTTAACAATGTTCCTCAAACTTATGGGAAAATGTGAGATAGACAAATTGTAGTTTTTAACCTCAACTTCAAAATGCCGCTTTAAAAATTCAAATCGGACCATTTCCCGTAATATGACGCATCATGCAAAATATTGCTGTAATTTTTTTAAAACCCGATTGTAGGAAAACTATTGAAGCGACAATTTTCACCTGTCGGGAGCTCAACGTACATGATATTAGCTACCATTTCCCGAAAAATTATTTCTTAATATTGAAAATTGAGGGAGATACGAATTTTTGAAAAAAGGCCTTTTTTCAATAGTTTTTCCGGCTTTTCTCGGCGAAAAATGGTCGTATCGGGATTTTCCAAACACCATTTTGTAGGTTTTTTCATTCTCTACAAACGGTCTTTTATGAGTAAAGCCATTCGCCTAGTACCTTTTGAGATATTTACAAAAAACCAAAAAAAAGACCCTTTTTTTTAATAATCATTCTTTAAACAATTGCACAAAAAAAATTATGAGTTGCAATTTGGATTTTAGTTATTTATAAAGTATCCCCGAAGTCATGGCGCAAGTCGCTTACTATTAGAATTAATTTCCACAAAAAATTTATATTGGTTGGTCTATTATCTAGTGTTATTTTTTTTTACAATTTAACTACCACTTTCATCGAATTCATTGTGTATGAAATCGCGATAATCCCGTGCTTTTTCCGAAATATGGCTCCGTTAATTCCACTGGTTATAGAAACGACAAAAGCTCACCCTCTGGCAGGCAGCCCTTATGTTATAGGGAGCGGCAATATAAAGTGCGGCCGTAAATCATTATCGTAAAATTTCCTCTTTGCTAATCCGCCGCGCCGCTGGTCGATATTCTCTGGCTTCCTTGTAAACTCACCTACCGACACACCGAGAGTCTCCGGCCTCCGGCATCGGCACGTTGACTCCGGAGAGGCAGCAAGAAAGGCCTAATAGTCTAGTTAACGAGAGCTTTTTGTCAACTTTTTTCAGCAGTCTCCGAAAATTATTATTGAGGTGCCATTCGATTTGGAATTGCATCTAGATGATTTTTGAAAAAAATGAAGTTCCGCTTGCAATATTTGCAAAAGTTATTAACAATTAACTAAATAAAAGGGGGGTTTAGTTTTTTGCAAATATCTAAAAAACTAATAAAGATGTTTCAAATTTGAAAAAATATTCAAAAAGAGGAGGAAATTTCCTAAAAAAAGTCTTGACTCCCGGAATTGTTGGACCAATATTTATAATTTTCCCAGAGGGTTGAAAATACGCCCGAAAACGGGTACTCCGACTTGCGCAAGCCACGTCCTCTTCGGATCTTTAATGAATAAATAATATTTAAACTTATTAAATATGAAAATAAAAAATTAAAAAAATTCAGGCGCCTACAGGACAGATCAATGAACAATAATCCGTGGTCGAACAATTTTTATCGCCATTTTTCAATAAGTTATCCATTAATTAATTAACAATTTTTTGTAGCATGAACATTAACATTGCAAGTGCGATAATTGTTAAACTATTAATCTGAGAATTTTTTATTTTCTTGGAGCTATTTCTCAAAGGTCTTAGAATAAATGCCCGTTGGAAAAATTAAAAAATTGTTGATTTTCGTTTTGTTATTAACAATTTACTAAGATGAAAAATTATGAAGCTTTTTTAAACTTTGAAAAAAAAATTATATATAATATTGTTATTGATCCGTTTTCTCATGATCAGAAAGAAGCTGCTTAAAAATGATTTTTAATAATTTTTATCTTCTATTGTTTGAATAATTGTTATAAACAAATGCGTTGTTTATGAAATAATTTAAATTTTTTTTATAACAATCTTTAATGATCATTATGATTTGAAAAAAAAACCGTTTCTAAAAAAAAAAATTTATTGCTGAAAAATGCATTTGTTGATTAAAAATATTTTCTCCCACTTCTAATTAATATTAAGGAACCATTTTTTTTATATCATTATTTATTTTTCTTTATGATATAAAAAAATTGTTTTATTTAATATTTCATTGTTTATGTAATAAACAATTACAAATACATTTTAATTTTAGTTTTTTTTCTCATTCTACTTATTGTCACAAAAACAGACATAATTTTGTTTTTTTTTTTACTATTTTTTTTATTACTATTTTTTTTTTATTTTTAAATATACGTTGTCCCTAGTTTCGTCATTGTTACCTGGTTTCTCATCCTTAAAATTATCATCGTATATCAACGTATATTTAAAAATAAAAAATAAATTAAAAACAGCAAAATCATGTCTGTTTTTGTGACAATAAGTAGAATAAGAAAAAATTAAAAATTTATTTGTTTATAAAAAATTGTTTATTACATAAACAATGAAAAATTAAAAAAAACAGTTTTTTATATCAAAAAGAAAAATAAATAATGATTTATAAAAAATGGTTGCTTTTTTTAGAATTAGAAGTGGAAGAAAATAATTGTTGATCAACAAATGCGTTTTTCACCAATAATTTTTTTTTTTTAAAGAAACGGTTTTTTTTTAATCATAATTATCATTAAAGATTATGTTATCAAAAAAAAAATTTAAATTAAAGATAAAATTTATTAAAAATCATTTTTAAGTAGCTTCTGATCATAAGAAAACGGACCAATAATAATATTATAAATAATTTTTTTTTTCAATGTTTAATAAAGCTTTATAATTTTTCATCTTAGTAAATTGTTAATAACAAAACGAAAATTAACAATTTTTTTATTTTTTCAACGGGAATTTATTCTTAGACCTTTGAGAAATATCTCCACGAAAGGAAAACATTCTCAGATTAATAGTTTAACAATTTTTTTCAAAAATCATCTAGATGCCATTCCGAATCGAATGACACCTCAATCATAATTTTCGGAGACTGCTGAAAAAAATCGACCAAAAAAGCACTTGTTAACTAGACTATAACTCAGTTAACGCTGCATGATGTACGGCTCAAGGCGCGAACTCTGATTACGTCTTAACGTTTCACTTGTTTCAACCCTACAAGATGGACGGCTCTTTTTTGGTTTCACCGCCCGCGTGCAAAGAACCTAATGTGCCGCCCCTCTGAAAGTTTTTCGTATTATGACTAAAATCTTAAGTTTAATTGAAAGATATCTCTCCAACCGATGTTAGTATGTTGTCCTAGATGAAACCAGTTCCAGTGCAATGCCATTACCTCGACGAGTTCCCCAGGGCTCAATTTCAGGCCCGCTCCTGTTACTGTACACTATAGGTGATTGTTACATACATCAATTTGCTGGTGGCATAGTGTATGCAAGTTTCAATAAAGATAATGCTGATAAAGACATTACAAGAATTAATGACACCCTTGATAAAATATTTAAATATTCTAATAAACACGATTTGAAATTAAGTCCTACCAAATCATAAATGATATATTTTGGCAATAGAGTTCATGCCACAGATCAAGTGGTAATCAATGGTATCAGTATTGAGCCCTGTAGAACAATAAAAAATTTGGGACTATTCATCGACGATGATTCACGGTTCAAAATACATATCAAACAAATATTCCAGAAAAGTTGTACATCGTTTAGAAATATTTACCGTAACAGAACAATTCTAAACAAATATTTGAGGAAATAGTTATGTGAAAAGTATCGAGTCACTCAAACTATGGCGTTTTGATTTTATGGATCGATATTGGAACATCAACTAGAATTCAAAGAATTCAAAACTCATGTATTTGTTTCATTTGCTATTTGAGAATGCGAGACCACGTAACTCTATTTATAGCGGAACTAGGATTGCTCAATATGCAGGACCAAAGGAATCTTCACCGTGCATGTTTTGCTCATAAAGTTTTAGAAAAAGGAACTCCTTGGTATATTATAAAAGAAATTACATATCGGTTGTTTGTTCATGATGAAACCACCAGAACTAGGAATCCTCTCCGGTAATACCCAGGTAAATATAATTAATCGACTGCTGCGTTTTGATTTAGGAAAGCTTATAAGATATAAGGAATATTTTCTGGTTCTTTAATGGTTGATTGCATGTCTTGAATATAGTTATACAATATCAGTGTTTTCCCTCTATGCATCTCATTTACGTGAATCTTTCTTGTGTTTTAAAACTTAATTGTAAATGTAGGTATTTTTTTAAATGTAAAATACTTCGAAAATTTTGAAATTTATCGAAAACAGTTATCTCTAGCGTTGTTAAAGAAGTATACCATTTTTATTTTGCTTAGAAAAAGTGTGAGATTATGGGTTATTCATCCTCATTCCTGTTGAAGAACTTAGAGCAAATTATATCAAATGAATAATGATTCGTAGCGGTCTTCAAGCTCTGGACAAAAATGAAAACCTCAAAAAACGCTCAGAAAAGCCCTGTACAACATTAAATTCCTTCATAAATCTAATCAAGAACTTTTATTCTCCACTAATTTTTAATATTTACTTACTTTTATCTTTATTTTGTTACCAGTATCATAAGCATTTTGTTAGCGCAAATGTGTATGCCAAATTTCATCAAAATCAACCAAAATGTTTTTGAGTAATGAAATAAATAACTGTTTTTTTCTAAAAAGGAAGTACCTTGGTTTCACCTAATAAAGAAAGAAACAAGATGTCCTGCAATACCAGGACCACGCTTATTGCCATAATCCTATACAATAGGAATAATTGGGTCGAAAATCCATCAGAAAACAATTACTTTCCTGGCTAATACCACGACGAACGTTGAATTACATCTAATGAATTTCCGTGCAGAGTCCTACAAGGATGTCTCGGCAATTGCTAGTTGCATGGAAATGTTCATTGAAACATTTGGACCACCTATAGATCCATTTCTGGGTTCTTGCCCTCATCAGTATAGGGTAGGTCTCTGCAGACAGTAACTAATGTCTGCAACAAACGATTCAACGAAATCTCCATCTAAAGGCAGAAGCTGTGACACCGCCCGCAGCCTAGCGTTCACTAAACCACGGGCGCCATCTGACCGCCAGCTCCTGTTTCACTACATACGATAGGCGTTGTGCGGAAAGCACCTATTGAATATCTCAATCCAGCATGATGTACGGGGTCGAGTAACTTCAGGGTAGATTTCCGAGGTGATGAATAAGCTATTGCACCATAATCTATCTTTGAAAGTATGAGAGACCGATAAACATTCAAAAGTGTGTCAGCGTCCCAGCTTTTGTTAGCAAGGCATTTTATAATATTCAATCTCAGTTTACATTGCAACACCAAATTTTCTATGTGTTTGCGCCATGTCAGCTTTGAGTCAAATATCAACCCAAGAAATTTTATAGATTCTTTGCATTCAAATTGGGCACCAACTGAGTTGTAGGTTTCTGAATGTTTTTGTTGATTAATTCTTATTTTACAGCTCGGAGAACGCTGCTGAATATTCCACCAAGTCTGAATAATAAATTATTTAATAAAATCAGTAAAAGATATTTATTTCTTTCAAAATAAAGTTGGTTATAACTCAACTGTCAAAGTCAAGTTTGAATTATAAATAGTTATTTCTTCTTCTTCTTATTCTTATTTGGATTGACAACTAGATCAATTAGCCAGTTCCGACAAAGTGAGAATTCTGTCCAAACCACAGCTGTTATTTATAATGATCATGCAGAGAGAGATAGTATAATTGAAGCTTTCATGCGTAGGCAAGATGTTGGTTTCATTCTATTTATGAGATCTGTGATCTAAACATGAGCCAACAGTTGGTAAGCTGTTCTTTGATAGTGTGACAATTGGTAACACCGTTTGTAGAAATTGAGGAGGGGATTAAATTTTGAATTTCCGTCATCCTCCATTTCCTCCATTTCGTCCATTTCTGCGTCTGGTCTCACTTGAAGAACTCGCTGATGATTTAAATTTTTATTTTTGAAAATCATCCAATCAGTGTCTATCAATAACATTTATGAAGAGGTAACTATCTATTTAAAATTCAAATTGGAATTCATTGGAATAAATACGTCTGTCATTTATAATGCTTTTAAAATTATTTTATTTCCAATGAATTTTCATGATTTCTCAAATGACGTCAAAGAACATGTTTTACAACAATTTCTCATTTTTTTGTGTGTAGTTCGACCAGATTTAAATTCAAAATTTGATTTAAATATAAAAATGATAAGCTTATTTAAAGTTATGAGCTTATTTGAAAATATAAGCTTTTTATAATTTAAAAGCTTATTTAAAAAAGCTTATTTCTCGCCATTGAATGAGCGGCGATGTTAGTGGCCGATTGCCATATTACCACAATACAGAACAACTATAGCTACCTATGATAGCTGAACTGGCTGAATTACACACTCGATCAGGTGTCCAGAACCAGGTGGGGAATTCAGGAGTGTTCCAGAGCTGCTGTCACTGTATATAAGAACCAAGGAACCCGAAGAGCTTGAAATATATTAACAGGAGAGGAGTTTGGTTGATTCTTTCTTATAACTGATTGGCCAAGGAAAATATGTAAGGTTTAAATGCATTTAACCCAATATTCCAAGTAAGTTGGTATGACCATTTGAATAACGTACAATAGTCCAAAGAACCAAATTTCTTCACACAACCTTATTCAATCATTACTTCTAGACTATTCTAGATCTCATCAAACCCTGAACTCGGTTTAACAAACGTTCAATTCATTAAATACTATTTTTTATGCAACCTGATTACTATCATCATTTATAGATTTTTTCAAGATCGTCAAGCCCTGAACTAGGCTTAACAACATTTATTTGATTAAATATAATTTTTTTAGTAATTGTTTTATTTGTATGTCTGGAGTATTTTCTCTTTCAGTGTAATAAAGACTTTCTACAGAGACTGGCTTTGAGAATGAAATACTATATCAGAATTTCTGTAGATGGCGTCGAAATGACAACTTTTATTTAGCTATTTTATTCTCACTGCCATAAATTGAATTTCTAAGAATATCTTCGGGTTAATTCACCAACAATCGTACCACGACCTTTGCCTCCGCAACAAGAGTTAGCCCTCCGCATTGTTTATATGAGGTTTAGGTGAAAAACCTCTTAAAAAGGGAACAAAACCTTATACAAATAATGTATTATTCATGTATAATTTTGGATCACATAAATACAATATGTTTATGCAAAGAAGTGGTTCACTTCCAAACCAATCAAGACTTTGCAGGATCTATCCATTACCATCCTGTCATGTGTATATTTGTCATTAAAATACTTCTCTTCTCCAATTTATCTGTTATGATGTCATATATCGTGAGCACCCCTCTAAACTCCCGTTCATGAAAGTATCCGCGTCAGTCGTAAAATGCAGTTCTTAGTCATACTCTCTCCCCATTCCAATTATATTAATATGATTCGAACGCCGAAAAATTGAGTCACACTATGGAGTCGAGGATCATTTTGCATTTTGTCTGATAAATCGCTCTTCAGCTGGAAACATTAAACCGGTTAATTGTAAGAAGATGCATGATGATAATAATAATGATAATATCTTTATTCGTCTTGAGAAACACAAGGTTTATAGACATGTCAAAACAAATGGCACAATTGAAATCAGGCTACATAAATCTTGAAATTCTACAATCAAATGATAGTCATAAATTTAAAAAAATAGAATACGAATACATGCACATTAAAACAAATTAACACATCTGAAATTAGGTTACATACATGTTGAAATTTGAGAATTAGGTAGTAATCATAAAGTTAAAATCGAGGAGGAAACTACTCTTTCATTAGGTGTACGTCATAACATTTTGATGAATTCAATATTAATTTTAATTAAATTCATTATTCGAAATGTCAAAACTCGTCAGAAATTATTTTTGCGCAATAAAAAACATTTGAAAACTGATTCAGAGCTGACCAACTTGAGAACAGTAAGAGATAGACGGATTCTGCGAACTCCAATCGATTCAGAATGGCCGAATAAGTATATACTGAGAATTTTAACGAAAAAAATCTACGGACAAAAAAGTCGAGTAATGATAGATAATTTTTTGAACTTCTTTATTTTTCACTTTTCAAATTTCAAATTTTTGTCCCCGAACGTATTTTGACGTGCTGATTCCGAATCTTCGAACGAAAATATCGAAAACTCATCCGAAATATTTTTGGCGCCAAAAAAACGATTTGAAAACTGATGCAGAGCTCACCAACTCGAGAACGTTTAGAGATAGACGAATTCTGCTAACGCCAATCGGTTCAGAATTGCTGAATTAGTATATATTGGGAATTTGAACGAAAAAAATCGATGGGCAAAAAGGCAAGTATATCATGATATATAATTTTTTGAAGTTTTTAAATTTGAATTTTTCAAATTTCAAATTTAATCCCCGAACGTATTTCGACGTGCTGATTCCGAATCTTGTAAAAATAATGTCGAAAACTCATCAGAAATATTTTTGACACCAAAAAAAACATTTGAAAACTAATTCAGAGCTGACCAACTCGAGAACGGTTAGAGATAGACGAAATCTGCGAACGCCAGTCGATTCAAAATGGCCGAATTAGTATGTATTGTTATTTTCGAGTCAATCAAAAGAAATTAAAAATTACTCGAAAAAGTTGCAAGGGGTTCACCCCTAAAAATCATTAAAAGTACCAAGTTGTCACATCGACTTGAAATTCGCACTGTTTACGTAAAATTTCATGCTCATTCCAAAAATGTATGATTTTCTATGCTCAGATATAAGATTTAGCCGGAAAAAGGTGTTTAAGATAAAACATTAAATTTTCTGAGATTTTTTATTTTTCATTTTTCGACGTATTTTGACGTGCTGATTCCGAATATTTTAACAATAATGTCGAAAACTCATTAGAAATATTTTTGACGGCAAAAAAAACATTTGAAAACTAATTCAGAGCTGACCAACTCGAGGACGGTTAGAGATAGACGAAATCTGCGAACGCCAGTCGATTCAAAATGGCCGAATTAGTATGTATTGTTATTTTCGAGTCAATCAAAAGAAATTAAAAATTACTAAAAGTTGCAAGGGGTTCGTTCACCCCTAAAAATCTCAAAAGTACCAAGTTGTCACATCGACTTGAAATTTGCACTGTTTACGTAAAATTTCATGCTCATTCCAAAAATGTATAATTTTCTATGCTCAGATATAAGATTTAGCCGGAAAAAGGTGTTTAAGATAAAACATTAAATTTTCTGCGATTTTTTATGTTTCATTTTTCGAATTTAAAATTGTTGTACTCGGACGTATTTTGACGGGCTGATTCCGAATTTTTTAACAATAATGTCGAAAACTCATCAGAAATATTTTTGACGGCAAAAAAAACCATCAAAAAACTGATTTAGAGCTGACCAACTCGAGAACGGTTAGAGATAGACAAATTCTGCGAACGCCAATCGATTCAGAATGGTCGAATTAGTATGTATTGTGAATTTCGAGTCAATCGAAAAAAATTAAAAATTACTTGAAAAAGTTACAAGGGGTTCACCCCTAAAAATCATTAAAAGTACCAAGTTGTCACATCGACTTTAAATTCGCACTGTTTACGTAAAATTTCATGCTCATTCCAAAAATGTATGAAAGATTTAGCCGAAAAAAGGTGTTTAAGATAAAACATTAAATTTTCTGAGATTTTTTATTTTTCATTTTTCGAATTTAAAATTTTTGTCCTCGGACGTATTTTGACGTGCTGATTCCGAATCTTTTAACAATAATGTCGAAAACTCATCAGAAATATTTTTGACGGCAAAAAAAACATCAAAAAACTGATTCAGAGCTGACCAACTCGAGAACGGTTAGAGATAGACAAATTCTGCGAACGCCAATCGATTCAGAAAGGTAGAATCAGTATGTATTGTGAATTTCGAGTCAATCGAAATAAATTAAAAATTACTCGAAAAAGTTGCAAAAATCATCAAGTCGTCACATCGACTTGAAATTCGCACTGTAATATTTAGGCGGAAAAAGGTGTTTAAGAAAATAAAAATTCTGAGATTTTTTATTTTTCATTTTTGAATTTCAAATTTTTGTCAATAACAATAATGTCGAAAACTCATCATAAAAATTTTTATAATAATAAAAAGGCGAAAAATGGAGTAAAATGGCAAGATATCAAAAAAAGTTATTTCAAAAAGTTGCTTAGAATTAAATTTTATCCTCATACGCAATTATATAAAATATTTCGACTGAAAACAATATTCCACAAAAATGTTAAAACTTGCTGAAGCTGAGTTACTTGTCAAAAAATTCAGTTTCAAGTCGTATACAAATCCTCAAAAAATTTTTTCTGACCTGACCAACCACTATATTGTCATTTGAAAATAAAATAGTAGGAATAAATTAAAAATTAAATTTTAACCGAAAACCATAAAATTGTATTTTTCCCAATTCCTACTTTGAGACAAATTAATAATTTGAACGTATCCATAGTATTCTAGATTAAAAATTATATATCGAAATAAAAAAATATGGTCATAAAAAGTAACAAGTGATACATGGTTGTATTCAGAATGTCATATGGAGACAAAAAAAGTGAAAATATATCGGGTGTCTCATTTAAAAATCGAAAGTTTATATCACTTCCGGTGAGACCGAAAGTTTCATGAAGCTGAGTCACTTGTCAAAAAATGCCGTTTTATGTATTATATAGATCCTCCAAATTTCATTCCAATATCTTCAAAACCAAAAAAGTTCTAGGGACGAACCACCTTCCGTGGACACAGAGTTGCAAAAAATCACGATTTTTTTTTGAAAAAATCAATAAACCAGATTTTTTTTATTAAAACGTGATTTTTTTATTTATACTGTTTTTTTCCTTAAATGTGGAAATAAGTTTCATGTCAACACAAGTTTACTTAATTTGTAACCGAGGAGGTTTTCTAACTGAAGATCAATACAATAAATATTTTTTGGCGAATATAGAAAAATAATGAAAATAACTAATTTTTAGGTGGAGTTGTACAAGGCAAGATCAGCAACAGTTCAAGTGAACCGAGCTCAGTTGGTAAAGAACTAGAAATTTCATCGACTAATCCCTAGCTACTTAAAAAATGACTTATTTTCATTATTTTTCTCTATTCGCCGAAAATTATTTGCCCATCTCCTCGGCGACATACAAAAAAACTTGTGTTGACATGAAAATTTTCGGTAGCGTGCCGCGGCTTTCCTGTCGCAACTAGAAAATATGTTATCACACTTACATAATATATGTGTATTTTGAATAAACTATCTTCCTTTTTTTTGAATTTTTTGATGAGTCATCTGCTTCGGAGAATTGTTTTCACAGCAATTTATAATTTGATTTAAATAACGATTGAAAGTGAAAAAATCAGTTGATTAAAATCATGATTTAAATCGTGATTTAAATCATTTGATTTAAATCGTCGCAACCCTGCGTGGACACCCGGTATATATTTCTCAACTCGGGGTTGGATGAGGCTATCGGAGATTTGGAAATTTTCCCGAATGACCAGTTCGATTTGCACTGTTTGATACTAAGCCTCACATTGTTATTCTATGCAGATCAACCACCTTGTATTCGATCCTGTGGGCCCAAAAACCAGATTTTCCGAATATATTTTGGTCCTCTACCCACTCCGATTCTCTGACGAGAATTTTTTCACTTAATCTCCCTAGTGCTTGAATTATTGCCGCAAATTTTTCGAGTACATGAATTTTTTGAAAATTACTTAAAAAAATTCATGTACGAGATAAATTTCCAGCAATTAATTCAAGCACGCGGGGGATTCGGTAAGAAAATTTCACACCAAAATATATTAAATTAATGATTAATTCAACTGACTTGTAGATTATTCTGAGAGAAAACAAGTTGTAACATCAGTGGGCCATGAATGGTTTTTGTTGATATAATGACAGTTACGCGTTGGTATTAGTGGCGGTGTTTGTATGTGAGAAAGGAAAATTCATTTTGCGACATTCTCAACCTAAAATTACATTGCACATCACCCAGAACTAAAATAGTTTTGACTGGTCCATGCGGATTGTCTATTGGGAAGTGATGTGGAAAGGAATTTTTGCAAATTTCAGCCGAGTATTCACGAAAAGATAAGTTGAATAAAATTGTTTCAAATATTAAGTTCATCAAGTCAATCATAAATAGATTTGATTGATATACATTTTTTACTGATGGACCTATTCATCGTTGAAATGCAAGTTCTCAAAATATTTTCAGACACATTCGAAATATTTAGTGAATATATAATTATGAAATATTATATCCTTTCATATGAAAAATAACATTCCATTTGTACATAACAGCAAAATGTTAACTATCACATGTCGAATATTTGACAGAAAAATTTCCACTTATTAATTTCGCCCAGGGTACCCAGGAGGATAAAAATTTCCGGAAATTTTTTGGGTTGCCATGGCAACTAAATAAAAACCAATTTTTTGATTGGCTGAAAAAGTGAGGTGTGAAATTTTCGGAATAATATTGCGGAAGCAAGCACACTTCCAGCGAGGATCGGCTATTAAAGTCATCAGTTTCATCGAGCAAAGTTGCCGAGATTCATGAAACTGTAAATCATCGTGTACCTGCGTTAAATTTCCGGGAATAAATTAGAAACTTGCTGCTATTATTAATAATAACGCGAATCTCGGGTGAAGTGGTTGGCTATTAACGACTGCGAATCGCGATACGTTTTAATGAATAAATTGGGTAATTATTAAACTGTTTCAATGTTGCTTAGAAATAACTGTGTTCAGAGTATTTAAATACAGGAACTGAATTGTTCGTTTAGGTTACCTACATTGACTTGAATGATATTTCAAAGATATACGAGGGCGGAGTGAAATATTGATTTTTTTTTTCAAGAAAAATGATAAATGTTTGTTTTTTTTTCTCAACATAGTTTCATTTGTTTTTATTGTCCAATACTAATTTAATTTTGTTTGCTCTCCTGAAAGCAAGATTTCTTTTAGGCTTTCTATTTGACGATGATTACTTCCCAGCTTACCATTTCTTCATGTTTGTGAACTGAAAAAAGTCGCAGGGTGGCAAATCTGGAGATTAAAATTAATCCAATAACGACAGACAAACTCGAGCAAAAAATGAAGAATGAATTGTAGCACTATGAAACTCGGCACATGACATCTCGACATCATGAATTATTAGAAAAAAATTGTTAACCAAAAAATTAGGGGTGGAAACTAAAAAATATTACATTTGTTATTTCAGAAAATATAAGATTTATCAAAAAACGATTTCGATGGGTTGGGAGATAATTCAATTCTCCACAAGAATGATTTTCAGTAATACCTTAGAAATACGCTCGTTTTCTCAAAAAACGTGTTTTAACGCCGACGTCTTTGCTAAAAATTATAGTAGAAGGAAAAGAAAAAGTGCATATCGTTCCTGAAGACTTCTACTTCCTCATGCAAATTCAACATGTGAGTATCTGAATACCTAAAATGTGTTTTGTCCCACTTCTCACAACCCTTCTACGATATTTACGGAGGGTCCGAAAGTCATGGATATTTCAGTTGATATGAAATAATTATACTGGAGCAGGAATCAGTACCCTCTTTGGACCATATGCAATGAATGAAACTATCCTACTAATACACTAGTAGATTCTGATTTTAAATTCAAAACAATTGATGACCTGATCGTTTCAAAAACAATAAACTCAATTCGAACGAATGCTACAGAGTGCGACGGACTAAATTTGAAGATGATAAAGTTGTGCTGTCCCCATATTGTGTCCTACATTACACATATTATCAATTATTGTTTTTTCAATAACACATTTCCATCTGCCTGGAGATGTGCTGTTGTCACAGTATTGCCAAAAAAAAAAGAATCCTGAAGAATTCAAAGATTTGCGCGGGATCAGCATACTACCAACGTTGTCCAAAATAATTGAGAAGATTATAGAAACCCAATTAAAAGAATATCTCAGTGAAATGAGCCTTCTTCCCGCAACTCAATCAGGTTTCAGAAAAGGACACAGCTGTACAACAGCACTGCTTCATGTAGTGGATGACATTATGGCAGCCACGGATAGGGGTAAATGCACTGTTTTAGTTATGTTGGATTTCAATCGTGCTTTTGACACGATCAGTCATAAAATTTTACTGTTAATATTACTTCACTTGGGGCTGAACGAGAACGCCGTTTCTCTTTTTGAATCTTACTTAACAAACAGAAAACAAATGGTACGCATCGAACAAAATTACTCCGACTACCTTGTTTTAAAATCAGGGGTTCCCCAAGGGTCCATTCTTGGGCCGATGCTTTTTACTATCTATACAAGTCAAATTATAAAATTAATAAAACACTGTCAAATACACCTCTATGCGGACGATACACAATTGTATCTCTCGTTTGATCCTGAAGAGGTCGGTAATGCATGTGAGCGTATAAATAGCGACATTAATACATTTGTAGATTCTTCAGCAGACCATCAACTCCAAATTAATGCAAATAAATCCAATGTGATGGTTTTTGGTCCAAAATTCAGTAGATATTATGTTAAAAATCATGTTAATGTCAAGATTGGTCAGAACACATTAGAAGTAGTAGAATATGCAAAAAATCTGGGAGTTATTCTTGATGAAAATCTACGTTTTGAAAAACACATCAATACACTGATACAAAAAGCATTTTGTTCCCTGATGCTGATTTATAATAGCCGAAAATTTTTATCCAGAGAAACAAAAGTCATGCTTTGTGATAGCTTGGTACTATCAATTTTCAATTTTGCAGACTGCCTTTATGATCCAGTGATCAGTGTTCTTCAAAAACAAAGAATCCAGAAAATACAAAATTCATGCCTGCGGCTCATTTTTGGAATCCGTAAACGGGATCGCATTTCTCATACCATAGAAATTCTCAATTGGTTGAACATGAATGGTCGAAGGAAACTGCACACTGCTTGTTTATATCACAACATTATTATAAATAAAACACCAGAGTATCTTTATAATAAAATAACTTTTCGAAGTGATGTGCACACATTGAACTTGAGATTTAAAGGGCTGCTTACACCTCCTATTCATAGAACTGAACAATTAAAACGCTCCTACCGGTATCACATTTCGAAGATTTAATAATGATATCCCAAGTTACTTGAAAAAGATGAAACACAATAACTTCAAAAGACAATACAAAAAACTTTTGCTAACTATACAAAACCCCGCCCCTACGCGCTCATAAAATAAATCTTACCTTTTCTTCTACCTTATTTTTTTATTTTTTTATTTTTTATTTTTTTTAGATATATATGTATATATATATATATAGTATACTTAGTTTCAATGTTACTTCTATTATGTGGTACGTTTCTAGGTTAAGTGGAAGAGCAGCTAAATTTAACAAATTGTGTATCTTTTTTATTTTCGGTCCAAAAATTATGAGCTGAACTTCGCCTATTATGCCAAGAAAAATGTTAACTGTACAAAAAAAATCATTGTCACCCAATGTAAATGGAAAATAAAGACGCTATTATTATTATTATTATTATTTAAGGTTACTGAGACAAGTCTCACTTATACATGCCAAAGAAAAACCTGGGTTTTACTCCTGCCTCAGTTTTCAACTCACCCATAATCCCGGCAATTTCTTCAGTAAATGTTGAAAATAATCGCTACATAAAAAATGAGGTGTGTGATTTCGAGCTTGAGGTTTGCACTTCACACTAGTGTTATTAAATATATATATGATATGAATAAGCGATTATTTTCAACATTTAGTGGAGAGAATGCCGATTTTATGAGTATAAGTTGAAAATGAGGTAGGAAGCTTTTTTTTTGGCATGTATGTATAAGTGGGACCTGTCACACTACTGTTGCAAATTATTGGGTATGGGTTGCTGCTACAGTATAATTATTCCATATTTACTAAATTATTCATGATTTTCGGATCATCCGCAAACATCTCTGTGAAGTGCGACAAAACACATTTTAGGTACTCAAATACTCGCATATCATATTTGCATGAGAAGGTAGGAGTCTCAGAAACGATATGAACTTTTCGTTTTCCTTCTCCGATCATTTTTAGCAGAGTTATGACCAATCAAATATTCGGCTGCGCCAGAACTTTCAGCGGCGCTGAAATTTGATGTCGGCGTTCAATCACGTTTTCTGAGAAAACGAGCGCATTTCAGAAATTACTATGAATAATTGTTGTGAAAAATTGAATTTTAATTTTTTGATTGAACAACATTATCATTTCTTGAATTTTATTCAACTCGAAAACGACCTAAATAATTTTTTTTAAAGCATTAGATAAGAAGGAGCAAAGTTCTTGTAATATTTATTTTTGATGTACTTTTGATGATTTTTCTAAGCAGAAATTATGGTTTATTCGCCAGAGAGAATCTTTTTTTTTTTTTTTCATTATTACAGACATTTTCATATTTTCGAAAGTTGTCAAAACAAAACTATCAGACCGGCATGAATTTCACAGATTGTTACTTGAAAGTATGCTAATAACTATCAGAAATACAGTGTGTCCTTGAAGATGGTGATTTTTCTGATATGTCGGTTGTTCCATTATCGCTGCAGTGTACATCTTTTGAAATGACCCCTTCAAGATCATTTTTGACAGTTTTGGTGACTTTTTTGATACTTTCCGTCGTTTATTCCGTCGTTTACTCTTTCACTCCACTGCCACGGGGGCCGAGCCAACCCTGACTTCGAGCCAGGGTTGGCTGAGTGAGCATTGCTTGTACGTGGGCTTTGAGACAGCAAAATTGACACATTATTTTCATCAGTCAGATTTCAAATGAAAAAGCTGAAAAAAAATCAGAGATCATCTATGTGGTTTCTGCATTTATAGATAAAATATTTTTAAAAAATCTCCCAAAATGTGAATTTTAGGGCATGTAATAACCAAACTTGACAGATTTCCCATATCTAAGACATTGAATATATTGCGATTCCAGTTCGTGATGAAAAAAATTAAATAATCACATTAAAAGTCCTTCTTTTATCTAAAAATTCATTATTTTATTTTTTTTCCCTAGTTTTCCGAATAAACCGAGAAATTCACATTAAAGAATTAATGAGTAGGACGTCATATTGCCTTCCATGCGGTGTTGCCGATTTTCTCACCACGGCTCGAGAGATTAAGTCGGCTGTGGTAGAATACATTGTATCCGGATATTTTTCAGTATTTAGGAAGAAATAGATTGGATGATTAGTTTTGATAAGATTCATTTTATGAATCCTAAGATGTCTAAAAATCCTGGTGTACCGACTGATTAGATTTTGTTTCGAATTTTTTGAAGACAAAACAAATGAATTAGTGGTCTACTTTTATAATCGACTCCAGAGATGGCGTCCTCTTCCTCGTGTCAACACTGTCAACATTCAAAGGAAATGGTGATTGTAATTGCTAATTGAATTTTAAGGAATTTTATTAAACTTTTTTATTACCATACGAAAGTAATAGTCCATACTCGAAGTGGAAAATCAAAAGTTTTATTGAAAAAATAACACTACTAAAATTCCAAAAAAAATCTAAAAACCATTTGAAAGTCAATAGTTGTGGTGTAATAAAAAAAATGTTCAATTTTCTTATATTATTTATGTGTTTCTATGTTTTCCTTATATTTTAATAATTTGATCATGTTCCGTTTTTGTGCCGACAATCCAGAAAGACGAACAAATAAGTAGGTAACTAATTTATATTCAGTACAGAAATTGAGTACTCACCACTTAGAATCTGAACATACTTTGAAACAGACATTATATTTCAAAACGCCATGCATGTTGACAATATTTGACGGCAAAAATGTTCAATCAACTCTGGATGCGTTTTTATATCTTACCGTTTCTTGAAATCTTCCATAAGTAGCGATAGTCCGCGATGAAGTAAAAAATATAAATTTGTCTCCATTCCCACTGAAATCTATCAATGTTTTGTCTTCAGTAAGCTTGTTAAGGTTTTGGTTATTTTCCATGCATTCCTTTTATTTTGAATTGGTGAAATCTTAATTTTTAGTATACACCCAGAAAAATCTAGTTATACAAGTATTTTTTCAAAAAAATCTTATAGCTGCTAATTAAAATATTGTAACCACTAAATTTTCTCGGGTGAATGCAAAATGTAAACATTTTCAACATGAAACAGGTCTTTTTGTCTCTAAATGTTACCTTTTAGTTTTGACAAAGAACATTATTGCAGTTAAATGATGGTATTGAAAAAACAATATTTAAATACGTTTTTAAGTGAGAGACCTTTAACAGTAATACAATTGTCTTGAAAAAAAGACGTTGTTCATACTGAAAAGTGAACTATGTTGGCGCCTATTCAATTCAGAAATCATTTAACGGTTATACAATTTTGTATTACAGCTAATAGATATTTCTCTCGGTGTAGTTGATCAAAAATTACACTTTTCTGTCGAACAAAATTGCACAATAGAAATATTTTCACTAATAAATGTCATATTGAACGGTTTTTTAAATGTGGAAGAACAATAAAACACTTTAACTCATCAAAAAATCAAATCCCAAATGCTATTAAACTTAAATCCACAAAATTATTCTTCATTTCTTTAAAAACGTTTATAGTGAAAATTGCACACCTCACTTTTTCAGCCAATCAAAAAATTGGTTTTTATTTAGTTGCCATGGCAACCCAAAAAATTTCCGGAAATTTTTATCCTCCTGGGTACCCTGGGCGAAATTAATAAGTGGAAATTTTTCTGTCAAATATTTGACATGTGATAGTTAACATTTTGCTCTTATGTACAAATGGAATGTTATTTTTCATATGAAAGGAGATAATATTTCATAATTATATATTCACTAAATATTTCGAATGTGTCTGAAAATATTTTGAGAACTTGCATTTCAACGATGAATAGGTCCATCGGTAAAAAATGTATATCAATCAAATCTATCTATGCTTGACTTGATGAACTTAATATTTGAAACAATTTTATTCAACTTATCTTTTCGTGAATACTCGGCTGAAATTTGCAAGAATTCACTTCCCAATAGACAATCCGCATGTCAACACTATTTTAGTTCTGCGTGATGTGCAATGTGATTTTAGGTTTAAAATGCCGCAAAATGAATTTTCCTTTCTCACATACAAACACCGCCACTAATACCAACGCGTAACTGTCATTATATCAACAAAAACCATTCATGGCCCACTGATGTTACAACTTGTTTTCTCTCAGAATAATCTACAAGTCAGTTGAATCAACCATTAATTTAATATATTTTGGTGTGAAATTTTCTTACCGAATCCCCCGCGTGCTTGAATTAATTGTTGGAAATTTATCTCGTACATGAATTTTTTAAAATTCATGTACTTTAATTTTTTAAAATTCATGTACTCTAAAAATTTCCGGCAATAATTCAAGCACTAGGGAGATTATAAGTGAAAACTCGAGCACAAATGCACAGATAGAGCATGCGCTGCGCATAAGATTGACAGGTGCTAATGGTCAATTTCCATGCGATGCAGCTGAACTGCAATACTTCTTTGTGGAATGTGAGTTAATTATATTTCAGCAAAAAAATTAATAAATGATGTCGAAAATGTAACAAATAGAACTGATTGGGGACAGTGATTCCGTATATTCCAAAAATTATATTGTTTTATTAATTTCATGTTCGTGAATCGTGGGCAAAACTTCAAACTTCTGTTCATGAAAATTAACCCTAACATATAACATAATATTCGAAAAGCAGCCCACGGATTTATTCGTTTTCTCGTAATCAAGTTGGCGAATGTCTCTCGTTTTATCCCACATATTTGCTGGTATAAGTCGGTACACCAGGGTTTTTAGGCATCTTAGTGAATCCTAATGTTAATTTTGATTGTAACACTGAAATTTCTTCGATCCTGGGGAGCAATTACCCCTATTAACCCCCCTTGTACACGCGTCTGGTAAAAAATGAGCTTCCAAGTTCCAAGAACGGCGTTTCTTTTTGAGTTTCTCTGCTTGGGAATGCAATAAAGCCGAAATAAAATACAGACATCGAGGTGTTGAAATATTCCGACCAGATGCGGTTTCTCGAGCGTGATTTTAGGGTTTCTTTTGGTCGGCCGCTCTAAAGGGATGTGGGTGTGATTTCTCGACTGCGTCGCTCATGGGCGTACGTGTGGGTAGGTATTAGCGGATGAAATGAATCACGTCTGTTCCTTGAACGAAAATGTATGTATTGGGTTTTGTGTAGTCGTATGGAAATAACGGTGAAATAATTTGCTAAGGTATAATAGCGATGACGATAGGAGTACAAACTGAGAACGAGTCGGTTTCAACTTCTACGGCTGGGTTGTTTTGTTGTGAACAAATCTTAATGTGTATTCCTCGAAAAAACCCATGATCGATAATACTGATAATAGCGGTTGAATCAGCTAGGAATTAGCCCTGTTACTTTTTTATTTGAGAATTTGAACAAAAACAATCGACGGACAAAAAAGTCGAGTATATCATGGTAGATAATTTTTGGAAAACTGATTCGGAGCTGACCAACTCGAGAACGGTTAGAGATATAGACAAATTCTGCGAACGCCAATCGATTCAGAATTAGTATATACTGAGAATTGGAATGAATAAAATTAACAGACAAAAAAGTCGAGTATGAGTATGATGGATAATTTTTTGAACTTTTTTATTTTTCATTTCTCGAATTTCAAATTTTGGTCTTCGGACATATTTTGACGTGCTGATTCAGAATCTTTGAACGAAAATGTCGAAAACACATCGGATATATTTTTGGCTTCCAAAAAACCATTTGAAAACTGATTCAGAGCTGACCAACTCAAGAACGGTTAGAGATAGACAAATTCTGCGAACGCCAATCGTTTCAGAATGACCGAATTAGTATATAGTAGGAATTTGAACGATAACAATCTATTGGACAAAAAAGTCGAGTACATCATGAAAGATAATTTTTTGAAAACTGATTCAGAGCTGACCAACTCGAGAACGGTTAGAGATAAACAAATTCTGCGAACGCCAATCGTTTCAGAATGACCGAATTAGTATATAGTGGGAATTTGAACGATAACAATCGATTGGACAAAAAAGTCGAGTATATCATGATAGATAATTTTTTGAAAACTGATTCAGAGCTGACCAACTCGAAAACGGTTAGAGATAAACAAATTCTGCGAACGCCAATCGTTTCAGAATGACCGAATTAGTATATAGTGGGAATTTGAACGATAACAATCGATTGGACAAAAAAGTCGAGTATATCATGATAGATAATTTTTTGAAAACTGATTCAGAGCTGACCAACTCGAAAACGGTTAGAGATAAACAAATTCTGCGAACGCCAATCGTTTCAGAATGACCGAATTAGTATATAGTGGGAATTTGAACGATAACAATCTATTGGACAAAAAAGTCGAGTACATCATGAAAGATAATTTTTTGAAAACTGATTCAGAGCTGACCAACTCGAGAACGGTTAGAGATAAACAACTTCTGCGAACGCCAATCGTTTCAGAATGACCGAATTAGTATATAGTGGGAATTTGAACTATAACAATCTATTGGACAAAAAAGTCGAGTACATCATGAAAGATAATTTTTTGAAAACTGATTCAGAGCTGACCAACTCGAGAACGGTTAGAGATAAACAAATTCTGCGAACGCCAATCGTTTCAGAATGACCGAATTAGTATATAGTGGGAATTTGAACGATAACAATCGATTGGACAAAAAAGTCGAGTATATCATGATAGATAATTTTTTGAAAACTGATTCAGAGCTGACCAACTCGAGAACGGTTAGAGATAAACAAATTCTGCGAACGCCAATCGTTTCAGAATGACCGAATTAGTATATAGTGGGAATTTGAACGATAACAATCGATTGGACAAAAAAGTCGAGTATATCATGATAGATAATTTTTTGAAAACTGATTCAGAGCTGACCAACTCGAAAACGGTTAGAGATAAACAAATTCTGCGAACGCCAATCGTTTCAGAATGACCGAATTAGTATATAGTGGGAATTTGAACGATAACAATCGACGGAGAAAAAAGTCGAGTATATCATGATAGATAATTTTTTGAAAACTGATTAGGAGCTAACCAACTGGAGAACGGTTGGAGATAGACAAATTCTGCGAACGCCAATCGTTTCAGAATGACCAAATTAGTATATAGTGGGAATTTGAACGATAACAATCGACGGACAAAAAAGTCGAGTATATCATGACAGATAATTTTTTGAAAACTGATTCGGAGCTGACCAACTCGAGAACGGTTAGAGATAGACAAATTCTGCGAACGCCAATCGTTTCATAATGACCGAATTAGTATATACTGAGGATTTGAACGATAACAATCGACGGACAAAAAAGTCGAGTATATCATGACAGATAATTTTTTGAAAACTGATTCGGAGCTGACCAACTCGAGAACGGTTAGAGATAGATCAATTCGGCGAATACCAATCGTTTCATAATGACCGAATTAGTATATACTGAGGATTTGAACGATAACAATCGACGGACAAAAAAGTCGAGTATATCATGACAGATAATTTTTTGAAAACTGATTCGGAGCTGACCAACTCGAGAACGGTTAGAGATAGACAAATTCTGCGAACGCCAATCGTTTCATAATGACCGAATTAGTATATACTGAGGATTTGAACGATAACAATCGACGGACAAAAAAGTCGAGTATATCATGATAGATAATTTTTTGAAAACTGATTCAGAGCTGACCAACTCGAAAACGGTTAGAGATAAACAAATTCTGCGAACGCCAATCGTTTCAGAATGACCGAATTAGTATATACTGAGAATTTGAACGCATACAATCGACGGACAAAAAAGTCGAGTATATCATGACAGATAATTTTTTGAAAACTGATTCAGAGCTGACCAACTCGAGAACGGTTAGAGAAAGACAAATTCGGCGAACGCCAATCGTTTCAGAATGACCGAATTAGTATATACTGAGAATTTGAACGATAACAATCGACGGACAAAAAAGTCGAGTATATTATGACAGATAATTTTTTGAAAACTGATTCGGAGCTGACCAACTCGAGAACGGTTAGAGATAGACAAATTCTGCGAACGCCAATCGTTTCATAATGACCGA
This sequence comes from Chrysolina haemoptera, assembly GCA_958298965.1. Classification (NCBI taxonomy): domain Eukaryota; kingdom Metazoa; phylum Arthropoda; class Insecta; order Coleoptera; family Chrysomelidae; genus Chrysolina; species Chrysolina haemoptera. The sequence goes on along the minus strand of OY282601.1, from coordinate 1,743,484 downwards.
ATTAGTATATACTGAGGATTTGAACGATAACAATCGACGGACAAAAAAGTCGAGTATATCATGACAGATAATTTTTTGAAAACTGATTCGGAGCTGACCAACTCGAGAACGGTTAGAGATAGACAAATTCTGCGAACGCCAATCGTTTCAGAATGACCGAATTAGTATATACTGGGAATTTGAACGATAACAATCGACGGACAAAAAAGTAGAGTATATCATGACAGATAATTTTTTGAAAACTGATTCAGAGCTGACCAACTCGAGAACGGTTAGAGATAGACAAATTCTGCGAACGCCAATCGTTTCGGAATGACCGAATTAGTATATAGTGGGAATTTGAACGATAACAATCGACGGAGAAAAAAGTCGAGTATATCATGATAGATAATTTTTTGAAAACTGATTAGGAGCTAACCAACTGGAGAACGGTTAGAGATAGACAAATTCTGCGAACGCCAATCGTTTCAGAATGACCGAATTAGTATATAGTGGGAATTTGAACGATAACAATCTATTGGACAAAAAAGTCGAGTACATCATGAAAGATAATTTTTTGAAAACTGATTCAGAGCTGACCAACTCGAGAACGGTTAGAGATAAACAAATTCTGCGAACGCCAATCGTTTCAGAATGACCGAATTAGTATATAGTGGGAATTTGAACGATAACAATCGATTGGACAAAAAAGTCGAGTATATCATGATAGATAATTTTTTGAAAACTGATTAGGAGCTAACCAACTGGAGAACGGTTAGAGATAGACAAATTCTGCGAACGCCAATCGTTTCGGAATGACCGAATTAGTATATAGTGGGAATTTGAACGATAACAATCGACGGAGAAAAAAGTCGAGTATATCATGATAGATAATTTTTTGAAAACTGATTAGGAGCTAACCAACTGGAGAACGGTTAGAGATAGACAAATTCTGCGAACGCCAATCGTTTCAGAATGACCGAATTAGTATATAGTGGGAATTTGAACGATAACAATCTATTGGACAAAAAAGTCGAGTATATCATGACAGATAATTTTTTGAAAACTGATTCGGAGCTGACCAACTCGAGAACGGTTAGAGATAGACAAATTCTGCGAACGCCAATCGTTTCATAATGACCGAATTAGTATATACTGAGAATTTGAACGCATACAATCGACGGACAAAAAAGTCGAGTATATCATGACAGATAATTTTTTGAAAACTGATTCAGAGCTGACCAACTCGAGAACGGTTAGAGATAGACAAATTCTGCGAACGCCAATCGTTTCGGAATGACCGAATTAGTATATAGTGGGAATTCGAACGATAACAATCGACGGAGAAAAAAGTCGAGTATATCATGATAGATAATTTTTTGAAAACTGATTAGGAGCTAACCAACTGGAGAACGGTTAGAGATAGACAAATTCTGCGAACGCCAATCGTTTCAGAATGACCGAATTAGTATATAGTGGGAATTTGAACGATAACAATCTATTGGACAAAAAAGTCGAGTACATCATGAAAGATAATTTTTTGAAAACTGATTCAGAGCTGACCAACTCGAGAACGGTTAGAGATAAACAAATTCTGCGAACGCCAATCGTTTCAGAATGACCGAATTAGTATATAGTGGGAATTTGAACGATAACAATCGATTGGACAAAAAAGTCGAGTATATCATGATAGATAATTTTTTGAAAACTGATTAGGAGCTAACCAACTGGAGAACGGTTGGAGATAGACAAATTCTGCGAACGCCAATCGTTTCAGAATGACCAAATTAGTATATAGTGGGAATTTGAACGATAACAATCGACGGACAAAAAAGTCGAGTATATCATGACAGATAATTTTTTGAAAACTGATTCGGAGCTGACCAACTCGAGAACGGTTAGAGATAGACAAATTCTGCGAACGCCAATCGTTTCATAATGACCGAATTAGTATATACTGAGGATTTGAACGATAACAATCGACGGACAAAAAAGTCGAGTATATCATGACAGATAATTTTTTGAAAACTGATTCGGAGCTGACCAACTCGAGAACGGTTAGAGATAGATCAATTCGGCGAATACCAATCGTTTCATAATGACCGAATTAGTATATACTGAGGATTTGAACGATAACAATCGACGGACAAAAAAGTCGAGTATATCATGACAGATAATTTTTTGAAAACTGATTCGGAGCTGACCAACTCGAGAACGGTTAGAGATAGACAAATTCGGCGAATGCCAATCGTTTCAGAATGACCGAATTAGTATATACTGAGAATTTGAACGCATACAATCGACGGACAAAAAAGTCGAGTATATCATGACAGATAATTTTTTGAAAACTGATTCAGAGCTGACCAACTCGAGAACGGTTAGAGATAGACAAATTCGGCGAACGCCAATCGTTTCAGAATGACCGAATTAGTATATACTGAGAATTTGAACGATAACAATCGACGGACAAAAAAGTCGAGTATATTATGACAGATAATTTTTTGAAAACTGATTCGGAGCTGACCAACTCGAGAACGGTTAGAGATAGACAAATTCTGCACACGCCAGTCGTTTCAGAATGATCGAATTAGTATATAGTGGGAATTTGGAGGATAACAATCGACGAACAAAAAAGTCGAGTATATCATGATAGATAATTTTTTAAAAACTGATTCAGAGCTGACCAACTCGAGAACGGTTGGAGATAGACAAATTCTGCGAACGCCAATCGTTTCAGAATGACCGAATTAGTATATAGTGGGAATTTGAACGATAACAATCGACGGACAAAAAAGTCGAGTATATCATGATAGATAATTTTTTGAAAACTGATTCGGAGCTGACCAACTCGAGAACGGTTAGAGATAGACAAATTTTGCGAACGCCAATCGTTTCAGAATGACCGAATTAGTATGTACTGGGAATTCGAACGATAACAATCGACGGACAAAAAAGTCGAGTATGTCATGATAGATAATTTTTTGAAAACTGATTCGGAGCTGACCAACTCGAGAACGATTAGAGATAGACAAATTCTGCCAACGCCAATCGATTCAGAGTGTACGAATTAGTATATACTGAAAATTTGAACGCAAACAATCGATGGACAAAAAACTTGAGTACATCATGATAGATAATTTTTTGAAAACTGATTCGGAGCTGACCAACTCGAGAACGATTAGAGATAGACAAATTCTGCCAACGCCAATCGATTCAGAGTTTACGAATTAGTACATACTGAGAATTTGAACGCAAACAATCGACGGACAAAAAAGTCGAGTATATCATTATAGATAATTTTTTGAAAACTGATTCGGAGCTGACCAACTCGAGAACGATTAGAGATAGACAAATTCTGCGAACGCCAATCGATTCAGAGTGGACGAATTAGTATATACTGAGAATTTGAACGCAAACAATCGACGGACAAAAAAGTCGAGTATATCATAATAGATAATTTTTTGAAAACTGATTCGGAGATGACCAACTCGAGAACGATTAGAGATAGACGAATTCTGCGAAAGCAAATCGATTCAGAATGGCCGAATTAGTATATGCCGAGAATTTGAACGCAAACAATCAACGGACAAAAAAGTCGAGTATATCATGATGGATAATTTTTTGAAACCTGATTCAGAGCTGACCAACTCGAGAACGGTTATGCCCCGTATACACTCCAATGTACTTTCATTCATAACGTTATGATTAGACATCTTAACCGAGTTTCTATAGATATATTTTCATCCTGAATTTGTCTTATTTCGACTAACAAAACAATGTTTACCTTTGTCAACCCTACCCAACTCAGACGTTTTTTCGAACTTTGGCTGCTTATATCTCGGAACCGACACATACAAAATCATTCAAACTCGCACATTTTGCCAATTACCCATCCCACTATAACAATAAAATTTCAGCCAATTTGACGGAGAGCCAATTTTACATGTGTTTTCGTGCGGGGTCCTTTGAAAATCGAAGTGAAGTGAATATCGCCTCGATATACATATATAAATGAATCACGGCGTTCGGACAAATTAAATTTCAGAAAAAAACTATCCTCCAGCAGGGATTGAACCTGCGACCTCTGGATTGCTAGCCTATGCTCTAACCAACTGAGCTATCGAGGACACCCATATCGGGATACCGCTTTTCCCTGGAATTTGATGTAAGTATTAACACTTGCGCGAAGTTTGCAAGTGTTAATAGATAATAACATCAAATTCCAGGGAAAAACTGTATCCCGATATGCAGATGCGAACGTGTTTACCAGAAAGTAAAGAATAAAATCAAGAAACCTTCGAATCCATACAAATTACAAATTGATATTAACAATGATAATATTATAATTAGTCGTTACGTTCTTACTATAGATATTCTATTCACATTGCTTCAATGTTCAATACCATTCATTGTTTTGATTTGAATGCTCACCACCCACATGAAACAACTATTACAGTGATAATTATTATAATAAGGCACAATCGATTTATCCTTGTCTGTTGGTAGGCCTGGTTAGATCCATTTCATTACAAAACGAGACAGTTATGTGATTTGTTGTTTTCCAATTCATTTATGGTGGCAGTCATTTCTATTGTTCTGGGAATAGATTGAAATGAATTGTGAAAACCATTATAAGCATATAATCCAGTACGATTGGGTTTTGAGACAAGAATCGATTGTAGCACCACCAAACTTGGTATGCTAGCTATTGGAACCATGATAATCACGAAAAAAAATTATTTACCAAAATTCCAGGAGTGGAACATATATATTTTTTTTATAAATAGATTTTTGCTGTAATCTTGGAAAGTATATGATTTGTCGTAAAAACAACTCAACAGGGTGAAAAACAATTCAATTTTCCACAAAAATTAATCCTAGTCATTTCTAATGAAATACACTCGTTTTCTCAGAAAACGTGATAGAACGCCGACATCAAATTTCAGGTTCACCCTTACCTGCCGCTGAAAGTTCTAGCGGAGCCGAATATTCGATTGGTCATAACTCTGCTGAAAATGATCGGAGAAGGAAAAGGAAAAGTTCATATCGTTTCTGAAGACTCATACTTTCTCTTGCAAATATAATATGCGAGTATTTGAGTACCTTAAATATGTTTTTTCTACTAGCGTTCGAAAAAGTCCACTTTTCCGCACTCATTTTAGTTTTGAAAGAGTCACTTTTCCGCACTAGTGCGGGAAAGTTTTTCCGCACTCTTTTTAGTGCGGAAAAGTAGATTTGTTTAGTTTTTGCGGATTATACTGACATTTAAATATTGCGTCGCAGAAGATTAAAATAGAAAGCTTACCAAGTTTAATATATATATTTAATAATAAATATTCTTTATGTTAACTTTTGGTTGTTTTTTCCGATAGTAGAAAAAATAGTGTACCTAACACGAGCGTTAAGGTACGTCCACACTGGAGCAACATGTGGCAACTTGTAGCAATTTTATGTTGCAACAAGTTGATAAATGTTTAAGTTCATTAAACATTGACATAAAACAAACTGTCCTCACTAGTGCAACAATGTTAATGAATGTTTGCACTTGTCGAATCTCAAATTCGGTTGAGTACAACATTCTGTCCGCACTGCTGTAGTTTTGTGACATGATGGAGGAAGACTTATTAACTGCTAACGCGTGCTTTCTAATTTTGTGTGGCGATTCACGAAAACGGAAGCGGAAATGTTGGGTCCGTCCAAGTTTGAAGAAAAGGGAAGAATATGGTGGACATGAATTATTATCGGATTTAAAGAAAGATGACGTTTTATTAGAACTCTACCGAATCGATGGGTGCTTCAAAAATTTTTTGCGCATGAGTAGTTCAGATATGGAATTTTTGCTGCCAAAAATTGCACCAGTGATTAGAGGAGCAGATACAAACTGTAGAAAGGCTATACCTCCACAAGAACGATTAGCTGTAACATTGCGCTCTCTGGCAACTGGAGATTCCTACAGCAGCTTGATGTATTTATTTAAGATTTCGAAACAAGCTATCTCAAAGATAGTACCAGAAGAACTAAGTTGATTCTCTTCATTTATATTTAACATTTTTAGGATTCCAAATGCATGGATGTTGTCTATAATTGTCAATTGAATTTAAACAATTCTCCGAAGACCACTTAAACGCCATCACGAAAACCTAAAAATTCACGCACAGGCACTTCGTATAATAAAATACTAAGCAGTACACTGAGACGCGGCGGAAAATGTTGCTCCAGTGTGGACGCGTCTTAAAGTGTCTTTTCCGCACGCGTCGTTCGGCCAGAAATCACTTCACTTGTTAGGTAAACTACTATTGTCGCACTTCACGGAGATGTTTGCGGGTGATCCGAAAATCATGAATAATTTAGTAAATATGGAATTATTGTACTGAAGCAGAAACCCATACCATCTTTGGACTATATGCAACAAATTTGAAGTAATGTGAGAGGTCCCACTTATACATGCAAAAAAAAACTTTGTTTTACTCCTGCCTCATTTTCAACTTACCCATAAAATCGGCATTCTCTTTACTAAATGTTGAAAATAATCGCTTAATCATATCCTGCATATATACACTATTGTGAAGTGCAAACCTCAAGCTTGAAATCATATACTTCATTTTTTATGTAGGATGTGTATGAGCGATTATTTTCAACATTTATGGGTGAGTTGAAAACTGGGGCAGGAGTAAAACCCAGTTTTTTTTTGTATGTATAAATGAGACTTGTCTCACTAGTCTAAAATCGTTGCATATGGTCCAAAGAGGGTACTGATTCCTGCTTCAGTATAATTATAATTATTTCATATCAACTAAAATATACGGATCCTCCGTAAATATCGTAGAAGGGTTATGTGAAATGGGACAAAACACATTTTAAGTACTCAGATGCTCACATGTTATATTTGCATGAGGAAGGAGAAGTGTTCAGAAACGATGTACACTTTTTCTTTTCCTTCTACTATAATTTTTAGCAAAGACGTCGGCGTTAAACCACGTTTTCTGAGAAAACGAGCGTATTTCATAAGGTATTGCTGAAAATTATTCTTGTGGAGAATTGATTTATCTCTCAACCTATCAAAATCGTTTTTTGATAAATCTTATATTTTCTGAAATAACAACAAAAAAAAATTATATTTTTTTTAAACAAAAATTTCATCCCTGATTTTCACTTTTGGCTCGAGTTTGTGTGTCGTTACTGGATTATAGTTATTTACCAAAACTTCAAAACGTCCATGTCATTCAAGACGCGTTTCGTAAACTGAGTTAGTATCATCAACAGCCATAAGCTTTCTTATTTCGAATACTTATTGCATCAAGTTATACAAAAATAATTCATTTCATGGACCCTCAGATTCTGACTTGAGCCACTGCTTATTAACAATACTGAAATTAACAGTTTGCAATCCTACCCCTGTCAACTTGTAGGTAATCAGTGTGAAAGCAGTTTTGTGTTGTTGGATGAAAATCTCTACTTGGATTTCGGACTGCATTAATATTCATGGAAAGCTGAGCCCTGAATCGTTCGCAATACTTCCCTCGACCAAAAGCGGTAAAACGTGTAGTTTATTTAAAGGGCGAGGGGTGTCTCACTTCGGAAATCTGGTGTACAACATGACCAGAAATCCTTGAAATCCTTGAAATCCATGTTGAATTCCAGAAATCCATCCTGAAATTCAGAAATCCAATATGAAATCTTGAAATCCCTATGAAATCCTTATGAAATCCAGAAATCTCAGGTGAAATTGAGAAATCCTACAAGAAATCTTGCAATCCAAATGAAATCTTGAAATCCGAGTGAAATCTTGAAATCCGAATGAAATCTCAATAGAAATCTTAAAATTCTCAAAAAATCCAGAAATCCTAAGTGAAATCTTGAAATCTTCATGAAATCTTGAAATTCTTTCGAAATCTTGAAATCCAAGTGTAAATCCTGAAATCCTTGGTGAAATAATCAAATTTCTAATGAAATATGAAGCCGGGAACAGACATACGGTATTCGGCAAATCGCGATTATTCGCTATTCGCCATTTGCTGTTTGCTAGCAACTCGACATTTGGCAAGCAGGGTGAACACACATGCGGCGTATTTGCCAAATAGTGCTCGATGTGGGAACAACGAATATTCGTTCATTAAAAAATGGAAAGTGAAACAATTGCTATACCGCTTTTATAGTGATGAGTTGTGCTTATATGCAGTAGAGAATCTTTTTTTTTTTCTTTAACTCTGTAACAGAATATTTTCCACCCATGCTTCTCTAAATTCTTTTCCACGCGTCAAAACGAGATTTCTGTTTTTATGGTCATTGTGCCATGCATTCCATATGATCGGTTCACCTTCATAAATATGCAAAAATTCCAGAACAGTTCCATTACCCCACTCCATTTTAAATTTTTAATTGATCACAAACGCACAAGTAGCTCACGAAGTTTGCAAGCATGGTGTGTATCGATAGCAATCGCAAATGTTTGTCTCCTTTGAATCGGCCTAAATGCCGACAGACGATGGGAAACACCGAATTAACACCGAATTAACACCGAATAGCGAATATTCGCCATGTGAAACCCATACACACTAGTCGCTATTTGCCGAACAGCGAATAATTGGTAATCAGGATTTGCCGAATACCTCATGTCTGTTCCCGGCTTGAAAATCTTAAAAGAAACTTCGCAAATACTCGGAGATTCCCGCATGAAGCCCCACCTAAAACCGGCAGAACCCGACAGAAACATGTTATTGCAGTAGGTATATGTGCCAGTAAAGTTTGCCGCCTATAAACATTTTCTGTTAAAAAAGTTATTGTAATCTTCGCCCTAGTTTCCACAGTAAAAATTACTCACGATTACAAGTTCCGATAAGGCACATGTAAATCAAAATGACCATCGAATGAACTATAATGATACAATTATTTTAGACACTGAAAGTAATCAAACAAAAATAATTTCTCTGGAAATGATACATATCAACCAAAATAAAGAATCAATGAACAAAAAGACAGATTTAAACAATCTCAGTCAAATTTATACCTACCTTTTTAAATTGAATGAAAATATCAATATTTCACCCAGTAATCAGAAATAAATTGTCATCATCATTGTCATACATCTAACGTCATGATTTTCTGTTCGTTTGGTTTCAATTTCACCATCTATTTTTATATGTATATGAAATCCTTAAATCCGATAGAAATCCTGATTTGATGTACAAATATTACGGAAGTGAAACACCCCTCGTAGAAATCTCGATTTGGTATACAATTGTTAAACAAGTGAAACGCCTCCGATATCCACTTGATATCTAAAAAAATCGCAAATGATACTGCTAGAAACAAATCACATCTCTCATTTACATTTGGTTGTCAACGAATGAAATAAAATTCTCCAAAAGCAAGAAATTTTGATGAACCTGCACCCGTATGCTTGAAAACGTTACTGCCAACTGTGTGTAGCATTTTTTTGACCTTGGAATCCTGAAGGAAATCTTGAAATCCGAATGAAATCCTGAAATCCCTTATAAAATCCAGAAATCTCCGGTGAAATCTTGAAATCCGAATGAAATCCTGAAATCCCTTATGAAATTCAGAAATCTCCGGTGAAATCTTGAAATCCGAATGAAATCCTGAAATCCCTTATGAAATCCAGAAATCTCCGGTGAAATCTTGAAATCCGAATGAAATCCTGAAATCCCTTATGAAATCCAGAAATCTCCGGTGAAATCTTGAAATCCGAATGAAATCTTGAAATCCGAATGAAATCTTGAAATCATGAAATCCATATGAAATCTGGAAATCTTTGGTAAAATCCAGAAAACCTGAAGGAAATCTTGAAATTTCTTATGAAATCCAGAAATCCGTTCAAAAGTTCTGAAATCCAATTGAAATCCCTTAAATGAAAATTTGGTGTACAAATTTTAGGGAAGTGAAACACCCCTCGTTAAAGTGATCGTGTCTGGGTTTGTGAAATGCACCATTCTTTCAATTTGTGCATTGAATGTGAATTTGCTTGCTCATCAACACATCCCTTGATATCAAAACTGCTTGTAGCACAAATTACGACATAAAAGTGGCATCTCACTTGGTGTTCAAATGGATACCTGAAGTCCGCACACTCTAAGGTTGGCTGCTGAAGCCAGCAACCAACAACGACTCCAAAAATACATTATTGTCACGAAAATATTCAGACCTGGCGCCATCTAGGTGGACAACAGCGAAATGATAACAGCGGCCTGAGTGATCATGCCACCTATGGCCGAAGAACGATGGCTTCAGCCTTGAAACGCATGGATTTCGGACTGCATTAATATTCATGGAAAGCTGAGCCCTGAATCGTTCGCAATACTTCCCTCGACCAAAAGCGGTAAAACGTGTAGTTTATTTAAAGGGACCGGGTCTGGGTTTGTGAAATGTACCATTCTTTCAATTTGTGCATAGAAAGTGAATTTGCTTGCTCATCAACACATCCCTGGATATCAAAACTGCTTGTAGCCCAAATTACGACATAAAAGTGGCATCTCACTTGGTGTTCAAATGGATACCTGAAGTCCGCACACTCTAAGGTTGGCTGCTGAAGCAAGGCAACCAACAACGACTCTAAAAACACATATTATTGTCACGAAAATATTCAGACCTGGCGCCATCTAGGTGGACAAGAGCGAAATGATAACAGCGGCGTGAGTGATCACGCCACCTATGGACGAAGAACGATGGCTTCAGCCTTGAAACGCCCGGAAGGATGGCAGAGTTCTCGAAAGATTTGGAACCTAGGTTTCTAACTATAAGAGGCCGTGCGCGTCGCTGTCGGAAAGTCGACTGTGTGTACTTTGAAGATAAATAGAAATAGTCCAGTGAACGGTAGTACATATAAATTAGGTTTTGTAGTGTATTTATTCTGTTTTAAGTATGGAATAAAGATTTTTAAAGTGAAATCGAGGAAGTTCTTTTCATTATCATTGACTCACAACAAATATACACGTCAGCACTAAAGAGAGATTATTCTTCTTTTACAAATCCACTGTTCCATAAAAGTCACCAAAACTATTCAATTCCAGCTATAAAACTTTCTGTAAATCCGCCCATATACAGTGTTTCCGGTAAAAAATGTATCATACCGAAGCTGGTAATAAACATGGGATTTCCAAACAGAAAACCACAGCTTGACCACAGTAAAAACCTTAAGATCCCCACATATTGGAAATTTTATAAATAAAAAATCATCCCAGGTCAGTGTTTTATGTACCAAGCATAGAAATGTATTTTCATGTCCTTTCTTGTTTTCGATAAATATTACCGTTCAAGCATCCACCGACACTGAATTCCGAGAAAATCTGAAGAGCCTGATTTCCCATTCTATCAATCTCCGTGATGAGCTTGGCAAAGCGAAATGATTTTCGTCGACCAAAATGTATTAACGATTTCTGTGAGTGATATTCTCCCTATGTTATTTAATGAATTTTCAATGAAAACTATAGATAATTAAAAAAAATCAACTATCTGAATGAAAATGCGAATTTTCACTTTCAGATTTTTTCTTTTCAGTTAGAGTCTTTTCACAATATCTATCAGATGTAGTTAGATGTCCAGCGTGGCTTTAGCCGGGGAAGTAGTTGTTTTCTGTTACATATTACAAATAAACCACATTTTTCAATTTTTATGGAGAATGTTCCCCTTTCCAACATGAATACCTCCCAAAAGGTTGTCTTGAACAATGGAAAATAGCGAGTTAAGTTTGTCTTTCAGCCGTAGATGATTCCACAACAGATTTTATGAATGTCCAAAAAATAACTTTCAAAGTTGAAAAGGGGAACATTCTCCATGAAAATTGAAAAATGAAAAATGTGATTTATTTGTAATGTCTAACAGAAAACAACTACTCCCCCGGCAGAAGCCACGCTGGACATTGAACATCTTTTCAGTTAGTTTTTTCACAATATCTATCTGTAGTTTAATGTCCAGCGTGGCTTGTGCCGGGAAAGTAGTTGTTTTCTGTTAAATATTACGAATAAATCACATTTTTCAATTTTTATGGAGAATGTTCCCCTTTTCAACATGAATACCTCCCAAAAGGTTATCTTGAACAATGGAAAATAGCGACTAAAGTTTGTCTTTCAGCCGCAGATGAATCCACAACAGATTTTATGAGTATACTATTCATATTTTCGAACAAAAATCAAAATGCAATTTCCGTGACAGGTCTATATAAAAAAATAACTTTCAAAGTGTTACCGCAGAAGAAATATTTCCAACAATTCCATCCTTGATGTGGATTGGAAGGACTGTTCCTCAAAAAAACTAAAATTTCTATTGAAAAAATCTTTACTTGCTGATCCTCTGTACGAAATTAGTGATATCTATACTCATAAATGGACGTAAAACATATGTCTTTCAAAGTGTTCTGTTGTAAAGAGAAACTAAACAATTCTGTATATTCTTCACAGAAGAGGAATTTATATTTGATTGCTTTTATGCTTAATTTCATGTTATATTTTAATATTAGGGATGTATTATAAAACTATTTACATGTAATGCTGACGTACCTAAACAAATCGCTTGTGATACTGTGTGATTTCTCTACATGCTTTCATATACCGATTATGTATCCAAAGGTGAATAAAGATCTTATCTTATCTTATCTATAATTGCTTCTGAAGAGCCTGATTCCCAATTTTATCAATCTCACTGATGAGCTTGGCAAAGCGTAATCAATTTTCGTCAACCAAAATGTATTGGGCGAGGGGAAAACAACTAGTAATTTTTTTTACACCTAATTACTAATTACTTTCAGTGAAAAATATTAAGAAAAGTTTTAGGGGCCAGGTTATTCTCTAAGAAACTATTGAAGGGGCATGATATGCGATTTGACTATTTTGATTAGCGTAAATTTTTCATGGTAAACGTTTCCATCGTGAATCTGTAATGGCTAAGCGGTCTAATGCTCGGGACATAATGAGTAATGAAGTAATGAAAATATTATGATGTACACTTAATGAACGAGTTACTTCCCCCTCGGTATTGGGGATTAAATGCGAGAGAAGCGAACCTTCCTTCAATGAAATGAACTATTTCTGTGAGTGATATTTTTTAATAACATTCTCCCTATTTCATTTGATGAATTTTCAATGGAAACTAGAGAAAATTATAAAAAATCAATTATCTGACTGAAAATGCGAATTTTCACTTTCACATTTTTCTTTTTAGTTAGAGTCGTTTCACAATATCTACTTATATGATATAGTTCAATGTCCAGCGTGGCTTTATCCTGGAAAATAGTTGTTTTCTGTTAGACATGAGTTCCTCCCAAGAGGTTATCTGGAACGATGGAAAATACCGACTAAAGTCAAATCAAATGGACGGAAGCCGAAGTCTTCCACAAAGAGGAGAGCTGACAGGCGCGTGCCTGTGGGAGGGGGGTAATGGGGTAATTACCCCCCCATGACGACCTTTCAAAATTTAACGTTTTCGAACATAAATGATACCTTTATAGTAAATAATATGCCCGAAAACAGTGATTACCCCCCCATGGAGAAGATTACCCCTCCTTTGGAATGACCCTAGGCACGCGCCTGATGAGTTCAAAGAGAGTGCATATATTATGAACAATGTGTGGAAACCCTTAATTAGTGGTATTGGTCAATTGAAATTACGATAAGGATTAACAATGCTGTAGCATAGGGGGCCTGGCACGGTAATTAACATACGTACCTGGACAAAGACAAATTACCCCCAGGCTAATAACACAAATGAAAACCAGCCTGATATAACAAGTATCCTTGAGAATGTCGCATTTATACACTTGAAAACGACTGTAGATCACAACAGTTGAAACGTCGTGAATAAAAATTGCAGATAATTGAGTTTTTTCTTTTCTTTGTCCGTATAGACAATGGAAGTCCAGAATAACCCTACTTAAAGTGAAACATTGTCAACCACAAACAAATAGTTTCTTATTATTGCGACATATTTATTATTGTGAATCCCACAAAACGAAAGCTCAAACGATCTGAAATTCCTTTTCTTGTTGAATAGCGAACATACGAAGGAAATAATGACGATACTTACTTTTGGCATGAACCTCGTATTAATGACATCATTAAAATATATTTCCTCGATTTCATTTTTAATAATATCGAAATTATCGAAATTTTAATGTAAACATTTTTTCATCTTTCCTCGATTATATGTCATCATAAATCATCGAGAGCTGTTTTTGTTCTTTGCACTTTGTTTGCGACAATTGTAATGTCTGGACTACATTCGCCGTTATCTTGCTTCCTCGTTTATTGTCCTCTACTAGAGAAAGCTCCGAGTGTATTGAGAATGTGTATTTACTGTTTTCCAATAGAGGTCACCAGTAACGCTTTGTTCTTTGTTGAAAAAGGTTCCGAATAAGACTCGATATCTCTTTTATAGTCAGTCTCAGCGTTGCCATATGCAAAGAAATTTCCTTAGATTTGAAGAAATTGTCGAATGTTTGAAGAAATAGGGATTTCGGATTGAAAATCAATGAAATCTGAAGAAAAACTAGTAACACACCTCTCAAACCAATATTTGAGTTATAGAATGGAGTTAAATCTCGTTGAACACCTTGATTTCCAATCATAAAACATAGAATTGAACATTCTCCATGAAAATAGAAAAATGAAAAATGTGACTTTATTTGTAATATCTAACAGAAAACAACTACTTCCCCGGCACAAGCCACGCTGGACATTGAACTAAAATCAAAATGCTCATGACAGGTCTATGTCAAAAAATAATTTTCAAAGTGTCACCGCAGAAGAAATGTTTCTCTCATATCCATCCCTGATGTGTATGCTTCTGAAGAGCCAGTTTTATTTCAATCCTATATCAATCCTCCTGAAGAGCTTGGCAAAGCGAAATAGATTTTTGTCGACCACAATGTATTGGGGATTAAATGCGAGAGAAGCGAACCTTGCTTCAATGAAATGAACGATTTCTGTGAGTGATATTTTCAGATTTTTTCTTTCCTTTTCAGTTAGAGCCTTTTCACAATATCAATCAGATGTAGTTCAATGTCCAGCGTGGCTTGTGCCGGGGACGTAGTTGTTTTCTGTTAGATATTACAAATAAAGTCACATTTTTCATTTTTCAATTTTCATGGAGAATGTTCCCCTTTTCAACATGAATACCTCCCAAGAGGTTATCTGGAACGATGGAAAATACCGACTAAAGTCAAATCAAATGGACGGAAGCCGAAGTTTTCCACAAAGAGGAGAGCTGACAGGCGCGTGCCTGTGGGAGGGGGGTAATGGGGTAATTACCCCCCCATGACGACCTTTCAAAATTTAACGTTTTCGAACGTAAATGATACCTTTATAGTAACTAATATGCCCGAAAACAGTGATTACCCCCCCATGGAGAAGATTACCCCTCCTATGGAATGACCCTAGGCACGCGCTTGATGAGTTCAAAGAGAGTGCATATATTATGAACAATGTGTGGAAACCCTTAATTAGTGGTATTGGTCAATTGCAATAACTATAAGGATTAACAATGCTGTACCATAGGGGGCCTGGCACGGTAATTAACATACGTACCTGGACACAGACAAATTACCCCCAGGCTAATAACACAAATGAAAACCAGCCTGATATAACAAGTATCCTTGAGAATGTCGCATTTATACACTTGAAAACGACTGTAGATCACAACAGTTGAAACGTCGTGAATAAAAATTGCAGATAATTGAGTTTTTTCTTTTCTTTGTCCGTATAGACAATGGAAGTCCAGAATAACCCTACTTAAAGTGAAACATTGTCAACCACAAACAAATAGTTTCTTATTATTGCGACATATTTATTATTGTGAATCCCACAAAACGAAAGCTCAAACGATCTGAAATTCCTTTTCTTGTTGAATAGCGAACATACGAAGGAAATAATGACGATACTTACTTTTGGCATGAACCTCGTATTAATGACATCATTAAAATATATTTCCTCGATTTCATTTTTAATAATATCCTCAGTTGTTTTGGTAATCATGCTCGTTGTTTATCGGAATTTTAATGTAAACATTCTTTCATCTTTCCTCGATTATATGTCATCATAAATCATCGAGAGCTGTTTTTGTTCTTTGCACTTTGTGTGCGACAATTGTAATGTCTGGACTACATTCGCCGTTATCTTGCTTCCTCGTTTATTATCCTCTACTAGAGAAAGCTCCGAGTGTATTGTGAATGTGTATTTACTGTTTTCCAATAGAGGTCACCAGTAACGCTTTGTTCTTTGTTGAAAAAGGTTCCGAATAAGACTCGATATCTCTTTTATAGTCAGTCTCAGCGTTGCCATATGCAAAGAAATTTCCTTAGATTTGAAGAAATTGTCGAATAGGGATTTTGGATTGAAAATCAATGAAATCTGAAGAAAAACTAGTAACACACCTCTCAAACCAATATTTGAGTTATAGAATGGAGTTACATCTCGTTGAACACCTTGATTTCCAATCATAAAACATAGAATTGATATCACATTTATCATAATTTTACTATATCGACCATTAAATGAAGAATTTACGAATTTAGTAGAGAATCAAATAAAATAGTCATCAGGGATATCGGAAAAGAAAGAGGAAATGTAAGGTTAAGTATGAGTATTCTATTCAAGAAATAGAAGCTACCCAAAATACCAAAACTACGTCACTGTCACTCGATGCGCCTATCGCCAACAAAATTGGAATTCTCAAGAGCTATATAAGCTCACTACGAAACGCGCGTCTACTGAAAGTGACGAGTTTTGGTGTTTTGGGTAGCTTCTAAATCTTGAATTGTATTCGCACCAAAGGTTCCAAATATTAATTTATTCGAAAAGTGTATATTTTCATCCTCGATGCTTTCGATAGCTTTAACCCCATCGGGGTCCCTTGTCTTAGGTTGTAATCAACATAAATTATATTTTCTATGTAGTGGAGTAAAACCATTGCCAAAATCCATCGTTTTTTTTTTCGGGGTATCCAAATCAGTCTTATCTGATAGTTTTCTTCATGTGATTGTTCATCATAATCCAGCTTTACTACATTTTTCAAAATCAATGATACAAGTACAGATGAAAATAATATTGCATTTCATAATAATTTACAAAATCAAAAGAATTTGAACCAATCTAGCAAACGAAAAATAATGTAAATATTAATATTGTTCATTTTCTGATTCCGCTTCATCAACAGGATCTCTAAATGTATTCTGGCAGTCTCCACATTTACATTCATTGGAACATTTCAAACCTTCTTTAATGCATTTACATTTTTATTATTTCTGCAGTTTTTGATGGTCCCGCTTCGGTATTTTTCTCGCAATCATTAAAATTCAACAATCTTTGAATATTATGAATGCTGGTGAAACTCTTCCTACATTCATTATGATACACATTTTTTTCTTTTCCAGACAAAGTTTGCTCTCTATACATAAGAATGCGTGATCCACAAATATCCTTCCTTTTTTCTGCTGCTGATAATAACGAAAGCAAGCCTTGTATCCGTGGATTTTTCGTAATATTTTTTTCATTAAAGGAAACGTTTTTTTCACAAATGACACACTGCATGTTGAACGAATTGTTGCAAACTGCCCAACTAAAACTACAACTGCACCTTGTAGTCGCACTGGCACAATCCTGTCGCGACAGGCATAATATTCATTGCCGTGCGTACCTACATCTTTAAAAAATCATCTCAAAAACTATACTACATAATATACAAATTTTTGTTAGTTCAAAACGTTTTATGGCTATTTGTCAACATTTCATTCGCTGCATATATACACAAAAAGCTGAAAACAAAAAAGTTTGTGCATTACTGAAAAAAAAACATTACATGAAAAGTGATATCTTGCGTTCCGAATCAATTTACGAAAAACTTATGATTATTTATCATGTTATCATACTTGCGTGAGAAACAGGAAATAATTCTCTTTCTATTGTAAAAAAAAATATTTTCATACCTCCTGTAGTTTCAGAGTTATGGGGTGATATTCATCAAGAAACGTGTTTTAGAAAAACCATTATTTTTTCAGTTTTTTCTAAATAAAAAAGTTCGTCCCCACTCAAAAATGTCGTCCAATGGTATTCTTATAGAAAAATATATACCTCACTGTATTGTGAAGATCGGAACTGGTTATACTTCGAAAAAAAAAATTTCTAGAAGGGAACGACTTGAGAGAGTGGTCCAACGAAAAGTATGCACCTAGCTTTTCTACTTTTTTTGGAATTCATAGCAAATATACTCGGACACGTGAAGTGTGCCTTTGAGGGGGACACATTTTAGATATATTTTGCAACTTGTGTCTTTAACCCCCTAGCGAGGGGGTGTTACAACCCTAAAATTTTAAATGGAACGTGGGGTCGAGTGAAATATCATTTGAACGGGCATAAAATTATCTTTCCAATGATACCCTGTTTGTTGATATTTACTGAAACAGTTAATGCGAAAACGGCTTTAAGAACATTAACCCCATAATTTTGGCATTAATGAAAAATACAAATCAGTTTTGGTTACGGATAACGACAATCATTTCTAAATTACTTTATTTTACCGAAAGCAACATTTCAATGATAATTTTTTGTTATCACAACTAAATTCCCCATTTATCGTTTGTCGATTTTGTCGAAAACGACTGCAGATAAGTGTAAGAAAAAAACTGCAGATATGTGTAACATTTGTTTTACAGATGAGTGTACATTTTATTTGAATGGAGCTTTGAATAGGCATAATTGCCGTTACTGGGATGACAGTAACCCATACTTATTCCGTGAGGTTCATTCCCAGGCCCCTCAAAAAATAAACGTCTGGTGTGGCATATTAGGAAGTCATATCATAGGACCACTTTGCATTCCTGGAAATTTAAATGGTGAAATCTACCTAAACATGCTTGAAGACGCAATTGATCCTTTCATCACACAAATAATAGAAGATGACCAAAATCATAATGCTGATCGGCTTCATTTTCAGCAAGATGGAGCACCTCCGCACTATTTTGTTCCTGTACGAGAATTTTTAGATAACCGGTTCCCCGGACAGTGGATTGGCAGGAGAGGCCCAATGGAATGGCCTGCCAGATCACCTGATTTATCGCCTTTGGACTTTTTTCTACGGGGACACTTGAAAAATAAATGTTTTGCTACGAAGCCCGAGTCCATAGAAGATATTCGCCAACGGATTATAGCAGAGTGCAGAAGCATAACACATGATATGGTACAAAATGTTAGACATAGATTTGAACAAAGTCTGTATTATTGTATGGAAGCAAATGGGTCACAATTTGAACACTTGTTGAAGTAACATTTCAATAAATCAATTTAACAGCTTGTTTTTTTTTACAAAGC
This sequence comes from Chrysolina haemoptera, assembly GCA_958298965.1. Lineage (NCBI taxonomy): Eukaryota > Metazoa > Arthropoda > Insecta > Coleoptera > Chrysomelidae > Chrysolina > Chrysolina haemoptera. The sequence goes on along the minus strand of OY282601.1, from coordinate 1,724,195 downwards.
ACTATTACAAATAACAAATATTGAAACGTACTAAGTACTACTCGTACATGTTTTAATTCCTAGTAACCAAAACTTATTTGTATTTTTCATTAATACCAACATTATCGGGTTCATGTTCTTAAAGCCGTTTTCGCATTGACTGCTTCAGTAAATTTCAACAAATAGGCTATCATTAGGAAGATAATTTTGTGCCCGTTCAAATGATATATCAGTCGACATAACGTTCCATTTAAAATTTTAGGGTTGTGACACCCCATCGCTGGGGGGTTGAAGGCACAAGTTGCAAAATATATCTGAAATGTGTCCCCCTTAAAAACAAACTCCACGTGTCCGAGCATTTTTGCTTACAATTCCACAAAAAGGATAAAAGCTAGGTGCATATACTTTTCGTTGGACCACTCTGTATGTATTGTATCAATGTTATATTGATACTGCTTTCCCGACGCCTCCGCAGAGGCTGAGATACTCTGCTAAAACGATAAATGTGTTTATTTAAAAATTACTTAAACTTATTAATATGTATATAATAGTATTTATATGTAGTATATTATAACGTGTAGTATTTCTGGGAAATAAAACTAATCTAATCTACTCGCACATTTTCCTTATTACCCATCACACTACAACACAATAAAATTTCATCCAATTTGACAGAGAGCCAATTTTACATGTGTTTTCGTGCGGGGTCCTTTTCTATTGTACTTTTGATGAGCCTTTTTGCAAACTATACCTTCCTCAAGATCGCTGATGGCCGTAGTCAGGAAAGCACTGCTAGCTCAAAATTTAATATGCAATCCTTGCCAAAGTAGAATCCTTAGCTAGATCCCGTTATGTGATTAAGTCCGTTAAGTAGAAAATGTTGTAGACAGGCCGCGTCTTCACGCTATCAAGCTTTACAGTCGTTACACCAAAGTGCCGTTCGGGGGGCTTTTTGCGCTATTTTTGAACCTTTCAGCCGACATAAAGATAAATTCTGCTTCGTTCGTCGACGCTTTTATCTCTTACGCCGACGTTAATCGTAATAGAGAGCGATCAACGATACTGAAATTTTTATTTGATTTCGATAAACTGGCTACAGGAGTTGTGAGCATCTTTTGTAGTTTCGTCAAAATTATTATTGTACGTTGTGGTGAGTTTCAAATGGAAATTGATGGTTTTATACGACTTTCGCGTATCTATTTCTATTTCAGTACTTCTTGATTTGCTTGATCTCTTTCCTGACTGTGTCCAAGACTGGATACACAGAAAAAAATGTACACTGTAAGTATAGTTTATCCAAACTCAGTATAATATGACTTTCTTCAGCTCAATAATAAAACCTCATTTAGTATGCAAAATCCATACAAGGAGGCTCGTGCAAATTTTGATGTAGAACGTTTAGGAAAACATGCAAGGAACTGTTTTCTTCATTCGCTAGGTAGTTCCACCCCGTACAATATCTATTTGTCGGATTAGGCCATTGTTAAGGGATTTAAAATTCTGACCAGCTACCTTTCAGTGGCGTATCTTGGGGTATAATTTGTGTTTAAAAACATAATGGTAAATATTTATGAAAATATTAGGTTTACGTCAAACATTGATATAGAATGTTATTCCTTAACAATTAGCTTAGTAATAAATAGGTAAATGGAATTAATTATTGACAAACACTATTTGTTATCATAGAGTTATCCGAAAACGGGTATAAAACTGTTCCCAAATTAATTAACATTTTGGCTGCTTTATAAAAGAAAGACATTGTAATAGTATAACTCAGTATACTTTTGCTTGAAGAATCCATTGTATTTGAAAAACATATGCCGTGGTTTTTTAAACTGAACGTGTGAAAATCAACATTAAAGTTTTAGTACAAACGTTTGCGTATTTAGTGTTGCAACATGGCATTTTGGCGACCATTCGAAGAACGTGAGGAACAAGACTCACAACCTGATGAACAATTCGAAGAACGTGAGGAACAAGATTCACAACCGGATGAACAATGGGAATTCAAAAACAAAGATCTTCATGTTCAGACCCAAAGACTTGTTCTAAATATATATAAAAATCTTAAAAAGGAAATGAACGACAAATGTGACAATGAAATTTTCGGAAGGATATCTAATCTCACCAGTTTGGAGCATTCAACTATTTACAAAGTGGTTAAACAAGGGGATGTTGTAGATCATTATCGTAAAAGAAAACGAGAAGATCAGATATTAAACAAAGTTGATGAGGCCACAAAAGATTTTCGTCGAAGGCAAGTTTATGATTTCTATAAACGAAACGAAGTACCTACCTTGAAATCAATCAAAAACAAATTATCTGATTATTCTAAGTATACATATAAGTCGCAGGAAACACTACGCCAAATTCTTTTAGACTGTGGTTTCAAACACAAAAAACTAAATCAGCGAATGGCAATAATGGAATCACCCCGGCTCGTTCTGCAAAGGCAAGATTACTTGCGACAAATAAAAGAACATCGGGAATCGAAGAGACATATAGTATATCTTGAAGAGACTTGGTTCGATAGTCATGATGTGATTCGGTATGGATGGGTAGATAACTCCCAAAACTGTTGTCTCCAAGCACCATGTTCCAGGGGAAATAATTATTGTACACGCGGGTAGTGAAGATGGTTTTGTACCGAACGCGTTGCTGTTGTCAGCAAAACAAATAAAAAAATGTTCAGCAGATTATCATGAGGATATGACTGCAACTTTATTGGAAAAATGGTTCAGTTAATAATTATTACCAAATATACCACCAAATTCTGTTATTGTAATGGATAATGCGTCATACCACTCGCGTCAAAAGATAAAAATACCGACGAAAGCAACAAAAAAAGGAGACATTTTGGAATTTATTGCTTATAAAATATTGAATATTCCCCAAAATGCCACGAAGGAAGTATTACTACGTATAATTAAAAATGAAAATTTTGAAAAACGATATATTATTTACGAAATTTGTAAACATTCTGGTCATACGCTTCTGAGGTGTCCTTCCGTATTATTGTGTTTTCAACTCCATTGAATTGGTTTGGGCATTTATAAAAGACAAATTGAGAAATTCCAATCAATGTCCAAATCTAAGCGGAGAAGTAGTAGAAAATGTTAGGAGAATCTTAGGAGAGGAATATAAAGATCTTTGGACATAATGTATTTTACATGTGATTTCAAAAGAACGTGAATATTTACTTTTGCCATCCATTTAACCAGTAATCATAAACATGGGTGATTCGTCTGATTCGGAGGATTATGATTATTGAGTCTTGTCACAACTTTGATGTGTATATAAGATAGCCTTACCAGCAACTAAATTAACAATGTTTCCTGATGTTTTCTTATTCTATTTTTTTGAACGACTTGTTTTCGGTGTGTCAGATAACTTGTCAATAAGTTACGAGCAACGTCCCGTACCCATACGCGCGCAATCCTTTAATTTTATTCATTATAAGAACAAGACACATTATATTCGCAAATTTCTATACAGCAAGCAATACGCAAAGTTATACCCAAGTAAGAGAAAATATCTCCGCCTATGGTCGGCAAGTACGTTCAAAGAGACAAAGTCATTGAAGTGTTAATCCGGTATTACAGTGAGATTGGATAAACTATAATTATAGTTAGTTGTATTTCAACAAAAATTGACTATAGTTTTTCTAAAATTGATATCAGTAACAATCAAGACTAACTGGGATAGTAGTTCCGTATATTCCAGTTACTATGTTGTTTTTCATTTCATAGTCGTACGCAATACTTGAAATTTCTATTCATGGAAACCTATCCTGAGAAACACGAAAGTATTGCGGAACATTCGCAAAGCATACCACCAGTTCATTTGTTTGCGCGTTAATCAAGTTGGCGAATGTCTCGCACATTTTTGCAGGTATGAGTCGCTACACTAGGGTTTTTAGGCATCTTAGACTGAACTAATACCCTACTTCCACATGAATTTCGGCGATGAGTGTATCTTCGACAGCGATTTCTTTCACATCGGTCGTTTTTCTGTTCGTATTATTTCATCAAAAAAAAGGAAGCGAAGCGCTTCTTTCGTACTCGTTTTCTACTTCGATGAATCGAACGTTATTTTCTGGAGGCGTCCTTTTTCGTCGCCTTTCCTTTGTCGACGCAAGAATCTGTCCGAATTCGATATTGCAGCCTTTGGTGTGGTGGACAGGCGAAAAGCGTCGCGTCGCCTAGGGCGCGGGCGGTGTATGACAACAAGCATCTCGTTTCTGGGTCAAACGGGGAAGGGACCACGGCCGGCGTCTCTCGCACAATCCAGAGACGGGCTTGGAAAATGTTGTCCCTGGAAATTCGATACACTTTTGTGATTTCCAGTGTGGAATCTTTTAGATTGGAGTGTTATACATGTATCACAATATACCCGCGACCACCAACGTGAAGGTGGCGGCTAAAACTAGTAGCCGAATTTTCCGAACATTCCCGATTGATCAGTGGCGTGTGACCCTCCTTTTTTTACGGGTACCGAAATTGTATTGAATTCAGGATTTCGTGAAATGAACTGGTGGATAATACATGGTTTCATACATAGTTTCATGCTGAACTGTTCTGTAGCTTTCTGGGTATATAATTTCTCCACAAAGAATAAAGGAAATCATCTGCCAAAGCCGACTATAGAGTGGAAACTTGAAAAGTTTGAAAATATAAAAAAAAATTGTCAGAAGCCAAACATACTGTCAACTTCAAATTATGTACAGGTGTACCGGAAGTCTGAGAGTATCAGCAAAATTATCTGCCAGAGCTGACTACAGGGTGAAAACTTGAAAAGTTTGAAAATATAATAAATGTTTTTTCTCAGAAACTAAACAAACTGTCAACTTCAAATTATGTGTAGGTATAGATCATTGCAAGAGGATTCTAAATGTATTAACGAAATTCCCTGCTATGGCTGCCAATAGTGTGAAACTAGAAAATGAAAAAAAAAACATTTTCTCAAAAAAACAGAACATACTGTCTATTTCAAATTATGTACAGGTGTAGTCTATTGCAAAAAGAGTTTACGCTTATGAACGAAATTACCTGGCAAAGCTGGCTACAGGGTGGAAACCTGAAATATTTTAGAATATAATAAAATTATTTTCTCAGAAACTAAACATACTGTCAACTTCAGATTATGTGAAGGTGTAGTCCATTGCAGAAAGAGTCTAAGAGTATTAACGAAATTTTCTGCCAAAGCTGACAACAGGGTGGAAATATAATATAATAAAATTATTTACTCAAAAACTGAACATACTGTCAACTTCAAATTGTTCACAGGTATAGTCATTGAAAATGAAATTTTCTGCCAAAGCTGACAACAGGGTCAAAACTTGAATATTTTGAAAATATAATAAAAATGTTTCTTCAGAAACTAAACATGCTGTCAACTTCGAATTATGTACCTATAGGTATAAATAGTTCATTGCAAGAAGATTCTAAATGTATCAACAAAATTCCCTGCTATTGCTGCCAACAATGTGAAACTAGAAAATAAAAAAAAAACATTTTCTCGAAAGCAAGACATACTGTCAACTTTAAATTATGTACAGGTGTAACGGAAGTCTGAGAGTATCAGCAAAATTATCTGCCAGAGCTGACTACAGGGTGAAAACTTGAAAAGTTTGAAAATATAATAAATGTTTTTTATCAGAAACTAAACATACTGTCAACTTCAAATTATGTACAGGTGTAACGGAAGTCTGAGAGTATCAGCAAAATTATCTGCCAGAGCTGACTACAGGGTGAAAACTTGAAAAGTTTGAAAATATAATAAATGTTTTTTCTCAGAAACTAAACAAACTGTCAACTTCAAATTATGTGTAGGTATAGATCATTGCAAGAGGATTCTAAATGTATTAACGAAATTCCCTGCTATGGCTGCCAATAGTGTGAAACTAGAAAATGAAAAAAAAAACATTTTCTCAAAAAAACAGAACATACTGTCTATTTCAAATTATGTACAGGTGTAGTCTATTGCAAAAAGAGTTTACGCTTATGAACGAAATTACCTGACCAAGCTGGCTACAGGGTGGAAACCTGAAATATTTTAGAATATAATGAAATTATTTTCTCAGAAACTAAACATACTGTCAACTTCAGATTATGTGCAGGTGTAGTCCATTGCAGAAAGAGTCTAAGAGTATTAACGAAATTTTCTGCCAAAGCTGACAACAGGGTGGAAAATTGAAAATTTTGAAAATATAATAAAATTATTTACTCAAAAACTGAACATACTGTCAACTTCAAATTGTTCACAGGTATAGTCATTGAAAATGAAATTTTCTGCCAAAGCTGACAACAGGGTCAAAACTTGAATATTTTGAAAATATAATAAAAATGTTTCTTCAGAAACTAAACATGCTGTCAACTTCGAATTATGTACCTATAGGTATAAAGAGTTCATTGCAAGAAGATTCTAAATGTATCAACAAAATTCCCTGCTATTGCTGCCAACAATGTGAAACTAGAAAATAAAAAAAAAACATTTTCACGAAAGCAAGACATACTGTCAACTTTAAATTATGTACAGGTGTAGTCCATTGCAAAAAGAAGTCTGAGAGTATCAACAAAATTATCTGCCAGAGCTGACTACAGGGTGAAAACTCGAAAAGTTTGAAAATATAATAAATTTATTTGCTCAGAAACTAAACAGACTGTCAACTTCAAATTATGTGTGGGTATATATGATTGCAAGAGGATTCTAAATGTATCAACGAAATTTCCTGCCAGGGCTGCCTACAGGGTGAAACTAGAAAATTAAAAAAATAAAACATTTTCTCAAAAAACAGAACATACTGTCTATTTCAAATTATGTACAGGTGTAGTATAATGCAATAAGAGTATTATGAACGAAATTCCCTGACAAAGCTGGCTACAGGGTGGAAACCTGAAATATTTTAGAATATAATGAAATTATTTTCTCAGAAACTAAACATACTGTCAACTTCAGATTATGTGCAGGTATAGTCCATTGCAGAAAGAGTCTAAGAGTATTAACGAAATTCTCTGCCAAAGCTGACAACAGGGTGGAAAATTGAAAATTTTGAAAATATAATAAAATTATTTACTCAAAAACTGAACATACTGTCAACTTCAAATTGTTCACAGGTATAGTCATTGAAAATGAAATTTTCTGCCAAAGCTGACAACAGGGTCAAAACTTGAATATTTTGAAAATATAATAAAAATGTTTCTTCAGAAACTAAACATGCTGTCAACTTCGAATTATGTATCCTTTTATATTATTTCTGCAATGGACTACACCTGCATATAATCTGAAGTTCACAGTATGTTTAGTTTCTGAGAAAATAAATTTATTATATTTTTAAAAAATTTAAGTTTCCACCCTGTAGCCAGTTTTGGCAGGTAATTTTGTGTGTTTTAGATTCTACTTGCGATGGACTATACCTATAAACAATTTGAAGTTGACAGTGTGTTCAGTTTCTGCGTAAATTATTTCATTACACCTGTATATAATTTGAAGTTGACAGTATGTTCAGATTTTCAGAAAATAATTTTATTATATTTTAAAAAATTTCAAGTTTCCACCCTGTGACCAGCTTTGGCAGGAAATTTCGTTGACAATATATTTCCTTGCTTAACAACCAATCAGTGGATTTCAAATTTTGAAATTCAGCCAATAGAATCGGAACTACAGTGAACATATAGCTTGTCGCTGTATTTTCACGGTGATAAACCTGCTTAGTTTTTGTTTTACTATCTGTCAAGTGAAAATAATGATTTAAATTATAAACGTCAAATTTATGTGTTTTGACTAGTTATCTTTATTTATCAATATGAGCGATCGTTGGGGACAAATGTCCATTGGTATCATAGATGAGGCCGTGGAAAAGAGTATTCCGTTGAATACGGCTAGAAGTAAAGCATCAATTACCAGGTGACACGATTTTTCTTTATTTCGAATCGATATATTGTCGTCCTAAATATAATTCGTGGTATGATTAAAAACCTATAATTTTTTGGAATATCAATTCATTGGCAATCCCAATGCAAGAAAATACAACTCGTCCTGCGGACTCGTTGTATTTTCAGCTTTGGGATTGCAATTCATTCATATTCCAAAAAATTATCGGTAATAATCATAACACTTATTATATTACCCCTGATAATATTAAACTCTTGTTGCAATGGACTACATCTGAACAAATTTTGAAGTTGACAGTATGTTTTCTTTTCGAGAAATTTTTTTTATTTATTTTCTAGTTTCACCCTGTAGGCAGCTTTGGCAGGGAATTTCGTTGATACATTTAGAATCCTCTTGCAATGGACTATACCTATGCATAATTTGAAGTTGTACAGTATGTTATATGTATATTTTCAAACTTTTCAACTTTTCACCCTGTAGTCAGCTCTGTCAGGGAATTTCGTTGATACTCTCAGACTCTTTTAAGGACACTTGGATCCGAATATACATTATGTCGACAATTCATCAAGTTTTAACACACTTAAAGTTGAATAGGAAAAAAAATGTGCATTACTTCACCTCTACTGGGTTGAAACTATAGAACAGATTTATTAGAATATCTTTCATTTATTCTTTGTGTTTCCATTCTTTAGTTACGCCACAGCTTGATCTGTGGTTACACTCCTGAACTACGGTCTTCCTGTTATATATTTATCTTTTTTATTTCACATTTTTCTTGCCTGATTGTATGAGAATCTGCTTAAATGCCGAAATGTCCTTGATCATTTCTATACTCGGTTTTAATTTTTCAATGACAAGCATTTTTTTATTTATTGAGTCAAACAATATTATGTGGATTATATCTTATCATTGAAATTTTCAAAGCATTTATTTTGTACTTCATTTGTATTTTTTGTTTCAGGTAAGACACCAAGACAAAAAATGTGTGGTGTCCCGTATAATTGTCAGATAGAAAGATAGATCAGTTTCTCAACTCCAAAATAACAAGGTAAGGCTATTAAGAAAATTGAAAAAATATATTCAAAATACAATCTTCTGCTGCCCCCTAAACAGAAAATAATTACTGCCCCTTATGGTAGTTGAATTATATTCGTTAGATGATTGACTATGTTTCTACAAAATATACTTACAGAAGAACAAGCAATAACGAAAACCATTTGCATTTGCAGAATGAATTGGGAAGATGCCATATTCACATCTGGAAGCACGACAATCGCCAACATTGAAAATAAATGTTCCTCAAGGAGGACACCGTTGAAAGTGTTTCTTGAAATCGAACGGCACAGTTTACGCGTCATTTGGGCAAGATTAAGCCAGTAGAAATAGACAATCAATTCATGTCGATTCCAAAAGTTTTCAAACTCTATTACAATGTCGGAAAAGGGTTAAAAACAAACTATAATAATTGTTTTCGTCGACCTCTACAAAAAATGACATTTTACGTATCAACTTCCGGACGAAAAATCGACTATTTTTGAAGGCAAGTATTTTTCGTCCGCAAACACTTTTCGTCCGCAAACGCTTTTCGTCCGCTGTGGTCACTATGATACGGCATAGTGACCACAGCGGACGAAAAGCGTTTGCGGACGAAAAGTACTTGCCTGCAAAAATAGTCGATTTTTCGTCCGGAAATTAGTACGTACAATGTAATTTTCTGTAGATGTCGACAAAAATATGTTTTTATGTACCAAGGACGAAAAACTGTCTATTATAGTCGAGTCTGCAAATTTATAGCTGAGGCGCAGCCGAGGCTAGCAAGCAGGCGAGACACTAGACAGTGTTTTGCCGAGGTGCATATTACATTTTTTCGTCGACCTCTACAAATTACCTACTAATTCCCGATTTTCGAATAAATAATCGACTATTTTTTTAGGCAAGTATTTTTCATCCGCAGACACTTTTCGTCTGCAAACACTTTTCGTCCGCAAACGCTTTTCGTCCGCTGTGGTCACTATGATACGGCATAGTGACCACAGCGGACGAAAAGCGTTTGCGGACGAAAAGTACTTGCCTTCAAAAATAGTCGATTTTTCGTCCAGAAATTAGTACGTAAAATGTCATTTTCTGTAGATGTCGACAAAAATAGTTATTTATGTACCAAGGACGAAAAACTGTCTATTATAGTCGAGGCTGCAAATTTATAGCTGAGGCGCAGCCGAGGCTAGCAAGCAGGCGAGACAATAGACAGTGTTTTGCCGAGGTTCATATTACATTTTTCGTCGACCTCTACAAATTACCTACTAATTCCCGATTTTCGAATAAATAATCGACTATTTTTTTAGGCAAGTATTTTTCATCCGCAGACACTTTTCGTCTGCAAACACTTTTCGTCCGCAAACGCTTTTCGTCCGCTGTGGTCACTATGCCGTATCATAGTGACCACAGTGACCTTCAAAAATAGTCGATTTTTCGTCCGGAAATTAGTACGTAAAATGTCATTTTCTGTAGATGTCGACAAAAATAGTTATTTATGTACCAAGGACGAAAAACTGTCTATTATAGTCGAGGCTGCAAATTTATAGCTGAGGCGCAGCCGAGGCTAGCAAGCAGGCGAGACAATAGACAGTGTTTTGCCGAGGTTCATATTACATTTTTCGTCGACCTCTACAAATTACCTACTAATTCCCGATTTTCGAATAAATAATCGACTATTTTTTTAGGCAAGTATTTTTCATCCGCAGACACTTTTCGTCTGCAAGTACTTTTCGTCCGCAAACGCTTTTCGTCCGCTGTGGTCGTATCATAGTGACCACAGCGGACGAAAAGCGTTTGCGGACGTAAAGTGTTTGCAGACGAAAAGTGTCTGCGGATGAAAAATACTTGCCTAAAAAAATAGTCGATTATTTATTCGAAAATCGGGAATTAGTAGGTAATTTGTAGAGGTCGACGAAAAATGTAATATGAACCTCGGCAAAACACTGTCTATTGTCTCGCCTGCTTGCTAGCCTCGGCTGCGCCTCAGCTATAAATTTGCAGCCTCGACTATAATAGACAGTTTTTCGTCCTTGGTACATAAATAACTATTTTTGTCGACATCTACAGAAAATGACATTTTACGTACTAATTTCCGGACGAAAAATCGACTATTTTTGAAGGTCACTGTGGTCACTATGATACGGCATAGTGACCACAGCGGACGAAAAGCGTTTGCGGACGAAAAGTGTTTGCAGACGAAAAGTGTCTGCGGATGAAAAATACTTGCCTAAAAAAATAGTCGATTATTTATTCGAAAATCGGGAATTAGTAGGTAATTTGTAGAGGTCGACGAAAAATTTAATATGAACCTCGGCAAAACACTGTCTATTGTCTCGCCTGCTTGCTAGCCTCGGCTGCGCCTCAGCTATAAATTTGCAGCCTCGACTATAATAGACAGTTTTTTGTCCTTGGTACATAAATAACTATTTTTGTCGACATCTACAGAAAATGACATTTTACGTACTAATTTCTGGACGAAAAATCGACTATTTTTGAAGGCAAGTACTTTTCGTCCGCAAACGCTTTTCGTCCGCTGTGGTCACTATGCCGTATCATAGTGACCACAGCGGACGAAAAGCGTTTGCGGACGAAAAGTGTTTGCAGACGAAAAGTGTCTGCGGATGAAAAATACTTGCCTAAAAAAATAGTCGATTATTTATTCGAAAATCGGGAATTAGTAGGTAATTTGTAGAGGTCGACGAAAAAATGTAATATGCACCTCGGCAAAACACTGTCTATTGTCTCGCCTGCTTGCTAGCCTCGGCTGTGCCTCAGCTATCAATTTGCAGCCTCGACTATAATAGACAGTTTTTCGTCCTTGGTACATAAATAACTATTTTTGTCGACATCTACAGAAAATTACATTTTACGTACTAATTTCCGGACGAAAAATCGACTATTTTTGCAGGCAAGTACTTTTCGTCCGCAAACGCTTTTCGTCCGCTGTGGTCGTATCATAGTGACCACAGCGGACGAAAAGCGTTTGCGGACGTAAAGTGTTTGCAGACGAAAAGTGTCTGCGGATGAAAAATACTTGCCTAAAAAAATAGTCGATTATTTATTCGAAAATCGGGAATTAGTAGGTAATTTGTAGAGGTCGACGAAAAAATGTAATATGCACCTCGGCGAAACACTGTCTATTGTCTCGCCTGCTTGCTAGCCTCGGCTGTGCCTCAGCTATCAATTTGCAGCCTCGACTATAATAGACAGTTTTTCGTCCTTGGTACATAAATAACTATTTTTGTCGACATCTACAGAAAATGACATTTTACGTACTAATTTCCGGACGAAAAATTTTTGAAGGCAAGTACTTTTCGTCCGCAAACGCTTTTCGTCCGCTGTGGTCACTATGATACGGCATAGTGACCACAGCGGACGAAAAGCGTTTGCGGACGAAAAGTGTTTGCAGACGAAAAGTGTCTGCGGATGAAAAATACTTGCCTAAAAAAATAGTCGATTATTTATTCGAAAATCGGGAATTAGTAGGTAATTTGTAGAGGTCGACGAAAAAATGTAATATGCACCTCGGCAAAACACTGTCTATTGTCTCGCCTGCTTGCTAGCCTCGGCTGTGCCTCAGCTATCAATTTGCAGGCTCGACTATAATAGACAGTTTTTCATCCTTGGTACATAAATAACAATTTTTTTCGACATCTACAGAAAATGACATTTTACGTACTAATTTCCGGACGAAAAATCGACTATTTTTGCAGGCAAGTACTTTTCGAACGCAAACGCTTTTCGTCCGCTGTGGTCACTATGCCGTATCATAGTGACCACAGCGGACGAAAAGCGTTTGCGGACGAAAAGTGTTTGCAGACGAAAAGTGTCTGCGGATGAAAAATACTTGCCTAAAAAAATAGTCGATTATTTATTCGAAAATCGGGAATTAGTAGGTAATTTTTGAGGTCGACGAAAAAATGTAATATGCACCTCGGCAAAACACTGTCTATTGTCTCGCCTGCTTGCTAGCCTCGGCTGTGCCTCAGCTATCAATTTGCAGGCTCGACTATAATAGACAGTTTTTCGTCCTTGGTACATAAATAACAATTTTTTTCGACATCTACAGAAAATGACATTTTACGTACTAATTTCCGGACGAAAAATCGACTATTTTTGCAGGCAAGTACTTTTCGTCCGCAAACGCTTTTCGTCCGCTGTGGTCACTATGCCGTATCATAGTGACCACAGCGGACGAAAAGCGTTTGCGGACGAAAAGTGTTTGCAGACGAAAAGTGTCTGCGGATGAAAAATACTTGCCTAAAAAAATAGTCGATTATTTATTCGAAAATCGGGAATTAGTAGGTAATTTGTAGAGGTCGACGAAAAAATGTAATATGCACCTCGGCAAAACACTGTCTATTGTCTCGCCTGCTTGCTAGCCTCGGCTGCGCCTCAGCTATAAATTTGCAGCCTCGACTATAATAGACAGTTTTTCGTCCTTGGTACATAAATAACTATTTTTGTCGACATCTACAGAAAATTACATTTTACGTACTAATTTCCGGACGAAAAATCGACTATTTTTGCAGGCAAGTACTTTTCGTCCGCAAACGCTTTTCGTCCGCTGTGGTCACTATGCCGTATCATAGTGACCACAGCGGACGAAAAGCGTTTGCGGACGAAAAGTATTTGCAGACGAAAAGTGTCTGCGGATGAAAAATACTTGCCTAAAAAAATAGTCGATTATTTATTCGAAAATCGGGAATTAGTAGGTAATTTGTAGAGGTCGACGAAAAAATGTAATATGCACCTCGGGAAAACACTGTCTAGTGTCTCGCCTGCTTGCTAGCCTCGGCTGCGCCTCAGCTATAAATTTGCAGACTCGACTATAATAGACAGTTTTTCGTCCTTGGTACATAAAAACATATTTTTGTCGACATCTACAGAAAATTACATTTTACGTACTAATTTCCGGACGAAAAATCGACTATTTTTGCAGGCAAGTACTTTTCGTCCGCAAACGCTTTTCGTCCGCTGTGGTCACTATGCCGTATCATAGTGACCACAGCGGACGAAAAGCGTTTGCGGACGAAAAGTGTTTGCAGACGAAAAGTGTCTGCGGATGAAAAATACTTGCCTAAAAAAATAGTCGATTATTTATTCGAAAATCGGGAATTAGTAGGTAATTTGTAGAGGTCGACGAAAAAATGTAATATGCACCTCGGACAAACACTGTCTAGTGTCTCGCCTGCTTGCTAGCCTCGGCTGCGCCTCAGCTATAAATTTGCAGACTCGACTATAATAGACAGTTTTTCGTCCTTGGTACATAAAAACATATTTTTGTCGACATCTACAGAAAATTACATTGTACGTACTAATTTCCGGACGAAAAATCGACTATTTTTGCAGGCAAGTACTTTTCGTCCGCAAACGCTTTTCGTCCGCTGTGGTCACTATGCCGTATCATAGTGACCACAGCGGACGAAAAGCGTTTGCGGACGAAAAGTATTTGCAGACGAAAAGTGTCTGCGGATGAAAAATACTTGCCTAAAAAAATAGTCGATTATTTATTCGAAAATCGGGAATTAGTAGGTAATTTGTAGAGGTCGACGAAAAAATGTAATATGCACCTCGGACAAACACTGTCTAGTGTCTCGCCTGCTTGCTAGCCTCGGCTGCGCCTCAGCTATAAATTTGCAGCCTCGACTATAATAGACAGTTTTTCGTCCTTGGTACATAAAAACATATTTTTGTCGACATCTACAGAAAATTACATTGTACGTACTAATTTCCGGACGAAAAATCGACTATTTTTGCAGGCAAGTACTTTTCGTCCGCAAACGCTTTTCGTCCGCTGTGGTCACTATGCCGTATCATAGTGACCACAGCGGACGAAAAGTATTTGCAGACGAAAAGTGTCTGCGGATGAAAAATACTTGCCTAAAAAAATAGTCGATTATTTATTCGAAAATCGGGAATTAGTAGGTAATTTGTAGAGGTCGACGAAAAAATGTAATATGCACCTCGGCAAAACACTGTCTATTGTCTCGCCTGCTTGCTAGCCTCGGCTGCGCCTCAGCTATAAATTTGCAGCCTCGACTATAATAGACAGTTTTTCGTCCTTGGTACATAAATAACTATTTTTGTCGACATCTACAGAAAATGACATTTTACCTACTAATTTCCGGACGAAAAATCGACTATTTTTGAAGGCAAGTACTTTTCGTCCGCAAACACTTTTCGTCCGCAAACACTTTTCGTCCGCAAACACTTTTCGTCTGCTGTGGCACTATGCCGTATCATAGTGAAAGGATTGTGCCAGTGCGACTACAAGGTGCAGTTGTAGTTTTAGTTGGGCAGTTTGCAACAATTCGTTCAACATGCAGTGTGTCATTTGTGAAAAAAGCGTTTCCTTTAATGAAAAAAATATTACGAAAAATCCACGGATACAAGGCTTGCTTTCGTTATTATCAGCAGCAGAAAAAAGGAAGGATATTTGTGGATCACGTCATTCTTATGCAAATAGAGCAAATTTTGTCTGGAAAAGAAAAAATTGTGTATCATAATGACTGTAGGAAGAGTTTCACCAGCATTCACAATATTCAAAGGTTGTTGAATTTTAATGATTGCGAGAAAAATACCGAAGCGGGACCATCAAAAACTGCACAAATAATAAAAATGTAAATGCATTAAAGAAGGTTTGAAATGTTCCAGTGAATGTAAATGTGCAGATTGCCAGAATACATTCAAAGATCCTGTTGATGAAGCGGAATCAAAAAATGAAAAATATTAATATTTACATTATTTTTCGTTTACTAGATTGGTTCAAATTCTTTTGATTCTGTAAATTATTATGAAATGCAATATTATTTTCATCTGTACTTGTATCATTGATTTTGAAACAACTATCATAAGCACAATTTCTCAACACAACATAGTGCGCTAATGGGTCGGATATTGAGAGTAGGCCCTGATGGTATTGCGCCGAGCACGAGCAGTCGCTGGAGACGCGGAATAACAGACATTTTCAAAAAATCATACCGTCAAAACTATCACATATGAGTTGAATTTTTTTATTCTAAAAACTTTTGTGACTCTTTCTCAATTTTGTTCGCTGCATGTACATAAATATTTTGAATAATAAAAAAGTTTTCGATCAGTGAAAATTTGATTTCACGGTTTCTACTATTTCACATTCTCTATTTATTCAGATAAAAACGCGATTTTATTTCATCTTGCTCGTGATATGTCGAGAAGCGCTAAATGAATCTCCTTTCGATTAACAAAAAAATCAAATCGATATCTTGAGTAGTTCTCGAGATATTGAGTGATATGTCTAAGAAATCACGTTTTTCGAATATTCTATTTTTTTCGTACTTTTTTGAATAAAAAAGTTCAGCACCATAGAAAAATTTCGTCCAGCTGGATTATGATGAACAATCACATGAAGAAAATTATCAGATAGGTCTGATTTGGTTATACCCCGAAAAAAAAAACGATGGATTTTGGACCCGGTTTTACTCCACTATTACTGAAGCGGGTGATCGATAGTTAGTTTAGCATCACGAGATGCACTTATCAACTTAAAGCCGTTGTCGATTAAGTTCTTGTCGCACCAGTACAGCAGTCCTGTTGCGAAGATCGTCTAATAAATGCTAATTTTATTCAGCGTGAGGCCGTCGGATGTGGTTACGATCCGGAAATTTCAATAAGATATATCTGCTGAGCGACGAAGGTCAACATTCAATATAATTTTTGCAGAGCGCAGAGCGGTGGTCTTGCGTTAAGTCATTTTTGATCACTAGGGTCGACTATAGGCTAAAAAATCGAAGTGTACGCCATCTAACAATTATGCCAGCAACTACTGTAGGTGTGAACAATAAAGAATGGCTCATTGTTAACCGTGTAAACGACTAGCTGAAATTTCTTAGATTTCCAGTTTTTCTGATTAGGTAAACACCTAAAAGTTCTTAGAATTGACCATATGTCAACTGTAGTGTTTAGCTGTTTGGTGTTGGTGAATACAAACATGCAGAATATTTATAAAAACCTACCTACCAAATCGCGGAAATTTTGTTCTGTACCTCAATGTTTATCTTATTGCACATCAAATATCAGTCTTCATAAATGTCCACTTGGTCATAGAAAGCTTTGTCTCAAATGGAAGACAGTGCTCAAGATTGGAAAATTTATTACGCAAAATATGCATGTTTGCAGTCTCCACTTCGTAGACAAGGGCTATTGTTTACATGGTAAGTCAATACATTGTTTCATTTGCAATATTCTAGCTCAATTATTATGATTTGTTACAGCTACACCTCTAACAATTAAGAGAAAACTCAAAAAAGGAGTAATTTCCAGTCAAAAGATTCCTTATTAAAATATCGAAAAACAGTAAAAGGTTAACAGAAGTCAAAGAAAATGGTGAGTCAACAAATAGATTATAAAAATAGGTGAAAGTCGATTTATGCACCCCTACTTTATAACTAAACCTAAGACTAAAAACTGGAACTAACGGTGAACCAGTGTGTATGTTCTTAGTACTAGTTAAAGTTCGATAAATGCTTGCGTAGTTTCCCTATTGATGAACTCTTAGTTCTAGTATTAGATGTAACTCTTAAGTAAGGGTGCATAACTCGACCATAAGTTATTTCTTACTTCAATAATTTATATGTAACCTATTTACTTGAAGTTAATTTTAAATTTCATATAGATACAAACCTTATTACTGATTTTGATTCGAGCTGATTGAAAATTAGGTAATTTTTTGCCTCGTTTTTTGAAAAATTACTTTGCTCATAAAAATGTGGTGGGAGTTTTACATGTAATTTTAGGTTGAAGAACCCAATGGATGAAGACTTAGAAAACATGCCAAGTGAGGGACAAAATGAGACTGCAGATAATGAGGAGAGTGAACATGAAATTCAAATGAAAATAGATGTGTTTTTTGAAGATATAAAGATATGAAATTATAAAGCATATGATTCTTCAGTTTCAATTTGCCTTGTTAAAACATTTATAAAATTTCGAACTTATTTTTATTCATAAGCCGTTGATAACTTGCAATGCATTTTTTTGTTCATACATTTTACTGAAATTTGAAACATTTTATTTTAATAAGACCAATCTACACGGCCAATGTTCTAATTACATTTGTCATTTTGTGACATCTTTTTCTAAACTAGCATTGCTATTCATTCAGATAAATAAATAAATATACTGTAATGGAACAACCAAAATAGGTTTTTTACTAAAAGATTGGAATCTTGAATGGTAAATTATTTTCTTTGTGGATTTTCATGATTCACCCAAAAATGGTAGATATTTTTATTAATGACTCTCATAGTTTGAAAATTTCTATGAGTTTCTATGAGAAAGAAACTGCAATAACATAAGTGGTATAAAAAAAGTTTTATTTCTTATTCTTCATGATAATCTACCACATAGTAAGGGCAACATCCATCAATTTATATCAAGTTCTTTCTTCAATATAAGAAATTATATCACAAGATCCACTTGTACTGTTGGCATCTTCACCTGAAATTAATCTATTCATAAACACTAGTAGCGCCTCGTAATTGTAAACTTCATGCAACTGAACAAGCCTGGGATTATCTCAAAAATACTTATAACTGCAATTCTCAATAATCTCAAAGCAAAATCCACCAAATTTACAAATTTCACCACAAGGCCTTTATTTGTTGAATAAAATTATTTCACCCTCAACGGTAGTCATATTGGTTTATTCAGCGACATCTAGTGGTTTCCTTTTTTCGCCTACAAAGCACGCGTTCTAAAACCGCGTTGACACCAAAGTTTTCCGCCAAGTTTTACCAGTGTGAAGCTGGCAGCTAAAGCTAGCAGCTAAATTTTCCGAACATTCCCGATTGATCAGTGGCGTGTGTCCCTCCTTTTTTTCGGGTACTGAAATTGTATTTAATTCGGGATTTCATGAAATGAACTGGTGGATAATACATAGTGTCAATTATTATTTTAATAATAAACTTTATGTGAAAAAGATAGATAATCATAAAATTGAACTTGTGGATGTAAAATCTGGAAAATTAATATGTATTTATGCCCCGATGGCCGTATATGCACGGATGGAAAGAACAGGTTGGAGAAAAATGGAGTTTAGAATAACGCTGTGTGGATTTTTGAATTCATCCGAGGCTTCCACACTGAAAAAAAAATTCTATATAATTAATTTCATATTTTTCTCCAACTACTCTTCAGACACCATTGTGTCAGGTGCAATCCTTTTCACCTCCTGAAGAGCTTGGCAGAGCGAAATAGATTTTCGTCGACCAAAATGTATTGGGGATTAAATGCGAGAGAAGCGAACCTTGCTTCAATGAAATGAACGATTTCTGTGAGTGATATTTTTTTAATAACATTCTCCATATACAATTTATTAATGATTTTTTTTTCAATAAAAACTAGAGAAAATAAAAAATCATCCATCTGAATGAAAATGCGAATTTTTACTTTCAGATTTTTTCTTTTCTTTTCAGTTGGAGTCTTTTGACAATATCTATCAGATGTAGTTTAATGTCCAGCATGGCTTGTGCCGGGGAAGTAGTTGTTTTCTGTTAGATATTACAAATAAATCACATTTTTCATTTTTCAGTTTTCATGGAGAATGTTCCCCTTTTCAACATGAATACCTCCCAAGAGGTTATCTTGAACGATGGAAAGAGTCAAACAAGCTTTCAAATAAGCTTTTAAATAATCTTTTAAATAAGCTTTTGAATTTGAAATAAGCTTTTCAGTTTTAAATAAGTTTTTCAGTTATGAATCTGGTAGAACTACACACATAAAAAAGAACGCCTTTTGAAAAATCATGAAAATTCATTGAAAATAAAATAATTTTAAAAGCATTATTAATGACAATGAATTCCACTTTGAATTTCAAATAGATAGTTACCTCTTGATCAGAGACAGAATAGTAGTTTACCTAACAAGTGCGGAAAGTGATACTTTTCCGCACGCAACTGCAGATTGCCGAACGACGCGTTAGCGGAGTTTGGCCAGAAATTGCGTGCGAAAAAGACACTTTACGCTCGTGTTAGGTACACTATTTTTTCTACTAGCGGAAAAAACATCCAAAAGTTAATATAAAGAACATTTATTATCAAATATATATTAAACTATACAACCATACTTGGTAAGCTTTCTATTTTAACCTTCTGCGACGCAATATTTAAATGTCATTATAATCCGCAAAAACTAAACAAATCTACTTTTCCGCACTAAAATGTATTTTTCCGCAATAAAAAAAGTGCGGAAAAAACTTTTCCGCACTAGTGTGGAAAAGTGACTCTTTCAAAACTAAAAAGAGTGCGGAAAAGTGGATTTTTCCGCACGCTAGTAGAAAAAATCATATTTGATTCACATAATCCATCTACTTCTGACACCTAGGGTATTTTAAAACTCTAAAGAAAGTTACTAAACAATTTTACTGGCCTCTTATGAGAAAAGGAATTTTAAAATATGTTCGTCAATGTCATGAATGTTGTAGTCAGAAAGCTCTCAATGCACAACGTTTTGGTTTAATGGGTGCAGAAAAAAAGTTTAGTTTTCCATTTCAATTAGTAAGATGTTATGGGTCCATTCCCTAGAAGTTCTAAGGGTAATACATTCCTAAAAGTAGCTTCAGACTATTTTTCAAAATTTGACTTTTAATTATAACCAAATAAACAAATATTATTATTGATTTTATTAAATAATTATCCAGCCTTGGTGGAGTATTCAGCAAGGTTCTTCGAGCTGTAAAATAAGAATGTATCAACAAAAACATTGCAAGTCATATTCAGTTGTCGTTTTTGTTTATATTGCCTTGCTCTACAGTAAATATGAAGAAATTTAATGTTTGAAGAAATACAACCGTTGTATCATCTCGAGTAGGAATAGTAATTTATGTATAAAGTAATAAAAAAACACTTTACTCACGAGTTTCATTCAGTATTTTTTCTACAACTGTCAAAAAAAATAACCAATTCATATTTTTTTGCAAATATGAAATGAATTTGGCATATTTTTATTGATTCATTATTCGAACAAAGTTCGAACAGTATGCCGGAGAGTTGAGTTTCAAACAAATGAAACGAATAATTTCGTCAGGGTCGAAATTTCTTTCTCTTCACACTATCCCGCAAAATGGAAAATTTGAAGTGAATATTAAAATAACATATTCATCGAGGTCAATATTATTATTATTAATGTTGACTTGACTTTCGAATAACTAGTCAATCGAAGTAACTTTTTATTTTCATAGATTTGTATTCAAATTAAATATACAATCCTCGTGAAGCAACGAATACCTTTTTCTTTTTTTGAACTATGCCAAGGAAATCTCATATTTGCACTATACACGATTTTCTCCGTTCAATCTTCATCACTTTTCATTTTTACTTGAATAAAAATTTATAGTCATCAAGAATTCGTTATCTGGATAGATGCCAATTTCACAAATTTCATTAATTATTGTTGTCAACTAGTTTCTGACGGCCAAACAGCCATAGCTACCTTGGATTACCAAGTGTAGATTAGGTCCAATAGTTCCTTAGAGGTATATGCTATTATTTTGACAATATATTTCCTTGCTTAACAACCAATCAGTGGATTTCAAATTTTGAAATTCAGCCAATAGAATCGGAACTACAGTGAAAATATAGCTTGTCGCTGTATTTTCACGGTGATAAACCTGCTTAGTTTTTGTTTTACTATCTGTCAAGTGAAAATAATGATTTAAATTATAAACGTCAAATTTATGTGTTTTGACTAGTTATCTTTATTTAAAAATATGAGCGATTTTCAGCTTTGGGATTGCAATTCATTAATATTCCAAAAAATTATCGGTAATAATCATACCACTTATTATATTTCCCCTGAATATATTCGCCGCGTTAGTTGGGAATTTTGATAATACTTATTTAATAGTAAGAATGCTAAGAATATTATTGGTGAAACATTTGTATATCAGATATTTATAGGTTATAGTTGCCAAAGAAAATGAGAACTGGCTTTATGACAGGAATTCGTTATTATTCGGATCTGTCACTGTTGTTGCATAAAACTGTCGGTTGCTTAGCAACAGCCGTTAAAAAAAGTGCACTTTTTTTACGCTTTTCCGTTTAATAATGAAATCGTATGTTGATAGTGAAATATTGTAATACTTTACGCACACAAACCACACAAAAAAAGTGGACTTTTTTTGACAGTTGTAGAAAAATGCTATTTTTTTCTACGATAAAATTTTGGATTACAATTTTTAGTACTTAAATGTTTATAAACTGTCAAACGAAGTGACGTTCGTTTGCTGATTCAAGTGCAAAGTAGTGAGATAAACTGTCATTAGTGTCAAAATCCATCAATTTGTTTTTAGTATATTCCCATCGGGTCGCATGATATTAACAAATGAATAATATAATTTTCATCTCTAGAGTGAAAAACCACCACTTTTATGTAGGATAACGGGTTGAAAATAGTAATTTACGTAACAAGTCCGGAAAAAACTGTTTTCGGACGTGTTGCGTTCACAATTTTTTCGGCAACCGTTCAGAATAACAAATTGAGACACATTTATTTTTAATATTTCTTTGTAGAAGAAAATTTCGAACATTTTAATTCTTATTTGTATTAAATATCGAAATGCGAACAGAAGATAGGTACTAACAGAAACATTCTAATTCTTATTTATATAAATATTTATATTGAAATTCGAGCAATTCCCGGACTAGTCCGGGAAGTACGTACTTTCCGGACTAGTCCGGGAAATGATACTTTCTCAAAGAAAAATCGTCCGGTAAGTAGGTACTTCCCGGACGGTTGCCGAAAAATGATATTTTCATATACATGAGTAGAAAAAAGTATGTTCTTTACAGCTTGACAAAATTGATAGCCATAATGCAAAGGAATAAAATTGCAGATGGAATATATTGCCAACGACGTTTTCTTTGAAAATAAAGGCTAATCTTGTATGCCCACTTTTTTATCGATCCTAACTTTCCGAATATAGCCGTCTGTATGGAATCATTGACTGCTCTATGCCGATGCCGAGATTACGAGTAGCATTAAAACAAAAAAGATAGCAGCGTCGCCCAGGCTTTTTTTATCGTGCGTGGGCAGCATTACGATAGTAATTGAAGGATATATAAGAACATCGACGAAAACAAGGCAATAACCCTTCGAGGCGGCCAACGAGAGTTTGACCCGAAGGCCAGACCCATGCACCACTCCTACGCCTCTCTGCACGCAGTTATGTGGGAAAATTATACGTTTTGTGCATTTTAACTTTTGAGAGACGTCTTTATCGAATGCGGAATTGGCGCTGACGATGACGATGACGGGATCGCGCGGCGCGGCGAAAGGTCAATTTAGTTAATTGTGTAGATTAGATATGCCTAACAACCCACACACGAACAATGCACGTCCGTATGTAGGTCGTAACCAATTCTATTTCGAGTCTTGAGTAGTAGTGGGGAGTGAAATCCACCCAAAAAGTCGTTCCGTTCTCGAAAAAAATTTTTCTGCAGAAATTCTGGTCCACTTCGAAATTTCGTTTACACCAATGGGCACATTTTTGTACCATCCCTTGGCATTTTCATTTTTCCAAAACGGATTGTGTCTATCTGAAGAAATATGTTTGTTTCGTTTTTCTACAATCTTACAGGACACACGTTCGGATTTTCTTCATTTGTAGTCAACCACTTACTTTCACTGCACCTTTTATCTCCACCTTGAGCTGTTTTAGAAAAGACCGTGTTGTACTCCACACTCTGCCTGTCAATGTTCCATTATTGTATTTTTCGGCTTTGAAATAGGCGAAAAAAGGAAACCACTAGATGTCGCTGAATAATCCAATATGGCTACCGTTAAGGGTGAACAACATATAATTTTGTTCAACAAATAAAGGCCTTGTGGTGAAATTTGTAATTTTGTAGCTTTGAGATTATTGAGAATTGCAGTTATAAGTATTTTTGAGATAATCCCAGGATTGTTCAGTTGCATGAAGTTTACAATTACGAGGCGCTACTAGTGTTTATGAATAGAATAGTTTCAGGTGAAGATGCCAACAGTACAAGTGGATCTTGTGATATAATTTCTTATACTGGAGAAAGAACTTGACCTAAATTGATGGCCCTTACTATGTGGTAGATTATCATGAAGAATAAGAAATAAAACTTCTTATGTTTTTATACCACTTATGTTATTGCAGTTTCTTTTCCTGAACTCATAGACATTTTCAAACTATGACGATCATTATCTTGGTCATTAATAAAACAAAATATTTATATAGAGGCGTTCAGAGTAAATTTTATAATTCCTGCTCGTATTTCCTATTTTAAAAATATCTACCATTCTTGGGTGAATTAAGATTCCAATCTTTTGGTAAAAGACCTATTTTGGTTGTTCCAGTATATTTATTTATTTATTTATCTGAATGAATAGCAATGCTATGTCACAAAATGACAAATGTAATGAGCTACAAACATTGGCCGTATATTGGTCTTATTAAAATAAAATGTTTAAAATTTCAGTAAAATGTATGAACAAAAAAACGCATTGCAAGTTACAGCTTACGAATAAAAATAAGTTCAAAATTTTATAAATGTTTTAACAAGGCAAATTGAAGCTGAAGAATCATAAGCTTTATAATTTCATATCTTTATATCTTGAAAAAATACATCTATTTTCATTTGAATTTCATGTTCGCTCACGTGGCATGTTTTCTAAGTCTTCCCCCATTGGGTTATTCAACCTAAAATTACATGTAAAACTCACATCACATTTTTATGAATATAATAAGGTTTCTTGAATGAGCAAAGTAATTTTTCAAAGAACGAGGCAAAAAAGTACCTAATTTTCAAACAGCTTGAATCAAAATCAGTAATAAGGTTTGTATCTACATGAAACTTAAAATTAACTTTGAATAGGTTACAGATAAATTATTGAGGTAAGAAATAACTTATGGTCGATTTATGCACCCTTACTTAAGAATTATATCAAATACTATATATCAATAGGGAAACTACGCAAGCATTTATCAAACTTTAACTAGTACTAAGAACATACACGCTGGTTCACTGTTAGTTCCAGTTTTTAGTCTTAGGTTTAGTTATAAAGTAGGGGTGCATAAATCGACTTTCACCTATTTTTACAATCTATTTGTTGACTCACCATTTTCTTTGACTTCTGTTAACCTTTTACTGTGTTTTTCGATATTTTAATAAGGAATCTTTTGACTTGAAATTACTCCTTTTTTGAGTTTTCTCTTAATTGTTAGAGGTGTAGCTGTAACAAATCATAATAATTGAGCTAGAATATTGCAAATGAAACAATGTTTTACCATGTAAACAATAGTCTTTGTCTTGGAAGTGGAGACTGCAAACATACATATTTTGCGTAATAAATTTTCTAATCTTGAGCACTGTCTTCCATTTCAAACAAAGCTTTCTATGACCAAGTGGGCATTTATGAAGACTGATATTTGATTGCAATAAGATGAACATTGAGGTACAGAACAAAATTTCCGCGATTTGGTAGGTAGGTTTTTATAAATATTCTGCATAGTTCACATATGGTCAATTCTAAGAACTTTTAGGTGTTTATCTAATCAAAAAAACTGGAAATCTAAGAAATTTCAGCTAGTCGCTTACACGATTAACAATGTGCCATTCCTTGTTGTTCACACCTACGGTAGTTGCTGGCATAATTGTTAGATGGCGTACACTTCGATTTTTCAGCCTATAATAAATTTTACACTGCGCACTTTCACCACCTCTTCAGGCTAATTCAAAAGCGGCGATATGAACAAGTTTTTTTTGAAGTCCTATTGAAGTATTTTCATCCCACTGCTCTGCCATTTTTATAACTTATTACTTAATGCTATAGAACCTTGTCTTCTTTTATCTAAATTGCTCTGCAGGTGCTTGCGTTTAGCATTTTTAGCGTTTCTAGCGGCTTGAAATGTCACATCTTTGAATGGGTCAAACACAATCTTATAATCCGTATAATATTTTTCTTGCACAATTTTGACTACAGTATTCCACATTGTTTAACTACGTACTCCTTGTAGTCATTTCCGTCTGATTTCTTCATATCATACGCCCAATCTGCCAATATGCTTGAGATCTCCGGCTGCGACGTTGAAGGTAATAGTTCATACCCCTTTTCTCGACAAAATAATTCAAACTGCCTCCAAATTGATGATTTGGTTTTTTTTGGAGTGGCGTTGTCTATTGCAGAATTTATTTGAGTAGTTGCACTACCAAATCTAACGTTAACGCTCATTTGAAATTAAAAACAACACTTTGTAACAAAAAGTATGAAAATTTGTTGTCATTTGGCTTTGTTGATAGCAACGCGTCCTTGGGTACAGCGTCGGATTCAATAAAGTCATACGACAATTATTAGTTGTTGCAGTGGTGAAGGTAAATAACAGTTTATCCACTTGCAAACAGTTATGTTCCTATTTATCCGATATCAAACTGCCAAAACTGACGTTTCTTATGGACGATTTTATACATAAGTTGAATTATCGGGGGTAATACCACAAGAGCTCAGATTTAGCCGGATATTGTTTGTGGTTGTTTTCGAATACTTACTTTCATTGGCAATTTAACGAGAGCGTAGCTCGAGTGATTTTGTCAGAACAGATCGAGTTAAATTACCTACATGAAAGTAAGTATGAGAAAACCACCGGAAAAAATATCCTGCTAGATCTGAGCTCGCGTGGTATTTGGTAAGACAATCCCATGAATAAAAAACTCAATTCAATTAAACTTTATTTAACAAACTAAACGAACAATGAGTAGAAACATAATGTTTAGAAAGAACAATTGTTAAAAATACAATTATTATATACAATTGGTCCAGTAGACATTTGCTCCTTTACTGATGTAGACTTTGTTGTTGACATTGACATGGATGTTGTTGACACTGTGGCTAATTCATTATCCAAAGCTTTATCTCGGAGATTTGTCACAAGATGCGAATGATGCTCATTATCAAGTTGTAGATAAGGCTTTATAGACTTGGAAGAGGAATGTCCAGTTATTTTAATTATGTCCAGTTATTTTAATTAATTCTTGTTCATTAATACCTGCCTTAGCTAAAGTTGATACGGCGCTTGAGCGATGAGAATGATTAGAAATTTTTTTATTCTTTGTATCCAGTCCAATTTTTTCAGCTGAAATTTTCGTCCACTTAAGAATTTCGTTGACTCCTATAGGAACATTTTTGTACCAACCTTTTGATGAATCATTTTTCCAAAACGGATTGGGAGTTATAAATAATCTATCAGTTGTAATATGGTTCGGTCTATGTGACAATATTTTATAAAACAATGTCACTGGGCATATGCTAGGGTTTTCTATGTTCTTTATTAGCCATTTACTATCGCAGCACTTGTTTGAGCCACCCTGACATGTTTTGGAAAAAACTGTATTATGTTCAATGCGACCTGTTAAATCACCATTATTTGATTTTTCTTCTTTAAAATAGTGTACTTTACACTTTGCAGCTTCACCTCCTCGCCAAGCTAATTCATATGCAGCGATATGAAAAAATCTTTTTAAAAGACCTATGGGACTATTCTCATCCCATATTAATGCCATTTTAACAATTTCACTTTTAGTTAATGCTGTTGAACTATTCTTACGTTTTTGTAAATTACCTTGTAAGTTCTTTCGCTTAGAATTACGTGCATCACGGGATTTCTTAAATGCCAAATCAGTGAAAGGGTTGAAAGTAACATTAAATTTTTCGAAATACATGTTTTGCAACATTTTCGCTGTTGTGTTCCACATTGTTTTCACCACGTATTCTTTATAATCCTCTCCATTCTGTTTCTTCATATTAAAGCCCCAGTCCATCAATATTCCTGCCATATTTTCCACTGACTGTTCGGTTTCCAAATTGAAGTTTCGTTGTTTACAAAATTCACTAAATTGATTCCATATGGAGGAATGAGTTTTTATTGTATTTTCTGGAGTTGATTTTTCAATCTCCCTTACTATTTCTGCCTCGCAAATATTTTCAAATCTCCACATACTTTTTAGAATTGTTATGTGCTGTTTAATTCTTTCTGTTTTTGACATTTACAATTGTCAAACTGATGCGACGCCCAACTCTTGACAAACAAACAGTAAATGCTAGCGTTGCTACGGTAACGTAATTTATCCGATATTTTTATCCACTTGCAAATTCTCTTCCTTCCTATTTAGCCGATAGCAAACTACGATTTTTGTATTCACAAATGGGAATTTTTATACATGAGTGGGATTGTCGATATAATACTATCTCATAAACACTCGTAGAGTGTACTCAAACGCGAATCCTGTGCTACTATTATTTTCTTTAGCGCTCCGGGGCGAATTACTGACTTTTTGGTGGCGTATTATCTTTTCAGTTGTAGGAAAACCCGGAAAACCTAGCACCACCCCTACTCGAACGGCATCGAGTTGCCAACATTCTATTTTGGGTATCAAGATCACCATGAATCAAAAACCCAAAATATGTTATGGGAGTAAGATGTTTTCAAGACCAATATTTCGAATTAGATCGATAAGATACCTAAAACAATTATTTGATTGGAATCAGGTTCAACATTTTGATGGCCACTTCAAATTTTTTCAAGATCTATCATTTAGAAGCACTCCAATTTAACGAATTCTATTTGCAAGCGTGGGTAACGGGATTCAGCGAGGCTAACAATTAATTGTTCTGAGTTTTCCTGGAGTAAGTATGTTTACCTCGTTCGTAATGAGATAGTCTCGTTTATTCCGTTTGAAATACAGGGAATTTATTTATTTTCCTGACCTATTTCCTAAGAGAAATTTCCAGGATGTTATTTATTTTTAGTCGTCCTGCTATTGCAAAAAGGAATAAATGGAGCTGTAGTTAGTTCTAATTGAATTAAAATTGTCGATTTTGATAAAGTGATGCTTTAATGTAATAATAATTATGAATGCGGCCAACGAAGATAAAAATATGAAATCTTCTAGATATCTAATCAAGGTAGATTTACCAAAAGGTGAACCATGAAAGTAGTGAGTTTTACCTACGCAAACCGTTATTTTTTTAATCGTATACTTACCTATCTTATTTTCATAACTCCTGATGAACATAAAATTGTCGCTTGTGATGCTTCAACAAATAATATAGTCAATACTTTTATCAATATGGATTTATTCCTACTTCATATCATAGAGTATTATTATTTGATAGTTTGGTTGTTTATTAATCGCAAAACATTCGTTTGCTAGCTACAACAATATAAACAAAAACCATTAATAACCAAATTAAATGATACCACATTTTATGTTGGTTTAAAGTCGAAGTGACAATATTTGATATCTTTTCGGTAAATCACTCAATGCCCTTGATTGGTAAGTGGCAGATCTTATTCATCGGATTTATATGGTGCTTTCTAGTCGATAAATTACTAGCTGCGATCGGTACGTAACAATTCTTACCAATAGGAGATTTGTAAACACAACCTAGGTACTATTCTTTTAATCGAATAGGTAAATACTTACGTTAAATTGATGGATCTTGCAAAATAATACTTTTTTCTTCCACAACTGTCAAATAAAGTTCACTTTTTTGTGTGGTTTGTGTGCGTAACGTATTACAATATTTCACTATCAACATACGATTTCATTATTAAACGGAAAAGCGTAAAAAAAGGCACTTTTTTTAACGGCTGTTGCTAGGCAACCGACAGTTTCGTGCAACAACAGTGACAGATCCAAATAATAACGAATTCCTGTCATAAAGCCAGTTCTCATTTTCTTTGAAAACTAATTACCTATAAGTATTATCAAAATTCCAAACTATCGCGGCGAATATATTCAAAATAATAGCATATACCTCTAAGGAACTATTGGACCTATAATCTACATTTGGTAGCTATGGCTGTTTGGCCGTCAGAAACTAGTTGACAACAATAATTAATGAAATTTGTGAAATTGGGCATCTATCCAGATAACGAATAGTGCAAATATGAGATTTCCTTGACATATATAGTTCAAAGAAAGAAAAAGGTATTCGTTGTTTCACGAGGATTGTTTATTTATTTTGAATACAAATCTAAGAAAATGAATAGTTACTTCGATGGACTAGTTATTCGAAAGTCAAGTCAACATTAATAATAATAATATTGACCTTGATGAATATGTTATTTTAATATTCACTTCAAATTTTCCATTTTGCGGGATAGTGTGAAGAGAAAGAGATTTCGACTCTGTCGAAATTATTCGTTTCATTTGTTTGAAACTCAACTCTCCGGCATACTCTTCGAACTTTGTTCGAATAATGAATCAATAAAAATATGCCAAATCCATTTCATATTTGCAAAAAAATATGAATTGATTATTTTCTTTGACAGTTGTAGAAAAAATACTGTATGAAACTCGTGAGTAAAGTATTTTTTTTACTCGTAGGAATGCTGCACTCCGCCTAAAAAAAAAGTATCACTTTACTCACTTGATACATAAATTACTAATTTTCCTGTAATGGCGTTATGTTGTTAATAGTCTATGAGCCAGTGACGCATGTTTCATGAAGTGTGCACCTTGAAATTTTGTAGGGCTAGTATTCAGGGGATGATAAGTAGGAATACCTGTGTTTGCCTAACCCAACCCGGGACACCAGGTACTGCGCATAATAGAAAGGTGTAATGAAATTGAAGCCAAAAAAAGTGTTTGATTCACAGTCCAACAAACGTTAATCGAAAGTATAGTAATTTTTTAATTAGCATTCAAGATGGCAGACACTTTTGAGGGTGTTTACTTTGAAGGAATTCCCCCCAAAGTTGTTTTTTTTTAATACAAAATAATGTGTTTGATTCACTCTGAAATTTTAACAACTTCTTAATTATACAGTGACCGCCAAAAAGTATGTACCATATGGGAAAAAAGTTTATTATTAGAGTATTGGACAAAAGATTATGGGGAAAAGTTTGGTTCAAAGTGCACCAACTGAAAAAAATATCGTAAAGTATTCGTGGATAACTGATCTTTCAAACACTTGCTCTATTTCGAGCACTCCGGCTAAATTCGCGCGTGTTTGAAAAACGTTTTTATCCACCTATACTTTATAGTTATTTATCTAAGCAGTGCGAAAAGACATTTTCCGTAAGAGTTAGGTACATTATTTTTCCTACGAGTATTTTTGTCCTTCTTATTTTTGAAAAAACAAGGTTTTTATAAACAAGTTTTTATAATAATGCTACAAAATGACTAATAAGACAGAATAGGTACATAGATCATTTAGTTAGTTCTAAATATCGTCATTTTCAAAAAGTAACTTTTCCGCACGATTTTTCGTTTTGAAAGTTGTACTTTTCCGTACGATTTAAAATCGTTCGAAAAAGTTACTTTCCGCACGATTTTTACTTTTCCGCACGATTTTTGTATTTTTGAAAATGATGATATTTAGGACTAACTAAATGATCTATGTAACTATTCTGTCTTATTAGTCAATTTGTAGCATTATTATAAAAACTTGTTTATTAAAAACCTTGTTTTTTCATAAATAAGATGGACAAAAACACTCGTAGGAAAAATATTGTACCTAACTCTTACGGAAAATGTCTTTTCCGCCCTTAACGGCTTGCCCGAACGTCGTTCGTGCAACTGCCGTCTCGTGCGGAAAAGTACTACTTTCCGCGCTTGTTAGGTAAATAACTAATGTGTACACTATATCTCAATTTAACAGAGATATAGCCATGATTCGCACTTTTACAAAAATCAACTGTTTATTTTGAGCGCATGTGTTTTCGCAGGTCACGCTCGCATGTAGTACACGAACACGTGTTCCAGCAATAAATACAAACCATATCACAACATAAATCGTTATGGTTGCACATTAGTTTTATGAATGAACACGAATTCTACGGTGTGTACTCTATCCGGTTGACGTAAGGTGAACAATTAACTTTAAGGCGTACCGTTAAGAACACAACAATGCTAGAACACGTTCTGGATCGAGTAATTCGATTTATAGGCCAGTACAAATAGACAATTCATAATAATTCCAAAAGTTTTCAAACTTTGGTCAAGTGAATGGTACAATGAGAAAGCAATAAATCTCAGTTTGCAACCTCTTCCGAAGTACGCAACAACATCAAATGGCAATTAACTTGAATATTGATGTATACTAGTTGAGAAAATTCCAAAAGTTCTGCAAACTTGGAGTAGTATTGAATATATTATTATTTCATATCACGAATCGAGTTTAAAACCAACCTACAATGTTTTCCTTTGATGAAGGAAACATTCCAAAAGTTCTGCAAACTTGGCAGATACATAGGAAAAATATTCCGAACAGTCGTGCAGATTTGCAACATTTTACGTTGACCGGAACATAATTTTTTAATTCGTGGTTCGATTCAATTCATTCAAATCATTTTATTTCCCATTTTGACATTTTACAATGTATAGGAATAGTCAACACAAAAAAAAATTGGTACCTGAATACAATGAAAAAGTTCAGTGACTCAGTGAATATTTTTATCAATATTGTTCCAATGAACGCAATCGCATTGTCAATGTACCACTGGTTATCCATACTATGAATACGGATCTTAATAATATCAATGAATGCTTTCATTGATATCATGATCAAGTACATTAAATAGGTTCGTTATGGTAATGAATTCCATTCATCAAACGAATGAAGAGTGTTCACCCAAGCAATAAATTGTATTCGTTCAACTGATGGAACTGTATTCATCAGATTAGTTATCATTGTCCATTCTTCGAATGAATGCTGTATGATTGATATAATGATTCAGATTAGTTCGACGATGGATATTTTTCATCAATCCAATGAACGGTGATTATTAAGTATTATTCCTTGATTCAATAATTGATATACATTAAATCTATGTTTCAGTTTATTCTCGTGATGCTTTCACACATTGAAATAATTATTTTGTTTATCATTTGAATAAGTAGTATTTATTCAATCATTGCATATCATTCGTAAATGCAATGAAGGCCTCCCAGTGATATTGAGCATACGGTGAGTTTCCGAAAGATATGCAAAATAATTAACATGCATTCATCAGAACATCGCAATTCTGATTGGAAGGCGTATCTCCAAGTTATCTTTTATTTCGGCTGGCTCCTTTCGGAGCTCTTCGGATGTCTCTGTAGTCTGTGCTACCTGTGAAGATGCTTCAACGATCGCTTCTGTCTGCTCAAGTTAACCGGCTCTGTGCAAACAACGAAGTCGTGCGGAGTGGTCCCTCTAGTGGAGGCGCTGTGTACTACCAGCTAAAGCTAACTTGCCAGCAACGGAGATTTCTATGCGGGGATTCGGCTGAACAGATGCCGGCAAAATTTAGGAGTATATTAGGCTTATTATTATATTCATGAACATATTAATTACAGAGTTATAGAATGGGAGGAAAATGTTGCTTCTATCTGCCTAACAAAACTGGGACTTGGTAACTTCGTTACACCTTCTATGATCTTTCCATAGCCCCAATAAAACCTGTGTGTAGATCTGAAAATAGATTATCATTGATTTCGATAAACTTGGATTCATTGTAACAATAAAATCATCTCTGGGACCATTAATTACGTTCATTGATATGATGAACAATTTCAAATGGATTCAGTGTACCCCTTTCATTACCTCAATGAACTTTTCCATAGCAGCAACGAAACCTGTTCATAAATGTAAAAAAAGATCATCTTTGATCTCAATGAACTTGAATCATTGTCAAGATGAAAAATGTATTGTGCCAATGAACGGAAAGGTAATAAACGGTATTCATTGATAATGTAACACATTTCATTCATAAAAGAGTATACATTGTTTCAATGTACTTCTTTCTTCATTTCAATGATCTTTTCCATAGCCGCAATGAAACATGTTCATAGGTCTGAAAATAGATCATCATTGATATCGATAAACTTGAATTCATTGTAACAATAAAAACATACATATTTCAGTGAATGGTCATTCATTGACTCGACTAAAAATGTACTGTGCCAATAAACGAAGAGGTATTCATCAATAAAATGTAGCATATTTTTTTAAATATATACATCAGTGCTCTGGGACCATGAAATCATTGATGTGATGAACAATTTCAAATTGTTTCATTCATTCCTCACCTCAATGAACGTTTCCATAGCAGCAACGAAACCTGTTCATAAATATAAAAAACTATCAACTTTGATCTCAATGAACTTGAATTCATTGTATCAATAAATACCTTCGTACATCAGTGAATGTTTAATCATTATCACGATAAAAAGTTAATTGTGCCAATGAACGGAAAGGTAATAAACGGTATTCATTGATATTATGTACCACATTTTTTCATGAAATAATATACATTGTTCCAATGTACTTTTTTCTTCATTTCAATAATCTTTTTCAAAGCCGTAACGAAATATGTTCATAGGTCTGAAATTAGATCATCATTGATCACAGTGTAACACTGATCATTGAAATAACTAGCCACCCTACTCATTACCTCAGAGCATTTATTGTCAACGTCATATGTTTCGCGTGCTGAAATGATGAAGGAAAAGTCATCAGTGAAGTGATTATCACCAACTATAGATTTCACTTGATTCGTATATAAGGTGAACAACACTGGGCCTAAAATCGAGCCCTGAGGCACACCCATATTGACAGTTATAGCATTCGCATTTCGCTGTTCATTGGAGCCTCAATTGATACAAACTGCTTACGATTTTTGAGAAAGGACGATAGCCAAGTTGACACGTTACCACGTAGGCCATACATTTCAAGATTTGATAATAATATTTCATGATTGACGCAGTCGAATGCCCTGCTCAATCACAAAAAATTGCAGCAGGACACTCGCCTGCATCAATGAATTTAATAATTTGCCGAGGGGTAAACTACTCTTGCATTAGGTGTACATCATAACATTTTCATCAATTCATTATTAATTTTAATTAAATTCATTATTCGAAATGTCGGAAACTCACCAGAAATTATTTTTGCGCAAAAAAAAACATTTGAAAACTGATTCAGAGCTAACCAACTTGAGAACGGTTAGAGATAGACGAATTCTGCTAACGCCAATCGATTCAGAATTGCTGAATTAGAATATATTGGGAATTTGAACGAAAAAAATCTACGGACAAAAAAGGCAAGTATATCATGATAAATAATTTTTTGAACTTTTTAAATTTTAATTTTTCAAATTTCAAATTTTTTTTCCCGAACGTAGTGCGACGTGCTGATTCCGAATCATTGAACGAAAATGTCGAAAACTCATCAGAAATATTTTTCGCGACAAAAAAACCATTTGAAAACTAATTCAGAGCTGATAAACTCAAGAACGGTTATAGATAGACGAAATCTGCGAACGCCAGTCGATTCAAAATAGCCGAATTAGTATGTATTGTTATTTTCGAGTCATTCAAAAGGAATTAAAAATTACTCGAAAAAGTTGCAAGGGGTTCGTTCACCCCTAAAAATCATCAAAAATAGTCGTCACATCGACTTGAAATTCGCATAAGATTTAGACATAGAGATATAAGATTTAGGCGGAAATAGGTGTAAAATGAAAAATAAAATTTTCTGAGATTTTTTTATTTTTCATTTTTTGAATTTCAAATTTTTGTCCTCGAAAGTAATTTGACGTGCTGATTCTGAATCTTTTAACGATAATGTCAAAAACTCATCATAAAAATTTTTGGCGGTAAAAAAACATCTAAAAACTGATTCAGAGGTGACCAACTCGAGAACGGTTAGAGATAGACAACTTCTGCGAACGCCAGTCGATTCAAAATGGCCGAATTAGTTTGTATTGTGAATATCTAGTCAATCGAAAGAAATTAAAAATTACTCGAAAAAGTTGCAAGGGGTTCATCCCTAAAAATCATCAAAAATATCAAGTCGTCACATCGTCTTGAAATTCGCACTGTATACGTAAAATTTTATGCTCATTTCAAAAATGTATGATTTTTATATGCTCAGATATAACATTTAGGCGGAAAAAGGTGTTTAAGATGAAAAATAAAATTTTCTGAGATTTATTATTTTTCATTTTTTGAATTTCAAATTTTTGTCTCCGAACGTATTTTGACGTGCTGATTCCGAAATTTTTGACAAAAATGTCGAAAGCTCATCAGAAATATTTATGGCGGCAAAAAAAACATCTAAAAACTGATTCAGAGCTAACCAACTCGAGAACGGTTAGAGATAGACAAATTCTGCGAACGCCAGTCGATTCAAAATGGCCGAATTAGTTTGTATTGTGAATTTCGAGTCAATCGAAAGAAATTAAAAATTACTCGAAAAAGTTCAGAGATAGACAAATTTTGCAGAATGGCAGAATTAGTATACGTTGAATATTTGAACAGAAAAAATCAACGGACAAAAAAGTCGAATATATCATCACACATAATTTTTTGAACTTTTTTATTTTCCATTTTTCGAAATTCAAAATTTTGTTTTCGCACGTATTTTGACGTGCTGATTACGACTCTTTGAACTAAAATGTCGAAAACTCATCACAAATATTTTTGGCGGCAAAGAAACTATTTGAAAACTAATTCAGAACTGACATACTCGAGAACGGTTAAAGATAGGCGAAACCTGCGAACGCCAATCGATTCAGAATGGCCGAATTAGTATGTATTGGGTATATATTTGGGAATTATTTTATGACAAGGTACTAAAGTGAACCTTTCTCTTGTTCTCCTTATGTAATCATCCAATCTCCTTCAATTATGTGATACTCGTTGTCGTTTTCTCTCACCAAAAATCATCGAACTTTCTGGAATTTATTTTTATTCATAAGAGTTAAATTATGTCCATACAACGTATCCGCGTAAGTAATTATCTTTCATTGCCCCCTAAAACTTTTTCATTATTTTTCATTAGATATAATTACTGCACTTCTTTCATTGGGTGTACAAAAAATGAAGTTGTTTCCCCTTCGTAATTTGCTAATAAAAATGGAATCATGGCCGTTGATGTCGACTTCACTAAAAGAAATTCATGCTGATTTTCATTCGGTATTTCAATTTTGCAGAACTTTTGGAGTTTTCTCAACGAGTATACAGCGAAATTCAAGTTAATCGCCATTTTGACAATATTGCGGACTTCGGAATGGGTTGCAAACTGAAATTTGTTGCTTTCTCGATGTACCATTCACTTTACCAAAGTTTGAAAACTTTTGGAACTATTGTTAAATTTTCGATTTCTCATGTCTGTCTTTACTGGCCTATTACTGTTCGTCGTCTGTCGTAGGCTACCGGATCGCTTCACGTACCCGCGTAGGTGGTCGCCCAAAGATAAATAACACTTTGGTTGTGTGTTGGAGCTAATTAACTTCTGCACAGTGATTGCTAACCAATAGTCAGTTGTAGTGTCTAATGGCGACTTTCCTTCCTCGAAATGATCACTAATTACGATAGTTATGATGCACGGGTACTCAAACTAGTTGATTCAATTCAGATAATCGAAGTGAAACTGGCAAGACGACATCGTCAGCAAGACCAACGGCGCTACGCTTCGACGCTTCGATAAAGTCGTGGTCTATCGCGGCAGCTTATACGGTATCGGAAACTTTTCATCTGGGGGTATAGACAGAAATGTACGCGATATAATAATACCACATAAATAAGAGAGACGCACTACTGCGCGCCTCTCCTGTTACCTCGCCCGACGAATTAACAGCTAACGTCGATATCCTTTCCTCGAGCGAATAGAGGAGAAATTGTAATGCTCTCTCAACATATAGCAAGCTATTCTTTACGCTCTCATATGAAACCACCATACCCAAGATGAAAACTTTCCGATACTGTATGATAGATAGGTAGGTACATGATAGATAGATAGATGGGCTTCATTGTCTCAAATGTAATACAAAGTATGTCGTGTCTAAAACTATTTGTATATATATAAAATAATAAAAGTATACAATGAATTATGAAAAAAAAACACGAAAGGGTTGAAAAATTAACAAAACAGTTTTAAAATGTCATAATATAAAACGTGATATATATACACATATACAGTGTGACTCATTTAAGATGGAAGCACCCATATAAAACTTACATTTTTCAATTGATTGGAATGATTTTTTTTTCGTTAGTTAGACATTCAATAAGTCCACCAGGACACGAAATTTCATGAATAAATCTCCATTTCCAGGGCCAACTAATCTTATTTTTCAAGGTCAAAAATCTAAAAAAAAATACTAGCGATTTTTTTAGAAAAAATCCAACTACACCACTGGATTCACGATATTTTCAAATGGTTCACATGTAAATAACGTTGGAATGCGTAAAACAATAAAAAAATTATTGGGGAATGAAATTTGAGAAATATGCCTTTTAATCAACCCACCACTTCAATTTCAAAACTTTTGTAATAATTGACTACACCACTGTATTCAGGGTGTCTTGAAATATTACTGACCATAATTTCATCTAAATATGTTGATAAATAAAAAAATAAGAAATTTTGAGATAAAATGACATTTTCCTGAAATTCCATTTTCAAATTTTATTTTCTTATAATGTTCTTATTTATAAACAGATTTTGATAAAAGTTCTGAAATTGAATTGGTGGGTTGATTAAACGGCATATTTCCCACTTATTCATCTTCAAATATCTCGAAAACAATTGATATGTGTGAAACGAAACGTATCCCTTTTTTGTATAGGATTCATTGGGGATTAAGAAAAAGAAGACGAAATCGATATTAATCCAGTGGCGTGAAAGTTGGGGAGGGGCGAATAGTGGTACCCACCTGCCGTACGCCCCTGTTTAGAGTTACAAACACATGATTTGCCTTGAAATATGAAACTGAATGCTGTCAAGTGACATACCAAATTTCATTAAGAAAAGTTGAGCCGTTATGGAGTTATTCTGGAAAATATATTTTTTTGTGTCACTTTCAACACCCTGTAAAATACTCATTTTAGGGTATATGTTTATTGGAACTTTCAGCCTTAAAACGAAGTGAGGATTCTACCCTCGGAGTTTGTCTGGGACACCCTGTATAAATGCAAAATCCACACGAAGTGGCTACCGAGGTGGCTACCTAAACTAACTTTGGTCAATACATATGATTTGATAATCATATGTCGATGGCATATTATTGGGGGGGGGGATTCTAGACGATTTTCCCAACTATCAACAAAAATATATATTTTTTATAAACAAAAAAAGAATAAGTTTTGACTTTGAAATCATAATAATAATAATACTCCCTCATAAACACTCTTAAAAGGCATAGCCTGTGCCGGTAGAGGACGGCTATTATCGTTATTTGCCGTGGCGCTTCCACTAAAAGTAAACTCTATCATCAAAAACCAAATAAATCATACATAAAATTATTATAAAATATATTTTTTAATACACAAAACACATCATTATACTTTAAACATTTTTTTCTACGAGCGTGCGGAAAAGTAACTTTTCCGCACGATTTTTCGTTTTGAAAGTTGTACTTTTCCGTACGATTTAAAATCGTGCGGAAAAGTCACTTTCCCGCACGATTTTTACTTTTCCGTACGATTTTTACTTTTCCGCACGATTTTTGTATTGTTGAAAATGAGGATATTTAGGACTAACTAAATTATCTATGTAACTATTCTGTCTTATTAGTCATTTTGTAGCATTATTATAAAAACTTGTTTTTTAAAAACCTCGTTTTTTCATAAATAAGATGGACAAAAACACTCGTAGGAAAAAATATTGTACCTAACTCTTACGGAAAATGTCTTTTCCGCCCTTAACGGCTTGCCCGAACTCCGCTCCGCGTCGTTCGTGCAACTGCCGTCGCGTGCGGAAAAGTACTACTTTCCGCACTTGTTAGGTAAATAACTATATTCCTCGTGATTTTAACTTTGTCCGCGCTATTATCATATTTTGAATATCCATCGAATCACAAAGATCTTTTTCAGATTTAGTTGTCATGAGCGAATCTAATCTAATTTTTTGTTGACCATCAGTGAACTTATCTCATTTTTAACAAACTGTAGCGTACCATGCGATCTTTCGTTTTATGCTATCATTCATTGTGGCCTTCAATATATACAGGGTGTTTCCGAAATTGAAGCGATTAAAAAAAAATTATTGTGACGATAGTCATCGCCGACCGATGTTTTTACCCTTTTTATTCCCATATACACCTACTACGTAGGGTAATTGTGGCAAATACCTATCAGAAAACAACTACTCCCCTGGCTAATACCACGACGGGTATTGAATTATATCCAACAGATACTTACATATGGGAGTAAAAAGGGTAAAAACAATCTCCCAACTCGCAGTTTATTGGGGGGGAGTCTCTCCCATCCCTGCTCAAAAGTGTCAGATACTAAAAAAATAGATGGGGTACTGAATTTACTGAAAGTACTGGAATTAGTAAATTGGATACTGAAAGAGCCGTTACTCCCTCCTTGCGCCGGTACTGAACAGCTACATCACCTGGCAGTAATTAATTTAGCATTCGGTTCAGTCCGATAAATGAAAATCTTGAAAAGCTTTTCGTCGAATACGCTACTTCTTTATCAGTTGTTTTTGCGGTCTGCAAACTTGGAAGCTGAAAACCAATTTCCTAGATTCTCGCCATATTTTATAATTTGATTTCCTAGACAACCGGATCATTATAGATTTCGCCTTCATTGCAAGAGCGAAAGAGCATGAAAACAGAAAAAAGTTGTGATTTTAATTAGTAGTCGAGTCTGCCTTCGTCTTGAACTTTTGAATGGCGGTGTTTTTCAAGGGTGCATATTTTTGTAAAAAAAAAGACTATCAAAAATATATTGGTACCACAAAAATCTACTGTTCTTATAGAGTAGATTCTTGATTTGAGTGTGTATAATACTCTTGATAATGTTTGGAATGTATCCATCAGACATATGCGGAGATATATAACGTGAATATTACCAAAAATTAAATGGGATCCTGATATAACATGTGCATAAGCACCTGTGAAATTGAGAGCTCTCGTGGTTTTATTATTATTATTATTTTTTTCTATTTGGAGTCTAAAATGAAGTCATAATGAAACCCAAATGCGTATCAAAATGTCTTTCATTTGGATACGCATTTTAAATTTTTTCGAGAATGGTAAATTTACTGTCAGATGAACGTCAGACAAGAGGGATAAACTGAATGAGCCAACTTGAGTTTAATTTCTTCATCAGACATTTAAAAAAAGGCAGTTTACTGATATTTACATTCAAAATGTAATTAATTTTTGTGAACAACTGAATTACCTGACAGCCTCCTTCAAATTATAAATATTTTATCAATGTTACCAACCCGATAATTCTGATATTATTTATTAATAAAGGAATGAATTGTTGTTGTTTTTTATTTATTACATCTGAGAATATATTGCATCGAATAGAGAATATATTGTTGTTCTTTGGAACCAAATTAATAATTCGGTGAATTCATAATTCAGAAATATTTTAATTTTAATTGAAGAAACACATTGTTTGGTTCGGAGACATGATCGATAGGGTGGCAAAAAATGTTTTGGTTTCTTTCTATATGTATTTCATTTCAGAATGTATTGTATTAAATTTAGTGTGCATTTTCTTGAACTGAGAAAACATATTGTTCGGTTCAAATATGCAACCGTTAATATTTGTTTGAAATTCATAGTCTATATGGTGTTCCATTAATATTGGGCAATACTTCAGAAACATGGATTATTAGTAAAAATAGCACTGGAAGTTCTTGTTAATTTTTTTAGTTGAACACCCCTTTCGGTTGCCTCTGAATAGTGCGTTATGAAAGCAAATTCTTGATGATAACTTTCAAAGAATTCCATTATTCCTATGCAATAATTTGGAATTTACCTATTTCCAACACACTCTCTAGCGGCAAATAACAACAAAAGATAAAAATATAAAGTAACTCTTGTATGGACCAATATGTGTGTGGTTATTTAACATTATATAATAAGGGTCCATTTAAGCGATTCATTCATAGGAAATTAGTATTGATCGAATTTCTAATATTTACTTAGCATTCGGAACCAACTCTTATACATAATATTTTAAATCCTTAGAATGTATCGAGAAAGAGGAAAAATGAAAAAACTAACTTTTTATTTATATTTATCAATCTTCATCAAAACAAAGCATAAAGTAAAGATGAGGTTTAGAAAGCTACAAGAAAAGAGGTTCAATTGTTTTTTTTTCAATCTGCTGTTTAAAGTTGAACCAACTAACAATATAAATGAACGTATGGTTGTAAGGTCAAATATTTTCCACAATAAAAATCAATTATTTTTCCTTTTGCTTACTGGGCATCTCTACTTCCTGGAATAGATGACTTCTCACTAGGTTTTCGTTAATTTTCCACAGCGTGTTCTTCTTTGACGTTAGTTGTTTGGAATCTGGAAGCAAAATAAACAATGTATTGATTGGACTGTGAGTGAAACTTCTCAAATACAATTTAAAAAAATTTTAATCAATGTCTGCTAGAAATCATTTGGTATATGGCGAGGGGGAAACTACTCTTTCATTAGGTGTACATCATAACATTTTCATTAATTCATTATTAATTTTAAATAAATTCATTTTGGCGCAAAAAAAAACTTAGAAAACTGATTCAGAGCTGACCAACTTGAGAACGGTTAGAGATAGACGAATTCTCCAATCGATTCAGAATGGCAAAATTTGTATAAACTGAGAATTTGAACGAAAAAAATCTACAGACAAAAAGTCGAGTAAGTCATGATAGATAATTTTTTCAACTTCTTTATTTTTTACTTTTCGAATTTCAACGTGTTTTGACGTGCTGATTCCGAATCTTTGAATGAAAATATCTAAAAACTCATCAGATATATTTTTGGCGCCAAAAAAACGATTTGAAAACTGATTCAGAGCTCACCAACTCGAGAACGTTTAAAGATAGACGAATTCTGCTAATGCCAATCGATTCAGAATTTCTGAATTAGTATATATTGGGAATTTGAACGAAAAAAATCGATGGACAAAAAAGGCGTATATCATGATAAATCATTTTTTGAACTTTTTGAATTTTAATTTTTCAAATTTCAAATTTTCATCTCCGAACGTATTTCGACGTGCTGATTCCGAATCTTTGAACAAAAATGTCAAAAACTCATCAGAAATATTTTTGGCGCCAAAAAAACCATTTGAAAACTAATTCAGAGCTTACCAACTCGAGAACGGTTAGAGATAGACAAATTCTCCAATCGATTCAGAATGGCAAAATTAGTAAAAACTGAGAATTTGTTACAAAACTTTTCCGTCGACCGTAGTTTTCAAAAATAGATATATCTCACTTTCAATGTTTATTTATTCAACGATACGATAAAAAACAATCACTATTTCCTTTTTAAATCAACTCAAAGATAGTTTAATTTTCCTTCGGGGTAGTTTTTATTTTATTTTTTTCAAATTGAAACAAAAAAAAATTGCCCTCGTGTGGGTTTGAACTATCGACCTGAGTATCGGCGGTTTTATTTCATAATTGACAAATAAATAATGACAGATAGTACTAACCAATATAAAATGTATTAAAGCAATGTATGTTGGGTTGCATATAAGCAAATCGTTGATTAATAGAAAATCATTCATTAACAGGGGTCATTAATCAACGATTTTTAGTGCGTTAAAATACATCATAAATGAACGGTCGACGGAAAACATTATTAAGCTCGATAATTCGTATTTGGTGCATGTGTGTAGTATTTTTTTATTTCGCTAGGGTCGAGCCGTGTTAACCTTTCGTGCTAAAACTGCTCGATCGATTGAACTGAAATTATGCGGGAACATAATTCCAAATCAGTAAAGCTCTCTGTTTCGAAATGCTTCACGGTTTCAAAATGGTGGCCGTTATACGGCTTGCGGAAACAGTATGAATTAAAACTTAACGTAACCTAACCTAACATACTCATTATCGGTCACTATTAAACTATCAATTCATTTCTGTAAGTAGGCCATTTTTTATTAATTGTTTTTAGCTTCAATTAAACATTATCAAATATTATAAATATTATCCAGCATGGATAATAGATAATTACAGTAATTTTTGTTTTTTCGCTACTTGTTTATAATATTTATCATATGCCTTATTTATATATTCGAATCATACTTTATTTAAGTACAATATTTGTCATATGCCTCATTTATTCGATACTTTGATAACATAAAAGTAATGACAATTTACCACTGGAGAACTGTGCACTGCAAAATATAATTGAAAACATTATCATTCCTGTCTGATAATATGTCAGTGACGGCGGAAAAAAAATTCTGAAGGGTTGAACAAGGCTTGATTTTGAAAAAAGGAAGACCCTGTGAGTTATTCGATGAGAAATGAATCATTTTGTATCGTATGTACTATTGAATGGATTGTATTTCCCAATTTGAACTGATTATTGTAGAAAATGTCGAAGTAAACTCCAAAAAAACTTGAAAAACAATTATATTTATCACCCTGTATCTCGAAAACCAAGCCGTTTGGGACATATGTTTAAATGAGCATTTCGCCCTGAAAACTTTCAAGGAATCACCCCCCCGAAGTATGTCAACGTATACTTAGTCAACACCCTGTATATGCACATGTTCTCCTGGATACAAAAGAAAACTTTTCCATGCCATATAATTTTTGTTCGTTCAAAACTTGGAAATGGTCGCAAAATTGGGGAACGGTAAAGGATGATATTTTCTTTGTTTTAGATATTTTTCAACTTTTTTGCATTTTTTTCACAAAATAACAGAATTGCTTATGATTCATATTTAACAATATTGCCGGCCTTGTCCGAGGTGGCAAAGGACCCCGCACTTCTCTTATGGAAAATGGACTTCGGTTAAATTTCCTGAAATTTCAGTGTGTTGTAGTATTTGATCACCTTATCAAAAATGTTCATTGGCCCAATACGATCCTATGACTGGTTTTCGAGATATTGGGTGTTGAAGTTGAAAGTGGCCATTTTTATTTCATTATTTTTTATGCAATAAGAAGATTCAATAATTTTTTTTTCCAGCGTTCGTCATTCATATCATTCAAAACAATATTCTG
The DNA here is from genome assembly GCA_958298965.1 of Chrysolina haemoptera. NCBI lineage: Eukaryota > Metazoa > Arthropoda > Insecta > Coleoptera > Chrysomelidae > Chrysolina > Chrysolina haemoptera. Next base: position 1,679,309 of record OY282601.1, on the reverse strand, counting down.
ATGCTTGAATGAGATCGATTTTTCAATTATCTACAGGGTAATCTTCAAACAAAAATAAGCTCAATCGATAAACAAAATTTATTAGGCCTCTCATAACATTTTTCAGTAAAACATGTATCAAAATATAATGATCAAACCTTGATCAAAAATAACTTGGGACTTCCAAACTCATACTGGGTGTTTCAATTTTTTTACCAGAAATGGCTCAGTATTTTTTAGTCATCTTGTATATTCTGAATACGAATACGATTTAATTGAAGACCAAATCGGAGTCTGTATCAATTTGAAGAAATCTACCAGGTGATTCAATAGAAATGACCAGAATAAAATGCCGAAATATTATTTTTTATCGATATCACCCTATATGTCAAAATTTCGTCGGTTAAATTCTTCGATTTTCTGTTGAGTGGTGATATTCGCATGGAAGTCCAAAACTGTATATGCCTTCTATAGCTACTTTTGGAATTATCAGACACCAAAGTTTCCAAGTACTCAGCTTCTCGGAATACTACCCAGACAAAAGTAAATATGGAAACAGAAATTATTCAATGGACCTTTTCAAAAGTAAGAGTAGAAAAAAAACATATTTTTTTTCAAAGCAGGCCTATGGGATAATGGTGGTTTTAGGTAACTTTTTCTGGGAGGATATCAAAGCGAATGATCCTCTTAAATATTTTTAGAGCTCGCTCACAGAGCCTTTGCCACAAAAAATAAAACCAAAGTTCCAAGAAAACTTCAGTTATTGTCTCAGTAACTAACTATAAACATCCTTTTTTCTTGTATTGCCTCAGTAACTAACTAACTATAAACATCCTTTTTTCTTGCATGAACAAATAATTACGATCCATTGAATAATTTCTGTTCTAATATTTAGTTTTGTGTAGCTACTATTCCGAGAAACTAAGTAGTTGGTAACTTTGGTGCCTGATAATTTAAAAAGTAGCCATAGAAGGCATATACAGTATTGGATCTGAATTTGAATAGCACCACTCAATAAAATAACAGAAAATCAACGAATTTAACCGACGAAATTTTTAGATATAGAGTGATTTCAATAAAAAAACATATTTCGTCCTTGTATTTTGCTCATTTTCATTAAATCACCCGGTACAATTGAGTCGTATTCGTATTCGAAATATACAGCACGAGTCAAAAACACTTGAGTCATTTCTGGTAAAAAAAATCATCACCCAGTATAAGTTTGTGAGTCGTGAATTACTTTCGACAGAGGTTTGTTTATTATATTCTGATACGTGTTTACTGAAAAATATTATTAAATGACTTGTAAATAGTGTTTATCTATTAAGCTTATTTTCTTTGAGATTACTCTGTAGATAATTGAAAAACAGGTCTTATTCGAGAATTAAAATATTGTTTCTGATATTATGAATAATGACCGCCAAAAAAAAAATTATTCAATCTTCTTATTGCGTAAAAAATAATAAAATAAAAATTGTCACTTTCAACTTCAACGCCCAATATCGCGAAAACTAGTCGTAGGATCGTGTTGGGACAATGGACACTTTTGATAAGGTTCAAGAAAAGGGGTCCTTTGTGTAGTTGTATGGGACACTAAAATACAACTTTTGCAAAAGTTTCCTTTCTTTTGTAATTTTTTCCCCATTTTTTATTTTAAAAGCAAAAATGATTGGCCTAACGTTACGAGAGTAGTTCTCCTATCGTCTACCGTATTTCGTAGATAAAGACGACAGGTACAAGCGGTGCCTTCAGCTTTATTGCATCAGTTAAAATATTCTTGTCTTCGGTGCTTCTCAAGGAAATATCATCCTTCTACCTGGGTCCTAATTTCATTTGGTTTCTTCTCTCTTCGAGTATCCTTCTCAGTATTTTGTAGGCATCGGCATCAATAGAAGGTTAATTATAGAGAAGAATGGCAGAAATGTCCCTTTTAGTACCTACCATACAGGATGATTCCTTATTTATAGAATGGTTAGAATAAGTTTTCGTTCTATCAAGTACTTACAATAAGCAATCTGTGAACTGCAGTGCTACTTACGGTGGATTCATGCAACATCACTAAAACTAAAATGAATTTAAGATTTAGATGAATTTTAAATTAAGAATATGACGGATTTCAGGCTGCATCAATTTAACGAAATTAAGAAAGTACTAGACATGCGCATATCGTCCCAATTGTCAATTTTTGAAAGATAAGGGTATTCTTTGATCAGAAAACAGAAGGTGAACCCTAACCTGAGATTATCGTGGTTTTTGTTGTTTTTTGTTTTATCTATTCTGGTCTGGTGTTTACAGTACAGCATGAAAACTATCACCAAGAGAAGTGAGTATGGTTTAGTACTGAGTACATTATTGCTTCTGCGGGAGCCTCTGGTGTTGTGAGGAATAAGAGATATATAAAATATGGCGTCAAACCTATGCTGAAATTGCGAACTTAAACAACCTCTTTCCTCTTTGAAAGCAATCAGCTGTGAGTAAAGAGACTACGCATGCGCCGTTTCTAATTTATGGAAGAAATTAAGTTATTAGTTGAAAGTTGGCCATCTTTCTCAGTTTTAATGTTACTCTTAATTGCTTAATTTTTTGCGTGAACACCTCCATTTCATTACATTGTTTTATATTCTTAATTTTAGTTTTAAATTCATTCAAGTTTAGATTTATGCTTTATTCTCTATGTTGGTAGGTAATTGACAATATTCCATGGGCTATCGGTGATCGTTTTTTTGCTGTCAGGTTGGTAATAAATTTTGTTTTTAAATATTGGAAACACTGACTTATGTCAATTAAGTATAATTATTCATCTGTCAATAACAACGGATCGGATTGTTTATTGTTTTGTTTTGAAATTGGGGATTTCCAAAAGTTAAATATGGGAAAAATTTATCGCATCAGATAAACCTTGTTTTTGTATAGCCTATTCGACTGGTGTGCTCTAACTCGGTGTAGATGTGTATTTAGCACCGCATTGGTTCTGGACAGACATTTGGTTCGATCGACCGAACCTAAACGTGAAATACTCAGGAATCTGCGTTACGGTTTTAAACATACGAACATAGATTTTGCTCTACCTCGAGTTATGACTATCAAGTCGACTAGGAACATTGTTGGTACCCTAGCAGTGTATACTCAGCCGAAAAATAAATAAATAAATAAATAGTGGTTTTATTATACAGTTTTAAAATAACAATTCACAATACATAACGTGTCACATATAATTCAATCCGCATGCTTCTTAACCCAGGGGGTCAGGGGAGGATGGGAAGAATAGGCACAGAAGTAGCGACCCTTCCACTACTTTTCAGGGGAGCTAGTAGGGCGCCCTGCCAAGTCGGGCTCAGAAACCGCCAACAGAGGGGCGCTGATGCCCGGCCCCGCTGATGTTAACGGAAAGACCGGACATTTTATGAAATTGCGGTACTGATCAATAAGATACACGCCTCCTGCATAGCTTATGCGTGTTGTTAATTGTATTCAGCAGTAAATTTATGAGGCTGGTTGTTTCGATGATAAACCCCGGAAAAGGCTGAGGCAAAAAACCGAGTCAAGGTACTTCGCGTTTTAGGTTATACCTTGCGTCTTGGTTCCCTACGGAACCGGTTCTTCACGTCGCTCCTGGAAGATATCCAGCGCCTGATATATGAGCCCGCGGTGTTTGCGGGGCTCATTATCGTATACCCTGAGCTTGGTAATGTCCTTGGTGAGAGGACTGTTATGGATGAAGCTCAGCCGAACACACAGGCTTAATAAAGATTGGAATAAATGCACATTGATGCAGCTAGTCGGATACACTTTTAGACAATTGTCGATACATACCTATATGCATTGTCCTGATTTCACACATTTCTCCAATGGCCAAAAATTATTACTGGAACAATTGTATGTTCCTACAAAACTGCCGGAGTTAAAAATAATCAGTAGTTGGGACTAAAGTAAAAAAAAACTATTTATAATTATATTCTCTATATATCATAAATCTTAATAACAATTAGTCATTTCAATGGGTTTTTAATGAAATCGCATGTAACTGGTAATCACCTCAATTTTCGGGAAATATTTTATTTCAATCAATATTGGACTTCAAATATTCTAAAATGGTATCTTTTTATTATTGGTACAAGATCGAAAACCCAGTTTTTCTCAAAAAATTGCATTACTTATTGAATTCTTTGAAGATCTCAGTAATAACATTAATTTGTCTTCCTCTAAACAAGGGATTGGGGTTGTTTTCTTTAGTGGTGTTCTGTGGAAAGAACTTCTACTCCATGGTAATAAAATTACAAAACTTCTGCATAATTCCCTTAAAGTCTGGGACAAGGTTCATTAGTCGCAATAGCATGAGAATCTGGAAAAAATGTCTTTGTTATGTTATAGCGAGTACAGCATTCATCAACTAACCATCTTCAGAGACTACAGTCAACAGACTCATCCATGGGTTTGGGTTCTTCTACACAACCAATAGTGCTACTTTCTTCAGTATTATTTCCTAAAAGAAAATGTTTCGAATATTAATATATAGTCAGCTCATCAACATCATAGTAACAACAGTAGATTGTACCAACTTCCGAGTTACGAGAAACAATTATCAAGTACTCTTCCATACGAAAGCGTCTAAGGGCCCCATAGTTTTTTTTTTCAATTTTTCCGACTTCAAACACGGAATTTCCGAGAGAACTGAAATATCGAGTCAAAACTCCAAAATTCCGACTTTGAAATCGGAAAAATTAAATTCTGACTTCAAAGTCGGAATTTCCGAGTTTGAAGTCGGAATTTCCGACTTTAAAGTCGGAAAAATAAAATTCCGACTTCAAAGTCGGAATTTCTGAGTTTGAAGTCGGAATTTCCGACTTTAAAGTCGGAAAAATAAAATTCCGACTTTAAAGTGATCCTTTATACAGATTGCCGACATAAATAAACAACATAGTGAAAGATGATCCAGAATAACAGTGTGCTGGTTTGTCAACTGCAGGTTATCTGTATCACAAACTGGGCGATCTGCAGTGTAAAATTTTGTTTCCCTCATGTTTAGATTTGGATAATTTTGATAGTGTAGTAATAATTTGTTTACTAAAACTAATTAGTTTACTTTTTATACATACACGCAGATATTTTTCACGATTGCTCATTAACGCTTTGTCAATAAGGATAAATATCTTCAGACAATTTAGTACATTTTGATTGATTGCTTGAATGCATTTTATTACATATTCTTAATGATATTTTATTCTTGGTACACAGGCTGTTATATGTAGGGTTATTCCTTTTGTCTATATGTATAGGCAAGAATAGTATATTCTGTAACAAGGTTAGAATGAAAAATTCGTTGCATAACGAATTTTTATTCTAAACGAGTAACAGACTGTGCTTTCTCCACAACCACAAATTTCACATAAAATCAAATGGAAAGCAAACGAAAAATATTTTGACATTTCATTTCACATCTTGTCACTATGATGCCAGTCAAGGCTAACGCAATTATTGATACAACAATGTCAGAATATTCATTATTATACCAGTTATTGAATGAAATACACGCAAAATGCATAAGACAGCAAGTGTTTTAGAATATTTTTCAATATCGAGAGCGTGAATGTTACCATTCTGTTATCTTATATGATTTCAGAATTGGCAAATTCTGTGAAGGTTGTGGAGAAAAACGTTTCCTCGAAGTTGATCGTAAGCGATCTGTTGCTGAAAAAGCGTGGGGTATTTACTCACTGCCAAAATATTATTGTTTACATAGATAATAATTACTTTCGAAAAAACAGCTGTAGAGATTTGAAGAGATTGGTTTGTTATTGCCATTGTTCATTTATTTTTCTGATAACATGATAGCATATTTCAGTCTCTCAACTTCTGAATAGGAACACTTGTCTGGTACTTGACTCGTAAATATTTGCCTACTTAGTTTATGTTTGCATCTCAATTTCTTCAAACCACAGTTTGTTTGTCTTAGGAATTACAATATCAAACAAAATAATAATAAAGCGACATACTATAATTTGATGTTTCTGAATTATTTGATTTAAATAATTTTTTTTCAATTGGTGCCCCTTTTTACCTTCTAAACCACGCCACACTGTGTACAAATCGAACTTTCAAAAACGCGCGTTTTTTAAAGTTACCATGGATACGTCAACAACTCGAGAACCGTGAAGTCTGAATGACAATGTTATGATTATTGATCTGACAGGAGTACCTTGTAACGTCAAATAAAAAATTACAAACAAATGCAAAACTTTTATTCAAACATTAACGAAAGGTATACTGATGTCACAAGAATTCAACTATTTCACATTATAACTTCTTATTTCCATTGTTTGCACTCCGGCTGCGCTGTCGTGGTCGAAAAATCGCGCGTGTATGAAAGACCTTTTTATAAATTTTTACTTTAATATATTATTTTGAAATGAAGATATACAGCGTGACTCACGGTCGATGGTAGGTTAGACGTTTCTGCTAAACGCAACGCAGGATTTTTCTGAAAATTTCACATCTTACATTTCCTTACCTGTTCTATCGATCTAAAATATTTTCAGCATTGCGACGTTGCCGCTTCTATCAAAAAGTCCTAGCAACTTTAGTTTTTTTTTTAATAGAACACCCCGTATATATGAAAATTTTTTGAATCGCTCTTTCATTATAATACTTTTTTGTTAATAAGGTCCTATACCCATCTCTATTGGTTTTCGAGATAAAGAATAATTTGTGTTAAATTATTATTATTATTATTATTATTATTATTAAATATGGTCTAAAACATAGCCCTAATTGAACTTGAGTACATCAGTACTCACAATTCATGAAAAGTTGATATTTTGATCATAGTTTGGAAAAACTTGAAATATTTAATTAATACCAACAAATCGAATCCATATCATACAGGGCGTGCTAAAATTACTATTATTTCCGTTATGCATAAAACTGGTCAAAAGTTCATTTTTCCAAATGAAACCTACTATATATTACTCTATAAATTGAAAGATGATGAAAAATGCTTTAAGATGACATTTCATGTCCCTATACCTAAATCATCAAGTTTTCTTGATAAAAATTATTTTTAAAGATATTCAAACGAAGTTCTTGTGAAATTATTTATTATACTCGGACAGTGTGGTCAAATTTGTGTGATTGATGACTTGTTTATTTTGTGGAAATTCATGATCACTTTGATGAAACGAAAGAACGCTCTTTTGTCTTATTTCCACTAGATTTTTATTGTTACGACCGGTTTCGGGTTTTATCCCATTATCAAGTATAAAAACTAACTGTTAGTTAAACAGTGTGATCAAATCATTACCAGACTTGTAGAAAATTCAACCAAATGTATACTGAATCAACACCAATGAACGAGAGGAAGTGGTTCAGTACAGCGAATTTTGGAAAATCACATAATGCATCAGTATAAATTTACCAACGTTCAAGCTCTCAAAGCAGAGTACGTCGAACGTAGAGTGTATTTTTGTTCAATACATACAGGATGATCGGGAATTTTTGTCAAGAATAATTTGGAGCGACGAATCAAAATTTACGAGGGATGGAATTTTTAACAGAAGGAATAAACATTTTTGGCTAATCATAATCCGCATGTGATGGAAATGGGTTTTCAGGAAAAATTTGACCTAAATGTTTTCTGTATTTTGAGGAGCTTTTTTATTTATAATGACACAATTGTTTATAAATCACATTTTTAACAATGTTCCTGGCCTTGTACGAAGGGGCAAATTTTTATAGTTTCATTGATCAATAAAATACACATTTGTAAAAATTCGCGTTGTTTCGCAATTTTTTTTCCCATTTCTGCCAAAGTGATTGGCCTAATACTTCCGAGCGCACGCATGAGGGGACGCAAGATCAAAGAACTTTCGAACCTCGAACGGATCACACGACAGTTAAGAAAAAGAAAAAGAGCACGTCGTGTTGTTACGTATGTTTCTCATTGTGTGCCATGTCGATCGTAAATAATTTGAATGAAGAGTCTAAAGACTGGTGATTCACGAGGTTAACAGTGTGTAGTCAGAAGCTCGAGAACAATGAGAACGAAAAACTGCTATCGATTCAGCTTTTCAGAAGTTTAGAACGACAGTGTTGGGATTCTGGGCGCCAATGGTGGGGCGCTCGGCTCGAACTGTTAAGGAGGGGACGCATTAGGCGGTCGCGGACCCGACGCATCGCGACCTGAGCTGGTCGCGACCCCGCTGAGTGAAGATATTTCCCATGTTTTATAATGCATGCATTTGCACTCGGCGTTCTAGGGCTACGCTCATTCGCGACGCGCTCTTCTTCGATCCTTTCGAAAGAATCTCGGGAGACCGCGTTGCGATCGAGATGAGCTCGGGAACGTCTAGTGCACGCGTTTTTGATGATCGCGTACCTCGCTATTTCTATGAATCGTTTACAATCGCAATAAATCGGCAACATTCGTCACCACTCACGCTGTTTACATTCGTTTTGTTTTTGTTGTGTGCGATAGTTCTCAAGTAGTGCAATATGGATGATGAAAAGTTGATTATATTTGTTGAAAAATATAATATAATAACGTTTGAATTCACCTTCTACTTGTCTGCTTCTGTTTATTGGATAAATCCAAAATCTCGCGCGCCTTTTTCTTAGGCGCTTTTCTTCCTCTTCAGATAGAAGAGCCAATATAAAGACCTCTTCCACAGAACTAAAATGGAGAGCGCGAGCAGGATTGTGTGCAAATGCCAAATGCGACTGCTTGTGCTACGATTGCGACCAGCTCAGTTCGCGATGGGACGGGACCGCGACCGCCTAATGCGTTCCCTCCTTTAAGGACCCGACGTATCGCGACCTGAGCTGGTCGCGACCCCGCTGAGGAAGATATTTCCCATGTTTTATAATGCATGCATTTGAACTCGGCGTTCTAGGGCTACGCTCATACGCGACGCGCTCTCCTTCGATCCTTTCAAAAGAATCTCGGGAGACCGCGTTGCGATCGAGATGAGCTCGGGAACGTCTAGTGCACGCGTTTTTGATGATCGCTTACCTCGCTATTTCTATGAATCGTTTACAATCGCAATAAATCGGCAACATTCGTCACCACTGACGCTGTTTACATTCGTTTTGTTGTTGTTGTGTGCGATAGTTCTCAAGTAGTGCAATATGGATGATGAAAAGTTGATTATATTCGTTGAAAAATATAATATAATAACGTTTGAATTCACCTTCTACTTGTCTGCTTCTGTTTATTGGATAAATCCAAAATCTCGCGCGCCTTTTTCTTAGGCGCTTTTCTTCCTCTTCAGATAGAAGAGCCAATATAAAGACCTCTTCCACAGAACTAAAATGGAGAGCGCGAGCAGGATTGTGTGCAAATGCCAAATGCGACTGCTTGTGCTACGATTGCGACCAGCTCAGTTCGCGATGGGACGGGACCGCGACCGCCTAATGCGTTCCCTCCTTTAAGGACCCGACGTATCGCGACCTGAGCTGGTCGCGACCCCGCTGAGGAAGATATTTCCCATGTTTTATAATGCATGCATTTGAACTCGGCGTTCTAGGGCTGTGCTCATTCGCGACGCGCTCTTCTTCGATCCTTTCGAAAGAATCTCGGGAGACCGCGTTGCGATCGAGATGAGCTCGGGAACGTCTAGTGCACGCGTTTTTGATGATCGCGTACCTCGCTATTTCTATGAATCGTTTACAATCGCAATAAATCGGCAACATTCGTCACCACTGACGCTGTTTACATTCGTTTTGTTGTTGTTGTGTGCGATAGTTCTCAAGTAGTGCAATATGGATGATGAAAAGTTGATTATATTTGTTGAAAAATATAATATAATAACGTTTGAATTCACCTTCTACTTGTCTGCTTCTGTTAATTGGATAAATCCAAAATCTCGCGCGCCTTTTTCTTAGGCGCTTTTCTTCCTCTTCAGATAGAAGAGCCAATATAAAGACCTCTTCCACAGAACTAAAATGGAGAGCGCGAGCAGGATTGTCTGCAAATGCCAAATGCGACTGCTTTTGCTACGACTGCGACCAGCTCAGTTCGCGATGGGACGGGACCGCGACCGCCTAATGCGTTCCCTCCTTTAGGGAACAGTGCTGCCGCTGAACACTCATGAAAAGGATCCCTAGGCCGTATCAAAATCCGCGCATTTTATTTACATCATGCTAGTCTAATTTAATTATAATATTTTTACAGAAAATAAAAGAGCATAATTGTTCTGATAAAAATGCATGAAACGATAAAATGTATTTTTTTATGAATGTCCAGGATTTTAAAATTTTATGAAAACAATAGTTATGCCGGGAGAAAAAGAGAGAAAACAAGTTTTAATAAACAACAAATTTTTCTTTAAAATTCTATTTAATAAGTTTCTCAAAGTGTTTACCATTTACCTCCTAACAGTAATGAACTCGCTGAAAAAAAAAATGTAGTGAATCTAAAAGCATGTGAGGAGGAATGGTGGAAATTTCATGCCTCATTCTTTCTTGCAATTCTTCGATATTTGGCGGCCTATTTTTGTGGACTAATTTTTTTATGTGACCCCATAGAAAAAAGTCAAGTGGGGTCATATCGGGGGACCTAGCTGGCCGTTCAATTGCTCCCCTGCGTCCAATCCATTTATCAGGAAAAGTTTCATCTAGATATGCCCGTACCACACGTCCAAAATGTGGAGGAACCCCATCTTGTTGAAACCATATTTTTTCTGCCAGCAAATTGGGAATAATCGTCTAAACTCTGGAGTAATATGCTGTTGTAAACGTGATAAATATCGTTCAGAGTTCAAATTTCCGTTTATAAAATAGGGTCTTATGACGTGTCCACCAAGAATACCAACCATACATTTACTTTTTGTGGCCGTTGAGTGTGAACTTCCTCCATCCAATGTGGATTTTGGTCTGACCAATATCTACAGTTGTGTCGATTTACGTGCCCGTTTAAACAAAATATAGATTCGTTAGAAAACAATATGTGGTTGACAAAGTTGACATTTTCGTTTAATTTATCCATAATGTCTTCACTCAATTCTTGTACCAAATGAATTTTATATGGATGGAATTTTTGCATTTTGCAAATTTTTTTAAATGGAATATCGACTCATATTATGATTCAAAGCCCTCTGTTGTGCCGAATTTATTGCATTTTCCACCACATCTAACATTTGTAACGCTTACTGGTCTTCCACTTTTTGGTCAATCTTTGACACCTCCAGTTTCATGAAAACGCTGCAATGTTTTTAAAACGGTTGATTTAGAAATAGGTTCCCGATTGGGATGCAATTTATTAAAAAAAAACAACTACTTGGTCACAACTTCGTCTTCTATCGTGCCATTTTTGCGCGAAAATTATTTACACTAAATGTATTTTTGACATGTGTTGTCAAGATCATCACTGTTAGACAAAAGAACGACGCGGCGTTGTTAGGGAGCTGGAAACTTTCCAAGGTAACTTGATGGACTATGAACTCAATGGACTAAAAGATTTCTGAATAATTTATTAGAAAGTAATTTTCAAAATTCGATATCTCGAAAACGGTTGAATTTAGGAAATGATGCGCTATATCAATTTTGTTCGGAATTTCGAGCAGAATTGAAATGTGGAATAATATACAGGCAACTTTGTTTCGTCCTGACTTTTTGACTGATCTTGTTTACTTAATTTTCCGTTAATATAATGGATTTTAAAAATCCTAAATAATAATAATAATAATACTCCCTCATAAACACTCGTAGAGTGTACGCAAAGGCATAGCCTGTGCGGGTAGAGGACGGCTATTATTATTATTATTATTTGCCGTGGCGCTCCGGGGTGACTTACTTATGTTTGGTGGCGTATTCACTTTTCAGCTGCAGGAAAACCCGGAAAACCTACAGCACCACCTCTTTTGTATTTTAATATTTTTCGATAGCTATCTTACGTTAGGAAATAATCGACCGTTTCCATACATATCAGCGACCCTGTATAAAAGTTTTCCTTATAGGTCCAAGTTTTTGGTGGACAGTATATAAAATGTGGTCATCGTATATTTATGTTACAAAGTTAAAGAGGCTAATCGATCGTTATTTCGAAACGCATGAGATTACACACCAATGCTTACTTAATATCATACAATAATAATTATGCAACAAAAGTCACCTCAATACCTTTTCAATAAAATATGATATCGAAGTGATATTTACGTCAACGTCATGTTCGAAGGTAAATAACGTACGCTTCCTGCTTTTTGAACGCAATTATTCAGAAGGTAATTTTCCTATACAAAGTCTTTGGGGAACTCAAATTTCATAAAAACTGTTAAAAATATCTAAGTGACGAACCATATAAACCACCAGTGGCGTCGGTAAAAATATAATTTTCACTGGTTTGATATTCAAAGCACATTTGCACCAATGGAAAATTGAAAATGTTATATGATAGTTATTCAAAAACAGTTACTACTAGTAAGAAAAAACAAAAAAAAATTATAAGATCCATGAGGATTCGAACACACGATATTTGGATTACAAGGCAGATAACTAACTTACCAACTAAAAACATTTTTATTGTAAATTATCAAATTTTACATCTCATGAATAACGACATGTCATAAACGTCATTCACGTTCAACATAACCCAGGGGGTTAGGGGAAGGACGGGAAGATGGGCGCAATAGTAGCATCTCTTTTGCTCCGGTCAGGGTAGCAAAAGAGCGCCTTGCCAAGCGAACACAGACACCCCCGCGAGAGAGCGCTGTAGTCCGCCCGCGCTGGTGGTAACGCTGGCCGGACATTTCATTATATCACGGTTGTAGCTCGGTATGATACACGCCTCCTGCAAAGCTCATGCGTGTTGTTGAGTTTTATTCAATGCAGAAAATGCTCTTTGCAGGTTATGAGGCTGGTTGTTTCAATGTTGAATCCCGGAAAAGGCTGAAGCAAAAAACCGGGTCGAGGTACTCTACGTTTCAGTGATACTTTCGATTTGGTTCCCTATGGAACCGGTTCTTCCCTGCGTTCTTGAAAGATATCAAGCGCTTGATATATGAGCCGGCCGTGCTTGCGGGGCTCATTATCATACACTCTGAGCTTAGTGATGTCTCTGATGAGAGGGCTCTTGTCAAGCATGTACTTATAAAACTTGTATGACAAGTTATTTATAACTGTCGGGATCGAGTCGACGCCTGCAAGCTCCCTAAGAGCTTCCAATCTAAGGTATCGTCTGCTACCGGTGATAATACGGAGTACTTTGTTCTGCATCCTATCCAATCTCGCCAAAGGAGTTGGCTTTAGGCTACAGAACACCGGACAAGCGTATGTTATAGTTGGTCTTATCAATTGTTTGTATATGAGAAGTTCATTCTCAGTTGAGAGTTTGGAGCCTCTATCTATCAGAGGGTAGGTGCGCTTTAGCGCAGCTCCAGCCCTCTGGATAGCCAGGGTGATATGACGCCCGAAATTGAGACGCTTGTCCAGCTGTACCCCCAGGTATCTCGCATGGTTGACGTTCTCAACGGCTTCGTCGTTGATCCTCAACTTCCGATAAAGCTTTGAATGAGGGTACTTTTTCGAGAAGTTGATCGTCTCCGACTTGGCCGGATTAACCTCGATCTTGTTCTCCTCTAGATACGGTATTATCTTCCTATCCAAGGGAACTTGGATCCTATACTGGGCAGCGGCGCTGGAGAAGGAATGGGCAAAAATGGCTGTGTCATCTGCATACACAGCCGTGCCCATATCCACAAGGCAGATAGGCAGTTGCTCCAACTATATTAAACCCCAACGCACTTCATTTATGAATGTCATTATTTGTCAGTGATGAAGGATCTTCTACAGTTGGACTGAATACTACTTCGTTTGTAACTTCAAAAGGAATTAGTATTACCAACTGCACAATCGGCCAAATACATGTGTGAACTTTTATAAATGATTTCCTCTTGAGTAGGTGTTCTGTTTATAATATCTGATTGAAGTGTTTCTATTAGAGAGATCTATATTACTGAGTATCCATCATCTCATCTGTCATTTGACTTTTAACACTAGTGTTGAAAGTATTTTTAACACTAGTGTTAAAAGTGATTTTGTGAAAACGTCAGTTTTTAGTTCATATGTCAGTGAATTAAAAACGTCATTTTTAATGATAGTTGTACAAAAAATAATAAACACACAATAGCACTACTTGATACTGAATCATGATAAAAAAATAGATGCTCGATAAATTTATACAAACGGCTTGGGCACTGCAATGGCGGGATGTTTAAATGAAAGACAAGAAGAAGGCAAACTGAGTTGAAAGTGCATAAATTTGTTTTTCGCTCGCAATTGACACACAAACCTAACCTGAGCAAGCACCTAGCTTATCATTATTTTTGTTCATCCATTGCACTCATATGTCATTCTACTATAGCGTTCTGTCATCATGACAGACATAAACTTTCAAATCGACGCCAAATTTAGCCCATTTTCTGTGAGATTGTATTACGTTTAAAATAGTTGCATGTTTCATCATATTCATTAAAGAATGGACTATGAAATTACTAGAAAATGCAATTTGTTAGAAATAAAATTATTTCCTTCGAATATAATCTGAATTACACAAAATGTTTTTGAATTACTTTTAGCAGATAGATTTAAACAAACAATGTCTTCCTTACAGTTTAGTGCCACCTAAATGCAACATTTTCTGGTTTTTGCATGAACGTAGAAAAAATATTGTATGAAACTCGTGCAAGAAGAGTTTATTGCACTCGAAGTGAAATTGTCCAACGAGGCCATCAGGCCGAGTTGGACAACACGTCGATAAACACCTACTTTTTGCACTTGTTGCATAAATAACTATTATCGAGCTTTTTTCCTTTTACCGAGCTTTTATTCCTTTTACCATGAATATAATAAAATATCCTGCAATTGCGTGTTATGGCCTGGGATTAGCGCAGTGGTTAGCGCTCGCGACTGGTGACCGAGAGGTTCCAGGTCCGGTTCCCAGCCGGGGCGAGCTTTTCTGAATCATTGAATCTCGTTGCCGGCTGGGAATGTCCTCCACTTAATTAACATAATTGTGTTTGAGAAGCTTTGTACGAAAGCGGAGGAGAGCCACAAGCAGTTTTTTTTATCACTTTGACTTTTAATTCGAAATTTCAAGAAAAAAGTCGAAATTTCGAGAAAAAAGTCGAAATTTCGACATTAAAGTCGAGGTGATTCAATTTCGACATAAAAGTATAAATTTCGAGTTTAATGTCGAAATTTCAAGAAAAAAGTTTTTTTTCTCAAAATTTCGACATTTTTCTCGAAATTTCGACTTTTTTCTCAAAATTTCGACTTTTTTCTCGAAAGTTAGATTTTTTTTTCAAAATTTCTACTTTTTTTCTGAAAATTTCGACTTTTTTCTCAAAATTTCGACTTCTTTCTCGAAATTTCGACTTCAGAGTCGAAGTTATTAAAAGTCGAAACTTCGACATTAAACTCGAAATTTCGAGAAAAAAGTAGAAATTTCGAGTTTAATGTCGAAATTTAAAAAAAAGGTTTTTTTCTCGAAATTTCGACTGTTTTCTCGAAAGTTCGATTTTTTTTCTCGAAATTTCGCCTTTTTTTCTCGAAATTTCGACTTTTTTCTCGAAAGTTCGACTTTTTTTCTCGAAATTTCGACTTTATTCTCGAAATTTCGACTTTATTCTTGAAATTTCGACTTTTTTCTCGAAATTTCGACTTTCTTTCTCGAAATTTCGACTTTCTTTCTCGAAATTTCGACTTTTTTCTCGAAATTTCGGCCCTCCTGCGCTTTCGTAGCTTTGTTACACTCAATGGTTGAGAGACTTTTTTTCAATTTCCACTAAACGTTTAGTTTCCAAAACTTTAAAGACTGTCCATTAAGAAAATCCACAAAATGAGTACCTCTGACTACCAGTGCGAGGATTAGTAGGCAATGCGGTACAGAAGCTTCGGCCCACCTACAATATACACAGAAGAAACTAATCATAACTGCATAATGAACTAGGTCAACAGGTCTATAACTGCAAATCTGAGCATAAGAAAAACGTGTGATAGGTAATACAATGAAGGTATGATTTCCTGGATATCACGCGTGACTGATATCAGATCGATCTAATCTTATTTTCAATAGAGCACATCAAAATTACCGCCAGTTCTACTCTCTGGTACCGTTAACGAACGGTTGAAACTTGACGAACGCCATTCTTCGTTTCATACTTTGTAAGTTCATCAAATAATATTACGTTACAATTACATAACACTGAAGCAGATGGATGATAATTTGCACTCACGAGATTGAAGAGAACAGTCGGAAACTCTTCGCTTGAGAAATTTTCGCCGGAGAGTATCAAATAAATGTAATAGTAAAATCGACAATGTCAAAGTACCCTTCTCTATAAATATTTCCTCTTCCACCATGTGGAAAATATGAGGCAAACATCTGACAGAAAACAACTACTTCCCTGGCTAATACCACGACGGACATTGAATTACATCCGATGGATTACTCACAGAAATCGTTCATTTCATAGAAGCAATTTTCGCTTCTCTCGCATTCAATCCCCAATACATTTTGATCGACGAAAATCTATTTCTTCGCTTTGCCAAGCTTATCAGGGAGATTGATAAAATTGCAATTATACATATCAAGGATGGAAATGATGGAAATATTTCTTCTGCGATAACACTTTGAAAGTTATTTTTTTTCATAGACCTGTCATGGGCATGGCATTTTGATTTTTGTTCGAAAATATGAATAGGATGAACGCGATTAAACGCCGACATCAAATTTCAGGTTCACCCTTACCCGCCTCTGAAAGTTCTGGCGAATCCGAATATTTGATTGGTCATAACTCTGCTAAAAATAATCGGAGAAGGAAAAGGAAAAGTGTACATACCTTCTCATGCAAATATAATATGCGAGTATTTGAGTACCTAAAATGTGCTTTGTCGCACTTCACCGGAGATGTTTGCGGATGATCCAAAAATCATGAATAATTCAGTAAATATGGAATTATTATAATGAAGCAGCAACCCATACCCTCTTTGGACTATATGCAACAACTTAAAAGTAGTGTGACGGGTCCCACTTATACATGCCAAAAAAAAACTTTATTTTACTCCTGCCTCATTTTCAACTTACCCATAAAATCGGTATTCTCTTCAATAAATGTTGAAAATAATCGCTTATCTAATAACTATTGTGAAATGCAAACCTCAAGCTTGAAATCACATACTTCATTTTTTATTTAGGATATGTATGAGCAATTATTTTCAACATTTACTGAAGAAATTTCCGGGATTATGGGTGAGTTGAAAACTGAGGCAGGAGTAAAACCCAGTTTTTTCTTTAGCATGTATAACTGAGACTTGTCTCGGTAGCCTTAAATCGTTGCATATGGTCCAAAGAGGTTACTGATTCCTGCTCCAGTATAATTATTTCATATCAACTAAAATATCCATGACTTTCGGATCCTCCGTAAATATCGTAGAAGGGTTATGTAAAGTGGAATAAAACACATTTTGGGTATTCAGATACGCACATGTTATATTTGCATAAGGAAGTAGAAGTCTTCAGGAACGATAATCACTTTTTCTTTTCCTTTTACTATAATTTTTAGCAAAGTTATGACAGATCTAATTTTCGGGGGAGAATTGAATTATCTCTCAACCTATCCAAATCGTTTTTTGATAAAACATTTTCTGAAATAACAACAAAAAAAATTATTTAGGTTCCACCTCTGATTTTTTGGTTAACAATTTTTTTTCTAATAATACATGGTGTCGAGATGTCATGTGCCGAGTTTCAGAGGCTGCAATTTATTCTTTACTTTTTGCTCGAGTTTGTCTGTCGTTTCTGGATTATTACGCATTAGGTACACTATGAATAAAAGTCATAAATATATATTTTTTTTTTACACTGCGTGAAACATTCCGCGGTATGTACTTGGATCGATACCAATATCTATTTTCTGAAAAAACTTTCGTAGCCATTTTTGTTCAATTTCTCTGGACTACAATAAACTCATTTATTTTATCCAACGGATAGAATCGAAACTGAATAGATTTCAATGCTTTAATGGTCATCTAACCATATTTCCACAATTTTTAATTACTTTGCGCTTTCACGCTTTCAAAATAACTGCATGTCACCGTTGGGCTATCACGACTCTTTGCGGTGAGTAGGTACCGTATAAGAAATAACAGGAACTGGACTGTTTCTTAAAAATAATTCAAACTTTAGGTAATGACAATCACGGTAAATACAGAAACTTCAGTTTCACGACGCTAATGTACTTCAACAGGATAAACTAATTGCTCTAAATAGGCCACAGGAAAAAAATCGCAGGTCTTTAGATCCGGCGAACGTGCTGGCCAAAAATGAATCCATTCCGCCCTATCAATACATGTATTAGGAAACAAATTATGTGAAAATGTTTGTGAATTTATCATCTGAAATCATGTAGAAAGTCTGAATAATTTTCAACTGTCAGTCGCTAGGCAAAAAATATGGCCCAATCAGCATGTCATTTTTACTACTCCAGTCCAAACATTTACTGAAAATATGTGCTGAATGCTGAAAATGTGTTCTTTTCACATCTTACTGGTTTTCTATGAGGCGCCGTTCGGAAAAAAGTGTTTTTGTAAATATATTTAATTTTGTGTCAATATATTTATTAGTTGTAGCAAATATTTTCATTTTGCTTTCTGATATATTTATTTTCGATAAAACACAATATATTACTACTATGTACTACATTCGCTTGAAAAAGATACTCTGTATCGAAACATGTTGCAAAGACAATAAATTTTGTGGAAGTTTTAATCGTTTTTTACCTTAGTGTTATAACTATGGATTTCCATCAAGTAACCGCCACGTCAATCCAAAAAAAAATAGCTTGCTCAGGTTAGGTTTGTGTGTAACTTATCCGTGTTAAGGTTCTTTTGCAAAAAGAACCTGTGTAAGTGCAAAAATAGTCACTCAATCCTGAAATATACTGTACTTTCAATAATTAACAGAGACAATTTGCTCGACTGAAAAATATCCAATAAAAAGTTCAAAAAAAATAGCTCTCAAAACTTTTTCATGATTATTAGGCAAGTCCAACTCTGCTTCCACTGCTTTAAAATAAATGGTATAAACATGTAGGAAGATGCGCTGAAATTGCAAAGAAGGATACTTTAGGAAGTGTTTTGTTTACGTGTAGAAACCTTCTACAATATTTTTGTAGTTCCTCTCAATGTCCACATTTCTTATAGTGGGCGCATCAGTACAGCACTAAAATGACGTCACATATTCATGTTAGCAAATAATTACGCTAGATGGCACTCGCGTTTGGCTCCAATACCAATTCCACAGGCATTGACTAACTATCCCCCTTATTTAAACAATGGTATTACCATCAATAAAATCAATTATTATTATTATTATCTCCTGCCGATAGATTTGAAGCCTTCTTCAAAATTGAGATATATTTTGTGTGAAAGTTGTCTTTCTATTATAACAATCTTGCTAGTGAGAAAGATAATTGACCCGAATGTGTGATAACAATCCCATGAAGCATTGCCAATCCATTTTTGTTATATAATACAAAAGGAAACCTGAAGTGAAAATGTGGACCTACCAGGGTTCGAACCTGAGACTTCTAAATTTCTAGCCATCCTTCCACCAAGTTTGAAATCGATGACTCACATTTCTAATCTAGGCTTCGACCTTAGTATGCA
The DNA here is from genome assembly GCA_958298965.1 of Chrysolina haemoptera. Taxonomy (NCBI): domain Eukaryota; kingdom Metazoa; phylum Arthropoda; class Insecta; order Coleoptera; family Chrysomelidae; genus Chrysolina; species Chrysolina haemoptera. The sequence continues at coordinate 1,659,674 of OY282601.1, read as the reverse complement.
TGATTGATATGATACTTATAAGAAATTCAGTGGTGACTAGGAATATGTCTGTTTTTTGTAATTTGGAGGTGATGTTCGTTTTAATGGCTTGCGATTTAAGAGAAAATCCAAATTATGTTTGCTATATTTCATTTGATAAGGAGAGTCATAACTCACAACGTATACTCCATTATCACTCGTTTTTCAATAATTATTCTGGATGATGGATAATGAACGTTCACAATAGAGATAGATACATGTGCATGTCCGTTCAAACGGTGCGCTGTCTACTAGCGTCCAATGTCTTTGTTCAATCCCTTGTCTAAATTCAATTCGCTTTGTTACAGATAAATCTGCGTCTGATACTCGTCAGTGGAAAAACAAAAGAGTTTCTGTTCAGTCCGAGCGATTCTGCAGGAGATATTGCACAACATGTGTTCGACAATTGGCCAGACGGTGAGTTTTTTTTTTATATAATATGCGTTTCATTGGGCTTTTTTCAAAAACTAATCGGGTTGACACGAGAGAATCGCCCTTGCCTCCTAAAGTATAATTGCAAAAAAAAAAAGAGAAAGGAAGATCCCTCTCGGAATACAAAAAAAACACGGCTATTCAAATTGGAATGTTATGAAGAAGTAAGAAAATATTTTCTTGAGTTGGCTTGGTTTATGGATGCAAGTCAGCGTATGTGCTGCAGTGGTTTTTCTAGGGACAAAATCTAGTAACGGCATATTACTGTACAGTTGATTCAAGTCAAACAGAGAGTCTCCCCTGTGGATTATATTTCTATACCCCGTCTTGAGATACTCGCCGCATCGATAGTAGTCAATCAACGAAGCTTTCGAATAAAATGTCTAAAAACCCTGATGTACCGACTGATTAGATTTTGTTTAGAATATTTTGAAGACAAAACAAATGAATTAGTGGTCTACTTTTGTAATCGACTCCAGAGATGGCGTCCTCTTTCTCGTGTCAACACTGTCAACATTCCAAGGACATGGTGATTGTGATTGCTAATTGAATTTTAAGGGATTTTATTAAACTTTTGTATGCCATACGAAAGTAATAATCCATACTCGAAGTGGAATATCAAGTTTTATTGAAAAAATAACACTACTAAAATTGTGTAATTTTTTCAAAAAAAAAATCTAAAAACTATTTGAAAGTCAATAGTTGTGGTGTAATAAAAAAATGTGCAATTTTCTTATATTATTGATGTGTTTCTTCATTTTCCTTATATTTTAATAATTTGATAATGTTCCGTTTTTGTGCCGACAATCCAGAAAGATGAACAAAGTAGGTAACTAATTTCTATTCAGTACAGAAATTGAGTACTCACCACTGAGAATCTGAACATACTTTGAAACAGACATTTTATATCAAAACGCCATACATGTTGACAATATTTTATGGCAAAAATGTTTTCTAATCAATTCAATCAATTCTGCTGGATGCGTTTTTATACCTTATCGTTTCTTGATATCTTCCATAAGTAGCGAAAGTCCGCGATAAAGTAAAAAATATAATTTTTTCTCTATTCCCACTGAAATCTATCAATGTTTTGTCTGCAGTAAGCTTGTTAAGCTTTTGGTTATTTTCCATGCATTCCTTTCATTTTGAAATGGTGAAATCTTTTTAGTGTAGTTGATCAAAAAATACACTTTTCTGTCGAACAAAATTGCACTATAGAAATATTTTCACCAATAACATGTCATATTGAACGCCTTTTTAAAAGTGGAAGAACAATTTAACACAACTCATCATAAATATCAAATCCCAAATGCAATTAAACTCAAAGCCACAAAATTATTATTTATTTCTTTAAACAAGTTTATAGTGAAAACTTGGGCACAAATGCACAGATATCAGCGCGAGATAATGCGCTGCGCATTAGACCGACAGATGCTAATGGTGAATTTCCATGCTATGCAGCTGAACTGCAATACTTCTATGTGAAATGTGACTTAATTATATTTCAGCACAAAAATTAATAAATCATGTCGACAATGTAACAAATAGAACTGATTATGGGGACAGTGATTCCGTATTATTATTATATTGTTTTATTAATTTCATGTTCGTGAATCGTGGGCAAAACTTCAAACTTCTGTTCATGAAAATTAACCCTAACAAGAAAACCGACGGTGGCGGTGCACTCATGTGTCGCGGGATATTCGAAAAACAGCCCACGGATTCATTTGTTTTCTCGTAATCAAGTTGGCGAATGTCTCTCGTTTTATCCCACAAATTTGCAGGTATAAGTCGGTACACCAAGGTTTTTAGGCATCTTACTTTCGAACAAGATATTACAGGGTTTCAATGGTAAGGTTCATTCATTATATTGTCTTGGACCAAAAGAGGAGACAACGAGAAACTTTTCGTATGAAATTGTATCCAAGAAATACGAAATTTTTCAAGACATGAACATTGGTTCCATGTCCCTGGATCATTGAAACCTGCAGATTCACCTTGTCGGGAATGTACAGCAAGACAATTGTTGGAATTTAGATGGTGGAAGGGACCAGCATGATTATGTCGAAATGATAGTCAATGGCCAAAGCAAGAATATGAGATTAATGAAAATTTAGTATCAGATGAAAAATCGAAATAAAGAGATATTCTTGTTCACGCATCTGAATAGAGATTTTTCTTGGAATTATCGCTATTTCTCCAAATATCGCAGACTTATCAATCTCATTGGAGGATGGATTCGAAGATTTATTTTCAATTATACCCACAATCTACGAACAATAGAAATGGTCGATTATCTGTTGAAGGGCAAACAACAGGCAGAAATCTTCTTAGTGAAATGTATTCAGATGTTTCTCATAGAAGCCGAGATGACATGTCTTCACTATTATCTTTTGAAGATGAATGTGGTATTTTACTCAAGACGAAAATATTCCAGAGAGAAGATTCAAGAAAATTTCGCTATGCAGCAGTTTTACCCGCAAAACATCCTATAGTAGATCGCTTCATACTTGACAGCCACATTGATTGATTGAAAATCTATAAGTCGGTCATCTCGAAATGTATAGATGTATAGATTCGATTCAATAGTTATTTATGCAACAAGTGCAAAAAGTAGGTGTCAGGCCGAGTGCAATAAACTCTTTTTGCGCGAGTTTCATACAATATTTTTTCTACGTTCATGCAAAACCCAGAAAATATTTCATTTAGGTGGAACTTAACTGTAAGGAAGACATTGTTTGTTCAAATCTATCTGCTGAAAGTAATTCAAAAATATTTTGTGTAATACAGATGATATTCGAAGAAAATAACTTTATTTTTAACAAATTGCATTTTCTAGTAGTAAGGAAGTGCTATGGAAGAAAAAGCTGCCAGAAAAGAAGCTGAAAAATGGGCTAGCTGATTCTGAATCCGACTCTGATAATAGTGATGCAGAATGTTTATATTGCCAGGTTTTATTCAACATCCAATGAAGGATGTATATCATGTTCAGCCACAAGTGGGCACACAATTCTTGCGCTGATATTGATAGCGAGGATGATGAAATAATTTTCAAATGCGAGTTATCCGTCAATTAGGCCTAATAAAACGATATATATGATCTATTTTCCTTCTTTATACCTTTTTTCAAATATTAAGTGGCTCTTGAATTCATATAATATTGAAATCCCGTTGTATCCCGCCCAAGGGGCAGAATGGGAAAAATGCAACTTTTCACAAATGGATAAATTTCTGCACTGTGTATGCTTTTTTCGGATTTTTCATGTTTATTAGAATGCCAAATGAAACGAGTAACACATTCCTTGAGTTTCTGTTGACTTGTTTTATTTTTTGTTAGGTTAAAACTATCTTTAAAGTTAGGCGTGTCGTTCCGCCCGGGTTCCCCTAATTTCATAGTCCATTATATAATGAATATGATGAAACATGCAACTATTTAAAACGTAATACAATCTCACAGAAAATGGGCTAAAATTGGCGTCGATTTGAAAGTTTATGTCTGTCATGATGACAGAACGATATAGTAGAATGACAGATGAGTGCAATAAAGAGACAGTTTTTCCACCAAATATAGTTCAATAAAGTTTTGTTTTTTGCATGAACGTAGAAAAAGAATTTTTAATCAACTCCTGTGGCTTTACCGAAATATATTGTCAAGGATGACGTCATTTTCAAAATAATTGTCACGGCAGTTGTAGTCTGGGTATGCATTTTTACATGTGCGAGGCGAGGACGTTCTTTTGTCCACTCGGACAATGATGGAAGTTACATTGGAGAAAAAATACCTTTGTCTTTGGACTGGATTGAAGTTTGAAAAATCTACAAAGTGGGAAAAATTGTTTGGAAGTTGAACAGCTACCTACATGGTGGATGTTGTTGGTGGGAGCATCTAAACTCCTGATAACTTTACCAGGCGCAGGTCTCTTCCCTGGAACTCTCTGGAACCGTTTATTCGCACAGAAAACAGATTTTGTATGCATTTTCTACTCATAATAAGCTATGTTTTGTGCTGATTTTTTATTTTTTGAATTCATAATTGGTGAAGATTTTGAAGGGGTAGTGGGTGTTTGTTCCTCCAACTTCTATGCCACTGGAAAAAGTACAGTTTTGAGCCACCTATTTGAACCGCCAATGTTTTCTACACAAAAAAGGTACTCTTGTTCATAAGCTCTAAAGTTGACCGTTTTCAAGGAAAATCAACTTTCATGTTGAAAAACATGGTCAATTTTTTTAAATATTTTTTTTTCATAATCATACAAAATTTATTTAAACGTTAGAACAAGTAACAAAACCAAACGTTAACTTCATATTTGCAAAATTAAAAAAAAAACAAATCATACTCAGTTAAATTAAGTGTTGGAAATGTCCGCCGTTAGCTTCAATGCACGCAGCAAATTTTCGACGCATTGCGTATTGCTTTCTCATTGGCTGTATTTGTAAAAAAACAGGGTGCGCCTTAAATTTGAGCTCTCCGCCCGATAAGCGAAAGCTGGCATGTGAATACAGCTTAGACAGTCAATGCATCGAAGAATTTAAAAAAATTGACCATGTTTTTTAACATGAAAGTTGAAAACTGTCAACTTTAGAGCTTATGAACAAGAGTACCTTTTTTGTGTAGAAAACATTGGCGGTTCAAATAGGTGGCTCAAAACTGTACTTTTTCCAGTGGCGTAGACGTTGGAGGAAAAAACACCCACTACCCCTTCAAAATCTTCACCAATTATGAATTAAAAAAAATAAAAAATCAGCACAAAACATAGCTTATTATGAGTAGAAAATGCCTACAAAATTTGTTTTCTGTGCGATAAACGGTTCCAGAGATATTCGCAATAAACGTTTTTTTTTTAATTCAACACCCTGTATGTCGAAAATGATGCATTTTAGAGGGTAAGTTAATAAGAATTTTTTTTCATATTCTTGAGAGAGCTATCATATCCTGAAGTCCTGCGCATTTATTATGAAACACCCTGTATTATTTATGATCATAAAAATGACAGTCTAGTAGTTCATGAAACTCGTGGCAAAGGAAATATCCTCTACTTATAATCGGCCAACTTCCTTGATCGATAAAGCCCATAAAATGGGCATATTTCCATGCGGTCTTAGAAAAACACTTTTCCAAAATCTGTTATCTTGTCATGAAAATACATTTTGCAGATTATTGTGATTGATGAATTGAAAGGTTTCTTTTATGTTTCAGACTGGTGCCAAGAGGCTGTTTCAAAGGCTGAAATACTCAGACTCATTTATCAGGGTCGCTTCCTACATAGTAACGTAACTTTAGGTGCATTAGGACTGCCGTTTGGAAAAACTACCGTTATGCATTTGGTTCCGAGGGAGACACTACCAGAACCCAACTCTCAAGGTTAGTATTTGTCCATTTCCGGATTTGTATATTAGCTCGATAAATATAATTGATTAATAGTTATTTATGCAACAAGTGAAAAAAGTAAGTGCAATAAACAGTTTTTGCACGAGTTGCATACAACATTTTTTCTACGTTCATGCAAAAAGCAAAAAATTATTTATTAAGGTGCGGCACTAGGTTTAGGAAAATGAAAATCGCAACTTAAATAATCAATTATTACTATCGATTTGCATTGAAACAAATCACTATCATCTATTTTTCCATTATTATTATTCATTTCGAGACTTTTAATTCTGTAATTATTGTCAGAAATAATTTTTGACTGGCGTTTCTGTAACTACAGATGCATTATACTAGTGCAATAAAGAACTTCTTTTTCCAATAAATATAGTTCAATAAAGTTTTGCTTTTTGCATGAATGTAGAAAAAAAAATTATGTGTTGCGTATTTAACGGTGAAAATATTAGTAAGAGAGCCGGTAATGCTATCGGGCATATGAGAGAAGAGTTTATAATCGGAAGGTTGTTTAATGACTAATAATAATTTTATATTCATATCATATTTTTTTTATATTTTATATTTATATTCAAACAGACCTGATGGTCTAACTACTATGGATATAATGTGTTCTGGGTAGGCCTTGTTACTAACTCCATACGCCACCTTAGGAGCAGCACTGTTAATTATTAACGCAACAGTGAACCGTGGAGGAGTATCCCCAGCCAGCAACAAGATTCAATCTCTCAGATTTACATCTGAAACTGAAAAAAACCTTGCCCTGTCTGGGGATCAAGCTCACGACCTTCCGATCACGAAGCCCCGGCGTTACCACTGCGCCAATCCCCGGAGTCACCACTGCGCCAATCCCCGCTCACATAATAATAATAACACTCCCTCCTAAACACTCGTAGAGTGTACCCAAAAGAATAGCGTGTGCGGGTAGGGGACGGCTATTATTATTTGCCGTGGTGCTTCGAGGTGACTCACTCATTTTTGGTGGCGTATTCACTTGCAGTTGTAGGAAAACCCGTAAAACCTACAGCACCACGTCAATGTTTTTATTAATGTTTCAACCAACGTTAATGAATAAGCTGTATTAAAAAAAATTGAAGTCCCCTGTAGTGGGTTACCGTCTTATGCAAGTGGTATAGGGTTGCCACTCCTTCCGTTGCCGGAAACCTTGGTTGACGGGCGTAAGCAACCCCTATGGACCATTCCAGAACACGTGACTTTGATAGGTCGGCCATCTTTACATTAGGGGCAAGCTACATTTGTTTACGGTTCACGGTTCAGTTGCATTATTATTTTCGTTTATTCAACATCAGTTTTGTATCTCCTGTGCTATAGTTTTTGAGAAAAGTTTGTAAATTCGAAGTTTATAGTATTTAGTAATGTCAAAAAGAGACTGCTTGTGAAATTATTGCAATCATGTCGCTGTCGCAGAGTACATATTTTGCTACAGTATCGGGATATGTTTTTGCAAGATATTTAAAGAAAATTGAAGTGACAAATAAAATTGACCCCTATACCCTTCCTCGATTTGTTGAAACGTCAGCAGGAATTCTAAAAAATTATACCCTGTCCTTTTTTTTTGTTGGACTTTAAACAAAATTTGCTTGGCAAACACAAATACAATCCAAACGGATCTTACACTTTATTTTAGTTATCACTAAGTACCATCAATCACGAAAGTCAAACGTATCACCTATTCTCAAAAACTACACGACAGAAACTTAAAAACTGATATAAACAACAAAGCAATTGAAACAAAAACAAACTTTGTTTGCCCCTCAAGTAAAGATGGCCGACCTGTCAGTGACGTCATTCTGGAATGGTCTATTTTTTCGTCATCATCATATTATCGTTCCGTTAGTTAAAAATTTGCTGATATCTTCTTGAATAAGCTACTTGGCGGAAAACTTCCGGTTGACCCAATAGATCATTCCAGAACACGTGACTTTGATAGGTCGGCCATCTTTACATTAGGGGCAAGCTACATTTGTTTACGGTTCACGGTTCAGTTGCATTATTATTTTCGTTTATTCAACATCAGTTTTGTATCTCCTGTGCTATAGTTTTTGAGAAAAGTTTGTAAATTCGAAGTTTATAGTATTTAGTAATGTCAAAAAGAGAGAAACAAGATGTCCTGCACTACCAGGACGACGCTTATTGCTATAATCCTATACAATAGGAATAATTGGGTCGAAAATCCATCAGAAAACAACTAGTTTCCTGGCTAATACCACGACGAACGTTGAATTACATCTAATGAATTTCCGTGAAGAGTCCTACAAGGATGTCTCCGCAATTGCTAGTTGCATGGAAATGTTCATTGAAACATTTGGACCACCTATAGATCGATTTCTGGGTTCTTGCCCTCATCAATATAGGGTAGGTCTCTGCAGACAATAACTAATGTCTGCAACAAATGATCCAGCAAAATCTCCATGTAAAGGCAGAAGCTGAGACACCGCCCGCAGCCTAGCGTTCACTAAACCACGGGCGCCATCTGCACTCCAGCCCCTCAACCAAAACGATACCCAGAACTTGCGTGATTAATTTAACCACAAATACAAATTAAAGAAATCTGCATTGCATTGTTCACAATAAGATTGTCCTGGTAGTGCAGGACATCTTGTTTCTCTCTTGACAAGCTTATTGTGAACAATGCAATGCAGATTTGCTTGTGAAATTATTGCAATCATGTCGCTGTCGCCGAGTGCATATTTTGCTACACTATCGGGAGATGTTCTTGCACGATATTTATAGAAAATTGAAGTGATAAACAACATAAATAACAAGGTAAGGGTTGCACCTTCCCTGGCTCGCACAAGTCTCTCGAAGACTTCTGAGGGTTGCTTGTATTTTCGAGTGGTAGACAATCTTTCTTCAAGAGCCACGCAAGATAGGAAGTTGAAACATTGCAATAAGAATCCGAACAAGTGTACATTCTAATTCACAATAATATTATTGTTTATGTTATTCTCAATCGATCAAGATCAATTATTTATGCTTGGTTAATCAAATGTGGAGTGTTTCTTTGAAAAGAGAAATCATCAAAATCACTAGAAACTGATTTAACTTATTTAATTTTCATTGTAATCTAGTATATTTTGACTCGAATCACCGGGACGAATTGGATATGGAAGATCTTTCGAATGTTAAATTGGTAAACAGACGGAATTTCGGCATATACAGAGTGACCCATTTGAAAGCGGGCCACCTCTCTAAAATTGTTATTTATTATCCGATTCAGAAGATTTTTTTTTTTTCAATAGATAGAGCATCAATAGTTCTAGTTGATTGCCATAAACTCGAAATAAAAATGAAACTTTCAATGCCTACTTCGAATTTGTTTCAAGGTCAAAAATCCAAAAAACATACTAGCGATTTTTTAAATAGAATTTTACGACGCCACTGAATTCACGACATTTTCAAATAGTTAATGTGAAAATTACGTAGGAATGCTTCAATAAAAAAGTTACATGGGAAAGAAATTTGAAAATTATGTCAATAAATCAACCCACCTCTTCAATTTAAGAACTTTCATCTAAATTCTGACTACACCACTGGATTCAGAATACGTCGAAATACATTTGGTCAGAATTTCATCGAAATCTGTCCATAAATAAAAAAGTTATAAAATAATAAAATTTGAAATTAGTGGAATTTTCGGAAAATTTTATTTTATTATTTCATAAATTTTTTATTTATGAACAGGTTTCGATGAAATTCTGACCAAATATATTTCGAAATATTTTGAATCCAGTGGTGTTGTCAGAATTTTGATAAAAGTTCTGCATTCGAAGTAGTGGATTGATTTATTGACAAAATTTTCAAATTTTATACCCATATAACTTTTTTATTGATGTACGCATTCTTACGAAATTTTTATATTAACCACTTGAAAATGTTGTGAATCCAGTGGCGTCACCATATTCTAGAAAATGTTGTGAATCCAGTGGCGTCACCATATTCTAAATAAAAAAATCGCTAGTGTTTTTTGGATTTTTGACCTTGAAAAAAATTCGAAGTAGGCCTTGAAATTTTCATTTTTATTTCGGACTCATTGCACTCAATTAGAACTATTAATGCTCTATAACTATTGAAAAAAAAACTTCCGAATCGGGTAATAAATAACAGTTTTAGAGAGGTGGTCCGCTTTCAAATGGGTCACTCTGTAGGTAGAATAGAGGGTCAGATGAAATAGATAATGAGTGCAATTAACCACTCAGATAAGCAGTGAGTTTAAATAGGATTACAGTTTTGTTCTCTAACGTAGTAAGCCTATAGCTCTTGAGAATGCTAACTTTGATAGCGAAACGCGCGTCGAGTGAAAGTGACGTAGTTTTGGTGTTTTGGGTAGCTTCTATTTCTTGAATTGAGTCATATATATCCATGATTACTAGGTTTTCCCAATAACATTGGTGAACCAACTGAAACGTATACGCTATCTCCTGATGACCACAGGAGTAAAACGATTGTACACTTTTTATCTCGGTTCTCAACAGGAAATCGAAAATACTGAAGATGCGCACTTTTAACAAATCTACCAAAATGGGTTTTTTCTCTTTTAAAAATATAAACTATCCACAAACGTGGCTCATAACTTTGTTTATAATAATTTCTACTCGACATTTTCATTCAAATTGAAATAATATATTTGGTATTTGAATCGAATGAATGCATATCGAGTTGAAGTCTTCACGTGGGTAATTAAAAAAATATATATTTGACTGTAGAAAAGGAATGTCACGTCATAGAAAATTTCTGTTGAAACTTTCAGAATTAATGGAGGTAGGTTAACGTTTAAATTCTTTCAGGTCCCTGATGACACTGATCAGTCTTTTGCAACTTTCATCAACATTTTAAAGTTTTATTTTGATATCCCCTTTCCTGTCATTAATGGAAAATAAAAATGCATAGACTAATCAACTGAATGGATTAACGATAAGATTGTTAGAATGTGAGATCATTCGAAGAAAGTATACGGGTTATCAAAAAACACCTCTGATCCTAAGGTCTTACAAAGCTATACAAATCACAGAAGAAACAATATACTAATAGTTATTTAGGCAACAAGTACAAAAAGTAGGTGTTGTCCAACTCGGCCTGATGGCCTCGTTGGCCAATTTCACGTCGAGTGTAATAATGTTTTAATGGATGATTATAGAGAATTGTACTTTGAAGAGCCTAAGTGGGTTGATTTTTTAAATTAGCCTTATTCATCAGAGGTTATACAGTGACCGCCAAAAAGTATGTACCATATGAAAAAAAAAATTCTTGGGAAAAGTTTGTGCATGTCCGATAACCTAAAAATCGATTTTGACACATGTCACGTAACCGCTGATATGGCGGCAAATTGAAAAAAATTACTATGCATAGGCAAAAAGTCGGATAAAATGGCAAGATATCGAAAAAAGTTATTTGAAAAAGTTTCTTAGAATTCAATTCTATAGACATATACCAAGTTTGAAAAAATAATGTGAGAAATTTGAAAATAACAATTTTTTAAAAATATTTTCCTAGCTGAATGAAAATATCAAATTATTATCTTATCCATACTGACCATACTAAAACATTTGTATTTCAATGAGAATGAAAAAATGTTCTCATTTTGTCAAAACCAGAGAACACTAAATTAAAAAAATTGGATTTTGTCAAGACCCTGGCTGTTACATTGGTTCGTATCTAACAGTTATATCAGAATTCCACGACCATTGTGATGACATGACACTCCAGAAACATGGTGGTTTCCAGATTATAATCAAGTTTCGATGATAATCGTGCCAGAGCGTTTCACTTCGCATGCAATGTTGAAAACTCTAGCCTCTTTAATTTGAGGCACTATTTTTAAGATTATGTGCGAAGTGAAACGTTCGTGCGCGATTATCATCAAAAATTTATTATAATCGGAAAAACACGATATTTTTGGATTTCTCCATCATCGCCATAATCGTGTAATTCTGATATAACTGTTAGATACAAACCAATGTAACAGCAAGGGTTCTGACAAAATTCAATTTTTTTAATTTAGTGCTCTCTGGTGTGGAGAAAATGATAAAGGTTTGTTATTATCACTGAAATGCAAATATTTCAGTACGGTTAAACTATTCATAAGAAAATAATTTGATATTTTTATAAAGCTAGGAAAATATTTTAAAAAAATTGTTATTCTCAATTTTCTCATATTACTTTTTGAAACTTTGTACATGTGTATAAAATTGAATTCTAAGCAACTTTTTCAATTTACTTTTTTCAATATCTTGCCATTTTACTCGACTTTTTGCCTATTCATAGTAATTTTTTTCAATTTGCCGCCATACTAGCGATCACGTGACATGTGTCAAAATCGATTTTTAGGTTATCGGACATGCACAAACTTTTCCCAAAAATATTTTTTCGAATACTATAATAATTAACTTTTTTCCCATATGGTACATACTTTTTGGCGGTCACTGTCTATGAATAATTTGGGAAAAGGTGATCCTGAAAATATCATTATGTGACTGAATGAGAGAGCACTGAAAATTGAGAAAATCGCATTTTTTCGAATTTCGAGCACGTTTTACTGGAAAACGTTGCATTTTTAAGAAAAGTTTGTTGATAACTTTTTCGTAGAGAATTTTATGCAGAATATTATGACATCATTTGTTTCTGAAAAAAATGGATTTTTCGATTTTCCTCGGAAAATCGTCCATAAAAATTTTCCGGATGCTTTCACGTCTTATCACCCTCGAAAATAGGATTCAGCGAGTCAAAATACAATACAAACTTGGGTGATCCCGTCGCGCCTCATCGGCTACGAAAACCCTCCCTGCCACCGGACTACTTTTTCTATCATGACATTTCTTACATCATCACTGTATGATCAAAAAAGATGAATACATTTTATTATTATTTTCATTCCGTTTGTGTGTTGCTCAAGCATTATATCGTTGCACAATGGCTCATCAAATTACATAAAACGAACTTGTCTTAAGTGTCTGATGGTTAAAATTTTATTTACATATTGAGTTTGTGAAATGTGAGAATTAGTCACGGTCACCATGGGTACAAATTTAAAATTCGCACTTATTTTCGTGAAGGTCGACGATGAAGTAATTGCTAGAATTTGGAAATGTGTTCATTGTAATAAGAGAAATATCTTTTCATCAAATTATTTCGTTCATACTGGCTGGCAACTAGGTCAAAAATCATCTGAAATTGAATATTGTGTTAAACAGGGTGTAACATAAGTACGTTAAAATATTCAGTGACGTATTCCTGAGACAATTTTAAGAAAAAAGTCCAAATAAACTTGTGTCCGGAAATGCTTCGTTTCGGAAATACAGCAGGGTCTTGAAATTACATTTTTTTTACGCTTTTTAAAAATAGCTTTTGCCAAAAATAAGTTATTTGCACGAAATTTTGTACCCGGGTTTTTTTTGACGTGGAAAATCATAATTTCGTATTATTTTTCATGTAACATCTAGAGGGCGCTGGGTACACTCAATATTTATTTCAAATTGCCCTGACAGTGAACTTTTGGTACTTTTCATAAAATCTTATTCCCACACCTTTTCCAATTAAAAAAGGTATACTTCCTCAACAACTCTGGAGGTGATATTTTTCGAGATATTTACAATTTTCTATATCGATGCATGTTACTTAGCTCCTAGGGCGCCAAGTGAAGTTGCTGAGAAAATTTCAATAATCTGTATCTCGAAAACGAATAATTTTTCAATAAACATTTTATTGGGAAAAAGTTGTTTATTTTGACGAGATCTACCACATACTTAGTTTTTGTAATGTTTTCGTGTTTATCATGGTTCCAACTACTAGCATACCAAGTTTGGTGGTGCTACAATCGATTCTTGTCTCAAAACCCAATCGTACTGGATTATTATTATATTTCAGGCAATTTGTTGAATATTGATAGGTTTCATTAGACACCATATAGATTTTTTTTTATATATTTTTCCTCTATTACACGTTACGTTCACCAAAGTAATTTTCTTTCTTTTTTTGCAGATCAACGACAGAAAAGCAAAGGGGGGAACAGCAGTTGCTGTTCAGCGTCATGTTGCATTTTGTAAACGTTACATCATTAATCTAGAGGGACTATGAATATAGATGAATATGGTATATGGGACGAGAATAATAAAGGAGTCTCGAAACTATGTGTAATTTTAAAGTTTTAATTTCTACTCGATGCGGTTAGTAACTGTAACCAAAAAGTTTTAAGTAAAGTTGTGATATATGTGTATAAAAAATTGATACTCAATGTGCCAGACTCTTGAGTGTGTGATCAAAGAAACTTCACATTCATATTGTTATATTTTTTGTGTAATTAGTTATATATAATTGTATATTGTGTTATATTGTAGGAAAAGTGTAATATTTTATTGTTTTTCTCATTATTCATTCTTGCGAATTGTACATTGTTTCATCCTTAAACTAAGCCACCTATACTTTGGTAAAAACCGTAATATTTAATGAAAATATTACCCACTTAACGTAATTTAAAGATATAAATAATTGTGCTAGTATTACATGAAATACTATTCGATAGAAGAATACATTTTTAAAATATATACTCCTTTCTTTTTCGATAAACTCCGGGTAATGTCAACTAAGATTTGAAAACAGTTCATAATTTTAACGCGTTTCAAAATAATAATAATTGATCTCATAAGTGATATTTTTATATGTGTGGTTTGTTATGACACTAGCAGATCCATTAATAATCTCAATCAGGATTGTGTTTTGAAAATATATGTTCAGTAACTTCATTTATAGAAAATAATAATAATTCTGTCGAATGGTAGGTATGTGTTATTGATAATTGAATTTGGATATATTACATTAAAGGTGTTTTAATAAGTCATCAAATTCAGTTGATGCAATTAGTCCTGCTGAATATTTCAAAAACTGGGCCGGGATTGAATTTCGTTTATTAAAAACGGGTATTTTTCAAGCTGTATAGGGAAATCCCAAGTTAACTTTCATTCATTCACACAAAAATAAACCAATCAATATCCTTTTTCTCAACAAACAATACATCTCAAACTTATCATACCCTTTGAAATATGTCATTTTAATTCAACAAAATAAATGCATTGAGATACAAGTTACACTTTTTATACAGTCCGATAGTAACGATTTTCTTCTACGGTGACCGCCAAAAAGTATGTACCATATGGGAAAAAAGTTTCTTGGGAAAAGTTTGTGCATGTCCGATAACCTAAAAATCGATTTTGATACATGTCACTCGCTCTTATGGTGGCAAATTGAAAAAAATACTATGAATAGGCGAAAAGTCGGATAAAATGACAAGATATCGAAAAAAGTTATATGAAAAAGTTGCTCAGAATTCAATTTCATACACATATAAAAAGTTTGAAAACAAAAGTGAGAAAATTGAAAATAGCAATTTTTTAAATATTTTCCCAGCTGTATAAAAATATCAAATTATTTTCTTATGAATAGATTGACCATACTGAAATATTTGTATTTCAATGACAATAACAAAACTTTCTCATTTTCTCCACACCAGAGAGCACTAAATTAAAAAAAAAAAAATTTTGTCAGAACCCTTGCTTTTACATTGGTTCGTATCTAACAGTTATATCAGAATTCCACGATTATTGCGATGATAGGAAATAAAAAAAATATCGTGTTTTTCCGATTATAATCAATTATTGATGATAATTGAACGAACATTTCACTTCGCACATAATCTTAAAAATAGTGCGTCAAATTAAAGAGGCTAGAGTTTTCAACATTACACGCGAAGTGAAACGCTCTGGCACGATTATCATCGAAACTTGATTATAAACTGGAAAAAACTATATTTCTGGAGTATCATGTCATCACAATAGTCGTGGAATTCTGATATTACTGTTAGATACGAACCAATGTAACAGCAAGGGTTCTGACAAATTTATTTTTAATTTAGTGCTCTCTGGTGTGGAGAAAATGAGAAAGTTTTGTCATTATCATTGAAATACAAATGTTTCAGTATTGTCAAGCTATTCATAAGATAATAATTTGATATTTTTATACAGCTAGGAAAATATTTTTAAAAAATTGTTATTTTCAATTTTCTCACATTATTTTTTCAAACTTGGTATATGTCTATAGAATTGAATTCTAAGAAACTTTTTCAAATAACTTTTTTCGATATCTTGCCATTTTATCCGACTTTTTGCCTATGCATAGTAATTTTTTTCAATTTGCCGCCATATCAGCGATCACGTGACATGTGTCAAAATCGATTTTTAGGTTATCGGACATGCACAAACTTTTCCCAAGAATTTTTTTTTTCATATGGTACATACTTTTTGGCGGTCACTGTATAACCTCTGATGAATAAGGCTAATTTAAAAAATCAACCCACTTAGGCTCTTCAAAGTACAATTCTCTATAATCATCCATTAAAACATTTGGTGAATGCCGCTTGTATTGAAATCATCGAGGCAGTTTGGCAAGTAAGAGACAAAAGAATTTTAGTTGCCGACTGTTATATTTCAAATGATTTTGTTTTTCCAACCACATTATCTTTTGAAATGTTCGTTTTAAATCGTTTATTTTTATATTTTAACTGATGGACTATTGTATAAAGACTTCTTTGTAGAATATGAAATGGATCAAGGCAGGTGTTCTACGTTGAATTTGAGTATTCATATTTTTTAGACTTGATCTGTTGTATCGAAGTATTAGGATGAAGTCTAAAGAAATTAGTTTTAGAAATCACCAGATTGGTTAAATCAAATAAATGTTCATACTATATAATATTTTAAGAGAACAAAAATTGTATTACTTAAGTAGATATATTTGAGTTACCCCATGTAACAACTATAAAAGAGTATATTTGAAAAATTTTAATAGTTTAGGTCGTGTTGACACCCATCTCTCACCCTTCCATCCATTTTGTTTTCACTTATTTATTATAACACTTACATCAACATCAATTCCTTCCAAATCATTACCTGAAAATCGAATGATGTTGAATTTTCTATGCATTTTCAAGAGAATAAATGGAACAAATATATTAAAATGTTCATGCCAATAGTATGAAAAAAAAATTATCAAAACTTGGATGAGTAGTTACTTGTTTATTACACTAAGTAAAATTTCCACAAATTTTATTGTCTTTTCGACATGTTCGATACACTGTATCTTTTTCAAGCGAATGTAGTACATTGAATCATTCTTCATTGAAAAATACCTAAATACCTTTCTTATCAATCAACATAATTAGGGACTACCTATAATTATCACTAATTCCAGGACTCATACAACTTATATAATTGACAATTTTTAATGAACCTACCTGGAAATGTCAAAACAGCTAGTACTTAATTGAATAAAAACAAAGGGGAACTATTCAGGTCCAATTGATCATTTAATAAACAAGTTGAATTTTTCAATTCATTAATTTCCAATAATTTTAAATAATTAAGTCTAATACCCTTATTTTTCAAATGAAGAATTTCGAAGTTTTCATCCAAGTCATGGCCTTCCTCCAAAATATGATTGGCATATGATGAGTGTGTTTTATTCTTTTCATAATTCTTACGGTGTTCACGTACGCAACTTTTAAATGGTCTACTGTCTGGCCTATATATACTTTGGAGCAAGATCCACAATTAAATTTACTTATAAACTCTTGATTTTTCAGATTTTTGTGTTTTACCTTTATTATTCTTGATATACTTTTTCAATGTGTTATCTGTTCTATATGCTACTCTTAAATTTTGTTTATGCGTAAATTAAAGCTATTTTTTCCGTGATGGGTTCTGAATAAGTTAAAGTTCTATAATTATTGTCAAGGTTCCTCAAAGTGGGGTATATTTCTGGATAGCCTTTCTATGTAGTTTTTTAGCAAGACTATTTTCTATCAATTTGACTTGATATCCATTGTTAACTGCTATCTGCTTTATAATATTTAATTCTTTGTTAACATTTTCTTCAGAAAGTGGAATATTTACTAATCTGTGTATCATACTATGGTATGCTGATATTTTATGTGTACATGGATCTACTGAATTATTATGAATGGTGATGTCAGTATGGGAAGGTTTATGAAAAATAGCCAATGTGTTTATTATTGGATTTACCTATTGTCAAATCTAAAAAATTAATGGAATTTTCTACTTCTATTTCTAATGTGAATTTAATGTTTAATATATTTTGCTTTACTTTGCTATTTTTCATAAACCTTCCCATACTGTCATCACCATTAATAATAATTCGGTACATCCATATATACATAAAATATCAACATAGCCTAGTCTGATACACAGATTAGTGAATATTCCACTTTCTGAAGAAAATTTTAACAAAGAATTAAATATTATAAAGCAGATAGCAGTTAACAATGGATATCAGGTCAAATTAATAGAAAATATTCTTGTTAAAAAACTATATAGAAAGGCTATTCAGGAAGTGTCCCCCACTTTGAGGAAGTGACAATAATTATAGAACTTTAACTTATTCAGGACCTGTCACGAAAAAAATAGCTTCATTTATGCATGAACAAAATCTAAGAGTAGAATATAGAACAGATAACACATTGGGAAAATTTATCAAGAATAATGAAGACAAAAAAAAAATCTGAAAATCAGTAGTTTATGAATTGAATTGTGGATCTTGCTCCAAAGTATATATAGGCCAGACAGGTAAACCATTTAAAAGCCGCATACGTGAACACTGTATGAATTATGAAAACAATAAAACACACTCATCATATGCCAATCAAATTTTGGAGGAAGGCCATGAGTTCTATGAAAACTTCGAAATTCTTCATGTGGAAAATAAGGGCATTAGGCTCAATTATTTAGAATTCTTGGAAATTAATGAATTGAAAAATTCAACTTGTTTATTAAATGATCAATTGGACCTGAATAGTTCCCCTTTGTTAAATTTATTCAATTAAGTAGTAGCTATGTTTTGAGATTTCCAGGTAGGTTCATTGTTATTGTCAATTTTATAAATTGTATGAGTCTAGGAATTAGTGATAATTATAGGTATTCTCTAATTATGTTGATTGATGAGGAAGGTATTTAAGTATTTTTCAATGAAGAATAATTGAATGTACTACATTCGCTTGAAAAAGATACTGTGTATCGAAACATGTTGCAAAGACAATAAATTTTATGGAAATTTTAATCGTGTTTTATCTTAGTGCCATAACTATGGATTTCTATCAAGTAACGGCCACGTCAATCCAAATACTTGTTTATTTTTGACATTTTTCAATCAGGTGTGCTTGCAGTCCTTCAAAATAGGGAAGAAATACCAGTTTCATTAATTTTATTTTTCTACGTTCATGCAAAAAACAAAACTTTATTGAACTATATTTGGTGGAAAAACTGTATCTTTATTGCACTCATCTGTCATTCTACTATAGCATTCTGTCATCATGACAGACATAAACTTTCAAATCGACGCCAAATTTAGCCCATTTTCTGTGAGATTGTATTACGTTTTAAATAGTTGCATGTTTTATCATATTCATTATATAATGGACTATGAAATTACTAGAAAATGCAATTTGTTAAAAATAAAATTATTTCCTTCGAATATCATCAGAAAAAATATTGTATGAAACTCGTGCAAAAAGAGTTTATTGCACTCGACGTGAAATTGTCCAACGAGACCATCAGGCCCGATGGCCTACTTTTTGCACTTGTTGCATAAATAACTATTTTGGTTCGATCCAATAGCCTTTATAAGGGCAAATTTCAACGTGAAATATGTTTAGGGATTCAACAGATAACCTGCCAAAATGAGTACACATCCCTTTTTTCTATCACAGAAGTTATGGAAAAGAGGAAGATTGAATTTACATTCGGACAATATATTGTGACTCAAAAAAAGTTCCTGTGAAGTTGTATTCATACCCTTCTACATCAGTTTTTTGAGGCATTCGGATGCCTCTATCCATCTTCATACATTCAATATTTTTCAGTATTCACATGTAGAGAGCTAAATTTGAATGCTCAAAGTGAATCTTTTTTAATATATTTGTTTCTGAAATTTGCATATTTTTCAACGTATCATGAACAGGGTTGACTGTAAACATACTAAATACATACATACCATATATTTGATGTTAACATTATAAACATACATTAATGTGTTTTTCATGTAAATAAGTACAAAAAATATTCGGACCATTCTCATTACTTTTTGTGATTATGTGTCAAACTAATAAGAAAATGTTCATTGAACTGTTATAACAAACTTATTTAATTTATTATTTGTTGGTACCAAGTGCAACAGCCCTTTGAATTCGCAGAAGGAAACGAATAACTGATTTTTATTTATGATTATTTCATGGAATTCAAATACTATTGAAATGAACTTTGTTACTAGAAACATACTGTACATACGACAATTTCATTCAATAAATGTATTCTACAATTTGGAATTTTTTTTTTTTCAACCTTGCATCTACAAGATGATATTTAGTTATAAAAAGTACCAAGATCCAAATCTTGCCTTAGAATACCAAGAGTAGTGAATAGTTATTTACCTAACTAGTGCCGAAAGTATTACTTTTCCGCACGCGACGGCAGTTGCACGAACGACGCGGAGCAAGCCGTTAAGGGCAGAAAAGACATTTTCCGTAAGAGTTAGGTACAATATTTTTCCTACGAGTGTATTTGCCCATCTTATTTTTGAAAAAACAAGGTTTTTAATAATTTTATAATAATGCTACAAAATGACTAATAAGACAGAATAGGTACATAGATCATTTAGTTAGTTCTAAATATCGTCATTTTCAACAATACAAAAATCGTGCGGAAAAGTAGAAATCGTACGGAAAAGTAACTTTTCCGCATGATTTGATATCGTACGGAAAAGTAAAACTTTCAAAACAAAAAATCGTGCGGAAAAGTTACTTTTCCGCACGCTCGTAGGAAATAGATATTTTACCTAATAGTTAGGAGCCACCAGCTATACTCCTTCCGAGCTCAGGAATGGAAGTACTTACATCGATACCAAATCCAAAATATTTTTGATTTTTAGTAGGGCCCAGCCGAGAAACAAGAGAAGATATTTTGATAAATTTCAACCGTCTTCTATATTCCTTCCGTTGCGATATGTTGTTCAGAAAGTGATCAGTTATCATCTGACAAAGCGGAAGGAAATTTGGTTGGGGCCAGGGCTGGAAAAAAAAATTCAAAATTTTTCTTCCGAAAATGTCTTAGGTCAAAAATTAGCCGGTCTCCTATACTCTCACTTTTAAGTTCATTAGTTTCAATTTGGCCCTCAGATAGCTGGAAGGAATTTTTAGCAGGGCCGGATTACGGGGGGGGGGGAGGACAAAAAGGGGCAGTCGAAAAACTCGGCGGGACCGGCTATGTTCAAAAATTGGAAAAATGGACTTGAAATGATGATTGAGCTCTGATACTTTAGTTAGACTTCTTTAGGGACGAGGAAAAGCAACACCCCAAGGGAAGCAGTTTTCGTTCAGTTTTCACCCCCTACCACCCCTTTCAATTATAGCCCTCTTTATGAATATTTCCTCGACTTTGCAGGATCTGAAAAAAAAAAATCTGTTTAAGTACATATGGACGAAAACTCCTTCCCTTGGGGGTTGCTTTTTTCGTCCCTAAAGAAGTCTCACCTAAAGTTTCAGAGCTTGATCATTATTCCAAGTCCATTTTTCCAATTTTTGAACATAGCCGGTCCCGCGAGTTTTTCAAGTGCCCCTTTTTGCCCCCCCCTGTAATCCTGTCCTACGGCTATCTAAGGCCGAAATTGAAGGTAAGGACTAAAAAGTGAGAATATAGGATACTGGCTAATTTTTGACCTAAGACATTTTCGGGAGAAAAATTTTCAAAAGTTTTAAAATTGAAAATAGACGTCAACAGTAGTATGACTGTAAAACCAAATTTGGTTTTCATGGAAAGAACATAATTCCTGGTTATTTTAAGTCATTCGGTATTAAATGTGACAGCAAAAATTAGTTTATTGAAATAATAAGATAACAGAAACTTATAGATTGCATTGCATAATTTCGAACAAAAATCAAAATGCAATGCCCATGACAGGTCTATGTCAAAAAATAACTTTCAAATTGTTACCACAGAAGAAATATTTCCATCATTTCTATCCTTGATGTGCATAATTCCTTCTGAAGAGCCTGCTTTCCAATTATGTCAATCTCCCTGATCAGCTTGGCAAAGCGAAATAGATTTTCGTCGACCAAAATGTATTGGGGATTAAATACGAGAAAAGCCAACCTTGCATCAATGAAATGAACGATTTCTGTGAGTGATATTTTTTAATAGCATTCTCCCTATCTTATTTTTTTAATGAAATTTTCAATAAAAACTAGAGAAAATTCAAAATTTTTTTCACATTATCTATCAGATGTGGTTCAATGTCCAGCGTGGCTTTAGCTGGGGAAGTAGTTGTTTTCTGTTAGATATTACAAATAAATCACATTTTTCAATTTTCATGGAGAATGTTCTCCTTTTCAACATGAATACCTCTCAAGAGGTTATCTTGGACAATGGAAAATAGCGACTAAAGTTTGTCTTTCAGCCGCAGATGATTCCACAACAGATTTTATGAATATCCTATTCATATTTTCAAACAAAAATCAAAATTCATTCATTTATTCATATGATCTTATGCCATCATAAATTGGATTTTCCGTATTTATAAACTATTTCCTATGGATAAATAATAACATTTGCGGATGTTAAAGTTTTCACAAATTCAATATATGGAAAACAAATATCAGGATATCATTTATTAATTCAAGTTTCCAACAGGGAACCTATCAGGTAAAAGGAGAAAGTGCAACACGTATTGCGACTTTTATAATAATAATTAGAGCAATTAACTTAAATGAAAATTACATGTTTGTGACAAATAACATTTGAATCACACAGCTGCAATTAATCTCTGCTGCACTACTTCATCTTAAAGGAAAAATTATCAGAGGTTATTTGATTTCTACAAACATTGTAAGAAATAAATCAGATGACAAGAAAATGGGAGAATCTATTTTGCAGGTCTGCAGGTCAGCAAAGTGTTCTCAGTGCAGAAAATTCACAAGTCGGCTGAAATTCTTACAGGTTCAACCGATTTTTGCGATGAAACTATAGACCATATCAGTACAGTTTTGACAATAAAATTCTATACCCCCACTCTCAAATATGAGATTTTGCCATGTATTGAAGACAAACTTTGCAGGTCGGCCGAAATTCTTGCAGGTTGGAGACAAACTTTGCAGGTCGGCCGAAATTCTTGCAGGTTGGACTGACATGAGATGAAACAAGACCATATTAACACATTTTTGATAAAAAACCTCCATACCCCCACTCCCGAATATGAAATTTTGCCAAATATCGAAAAAAAAAACTCTGCAGGTCGGCAGAAATTCTTGCAGGTTGGACTGACATGAGATGAAACAAGACCATATTAACACATTTTTGATAAAAAACCTCCATACCCCCACTCCCGAATATGAAATTTTGCCAAATATCGAAAAAAAAAACTCTGCAGGTCGGCAGAAATTCTTGCAGGTTGGACTGACATGAGATGAAACAAGACCATATTAACACATTTTTGATAAAAAACCTCCATACCCCCACTCCCGAATATGAAATTTTGCCAAATATCGAAAAAAAAAACTCTGCAGGTCGGCAGAAATTCTTGCAGGTTGGACTGACATGAGATGAAACAAGACCATATTAACACATTTTTGATAAAAAACCTCCATACCCCCACTCCCGAATATGAGATTTTGCCAAATATCGAAAAAAAAAACTCTGCAGGTCGGCAGAAATTCTTGCAGGTTGGACTGACATGAGATGAAACAAGACCATATTAACACATTTTTGATAAAAAACCTCCATACCCCCACTCCCGAATATGAGATTTTGCCAAATATCGAAAAAAAAAAACTCTGCAGGTCGGCAGAAATTCTTGCAGGTTGGACTGACATGAGATGAAACAAGACCATATTAACACATTTTTGATAAAAAACCTCCATACCCCCACTCCCGAATATGAGATTTTGCCAAATATCGAAAAAAAAAACTCTGCAGGTCGGCAGAAATTCTTGCAGGTTGGACTGACATGAGATGAAACAAGACCATATTAACACATTTTTGATAAAAAACCTCCATACCCCCACTCCCGAATATGAGATTTTGCCAAATATCGAAAAAAAAAAACTCTGCAGGTCGGCAGAAATTCTTGCAGGTTGGACTGACATGAGATGAAACAAGACCATATTAACACATTTTTGATAAAAAACCTCCATACCCCCACTCCCGAATATGAGATTTTGCCAAATATCGAAAAAAAAAAACTCTGCAGGTCGGCAGAAATTCTTGCAGGTTGGACTGACATGAGATGAAACAAGACCATATTAACACATTTTTGATAAAAAACCTCCATACCCCCACTCCCGAATATGAGATTTTGCCAAATATCGAAAAAAAAAACTCTGCAGGTCGGCAGAAATTCTTGCAGGTTGGACTGACATGAGATGAAACAAGACCATATTAACACATTTTTGATAAAAAACCTCCATACCCCCACTCCCGAATATGAGATTTTGCCAAATATCGAAAAAAAAAAACTCTGCAGGTCGGCAGAAATTCTTGCAGGTGGGACTGACATGAGAAGAAACAAGACCATATTAACACATTTTTGACAAAAAACCTCCCATACTCCCACTCCCAAATATGAGATTTTTCCAAATATTGAAAAAAACTTTGCAGGTCGGCAGAAATTCTTGCAGGTTGGACTGACATGAGATGAAACAAGACCATATTAACACATTTTTGACAAAAAACCTCCATACCCCCACTCCGAAATATAAGATTTTGCCATATATTGAAGAAAAACTTTGCAGGTCGGCAGAAATTCTTGCAGGTTGGACTGACACGAGATGAAACAAGATCATACCAACACATTTTTGACAAAAAACCTCCATACCCCCACTCCCAAATATGAGATTTTGCCATAGATTTTAGAAAAACTTTGCAGGTCGGCCAAAATTCTTGCAGATTGGACTGACATGAGATGAAACAAGACCATATTAACACATTTTTGACAAAAAACCTCCATACCCCCACTCCCAAATATGAGATTTAGCCAAATATTGAAAAAAAACCTTGCAGGTCGGCAGAAATTCTTGCAGGTTGGAACGATTTGAGATGAAACTGGACCATATTGATACATTTTTGACAAAAAACTTCCATAACCCCACTCAAAAATGTGTTAATATGGTCTTGTTTCATCTCATGTCAGTCCAACCTGCAAGAATTTCTGCCGACCTGCAAAGTTTTTTTTCAATATATGGCAAAATCTCATATTTCGGAGTGGGGGTATGAATTTTTTTTGGTCAAAAATGTTCTTATTTATACCAGTTACATCTCAAATCGGTCCAACCTGCAAGGATTTCTTGATCTGTAAGGTTTTTGCACTGGGAACATTTTGCTGACCTGCAGACCTGCAAAATAGTTACACCCCAAGAAAATATATTTAATGGGAAATATGAAAACATTTTATGAAATAATGAGAAAAACAAAAAAAATTACAGAATGGTTCAACTATTTGATAACAGAAAAATTAGTGGAAAAAAGTGAAAATAATGAAAAAGTTGGAAGCTAGAGAGTATCACCCCAATTCTTTCAAACAGTTTATCTGTAATAACTAAAAACTTGATGAATACATATTACACTTCACAAATAAAGATATTTATTTCTCAACGAATATGGTTGAAGGATTTATTCCAAAATAATTTCTAATCTCACAACTGCTACATACAGTTGCTGATGCTGAATGTATTCTTACAGTAAATATTTGTGTTAATTGGATGAACAAAAGGTTTGTATTTCGTGCAGAAATTTATTTATAAAATAATAGCAAAGCGCTTTCGACTATAAGGTCAACATGAGTGTGTACTTGTCAGGTGTACAAGAGCCAGACCATAAAAATATCATGTGTCCAGAGGACCATGTAAATATTTAAAAACAGGACATCATATGAATAACATTTTAAAAAACCCTTATTCCAGGATTAACCTAGATAAAATTTTCAACTTGTTGAACAAGCGCTTTGCTATTATTTTATAAATACATTTCTGCACGAAATACAAACCTTTTCTTCATCCAATTACATTGGAACGTGCACACAGCTTGACAATTTTCACTCATTTGTGTTAATAGCTCAAGATCACACGAAACTATTTTTAAAATGGGTGACTTTGATCACTAATTTGAGATGGTAAAAAAAATTGGTAATTTTTTTGAACAAATTATAATTTTCCTCCACAGATAATTTACTAACATATAAGTAGATAGTCAAAGTTTGAAGTTTCAAGAGATGCAAATAAAAAGAAATCTGTTGTTTCAAAAAATGTACTGGTCTATAATGAACCCCATCAAATAAGGTCTAATGACAAACAATTATTTTGGTATGTGTTGATACCTTTTAACAGCCATCAGTCTTGTAATGTATTGACAAAATGACAATTTGAAACAACTAAATGATTTGAGCATATTAAAAAAAACTTACAATCTTTAATTTTCTGGAGTACAATTTTTGTTCATTTCAAAATAACCACATGGATTTTCACAAGAAGAAAAGGAACATCATATCACTAAAATCAGGGTTTCAGGCCATCTCGTTCTTAATATGAAACTGTTAGATAAACTCAGGCATAGGCTTTTATAATTGTATTTGCCAAGTCCAACAATTGTATATATTCTGAGCCTCCATCTTGCAGACGATAACTGACTACCCCCAACTTTTCACCAATAATCGCCTTCTGTTTATCATTCCACTCATCGCTGTTGACCAAATGATCATTGAGTTGTTCGAGAATCTGAGAAGCAGCGTATGCTTCCAGCATAAGATTCTGAATGAAAGTTTCCAATCGGCTATAATCTACTAGCCCCTTGCAAACTTTGAGAAAATCCTTAAGCCAAAACTGTGGAACTACCCCTGTAACTTCAAGTACACTTTCGATATCAATTTGCTTACTACGACCTATCAACTTAGAGCAACTTTGCAAACAGGTGATGGCTCTTCTCATATCTCCTCCGCTAGTTTCAACTAAAGTATTTAGACATGAATCATTACACTCAACTTGTTCTTCTTTACAAATATAACTCAGCCTTTCTAAAATCATGGATTCATTTAAAGGTTTGAATCGAAATTTGGTGCATCTTGAGGTGAGCGGCTCTATTATCCTGGACACGTAGTTACAAATCAAGCAAAACCGAGTTGTTTTTGTTTCCTTTTCCATTGTTCTTCGAAGAGCAGCTTGGGCAGCGTGAGTCATAGAATCAGCTTCATCCAATATTATAATCTTGAAAGGAGGACATGGTTTGCCATCTGGTCTCGTTCCACTAGCAGTTAGTTGAGCAAAAGTTTTTACTTTGTCTCTGATCACTTGGATTCCTCTCTCATCAGATGCGTTGAGCTCCAGGATTCGTTCTTTATAAATATCTCCGAATAGTTGACGAGCTGCTGCCAGAATCGTACTGGTTTTACCAGTTCCAGGGGGGCCATAAAATAGGAGATTCGGTAAATCTGCTCCTGTTATACACTGTTCCAATACCGAAACCGCTTCATTCTGTTCTACAACATCTGCTACTGTTTTAGGACGGTATTTTTCTACCCACGGCACCGATTTTGCTTTCTTTGGAGCTTTTGTGGTAGCATTACCGCTTTTTCCAGAGCTCTCTCCAAGTTTGCCTGATTTCAAATATGCCTGCATTTTTCAGTTTCAGTTTAGATTTTCACCTGCCGCCTTCTGATATCATCTCATCAGCACAAAATATTACAACCTGGAGCTAGAAAGGACACTAGTTTTAAACTGTGGCAAGGCGACACGCTATAAAGGATGATTAAAAATCATGTAAAAATCAACTTAATTCAATTCAAAGATAGAGTCGATTGACAGATTAAAGATTTTGGCGGTATTTTAGTCTCTCTCTCTCTCTCTTTCGTTTATTGGCCGTTACTTCCAGTGAGGTGCAATTAGCCAGCTCAAATCCAGAGGCTTGCAACCTTGTCTGATGTTACATCATGTTGCAAACCTTTTTGTTTTAATTTATTTCTCTTGCTGTGTGCACTTATACAGATAATAACCTATATGGTTTGTTTGCATCAAGGTGTAGTGTGGTCTGTGGTGTAATGTAGTATAGTGTAATTTACACCACATTTTGAATCGAGTGTAGCTGAGTGCACCTCAAAGGCATGTGTCAAAACTGTCAAATTAATTTGCAAACGAATGCTAAAATCGAGTGTAAATTACAACAGGTGTAGGAGAGTACTACAACTCGATGCAAACGAATAAACCTATTGTATGGGGTAGCACTCTGTAACACGTTTCGCATAGCGAAGCGAAGTTAAACGAAGCACATGCCATCACTTTCTGGTGTACCGGAAAGAGATAGCGTATGTTTCGCTTCGCTATCGCTATGCGAAATAAGTTACAGAGTCCCACCCATGCAGTAGGACTCTGTAACTTTTTGGCATGGCGATAGCGATAACGAAATAATCGCTATCTCTTTCCGGTACACCACAAAGTAATAGGGTGTGCTTCGGTTAACTTCGTTTCGCTTCGTTATGCAAAACAAGTTTTACACGAGAAAGAGACAATTGACAATAGAGCACTGTCTAATATGACAGTTGCGGAACAATGTCATAGGGGGACATACAAACCAAACTGAACAAAAACAAACCCATTGAACCCATTTTCCATAAGGCTACGTGAATTTTTCTGGGCAGTTTTCTGCGAAAAGTGATTTCCTAGGGTACTTTGCATCATTGTGATTATTAATTCATCAAATGTCAAATGTTTTGTTTGTCCCCCATGTTGTGACGTCAGCTGAAAGTGCTCTATATTCCACACATACCTAAGTAAAGACATATTCCATAGTCTTTCGGTGATCGTTTTTTTGTTGTCACGTTGGTATTAAATTATATTTTTAACTGTTTGAAACACTGAATATTGATGAACTGACAAGTGACATAAGTCAGCACTTCAAGTTCAAGTGTCAAATTAATAATTTTTTAAATTTAAATTTATATACTAGGTACATGTTTTTGTCCTGCTCCCCATGCTGTTGTATAAGAATACTTTCAGCATTAGTGAATTGCGCATGGGGTGATTACGAAAATTAATTTTTTCGGCTACAGATGTCATAGTTCTTAAGCTACAAACACATTTGAAATTCCCAATTTTTATAAACCTGCTAGCTGTTCTAAATGAAATAACGATACAATAATTGAAAAATAAATATCTACAAGAGAAAGAAAAAGTAAAAAAGTAGTGAATTGTTCACAAAAAAAAGTGCATAGTGGCTAAAAATTTGTCATTTAAACTTTCCGCCAGTACAGTGACCAATCACAGAGCGCGTGTAGCGCGTAGCAGACAAGTTGTTACTGTCGCGAATCGCTCGTGCAATTGACCATATTCACCGTCGCCATATTGTCATGCGACAATACCAACTTACCCAGGGTTCTCAACTAAGAATAACCAAATACACTAATAAACATACGTCAGTGAAATTTTAAAATGATATTTAGGGGTAGTTCATGCAAATGAGAAATTCGCAAAAATTATATCTCTTTTTCATTTCAATTCCATGAAATGAAATGGAAAAAGCATATTTTTTTGCGAATTTCGCATTTGCATGAACTAGTCTTTATTTGGGTAGTATACTCTGTAATCAATAAAATGTTTAGTAGAGTGGGAGTTGGGAGTGAGTTTAGTATCGAGTTGATTTCATTTTTCGATGAAAACTAAGGGTCCGTGGTCAAAAACGTTTCGGAATTTCCAAAAACATCAAATCAAAATGATATTTTGAAATAAAAAGAGAAATTCACAGAAGGCAGTGTCAAATATTGCACTTTTTTGTTTACTGCATGTATAAAAGGCAAATATGTAAAGTTCAAAATATTTTACCAAGTTATATAGTGCCAATGTTGTCATTATTGAAGCTCAGGTGAAAGCTGATACCGATAGTGGTATATCTACCTATTTATCATATATTTTCTCGTCAGTTACATTTTTCTGAAACTCACAAAATAAGCATATCAAATATGCACCAAATATGTGATAAAGAGATATTCTTTTTGCGAATTTCGCATTTGCATGAACTACCCATTAGGCATTCGAAAATGCTGTCAAAGTCAATTCAAGAATCCAAGATGGCAAATGGACCAGAAGCCAGAAGTCATCCAGAACAAAGCTAACACCTAATCGAGTTATTTCTGTTTGGACTTGGTTTCAATTTCAAAGTGTTTTTCAGTTTAGAATAAAAGTCAAGATGAGGATAATCAAAACAACATTTTATTCGTAGGAAAACATCCGGAAGGATAGGTACGAAATGGGACTGGATTTATTGTTCTGTTGGCCAATGGCAGAAAAAAGTAATAACTTATGTTTCTACGCTTTCAGTATTCTACCAAAAATATTCCATGTACCAAAAATTGTAAAACGCCATTCGATAAATAAGGACCCCCAGAAAAGTATATGTACAGAGTAAAATCAATTTGTTTGGCCGGAAAAGAGTTGAAAAACTCCATTCGATAAAGGACATTCAGAAAGATACATATACAGGGTCAAATCAATTTGTTTGGCCGGAATTGAAACTCAAATACATTTTTATTTCATCAGTAAATTTCCCGAAATATTCCGAGAACCAAAAATTTTATTAAATATTCGTTTAGAGAAAGACATGGAATTTTCAAAAAATATTTTTTGCAACTTACGTATTTCGGTCTCCACTACAAAAAATCCAAATAAAATTTTTGATGGTTGCGACTATTTTCGATGATACAGGTCCATTTTGTTGTGGATTTTCACTATTTGACAGATCGAATTTCTGTTATTAAAAATTTACAAAATATGATCTTTTTCAACCAAAACACCACACACGCAGTCATTTAATTGTTTTCGGTACCTTTTTGCAGAAAAATTACCACTTTTTGAAAAATTCACCCTTCTTTAAAACATTGATGAGTAATAAAACTTTCATTAGTGTTACAGTGTTGCCAGCCCTGCAACTCAACTCAACCCGTTGGCGGTCGTCTCAGAGTAATAAAAGACATAGAGATGCCCTGCCTATTCCCTCACAAATACTTGTTTTGAAGTGAACGTGAACTATCCTTTTCTATACAATTTGTTTGCGAGGGGGGTGACGGGTGGTGAAATGAATGAAGTGAGAGGGCATACTCGAAACTACCCGAATGAATACGGACTTAACGTGTCTAAGGCACTCGCTTGTAAACAAAGTTATGTTGACTTCAAGACACGGATGGAGGATGGTCCTTTATTAGGCCGGATTTTCATGCATACGATATCCGACCATCCGATGGTACGAAAATGTTCTGATTTGTTGAATTGTTGTTCTGAGTGGTTGAATTGTTGTCACGCCTACCAATTCAACCAATCAGAACATTTTCGTACCGCCATCGGATCGTCGGATATTGTATGATGAAAATCCGACCTTCCTCTGAGTGTTTAGACTACCTAGGCCCTGACGTCACAAGTGGGCGGAGCTTTTAAAACCTTTCCAAACAAACTTGTAACGAGTGTTAAAAGAAAAGCTCATTCCGTCAACAATAAGGAAAATTAATATTATATTCCATAAAGACTCAGTTGACACCTTTTACCGAAAAAAAAAAAAAAAAATCAATGTTTGGAAAGGTTTGCCAAGTTTCAGCCACTTTGACGTCACACTTAATAGTGTCAATCAATCTGTCATCGGTCATAGCCAAAATGCAAAATAAAATCAGCTGGGAGCTGAGCCTAATATTTTGATATCTACGTTTTTGAATCTTTATGATTTTTCTGAACCTCTATAATAATTTTAATAAGATCATGGCTTCTGCAGTTTCAGAGAGAGTCAAAGAAAAACGTGATAGGGTGAGGACTGAGGATTTTGAAACTTAAGTTTAAGTGGAAAATTTCAGATGATTTCATAGAAACTGATGGAAACAAATTACTCCTTATTTCTGTTTTATTGCCGTTATGTTACCTCAAATTGGCAATTTTCGTTTCAGTACACGATTTTACACTTGGCCGTATTAGTTGATGGAAATCCATAATATACAACACCAAGGTAAACACAATAAGATTTCTACAAATATTATGAACTCTCGACATATTTCGCTTCACTGTAGATGTCTCAAGCGATTAGAACAAGGGAACTATTTTTCTAATAATTTGAGGAAGTTATAGTGCAGCGGAATATGTCGTGAATGTAATAAAATCTTAGAAATCGATTCATGTTTACCTTTGTGTTATTACCTACAATATTTGAAAATGGGACTGGCCACTTCACGGTCCGACCGCTCACTAATTTAGCGTTCGATGCCGGTCCTACCGTACAATAACATTTTGTTCGTGGCCGATCCGACTGTACAGACAAGAAGAAGGCAAATGGAGTTGAAAATGCGTGAATTTGTTTTAATGCTCGCACTTGACACACAAATCTAATCTGAGCAAACTAACCTAGGTTGCGGGTTCATCACAGGGTACTTTTTCGAATGGGTATCAAGGCAAGAAAGCAAAAAAACAAATTCACACATTTTCAAGTTTGCCTTTTTCTTGTCTGTATGGTAGGACCGGCCCCGAACAAAATGTCATTGTACTGGCACGGAATGCTAAAATAGTGAGCAGTCGGACCGTGCAGGAGTCAGTCACTTTAACAATTGACTTCTTCAGAACCAATTTGTGCTGAAAATTTCATTTGGTTGTACTTTCGTTAGATTGAAACGTATTATTACAGATTCTGCTGGGTCCTCTACCAGAAGACTTCTTAAGAGTCAACACATCTGCTCAAGAGCAGCAAGAAGCTGCAGATAGACAAGCAGCTCTGGCTCTACAGCAACAATATTCTGGAGGAACGTTTTCTTATGCGACAAATACGACTGGCCGTCTGAGCATTACGGTAGCTCAGGCAAAGTTAGCCAAGAATTACGGAATGACTCGGATGGACCCTTATTGTAGGATTCGGGTGGGCCATTGCGTTTACGAGACACCAACTGATCCCAATGGTGGAAAAACACCTCGTTGGAATAAAGTTGTTTACTGGTGAGTTATGAAAGGGATTTTTTATTCATCAGTTGAAAGAAATTGAACCAGTGCTTTTTCGAGAATTTGTGCCGGAGAGTATCAAATAAATGAAGTAGTAAAATCAACAATGTCGAAGTACCCTTCTTTCCAAATATTTCCGCCATGTGGAAATATGAGGAAAATCTAATACCACGACGGACATTGAATTACATCTGACAGATATTTGTGCAACGGTCTTCCAAGAACTGCAACTAAGTCTTCTTGGAAGAACGTTGCACAAATATCTGTTAGATGTAATTCAATGTGCGTCGTGGTATTAGCCAGGAAAGTAGTTGTTTTCTGTCAGATTTTCGCCTCAACATTATAATGTATGATTTTTTTTCTCGTTTATCTGTGCCTAAGAATGAGTGTTTTGCGAAAATAATATTTATTGAATTTTTTAATATTGTTAGTTTTAAATTTATATTCATT
This sequence comes from Chrysolina haemoptera, assembly GCA_958298965.1. NCBI lineage: Eukaryota > Metazoa > Arthropoda > Insecta > Coleoptera > Chrysomelidae > Chrysolina > Chrysolina haemoptera. Next base: position 1,626,327 of record OY282601.1, on the reverse strand, counting down.
TTACCAGTTTTATTTTTATATAATATTTTAATACTGCATACATGCTTTGTTGACACGAAGAAATTTTTAATGGTAATAAAGTATATTTATTATTATTATTAAGTATGCCCTTTGACACTTTGAACACCAAAGGACTCCACACAAATCAAATGGGAAATGGATCCCTGTCGAATTGGCTGAAATTTGGATATGTTGTAGTTTATACCCTTCTGATCAAAAGTCTCCATTATAATAATAAATTTATTTATTCCTTCGATCATTTACATGATATGGAGTAAGTCTGTCAAAGTACCTATAAAATTATAAATGTATAAATACAACACAAAATCATATCATACATATAAAAATAAGCAGTTTGAATATAAGTATTTCTCTGTTTCAAAATGTACAATTTAAAAAGTCATCTACTATCTATCAATACAAACACAAAAAACATAACATACATAGAAATAAACAGTTTGAATATGAGTATTTATCTGTTTTAAAATGTAAAATTTAAAAATTCATCTACACTGTAGAACGTCTGTTCCATTGGCCCAAGACCTAAAAATGGACAGTTTTTTAGGTATCGAAGGTCAAAGTTGCAACTAGTGCACATCTCCCAAGCAATCACATTTGATTTTGACCCTGTAAAATGGCGATGATTTTGTTTAGGTTTGACAGGATTTGTAGAAATAGATTATTGAAAACTTGTTTGCAGTACAAACCACACTTCAATATTTTCTTTTTCGGCAACCGTCCGGGAAGTACGTACTTTCCGGACTAGTCCGGGAAATGCCCGAATTTCAATATAAATATTTATATCAGTCAATAAACTAATAGCTGTTGAATAAGTTCCATCTAGGCTGAAAGAGCATTTTCCATAACATATCCCGAGCAGAATCGGCTACAACGCCATTTGCGCCTTCTATGATTTTTTTTCGGAAATTCACCCCCATTCTACCCCCTTGGACGGCCTGGAAAACTCCTACGTTCCTACGTGGTATGAGGGATAAAGGAAAGAGCATTTTCCATAACATATCCCGAGCAGAATCGGCTACAACGCCATTTGCGCCTTCTATGATTTTTTTTCGGAAATTCACCCCCATTCTACCCCCTTGGACGGCCTGGAAAACTACTACGTTCCTACGTGGTATGAGGGATAAAGGAAAGAGCATTTTCCATAACATATCCCGAGCAGAATCGGCTACAACGCCATTTGCGCCTTCTATGATTTTTTTTCGGAAATTCACCCCCATTCTACCCCCTTGGACGGCCTGGAAAACTCCTACGTTCCTACGTGGTATGAGGGATAAAGGAAAGAGCATTTTCCATAACATATCCCGAGCAGAATCGGCTACAACGCCATTTGTGCCTTCTATGATTTTTTTTCGGAAATTCACCCCCATTCTACCCCCTTGGACGGCCTGGAAAACTCCTACGTTCCTACGTGGTATGAGGGATAAAGGAAAGAGCATTTTCCATAACATATCCCGAGCAGAATCGGCTACAACGCCATTTGCGCCTTCTATGATTTTTTTTCGGAAATTCACCCCCATTCTACCCCCTTGGACGGCCTGGAAAACTCCTACGTTCCTACGTGGTATGAGGGATAAAGGAAAGAGCATTTTCCATAACATATCCCGAGCAGAATCGGCTACAACGCCATTTGCGCCTTCTATGATTTTTTTTCGGAAATTCACCCCCATTCTACCCCCTTGGACGGCCTGGAAAACTCCTACGTTCCTACGTGGTATGAGGGATAAAGGAAAGAGCATTTTCCATAACATATCCCGAGCAGAATCGGCTACAACGCCATTTGCGCCTTCTATGATTTTTTTTCGGAAATTCACCCCCATTCTACCCCCTTGGACGGCCTGGAAAACTCCTACGTTCCTACGTGGTATGAGGGATAAAGGAAAGAGCATTTTCCATAACATATCCCGAGCAGAATCGGCTACAACGCCATTTGTGCCTTCTATGATTTTTTTTCGGAAATTCACCCCCATTCTACCCCCTTGGACGGCCTGGAAAACTCCTACGTGGTATGAGGGATAAAGGAAAGAGCATTTCTCATAACATATTCTGGGCAGAAACGTGTACAAATCCATTTGTGCCTTCTATGATTTTTTTAAAATTTTTCTCAGTGTACATTTGTGGATGTGGACAACTTCACACCCGTGACTTTTGATAAGGAGGCTATAAACTACAACACATCCAAATTTCAGCCAGTTCGACAGGGATCCATCTCCCACTTGATTTGTGCGGGGTCCTTTGTAGCAGAAAAACTTTTTAATATAGGAATTTGAGGAAATATCAATCAATTGCTGCTATTCACGAGTAGTATCAAATGAATTAGGTACATAATCAAAAAGAATTAATAAAATCTATCTATCTGTATATCTATCTACTTACTACCTGCAAGGAGATGATCGATCAAATAACTGTGTTTCAGCATTCTGCCTCAAGGAATCAACACAATTACCATTGAAATTTTTGATGAACGATCCTTCACCATGGATGAATTGGTAGCATGGACCCAGATAGTCATTCCGAAACAAGTATTGACCGGAGAGACCCACGAGGATTGGTATCCTCTGAACGGGAAACAGGGGGAGGGGGTAGAAGGAATGATAAATCTCGTTCTGAGTTATGCAGTGAGTCACGTCATGTAAAAATACTACCTATTATTTATTAGCAGATTTTTCTCTATTCATCAACACTCTGACTGCCATGTCAGTCTTAAACGACTGACAGTATTGTTTGTGGTAGCGCCGGACCACCGAAGGCCAAAATTAATGTGATGAAATCTGCTTTTCTAAGCTTTAAGTTCGCATATCAGCATGGGTACGTGCTTGATAGATGGCGCCACCTGTCTTTGGAGTAAGATTATGCAAACGCAAATATGACTGACGCGGCGCCTCACGTCTCGTTTCTCCTCAGCTGTTCAAATCAACTCGTTTTTTTATTATTCCCGCGTGATTGTTGAACTGTGAAATTGTCGCAGCTAGGGTGAGAGGGGGGCTTTGGGGCTGCAGCCCCCCCCCCCAAGCCACTAAATAACTACTGTTATTTATAACACTCGGAAGACGAAAAAAAAAGAAAAACTTTGGTAACAGATGAATTGTATGTTCAGCCCCCCCCAAACTGAAATCCTGGCTGCGCCACTCTTAATCGTTGTTGAATTTAACCCAAAAAAAAAATTAAGTTTTTGTTCATTAACACAATCCTATATTGAGAAAAATATTTAAAAAAAAATCGCCAAAAGGTTGCTCTGCGGCCCCATAAGAAAATCTGGCTATCTATAAAGCACGTATTTTGTAACACAAATGTCTGACACGGGGTTATGCAAAAACCCATCCATATGAGCAAATACGACTGACATGGATAAGGAACTAAGTCAGTCAAAAATGCCTGGCGTGGCCTTAATTTCTTCCAAGAAATCTATTACAGTGGTGTTGCGAAAATCTAGATTAACTTGACGCTCCGTTGAGGTTGTAATCTGGATTTTACTTGGTTCAACAGACCGAATTCTACGAAAGCGCAGGAGGGCCACAAGAGGTTTTTTTTTTCAACTCTTCGACTAAGTCGTAATGTCGAGAAAAAAGACGAAATTTCGACTTTTTTCTAGAAATTTCGACTTTTTTCTAGAAATTTCGACTTTTTTCTAGAAATTTCGACTTTTTTCTAGAAATTTCGACTTTTTTTATTAAATTTCGAGTTTAATGTCGAAATTTCGAGTATAATGTCGAAATTTCGACTTTTACGTCGAAATTTAATCACTTCGACTTTAATTTCGACTATTTCGACTTTTTTTTCGAAATTTCGCCCAATAAAGTCGAAGTGATTAAATTTCGGCATAAAAGTCGAAATTTCAAGAAAAGAGTTGAAATTTCAAGAAAAAAGTCGAAATTTCGACATTGTCGAAATTTCAGCACTAAAGGTCGAAATTTCAGCATTAAAGGTCGAAATTTCGACTTTTTTTCGAAATTTCGACTTATTTTTGGAAATTTCGACTTTAAAGTCGAAGTGATGAAAAAAGACTGCTTGTGGCGCTCCTGCGCTTTCGTAGAATTCAATTAGGTAGTTCGTGTTTTAGGACAAAAAAAAGCTCAAGCAATGGCTTTGAAAAAACAACGTATGAATCATCAGACAGAATTCACTAGGTACTTTTTTTTTGTCTCAAAAAAAATGCAAAAAAATTGAACAGGAAGACAATGCGATAAAAATAACGTACATGAAAGAAAGTGATAAAACTTTAATTAGAACTCGAGAAATAGAAGGTACCTAAAATTTAGCATTCTCAAGAGCTTTCACTGGCTAAAATGTTATCGAAATCTGTTCATAAATAAGAAAATCATAAGATAATAAAATTTGAAAAATATGATAATGGAATTTCAATAAAATATCATTCTATATCATAATTTTTTATTTTTTTCATTCATCAACACATTTCGATGAAATTACAGTCATTGATATTTCGAGACTCCCTGAATCCAGTGGTGTAGTCAAAGTTCTGATAAAAGTTTTGAATTTGAAAATAAAAAGTGAGGGGTAGCTACCACAGGGTTGACAAATGACATTTATTTCATTATACGCCATTAGGAAGGTACTTTAATTCAATTCAAAGCTATTTTTCTATTCTTTAATTATCTTGTGAAATAAGCGAGGTACTGCCTGTATACGATAACTTGGGACACCCGGTATACAATAATCAACAAGAATTTCCACAAAATAAATATATCATCAATCGAACAAGTTGAATTTTAACGGAAATTTGTCGTTTCTAGGTATCACCACCCTATGTTTATGCACCGTCTCACCCTATTATGGTTGTACCTCGAGCAGGAGCAGGTCCAGTAAAACCACTGAAAGTTTATTCAGCACCAGCACCGTCAGCAACAGTCATTGAACCTCCTCCACCTGTACCGATGCTGAGTGAATCAGATTTAAAACAGGTGACAAAAAAACCTTATCCCTAAACAACGAAATCGCAGGAGGTCCACGGTTTTTTTTTTTATCACTTCGACTTTAAAGTCCAAATTTCGAGAAAAAAGTCTTTTTTTTTCGAAATTTCGAGATCCAAACGTATGGTCTTTATCCCGAACAAGGATACGATTATCAAATACTATTAACTCGTTTCAATATTGTTTCATTTGAAAAACGTCGTATAATTAATAGTCTCAGTGTTTTGGAGAAACTTATACATAATTTAGTGGACTCAAGTAGAAATGATGAAAAAGAAAAATCTTGTGGCCCTCCTGCGCTTTTGTACAATAGAGATTTCTAATGGCTTTGTGGACTCTGATTGAAAGAGACAAAAGTTCTAAATTTTTCCATCCTCAAATGAAGAAATCTGCATTGTTCACAATCAGCTTGTCAAGAGAGAAACAATATGTCCTGCCTCACGAGGATGATGCTTATTGCCATGATTCTATAAAATAGGAATAATTGGGTCGAAAATCCATCAATGCATTCATTTTACTGTAATGAATACTAGATATAAGTCAACATTCCACCTGACCAATCCAAGAACTAATCTCTCAACCAAGTGTCCCATTTACATTATGTGTTCTAACTTTAATGAAGTGGGATCAAACTGCGACATTTTTGACAATTCATTCTCAGAATGTATTGACTTAATGACACTACCCTATAATGAAAAATGAATGAAGTATGTGGATAAATTTAGTTTGTGTTTAAATTGCTGTCCGAGAATTGTATGTAAATCTGTTGGGCAATTAAAGTTTATTCATTTATAAAAGTCAAAATTTTGACATTAGAGTCGAAATTTCAACATTAGAGTCGAAATTTCAACATTAGAGCCCATATTTCAACATTAGAGCCCATATTTCAACATTAGAGTCAATATTTCAACATAAAAGTCGATATTTCAGCATAAAGTCGATATTTCAGCATAAAAGTCGATATTTCAGCATAAAAGTCGATATTTCAGCATAAAAGTCGAAATTTCAGCATTAAAGTCGATATTTCAGCATAAAAGTCGATTTTTCAGCATAAAAGTCGATTTTTCAGCATAAAGTCTATATTTCATCATAAAAGTCGATATTTCAACATGAAAGTCGAAATTTCTACTTTTTCTCGAAATTTCGACTTTTTTCTCGAAATTTCAACATTAGAGCCCATATTTCAACATTAGAGTCAATTCAACACAAAAGTCGATATTTCAGCATAAAAGTCGATATTTCAGCATAAAGTCGATATTTCAGCATAAAGTCGATATTTCAGCATAGAAGTCGATATTTCAGCATAAAGTCGATATATCAGCATATAAAGTCGATTTTTTAGCATAGAAGTCGATATTTCAACATAAAAGTCGAAATTTCTACTTTTTTCTCGAAATTTCAACATTAAATCGATATGATTAAATTTTGACATAAAAGTCGAAATTTCAACATAAAAGTCTAAATGATAAAAAAAAACTCTTGTGGGCCCTCCTTCGCTTAATAATAAATTCGAAATGATTAAATTTCGATATGTTGAAATGATGAAAAAGAAAAATCTTGTGGCCCTCCTGCGCTTTTGTACAATAGAGATTTCTAATGGCTTTGTGGACTCTGATTGAAAGAGACAAAAGTTCTAAATTTTTCCATCCTCAAATGAAGAAATCTGCATTGTTCACAATCAGCTTGTCAAGAGAGAAACAATATGTCCTGCCTCACGAGGATGATGCTTATTGCCATGATTCTATAAAATAGGAATAATTGGGTCGAAAATCCATCAATGCATTCATTTTACTGTAATGAATACTAGATATAAGTCAACATTCCACTTGACCAATCCAAGAACTAATCTCTCAACCAAGTGTCCCATTTACATTATGTGTTCTAACTTTAATGAAGTGGGATCAAACTGCGACATTTTTGACAATTCATTCTCAGAACGTATTGACTTAATGACACTACCCTATAATAAAAAATGAATGAAGTATGTGGATAAATTCAGTTTGTGTTTAAATTGCTGTCCGAGAATTGTATGTAAATCTGTTGGGCAATAAAAGTTTATTTATTTATAAAAGTCAAAATTTTGACATTAGAGTCGAAATTTCCACATTAGAGTCGAAATTTCCACATTAGAGTCGAAATTTCAACATAAAAGTCGATATTTCAGCATAAAGTCGATATTTCAACATAAAAGTCGATATTTCAGCATAAAGTCGATATTTCAGCATAAAAGTCGATATTTCAGCATAAAAGTCGATATTTCAGCATAAAAGTCGAAATTTCAGCATTAAAGTCGATATTTCAGCATAAAAGTCGATTTTTCAGCATAAAAGTCGATTTTTCAGCATAAAGTCTATATTTCATCATAAAAGTCGATATTTCAACATGAAAGTCGAAATTTCTACTTTTTCTCGAAATTTCGACTTTTTTCTCGAAATTTCAACATTAGAGCCCATATTTCAACATTAGAGTCAATTCAACACAAAAGTCGATATTTCAGCATAAAAGTCGATATTTCAGCATAAAGTCGATATTTCAGCATAAAGTCGATATTTCAGCATAGAAGTCGATATTTCAGCATAAAGTCGATATATCAGTATATAAAGTCGATTTTTTAGCATAGAAGTCGATATTTCAACATAAAAGTCGAAATTTCTACTTTTTTCTCGAAATTTCAACATTAAATCGATATGATTAAATTTTGACATAAAAGTCGAAATTTCAACATAAAAGTCTAAATGATAAAAAAAAACTCTTGTGGGCCCTCCTTCGCTTAATAATAAATTCGAAATGATTAAATTTCGATATGTTGAAATGATGAAAAAGAAAAATCTTGTGGCCCTCCTGCGCTTTTGTACAATAGAGATTTCTAATGGCTTTGTGGACTCTGATTGAAAGAGACAAAAGTTCTAAATTTTTCCATCCTCAAATGAAGAAATCTGCATTGTTCACAATCAGCTTGTCAAGAGAGAAACAATATGTCCTGCCTCACGAGGATGATGCTTATTGCCATGATTCTATAAAATAGGAATAATTGGGTCGAAAATCCATCAATGCATTCATTTTACTGTAATGAATACTAGATATAAGTCAACATTCCACTTGACCAATCCAAGAACTAATCTCTCAACCAAGTGTCCCATTTACATTATGTGTTCTAACTTTAATGAAGTGGGATCAAACTGCGACATTTTTGACAATTCATTCTCAGAACGTATTGACTTAATGACACTACCCTATAATAAAAAATGAATGAAGTATGTGGATAAATTCAGTTTGTGTTTAAATTGCTGTCCGAGAATTGTATGTAAATCTGTTGGGCAATTAAAGTTTATTTATTTATAAAAGTCAAAATTTTGACATTAGAGTCGAAATTTCCACATTAGAGTCGAAATTTCCACATTAGAGTCGAAATTTCAACATAAAAGTCGATATTTCAGCATAAAGTCGATATTTCAACATAAAAGTCGATATTTCAGCATAAAGTCGATATTTCAGCATAAAAGTCGATATTTCAGCATAAAAGTCGATATTTCAGCATAAAAGTCGAAATTTCAGCATTAAAGTCGATATTTCAGCATAAAAGTCGATTTTTCAGCATAAAAGTCGATTTTTCAGCATAAAGTCTATATTTCATCATAAAAGTCGATATTTCAACATGAAAGTCGAAATTTCTACTTTTTCTCGAAATTTCGACTTTTTTCTCGAAATTTCAACATTAGAGCCCATATTTCAACATTAGAGTCAATTCAACACAAAAGTCGATATTTCAGCATAAAAGTCGATATTTCAGCATAAAGTCGATATTTCAGCATAAAGTCGATATTTCAGCATAGAAGTCGATATTTCAGCATAAAGTCGATATATCAGCATATAAAGTCGATTTTTTAGCATAGAAGTCGATATTTCAACATAAAAGTCGAAATTTCTACTTTTTTCTCGAAATTTCAACATTAAATCGATATGATTAAATTTTGACATAAAAGTCGAAATTTCAACATAAAAGTCTAAATGATAAAAAAAAACTCTTGTGGGCCCTCCTTCGCTTAATAATAAATTCGAAATGATTAAATTTCGATATGTTGAAATGATGAAAAAGAAAAATCTTGTGGCCCTCCTGCGCTTTTGTACAATAGAGATTTCTAATGGCTTTGTGGACTCTGATTGAAAGAGACAAAAGTTCTAAATTTTTCCATCCTCAAATGAAGAAATCTGCATTGTTCACAATCAGCTTGTCAAGAGAGAAACAATATGTCCTGCCTCACGAGGATGATGCTTATTGCCATGATTCTATAAAATAGGAATAATTGGGTCGAAAATCCATCAATGCATTCATTTTACTGTAATGAATACTAGATATAAGTCAACATTCCACTTGACCAATCCAAGAACTAATCTCTCAACCAAGTGTCCCATTTACATTATGTGTTCTAACTTTAATGAAGTGGGATCAAACTGCGACATTTTTGACAATTCATTCTCAGAACGTATTGACTTAATGACACTACCCTATAATAAAAAATGAATGAAGTATGTGGATAAATTCAGTTTGTGTTTAAATTGCTGTCCGAGAATTGTATGTAAATCTGTTGGGCAATTAAAGTTTATTTATTTATAAAAGTCAAAATTTTGACATTAGAGTCGAAATTTCCACATTAGAGTCGAAATTTCCACATTAGAGTCGAAATTTCAACATAAAAGTCGATATTTCAGCATAAAGTCGATATTTCAACATAAAAGTCGATATTTCAGCATAAAGTCGATATTTCAGCATAAAAGTCGATATTTCAGCATAAAAGTCGATATTTCAGCATAAAAGTCGAAATTTCAGCATTAAAGTCGATATTTCAGCATAAAAGTCGATTTTTCAGCATAAAAGTCGATTTTTCAGCATAAAGTCTATATTTCATCATAAAAGTCGATATTTCAACATGAAAGTCGAAATTTCTACTTTTTCTCGAAATTTCGACTTTTTTCTCGAAATTTCAACATTAGAGCCCATATTTCAACATTAGAGTCAATTCAACACAAAAGTCGATATTTCAGCATAAAAGTCGATATTTCAGCATAAAGTCGATATTTCAGCATAAAGTCGATATTTCAGCATAGAAGTCGATATTTCAGCATAAAGTCGATATATCAGCATATAAAGTCGATTTTTTAGCATAGAAGTCGATATTTCAACATAAAAGTCGAAATTTCTACTTTTTTCTCGAAATTTCAACATTAAATCGATATGATTAAATTTTGACATAAAAGTCGAAATTTCAACATAAAAGTCTAAATGATAAAAAAAAACTCTTGTGGGCCCTCCTTCGCTTAATAATAAATTCGAAATGATTAAATTTCGATATGTTGAAATGATGAAAAAGAAAAATCTTGTGGCCCTCCTGCGCTTTTGTACAATAGAGATTTCTAATGGCTTTGTGGACTCTGATTGAAAGAGACAAAAGTTCTAAATTTTTCCATCCTCAAATGAAGAAATCTGCATTGTTCACAATCAGCTTGTCAAGAGAGAAACAATATGTCCTGCCTCACGAGGATGATGCTTATTGCCATGATTCTATAAAATAGGAATAATTGGGTCGAAAATCCATCAATGCATTCATTTTACTGTAATGAATACTAGATATAAGTCAACATTCCACCTGACCAATCCAAGAACTAATCTCTCAACCAAGTGTCCCATTTACATTATGTGTTCTAACTTTAATGAAGTGGGATCAAACTGCGACATTTTTGACAATTCATTCTCAGAACGTATTGACTTAATGACACTACCCTATAATAAAAAATGAATGAAGTATGTGGATAAATTCAGTTTGTGTTTAAATTGCTGTCCGAGAATTGTATGTAAATCTGTTGGGCAATTAAAGTTTATTTATTTATAAAAGTCAAAATTTTGACATTAGAGTCGAAATTTCCACATTAGAGTCGAAATTTCCACATTAGAGTCGAAATTTCAACATAAAAGTCGATATTTCAGCATAAAGTCGATATTTCAACATAAAAGTCGATATTTCAACATGAAAGTCGATATTTCAACATAAAAGTCGAAATTTCTACTTTTTTCTCGAAATTTCGACTTTTTTCTCGAAATTTCAACATTAAATCGAAATGATTAAATTTTGACATAAAAGTCGAAATTTCAACATAAAAGTCTAAGTGATAAAAAAACTCTTGTGGGCCCTCCTGCGCTTAATAATAAAGCCGAAATGATTAAATTTCGACATGTTGAAATGATGAAAAAGAAAAATCTTGTGTCCCTCCTGCGCTTTTGTACAATAGAGATTTCTAATGGCTTTGTGGACTCTGATTGAAAGAGACAAAAGTTCTAAATTTTTCCATCCTCAAATGAAGAAATCTGTATTGTTCACAATAAGCTTGTCAAGAGAGAAACAAGATGCTCTGCCCTACCAGGACGATGCTTATTGCCATGATTCTATAAAATAGGAATAATTGGGCCGAAAATCCATCAGAAAACAACTACTTTCCTGGCTAATACCACGACGAACATTGAATTACATCTAACGAATTTATGCGTTGGGAAAATTTTGTATTGCCATCTCTCGGTCTAATTATAGTTTTTCCCAGTATTCTTTGTCGTTTCCCAGAATCCAGTCTTCCACAGATCTCCGTGCTGTACGTTTTGGTACTCCTGTGTCGACTGTTCCTAGCAAGTTTGTCAGCTTTCTCATTGCCTGTAATTCCATGATGTCCCGGCACCAAGATCAGCTTATGTTCCAGTCAGTCAGTGTTTTCAGTTCCTCTTTGCATGCCCATACCAGTTGAAATGTCACTTCCTGACCATCTGACACGTGGATCCGCTCATCTTCGACGGCTCTCCGTTTGTTATCTTACACGCAAAATCTGATTTATTTGAACTCTAATTTTTTATGTTAACAGTTCGGTTATAATTAATATTTAAATATTCCACTCACTGCACTCTCTATTATTCGAATAGCTAAGCTCCGGCTCTGATTCAAAAACTACTGTCTCGCCGTCTAGATTTCCTTATATCGTGTGGTGAACTGGTCTCCCGAATGATCGGGAATTTCTATTCGCGACTAGATGGCGCTCTCGAACGGTCTTGTCCAGTTGAATGGTGACATCATCGGCTATAAATAGAGGTGATTTGTGTGATGTTTACCAGCTCCGTCAGGACCGGCTTGAGTAGAAATCGTTACAATACCCAGAATGTTTTGTCGAAAGAGTACCGTTTTGGTTTTTGGACACTATTCTCATGATACTCATGATGCCCAATGTGAGCATTGTCCAGTATCTTTTGTATTCTGAAGGCACCAAGCCTTGCCTCTTCTGGTACCACCAAGTAAAGGGGAGGGAACCCCGGTAGTGTCTTCGTAGCTGCAGTGGACAATGTTACTTGAGTTGACGTTTGTTGATGGATAATTTTTTATTTGTTTTAGATAGAGGAAATGTTTCCGAACATCGAGAAGGAGGTCATTAAAACAGTATTCGAAGCCAACAGAGGTAACAAGGAAAGCACCATCAACTCTCTCCTTCAAATGGCCGAATAAGTTATTTCTCCCATTTAATATGCAGTTTATCGAATTTTATAAAAATATTCCATGTTATTTATCGAATATGAAACCAGACTTTCATATTCTATTATAGTTGCTAGTTATTGTTTTATTTTATAATCATGTTACAACCTAATTTAAGCTTATCATATTTATGGCCATATTTCACTTTACTTTCTAGTCCCTTAGTGAACTGATTTGAATCTTGTATTACCGAAAATAAATTGTGCCAATATATGTTTGCAGTTGGGATACTTTTTTTTTTAAACAAAGATTTGGTAAAAACCTAACAACTAACAAATATAAGCCCTAATCGGTCAAGAAAAATGTTAACAGTTCCCCTTTATATCTCCCGTTTCTGGCAACCCGTTCCTTACCAAGTCATCAATGGCTTTATTTTTTTCTTACTTCTTTCAAAAAATACATGTTGTGTTTACAGTTTACAGACGAGTATTTAAGGTTGTTGCTTAATTAAATATAATAGTTCCTGAACGTGTAAAAAGACCAATGTACCTAAATATTGATAAAAATTTAATAGTATATTACACACCGAGGTGGGAAGAGATTTATTCCCGTCGTGAGATTAGTTAGTTAACCGAGACCCAGAGGTTAGCTATGATCTCGAGACAGGAATGAAACTTCCTACCGAGGTTTGTGTACTGTTTTATTTACAACCATCATATATCGATCAAAATTAATGAATCTCTGTTTCGTTCTGAACATACCTAAAATATTACATTTAACGACAAATTACCAAGAACGCGGTTTTCTCAGAATAATCAAGTAGATATATTGTTAGCGTGACTACGGGGTATACAATTGTCACCAATACAAATAAACGTCAAAGTCAATAAATGTCAGAAAAATATTCATCTAGAATAAATGAAGTGAGGGCGGGAAGTGAGGGGGGAAGTGAGGTCGGGAAGTGAGGTCGGGAAGTAGAGGTGTGTAATGTGACACTTCCCAATAAATCAACCCACCACTTCAATTTCAGAACATTCATCGGAATTCTGTCTACACCACTGGATTCAGAATATTTCGAAATATGTTTGATAAGAATTTTATCGAAATCTGTTCATAAATAAACATATTATAAAATAATAAAATACATGTTTTCTGAAATTCTACTAATTAACGTTCTTTTCAAATTTTATTATTCTATAATTTTTTTATTTATACATACATTTCGATGAAATTCTGGCAAAATATATTTCGAAATATTCTCAATCTAGTGGTGTTGTCAGAATTTTAATAAAAGTTCTGAAATTGAAGTTTTGGGTTGATTTATTGACATAATTTTCAAATTTTAATCCCATATAACTCTTTCATTGATGGACGCATTCCTACGTAATTTTCACATCAACCATTTGAAAATGTCGTGAACCCAGTCGTGTCGTCATATTCTATTTAAAAAAATCGCTAGTATAATTTTTGTATTTAGGCCTTGAAATTTTTATTTTTATTTCGAATTATCTCAAATATAACTAGTAATGCTCTATGTATTGGAGAAAAAAACTTGAAAATGATAATAAATAACAATTTTAGAGAGGTGACCCGCTTTCAAATGGGTCACTCTGTATGTACAGTGAGTTTCAAAAAGTTTACACCATATGGGAAAAACTGGTGTACTGAAGGAAACTTGTATTAAGGTTAACAAAATTACGAGTTTCCAAACAGTGTACAGGGGAGCACAAAAATAGGAATTTGGATCAAGAGAGATTCAGATTTTGAATCACAGCCACAGTATTTATATGCATAATAACTATCAGTATAATGTAATGGAAAAAAATTATTGAATAAATCAATGCTAAACAATTGAATAATACAAATCTGCAAGTTTACGTCACAAAAATGGCAAAAAATATTTTGTTGCGTACGCGGCCGCGATTTCAAATTTGACTATTGTTTTCAATTATTCTCAACAACTTCTTTTAATAAACTTTTTTGATAATGTCAATAATAAGGTTAGTTTACTCTTGATCAAAATTCCTATTTTTTGTTCACCCCTGTATAACATTTGTGAATTTAAAATTTCGACAACTCATATGCCAGTTTTCTGCAATGTAACTATTTTTATCAAGATCAATATTTTCTGACAAATGGATTATGAACAAGTTTTCCATATGGTTCAAACTTTTCGATATTCACTGTGTATAGAGGACAGTGATAGTAAGCAAGGGCGTCGATATGGGGGGGTACTGGGGGTAATCCTCCCCCCCCAAGAATAGTTATATACTAGTATTTTTAGCATTTTTTAATCAAATTTAAACCTTTACCCCATCCCAAGAAAAAAATTAAAGCCTTTACCCCCACACCAAGAGAAAAATTTGCGACGCCCTTGGTAGTAGGTACTTCTCTCTATCTCTTTATCAGCGGGCCATGTTGGCATTGACTGAGTAAAGGCAAAGTAGTAGCTTTTCAATTCATCAATTTCTACAGAATCGTTCATTTAACGTATGTCATCATAGCATATCTAATTCAGGTTCTTCACAATATGGGAGAATTGGTTTCCAAAATATAATTTACTATCAATTTCCTCACAGAATAAAAATGTATTTATTCACCTCGATTAAAATAAAAAGTACAAAAGGTAAGTCACATAAGAATTTAGTACAACAATGTATGGAATTAATTTCGAAGAGTTTTATTTGTATTTGAGCATAAAAGAGGTTTCAATGATATTTGCTCATTACATATTGGATAACAGCTGGTGTTGATAGGCACTCTGGCAGGTCATTCACATACATTGTGAACAATAAGGGCCCGAAGATAGATCCTTGAGGGACACCATTATTTAATGATTTAGTGAAACGATACAGAAAATTCGGATAAGAATGATAAATTACCAAAAGAACCAAAGCCTAGCCAACGAGAAAAAACAATTATCAAACATCGTCCAAGATTTAAAGATTTTATTAAGGGCCAATAGGTTCCAGTTAAAACTCCGGATGAACTTACCAATAATTTAGAATGTTGATGATTATCTTTGATGAATGATGTTTAAACCATTGGCAAGTCTTATTGGAACTTATAAAACTGGCCCTTAATCGTTCAATAAGGGGGCGTGTATATAACAGGCTTTAGTTTTATTGACACTCAGTTTTTGGACTAAAAAGAACACTAATTGAATTGTCAAATTCAACACGGAATCAATGATGAACTTCTTAATCTTGTCTTGACAAGTTCTTCATCTCCTATACAGTATCGGAAAGTTTTCATCTTGGGTATGGTGGACATGGTGGTTCCATGAGAGCGTAAAGAACAGCTTGCTAGATGTTGAAAGAGCCTTACTATTTCTCCTCGACTCACCCGAAGAAGGAAAATCGACCTGAGCTGCATGCGTGCGTCGCATTGCCACGTGGTCCGTTAATGCGTCGGGTGGGGTGACAGGAGAGACGCACAGTAATGCGTCTCTTTTGTTTATGTGCATTATCATATCATTGCGTTTCTTGTTGCTCGCGTAGATTTTTGTCTATGCCCCAGATGAAAAGTTTCCGATACTGTTACGAGAATCATGTGTTTCACAAAATGGCATTTTTGACCCGGATGAGTTTTTGAATTATTTGGGTGTAGCTCATATCCTTGACACGTCATCTAAATGTTATATTATATACAAACATAAAAAGTCAATTTGCTAGTCAGAAAGTGATTCCATCGATGCCATGAAGAACCAAAGCATCCAATACCAAACTGTACACATTTCATGATTCTTATACATTTCATGATTCTGTTGCTGCTTAAAAACTAATTTTGATGCTCAATACAAAATTGAATTTTCTGTGGTATAATTATTTATAGTTTTTACATCTTACAGTATCAGACCTATTTATAATAGGAATAAAGGCAATCATTTTTTTCATACCAAAGCACCATAGTTTTTAATGAATCGCTTCAGGTACCAAGCATCCCACTTCTACAATATTTTACCAAACAGAACACTCGAGCAATGAGTCATCAAAAACTATATTAAGGCTGATATGACACGGTAATATTTCTATGACAGATATATCCTCATAGATATTTGATCGAAGATATGACAGTGTACTAAGTATTTTGATCATAAATTAAATATCATCATATATCTATTACAATATATCGATTTGAAATAAAGAAAAATCGTGTCACCTGGTAATTGATGCTTTACTTCTAGCGGAACAACGGAACAACGGAATACTCTTTTCCATGGCCTCATCTATGATACCAATGGACATTTGTCCCCAACGATCGCTCATATTGATAAATAAAGATAACTAGTCAAAACACATAAATTTGACGTTTATAATTTAAATCATTACTTTCACTTGACAGATAGTAAAACAAAAACTAAGCAGGTTTAATCACCGTGAAAATACAGCGACAAGCTATATTTTCACTGTAGTTCCGATTCTATTGACTGAATTTCAAAATTTGAAATCCACTGATTGGTTGGTAAGCAAGGAAATATATTGTCGTCCTAAATATAATTCGTGGTATGATTAAAAACCTATAATTTTTTGGAATCTCAATTCATTGGCAATCCCAATGCAAGAAAATAAATATTTTCAGCTTTGGGATTGCAATTTATTAATATTCCAAAAAATTATCGGTAATAATCATACCACTTATTATATTACCCCTGATAATATATGATCTAGTGAAGAGAACGTATGATGATTTTGAAAAAGAAGATGGCGTCGGTTAAGTTCATGTGGACAACAGCCACAACAAAAATGTTCAATTAACTTAGAAATTACCAATAAACAAATTATTGAACATATTGAAAAACTTGATTAGTCTAATCCTATGTACAGAATATGAAGTAAATTAAATGCTGTACAACGCTAAAATTATTGATTATATTAGAAGAACAAGAATAAACGTTTGATACTGTATACGCCAATTGAGCAGGTTAATAACAATATTACTGATGGTTGTATAACAGCAGATGTGAGGAAGAAAATCAACAGGTTGAGCTGTCATTATTAGCCGAAAAAAAATACTGAAAAAGTTCGTTTTGAGATTGATTTGGACACTTTTGTCACTAATATAACAAAACGCATTCTCATCCATTCTCATGTTTGTGATCTTCACATTGAAGCTCTTTCAGTAATTGGTTATGAATGTATATTTTGCAAAATCCAGGGCCTAACCCCACAAACGTTTTATCTTTTTACATCGTTTTTTCAAAATAATACAAATTGTGGTTATTGAAGTTATACAACATTCAACAATTCAACACAAAATCTGAAAGAAGAATTGAATTTTATAAAATCTTCTCAGGGAAAATGCTTATCCAAATAAATTCGTGGAAAAAACCATTAATGAAATTGAAAATAGTACTACACTTTACAATCGAACAACACAACACACGGACATACGACATCTCCATACACATCCAACAAACATTATACCTTATGTCCCTGGACTGTCTGAAAAGGTAAAACGGATTGGCCATAGGTATGATGTAAGAACAACATTTAAAACAACCAATACATTGAGATCAATACTCACACATACAAAACCAAAAAACGCTGGTGAATGTTCAAAAAATTGTGTTTACAACATACATTGTTCGTGTGGTAAGAGTTATATAGGTGAAACATCAAGACCACTGATTGTGCGCCAGGAAGAACATAAAAGTTACATCAGAAAATAACGGGTTCGAAAATATCCGAACATATTCTAACATCTGATGGCGATCATATGATGGAATGGAATAATACCAAAATTTTATTGAGAGAATCAAATCAAGAAAAAAGAAAGTTAAAGGACACCGAGTGCATTCTTTTATCGAACAACTGCTTTTCAACCAATTCCATCGAAATGGACCGCACCTGGTTACCTCTTCTCAGAGATGAAATAAGAACTAATAGAATGGTGATTGATTGATACCCAACACCCTATGTATCAAGATACCAAATGTCAATCAAAAGAATGTATGACAGATTTCATTTGACTCTTGTCAAAGAAAGATCTTATTTCCAAAACCGCAATTAAAATTAAGTTTCTTCAGCGTCTTTCCAAGAAGTTTTGATAACGGAGGCAGATACAGCCTCCGAAACGTCAACAATTTTTACAAAAAGAGAAGTATTCTTTGTTAATTCGATCTCATTTTTTCAGATAGGTAAATTCAGTGTAGGATACGTTACTGATGACAAAAATTAATTTCTTTCAATACAGCAGTCTTGTGAACGCAGTAACTTATCGGGCAAATTAATTAATTTGCCCTTCTACACTTGTACAGATTTCTTTGGATTAAAATTTTTTTCATTTTCAGATTGTGGAAGGTCATAAACCCAAAAAATCATGTCAAGAATTTTCTTCATACGTTTTGCTTTTACATTGAATATGATCAAATAACATTATTTAGTGTAATATGGTTTCAGATTATTTCATAATATTTTTTCATCATATATATGATAATAGATCTATGTCATAGAAATATTATCGTGTCATATCAGCCTAAGGAAAATTATCATTCAATTGGAGTCTTCTGTTGTTTTTAAAACCATTATTGTAGATATCATATCATCATATGTTTTACAGCACATCTCCCTTTTCTAACTAATGCATGGAGTTGGTATTTTGCTACAATAAACATTTAAAAATAATAAAAAATGAGTATAATTACTTTATCCATTAATTCTACGGCCAATAAAAAATATTTGCAATTGTAAAATCTCCATGGACATTTCCTATTATTTTTTGTAATCATTCTAAAAATATAGACAAGAATCACCATCCACACCTAAACCACAGACTAGTTTCAATAGTTATTTTGAATTAGTTTCAACAAAACAATATAAAAAATTCTTCATATTAATATCATATTTAATCTTGGTCGGCCCTTGGGTACCAAGTTTATGAAATACATTTCGCCATACCAACATTTTTAAGGTTTGTCAAATAACTTGGAAATTGCGAATAAACAAATTATTGAACATATTGAAAAACTTGATTGGTCTAATCCTATGTACAGAATAAAATCTTCAAATATGAAAAGCATTCTCATTCTTTATAGTATTCAAGACTATGCCAGTTGTACAGGTTAATATTGTTTCTTTTTATTTCATTACTAATAACATTAAATTCCAGTCTAAATCTAAAGGCGGGACTCGACCAACTGGGCTAGCCCGGCGGCTTTTCCGCGGACTTAAATTCGACTCTACCAAACTGGGAAGATGTGTCGGCTTGCAGAGAGGTCTTGTTCGTCATCCGAAAATGTTTGACGACGACGAAATTTTGTTATTAGGGTATAATATGGCTCTAAAAATCACTACCAAGAAAAAAATAAGAGGAAGCGTAGGATTTGGAAATAAGGCCATCATCTTGAGTATTTTCCGTATCCCTATCTTGCTTATCCATTTTAAAGTCTCTTAGTCCGCTGTGAAAAACAAAATACATACTCAAATAGCGGAAAAACGCAAACAAAATACAAACATACCACGCAAACAACGTTCTGTTCGATACAATTATTCAAAACTGACTTAAAACACATGTTCGTACTGGTTCAGACAGAGCCTGCCCGCGTAGCCGGCTGAAATCCCTCTGATCTTTACAGACATTTGCCCGCTAGCAAAATTATGCCGGCGGCCGATGCTAGCGGCCTCAAAAGGCTGTTTATTATTAATTTTTCTTCGGCAACAGCCGGTGGCACCCGTGCCACGCCAGTTTGGTGGAGTCCCGCCTTAATGCTGCAAGATATTAAATAAATCGAGCCCAAATTTCGTCAATATGAATATAAAACACTAGTTATTTTTTACCTAGGGCTCATATATTATATCATATAGTATCAATAGTGTATTGTATCATCATATTGTATATTATCGACTATATTGCTCGGCTGCGCCTCACCTGGCCACTTTTTGAGGCCTGAAAAAGCATTTCACTGTCGTGGTTTACACATAATGTTCTATCCTACACAAGAATTGTCGCTAATATTTTTTCTACAGAAATTTCATTTATTGAAAAACTGACAGGTTATCTTCAAACAAACATCAAATATGACAACTTATGATTTAATGAATTTGCAGACATTGACAACTGCTAACAATTTATTTAATGGCGTCGCATCTAGCGTGAAAATGTAAAATTTATTTTCTTGGCTAGCCGTAGAAAAAGTAACTTTCTCCTCTCCGTAAAGCCGGTAATATTCAACTTTCTCACGGTGTAGGATAAAAAAAACCTTTTTCCTCCTACCCCTATAGAAAGTACAGTTTCCTCCCTCAAATTACTTTTTCTCCCTAGGGAGAAAGAAACGATCGACATTTCATTCAAAATAGGCACATAATATTGAGTCTCAATCCCAAATGGATAAGCTATCCAAATATCCAATAATTTATATCTCTAACCTAATAAAAAAAGGAAAATAACTTAGTGTCGCTTATCACTACGCCATCAGAGCAATTTAGATGAGTATGAATTGATTTTGTATACTTTCCATCAGGCAAGTAAAGTTCCGCTTTAAACAAAAGCAGTTGAGATTCGTTTTAAGTTTACAAAAAAGGTTTATTAAGTGGGTAGGAGGAAAAATCATATGTATTACACGGGAGTAAAGTTCCTTTTCCTCCCTTGGATGTTTACTGCCCCGTCTGCCCCCCGCTTCGTGTCGGGCATGAACTACATCCTGCAGGAGGAAAAGTGGCACTTTCCTCCCTTGTAATACAAATAACTATTTGTGTGCATTCATTTATGCCCGTTGTGAAATAATAATAATTCCCTTTTGCACAATTTCGGTTGAAGCCGTAAATTTTCTATTCAGAGATAATGTGTGCTCACCATTCAATCTATTATCAACATACAGAGATCAAACAAAAAAGATAACTAAAAGATACAGGACTACAATAAATAAAAATACACATCATATTTCATTATATCTCATTCATTTTATATCTACAACATACACATTTAACTTGTCACCTTACAAAACATGTTTTCTCTTCTTCAAACACAATCGAAAGTAAAATATATATATATATGTATTTAGAAACCTAACGTCATTCTACTACACACAAAAAAATGGAAACAATGGATTTCCATTAAATTACCGCCTACGTATTAGATATTCAATTAAATCTTAGTACAAACTTAATGTACTTAGTTACAGAATGTGAGAAAAATTTTCGGGAGATTTCGTTACTAATGCCGAGACCTATGACCGTCTTCGCCTCTTCTGTCGCGTTCTCGTTCTCTATCACTCTCCCGTCGTCCAGATTCTCTCTCTCGTTCACGATACCTGTCTTCATAGTACCGTGATGATTTGGCGGGTACATCACCTCCGGCATCGACTGGATCCACGGGTGACTTGTTTCTTGATCTTGAAACGCGCGATCTGTGTTACAGAAAACAAATTTGCTACACTTCTAAGACCAATTTTTTAAAATGTCAATAAAGTTCCACAAAAACAAGTCATCAAAGTAAAAACAAAAGACTTTTTCTTTATTGGATACTACATTTCTTTTTTAAATTAACAATATAGAGGGTGGCCCATCGAAAACGTACCGCAAGGCACTACAGGGTGGGAAAGAACTTTTCGGCAAAATCCAAAAACACGTCAAGACTGTTTGTCAGGCGGACTAGACTAGAGATAATTGAAAAAATCAACTATCTGAATGTAAATGCGAATTTTCACTTTCTGGTTTTTCCTTTTCAGTTAGAGTCTTTTCACAATATCTATCAGATGTAGTTCAATGACCAGAGTGGCTTTAACTGTTTTCTACAAAAATTAATCACATTTTTCATTTTCCAATTTTCATGGAGAAAGTTCCCCTTTTCAACATGAATGCCTTCCAAAAGGTTATCTTGAACAATGGAAAATAGCGAGTAAAGTTTGTCTTTCAGCCGCAGATGATTCCACAACAGATTTTATGATTACCCTATTCATATTTTCGAACAAAAATCAAAATGAACAATGCCCATGACAGGTCTATGTCAAAAACTAAATTTCAAAGTATTACTGCAGAAGAAATATTTCCATCATTTCCATCCTGGATGTGTATAATTGCTTCTGAAGAGCCTGCTTTCCAATTCTACCAATCTCCCTGATCAGCTTGGTAAAGCGAAATAGATTTTCGTCGACCAAAATGTATTGGGGATTAAATGCGAGAGAAGCGAACCTTGCTTCAATGAAATGAACGATTTCTGTGAGTGATATTTTTTTCCTTCAATTTTCATAGAGAATGTTCGCCTTTTCATCATGACTACCTCCCAAGAGGTTATCTTGAACGATGGAAAATAGCGGCTAAAGTTTGTCTTTCAGCCGCAGATGATTCCACAACAGATCTTATGAACATCCTGTTCATATTTTCGAACAAAACCATAGTAAAACCTTCAACCCATCTCAAGAATTTTTTCAAATGGGAAGGGGGTCAAGTGATACCTCATTAAAAGGGGCTTGTCATTCCCTATACATGCTGCTTAGTTTTTAAAAATCAATCGATTCTTTTCGAAAATATGAACTCGCAACAATAATGTCCCACGAAAAATGCAAAAATCGATTCAATTGTACTTTAAAACTTATCGTAGGTATTACTGAAATAAATTCCTTCAAATGAATTCGCTGTTTTTGAAGATTTGCAGATTTTTTAGTGAGTAAAATATCGGGTTTCTTCACGTTTAAATTAGGTCAAGTATCTAGCTCGAGTATTTACTTGACTAATGAATAAGTTTTAAAGTACAATTGAATCGATTTTTGCATTTTTCGTCACATATTATTGTTGGAGTTTCAACGCTCCATATTTTCTACAAGAGTCGATCGATTTTCAAAAACTAAGCAGCAATGTATAGGAAATGACGTGCCCCTTCTAAGGACGTATCACTTGGCCCCCCTTCCCGTTTGAAAACATTTTTGGGATGACACCCCTACTTAAGGGATTGAAGGTTTTACTATACTTTTTTGCGTCAAAATGTGCCCCCTGACAAACAATCTTGACGTGTTTTTGGATTCTGCCCATCCTATAATACATTACACAGTACATTTTCGATGGACCACCCTGTATAAACACACAAAAATAGAAATCACCTTTGTTGAAACAATTATTTGAAGGAGCAGTTATTAAAAACAATTGTTACACTGTTTACATAAAAAAATACATTTTTTTTATCGCTGCCTAAATGACTCAGGCATGACCATCAAATGGTCTTCTTTCTACAGGAGTTCATTCATCAATAGTAAAAACACAATGGCTTTTTTTATCGGATGAATTTCTATTTTCAACGAAATAATTTTGCCAATCAATAATTTCACGAAAAAAAAAAACGGATGTCAGCTTTTGGAGTAAAATAACTGATGGGAAAAAAATTGAGTTGAAGGAATGTTTCCAATAAAAAAAGATCGAGTGTTTGTTGATAGGATGAATAAACAACAATCAGTCGATAATACAATGTATTTTTTTTATTAATCGACTCGTATGAAATTGAACTTGGGCATTGGTTTCTGCTTCGAATTAGATCAAAACTATCATGAACAATTGTATCTAACATATCTGTCAAAATTGGCATTAAAAAAGGCAGAAATGACATTTTTTTATTGCAAGGAATTTCGAAAAAAGTCATTTGAAAAAGTTGTTTCTTTTGAAATTTTACGACTAAATACCAAATTTTATGAAGCTATTTTTGATAAACAATTCGTTTATTTCGAAACGTCAGTACCCTACATTTCATTAGCTAAAAAATGTCAAATTCCCCCAATCTGAAATCTTTAGACGCATTTTTTCTGTAATAAGTCTCCTCGAAAGTAAATGAAAAAAATGTACTCCAAATATACTACTGGTGATTTTATTTGAATTGTTTTGAGTTTTTCAGTTGTATTCATTGAATGAAAAATAAAACTTTTGTAATTTTTTGGAAAAAAGTAAAACACTTACGCTCGAGTATTTAGACTGTTATTTTGATTCTTTTCCAAATAACGATCCAAATAATAAATAACAACATAAAAAACCGAACAGCACATGTTCAGGAGAAAGTAAATCTGAACCAATTATGTCAAGTTTTGTTTCCGAATAAACGTATGATTTATCAAAAATAGCAAAACAATTATTTTTGTCTAGATTGATAAAGTGGTGGCAAAAGTTTTATCCAATGCGTTGTAACAAAAAGAAACAGCTTTTTATCGTGATTTATTTGCATCTTTACAACAGCTAAAATTTATGCAGATTTGGCTATGTACCAGCTAAATAGTTTTTCTACAATCACTTTTCAAAGTAGGTAGTTATAATTAAATGATGGTGGTCCTTTTGACTAAATTTATAATATAAGAAATTAGAATGCTGTTACTTATCTCATTGAACATAACTGAGAGTAGTGAATTTTGTATCATTGTTTCCAATGATTACTTTACAAGTGATTGTATAAAAAATCTTGTATTCATTTTGAGTATAAAAGTCCTCAATGCTTCCAAGATACTGTTGCTCTCTGCTTTTGTTCAAAAT
This sequence comes from Chrysolina haemoptera, assembly GCA_958298965.1. NCBI lineage: Eukaryota > Metazoa > Arthropoda > Insecta > Coleoptera > Chrysomelidae > Chrysolina > Chrysolina haemoptera. The sequence continues at coordinate 1,601,436 of OY282601.1, read as the reverse complement.
GTGTTTACTATGTTAATAGGCTGCACCCTTCAGCATCCCTCAGAAGTTTTCAAGATACTTTTGAGAGCTAGCGAAGATAATGACATTCAAACGCGCGGTACCAACTTTATCTTTTAAGCATTAAGTACTTTTTGCAGTTTTTAATTTTTTTCATTATTTGATAGTCATTTATACATTATCCACAACTGGTTAAACAAAAAATAGATATGACAGGAAAATTGTCATGACCAGAATTACCTGTCACTTTTCATTTTTTATCAAAATTTATAGGGGCCAGTATGTGAAATAATTATTATCACAGATCGCAGTGGATATTGATGTTGATGACAAAATGGTTAAGGGGACAACATTTTTAAATATTTAAGATACCCCGGAAAGACACAGAACATGGTACAAAACATAATAATGTTCCCCAGGAAAAAGAAAATCTCTTCCATCAAACAACTCAATTATCACCAGTTTCACAAATGAAGCCTTTCAAAATGTGGTTATGAAAAATGTATGAAGAAAGAAAATATAGTTATAAAATATTCAATATTTCTAGCAAGGGATCATTACAAAATATCTGCAGGAATGTACAAAAAAATCTCTAGATCAATTTAATTCAACAAAGAACAAAGTATGTTTATAGTAACAACATTGCAGAATTAGAAAGGAACAAAGTAAATAACAGGCCCATTGATAAATAAACTTATTGACTTTGAAGAAAACATTAGAAAAATATTGACAAATTTCAGCTGATTGCTTCTAGTTGCACCTAAAATATCAGTCAGATACTGCTTCTTGGACATTTCTTTGAATTTTGGACCATAAAATAAACCAAACACAAAACAATTGTTTTTTTCTGTTAGTACTTATTACAAAAAAAAATCTGCTGAGAGTTTGAATAATAATACTAAAAAAATTTTAAATGTATCTAATATATAATCTGAATTTCATTTATGGCAAGTTGGTAAACAAATTATGCTAATAACATTTGAGAACTGGAGAATTAAAACCAGAAAAAAAATCTGAGATAAAAAGTATGGAATAAATTCATTATTTCAGAATATGAGTTAAAATTACTTTGGCGATATTATTTAATAAAATACCTATTATGTTTCAACATGTTTGATTAGGTATCCTCATTAAGAATCCAGTGATACCAGATTTGATGGGATGATGGGACTCACACCTGCATACATAACAAAAAAAAACTATTTCTACTCACTAAACTAAAATGACATTTAGCGTAGGGTTCAAAAACTGACCCCTCAGAAAATAAAATCGACCTATCCAAGTATTTTTCCAAAATATCATCATATTCAAAAATAATGAATTAATTTTATGGAAGCACTGTATATTCAGGTCGATTATATATTTATATACTGTTAAGGCAGTCAAACTATTTCTTTTTATCAAGCTTAGGGACATGACCATAATGAATTGAAAAAATTACAAACATTTAATAAAAATATTTAGAATACATATTCATGTTTCGTTACACCTGAACAGAAGATTCAAAACTACACAAGATAATAATAGCTTACCTCTAAATAGCAAATAACCCATTAAAATAATCATTATTATTAAAATTTCAATATGCTCTCATAGGAGTTTGTTTATCAACACAGTAAATAAAATAAGAGTGGAACATACTGAACTTTTAGTTACACTTGATGAAAAAACTGTACAATTAACTAAAAAAATCGATAGTTTCTCACCTTTAATATTTCCCCATTTTAAGTTATTTAACGTACAGGTGTATTAATCGCCATTTTAATTCAAGTTTCTTACAGAACTTTTCCGTCGACCGTACTTTTAAAAAAATAAAGAAATCTTATATCTTATAATATTTATTTAACGATAAACAACAAATACTATTTTCTATTTATATTATATATCAACTCTAAACTTAGTGGAGGAATTGATAAATTGATTAATAGAAAATTTTTCATTGATAGGGGTCATTTATAAACGATTTTGATAAAATCGTTAATTAGTAGAAAATCATTTATTAATAGGGGTCATTAATCAACGATTTTGAGTGCGTTAAAATAACCATAAAAGGATGGTCGGCGGAAAATGTATTTTATCGCATCCGTTTGTTCATTTGTAATTATCAAAACGAAATTTCTGATATTTTGTATAAATTATAATTTCTATTCAGAATAATACAAAAACTGTAACTAATAAAAGTAAACACGAAGTTTTCAAATATACAGGGTGAGTCAGAATAAGACCGACAAACTCTGAACAGATTCCTCACCTCATTTCAAGGTGAAAAGTTTTAATCAAGGTATGTCCTAAAATACATACCCTTTAAGATATAGGGTCAAAAGTACGGAAAGATTTGATTTTTTTTTTCTCCAAAACTCCCGAAGAAATAAATGTGAAACGTGGTATACTAAACAAGGTTTATCAACGTGATAATTTGAAGTTACGATAAATGAAAAAATGGAGTTGTTGGCATCATTCTGACTCACTTGTAATGTTTCCGATTCTCCCAACATTAAAAAATGTTCTGAAGGTTGACAAATATTCCGATATGTTGTGAGAACTTATTATGCAATCATTGCACATATAGAATTATGTTGTTACTCAGCCTATATTCAGTTTTTCTCAATTATCTCAGAAATCTTTACTTTTAGACACATGGAATGTTATAACTTTCAGGTCGAGTATCGATGAGCCTAACTGATGTCTAACGCTTATTTGTACATTCATTGTCCAAAGAAAATGTGAAGAAAAATATGACCATATACCATAGAACAATGATAAACCTTGATTAATGTACCAAGTTTGAAATTTTTTCATTCAGTTTTGAAAAAAAAAAAAGAAATAAATCTGAACTCTTTTGTACTTTGGAGTTTGGACACCCTGTATCTCAGAGGGATGCCTTTTAGGACATATCTTGATAAAAACTTTTAAATAAGGTGAGTAATCTATATTTGGAGTTTGTCGGTCTTATTCTGATTCACCCTGTATAATATGTTGAACAAGACTATTCTTGTCAACTACAAATATTGGTATATTTGGTATTTCTGAAATTTTTCAACGGAAATATCAATACCCAGTGAAATAATCACAATACCTTTGGCAATCTATAAAATAAATATATATGTATATGTGTCTATATATAGAGGTTTATTTATGTTTATACAGCTGGTACTCTTGTTGTATTCTAAATGTTTATAACTATTTTATAATTACGTTCTCGCTTTATCAACGAGAATTCGGTTCTTTCGATAATAAAGCATATTCGATTTGATTAAATAGCTACAATAGAAAACATTCGATAAACACACATAAAAAAACAAAAACAAGGCGTTACTCACGTTTCTTCCGGTTCCCTTTCGCGATAATCTCTCTCTCGTTCGCCGCGCTCCGGCCTCTCCCTGCTTCTCGACCTTTCCCTTTCTCTATCTCGCTCGCTATATCTATCCGTATAATACCTGTCACGTTCCCGATCCCTGTCTCTGTCCCGTTCGCGTTCTCGGTCTCTGCTCCTGTCTCGGTACCGAGACGAAGATCTCTCGCGTCTGGCTCTCCTGTGCGAGCGATCTCTCGATCGCGACCTGTCTCTTCGGGCGGAGCTGTAGCTCTTATCTTCGACGCCTCTCAGCGTGTCTTGAAGAGAGCTGATGAGAATCTTGCAACGGTCATCGTTGGCGACTTTCGATTGCTTGATCAAAGATATGGCCGTGACTAGGGTCTCGATCGCGCTAGCGAACTCTCCCGCTGCGGCGTCCGACACGGCTCTACCGATGGCGGAAGAAGAGACCGTCCTATTTCTCGACATGATATCCTCGAATTCTTGTTCGCTCAGAGCGGGCATATCGGAGCGATGATCCGGCGGGGGACCGCCGTACGGAGGTTGTTGCATGGACGCGGGGGGACCATATCCGTGCGGGGGACCGTGCGGCGGTACGTTGGTTGGACCCATAGGGGGGCCGTGCGGAGGACCGTGCGGCGGTCCGTGCGGCACACCTTGAGGTGGTCCTTGCGGCGGCATGACTGCAATATGGATTTGTTGATCTTATTTTCTATTCAAGTTTCAATAGTACGTTCGTACTGACCGTTAAGGATCATTTTCCAAATTGTAGAATATTCAGGAATACAAGGTATTGCAAAATAGATAGCGTGTACGATTTGAGAAAATATTAATAAGTATGAATGTCTGAAAACATTCTGATTCGACTTAAATATATTTTATTGACAAAAAAAAAATTATTGTCGTTTTTCAAACCATCCAATGATTACTAGGCTGCCAACCCAAAAAATTGCAAATTCTTAAATCATACCGCTATTTTTGAATGGAACATTCGACCAAACATTTTCAATTGCTGACTTTTAGCAAAATTAATACAACAAAGGTTCCTTTCAATTAAAAAAAATATGGTCGACTTTTGCAGTCAAGTTAATAATATATCTATATAACACTTTGAGTAGCAACTGAAAAAGCTTGATTTTCTGGGATTTTTCAGGGAGGAGGCCTTATACCAAAATGGATTTCCAAAGAGGAAATAAACGATTCAATTTAAAATAGTATTAAATGAGGCACTATTTTAGAATAATCTTGTTGGAACTAGTTTGAATCATTTCAAAGGAAAGAAGTAAATTACTTCTACACAGGTACAAAAATATGACAAGATAACAATGGAATTATAAATAAATATGGCTAATTAAAAATATTATGATTTTAAAAATATCAACCATTTCATCACACTTATTTGTAATAAACAAAAAATGAAATAATCTAAACTGCAAGACTTACAATCAGAATTGAGTATGTTAATTTATTATGAAAGAATGGACACACTTCGTTATCAAATAGAATCCAGCAGACAGGTTATAAGGCCATCCCTCTGATACTAACAATCACATAAAATATTTGCCAGTCAGCCTACACGAAACTGCAAACCATCATAAGTAAATATTCTGAGTGTCATAAACTCACAGATTTTTTTTTTTTTAAGACAATGTGATCCATTTAAGATGGAAGCACTCTTATAAAACCTACATTTTTTAACCATTTGATTTTTTTGTCGTTAGGTAGACATTCAAAATGTCCACTAGGTCACCAAATTTCATGAATAAATCTCCATTTCCAGGGCTAACTAATGTTATTTTTGAAGGTCAAAAATAAAAAAAAAATACAAGAAAAAATCTCTCTACATTACTGGATTCTCGACATTTTCAAATGGTTCATATCTGAATTACGTTGAAATGCGTCAATCAATAAAAAGTTAAGAGGGAATGAAATCTGAAAAATATGCCGTTTAATTAATCCACCAATTCAATTTCAGAACTTTTATCAAAATTTGGAATACAATACAATACAGAAAATCATAAGATAATAAAATTTGAGAACTATTTTTTCAAAACATAATAAATGTATGAAACTCAACTCAATGAATTTCCTCAATAATTTCATTTCAATAATTTTATCTTAAAAAATTGTTCATTTTAATGTTTTTATATTCATGTCTATATATATTATATATTGTATTATAAAAAATAATTGTAATTTATAATGAAAAAACTTTATTATTATTATTATTATTATTATTATGTGTTAATGGAATGTCCTTTTATCTCTTGATTTTCTTATTTACAGATTTCGATGAAATTATGCTCAGTGATATTTCGAGACTCCCTGAACCTAGTGGTATAGTCAAAGTTCTGATATTTTTTTTTATTTGAAGTCATGAGTTCATTAAACAACATGTTTCTCAAATTTTATTCCCCTATAACTTTTGTATTGATTGAACCATTTGAAAATGTTGCGAATCCAGTGGTGTAGTCAGATTTTTTCTGAAAATATCGCTAGTAATTTTATTTTTACCTTGAAAAATAAGATAGTTGGCCCTGGAAATAGAGATTTATCCATGAAGCTTGGTGTCCTAGTGGACTTTTTGAATGCCTACCTAAAGAAAAATAAATCATTCCAATCAGTTGAAAAATGTAAGTTTTATAAGGGTGCTTCATCTTAAATGGGTCACACTGCAGTTCATTTTAGATATACTTTTTGATGTTCCATAGATTTTTTCTTTTTCTTTATCTTTGTCCGAAAATGATTAATATTCCATTTTCAAACCGAACAACCTGTATTTTTAGAAATAAGATTTTCACAGTTCAATAATATCTCATATTTGTTTAAAAAAAAAAGTTGAAAACGGTGGTGTTACACGATTATAAACAAAAAAATAACATGCAAGAATGAGAAAATAATTCATTTCAAGTGAACAATATGATTCTTTCCTTCATGCAGATTGTGTAAGGCTGACAAAGCTTCATTTGTATTGAATTTTTTGATGATCATAAGATTTTTAGGTTTCATCTTGTATTGAAGACAAATAAAAATAATGGAATCAACAAATAGTCTAAAAATCACAGATCACCAAAAAACTTCTATTTCAACTAAATACGAAAAATATGTACACAAAATGAATACATATGTAAGATGAAATTTTAAATAAATCAAGTCAGTACTAATCACAGTCTAAGGAGTATATGGCAGTATGAAAATTATTAAATACTTGATTAAATTAACAATTTTGGAGCACCAAACTATCAACAGAAATTATACAATATCTAAGATATTGGTTTTTTACACTTTAAAAATTAATTCCTGCATTTTAATTATTTTCTATGCATATAATCCCCAACCAAGTAATAAAATATGAATGAGTTATATGAAATTAAATTCCTAGAACATTCCCCCATATTCACAAGAATTTTAATAATTAATTTCAAAAATTTTAAAAACTTACAAATCTGATATCTCTAACTATTAAAATTTATTTGAATATCTCAGGAAATGTTGTGAAAAAGAAGATATATATGAAAGGATTACTATACATCAACTCATAATGTAAAATGTAAATCTGGATGAAAAATATGACCAATAAAAGTCATGGTGCAAACATTTTTAAATCATTCCACCACAAATACAATACTAAAAAAAAATCAATACAAATATAATCCAGTGTCTTTCAGAATGGTATGGAAAAATGTTCAATTCGATTTGTTAATAAAGTCCAATAAAATCCAAAGATATATTTCACTTTACATAATAAAAGGAAGTAAATAAAGAATTATAGATGTCATAACGTTTTTCAATTTTAATCACTGTTTGTACAAATTGAAATAACCCAAGTATTAACAACTACTTCCAATAATCAATTGAAGTACCATTATTATTTGAATTTTTTTCAGTCCAATATTTTTTGTAACGAATGGAATATGGTGTTATGAATAAATATCTTCCACACATTAATCAACTCTAGAAAAAAAGACAATACCAAATATTAAAAGTCCATTGTCATTGAATTTCCGTTTTGGGTTTTTGGCGCGTATTCCTAAATTCTGATGTATGATCAATCAGGAAAATAGACAATATCGAATATAATACAGTAAAATATTCCTCATGACAGAAGGGGAGTTAAAAAACTATAGCCTTATACAACACTCTTTTGTATATTAGTTTTTTTTTCAATGTTGTACACTGTAAATAATTAACCACTACCACTTCTTTCAAAATTCGCATTTTCATCTATAAAATTGAAATAAATTTGAAAACCATAAACATTTTGAAATCATAATTTATTGTGTATTTGATAGTACAAAAAATGTTAAATTACATCAATTATATACAAATTTTTGATTTCATAAAAAATTTTAAACACTGGTTTCATAATGATAAATTAAAAGTAGAACAAAAATGTTTTCCAATCTTTGGCATATTAATATAGTATAAATTATTTCAAACGCATAACTTTTCATAAAATACTGAGAGCGCTTAACATGTTTCTGAAACTAACTGATAAAAAAATCTCGTTAAATTAAATCAAAAATACAAATTTTAATAACTATTTTCAACATTGGCTACATATTCGCTTGCACAAAAGTTGAAGTTTTCAACATACATGTAATCTAGATATCTGGACAGTTTTTTTTAAACATATCTGTACCAAAAAATAAGACTAGCTTCGAACATTTTCGTCAGTCTTGATATTGTTATAAATAAGCTACATCCATTATTATGGATGAAAAAGACTCCCTTTAATCTAATGTATATAAACGGACCCTATTTCTCAATCCAAGTGGTTTTGGAATAACTGTAGAATATGTATATATCACTTATTAGGTTTATCACAGATAGATAGTTTGTTTAAAACTTTCTAGTTTAAGAACAACATTGAAAACATCAAAACAAGCTCCCACTATTTAAGGTTTATCATATCATCAAAAAGTTAGACTGATGAATTGAACCCAAGAGATTTAGCTCGCCATGGTTTAAACCATGTGTATTCAATTTTCAGGTTATACCTTCATGAATCACAGCCATTTATCACTCAATCGTTTAAACATAAATTAATATCATAACTACTAAAAAAAATCAGGTCGAGATCAGATAATCAAGTAAACTATTAAAATATAGGATGATGGACAATGTTTGTGTCACGGAAATAATATTTCCCCTTTACCACACCTTTTGGACACATTCCTAGGTGATCTTTTCGACAACCAAGTCATCTTCATCAGTAGGATTTCCATAAATTTATTACATGCTATATTTATAAGTAAACATATAATATAAATTGTCTGCTAATGTAAGTAAAGTGGAATATAACGGGCTCTTATTGTTTTAAATTTTTTTTGTAAATATTCCTTCTAACCAATCACCGAAAGGAAATTTAGTTTTCAACAGCATAGAAATCTTTGTGATGAAGATAAAACTGCGCATCTATGAATGTGTACAAAAAAATGTGTAGTAAATGAAAAACATACTATTTGCTCCAAGATAAACCATTAAAAAAATCTTATTATTTCTGAAATGGATAAAAAGAAGTAATACAGGTCGGTCTGTTAAGATTATAATCAAGAAAGGCTTTAAAATATCAAAAATCTCAAACACAATAATCAATTCTATGGAATGTTTCATGTATTGGAACATATTATAAATAAAAATTATTTCACAAAGCAATAAGAAAATATTAGTTACTCAGCAGCCCAAAACTCGTCACGCAGAGAGTATTTCTTTTGAAGTTATCCTAAATTCATTATATATTTTTCATATGCAAAATGATCTTTTACTTTTTTCTTAGTTTAGTCTTAGTAGATCGACCTCTGATATGACAATGTGTAAAATATTATCTATATTTCAACGATCTATAAGTAAAGTTAATTCAAATGTCTTCTTTATATCAAATGATTCTTCATGAACATATATAAGAAATGTATCATAAATGAAAAATGGCAATTTATTGAAAAACTACCACTTATTATTATGGACAAACAGAAATAATTCCAAACTGATAACTTTGTAAAAACTTTCCACAACCATGAAAATAACTGACAATTCCAAAAGGGCCTATTTATTTCAACAATTATGTTCATCATTTCAAAATAATTCATATACTCAGATCACTTATCAAAATTATTAGTATAATATTGGATTAATGGCTAATTTGCTAGTAATTATATTAATGATAACAAAGTTTTATAAACACTGTATCCCTTTTTCCAAATAAAACGCAAAACCAAGAAAAAGTAAGATAAAATGTAACTTTTGAAAACTCTCTGAAGAATTGTTTGAATTATCTGTATATAAAAAGTAAGTAAAAAAGCTTTTTTCAATGTCAAAAATCCAAACAACATACTAGCGATTTTTTAAATAGACTTTAACGACGCCACTGGATTCACGACATTTTCAAGTGGTTTATATAAAAATAACCTAGGATGCGTCCATCAATAAAAAAAAATTTTGGAACAAAATTTGAGAATTAATCAACCCACCACTTCAATTTCAGAACTTTTATCAAAATTCTGACTACACCACAGGATTTCATTTATTCGAAATCCGTTCATAAATAAAAAAAATTACAAAATGATGAAATTTGAAAAAAATGTTCTGTGGAATTTCAAGAAAATTTTATTTTATTATTTTAATTTTTTTTAGGAATGAGCAGATTTCGATGAAATTCTAATCTAAATATATTTCTAAATATTTTGAATCCAGTGGTGTAGTCAGAATTTTGATAAAACTTCTGAAATTGAAGTGGGTTGATTTATTGACATAATTTTCAATTTTTATTCCATAATTTTTTTTATTGATGGACGCATTCCTACGTAATTTTCACATAAATCACTTGCAAATGTGTGAATCCAGTGGCGTCGTCAAAATTCTATTCAAAAAAATCGTTGATATGTTTTTTGGTTTTTTGACATTAAAAAAAATTCAAAGTAGGCCTTCAAATTTTTATTTTTATTTCGAATTTATGGTACTCAACTAGAACTACTGATAGTCTATTTATTAAATAAAAAACCTCTGAATCGGATAATAAATAACAGTTTTAGACAGGTGGCCGCTTTTAAATGGGTCACTCTGTATGTATGAATGTTTTTGCAAGTGTATGTGGTACAAATTGAGATTGACAGATTTATAAAAAAAGTCATCAAAACTTCCAATATAAGTAGCTGAGAAAGTAGTGTTAACATATTTTTCCTACGAGCGTGCGGAAAAGTAACTTTTCCGCACGATTTTTCGTTTTGAAAGTTGTACTTTTCCGTACGATTTAAAATCGTGCGGAAAAGTTACTTTCCCGCACGATTTTTACTTTTCCGTACGATTTTTACTTTTCCGCACGATTTTTGTATTGTTGAAAATGAGGATATTTAGGACTAACTAAATGATCTATGTAACTATTCTGTCTTATTAGTCATTTGGTAGCATTATTATGAAAACTTGTTTATTAAAAACCTTGTTTTTTCATAAATAAGATGGACAAAAACACTCGTAGGAAAAATATTGTACCTAACTCTTACGGAAAATGTCTTTTCCGCCCTTAAAGGCTTGCCCGAACTCCGCTCCGCGTGCGGAAAAGTACTACTTTCCGCACTTGTTAGGTAAATAACTATTTCGAACAATTTAAGGAGTTAGATATCTTAACACAAAGCTCAGAGTTCTTTTGGGAATGATAATTATGTTGGCATTCTCGACAATCCAATATACCTAACATCAAATAACTCCACGATTAAGCTACTCCAAACAGCAGAAATAATTTCCTTGAAAACTATGACAAAAATCATTTACCCTAGAAATCCTCCAAAAAAACAACTCTATTAGAAAACAGGAATTATACCCATATATCAAAGATTACATAGCCTTTCTGAAAAATTTGTACAATGAGAATCAAGCCTCGTGATCCTAAACACGTTCTGTATGGATAGAAACCAAGAACAGAAAATATCCACTCAATACAATCTGGAAACAAATTCAAAACTCCAACAGTTGAGAAGAGGAAAGAAGAAAGTTGGGAGGAAGAAGGGGAGAAAATAATAATTTAAGTAGACTTCATACAAGTTATATGTTTTTTTTTTATACTTATACATACTAGTCACAATGTAAATAACTCATGTATTATAATATAAAGTCAAATGTAATTATCTGATGAAACAGACTGAAGGACCTTGGTCGATGGCCTAGTGTTCCAAGTACATTTATTATAATCATTCTCCACAGTTTTGGAAAGGTGAGGCTACGATTTCATATTGTCAGAGATTGTTTGTTTTTGTACAACTGTACCTTTCACTATTACTAGTTTGTTGGTACTGAACGGACACCAGTCAGATGTTGCTACTGTCACAGAAATATTCAGACCTGGCGCCATCTAGGTGGAGAAGAGCACAACGATAACGTGAATGATCACGCCACCTATGGACGAAGAACGGTGGTTCAAGCCTAGAAACGCCCGGAAGGATGGAAGAGTTCTCGAAAGATCTGTAACCTATGTTTCTAACTATAAGAGACCGTGCGCGTCGCTGTTGGTAAGTCTGGAAGTCGACTTTTGTACTTTGAAGATAAATAGAAATAGTCCAGTGAACCGTAATACATATAAATTAGGTTTTGTAGTGTATTTATTTTGTTTTACGTGTTGGAATAAAGATTTTCAAAGTGAAATCGATAAAGTTCTTTACATTACGATAGGGTTATTGTGTATGATATGAACTACAGTTCATTTGCTTTCATTTATTTTGATTTGCACTAATTGTTGGTCCAAGGTTGTGTTCTTTTAGATGTGTTAGAATGTTTGCAAATATTATTACTTTCTATGTAAAAGGACTCTTGCTGAATAGGATTTGGGGGCGAGGTAAACACAGTGTTTCTATCAAAAAAGTTGAAATGATATTAGCTCTAAAACGAAAATGCCTTCCGACAATACTAAACATCGCATACAGTTCCATTTAACACATTCGTGGACAGACCTGCTATAGCCGTCATGAGCGCTGCGACACGCCTGCTATAGCCGTCATGAGGGCTGCGACACGCCTGCTATAGCCGTCATGAGCGCTGCGACACGCCTGCTATAGCCGTCATGAGGGCTGCGACACGCCTGCTATAGCCGTCATGAGAGCTGCGACACGCCTGCTATAGCCGTCATGAGCGCTGCGACACGCCTGCTATAGCCGTCATGAGCGCTGCGACACGCCTGCTATAACCGTCATGAGCGCTGCGACACGCCTGCTATAACCGTCATGAGCGCCGCGACACGCCTGCTATAGCAGTCATGAGCGCTGCGACACGCCTGCTATAACCGTCATGAGCGCTGCGACACGCCTGCTATAGCCGTCATGAGCGCTGCGACACGCCTGCTATAGCCGTCATGAGGGCTGCGACACGCCTGCTATAGCCGTCATGAGCGCTGCGACACGCCTGCTATAACCGTCATGAGCGCTGCGACACGCCTGCTATAACCGTCATGAGCGCTGCGACACGCCTGCTATAGCAGTCATGAGCGCTGCAACACGCCTGCTATAGCTATAGCTATAACTTCGCCAATGACATATCAAAACAATTTTTGGGTTCTCAAAAAGGTACAAGTAAGATACCCTTCAACTTTCATCCCATCTTTTTTAAATTACTCTCATATCAACTGAGAAAAATGTGCGTGTCGAAACTTGTAACTAACCATTGTATATTTATTAGTATTTTTGTGTTCTGGTTCCCATGAAAAGGAAAATTCTGTAATGTTCAGGGAACATCATGAGAGCCAAGGGAAAGTAGGTAGGAGTTGGTGTTCTTGAATGTCTGCAGTCTCAATGCCTTAGAGAAAGAATTGGCGTTCTTGGAAATATATTCGGCATATCTTCAAAGTGATGACAAATGGATGTGAGAACCGAGCTCGACGGGTTATTCTCGATGCAACTGCTAAGGGTGGAACAAATGATGATATTTCAGAAGAGCATCATCCATGAAAATACCCTTAAAGCCAATTACACTGCATCACGTCATCACATGAGAAGAAAAAGCACAAAAAAGTGGATAAAATGAAAGTCCAAATCTGGGTGACATTGAAATAAAAATAATTGAATTATACAGTGACCTCCAAAAAGTATGCCCGTATGAAAATAGATATTTTTATATCTAGAATGAGAAATTTCACGTTCAAGAAAGGAAGAAATTTTGCTGAGTTTCTAGAACATAAAAGTCATTAACGAAAAAAAGACACTTCGCTAACCGAGATTTTAACGAAAACGTCAACATATGAGTTCAGTTTCCAAAAAAAAAAGTTTATTAGGTTATTGAAAAAACAAAAAAATTAGGGAAAAGTTTGTGCATGTCCGATGACCTAAAAATCCATTTTGACACATGTCACATGGTCGTTGGTATGGCAGCAAATTGGAAAAAAATTGTGGGGTAAGATGGCAAGATATCAAATAGAATTGATTATAATCTGAATAACGCAGTATTTTTAGATTGCCCCATATCATAGCAATAATCATGGCATTCTTATATAACTATCAGATATGAACCAATGTAACAAAAAGTTTGGTCATTATTTAAATGAAAATATTTCAGTACAGTCAAACTATTCATAAGGAAAAAGAATGACTTTTTTATATACAGTGTGACCCACTTGAGACCGGAGCACCCTTATAAAATCTACATTTTTCAACTGATTGAAATGATTTTATTTTTATTTTTTTCATTAGGTAGACATTGAAAAAGTCTTCTAGGATAGCAAATTTCATGAATGAATCTTCATTTCCAGGGCCAACTAATTCGATTGTTCAAGGTCAAAAATCTAAAAAATAATACTAACAATTTTTTTTTGAAAAAATCTGACTACACCACTGGATTCGCGATATTTTCAAATTGTTAAATTACAAATTACGTTGAAATGCATCAATTAATAAAAAAGTTATGAAAGAATGAAATTTAAAAAATATGCCGTTAATCAACCCACCAATTCAATTTCAGATTTTTTATTAAAATTCTGAATAAACCACTGTATTCAGGAAGTCTTGGTATATCAATGGTCAAAGTTTCATCAAAATCTATTCATAAATAAGAAAATAATAAGATAAAATAAAATTTTAAAAATATGTTAATGTAATTTAAGAAAAATTGGCATTTTACAATATAATTTTTTATTTTTTTTTATTTATCAACAGATTTCTATTAAATTACATTCAGTGTATTTCGAGACTAATTGAATCCAGTGGTGTAGTCAAAGTTCTGATAAGTTTTGAAATTGAATTGGTGAGTTGATTAAACATCATATTTTTCAAATTTCATTCCCTTATAACTGTTTAATTGATAGACTCATTTCAACGTAATTCACATATGAACCATTCGAAAATGTCGCGAATCCAGTGGTGTAGTTAGATTTTTTCTAAAAAAATATTTTTTATTTTTGACCTTGAAAAATCAGATTAGTTGGCTTTGAAAATGGAGATTTATTCACGAAATTTGGTGTCCTAGTAGACTTTTTGAATATCTTTGAAAAAAAAAAATCATTTCAATTGGTTGGAAAATGTAGATTTTATAAGGGTGCTCCGGTCTTAAGTGGGTCACACTGTAGATAAGAAAATATTCAAAAAAATTGCCATTTTCAATTTCTTGCATTTTTTTTCAAACTTCGTTTATACGTATAAAATTGAATACTACGCAAATTTTTCAAATAACTTTTTTCAATATATCTTGCCATCTTTTTTTTTCAATTTGCCGCCATACCAGCGATCACATGACATGTGTCAAAATAAAGTTTTAGGTTATCTGACAGGCACAAACTTTTCCCTAGAATTTTTTTCCAATAAACTAATAATAAACTTTTTTCCCGTACGGTACATACTTTTTGACGGTCACGGTACATGCTGTATACCAACGCAACTCTCAAAACTCCTCTTCCGTAAGCTTTCCATGATCAATGTATCCGAGAACAAAGTTTCAAAATTTCAATTGTGAAAAACAAGATTTCCGAATTATTTCAAAGAGCTGAAACGATAACTAGGAAAAAAAACCTACTTCAAAGTATTCACCCTTTTCAGACAAACCCCATAACAAACATTTTGAAACATCAAATCAGTTCCTTGTAAAACACGTAACTTTCCGTCAGTATCTACATTCCACCCAACAAACAACATAATACACAGATTCTGAATTTTTTTCATGATCGACAGTCCTATACATCTAACAATAATAGAAAATAGTACAATACCAGGCCCAGGTCCAGGCATATGTTGTATCGGTGGAGGGGGGCCTCCTCCCTGCTGGAAGAAAGCAGGGTTGACGTGCGGCGCAGGACCTTGAGGAGGTCCTTGAGGGGGGCCTCCCGGAGGACCCATTGGAGGCGGGCCTCTCGGGCCCATGTTGGGGCCCTGCATGTGAGGTGGTCCTTGCGGGTAGCCCTGCTGCATTGGTGGTCTGTTCCAGTCGGGTCGCATGGGAGGTGGACCCTGATTGGGCATTCCTCGAGGGGGACCCTGTTGGGGTGGTCCTTGAAATTGCTGAAAAAAAACAAACAAACAAATAGAATGTAATTTATAGATATTAATTCTGAATAAGCAAACAAAATTAAGGTAGTACTTCCCTCGGACGGTTTTCTTAGGAGAAGGTTGAAATCAATATATGAAATGGATGACATGTTCTTCAGTCCCCAAAGTTTGAAATCTTTCTTATGTTTCGTTTTCGAGATATAAGATAAGAAAATCGACCACTTTTACATGTACGGTTTAGGAGAGTAGTACAAAAATGTGTTTAAAACATAAAAATTTCATAGACCGCTTTTACGACCGATTCGAAAAATGGAACACTTATTTTTCATTCAAAAATGAAACTTCTATCAAAATTTCGACCAGTTCTCGTGTTTAGTTCTCGAGTTATTCAGTTAGAAAGTATATAAAGTTTTCACGTCGGAGTCGTACACTTAAAATGTCTGGCAACGCTGCGCATCCATGAAAACAGCAAGTATGATGTAAAACTGAGAGGGAAAGAAGTTCTTCACATGATATATCAAAATAAAATGGCGGGGGGTCAGGGACAACTTGGAATTATTTTTTTGAAAATCTATATATTTGAAAAGTCGAAAATACGTTTTATTGAAGATGTTATTATTAATAAGCAATGATGTTCTACCCTTATCACGGAAATTGATTTTTCGGGGCATTTTTTAAGAAATTCAATGATCTAAATAATCAATGGAAATTCTTTGATTTTATCTACAAAAGCACAAGTGGGCCACAAACGTTTTTTTCATTTCGACTTTTTCTCGGAATTTCGAGAAAAAAGTTGAAATTTTGAGAGAAAAAAGTAGAAATTTTGAGAGAAAAAATCGAAATTTTGAGAAAAAAACGTCGAAATTTCGAAAAAATAAAGTAGAAATTTCGATAAAAAAGTAGAAATTTCGAGAAAAAAGTAGAAATTTCGAGAAAAAAGTAAAATTTCGAGAAAAAAGTAGAAATTTCGAGATAAAAGTAGAAATTTCGAGAAAAAAGTAGAAATTTCGAGAAAAAAGTAAAAATTTCGAGAAAAAAGTAGAAATTTCGAGAAAAAAGTCGAAATTCCGAGAAAAAGTCGAAATTCCGAGAAAAAGTCGATATTTCGAGAAAAAGTCGATATTTCGAGAAAAAAGACGATATTTCGAAAAAAAGTCGATATTTCGAGAAAAAAGTCGATATTTCGAGAAAAAAGTCGAAATCATTTGTGCTTTTTGAGCTCTGAAACCCAAATTGGGGGTTAATTAATATTTTATTGGCATTTAAAAAAAGTACTCCTTAGGTTATCCATTGTTTTTTTTTTCGTTTAGGGAAAAAATCTTCAAATACCTTCTTTAATAATTCTTGAAAACAACACATAGAGTCTCTTGAACGAAAAACATGAACACCCTCCCATGCAATTAGATCGCATTTTTGTATGAATTTGTTAAAATTTCGTTTACTGTATAATATAATGCTTAATTTTATTCTTACGAGTTATTATATTTTACTGAAAACTTTAAAATAATAGCTTCATGGTCAGAGAGCCCTGCCGAAATAATATTTCAACTCAGATTTTCTTCATCTATGTTTGTGCAGATATAAACTATAGTAGTAGTAGATGAATATCGTGAGATTCTTGTTGGACCTTGAACTATCATTTTTAAACTATGGGACAAGAGCAAAGTGTCTAGTGATTGAGTAGATGTGGAATCCTTTTCATTATAATTAATGTTGAAATTACCAGCTACAATGTTTTGTTAGTTCACTGGAAATTTTGACAAAATATTCTCCAACCTATTTAAGAAAGTAGTAATATTACCTGTAAATGTTCTTGTTTACTAAAATCATTGTGCCCCCATGCAATGCTTGGGCCCTACAATACATTATATTAGTGTATAGAACTTTTTAATTCGAAATTATCCTTTTTGTTGACAATTTTCATCTATTTATAATCAACGCTACCTGTTATTTTTTTTACCCCTTGTAACAGACAGTTCAAATTGAAACAAAATTAAAAATATCATAAAGGGAATTTACGCAAGAATTAAATTATTCAATAAGAAACATTCTCCCCCCCATAGAGAATCTCATTATTCAAATTTCATGTATTTTCTTCAAATTACATCTATTTTCTTAAAATTTCATCTATTTTCCTCAAAACCTTCGTCTTTGGCTCCATTTTCTGCTAATTTTCCATCCCCTGCCATCTTGGTCTCGACCTCGGCTCCCATGGTAGCTCACATAGCTTCGATACTGGCCTTTTGTAAATATTCTTTGTTTAAATGTCTGTTACTTGGACTCTCCCATCTGGGCTTTAGTACACCTTTTCGACTTTTCTCATTTTCATGTGTTCCTTCATGACGTCTCATCCACAACGATAATCTCATCCACAACGATAACAACGTACACAGGTTTTATAGGTTATTTCTTGATCATCTATCCACTTTCTTCGTAGGTTCAAGGTAGGTAAGTTACAGGCTTTTACAAACCCCAGTCGAGCAATACTTTTGTGTATAGAACTTTTTAATTTAAAATTATACTTTATGTTGACAATTTTCTTCTAATTATAATAAACGCTATATTAATTTTTTACTAGCAACTGATAGTACAAATTGAAACAAAACCAAAAATATCTTCAGGGCATTTACACATATGAATAATTCAATGAGAAACAAAAACTGTAATTCAGACATGAAAAATGGAAATTGAAAAACTGAATTGAAAATGTCACTCACCATTGGTGGTCTTGGAGGACCCTGTGGCCCAGGCGGAGGTCCAAGTGGTCTCATTCCCATATTAGGACCAGGTCCATTTGGCCTGGGGCCATTCCACTGTGGATGATTACCCTGGAATCGAGGTGGTTGTTGGTTCATGTTTGGAGGACCATTGAAGCCAGGTGGCCCTTGCATTCTGGGCCCGCCTTGCATACCTGGATGCATTGGTCTCATGGGTGCATTCATAGGCATCCTACCTCCGTAATTTTGCATGGGACCTGAGTGAACATTACTATTAGGATGGCTAGGGTGAGGGGGACGAGAATTGGAATTATTAGTGGGGTTAGGACGAGTTTTAGACTGACTTTCAAAATTACTGAGTGCCTGTTTAGTGGGAGGGGTTACGACGGGATTTTGTCCGTTTATTTCTTTCTTCGGTAAGAGTTCCAGACAGAGCCTTATGCTAGCTTCAGAGCCTACAGATACCACGCAAAATCCTTTTGATTGACCATTGGCTCGGTGTTCAAAAAATTTGACTTCGTGAAAGTCTTTCACACCGATGTCTTGTACAGCATTTGCTATATCCTGGTCTGTGGTCCACTGAAAATAAATCACAACTAATTATTTTCATATTATCAAATTGTAGGTAGATAGGTATATGAATTCAATTTATTATAAATCAAGAAAATGCCACTACTTATCAATTCTTATTTTGGATATGGTACATATGGATATCACTGTAGCTTCATGAAAATATGTGTAATTTCAACTGATAACAAAATGGTTGACAAAGCCATAAAACAATTCTTAGATCAATAAAATGCATTTTGGAGACCACATACCCAAGTTAAGTTTCCTACATACAGTTGGTGTCTTCTTCCAGAAGAATTGTTATTTCCTGATGCGGAAGCTGGAGTAAAGTTACCGCCCGCTTCTTCATTTGCACCAGGAACCGGCTGATGATTGGAATCTGCACTTTCGTTGGTATTTATTCCCGACGGTGCAGATATAACATCATCGTATAAATCAACATTTTCTCCTGTGAAGTCATCCTGAAACACAAAAGGATAAGCACACTGAAATAAGTATAATGATTAATTAAATTGCCACAGTTTCAAACATGGTGGACAAGACGCTACCATTACAACAAATCGATACAAAGGGAAATTTCATGAAGACTGAAAGCATACATGTAGTGAAAAATAGTGAAATATAAGGGAATTTGCCTTACTTGTGCAAAGTCTTGGTCAATATCGTCTGCATATAAATCTATATCATTATCAGCCATTTTCACCGACGAGACGCGGCTAACTTTCATTGTACTTAAATGCTGCACTCCGTGCTCATTTTTCAACACTATTCAGATCACAGAACACTTCTGTGTAATGTGTATTGTGTATTCACCAGTGTTTTCTCTCTTCCGCCAACAGCGACCAAACTGCAAGTGCAAATACCGTTGTTCAGCGTTGCCACATAAGGTTTATTCGTTTGCATCAAAGTGTAGTGGAGTGTAGTGTAAGTTACACCACATTTTGAATCAAGTGTAGCCGAGTGCAGTTCAAACAAAGGAATGTATCAAATTGATTTGCAAACGAATGCTAAAATCGAGTATAAATTACACCAGGTGTAGGAAAGTGCTACACCTCGATGCAAACGAATAAACCTTTTGTTATACTAGGTTATTCGTTTGCATTTGGGTGTAGTGTAGTGTAATTTACACCGTATTTTGAATCGAGTGTCACTGAGTGCAGTTCAAATTAAGGAATGTCTCAAATTATTTTGCAAACGAATGCTAAAATCTAGTGTAAATTACACCAAGTGCAGGAAAGTGCTACACTTCGATGCAAACGAATAAACCTATACTAGTAGAGGGGTGAGTGGAGAGAGTAAAGGGTCCCACTCACGATCAAATTCTGTAGTACAACTGAATCGTATGCGATTGTAGTACAATTTTGTTTGAAATCGGAGAGGAACATACACTATCAAATAAACCATCAAATCAACACTGTAAGTGCAGACGGACCGGTTCAGCTGCCATCCAATACAAGCAAATCGCGTCGACTTGGTTGGATGTTGGATGGTGAAAATACACGATCAAATTGCAGTCAATTTTATCGAATAGAGCACTGTCACGTCTGTTACTTGTCACTGACGTAATATGACAGTTGCGAAACAATGTCATAGGGGGACAAACAAAGCAAACAAAAACAAACCCATTAATCCCATTTTTCATAAGGCTGCGTGAATCTTTCTGGTCAATTTTCGCGAAGAGTGATTTCCTAGGAAAAAGTTATTTGCATCATTGTGATAATTAATTTATCAAATGTCAAATGCTTTGTTTGGATCGCCATGTTGTGACGTCAGCTGACAGTGCTCTTGTGCTCTATTCGAGGAAATCGTACAGAGTAATTGGACCATGAGAAATTTTTTCATGATTTTATGATACGGCATAGTGACCACAGCAGACGAAAAGTACCTGCCTTCAAAAATAGTCGATTTTTCGTCCGTAAATTAGTACGTAAATAGTTATTTATGTACGAAGGATGAAAAACTGTCTATTATAGTCGAGCCTGCAAATTGATAGCTGAGACGCAGCCGAGGCTAGCATGCAGGCGAGACAATTGGGAATTCAACATAAGGGATACTCCCTCTGGTGTCAAGTTTTGACACTATAGATAAGTACATTAAAATTATTGTTTTCGTCAAAATTACCAAGATTTTGGCTATTGTCTATTTGGTTAAACCTGTAATAATTATTGATAAGTGATGAATTTCTGGCACATATAAATGGTGAATATTGTATTCTTCTGTTGACATGATGTACTTGAGAGTAGTTCAATTTTTGCCACTTTGGCGCTGGCATCTAATGTTGAATTATCAACTAATTCCCGATTTTTGAATCAATAATCGACTATTTTCTTAGGCAAGTATTTGTCATTCGTAGACACTTTTCGTCCGCTGTGGTTACTATGATACGGCATAGTGACCACAGCGGACGAAAAGCGTTTGCGGACGAAAAGTGTTTGGGGACGAAAAGTGCCTAGAAAAAGTGTCGATTATTGATTCGAAAATCGGAAATTAGTTGGTAATTTGTAGAGGTCGACGAAAAAATGTGATATGCACCTCGGCGAAACACTGTATATTGTCTCGCCTGCTTGCTAGCCAGCTATCAATTGGCAGGCTCGACTATGAAAGACAGCTTTTCGTCCGCAAGCACTTTTCGTCCGCACACACTTTTCGTCCGCTGTGGTCACTATGATACGGCATAGTCACCACAGCGGACAAAAAGCGTTTGCGGACGAAAAGTGTTTGTGGACGAAAAGTACTTGCCTTCAAAATAGTCGACTTTTCGTCCAGAAATTAGTACGTGAATAGTAATTTATGTACCAAGGAGGAAAAACTGTCTATTATAGTCGAGCTGCAAGCTGAGGCGCAGCCGAGGCTAGCAAGCAAGCGAGACAATAGACAGTGTTTCGCCGAGGTTCATATTACATTTTATCGTCGACCTCAAAAAATTACCTAGTAATTCCCGATTTTCGAATCAATAACTAACTATTTTTTTAGGCAAGTATATTTTCCGTCCGGATACACTTTTCGTCCGCTGTGGTCACTATGATACGGCATAGTCACCACAGCGGACAAAAAGCGTTTGCGGACGAAAAGTACTACTATCACTTTTCTCGACCAAGCATTAAAAAGAGATGGAGATATTTTGTCGCATGCGACATAGGCTAGTAGACATTTGAGAATTGGGCCCCTGGTCCGAAGTCAGTTCGACATGTGGGACACATAAACGCAAAAAAAAATCAAAAATAAATAAACATTTACATAATCTTATAGGTACAGCCAAAATTTAGGAAAGATGTGGCTAATAGGCTATCCAAAAATTACAAATATTCGAAAAAAATGTCCAAAGTCAACCCCGATTTGCGGTTCTTATTTGATGATTGTTCTTTCTAAAGACTAGTTCATGCAAATGCGAAATTTGAAAAAAATATATGTTTTTTCCATTTCATTTCATGGAATTGAGATAAATTTTTGCGAATTTCACATTTGCATGAACTACCCCTTAATGATGCAGGTTCGCAAAAATATTGATAGTTCTGCCAAAAGTCGCAATCCGGACCTGCAGCTTGACCAAAACTCGAAACACTTTAATTTATTGGCAATAGGTACCTAGTTCCGGATGTAAAGTTTATGGTTTTATATTTTATGTTTAATCATGACTGTGTGTCTGTTTATGATTTTTATCTTCCACATTAACAATGGGAGAGTTGGTTGGGTGGATAATTATGCAAAAACTCACTATACGTTGATAAGTTACGACGACTCTAAACATCCTTTGTCCTTGTAACGGTATCAAATCCAATACGAAACACAAAGCGATTTTTATAACACACAGTGCCAAGTAGCAAAGAGCAAAGATTCCGCCTTCACATGCCACAACGACGTAATCTATGATGTTTCTTCAAACTTTCAAAACATTTTATTAATAATCCAGAGCAAGATGGATAGAAACCCTGGTGCGTTCATTTATACCTGTGAAATCGGCCTACCAAAACTGTTAAGGTACGGCCTACGTGATTCTTCATATTTTATTAGATCGGATTAGCTTCACGATCGTTCGTAGATGGCGGTAAATTCATTACAGATTGATAAATGAATACTTTGTCATGATGACGTTGGACAATTGTCATTGTCATGACATGTTTACATTTCGTATTTATTCAATTTTGTTAAAAAATACGACATAACATGTTTAACGTGCTTATTTCATCAAAAATCAGAACAGTAATTTTAAATTAACTAGTTGGATATGTGATATGTACGGGACATTTAAACAATGATACTAACCTTAGATCTTTCATACAAACGCAGCCATGTCCAAGTACAAACTTGAAAAAACATTATGCACTACAAATACAAGAATTACAGAAAACTCAACAATAAACAAATAACTTGCGAACTGAACGAAAAGTAGTAAAAGAACAGAAAAAAAACGATAAATATCCCGATGAAATGTAAATCACAGTTAATCAAAAATTATAAACATAGTCATAAACAGTAAAATTTCAAATATTCCAAAAAAAATATGACATTACTTTGGAATGTAAACTCGGCTATTTTTTGATAATGCGCCATCTACTGACAACGGGAAAGCTAATCCCATCTTATTACAGCATTAACAACTTTGTGAAACAAAAGCGAATCAGTCAATCCACCAGGGTTTCTATCCATCTTGGTTTGGGCGCTAGCGCCCGACGCTATCTTCACACAAGTCACAAGCCGTTAGTATTTGTTCTGTCACTAGTCACTATATTTTCAGCAAATCCAATAGGCCTTTTCATTTAGATTAGTTCTTAAGGCGCATGCGCTCGTTTTGAACCCCAAAGTCTGATTGGATATTGGGAAAGTGAATAGCCATTGGTTACGTTTTGAAACAATAATTTGAGATTGACTCAGTTCAAAATTGGCGGTCTTTCAACCTTAATTTCATGACAACAACAATGTGCTTTGGCCCCATTGGCGTTCGTTCTCGTTATTTGTTACTGATAGTTGTAGTTTATTTTTATTTTTGTGCGTTTGTGATAATAATTATAGTGTAATTCGAAAAAAGTGACTCAATTTATTACCTCGACTCTCGACTTTATTGTGCTGTGTGAAAGCTACAATGGTATGGAAATGCTGTATTTGTGGGAAAAAAACCATACTCGAACCTTTCCCAGGTAAGTTTTAGTTCACTTTGAAAATAAATTCAGAAGTCGAACGAATGGAATGAGTTCACATCAGTGTCTATCTTGCAGTTATTATAATTTTATAAGGTAAGGAAAGTAGCATTAACCTTTGGACACTTAATTTTTGTTATTTCCAACCATATTATCCACATTGATGGCCTAATGCTACTACCCCATAACTGAATTAGTGAATAAAAAAATATAAAATGAAAAATGCCACAACGGAAGAGGATTTGCAAATATAATCATTTATATCCTGAGAAACTTTCAATATGGATTCATTACCCAGAATACAGTAAAAACTAGACTCATTTGGGTGTATTTCAAAAGCTGTTGTTTATCAATTTTGAAGCTACGAACTTTATTTTTTACCATAAACACTATTTAGATTTATGTTCATTGATTTTATAGCGACGATGTCTAGGTTTCTTTAATATGCCAACTGTGAGGACTGTTGTCAGCAGAATCAAAAAACACCCATCATTTTTGGAACATCTTGATCTTCCCAATCTACCTATATCAAATATTTATTGAAACATTCAAAGGACCACAAAAAACTGACCTGAAATTCCCGGATATATGTACAAATAGGTAAAGGTAGATATTGGCTGTTTTTCCTGTCACAGAAAAAAATAGTGTATTATACACAGGAAAAATATTAGATTTTAGCTCTCGGTTTGTTGTCTCCCTCCGCACTTTTTTCCTTCTTTTTGCACTTGTTGCATAAATAACTATTGGCCATTTTGCACTGCATCTATAAAAATGAGAATGAAAACTGTGCGAATATAAAAATTTTGGATAATCTTATTTTTACCTGTATAAGAGTTGAACATACATTCAGTAATAGAAAGAAACTCCGATTTTGACGAAATTTTTTTTGGGGTTAATCCGAGGCCCCGGAACACAAATCTCAAGTCAAAAAGGCTCGCTTACTTTTTAATTTACGACCCATCATATGCCAGAAAAGGGGTAGGTATTTTCGATATCAAATTTCTTCCACAAAAGCAACCAATTTGCCTTTGCTTCATATCACCACAATCTAGACACATTAATTCTTGCATTTTTGGCACAGTTTGCAGTATTTCCAGTATAGGGAAACGTTTGAAATTATAATTAGTTTCACTTCATAATTTATTGGAAATTGAAATTTATAACCAAAATTGTCAATGTCAAGCACATATAAGAGTAGCACAAGCAACGTTGTCAGTTTTCTTCAATTTCCTGCACACTCTGCAATTTATATTTTTGTAGAGGTAGAAGATTATAGCGACTACGAGCATACATCCAATCTGGTAAAGGTAAGCTTATCGGGCTTCTACGCAAATAAAAAAAAAGTGATGTTACTTACGTAGTTTTGTTTCCTGAACACGAATCTGAAAATATTTTGCGGCGCTCTCTACTTCTTTCTTCTTTCTTTCTTTTTACAATGTAATAAGGACTAGGTACTCCAGGAATTTTTGAACGTGTCACACAATCAATGGCAAATCGAATGCGGTCGTGTATTTTATCAGAAGGTGGACATTTTGCTCATTTACTGTAATATCGCAATTGTTAATATTTTTATTTTTGGTAGTTATTTTATGTTTTTGTTTTTTCTCGAAAACGAAGCTAGATATGATGAAGTACAAGAGACCAAAAAGTTTATTTTGACAAATTGAAAATCTACGAAAAAAAAGTCACTGGCGTACTTTTTTTACAATATTGTTTGTTGTGGTGCCCACTGAGGCGCCACTGGCCATAATAATTTCAATCTAGTTAGGGCTAAATGAGCGCCTTATTAGTTCAAATAAATGTACCAAATTTCAACCAAATCGGTTTTAGGATATTTATGATATTTTTTAATCACCGGTTTTTTTCTTTAATTTCAAGCTCCCTGTAGGTATCTCAGAAACGACGCAACTCCGGACATACATATGTTCATAGGAACTTTTCTTCTTAAAATGACCTAACAAATCACCCCCTGCAGTTAGGAACCGTAGTTAGGAAACACCCTGTACAGGCTTAAATTTTGTTTGCAAAAACCTCACAGTGGAAAATGTACCTGTTAATTCAAAACAAATTCATTTGAGGTTATGTATGTTCTTTCTTATGAATGATGGGGTGATCAAGAAAAGTGATCTCAACCAAAATATATTAATTTAATTCATAAAATACTTACCTACCACTCTAACGCTGGGAGAAGAAAAACCAAGAGCTCCCAGATTCATGGGAGTTCTAAAAACTAGCCTGTGGAGTCTCGTAAAGAAGACAGGGCTAGACAAAGAACACTAAATGATCTCGAGGACAAACACAATAGATCTGAAAAGGTCGCGGTGTAGAGGCTTGTAACACGAAAGTCCCTAATATATAATCTATAATCTATCTACCTACCACCCATCTATTGGTTTTGGATTTCTGAAATTCGAAAAATTCTCAAAACACCAACACAAAAACAACATATTTTGTCTCGAATTCACTATGTCAAATCGTCAAAATCAAATCTATCTCGCCAATCGCGAGTTTTCAGTTTTTGGGCGAAAAGGTAGGGTTAATATTCCGTAATGATACGAGAATTAACGAATAACGTCGAAGTCATAGGTATGTTGATACGATTCTATATACCTATTCTCAGAATATTATGAGAATGTATAAAATAAATATTCATGAAATGTTTGTAACAGAATGAGAATATTCTAAGATCATTCTTAAAATTTTTTTAAGGGATATTCTAAGATTAGTATATTTGAACGTTGTTAGGATATTCAAAGAATACCTATTATGTGCTGTTCGGGACGTGATGGGTGTCCATATAAGATATCCTTTAAGGATATCCATAAGATATTCGTTAGTGGATATCCATCGCATATCCAAGAAAACAATCCCTATTTGGATGTATTTTGGATATCCTCTGGATACCTACCGTCGGTGAACAATGTCTACCTCAAAAAACCAGCGAAAGGAAAACATACAGACGCAATCCACTTAGGTATTCAGGAACTCAGGGTCAGGTATACCTAGCTCAGTTGTTATTAAGACTTCAATGGTCGGATCCTGTTTCGGCTTCCACCGGTAAGACATACCTATACCTGCAACAAAAATGTTGGTCCCTGAGGTATACCTGACGCTGCTGAAAAACTCCACTCTCAAACCAAACAACATAATTAACTGAAACTGAAGCGAAAGAAATAAATTCCAACATAACCTACCTACAATTAAATTTGTTCCGCGCCACACAGTCCCCCCAGTAAACACGAACTCGTTCGAAGGAGATAGCAATAAAAACAATTATCAATGCCCCTTTGAAATTCTTCCCCATGCCAGAATGTGTGCCATTCGTTCACCGCCAATTTGACCGTCAAAAACCAGCGCGCTCGCGTCTGCAAGACAGGCGATCACACAAATTGATATTCCGAAGAAAAAAACATAAAAAACTCCATTTGTTTTCAATCTGTAATAATCGCATTGGCGAGCGGCAAGTATCGGCAATCGTGACTTGGTGGCAGGCCTTCGGTCCAATCGAGACGGCGCATGATGTCACGGCCGGCGAATCGCGGGCCGGCAACGTGACATCAGGAACTAAAAATAGCTCGCTTATAATGAAAACCGCACATGGGATTGTAAAATGTTTGAGTTCAGCTGAGAGCGCGGGCGGTATACGACGGTAGAGGCATTTTATGAGATGTTTATCAATCACGGAGCGGATTTTATGAAATTGTGTTCGTTTGATTATGTGCTCCAGTGTCATAGACTCTTAGTTCGTGGAAAATATAGACTTTTGCAAGGTGGTTCTGATTTCAACGGTCGCAGGTGGTTTTTTGTGAGGTAAATATTTATATTTACCACTGCCTACGCTCTACCTTGCCGCTTTTTAGTAATACCTACTTTGGGAGTTATGCATGCTTTGTTTATTGTTGTGCCTCTACCTTAATTTACCGAAGTGGCCCGGTCTTGTGCTAATCGCAAGGATATGCCTACCTCTAACATTATTTGAAAAAGGATTAACGGTCGAGCTGTTTCGCCGAAAAAACAATTTCATATAGTTGTTTATCAATTCTTCAAATGTGTAGTTAATTGGTTATATCTAATATCGACAAAATGTCTGCATGGACCTTCCAGAAATCTTATAATAGTATCCAAAAGTTTGACTTGGTCGTTATAAGTTGTTTCAAATTTATCAGGTGAACAATATTCCATATACCTACCTACTTAAGTAAATTGATTACTGTAACTACGTACTTACTTATGAATTTTACGAAGTTGAAAGAACTGAACTAATGGTGGATTTATAGATTCAACTAAACTAACAATTATGAATTAATGATTAGAAATTATCATTACAGAATTAAGGTGTTAATATACACATCAATTAAGAATTATAAGGGCCAATTTATGCACCATTGTCATAATCATAGTCTTAATCACAGTCACTGTCTTAATCATAAATTTAAATTGAAACTGTGCATTTCAGTAAGAGCATTTATACAATTTTAGTCTCAATCAGCATCATAAGAACTGAAATGTACAGTTAAATTTGATTTTACGATTAAGACAGTGACTGTGATTCAGACTATGATAATGACAGTGATGCATAATTGGCCCTTTTTATATGCCAACTGTTAGGTATCAGAAAAATCACAAAAGCACCCATTATTTCTAGAAAGTCTTTATATCCACAATTCATATCAAATATTTAACGAAATAATCAAAAGAACACAAAAATATGTAACCTGAAGTTTCACCAAATCTGTGCTATTGTGTACCAAACCCGCCAAATTCAACAATGAAATTTGATGGCATTGTAAAAGGTCACATTCTGCGCTTTTTATTGACAAAAATTCTCAATTCTTAGTTGTTAAGTTGAAAGTTAACCAACTTCCTAATCATTAATTCTTAATTTAAATGACAGATGAAAGTGTATAAACCTTCATTGCTTTTTTTTGTAGTCGACATTCTTAGTTTAGTTGAATCTATAACCACTATAACCGAGCTCAATATTTCAATTGAAATGCTCTAAAATGGTAAATCTCATACGACAGGAACCAATTTTATTTCCTTTTTTTGTAACGGAAATAGCGAAAATACCTACCTTTTAAACTAGAATTACAATTACAATTCGAAATGTGAACCACATGAATGGATTTGTAAGTCTCAAGGAATCCCCAAAAGAAATCTAAACAAATCCCTAGGAAGATTTCGTTTGGAGAAATAGGGGTTTTTCGAAATTCTGGTGTGAAATTATCATGGTCATGATCTACAGAGTGTCATAAAAATCAACGAAGACGATTTTCTTAGTGGACACCTTTTCTTTAATCTCAAGTTGGGGGGACACCAACTAAAATTAAAGTTGTTTTCTGTTACTTAGATATTACAAATGAGTCACATTTTTCATTTTTCAATTTTCATGGAGAATGTTCCCCTTTTCAAGGTGATATCAATTATCATCAAGTAGGTAGGTACTGTGATCATATTTCATGTGGTTTATTTCTATAGAGTCAGAAAACTTAACAACTATTTACTTTACGGTCAAGCCTGAATAATAGGGACATAAAAAACTAATTTCTTTAGTTTCTAGCGGCGTCTTGAAACCGTTTTACGTTTTACAGATCTGCTTCTAGAAATCAGTACTCATGAGTGTCTTCGCTCTTCAAATTGAAATACTTAGTTACAAATTATCATTAAGTAACATTTTTGGTTGTTGAGAATAGGTATTTATTTTCACTTGGTTGCATCATAATTATTTATTTGTAATATCTAACAGCAAACAACTACTTCTCCGGCTAAAGCCACGCTGGACATTGAACTACATCTGATATATATTGTGAAAAGACTCTTAACTGAAATAAAATTTTCTCTAGTTTTCATTGAAAATTAATTAATTAAATAAATTAGTTAGGGAGAATGTTATTAAAAAAATATCACTCACAGAAATCGTTCATTCCATTGAAGCAAGGTTCGCTTCTCTCGCATTTAATCCCCAATACATTTTGGTCGACGAAAATCTATTTCGCTTTGCCAAGCTCATCAGGGAGATTGATAGAATTGGAAAGCAGGCTTTTCAGAAGCAATTATACACATCATGGATGGAAATTGATGGAAATATTTCTTCTTTTTTTGACATAGACCTGTCATGGGCATTGCATTTTGATTTTTGTTCGAAATTATGAATAGTATATTCATAATATCTGTTGTGGAATCATCTGCGGCTGATTTATTCTTTTCTGGTACATAGGACACGCGGAGGCGGCGTTTTTTGTAGGTAAATACCTATATGGTGGCTTAAAAAAGATTTTTTATTTCTATTATTTTCCGAAAAACATATCTGCTTTCCCGTTTTCCCTGATTCCGATGGGATTTGTTACCTTCACCGATAATACCTAGTATATTTTGTAACAAGTTCTATAAACGTCCTTTGAGTAACGAGTCTTTTAAGCACGAGTGAAGGGCAGCGGAGCGAGTGTAATAAACGAGGGTCTATAGAGGAGTTTACTAACGCCGAATTTTTTCAACGCACTCATTGAAACAACAAAATTTATGTTTTGAATCTGAACGCATAGCTCAGAATTCTTTATTATGACAAACACACCTGTTTGAAAACAACTAATCCCCTAGCTAATACCGCGACGCGTATTAAATTATATCAAACAGATACTTGTTGTAATCGTACAAACTTCCTTTTGTTCGTTGGTTGTAATCAGGGTACGTTTCATTGAATTTTCTGCACGTTCTTGCTATAATTCCCTCACATTTTCCATGAAGAATAAATAATTTCATCAGAACTTCGTTTGAATAGTTATTTCCCTCCATTTAAATTATTTTTGAGTCACTTTCGTTAAGAAACACACACAACGGTATTATTAATAGTGCACTAATTGTCAAATTTTCATAATATCATGTACCATCATGACATTTAATAGCCACCTTAGATGAATATGAGAAAAATAAATCGATTTTTTTTGAAAATTGCTATTATCTCGTAATTCTGGCTATTTAGGTATAGGAACATGATATATCAATTCGAAGGGAATTTAGTCATCTTTCAGGATATTTCATAATATACAGGATGTTCCATTAAAAAAAACGCACTTTCAACCCTTTTCGTATCTAGCAGTAAGATCATGAATTTTGAACGACCCTGTATAACGCAGAACAAACTTCTCTATACAGAATCAATGTACATGATCTTGATGAACTAAACACAAAATTGCAACTGCCTAAGAATCCAAATACCGCAGAAATAAACATTCAATTCGAGCTATGTTTTGGATAAAAAATATGGAAAATAACGAATATCTCAAAAACCGTTAGAGATAGGTATAGGGGAGTATGAGGCAGAAATAATCAGAAAGGAATGACAAGTTCAAAAATGCGGTAATATATAGGGTGACCCATTTGAAATAACAAAGATGTTGCTACTTTCTGGTATAAGCGGCAACGCTGCAGTGCTGAAAATATTTTAGATCGATAGACCAACAGCAACTACTTGAGAAACCACATTTTCAGAATGATCCTATGTCCCGTTCTCTCCGTAAACGTCTAAGGTACCATCGACAGTGACCCACCCTGTATAATAGTCTGGGAAACAAAGGGCAACGTTATGAACCATTTGCTGCTTTGGATCATCATTGTTTTAACAGAATCGGAAAATTCGGTTATTTGTCTTGGTATCTGTACTCATTTACGTTTTCAAAAATTGAAAAATATGCGAGTGATCTTGTAGTGGCCTTGTTATAAATGATTGTAGACATTGTTTTGTTTGTTTGGAATTGTGTACTTAGTTTTTATTGACATAAATCAAGTCGTAATGCCGTTTGCCGATAATTTCAACATCGTAGTTTTATTTCACGAAGCGATGGAGATAAAGACAACGAATATGTACTAGGTAGGAGTGTTATGTTACATACCTACTTGGTTCGGAACGAATGAGAATAATCTTGATGGTTATAACCTTACTCCCGCGCACGATCCGTAGTTTAATAGCGTTTTTTATGATTTCAATATAGCGGTGGTGGGTGGTCTGGCGGTCTAAGGCGCAGGCCGTTCAGAACTTCAGTATCGGAAGACTTTAGAGAGTCTGTCTCCCCCCCTATTGGCCCTCATAGATTTGCCAAAATAATGACAAACTATGAGGAGCTGACGGAAGTCTTGAAAAGGCTTCCGACGAATAAGGCGCCTGGGCCTGACGGCTTGGACGCTATTCTGCTTATAGGAACCTTCCGCGGAAAGTCCTCGCTCAGCTCATTCACCTAATAAACGCCATCATCAAATGGGGGTATTACCCAGACTGTCTGAAACAGGGTAAGGATGGCCACAAACTAGACAGCTATCGCCCGATCTCGCTCTTGAGTGTGGTCGCCAAAGTGGTCGAGAAGATCCTCTTAAGACGGTTGTTGAGTCTCGACGAGAAACTCAAAATGATCCCCGATGTACAATTCGGCTTCAGAAAAGGTCATAGCACCACGTCGCAAGTCGTGAGAATTGTACACGGGGTGAAAGAGGTGGACTCAACACAGTCATGGTCCTGCTGGACATGAAAAAAGCCTTTGACTCGGTATGGGTTGAGGGTCTTATCGCTAAAATGCTGTTGGCAGGCATGCCCCCATACATGGTAAGACTGGTTAATTCCTACCTTGTTGGGAGAACTTTTATGGTGCGGGTTAATAACACTCGCTCCGCTGAGTTTCCGATCGAGGCGGGTGTCCCGCAGGGCTAAAGTTTGTCGCCACATTTGTACTCCTTAAATACGTACGACTTTCCTCAGTGCGGGAGAGCGGATATGGGCACGGCGATATACGCAGATGATACCGCCATTTTTGCCCATTCGTTCTCAAGCGTCGCTGCCCAATATAGGATCCAAGTTCACTTGGATAGGGAGGTCGTACCCTATTTGGCGGAGAACAAGATTGTGGTTAATCCGGCCAAGGAAGTTGATGATCAATGGCGAGACTGTTGAGAACGTGAACACTGCGAGATACCTGGGGGCAGGTACAGCTGGACAAGCGTCTGAACTTCGGTAGACCTTCGGTTCATGAGGCTAGACAGGATGCAAAACAAGGTACTCCGTGTTATTACAAACAGTAGAAGATACCTTCGATTGGAGACTTTAAGGGAGCTTGCTGGCGTCGACTCAGTTCCGACATATATACGCAACTTGTCATACAAGTTCTATAAATACCACATCGATAAAAGTCCTCTTACCAAGGACATTACCAGGCTCAGGGTGTACGATAATGAGCCCCGCAAACACGGGGGGCTCATATATCAAGCGCTGGATATCTTCCAGGAGCGAAGGGAGGAACCGGTTCCGTAGGGAACCTAGACGAAAGTAAAAACTAAAACGCGAAGTACCTTGACCCGGTTTTTTGCCTCAGCCTTTTCCGGGGTTATCATCGAAACAACCAGCCTCACAAACTAACTGCAAGCATTATCTACATTGAATGCAATACACAACACGCATTAGCTTTGCAGGAGGCGTGTGTCTTACCGAATAGTACCACAATGTTATGAAATGCCCGGCTTTGCGTTACCATCAGCGCGGTCGGGTAATGGCGTCCTCTCGCGGGGGCTCTAGGCTCGACCTGGCAGGGCGTCCTTCTGCTCTCTTCATCGAGAGTAGAAAGGATCGCTACTTCTGCGTCCGTCTATCCATCCTCCCCTGACCCCCCTGGGCTAAGAAGAATGAATGGATGTTAGTGGCATGTCATATGTTGGGAAATGTTTTGTATTGTTAACTTTGGAAATAAACCCCTATTTATTTATTTATTTATTTAGAACTTCAGTATAGCGGTAGTCGGTTCGAGACCGATGTAGGTACGAGGGATTTTTTCTCAAGTCCCCAATATCGGAATCGATAGACGACCACGACCACAGTCCTTGTTGAAAGCAAGTGTATTGTGTGTTGTCTAGATGCCAATCTCGGCTAGTGCTAGCTTGGAGTGCACGCCGGCCACCCGAGGTGGTGCTGTAGGGTTTTCCTGCAGCTGAAAAGTGAATACGCCACCAAAAATCAGTAAGTCGCCCCGGAGCGCCACGGCAAATATTAATAATAGCCGTCCTCTACCCGCACACTGGCCTTTTACCGCGAACCCCTCAATTGGAATATGTGCCAGTGGAGTAATGTGCTCTTCTCAGATGAGTCCAGTTTTGCGCTGAGATCCCCAGATGGACGAGAGAGAGTGTGTGTGTACGAGTCTCGCACAGAACTTGTGTTCATAGATGGAGGTACTTTGACGGCTAGAAGGTACATACATGATATCCTGGAGGAGCATGTGGTGGTATATGCGGGATTTGTAGGTGAATACTTCATTCTAATGCACGATAATGCTCGTCCGCACGTTGCCAGAATTGTTCGAGACTACCTCCAGGACGTTCTTGATTGGCCAGCACGCAGTCCTGACCTCAATCCCATTGAACACGTATGGGATATGCTGGGAAGACGGATCAGACATCGTCGTGGGCAGTTGGTGACACTGCAGCAACTTCGAGATACATTACAGGAAGAGTGGAATCTCATTCCACAAGAGGCAATCCAACATTTGATCGAAGGCATCCATCGTCGACTTGGATGTGTAATAAGAGCTAGGGGAGGAAATACTCGATATTAAATAAAGAATTTCCATGTTATTATATATATTATTATATGCTATTCTTTGCTGATGTCTTGTACCCGAATTATGTTCTGCCACTTAATAGCCAAAAATAAAATGTGTCCTTGTCCAATGACAATGGTTCAACGCAAAATCGATTGGTAACAACACCATATACGATTTCATATAGTTTCAATCCACTACACATATTTTTTTCAAATTATAACCAATTAGGTTGCTGTCCCACTTTTTCTGCCGTTCAGTGTATACAGGGTGATTCAAAAGTACTTTGACAAACTTCAGGAGGTGATTCCTCACAATATTCTAATATGAATTGTCCAAATAAATAAATGTCCGGAAACGCTTCGTTTCCAAGATACAGGATGTTGAAGTTTCATTTTTATTTTCGTTTTTTTCAAATAACTTTTGAAATACTGAACTTAATTAAACGAAACTTGGTAATAGGAGGTTTTTGAGGTGTCGAATTCGAACCTGATGTTCTTATTGCTCTTACTTGAAGGGGGCGCCACCTACACGTCTTTATCTTTTTTAAAGATTCATAACTTTTTTGGGCGTACTTCTAGCACATTTTTCAGTAAAAAAATCGATTTCTCTATCATATCTACGTAAATAAGCTACCCTTGTTACTAGTCGCTATAAGCAACCGTTTTCTAAATATTTGGACTTGAAAACTTCAAGTCGATTATTTGATAATCGATGCATGTTGAAGTTATTACGAATATTTTGCTTTTTTCACAAGAATGCTTTGGAAATAAATTTGACGTTTGTGAGTAGTTTTGGTAATTACATATTTTGTGACAGTTAGACGTTTTGTTGAAGTTTCCGTAAGTAGAAGTAGAAAACACTTATTTTGAAAAAATGGATTATTTAAACAATAATGCTCATTTAGCCGACATGCATTTCGTTTATGGCCTTGCGGATGGCAATGCGCGCGAAGCAAGACGTATTTACCAGGAGCGATTTCCTAATCGAGTACTGCCTTCAGCTCCAACATTTGCTAGTCTCCACCGTCGTTTGGCAGAAACAGGTAGCTTTAAGAGGGCAGCTGATATTATTGGAAGACCACGAGCAGTCCGAACCCCAGAATTGGAAGAAGCTGTTTTGAACGCTCTCGAGGAGAATCCAGAAACAAGCACAAGAGTAATTGCTGAAGCTGTCAATTCTACTCAGTCCACAGTTTGGAGAATTATCCACGATCAACAGTTTTATCCATACCATATTCAAAGGGTACAAGCTCTTTTGCCACGAGACTTTCCCCAGCGCATTGCTATGTGTCAATGGTTTTTGAGAAAATTGGCTGGAAATCCTCAATTTTTAAGATATGTACTCTTCACGGACGAGGCAAACTTCTCCCGAAATGCTATCACAAACTTTCATAACAACCATGTTTGGGCTCTCGAAAATCCGCACGCAGTTAGTGAAAGGCATTATCAGTATCAATTTTCTGTAAATGTATGGGCGGCAATAATTGATAATTACTTGATAGGTCCTTTCTTTCTTCCGCTCCGACTGAATGGCGCAACTTACAGACACTTTTTCGAAAATGAATTGCCGGGACTACTTCAGAATGTACCATTAGAAATTCGTATCCGCATGTGGTTTATGCATGATGGGGCTCCGGCCCATTTTAGCGTTGTAGCCAGGGAATTCCTTAACACAGTCTATCCAAATCGATGGATCGGTAGGGGTGTAGAAGAACCACCAAGGTCCCCAGATCTAAACCCGATAGATTTTTATTTTTGGGGACATTTGAAGTCGCTAGTTTATAAGACTCCAGTAGTGAACGAGGAAGATCTAAGAAACCGAATAGTAGACGCTTGTGAATCAATAAGAAACACACCAATAATTTTTGAGCGGGTACGAGATTCAATGACTAGACGACTGACTGCCTGTATCTTTGCTGAAGGTGGACACTTCCAACAATTTATTTGAATACCATTTAGTTTCGTTTATTTTAGTTTATTCTACATATTTAAAATTTCCTGAAATAAAATGTTGGCATTTCTTGCAAATTTTATTAAAACAAATAAACTATTTCGCTTAAGGAAGAAAACTACTTACTTAAACGTCAAATTCATTTCCAAAGCATTCTTGTGAAAAAAGCAAAATATTCGTAATAACTTCAACATGCATCGATTATCAAATAATCGACTTGAAGTTTTCAAGTCCAAATATTTAGAAAACGGTTGCTTATAGCGACTAGTAACAAAGCTCATTTACGTAGATATGATAGAGGAATCGTTTATTTTACTGAAAAATGTGCTAGAAGTACGCCCAAAAAAGTTATGAATCTTTAAAAAAGATAAAGACGTGTAGGTGGCGCCCCTTACGAGTAAGAGCAATAAGAACATCAGGTTCGAATTCGACACCTCAAAAACCTCCTATTACCAAGTTTCGTTTAATTAAGTTCAGTATTTCAAAAGTTATTTGAAAAAAACGAAAATAAAAATGAAACTTCAACATCCTGTATCTTGGAAACGAAGCGTTTCCGGACATTTATTTATTTGGACAATTCATATTAGAATATTGTGAGGAATCACCTCCTGAAGTTTGTCAAAGTACTTTTGAATCACCCTGTATAACCTCTTGCGCCTTTACCATAGTATATTAAAAATATTTATTAGTTATTAATTAAAGAATGCAGTTACTCATTCACCTATGATCAAATTCTTATTTTTGCCTCACACACCGATGCTAATTCGCGAACGGTCGTGATCAATAAATCAGATAAATAATTGTTCACCTTTCGTTGAGTTACCGGCCATTTCCAGAGATACGGGAGTCGAGTTTTTACGAACAATGGGCAATTTAGACAATAGTTTAATCGTTTAATTTGTGTAGGAAAAGGTATCCGAGACCTTCGTTCGAGAGCTTCGAAAAAAATAAATTATCCACTAAAACATAG
Source organism: Chrysolina haemoptera (assembly GCA_958298965.1). Taxonomy (NCBI): domain Eukaryota; kingdom Metazoa; phylum Arthropoda; class Insecta; order Coleoptera; family Chrysomelidae; genus Chrysolina; species Chrysolina haemoptera. The sequence continues at coordinate 1,563,752 of OY282601.1, read as the reverse complement.
ATAAAGCAGCTAATGGATGGACAAGGTCGAACTCGCGCTGCATGAATTGATGGAACAGTATTTTTATGCGAATTGGTTGAAGAAGTAATTAATTTTAAGTGAAAATTGAGGATTTGAAGGACTCCGTCTGTTCCAAAACAACAAATATAACAAATCGGATCGGTGTATTGTAGCACCACCAAACTTGGTATGCTAGTAGTTGAAACCATGATAACCACGAAAATAAATTGTTTACCGAAATTCCATGGGCGGAACATATTTTTTTTTCGTTTAAAAATAAATTAATAGATTTTTGCTGTAATCTTGGAAAGTATATGATTTATCGGAAAAACAACTCAACAATATGAAAGACAATTCAATTCTCCACAAAAATTATTCCTAGTAATTTTTTATGAAATGCGCTCGTTTTCCCAGAAAACGTGATTGAACGCCGACATCGAATTTCAGGTTTACCCTTACCCGCCGCTGAAAGTTCTTGCGGAGCCGAATATTTGGTTAGCCATAACCCTGCTAAAAATGATCGCAGAAGGAAAAGAAAAAGTTCATATCGTGTTAGAAAAAAAAAAAAGAATACGTTTCATTTCACAAATATCAACGGTTTTCGGGATATTTGAAGTTGAATAAGTGGATGCGTATGTTATACGGATACTCATTAGTGATTATTTTGTTATATAGTGGCTATGTAAGTTTTAAATATCGGGAAATTTTTGTGAACAAAATCACTTGTAAATGCCAACAATTGTCGAAAATTTGAATTTATACTCATTGCAAGGTACGAAATATGTTGGTTATAATGTTATAAATAGTTACGTTCACATTTCTTTCAAAAATAGTAAAGATTTTGATTCGCCCGCACTTATTCAACTTCAAATATCTCGAAAACCGTTGATATTTGTGAAACGAAACGTATTCCTTCTTTGTATAGGAAATATTGGGGATTCAGAAAAAGAAGACGAAATCGATATTAATCCAGTGGCGTGGACGTTGGGGAGGGGCCAATAAGGGTACCTACCTGCCGTACGCCCCTGTTTAGAGTTACAAATAAATAATTTGCCTTGAAATATGAAACTGAATGCTGTTAAGTGACATACCAAAGTTCATTAAGAAAAGTTAAACCGTTATGGAGTTATTCTGGAAAATATATTTTTTTGTGTCACTTTCAACACCCTGGTAACTCGGTTAATACTCATTTTAGGGTATATGTTTATTAGGACTTTCAGCCTTAAAATTAAGTAAGGATTCTACCCTCGGAGTTTGTCCTCTTCTTTCTGGGACACCCTGTATATTCAATAACACTATTTTGAAGTGCAAACCCCAAACCAACCAAAGCTTGAAATCACAATGATTAGTGAGACTTGTGTTGTATGTGGTCCAAAGAGGGTACTGATTATTATTTCAATATTATTATTCCATATCATGGATATTTATCCATGACTTTCGGATCTTCCGTAAATATCGTACAAGGGTTATGTGAAGTGGGATATAACTCACTTTGGGTACTCATATACAAACATGTTAAATTTGCATGAGGAAGTAGAAGTCTTCAGGAACGATATGCACTTTTTCTTTTCCTTCTACTATATGTTTTAGCAAAGTTATGACAAATCTAATCTTCGGCCATGCTGGATGTGGCAGTGGCGGGATAACGCGAGCCTTAAATTTGAAATCGGAATTCAAACAGGTTTTCTGAGAAAACGAGCGCATTTTGTGAGAAATTACTGAGTACATTTTTCTTTGAAATTGTTCCTTGATAAAACTTCTACTTTCCGAAACAACAAATTAAAATAAAAAAAAATAGCCTGGCCATGTGTCGAAACAGGACATCATGGAGACCTTGGTGCTATTTATTTGTTCAATAGTACAAGCTATGTTAATTCAAGGAAAAAAAGCGAAAGAAATTCTGAAAATAGTTGACCTCTTTATCAAAACACGAATAAAAACTACCTTAAGAATTAAAAAAAAAAACTTCTATAGGTAATCTGACAGTTCTTGACAGCTGTGACAATTATTTAAAGCTGAACTAGGTTTTGTCGATATTTGTTGATTCTCCATATAAACGTATGTGGGGTGGGCAAAGTGCCGTGAGAAATAATATTTCTCACAGTATGAGCAAAACATGGTTTTGAAAGTAGGTAAGCTTTGAGAAATACGTTACTTTTCATAGCAGTTGTAGAAAAAGTTATTTTTTCATATAGCAGCATCGTTCGGAATATGTATGACCAAAACATGGTTTTGAAAGTAGGTAAGCTTTGAGAAATACGCTACTTTTCATAGCAGTTGTAGAAAAAGTTATTTTTTCATATAGCAGCATCGTTCGGAATATGTATGAGCAAAACATCGTTTTGAAAGTAGGTAAGCTTTGAGAAATACGCTACTTTTCATAGCAGTTGTAGAAAAAGTTATTTTTTCATATAGCAGCATCGTTCGGAATATGTAGAAATACGCTACTTTTCATAGCAGTTGTAGAAAAAGTTATTTTTTCATATAGCAGCATCGTTCGGAATATGTATGAGCAAAACATCGTTTTGAAAGTAGGTAAGCTTTGAGAAATACGCTACTTTTCATAGCAGTTGTAGAAAAAGTTATTTTTTCATATAGCAGCATCGTTCGGAATATGTAGAAATACGCTACTTTTCATAGCAGTTGTAGAAAAAGTTATTTTTTCATATAGCAGCATCGTTCGGAATATGTATGAGCAAAACATCGTTTTGAAAGTAGGTAAGCTTTGAGAAATACGCTACTTTTCATAGCAGTTGTAGAAAAAGTTATTTTTTCATATAGCAGCATCGTTCGGAATATGTAGAAATACGCTACTTTTCATAGCAGTTATAGAAAAAGTTATTTTTTCATATAGCAGCATCGTTCGGAATATGTATGAGCAAAACATCGTTTTGAAAGTAGGTAAGCTTTGAGAAATACGCTACTTTTCATAGCAGTTGTAGAAAAAGTTATTTTTTCATATAGCAGCATCGTTCGGAATATGTAGAAATACGGTACTTTTCATAGCAGTTGTAGAAAAAGTTATTTTTTCATATAGCAGCATCGTTCGGAATATGTAGAAATACGCTACTTTTCATAGCAGTTGTAGAAAAAGTTATTTTTTCATATAGCAGCATCGTTCGGAATATGTATGAGCAAAACATCGTTTTGAAAGTAGGTAAGCTTTGAGAAATACGCTACTTTTCATAGCAGTTGTAGAAAAAGTTATTTTTTCATATAGCAGCATCGTTCGGAATATGTAGAAATACGCTACTTTTCATAGCAGTTATAGAAAAAGTTATTTTTTCATATAGCAGCATCGTTCGGAATATGTAGAAATACGCTACTTTTCATAGCAGTTGTAGAAAAAGTTATTTTTTCATATAGCAGCATCGTTCGGAATATGTATGAGCAAAACATCGTTTTGAAAGTAGGTAAGCTTTGAGAAATACGCTACTTTTCATAGCAGTTGTAGAAAAAGTTATTTTTTCATATAGCAGCATCGTTCGGAATATGTAGAAATACGCTACTTTTCATAGCAGTTATAGAAAAAGTTATTTTTTCATATAGCAGCATCGTTCGGAATATGTATGAGCAAAACATCGTTTTGAAAGTAGGTAAGCTTTGAGAAATACGCTACTTTTCATAGCAGTTGTAGAAAAAGTTATTTTTTCATATAGCAGCATCGTTCGGAATATGTAGAAATACGGTACTTTTCATAGCAGTTGTAGAAAAAGTTATTTTTTCATATAGCAGCATCGTTCGGAATATGTAGAAATACGCTACTTTTCATAGCAGTTGTAGAAAAAGTTATTTTTTCATATAGCAGCATCGTTCGGAATATGTAGAAATACGCTACTTTTCATAGCAGTTGTAGAAAAAGTTATTTTTTCATATAGCAGCATCGTTCGGAATATGTAGAAATACGCTACTTTTCATAGCAGTTATAGAAAAAGTTATTTTTTCATATAGCAGCATCGTTCGGAATATGTAGAAATACGCTACTTTTCATAGCAGTTATAGAAAAAGTTATTTTTTCATATAGCAGCATCGTTCGGAATATGTAGAAATACGCTACTTTTCATAGCAGTTGTAGAAAAAGTTATTTTTTCATATAGCAGCATCGTTCGGAATATGTAGAAATACGCTACTTTTCATAGCAGTTGTAGAAAAAGTTATTTTTTCATATAGCAGCATCGTTCGGAATATGTAGAAATACGCTACTTTTCATAGCAGTTATAGAAAAAGTTATTTTTTCATATAGCAGCATCGTTCGGAATATGTAGAAATACGCTACTTTTCATAGCAGTTGTAGAAAAAGTTATTTTTTCATATAGCAGCATCGTTCGGAATATGTATGAGCAAAACATCGTTTTGAAAGTAGGTAAGCTTTGAGAAATACGCTACTTTTCATAGCAGTTGTAGAAAAAGTTATTTTTTCATATAGCAGCATCGTTCGGAATATGTAGAAATACGCTACTTTTCATAGCAGTTGTAGAAAAAGTTATTTTTTCATATAGCAGCATCGTTCGGAATATGTATGAGCAAAACATCGTTTTGAAAGTAGGTAAGCTTTGAGAAATACGCTACTTTTCATAGCAGTTGTAGAAAAAGTTATTTTTTCATATAGCAGCATCGTTCGGAATATGTAGAAATACGCTACTTTTCATAGCAGTTGTAGAAAAAGTTATTTTTTCATATAGCAGCATCGTTCGGAATATGTATGAGCAAAACATCGTTTTGAAAGTAGGTAAGCTTTGAGAAATACGCTACTTTTCATAGCAGTTGTAGAAAAAGTTATTTTTTCATATAGCAGCATCGTTCGGAATATGTAGAAATACGCTACTTTTCATAGCAGTTATAGAAAAAGTTATTTTTTCATATAGCAGCATCGTTCGGAATATGTATGAGCAAAACATCGTTTTGAAAGTAGGTAAGCTTTGAGAAATACGCTACTTTTCATAGCAGTTGTAGAAAAAGTTATTTTTTCATATAGCAGCATCGTTCGGAATATGTAGAAATACGGTACTTTTCATAGCAGTTGTAGAAAAAGTTATTTTTTCATATAGCAGCATCGTTCGGAATATGTAGAAATACGCTACTTTTCATAGCAGTTGTAGAAAAAGTTATTTTTTCATATAGCAGCATCGTTCGGAATATGTATGAGCAAAACATCGTTTTGAAAGTAGGTAAGCTTTGAGAAATACGCTACTTTTCATAGCAGTTGTAGAAAAAGTTATTTTTTCATATAGCAGCATCGTTCGGAATATGTAGAAATACGCTACTTTTCATAGCAGTTATAGAAAAAGTTATTTTTTCATATAGCAGCATCGTTCGGAATATGTAGAAATACGCTACTTTTCATAGCAGTTGTAGAAAAAGTTATTTTTTCATATAGCAGCATCGTTCGGAATATGTATGAGCAAAACATCGTTTTGAAAGTAGGTAAGCTTTGAGAAATACGCTACTTTTCATAGCAGTTGTAGAAAAAGTTATTTTTTCATATAGCAGCATCGTTCGGAATATGTAGAAATACGCTACTTTTCATAGCAGTTATAGAAAAAGTTATTTTTTCATATAGCAGCATCGTTCGGAATATGTATGAGCAAAACATCGTTTTGAAAGTAGGTAAGCTTTGAGAAATACGCTACTTTTCATAGCAGTTGTAGAAAAAGTTATTTTTTCATATAGCAGCATCGTTCGGAATATGTAGAAATACGGTACTTTTCATAGCAGTTGTAGAAAAAGTTATTTTTTCATATAGCAGCATCGTTCGGAATATGTAGAAATACGCTACTTTTCATAGCAGTTGTAGAAAAAGTTATTTTTTCATATAGCAGCATCGTTCGGAATATGTAGAAATACGCTACTTTTCATAGCAGTTGTAGAAAAAGTTATTTTTTCATATAGCAGCATCGTTCGGAATATGTAGAAATACGCTACTTTTCATAGCAGTTATAGAAAAAGTTATTTTTTCATATAGCAGCATCGTTCGGAATATGTAGAAATACGCTACTTTTCATAGCAGTTATAGAAAAAGTTATTTTTTCATATAGCAGCATCGTTCGGAATATGTAGAAATACGCTACTTTTCATAGCAGTTGTAGAAAAAGTTATTTTTTCATATAGCAGCATCGTTCGGAATATGTAGAAATACGCTACTTTTCATAGCAGTTGTAGAAAAAGTTATTTTTTCATATAGCAGCATCGTTCGGAATATGTAGAAATACGCTACTTTTCATAGCAGTTATAGAAAAAGTTATTTTTTCATATAGCAGCATCGTTCGGAATATGTAGAAATACGCTACTTTTCATAGCAGTTGTAGAAAAAGTTATTTTTTCATATAGCAGCATCGTTCGGAATATGTATGAGCAAAACATCGTTTTGAAAGTAGGTAAGCTTTGAGAAATACGCTACTTTTCATAGCAGTTGTAGAAAAAGTTATTTTTTCATATAGCAGCATCGTTCGGAATATGTAGAAATACGGTACTTTTCATAGCAGTTGTAGAAAAAGTTATTTTTTCATATAGCAGCATCGTTCGGAATATGTAGAAATACGCTACTTTTCATAGCAGTTGTAGAAAAAGTTATTTTTTCATATAGCAGCATCGTTCGAAATATGTTTCATGTTGGGTCCAATGACCCCCCCAAAATGTTATATACGGGCTTGTGGTCTAGCATATTTTCATTTTGCAAACTGCCGCTAATAAAGTTATTACTTATCAAGTTCGATTTACTTGTCGTGGGTTATTTATAAGTGTTTATTTCCAAATCGTCTCGTTAATGATAGCGGTAGTTTATGATCTTGTTATCATTATTATGTTATCCCAAATGCAAGTTTATCCGAAGAAAGGAAAAATCGACATGATTTTCAAACTCGGAGAATGTCTGCAGAACTGTTTTCTCCCATCACGAATTCACGTTGAAGGATTTCCCAACAGAAATCATCCAGATAAAGCATCATTAATAATAATAATAATATTTATTCATTCCTCGTTTAAAAGTACAAAATAAAAAAAGAAATAACTTATTTTTATATAAGTACAATGACAAGGAAAACGTCAGAAGATTTATACAGTTAAAAAGATAAAATTTTATCAGTTAAAATTCATCTATAGTGTGTAGCAATTTTTTTCCAATAGGGCTTTCTTTAATCTTGCTTTGAAAATGTCTAAATTTGGTGAATTTTTGTCATATCATCTAACTTGTTGAAAAGTTCAGGTCCAAGATAAAGAAAGCTTTTCTGATACAGAGTAGTTCTATGTGTATTTGGCACTGATTGATTTCTGAATCGCGTATTTTAAGGTTTTTGAATGCATCTCTACAAGATTCTCTCCATCCAATACCGTAAATAATTCTTACTGCACTCTTTTGCAGCTGTCCCTGTCCCCCAATTCCGAATTCCATACCGCAAATGGCAATTTATGGTCGCATAATATAAATTAAGTAGTATCTTACTCTTACTGCAGAAATTGGCTCCATAAATCTCAAAGCATAACAGTTCCTTCTTAATTTATTACAAAGTGTGAAGGGTCCACGTGAGTTTGTAATCTAACGTGAGACCTAACATCTTAGCAGTTTCACTAGATTTAACTTGCACTTCCTCATTTTCACAGATACCAAAGTTTTCTGAAATATTACCAATTGTGAACTTTATCAAGGACGTTTTAGATATGTTAAGTGTCAGCTGATTTTTATTTGCCCATATTTGAATTTGTTCATATAAAGTCTCGGTTTTCCCTTTGACTGCTGATATATTCAAGGAAATTTGCGTTATCCGCATACGCTACCACATGAATTGAGGACAAATTGTGGAAATATTCCATCAAGTCATTTGCGTATATCAAAAATAGTAATGGTCCAAGTATCGAACCCTGAGGGACACCCTGCTTAATGGTTACTGACTGACTACTAGTATTTCCAACAATGACTTTTTGGGTTCTGTCTTCTGAATATGATTTCAGTAATTTTAGAGAGATTCCTCTTATTTCGTATCTTTTTAATTTATCAAGTAATAGCTTATAACTAACACAGTCAAAAGCTCTTGAAAAATCTATAAAGAGTGATTTTTTATATTAAGTTCAAAAAGTTTAGATATACTGGGAAGTAAGCTAATTCCTCTATAATTTTCATAGAGATTTCTATCCCCTTTTCGATTGATTGTTGACACTACACTGAAAAAAATGTGGTACGTTATATCAATAAATGCCGTTTTTTACCTCTCCGGTCATTGGCAAAATACATTTTTCATCGTGGCAATGAATAAATATTCACTGACTTTTGTAGGTATTTATTGATACAACGAATACAAGTTTATTGAGATCAAAGATGATCGTTTCCTACATTTATGAACAGTTTTCGTTGCTCCTGCGGAAAAGTTTATTGAGGCGAGGAAAGAGGTACACTGAGATCAATTATGATCTAATTTCAGACCTATAAACATATTTCGTTACGGCTTTGAAAAAGATTATTGAAATGAAGAAAAAAGTACATTGGAACAATGTATATTATTTCATGAAAAAAATGTGGTACATAATATCAATGAATACCGTTTATTACCTTTCCGTTCATTGGCACAATTAACTTTTCATCGTGATAATGATTAAACATTCACTGCTGTACGAAGGTATTTATTGATACAATGAATTCAAGTTCATTGAGATCAAAGATGATCTTTTTTTTACATTTATGAACAGGTTTCGTTGCTGCTATGGAAAAGTTCATTGAGGTAATGAAAGGGGTACACTGAATCCATATGAAATTGTTCATCATATCAATGAACGTAATTAATGGTCCCAGAGATGATTTTATTGTTACAATGAATCCAAGTTTATCGAAATCAATGATAATCTATTTTCAGATCTACACGCAGGTTTTATTGGGGCTATGGAAAGACCATAGAAGGTGTAACGAAGTTACCAAGTCCAAGTTTTGTTAGACAGATAGAAGCCACATTTTCCTCCCATTCTATAACTCCGTAATTAATATGTTCATGAATATAATAACAAGCCTTATGTCGAACCAAGCCATATACTCATAAATTTTGCCGGCATCTGTTCAGCCGAATCCTCGCATAGAAATCTCCGTTGCTGGCAAGTTAGCTTTAGCTGGTAGTACACAGCGCCTTCACTAGAGGGACCACTCCGCACGACTTCGTTATTTGCACAGAGCCGGTTAACTTAAGCAGACAGAAGCGATCGTTGAAGCATCTTCTCAGGTAGCACAGACTACAGAGACATCCGAAGAGCTCCGAAAGGAGCCAGCCGAAATAAAAGATAACTTGGAGATACGCCTTCCAATCAGGATTGCGATGTTCTGATGAATGCATGTTAATTATTTTGCATATCTTTCGGAAACTCACTGTATGCTCAATATCAGTGGAGGCCTTCATTGCATTTACGAATGATATGCAATGATTGAATAAATACCACTTATTCAAATGATAAACAAAATAATTAGTTCAATGTGTGAAAGCATCACGAGAATAAACTGAAACATAGATTTAATGTATATCAATTATTGAATCAAGGAATAACCGATAATTAATAATCACCGTTCATTGGATTGATGAAAAATATCCATCGTCGAACTAATCTGAATCATTATATCAATCGTACAGCATTCATTCGAAGAATGGACAATAATAACTAATTTGATGAATACAGTTTCATCAGTTGAACGAATACAATTTATTGCTTGGGTGAATACTCTTCATTCGTTTGATGAATGGAAATCATTACCCCAACGAACCTTGCATTATAGTAACCGATTATCAATAAACACCATTCATTGAATTGATGAAAAATATCCATCGTCGAAATAATCTAAATCATTATATCAATCATACAACATTTATTCGAAGAACGAACAATAATAATTAATCTGATGAATACAGTTTCATCAGTTGAACGAATGAAAGTCATTGCTTGGGTGATCACTCTTTATTCGTTTGATGAATGGAATTCATTACCATAACGAACCTATTTAATGTACTTGATCATGATATCAATGAAAGCATTCATTGATATTATTAAGATCCGTATTCATAGTATGGATAACCAGTGGTACATTGACATAACGATTGCATTCATTGAACCAATATCGATAAAAATATTCATTGAGTCATTGAACTTTTTCATTGTATTCAGGCACCAATTTTTTTCTGTGTATGTAGAAGAGCTGGAAGTGTTCAATATGAAAAACCCACTGAACTGACAGAAAACGGTCAAATAGTTCAACCACTGACTTGTGTGTTCCAAAATAATATTTATCATAAACTGTTAGAGAGTTATCTTCTGTAACAATCTGTTATTTATTATCTAAACTTTCAGGGCGGTTAATCGACGTTTTTTATAATTGAAAATGTAACGTTACATGTGGGTGGGTGCAGAGCAAACACCTACTATATTTATCATTGCTATCACATTCTTTGAACTTACTGTTCCGACAATTACAAGGTTTTAAGTTCAGATCCCCAGGCGTCTAGCACGTTGATTGACCAGTAAAAATAATGTGATATGGATTTGATCAAACAGGGTCATTATATACTCATTATACATATTAGTATCTACCGAGGGGGAAACTACTCTTTCATTAGGTGTACATCATAACATTTTGATTAAATTCATTATTCGAAATGTCAAAACTCGCCAGAAATTATTTTTGCGCAAAAAAAAACATTTGAAAACTGATTCAGAGCTGACCAACTTGAGAACGGTTAGAGATGACCAATTCTGCGAACTCCAATCGATTCAGAATGGCCGAATTAGTATATACTGAGGATTTGAACGAAAAAAATCTACGGACAAAAAAGTCGAGTAAGTCATGATAGATAATTTTTTGAATTTCTTTATTTTTCACTTTTCGAATTTCAAATTTTTGTCCCCGAACGTATTTTGACGTGCTGATTCCGAATCTTCGAACGAAAATATCGAAAACTCATCAGAAATATTTTTGGCGCCAAAAAAACGATTTGAAAACTGATTCAGAGCTCACCAACTCGAGAACGTTTAAAGATAGACGAATTCTGCTAACGCCAATCGATTCAGAATTGCTGAGTTGTATATATTGGGAATTTGAGCGAAAACAATCGACGGACAAAAAAGGCAAGTATATCATGATAAATAATTTTTTGAACTTTTTAAATTTTAATTTTTCAAATTTCAAATTTTCATTCCCGAACGTATTTCGACGTGCTGATTCCGAATCATTGAACGAAAATGTCGAAAACTCATCAGAAATATTTTTCGCGCCAAAAAAACCATTTGAAAACTAATTCAGAGTTGACCAACTCGAGAACGGTTAGAGATAGACGAAATCTGCGAATGCCAGTCGATTCAAAATGGCCGAATTAGTATGTATTGTGAATTTCGAGTCAATCGAAAGTAATTAAAAATTACTCGAAAAAGTTGCAAGGGGCCAAAAAAACCATTTGAAAACTGATTCAGAGCTGACCAACTCGAGAACGGTTAGAGATAGACAAATTCTGCGAACGCTGATCGATTCAAAATGGCTGAATTAGTATTATTGGGGATGTATTTGGGAATTATTTCATGACAATGTACTGAAATGAACCTTTCTCCTGTTCTCCTTATGTAACCATCCAATCTCCTTCAATTTATTTGATACTCGTTGTCGCCTTCTTACACCAAAAATCATACGTGGGCATGAGCTTCGAACTTTCTGGATCTTATTTTTATACATAAGATTCAAATTATGTCCATACAACGTATCCGCGTAATTGAATGGTAATTATCTTTCATTGCCCCCTAAAAGTTTTTCATTATTTTTCATTAGAGATAATTACTGCAAACAAATTTTTAAAATTTTTATACTACTTCTTTTCAGTTTTGGTCTTTCACCGACCTGGTGTAATGACTGTAATGGAATTCAGTGAATGTTCAGATAATTAAACGGATGTATTTTATCTATTATGGTAGATACGGATAATTTCAAAGAAGCGATTGTTTTGCAAATTGCTTTGAATCATTATTGACCAAATTATTCTTTAGTTATTCTTTATCACAAAAACATTTCATTTTTAAACATACCTAATACTTTTTAGCTCACATAGTTTCGTATATATGTATACAAGATTTTTTCTTTACCCCGTTCAATTTTTGCAAAATGAGAACACTTTTCTATTCCCACTATCCTCACACCTCCAAGTCGCCTTGAGAATGAGATTGAAGAGTAACTGACGAATCACCTACGCTACAGTATAACATAAACTCAATTGAAGTAACACAAGCTAACACACTTTCAGATATAGATCTGGAGATGTTTACAGTCCTTGAAAAAATAACGTATTGAGTTTTCATATGAAGTATGTGGAAATAAATAACAAATGATGCTTTTCCTTACGAAGGCGTAGAAGGGCCAACAACAAAATATTTTTCGAAACATTTGGAATTGTCACTTTGAACTGACAATTGCCACTTTGAAATGGCAATTGTCACTTTGAACTGGAAATTGCCACTTTGAACTGGCAATTGTCACTTTTGAACTGCAAATTGTTACTCAAAAAAGATATTTATTGCCAACTGCATGCATAAATATTGTTTTTTTTGCAATTAACAATTGTCAGTTCAAAGTGACAATTGACAGTTCAAAGTGACAATTTTCAGTTCGAAGTGGCAATTGCCAGTTCAAAGTGGCAATTGCCAGTTCAAAGTGGTAATTGCCAGTTCAAAGTGGCAATTGCCAGTTTAAAGTGGCAATTGTCAGTTCAAATTGGTAATTGCCAGTTCAAAGTGGCAATTGCCAGTTCAAAGTGACAATTGCCAGTTCAAAGTGGCAATTTCCAGTTCAAAGTGACAATTGCCATTTCAAAGTGGCAATTGTCAGTTCAAAGTGAGAATTGCCAGTTCAAAGTGACAATTGCCAGTTCAAAGTGACAATTGCCAGTTCAAAGAGACAATTGCCAGTTCAAAGTGACAATTGTCAGTTCCAAGTGACAATTGCCAGTTCCAAGTGACAATTGCCAGTTCAAAGTGGCAATTTCTAGTTCAAAGTGACAATTGCCATTTCAAAGTGGCAATTGCCAGTTCAAAGTGGTAATTGCCAGTTCAAAGTGGCAATTGCCAGTTTAAAGTGGCAATTGCCAGTTCAAATTGGTAATTGCCAGTTCAAAGTGGCAATTGCCAGTTCAAAGTGACAATTGCCAGTTCAAATTGGTAATTGCCAGTTCAAAGTGAGAATTGCCAGTTCAAAGTGACAATTGCCAGTTCAAAGTGACAATTGTCAGTTCAAAGTGACAATTGCCAGTTCAAAGTGACAATTGCCAGTTCAAAGTGACAATTGTCAGTTCCAAGTGACAATTGCCAGTTCCAAGTGACAATTGCCAGCTCAAAGTGGCAATTTCCAGTTCAAAGTGACAATTGCCATTTCAAAGTGGCAATTGCCAGTTCAAAGTGGTAATTGCCATTTCAAAGTGGCAATTGCCAGTTCAAAGTGGTAATTGCCAGTTCAAAGTGGCAATTGCCAGTTTAAAGTGGCAATTGTCAGTTCAAATTGGTAATTGTCAGTTCCAAGTGACAATTGCCAGTTCCAAGTGACAATTGCCAGTTCCAAGTGACAATTGCCAGTTCAAAGTGGCAATTTCCAGTTCAAAGTGACAATTGCCATTTCAAAGTGGCAATTGCCAGTTCAAAGTGGTAATTGCCAGTTCAAAGTGGCAATTGCCAGTTTAAAGTGGCAATTGTCAGTTCAAATTGGTAATTGCCAGTTCAAAGTGGCAATTGCCAGTTCAAAGTGGCAATTGCCAGTTCAAAGTGGCAATTGCCAGTTCAAAGTGGTAATTGCCAGTTCAAAGTGGCAATTGCCAGTTTAAAGTGGCAATTGTCAGTTCAAATTGGTAATTGCCAGTTCAAAGTGGCAATTGCCAGTTCAAAGTGACAATTGCCAGTTCAAAGTGGCAATTTCCAGTTCAAAGTGACAATTGCCATTTCAAAGTGGCAATTGTCAGTTCAAAGTGAGAATTGCCAGTTCAAAGTGACAATTGCCAGTTCAAAGTGACAATTGCCAGTTCAAAGTGACAATTGCCAGTTCAAAGTGACAATTGTCAGTTCCAAGTGACAATTGCCAGTTCCAAGTGACAATTGCCAGTTCAAAGTGGCAATTTCCAGTTCAAAGTGACAATTGCCATTTCAAAGTGGCAATTATCAGTTCTAAGTGGTAATTGCCAGTTCAAAGTGGCAATTGCCAGTTCCAAGTGACAATTGCCAGTTCAAAGTGGCAATTGCCAATTAAGAGTGGCAATTGTCAGTTCAAAGTGGCAATTGCCAGTTCAAAGTGACAATTGCCAATTGAAAGTGGCAATTGTCAGTTCAAAGTGACAATTGCCAGTTCAAACTGACAATTGTCCGTTCCAAGTGGCAATTGCCAGTTCAAAGTGACAATTGTCAGTTCAAAGTGGAAAAATATTTTGGTGTTGGCCCGTCTACGCCTTCGTATTTCCTAATCCTTGGCATACCTTCGGAAATATTCAGGGACGGGTTTGGCCCTTTTACGAATTTTGTGAATTTATGTCGACAAGGCAACTATAACGAATATAGACCTGGAGATGATGTCTTTTGGAGAATAGCATTGTCCGTAGATCCTCATGATAATAATACACGAATCATAGAGTCGTCTTAGGTTCTTGATTATTTTTTTTCCTAAAAGGATGTTCCAGTCAGGCCCTGTCTCCGAAGCCCCTATACATCCGGAGGGCGCGCTGGATCGTTTACCCAGATAACCACTCCCCACGTCCGTGGGGTAAGTGATTACTGGGTCCGAGAGTCATGTGCCCTGAGCATACGCAGTGAACCAAGGATGACGGACTTCTGCATTCGTCCGGCTAAGATTTCTGCCATATTACCGGTATGATTTTCAAGTTCGAGAGCAGTGTGTCCATCATACCACCAAGGATCCCTATAATAAGAACCACCATTTTAATAGAATCGTTTGGGTAGAGCCTGCTGAGTTCAAAAAGTAAGTCTTGATATTTAGCCCGTTTCTCCTCCTCTCTGTTCGTTTCGCCAGAAGCCGAAAACTCCATGACGAAAATCGTCTTATGGTCGAGGAAGACTACATCAGGCTTATTGGCTTGTATTTGCCTGAGGGTAGGGAATGATTAGTTCCAATATATTCGGCACTTATAATTCTACACAACGGACTCAATATCCCCCGGAGCATAAGGCAACACCGGTGTCTCGTCTATATCGTACGAGTGTCATAGATGGTAGTACAACACTCGTAGAGCCGCGTTATGCCTGTGGATATAGGCTGAGACCGCATATGCTGGACATGCTGACAGCAAATGCATAAGTGTCTCAGGCGCCCCACGACACGCTCTGCTTCTAGTGTCGGGGATCTCTATACCCATCACGCGGCTACGGTACGGTAGACCAGGGAGTTGAAGACATCATCCTGGCAAGCCATTATGAATCCCTCGGTCTCCGACTTTAGCTCACTTGACCTGAGGAAAGCAAAGGTCAGGTTTTTGGATAAGCCAAATATATCCTATTAAGATGCATCATCTTACGAGTTTTCACATCGAGTTGTCGCAGCTCCTCTTGAGTCCATTTCACCACTCCAAAGGAGTAGAGTAAGATCGGAACGGCAAGCATATTAATTGCAGCAACTTTGTTCTTCCCCGACAGTTCTGACGACCAGATCTGTCGGAGTGTTTGCTGATACTTGCCGCGGAGAGAGTTTTTAACTGTGTTCACCTCTTGGGAGCGGCGTTGCTCCACTCCCAAGTAGGTATACGTCTCTCCGGCATCAAGATGATGTAGGATGCTTTCGTCTACGAGCTGGACATCCTCTCCGTATCCCTCGCATCGTCCTCTTTTGAGATGAACCGTGGCATATTTGTCAATCACGAACTCCAATCCGATAGCACGCGTGTACTCTTGCACCACCCTTAAGGACTGATGTAGGTCCCTTTCTCCAGAGGCATACAGTTTAAGGTCATCCATATAAAATAAATGAGTGACCTTATGCCTCCGGTTGTGCCGCAGTTGTATCCACGGGTTATCCTGAGTGCAACGGACAATGGCAACAGTGAGATGCAGAAGAGAAGAGGGCTGAGGGAGTCTCCCTGAAATACGCCCCTTCTGAAGATTACCTGTTCTGTTTGGACTCTGACTTGACCAGATCTTATGGTGAAGCGAGTCCTCCAGAGTGGCATCAGTTGTTCAATGCATCTCACTATTTGATCGAGCACCGCAAGGCATCTGAGCAAATGCATGATTAGCTCATGCGATGTTGTATCAAATGCCTTGCGGTAATCGATCCAGGCCATCGAAAGGTTCCGCTTCTACTGTCGATGAGCAGGTTCTCCTTGCAGCCAGCGACCCCCCTCTTTGACCCTCTTTGCTCATATATCCGTTCATACACCGGATCAACTGCGAAGAGTATTCGCACGTATAAAATGCTCGTAAACATCTTATAGCACGAATTCAAGCATGTTATCGGCCTGCAATTCTTTTGGATCAGACAAATCTCCGTTTTTGGGGATAAGCACGGTTGGCCCCTCGACGAACCAATCCGGAATCTGCTGCTCTCCATCTAGCCAAGAGTTAAAAAAAGTTATTATTATTATTATTATTCGGGTATGCTGTTAATCAGACTGCCATGTGTTTCGTGATGAAATAATAAAACTAAAATACTCGAAAAACCATTGGCAGTCCTTTAGGGTGAGTCCGAATCCAAATGGCTGGTATGGTCACATGAACTTGTATTTGTAAAAGGGAACTCTCTGCCCACCCTAACGGTATGCCAATGGTTTTTCGACTATTTTAGTTCTATTATTTCATTGCAAAACACATGGCAGCCTGATAGGAAATATTACCTAACCTAGCTTGCGAGTCGAAAATGCGTGAATTCGTTTTTCGCTCGCGATTAACACACAAACCGGAAGGTTGTCCAGTCACTTTCATTTTGAATGGAATCGGACCATAATCACAAATATCGTCCGCCATCTTGGAGTCGCCATTTTGTTGGTTTTTCTGGACGCCTGCCAAGTTAATTGGACGACTAGAACTGGGTTAAAATTCACTTGCAAGCTTGAGTTGAAACAACTACTTGTAGGTATTGATTGATTTCAAGTGCGTATGACAGTAATTCACATATTGTCTAATATCAAAATGCATACTTAGCTTCTTTTGAAATATTCAAATGACTTGGAAGTTAAACATGTAAAAAACAGAAAATATCTATACTTAATTTCTCAAGACCTATAACAGCTAAGTATGAGGATTCTCAATACAAATCCCACATCTGATATGGTACTTATTTACAGCGTGAATCATTTCAAAGAAACTGACTTTGAGTCGTTTGAAAAAAAATGTACCTAATTACCATGAACACCTTGCATGAACATGTGTCACTATTATATGAATTGGAACGCTTCTAGTTCAAAACTTTAATGTTGTAAAAAACTTTTATGCTTCTAAATTATTTTAAAATATGTGCCCTGATTTTGATCATGACCTCGCCGAAGGGAAATTCTTTGTTCACCCAGAATTCGAAATTTGCCACATTAATTGACCCCCTGTATGTTTTATGACGAATTCAATATAATCCTTGTCAAGTTCGGTGTCAAGAGATAGTTACCTCAATACAACTGTTGGTTGTCTTGTCTGACGAACAGGAAAAAATTATCATTATGTGGTTGATAAAATAAACCGAGATAATCAAATATCTATCGGGAAAGTTATCTCTGTCTGATATACAAAGCCTATCTAATATCTCTCGATCTCAATCCTCGTGATGTTGCATGTCGATTAATTCACTTAATCACACTCGAGGAAATCCAAAAAGAGGATGAAT
Organism: Chrysolina haemoptera; assembly: GCA_958298965.1. NCBI lineage: Eukaryota > Metazoa > Arthropoda > Insecta > Coleoptera > Chrysomelidae > Chrysolina > Chrysolina haemoptera. The sequence goes on along the minus strand of OY282601.1, from coordinate 1,545,955 downwards.
AACTGATCCTGAGAGAGACACTTGAATTAGCAGAGTTTTACAGGATTCCATGTAGTTCTTGTCCAGTTTATATACGGCAAACATTGGTACTCGCAAGCGAAGTTGTCAGTTGGGACATATTTAAACTGTGGTTGGGACATATTTAAACTGTGGTTGGGACAAACCAAGAAGTCTGCAGTTGCCGAACATAAGATGTCCGAAAAATCGATACACTTTCAATCTAGTGAGTGAATTGAAGTTTCAAGCTGAGAGTGGACATTACGAAAATTACCAACACGATGATAATGAGGACTTCATTTCCGTACACATTCCTCTGTATCCATTTTTATAGTATGGACATTTTCCTCCCTGTGGATGATTTTGTTGTCCACAGCAACCAACCCACAATTACAGGAGACAAACTGAAAGATTCACTGGACCAGCAATGTTCGCGAACGCATTTGCAAGCATTTTCTTTGATGTCGGAGAGAAAACCGACAAGTGATGGGAACGCCGCAAATGTGCTAGCCCACTCATGCAGAAAGTGCCCACCAAAACAGCATCGTAAGTGGCGTGCTAGGATCTTCAGTTTCAGTTGATTTGAAGAAGACTTCTGCAGTTGTAGTCGAAACGTTTCGATATTTCAACCAAAGAGGACCACGGCAAAACCCAAAAACAAACCATAACAATTCATAAATGAATGATGCTCATTCAGACAACCGTAGATCCGGACTGCGGACTACCAGAACCATAACCTAACATTTTTATTTTGACTATCAAAGGACCAGACAGCAGCTTTATGGAAAAATTGTCACCGGTTTATTTTTCTGAATTGATTGAATGTTGTAGAATATAACTTCCTGGACAGAAGTGTTCACGGGCCCAACTCAATCTTATGGCTAGTTTTCGAGATACAGCTAGGGTGTCCTAGTTGGAAAGTGGCTATTTTTTCAAAGTAATATTGCTCATATCATAAGAAAACATCTTAGATGAAAATGTTTTGCGCAACAAATATTGCCTGCCCATAAGGCAACCATTTTAGACTGGTTTTCGATAAAAATATTGTTTAGGTGAGTCAAGCATTATTCAAAATGAAATTCTTAATCAACCCTATACAAAAATGATGTGACTAAACCAAATAACACACTAAAATTCTCAGCAATTCACTCACTCAGAAGAACAGATGGTAGCTACACAGAAGATGAAGAGCAACGAGCTCTCCTCTTACTGGACACGCACTTTCCAGTCAGCATATCATTTGAATCCGACAGATCACTGGAAGAACCAGGCAGAGCCAAACGAGAAGACTGGGAAGTAGCAAAAGCCATATGCACTCCCCAAAGAGTGAAATGGGCAATTGACTCCTTCCAACCCTTCAAGTCACCAGGAATTGACGGTATATTTCCAGCCCTTTTACAAAAAGGACAAACGGAACTACTGCCGTTCATTATTAAAGCAGCCAGATTCAGTCTGGCGCTCGGATACATACCGAGCAGGGTAACCTTCATTCCCAAAGTGGGAAAGAAGGACCCTACCCTCCCGAAGTCATTCAGACCAATCTTTCTCTCATCCTTCTTACTGAAGACACTGGAGAAGTCGGTAAATGATTATATCAGAACCGAGATACTGGAGAGGGTGCCACTGCACTTCGGGCAGCATGCATACAGGGCGGGCAGATCAACGGAAACCGCTCTGTACATGCTTACCGAAAGCATCCAGAGATTACTTGAGCACAAAGAAATGGCCAGCCATATGCGCCTTCTTAGACATAGAGGGGGCATTCGATAACACCTCTCATGAAGCAATAAATAAGGGTGGACAGAACCACATCCAAATGAATGTGCCAAATGCTGGCTACAAGAACTGCTGATACGAAAGTGGGCGAGAGCAGCTTTCGGATCAGCACAAACAGGGGGTGCCCACAAGGAGGGGTACTATCACCTCTGCTGTGGAGTCTCGTAGTATTCGAACTACTCGGAACACTGACCGGGAACGGACTCACTTGCCTTGGATATGCGAACGACATAGTCATTATGGCCAAATCAAATTCGAAGGAACCCCCTTTGCGATCTCATAGAAAGAGAGCTAGAGACAACCAGAAGGTGGTGCCTCTCGGTGGGGTTGAGAATTAACTCATCAAAAACCACAGTAGTACCATTCACCAGAAGAACAAAGTTTCAGAATGAACCTGAGGACTGTTTGCCTCGACGGAGCAGACTTAGAATGGCAGCAAGAGGTGAAGTATCTAGGGCTTACCCTAGACTCAAAACTACTCTGGAAGAGACACGTAGATAAGATCGCTAATAAGGCAATGATGGTGTGCAGGAACATTGCAGGCAAAACATGTGGTTGTAACCCATCAGTCCTGCGATTGATGTACACCATGATAGTGAGACCTATGATCACCTACGGGGCAGTAGTGTGGGACGGCTGAACCGAGCTCGCCACAACAAAGAAGATCTTGGAGAAAGTGCAAAGACTTGCATGTCTTTGTATAACAGGAGCAATGAGGTCGACTCCAACAGCAGCAATAGAGATCATTCTGGACCTCACTCCTCTCCATATCATGGTGAGGAGAACTGCTTGGGAAGCAAACCTCAGGTTGGCTAAAGTCGGACTCGAAGGGACAGCACACGGTGTAAAGGGCTCAACCTCCACCGACTGTGCACACCTTGCCGATCTCCCAACTGACGAAATTACCAGGAAATTTAGTTTTGAGCAATTTCTTCTAACGGAACTAAACACCAAGCGAGAATGGAACATAGAATCCATTCCACTAACATCAGCTCGAAGATGGTTTGGGAATGCCTAGACACACTTAATGATCTAGGCAGGAACAACAAGGTGACCCTCCTCTGGGTGCCGGGGCACGTCGGAGTGGAGGACAATGAACAAGCAGATACCCTGGCACGGAAAGGCGCAGCAACGCCACTGATCGGGCCAGAACCATTCTGCGGACTTGGAAAATCTTATTTCCGAGAAGAACTCAATAAAGCTGTAGAAGCAATGAGAGCAACATACTGGTTAAGACTTCCATTGCTGAGGCAGGCCAAAGACCTCGGCAATTTCAACCGAGCAAGATCGAAGACACTGATTAACCTCAGCAAAACTAATCTAAAGACAATCACGGGATTTCTAACGGTGCATTGCAGACTTAAAGAACACCTGAGGAAGCCAGGCTTAGAGGAGGACAGCACCTGCAGATTCTGTGGGGAACATTCAGAAACACTCTACCATATATTGATGGAGTGTTACGCTGTACATCGTAAAAGATTGAATATACTGGAATCACACCAGCTGACTGTGGGAGAAATACCACAAGTAGACCCCTTCAAAATCCTAAGCTTGAAGGCCTAAGCTTGAAGGGCTGCTGTAACGAGAACACCTTGTGATAGCAGAAGAAGATGGGGCACAATAGATCTAATCAGGTCGCAGCGCATCAGTCACCATCCATACTTAACAATACCAATACCAAAATTCTCATCGTTTTGATATGTCAAAATTGGCAAATTCAACATTTTGTACAAGGTGAGAGTTTTTTTGATGATATTTTGTATATTTTCATTTCATATTTCAAGCTTTAGGGATACTTGATAACGATCCCTTCAACATACTTGTTGTCCAAAATTGATATGCAGAACCAAAATTTGTGGAAAGTTTATATTGTGTTGGAAAATTCGTCGAAATTTTGTGAACCGCTGTCCGCCGAACGTCAGCTGACCGGATGGAAGAAACTGTAATTTCGAACAGCGGTTTCGAAGATTTTCCGAATTTTCCGAAAAAAATTTAAATTACCTCAATTTTTTTTCGAATTTTTCACACCTGCCATGCCATTCGTTATAAAGTGGCATTATATACTCTTTTATGGAAATGCAAGAGGTTAGATTACACCCTGTATTTTTCAACCCGGATGAATGCGTCGTTTCCAGTGATTTGAACAGGAAATGTTTTGGCAGACCGCTTGACGCTCTTGGCTGACCGCATTTATAAAGCTCATTCTAGAATGATGTAATATTCATAAAGAATATCGCGGATACAAAGAATTATTAGTCAGTCTGCACAGCATCTTACTATGCTTTACTATTCGCTATTTATAGCATTTACAACATCCATTTCTCGATTATTGCTGAACAAAATGCAACTTGCAGAATGATCAGATCGCGTAAACTATTTTTTCGCTTTGAATCGGTAGTGCGAAATTCCTCTGTAATGATATGAAAGTTAATGAATTCGAATGCTTAATCGAAAATAAGTGTCTGTGAAGCTACTCAGAAAATTATTTCTGATATGATTTCTTTGATATGCTGATAGTTTTTGTGCGGTAGTAGCCAATGCACTGATATGCTTAATTCATAAACGTACCGGTCTGAAAACAACAGTGAAAGATAACAGACCATATCTCCGGAAATATCCGATCGACCAGTGGCGTATAGTTTATCCAATCTCACTGTAATACCGGATTAACACTTCAATGACTTCGTCTCTTTGAACGTACTTGCCGACCATAGGCGGAGATATTTTCTCTTACTTGGGTATAACTTTGCGTATTGCTGGCTGTATAGAAATTTTCTTATAATGAATAGAATTAAAGGATTGCGCGTGTATGGGTACGGGACGTTGCTCGTAACTTATTGACAAGTTATCTGACACACCGAAAACAAGTCGTTCAAAAACATTGTTAATTTATTTGCTGGTACGGCTATCTTATATACACATCAAAGTCGTGGCAAGACTCAATCATCATAATCCTCCGAATCACCCATGTTTATGATTACTGGTCTGTCCAAAGATCTTTATATTCCTGTCCTAAGATTCTCCTAACATTTTCTACTACTTCTCCGCTTAGATTTGGACATTGATTGGATTTTCTCAATTTTTGTTTATAAATGCCCAAACCAATTCAATGGGGTTGAAAACACAATAATACGGAGGAAACCTCAGAAGCGTATGACCAGAATGTTTACAAAGTTCGTCAATAATATATTCTTTTTCAGAATTCTCATTTTTAATTATACGTAGTAATACCTCCTTCGTGGAATATTCAATTTTTTAAAAGCCATAAATTCCAAAATGTCTCCTTTTTTTGTTGCTTTCGTCGGTATTTTTATCTTTTGACGCGAGTGGTATGACTCATTATCCATTACAATAACAGAATTTGGTGGTATATTTGGTAATAATTGTTCACTGAACCATTTTTTCGAATAAAGTTGCAGTCATATCCTCATGATAATCTGCTGAACATTTTTTTATTTGTTTTGCTGACAACAGCGACGCGTTCGGTACAAAACCATCTTCACTACCCGCGTGTACAATAATTATACGTTTTCCCCTGGAACATGGTGCTTGGAGACAACAGTTTTGGGAGTTATCTACCCAACCATACCGAATCACATCATGACTATCGAACCAAGTCTCGTCAAGATATACTATATGTCTCTTCGATTCCCGATGTTCTTTTATTTGTCGCAAGTAATCTTGCCTTTGCAGATCGAGCCGGGGTGATTCCATTATTGCCATTCGCTGATTTAGTTTTTTGTGTTTGAAACCACAGTCTAAAAGAATTTGGCGTAGTGTTTCCTGCGACTTATATGTATACTTGGAATAATCAGATAATTTGTTTTTGATTGATTTCAAGGTAGGTACTTCGTTTCGTTTATAGAAATCATAAACTTGCCTTCGAAGAAAATCTTTTGTGGCCTCATCAACTTTGTTTAATATCTGATCTTCTTGTTTTCTTTTACGATAACGATCTACAACATCCCCTTGTTTAACCACTTTGTAAATAGTTGAATGCTCCAAACTGGTGAGATGAGATATCCTTCCGAAAATTTCATTGTCACATTTGTCGTTCATTTCCTTTTTAAGATTTTTATATATATTTAGAACAAGTCTTTGGGTCTGAACATGAAGATCTTTGTTTTTGAATTCCCATTGTTCATCCGGTTGTGAATCTTGTTCCTCACGTTCTTCGAATTGTTCATCAGGTTGTGAGTCTTGTTCCTCACGTTCTTCGAATGGTCGCCAAAATGCCATGTTGCAACACTAAATACGCAAACGTTTATACTAAAACTTTAATGTTGATTTTCACACGTTTAGTTTAAAAAACCACGGCATATGTTTTTCAAATACAATGGATTCTTCAAGCAAAAGTATACTGAGGTATACTATTACAATGTCTTTCTTTTATAAAGCAGCCAAAATGTTAATTAATTTGGGAACAGTTTTATACCTGATGTTTTCGGATAACAAATAGTGTTTGTCAATAATTAATTACATTTACCTATTTATTACCTATTTATTATCTATTTATTACCTATTTATTACCTATTTATTACCTATTTATTACTAACTAATTGTTAAGGAATAACATTCTATATCAATGTTTGACGTAAACCTAATATTTTCATAAAATATTTACCATTATGTTTTCAAACACAAATTATACCCCAAGATACGCCACTGAAGGGTGGCTGGTCAGAATTTTAAATCCCTTAACAATGGCTTAATCCGACAACTAGATATTGTACGGGGTTGAACTACCTAGCGAATGAAGAAAACAGTTGCTTGCATGTTTTCCTAAACGTTCTACATCAAAATTTGCACGAGCCTCCTTGTATGGATTTTGCATACTAAATGAGGTTTTATTATTGAGCTGAAGAAAGTCATACTGAGTTTGGATAAACTATACCGATAAAATATATCAAAAATATGGGAAGGCTTATTACGAGAAATAATAATTAGCTTTCAGCGTAATATTGACTGAATCTGAATAACTTTACTGAAGACTGTGGAATTGACCATATTCACCGTCGCCATATTGTCATGTGACAATACCAACTATCCATTGTTACCAACGGTAAAAATATGAAGTATCTGTTACAAAAGCGCGAAAATCAAGGAAGTTTTATTTGGTGCATATTTCATATGCGTATTTTGTGAGTTTCAGAAAAATTTAACTGAAGAGAAAATCTCGGATGAATTGGTTGACATTACTATGGATATCAGCTTTCTCACCTAAGTTTTAATAATGACAACATTGGCAATATACAGGGTGTAACCTAAGTACGTTAAAATATTCAAGTGTCGTATTCCTGAGACAATTTTAAGAAAAAAAGTCAATATATACTTGTGTCCGGAAATGCTTCGTTTCGGACATACAGGGCGTTGAAATTGAATTTTTTTGTACGCTTTTTAAAAAACTTTTGCAATAATTAGGTTATTTGTACGAAATTTGGTACCCGGGGTTTTTTTGATGTGGGAAATCATAATTTCGTATTATTTTTCATGTAACATCTAGACGGCGCTGCGTACGCTGTCATTATTTATTTCAAATTGCCCTAACATTTTTGACAGTAAACTTTTGGTACTTTTCATGAAAAAACCCCATTCCCACACCTTTTCCAAGTGAAAAATGTCAACAACGCTGGACGTTATCTTTTTCGAGATATTTACAATTTTCTATTTCAATGCATGTAACTTAGCTCCTAGGGCGCTAAGTGAAGTTGCTTAGAAAAATTTCAACAATCTGTATCTCGAAAACGAATCATTTTCCGATAAACATTTTATAGGAAAAAAGTTGTTTATTTTGACGAGATCTACCACATACTTAGTTTTTGGAATGTTCTCAGCAACTTCACTTAGCGCCCTAGGAGCTAAGTAACATGCATCAATATAGAAAATTACAAATATCTCGAAAACGGTCACCTCCAGCATTGTTGAGAAAGTGTACCTTTTTTACTTGGAAAAGGTGTGGGAATGAGGTTTTTTCATGAAAAGTACCAAAAGTTTACTGTCAAAAATGTTAGGGCAATTTGAAATGAATAATGACAGCGTACGCAGCGCCCTCTGGATGTTACATGAAAATTGATGCGAAATTATGATTTCCCACGCAAAAAAACATTTCTTGCAAAAGTTATTTTCAAAAAGCGAACAAAAAAATTCAATTTCAACACCCTGTATTTCCGAAACGAAGCATTTCCGGACACAAGTTTATATAGACTTTTTTTCTTAAAATTGTCTCAGGAATACGTCACTTGAATATTTTAACGTTCTTATTTATGTTGCACCCTGTATATTGGCTATATATATTGGCACGAAACGTTTTGAACTTTATATGTATTTGCTTTATACATGTGGTAACCAAAAAGGTGTATTTTTTTGACACGGCCTTCTGTAGAATTCTCTTTGTATTTCCAAATGTCCAAATCTAATTTATAAATTAATTGGATTTTTCAAAATTGCATGAAGTTCCGAATCATGTACAAGTTTGCAAATTTGTGGATGCATCAGGATAGATGTTTTCAAAATTTGCAACAAAGTTGCAAAACTTTTGCAATTATTTCGAGACCACCTTGATCAAAAAATGACCACGAATTAAAAAAATATATGTTCCGGTCAACGTAAAAGCTTGCAAATCTGCAAAACTGTTCGGAACATTTTTCCGATGTATCTGCCAAGTTTGCAGAACTTTTGGAATTTTCCAGGTTAAATCAGTTGATTCAAATCAAGATAAAAATCATGATTTGAATCATCAGTTTGAATTATAGTTTTGAAAATGTCCATATAGGACGAAACTGCAGTAACTAAAGGTTATAAATATAACGTGGTACAAAAACATAGAAATTTACTTTTCCCATTTTTCATGATTTAAATCAAGTGATTTTAAAAAAAATATCACAATTGAAATCAAAATAATAATTTCGAGAACATTTATTATTTATTTGAATAATAAAAAATATTAAACTGAATTAAAATAAACCCCTAAAAAAAACTGGAAATTAAAACATATACATATGTATATCTTAATCATACTCTACATTATTTTATAATCATAAGTTTTCTGACATTGGAACTAACATTGAACATACTTCAAATTTTATTTTCACTTATAATTTCCCTAGTGCTTGAATTATTTCCAGCAATTCAAGCACGCGGGGGATTCGGTAAGAAAATTTCACACCAAAATATATTAAATTAATGGTTAATTCAACTGACTTGTAGATTATTCTGAGAGAAAACAAGTTGTAACATCAGTGGGCCATGAATGGTTTTTGTTGATATAATGACAGTTACGCGTTGGTATTAGTGGCGGTGTTTGTATGTGAGAAAGGAAAATTCATTTTGCGACATTCTCAACCTAAAATCACATTGCACATCACGCAGAACTAAAATAGTTTTGACTGGTCCATGCGGATTGTCTATTGGGAAGTGATGTGGAAAGGAATTGTTGCAAATTTCAGCCGAGTATTCACGAAAAGATAAGTTGAATAACATTGTTTCAAATATTAAGTTCATCAAGTCAAGCATAGATAGATTTGATTGATATACATTTTTTACCGATGGACCTATTCATCGTTGAAATGCAAGTACTCAAAATATTTTCAGACACATTCGAAATATTTAGTGAATATATAATTATGAAATATTATCTCCTTTCATATGAAAAATAACATTCCATTTGTACATAAAAGCAAAATGTTAACTATCACATGTCAAATATTTGACAGAAAAATTTCCACTTATTAATTTCGCCCAGGGTACCCAGGAGGATACAAATTTCCGGAAATTTTTTGGGTTGCCATGGCAACTAAATAAAAACCAATTTTTTGATTGGCTGAAAAAGTGAGGTGTGAAATTTTCATTATAATATTTGAACAAAAATACTAATTTTCCTGCCTTTTCAACCCCCAGTTTATTTCTCAAATCGGAATGTACCAGCCCAAAAGTACTGAACACTAGTTCCACTGAGGCTGAAGAAGCAATAGCACAAAGAAATTGTTTTAACACAGGTATCTGTTTTTTGATATCTGAATCATCGTCAGCTTGTGATAGCCACTACTGAATTCCACTGACGTTTTTTGTAATTTCTTCAGAGAACATGATGTTTTTGAAGGGCAAAGAAAGAGCATTAAATTTTATTTTTTTAAATTTCCTCTCGCTTGCACAATGGACTTTGTAGGTACTTCAATATTGAATGGGAGAATGATCTGAGATCTGAGAGAAATCATTCTTATGCTACTTATACGCGCGGAAGGGCTACAGGAATTTTCTTGTACAGACATGTCGGTCGACCCACATCGTCCTACTGAGAATGGCTTTCTTTGTGAATTATATTTTGTTTTAATTTTATAATACTCAAATTCATGAAATACACAAAATTAAAATAGTTTTAAGTTAAAAAATGGACATGAATGTTGACAAGTACCTATATTTATCGGGCATTAAGACCAAAATAAAAAAAAAATCAAAAAAATCATGATTTTTTTTATTTAAACCAATGATTTTTGATTTTTGTTTAATCAAGATTTCCCTGGAATTTTCTCTTGTGATATATCAAAGAAAAACATTATAGGTCGATAAAAAAAAATGTTCCGTACACTTGACTTTGTTGCAAACTTGATTCGTGATATGGAATGATATATTGAATACTATACTCAAAGTTTGCAGAACTTTTGGAATTTTCTCAACGAGTATACAGCAAAATTCAAGTTAACTGTCATTTTGACAAGGTTGCAAACTAAAATTTTTTTCTTTTTCGGTGTACGATTCACTTGAACAAAGTTTGAAAACTTTTGGAATTAATGTGAATTGAGTGTCTATTTCTACTGGCCTATGAAATATCACATGTTCGTTTTCAAAATATTGTTGCTTCCTGTACAGTGCATAACGACACTGTGGAATATTAGCAGTTTTGGTTCTACACAGGGTGTTTATTGTGGAGGAGAAATGAATGATGTAGAAAGCAATGTATTTTGGCAATGTGGAGGAGAAATGAATGATGTAGAAAGCAATGTATTTTGGCAATGTGGAGGAGAAATGAATGATGTAGAAAGCAATGTATTTTGGCAATGTGGAGGAGAAATGAATGATGTAGAAAGCAATGTATTTTGGCAATGTGGAGGAGAAATGAATGATGTAGAAAGCAATGTATTTTGGCAATGTGGAGGAGAAATGAATGATGTAGAAAGCAATGTATTTTGGCAATGTGGAGGAGAAATGAATGATGTAGAAAGCAATGTATTTTGGCAATGTGGAGGAGAAATGAATGATGTAGAAAGCAATGTATTTTGGCAATGTGGAGGAGAAATGAATGATGTAGAAAGCAATGTATTTTGGCAATGTGGAGGAGAAATGAATGTTGTAGAAAGCAATGTATTTTGGCAATGTGGAGGAGAAATGAATGATGTAGAAAGCAATGTATTTTGGCAAACATTATCATATAATTCAAAGTAGAATGTTGAGTGAATTTTGAGGATGGAATAGTAAAATTGTTTTATTATTCTTGAAAAATAAATATTTCCTGTGTACGTGCTTGCATAAACTCATTTTCAGTGTTATTCGCCGACTTTTGAAGTTATCTCGCGACATTAAATGTTGCTTTTAATGAAATATACCCATCATAAAGTGCAGAGAAACACAAGTTTAATTTTTCAATTCGAATTAGGTCGGTTGTTTTTATGTCGAGCATTTCGAGGCGGAGAACGTAAAACCGAATTTAAAACAGTAATAATAATATCCAGCAGTTGTTTTTATGGATCGCCTAACACATGGGTCGTTTCCTTCATGTTAATTTCGAACACGGCCTTGAATGGTTCTCCCAGCCTTTTCATGCACGTATTTGTCTTTTACATTATTACATTGTTTCTTTCAACAATATAATCTGCTAATGTGCGAACATTAATGAGGATTGCTTTTCTATGGTTACTTAATATTATTCAATACTTTTTTGTTCGCTGAAATGATAAGGAATCATTATCTATTGTTTAATTTATGACAATTTAATTCATGTATAAAAAATCGCATATGCACAGTGCAATTGTCACTTTGACAGCGGCAAGTTAGCTTTAACTAAGATGTCTAAAAACCCTGGTGTACCGACTTATACCTGTAAATTTATGGGATAAAACGAGAGACATTCGTCAACTTGATTACGAGAAAACAAATGAATCCGTGGGCTGTTTTTCGAATATCCCGCGACACTTGCACCGCCACCGTCGGTTTTCTTGTTAGGGTTAATTTTCATGAACAGAAGTTTGAAGTTTTGCCCACAATTCACGTACATGAAATTAATAAAACAATATAATTATTGGAATATACGGAATCACTGTCCCAAATCTATTTGTTACATTTTCGACATGATTTATAATTTTTTTTGCTGAAATATAATTAATTTACATTTCACATAGAAGTATTGCAGTTCAGCTGCATAGCATGGAAATTCACCATTAGCACCTGTCAATCTCATGCCCAGCGCATGCTATCGCGCTGATATCTGTGCATTTGTGCCCGAGTTTTCACTAGGTATAAACTTTTTTAAAGAAATAACGAATAATTTTGTGGCTTTGAGTTTAATTGCATTTGGGATTTGATATTTGTGATGAGTTAATGTGTTATATTGTTCTTCCACTTTTAAAAAACCGTTCAATATGACATGTAATAGTGAAAATATTTCTATTGTGCAATTTTGTGTATTTTTTGATCAACTACACTAAAAAGATTTCCCCATTTCAAAATAAAAGGAATGCATGGAAAATAACCAAAACCTTAACAAGCTTACTGAAGAAAACATTGATAAATATGATTACTTGTGCTTCGGACTTCCATCGTCTTAATGGTTGAAAGATTTCTACTTCTTTCAATTTTTCACAACGTTTCAATTGCTTGAATCTGCAATCGTCTTCAGGTGAATACTGACAAATTTGGAATCTACACGATGTTTTATAGGTCTGCCGGTAATTACGTTGTAAATTACGCGCGGTCTTGTGGCGCGCGTGTTTTCGCGCTAATTCTCCCTCCAAAACGGTTCATTAGGGGCCTCCATACGTTTTTGATTTCCACGCTCGGTTGACTGAAAGCACCATTAACCTCGATATAAGCGGTTTCAACAAATTTGCGTTAAAACCAGTGTTCTTCTCTATGAAGAACATTAGCCTCGTCCCAAAGAATTCGATGGTGCTCTGTCCACGCGTGGTCGGCTATTCCCGATTTAGATGTTTCCCCCCGTTGAGTCCACTTTTTGTGTTCAGCTATTCTTACAGATAATGGCCGCTTGGTCTCTCCGTTATAGGAATCTCCACATTCACATGGGACCTCGTAAATACAGTTTTTGCTGGAATCTGTTTCGTTCTCTGGTTTCGTTTTGGTGAGGAAACTTTGTAAAGTGCTGCCGGATTGAAAGCAACTCTTGATATTGTATTTGTTTCCGATCCTTTTAATCTTCTCGGAGATACCCCTAATGTAGGGAAGGACAAGAATGGGGTTTTGTGATCGTTCTTCGACCGTCTTGGTCCTTTTGAGTTGTTTCTGAACTTCCTCTATGAGGGGTATCCGTTTTGGCGTAGGTCTTTCTTTATGTGGTTTATTTCCGCATCCAGAGACTCCTGGACTCCTTACAGCGACTAATACACTAGTGGTTTTTTCACTTATTCATTTGTTTATCAATTACGCGGTGTTGGTTGCCAAAATGTATAGTTTGACATTGATATGTTTCTGAATTTCTTATTCACTGAATTGTCCTGCCGAATTACACTCGAGGTTTGTATTGATATCGGCTAAATTTGTGTTGTTCAAATTCTAAACTGTTTTCTTTAGCAATTTGACTAGAATAACTGTCAATCTAAAAAATCTAATAGTTGACAGTTATTACGTCGAATTGCTAGGAAACAGTTTCTCAATAAACAACCCAAATTTACCCGATAAAATACAAACCACTTGTGCAATTATAAGTGAAAGTGAAAACATATATAATCACATACCCTCAGCACTTAAAAATGAGATGTACAGAAATGTTTTAAATGATGTGGTGGTGACCAGTTTTACTATGAAACTTTGTTATAGTCCATATTTCATTTATGTTGTATCCAATATAAAAGAGACTTTTTCCTCATCGATTTTTCAGTAATCTTGAGAATTTATTATTTTTTATTGCAACAGTTTGGTACAAACAGTACTAATAATCCAGTACGATTGGGTTTGGAGACGAGGATCGATTGTAGCACCACCAAACTTGGTATGCTAGTCGTTGGAACCATGATAAACAAATAAAAAAAATTTTACCGAAAAATTCCAGGGGTGGAACATATTTTTTTTTTCGTTAAAAAATAAATAGATTTTTGCTGTAATCTTGGAAAATATATTATTTACCGGAAAAACAACTCAACAAAGTCAAAGACTATTCAATTCTCCACAAAAATGAATCCTAGTAATTTTTTATAAAATGCGCTCGTTTTCGCATAAAACCTGATTGAACGCCGACATCAAATTTCAAATTCACGCTTATCCGCCGCTGGAAATTCTAGCGGAACCGGATATTTGATTGGTCATAACTCTGCTAAAAAATAATCGGAGAAGGAAAAGGAAAAGTTCATATCGTTTCTGAAAACTCCTACCTTCTCATGCAAATATAATATGCGAGTATTTGAGTGTTTTGTCGCACTTCACGGAGATCTTTGCGGATGATCCGAAAATCATGAATAATTTAGTAAATATGGAATTATTATACTGAAGCAGCAACCCATTCCCTCTTTGGACTATGCGCAACAATTTTAGAGTAGAAACTGGATAGTGAAAAAAACTTACAGTCGAACTCCACCAAATATGATCTTTATTGTAAATGTGGAAGAAGTCGGAGGACACATCAGCACATTATAGGATGTAGTCGGACGACTTACATCAGTGGGGACATGTTTCGAAGAATTAACCTTTCATCATCAGCAAAATAGGGTTACATTAAGAGCTACAGAAAAGAGAAATAATACATTAGTGATATTGAAGAACAGCAATAAATGTTAAACCTACCGATATGTGGTGGAAAAATCTATGTAATATCTATATAATCAAAGGTTAAAAGCTAAATTTCATATGTCATCTTCGACATCTTCCGCAACATAGGCGGGTTCCCTTTGTCAAGGGTTATGATTTGATCTCGTCAGCAAATACATTTTAAATGTATTTTTCTTCCCACTTATACATGCCAAAAAAAAAAACTTTGTTTTACTCCTGCTTCATTTTCAACTTACCCATAAAACCGGCATTCTCTTCAGTAACTGTTGAAAATAATCGCTTATTCATATCCTGCATATATGTTTAATAACACTATTGTGAAGTGCAAACCTCAATCTTGAAATCACATACTTCATTTTTTATGTGAGATCTGTATGAGCGATTATTTTCAACATTTACTGAAAAAATTGTCGGGATTGGGTGAGTTGAAAACTGAGGCAGGAGTAAAACCCACTTTTTTCTTTGGCATGTATAAGTGAGACTTGTCTCACTAGCCTTAACTCGTTGCATACGGTCCAAAGAGGGTACCGAATCCTGCTTCAGTATAACTATTTCATATCTATGACTTTCGGACCCTCCGTAAATATCGTAGAAGGGTAATGTGAAGTGGGACAAAACACACTTTAGGTACTCAGATACTCACATGTTATATTTGCATGAGGAAGTAGAAGTCTTCAGGAACGATATACACTTTTTCTCGATTACACAAAAACAATGGCAGGCATGGACGATTTCGGTTCCGCCAGAGGCGCTATTGTAAGTGGAGGTCCTGGTCACTAAAATTATTCGCTAATATAGAAAAATACGGTCATCTGAGTGTGAAAAGCATCATATTGGAATCGAAAAATAAAGGTGCAAAAACATTAGCCCACGAAGAGCCGTTGATTCGAAGGTCAGTTGCTGGAATCGACGTTGAAACATCGATTTCTAGGTTACCTTGTCCGTATTTTTCATATTTCTTCTGCTCTCTTCAATAAAAGTGATAAAGGTGCTCCACTTTACTGATTGCTAGTTGGTATAGCTCCTTTATTTAGTAATGGCGTCGCTTAAAGCAAATAAACTCTTATCAATATTTATAGGTTAGGTATTTTATTTATCCTCGAAATATACTCTAAAACAAAATTGAAAAATGAAAACTATACGTTCTCAAATTCCTATAAGCACCAACCTACACTTTTAACAATATTAATAATAATAATAATAATAATAATAATATTTTATTGATCCATTCAGACATTGACAAAAATGTATTGGACACGTCAATTTGTATAGGACATACACATAATATTAATAATCACTGTACAAAATAATAATATATTACACTATTTACTAATAATGACTCACTCGAGACATCAAACAAATTGATCCAAGTCACAATCTGACATAAATTCCCCTCAATGCTATAGTATGCTTTGGAAGATAGTATTGACTTCACTCTGCTTTTGAATATTTTTTTATTGAGATTTTTCATCATCTCGGGCAAGTGGTTGTAAAATATTATCCCCTGGTAAGTGGGGGATCGTTCAAATTTTCTTGTGGTATGTTTCGGGATATACAAAAGATTTCCATTCCTAGTGGGATAATTGAGGTAATGTGAATTTTTTTTGAGTTTGGAGTAATTTTCCTTTATGTGCATTAGGCATTCAAATATATACAGGCATGGGAAGGTTAGAATTTTGTAAAATATAAAGTATGGCCTACACGTCTCTTGTGGAGGTAATTTGAACATAGTGCGAATTATTCTTTTCTGATGTGACAATTCTTCCACTGTTTACTGCATTTCCCCAAAGAACGACATTATAGGACAAGTGACTGTAGACAAGACTATAATACACCGTCAACAAAGACTCAGTTGGCATTGACGACTGTATGCGTGATATTGCAAATCTAGATTTATTCAGCTTTTTACTGACTATGTCGATGTGATTGGTATATTGATCTAAATGTATACCCAAAAATTTTGTGCTCCGAGTAGACACACTATTTGTTCCATGTAGATCAAATTGTAATGAGTTTGTAGTATTCTGGAAAGAAAAATATATACACTCTGTCTTGGAGACATTCGAAATCAAGCAATTTTGCTGACACCATCTATCGAAACATTCTATAAGTAATCTGTTTAGTGGATAATACTAATTCTTCAGGATTACGGCCTGTAACCACTAATGAAGTATCGTCTGCAAATAAAGCCAACAGTTCAGTATCGATGTGTTGGGGCATATCGTTGACGAATAATAAAAATATTAATGGCCCTAACACTGAGCCCTGCGGAACACCTATGTTCAAGGAATGCTTGTTGGAAAAATTCTTCTCCACTTTAACGAGCATTTGTCTGCGATGAAGATAATCACACACCCAATCTAGAAATACTGCTCTGAATCCCAAGTTATACATTTTGCTTTTAATGAAGTCCAAATTAATGGAGTCGAAAGCGTGGGACAAATCACCAACAGGACCTCCACTGGCAGCAGCGCCCTCTACTTTAAGCTTGCGAGAATACATGCCATTATACAAAAATTATTAATCAATTATTTGTATCTTTTCCGGAGAGTTTTTGCTTCATGATGTATTTCTTGCGTTCTATTCACAGAAATATCAATATATTTTTATAAGCAGTTATTATTGAAATTCTCATTATAGGAAGATGGTTTATAATTGAATCCTAAGCTAATTGCGAATCAAATTATTCACGCTGTTTTCATGAGACTTGAAGAAAACATCTTAAATATTAATAATCCTCCAATAATAAGAGAACCTTGCCTTGAGCCACTGAAACAAATATCTTGAACAATCTACGGTATTTATCAGACATTTTTATGTCTTGCAGACCTTGTAAGTGAAGGGGATGGCTTCAACAACAAACACAACAAATCAACACCGATTTTCATGATTTCGAACTTTTTTACTTTTTATTTTGCACTATGAACTCATCTCCCATTATCTGAGGTCAGATTTGTTGCTGGAATAATAATTGTTATTTGAATAATTGTCTTGTGTGGGCGTTGGGAGGTACAACTGAACGACTAGTTTTTTATTTGCTTTTCGACGCAGTAAATAAATCTCCATCATCTACTGTGATCGATAGGCGATATTAGAATATGTACAGGTTGTTTCAAAATTTCAGGTGTTATTTCAATTCTACGGCGCTTTCGATATTAGTCCAAAATACCCTTGAATGAAGTCTGAAATGTATTCTAGACTCTCCTTGAGTTTGACACATTAAAATATTTTTCCTCCTACCCCTATAGAAAGTACACACTTTCCTTACACACTTTCCTCCCTCAAACCAAGGAGGAAACTCATACTTTTCCTCCCCCTCATTTTAAGTAAGTTGATGAAACTGTGAATCTATTATAATCAAATTCTTTCCGTAATTTCTAGAACATCTTATACAGGGTGGGTCACGGTCGATGGTACCTTAGACGTTTACGGAAAACGGGACATAGGATCATTCTGAAAATTTGGTTTCTCAAGTAGTTGCTCTTGGTCTATCGATCTAAAATATTTTCAGCAATGCAGCGTTGCCGCTTATACCAGAAAGTAGCAGCATCTTTGTTATTTCAAATGGGTCACCCTGTATATTACCGCATTTTTTAACTTGTCATTCCTTTCTGATTATTTCTGCCTCATACTTCCCTATACCTATCTCTAACGGTTTTTGAGATATTGGGTTTTTTCCATATTTTTTATCCAAAACATAGCTCAAATTGAATGTTTATTTCTGCGGTATTTGGATTCTTAGGAAGTTGCAATTTTGTGTTTAGTTCATCAAGATCATGTACATTGATTCTGTATAGAGAAGTTTGTTCTGCGTTATACAGGGTCGTTCAAAATTCATGATCTTACTGCTAGATACGAAAAGGGTTGAAAGTGCGGTTTTTTAAATGGAACATCCTGTATATTATGAAATATCCTGAAAGATGACTAAATTCCCTTCGAATTGATATATCATGTTGCTATACCTCAATAGCCAGAATTCCGAGATAATAGCAATTTTCACTTATAATCTCCCAATTGATTGAATTATTGCCGGAAATTTTTCGAGTACATGAAATTTCAATCCACGATAAGACCATAACTTTTTTATTTTTTTTTGTTCCAAATTTAAACACATTTATTGATGAAAATTTTGTTAAGTATTTTACATATCAATATTTCAGTGGTTTTAAATAGTTCAGGTGAAACCATCGTTAGTTATTTCTTATGAATTGTTGGATAATTTTCATTTCTCGGTGTGAAATTTTCTTACCGAATCCCCTTCGTGCTTGAAATAATTGCCGTAAATTTATCTCGTACATGAATTTTCAAAGAAAATTCATACTCGAAAAATTTCCGGAAATAATTCAGGCACTTGGGAGATTGCTATTATCTCGGAATTCTGGCTATTTAGGTATAGGAACATGATATATCAATTCGAAGGGAATTTAGTCATCTTTCAGGATATTTCATAATATACAGGATGTTCCATTTAAAAAACCGCACTTTCAACCCTTTTCGTATCTAGCAGTAAGATCATGAATTTTGAACGACCCTGTATAACGCAGAACAAACTTCTCTATACAGAATCAATGTACATGATCTTGATGAACTAAAGACAAAATTGCAACTTCCTAAGAATCCAAATACCGCAGAAATAAACATTCAATTCGAGCTATGTTTTGGATAAAAAATATGGAAAATAACCGATATTTCAAAAACCTTTAGAGATAGGTATAGAGAAGTATGAGGCAGAAATAATCAGAAAGGAATGACAAGTTCAAAAATGCGGTAATATACTGGGTGACCCATTTGAAATAACAAAGATGCTGCTACTTTCTGGTATAAGCGGCAACGCTGCATTGCTGAAAATATTTTAGATCGATAGACCAAAAGCAACTACTTGAGAAACCAAATTTTCAGAATGATCCTATGTCCCGTTCCCGTTTAGTCTGCTATAGCGACACGCCTGCTATAGCGACACGCTTGCTATAGCAGGCGTTTCATATTTTGCCGAATCGTCCCCAGCAGACCTGAAATACGTGTTATTCATATGACAGCCTTTAACGTGTGTCCCAGAAGCCAGGGGAAAACGATGTTTTGATAGCGTGTGACTGCAAGAACTCTCCCAGAGTGATGGAAGGGGTAGAGGCTTCAAAATACAGGTGTCTTCATGCAGTTGGCACGCGAATTCAGTATTGGGGCGACGTGAATATGTGTGAATTGACTGTCTGAAATGATTTTTGTTTGTTTTTTAGTTTTTTATTCCATAACCAGAGTGCTACAAATCACCATAATATTCTTCTGCTTCTAAGAAAAATGTTTTGGAAAAATTTAAAATTAAGGGTTTCCTTTTATTTTGATTTATTTTTTTGTGACGGTTGTAGCAGGTCCGTCACACAAGAAATTTTTTTGTGTAGTGGGACAGAACTGCTATAACCGTCATCTGTTTTTTGTCAAAAACGATTTTTTTTTTCATACAATTCGTCACATTTTGACAAAAATAAACTCGATTCCGTACAAAAAATGGGTGATGATTTTTTGAACTCCTACTGTCCCCGAATGTGTACAGTTCTTCCAGTTCCCTGGCCATATCCGATACGACCAGTAATGTCCCAGAGTAATGAAAATATGTCACTAACAGTGCAGTATTTCATAATGAATGGGTTGGTTGTTTTGTGAATATTTTCACGTACGCATCAAGTACGAGAAAATACCGTGTTCAAGGTATCACACAATGGAATGGAAAACATTGCCGTGCGAACTGCTTTAAAGCTTTCGAAACAATAAAAACGCATTAAGATTTTATTACTGATTGGTGAAATTCTCAAATGTCCGTTTTGTGTATTCCTCTGGAGATTTTTTTGGAATATCCCGAAACTGTGACGGCGTATTTCGGCAGATGCAATGGGTACGATACATTGTAATGGATGAATCCATAAGAAGGTACCATACTCGAAGTGGAAGACCAAGTTTTTTTGGAAAAAGAACATAAAGTCGTCTTTGCCAAGTTTAATAAGAGATCAGGATATGAATCATACCATAACAAGACTTGTTTCGAACACAGGTATTATATGTTCATCTTCTTTTGTACTGTAAACTGAAGATGATCATATATATTATGTTCGAAACATGCTTGTTGGGGTAGGATTTATATCCTGATTTCTTATTAAACTTTGCGGAGACGACTTTGTGTCATTTTTCAAAAAAAAAAAAAAAAAACAATCTAATGAATGAATTCAGAGAATTTTCAAATAATCCTCTCCTATTATATCAGCTCTAGTATGGGCATTTCCCTTGTGCATATATCTACAGAGTGACCCATTTGAAAGCGGGCCACCTCTATAAAACTGTTATTTATTATCCGATTCAGAAGTTTTTTTTTCAATAGATAGAGCATCAATAGTTCTAATTGAAAGCCATAAATTCGAAATAAAAATTCAAATTTTAAGGCCTACTTCGAATTTTTTTCAAGGTCAAAAATCCAAAAAACATACTAGCGATTTTTTTAAATAGAATTTGGTGACGCCACTGGATTCACGATATTTTCAAGTGGTTTATGTGAAAATTACGTAGGAATGCTTCCATCAATAAAAAAGTTATATGGGTATAAAATTTGAAAATTGTGTCAATAAATCAACCCATCACTTCGATTTCGAAAGTTTTATCAAAATTCTGACAACACCACTGGATTTGAAATATTTCGAAATATATTTGTTAAAAATTTCATCGAAATCTGTTCATAAATAAAAAATTATAAAATAAAATTTTCGTAAAATTCCACTAATTTCAAATTTTATTATTTTATTATTTTATAATTTTTTTACTTATGAACAGATGATGATAAAATTCTGACCAAATGTGTTTCGAAGTATTCTGAATCCAGTGGTGTAGTCAGAATTTTCATGAAAGTTGTGAAATTGAAGAGGTGAGTTGATTTATTGACATAATTTTCAAATTTTATTCCCATATAACTATTTTGTTCATGGACACATTCTGACGCAATTTTCACATTAATCAGTTGACAATGTTGTAAATGTGGCGCCGTCTAATTTTATCTAAACAAATCACTAGTATGTTTTTTGGATTTTTAACCTTGAAAAAAATTCGAAGTAAGCCTTGAAATTTTTATTTCCATTTCGAATTTATGTCACTCAACTAAAACTATTGATGTTCTATCTATTGAAAAAAAAAAAAAACTTCTGAATCGTATGATAAATAACAGTTTTAGAGAGGTGGCCCGCTTTCAAATGAGTCACTCTGTATAAGCGATTATTTTTTTCGTGTGGTTTTCAACCAATCGGAACGTCCATTTGAGTTAAGCTTTACCTTGTATAATTTGTATTATATCTGGTTTGGACTGAGCGTCATAAAGTTTTGACGTTTATCTCATCTTTGTGTTACTCAAAAAAATTATCTCATCAAATGCAATTCGTACAGTGAAACCAACCTAGCTTGAGACGTGAATATATCCCGTGATATGGCACTCAAGATGAACGTACGCGCAATTTAAAATGTCAGGCTAGATTGGTTTCACTGTACTTAATAATTGTTGAGGATTTGTCGTGAACGAAAAAAAAATTGTCGCGCCTTTAGTTTTTTTTTTATATGGGGTCGCTGTGCTAACTTCATATCAAGTTAGCATTGCCAGTCACAAATAAACATCAAATATCTTCAAACTGGTTATAAATAATTGTCGAGTAATTGTCGGAAGTCTATCGTGAAAAAATTGCAAAAAAACCTTTTTTTATAGCACACAGTGGGGGCCCCGCGAGTTTTTCGAGTGCCTCCTTTTGCCCCTCCCCCCCGCTAAAAATTCCTTCAACCTCGATTTTAGCTATCTAAGGGCCAAAATGAAACTAATGAATAAAAAGTGAGAATATAGGAGACCGGCTAATTTTTGACTTGAGACATTTTCAGAAGGAAAACTTTCAAAACTTTTTTTCCATCCCCGGCCTCAACCCAATTTTCCTTCCACTTTGTGAGATGATAACTGATCACTTTTTGAACAACATATTTCAACGATAAAAAGGATATTTTGCATCAATGCATAATTGCATTGATTCAAGTCGATTGTATTCTTGAATAGGTCCAACCCAATATTAGTTTGATTTTTTGACAGTATCCTCTTGATCACTTGAAAGGAAACTGTTTTGAGACATATGAACACTTTCTTCACTGAATAATGAGAGTTGTTTGGTGCAAGAATATTTCAACTTTGATAATGAACACTATTGTGAATACTTTCTTTGTTCGATGGTGTGAGTTGGTTGAGGCAAGAATATTTTAACTTCAATAACGAACAATATTCTTCTTTATAATGCAATTCATTTTTATTCAAGATTATCTGCATTTGGAGGCTCAGTACAAATGTGCACTTGGTTATAAAAATTTGCCATGGAAGCCATGTTCATATGGTACAGTTCAACAAACAGAGAACAACTGCGAACAATTGAGGTATAATGGTTATATATGAGAATAGTTTTGTGATATTTTAATTTCAGAAACTATATAATCAACGTAGGTACCTATTCGGTGACGCATAGAAATGCGATCGAATATAGAAACGACAGCGTCATTCGCCATTATCACACACCTGTTGAAAACAATATCTTCAACCTACCTCCAGAACTGGTCCATAAATGACCTAAATTCAAATCGTGCAAAAATAATTGGACCTCCATATTGCACTTCTGTAGCAGCACATTTGCACATAACCACTGTGTCAAATACAAAACTGACAACTTAAATTATGATTCAAACACAAACCCCAAACCAAACGCGGGCAAAAGCAAACAGGATAGAGGTCCCAGTTGGCAGTCGCAGTGCGCGCTTTCGCGTGGGTTCGAGTCGTTCCGGTAGCGGGCTTCCGCCAAGAAATCATGGTCTTGAGTCAAAAGGAGCATTTTTCACAAGTAGGTAAATAGTTGGAATGTATTAATGTAAACAATTTCATTTCAAGATAATTTATGTAAAGAAGCAAACAGTTCAATAAGTTTGGAATGAGAGTATATTCATCAATTAGAAATAATTATTCTTTTCAGAAGATGATTCTGTTCAAGAGGATATATATATTTGATTGATGACATCCTTTTTATCAGTGTAGAAGACGGCTAAAATTTATCATAATATTTCTCTTGTTTCTCGGCTGGGCCCTACTCATAATCAAAAATATTTTGGATTTGGTATCTTCGATGTAAGTACTTTTTCACTGGCGGCTCCCTAACTATAAGCATGCATGCGAACGACAAATCCATAGAATTATCGTACCTAATTAAAGGGAATTCCATCATTTGAAAATAAACCATTCGATCATAATAAAATGTGACAGTTTGAATAGCGTCAAGCACCATAACCCTAAATTATTGGGGAACATTATGCGGGCGACTGAAACAATAAAAACAAAATATAAATTCAAGATATAAAAAGCGTATATAATACGACTTTCGAGCGTTCAGGATTTAATAGGCGTTATGAATTGTGGTTAACTGATTACTATTGGAAAAATGAATAGATTGTACGTGTGTACTGGATGTTTTCAGCATCATGGACGAATTAATAATAATAATAATAATTATAATACTCCCTCATAAACACTCGTAGAGTGTACCCAAAGGCATGGCCTGTGCGGGTAGAGGACGGCTATTATTATTATTTGCCGTGGCGCTCCGGGGCGACTTACTGATTTTTGGTGGCGTATTCACTTTTCAGCTGCAGGAAAACCGGAAAACCTACAGCACTACCTCGGGTGGCCGGCGTGCACTCCATGCTAGCACTAGCCGAGATTGTCATCTAGACAACACACAATACACTTGCTTTCAACAAGGACTGTGGTCATCTATCGATTCCGATATTGGGTACTTGAGAAAAAATCCCTCGTACCTACATCGGGCTCGAACCGACTACCGCTATACTGAAGTTCTGAACGGCCTGCGCCTTAGACCGCCAGACCACCGACCACCATAAAGGTTCACGCGCACTCAGCCGAAACGTCGCGAACGGAAGCGGCGCCGGCGGGGAAAAAAATGGGGATGTTTCGCCCGAGAAAATGACATTATGTTACATGGCAGCCTGCGCACTGCGGCGGCTCGAAGCGAAGAGGTGCGTCAATTGACGCGCGAATTCTCTTCGGACCAACTAGGAGTCGTTTCTCTTGACGCTTCGCCTCAATGCGCGGTGACAGACGACGAGATTATTCAAATATTTCTTGATTCCTGTCTTAATCTTAATCTCTGAACAGTTTTCAAATGGTTTTTTTGGCCCCTTGCAACTTTTTCGAGTCATTTTTAATTTCTTTCGATTGACTCGAAAATAACAATACATACTAATTCGGCCATTTTGAATCGACTGGCGTTCGCAGATTTCGTCTATCTCTAACCATTCTCGAGTTGGTCAGCTCTAAATCAGTTTTTTGATGGTTTTTTTGCCGTCAAAAATGTTTCTGATGAGTTTTCGACATTATTGTTAAAATATTCGGAATCAGCATGTCAAAATAAGTCCGAGGACAAAAATTTTAAATTCGAAAAATGAAAAATAAAAATCTCAGAAAATTTAATGTTTTATCTTAAACAACTTTTTCCAGCTAAATCTTACATCTGAGCATAGAAAATCATACATTTTTGGAATGAGCATGAAATTTTATGTAAACAGTGCGAATTTCAAGTCGATGTGACAACTTGGTACTTTTAATGATTTTTTGCAACTTTTTCTAGTTATTTTTAATTTCTTTTGAATGACTCGAAAATAACATACATACTAATTCGGCCATTTTGAATCGACTGGCGTTCGTAGATTTCGTCTATCTCTAACCGTTCTCGAGTTGTTAAGCTCTGAATTAGTTTTCAAATGGTTTTTTTGGCGCGAAAAATATTTCTGATGAGTATTCGACCTTTTCGTTCAAAGATTCGGAATCAGCACGTCGAAATACGTTCGGGGATAAAAATTTGAAATTTGAAAAATTAAAATTCAAAAAGTTCAAAAAATTATTTATCATGATATACTTGCCTTTTTTGTCCGTCGATTTTTTTCATTCAAATTCCCTATATATAATAATTCAGCAATTCTGAATCGATTGGCGTTAGCAGAATTCGTCTATCTTTGAACGTTCTCGAGTTGGTGAGCTCTGAATCAGTTTTCAAATTGTTTTTTGGCGCCAAAAATATTTCTGATGAGTTTTAGATATTTTCGTTCGAAGATTCGGAATCAGCACGTCAAAATACGTTTGGGGACAAACATTTTAAATTCGAAAAGTGAAATATAAAGAAGTTCAAAAAATTATCTATCGACTTTTTTGTCCGTAGATTTTTTTCGTTCAAATTCTCAGTATACTAATTCGGCCATTCTGGGTCGATTGGAGTTCGCAGAATTCGTCTATCTCTAACCGTTCTCAAGTTGGTCAGCTCTGAATCAGTTTTCAAATGGTTTTTTTTGCGCAAAAATAATTTCTGGCGAGTTTTCGACATTTCAAATAATGAATTTATTTAAAATTAATAATGAAATAATGAAAATGTTATGATGTACATCTAATGAAAGAGTAGTTTCCCCCTCCGATAATTTGCTGTATAATTACAATAAGCAATTGCAACTGAGTCTTCTTGAAAGAACGTTGCACAAATATCTGTCAGATGTAATTCAATGTCCGTCGTAGTATTAGCCAGGGAAGTAGTTGTTTTCTGTCATGATTTTTGCCTCATATTTTCCACATGGTGAGGATATTTGGAGAGAAGGGTACTTGGACAATGTCGATTTTACTATTTCATTTCATGAAATCTTTGTTTCACCTATAAAATAGTTTTTTATGCAAAAAGTGCAAAAAGTAGGTGTTTATTGCACTCGACAACACGTCGAACGGAATAAACTCTTTGCACGAGTTTCATACAATATTTTTTCTTCGTTCATGCAAAAACCAGAAAATGTTTCATTTAGGTGGCACTAAACTGTAAGGAAGACATTGTTTGTTTAAATCTATCTGCTAAAAGTAATTCAAAAACATTTTGTGTAATTCTGATGATATTCGAAGGAAATAATTTTATTTTTAAAAAATTGCATTTTCTAGTAATTTCATAGTCCATTATATAATGAATATGATGAAAAATGCAACTATTTGAAACGTAATACAATCTCACAGAAAATGAGCTAAATTTGGCGTCGATTTGAAAGTTTATATTTGTCATGATGACAGAACGCTATAGTAGAATGACAGATGAGTGCAATAGACAGTTTTTCCACTAAATATAGTTCAATCAAGTTTTGTTTTTTGCATGAACGTAGAAAAACAATATAAGGTGGATGCCCGATAATCATTGAAAAAACATTCGAGTGAAAACTCAACTGAATATAAATAATAAATATGCGTGTAGGTCTGAAGAGTTGAAAATTGTGCCAAATTCCATAATCCACACCTCTAATTGACTAATTAATTACGTTCCATATTACATTTTGACCTAAAATTAATGATTCCCCAGCGCGGCAAAAACACATTAATATATTTGAATAGGACAAACCTCGCTATCTTGCGATCTATGAATAGCCGCCATTATCATCGCTCCAACTGTTACAGGGTGGGCCTGGAATTGCGCAACAGGAAATTGTATGTACATAATTTATTATTTACCGGTACCGTGGCCCGGAAATTTTTTAGCGACGGCAGATGGATGGAATTCGGCCAGAGGAAGCGTTAGAAAATGCGTTATGGTTGTCTGAATTTTTTAAGAAGTGAGATTTCATTCAATCTGGCTTATCAATTCCATGATCATTACCTACTTCTATATATATATATATATACATACATATATACATATATATATATACATATATATATATATATAATATAGGAGAGAGGAAGTCTTTGCTGACCAGTTAAGATAAAGCTAGGAAAACTTGTTGGGTACGCAGCATGCAGGAAGTATACTCTTATAACACTTGTTCCAATATTTCGACAACGTTTATTGTCATCCTCAGGGAAAGCTACAATATTATTAAAATACAATGTTAGTCATTGTTTCATTGTATTTTAATAATATTGTAGCTTTCCCTGAGGATGACAATAAACGTTGTCGAAATATTGGAACAAGTGTTATAAGAGTATACTTCCTGCATGCTGCGTACCCAACAAGTTTTCCTAGCTTTATATATAATATATATATATATACATACATATATACATATATATATATATATATATATATACATATATATATAGTTCAAGAAACGATATAGTGCAACCCATAGAGAAACTAAAAATAAAGAGAGTAGTCAAACCTGCAGTAAAAGTTGGTAACACGTTCAACAGTGGCGACCTACCTCGCAACTGGCCGAACTAAGTTAGTACGGTTGGGAAAACAGATGTCTACTCAATTATACGGATTGAGACAAGTATCATAAGTCATCAGTTGTCTGTCGATTGCGGGCAGCACCTCCATGCGCAACTGGCCTGCGCAAAAAATTGTTTCAAACAGTCTCTTAATTTTTAATTTGTCTATGGTGCAACCTATCTTCAAACAGTTCTCCTTTGAAACATAGCACTGGAGTCAACTTTAAAAGCACCAGTTTTACGTTACAGCCCTAAAATCGCGATTACTGCCTAAGTGAGGAATCACACTGATCGACCAGGACCGACCGTCCGCGACCGTCCACCTACGACCAAAAGTAGAAGTAGATCAATGAAAACTTTCAAAGTTACACTGATCGACCATCCACGACCGACCACTAGAATAATTTTGTAAATCTGACATTAATTTGACATTCGAAAGGCTATGTGAATTGTCTGTTCATTTATTGAAAATAAGTTAAATTCATAATATCAATAGTTTTGCTTTAAATAATGAGCAGTAGTGATACTGAAGAAGAACATTTTATTTTTCCGGTAGGAAATATACCTATTTAGTTTTGTTGAAGTCAAAAGTTCATCATAAATGTGTATCAAAAGGACATTACGTCAAGATAGTGTGACACCGACCAAAATTTCCAGCAGACTACAATTCCGAACATGGTCTTTGAAAAACGGTCGAGGACGGTTAATGACGATTATACAGTGTGAGTTGTGCGATAAGAATATACGTGTTGGAAATTTTGGTCGTAGGTGGACGGTCGCGGACGGTCGGTCCTAGTCGATCAGTGTGATTCCTGGCTAACCGAACGAATTTGTTCGGTTGCATTCGTTCGCGATCGTTCGCTGTACGAATACGCGCCTTAACACGAGATTTATAAATGTATAATACATTATATAATATACAATAAGATTGCTTGAGAGGTGCACATAATGTTATCGATCAATGATCGTAATGAATTTCGGGTCTGCTCGTAATTTTTATTGTCCTGTTAGGAGGATAACATAGGCAACAAAAAATCTTGAATTATTATTTGAAATAAGTAACATGTATGAGGCAGGTTTCGATGAAGATAACAAATTGTATTACTCGTAAAAACTAGGTTACTGATGTTTACATAATTTATGAGCATTGCATATTGTTGTTGGGATATAACTGAATAAAATTTGAGCTTGTGCCAAAGTAATATATTGGAAACACGATTGAATAATCCATTTGCTTTTTATTAGTTGGAACGATATGACAATTTATAAATAAAATTGAATATTAAACATGAATTAATGTATGAATATGACATTGCTTTATATATGGAACTATACTCAGTTATTATTTATAAGTAGTTTCAAACACATAATTCTGTAGTTCAGTGATTTTTTTGTCATTCCAAATAAATATTTTGTTCAGGTATATACTTTTCCCGCTGTAAATAGTCCATAAATACTTAGCAACAAAACAGGTAAATGGCCTATATCATCCGTTCACTAATTCGTTTTGACAACGGAATGTAAATAGTGTCATTTAAACGCCTAGGGTAATAATGACTTTGACAAGTAATACTTCATTTATACCAATTTTTAGGTTATGAGACTTTTTGATTATTATTGTTGTCTGTTTATTCGGTAACTTAGTTACGCGCACAAGCAACTCAGAATGAAATAGCGGAACGGAAAATCATGTAGGAAGGGTAAGGAAACAAACTTCAATCCAGGCAAATTTTGAGAAATGTCAACAAGCAGCGGAAAAAACGTAATAAATACCACGGAATGTATCGACTGTTAACATCCTCCGCAAGAGACAAGCCTCGGCTTGTATTCGCTCACCTCGAATGCTAACACGTCTTTACATTCCCTGTTACAAATAACTATTATATTCCGACATGTCATAATGACATTATTATGGATTGAATTTTTCATTTTTTATGTCAAAATGAAATACTTTATAGGACTGATACGATAATTATTCATTAGACTACTGAGGACTATAATGAAAAAAATATAGACATAAAAACTCAAACATACTTACTGTAATGCAACAAGAAATCTATTTTTAAGTAAATCGTCGGAATATGAAATTTTGTATGAAATTCGGATCATAAACAATCATTATGTTACTAGCTGTGTTATCAGACGAGGCTGATAACACAGCTAATAATAATAATCTTCACAGCTAGTACCATAATGATCGTCATTGCGATCCTTATACAGTGACCGCAAAAAGTATGTACCATAGAGGAAAAAAGTTTATTATTAGAGTATTCGAAAAAAGATTCTTGGGAAAAGTTTGTGCATGTCCGATAACTTAAAAATCGATTTTGACACATGTCCTGCGGACTCGTTGTATTTTCAGCTTTGGGATAACAATTCATGTTCCAAAAAATCATCGGTAATAATCATACCACTTATTATATTACCCCTGATAATAACACAACTTTCTCATTTTCTCCTCACCAGATAGCACTAAATTAGAAAAATTTAATTTTATCAGAACCCTTGCTGTTACATTGGTTCGTATCTAACAGTTATATCAGAATTCAACGATTATTGCGATGATGGAGAAATCCAAAAATATCGTTTTTTTCCGTTTATAATGAATTTTTGATGATAATCGTACTAACTAACTGTAAAAATTGCTCTACAAAATAATGCTGTTGTAGATTGTCTGGTGTGCATTTCATATTGTGCATGCAAATCAACAAATACTTGCAGAAAATTTTCATATATGTACGAATAATGCGTATTAACAACCAATGAATATCTTTCATCACCGATTTGGGAAAAATAGTAGTACAGTTCCAGCGCATACTTCAATTTTAACTCATTTGTTCGTTTCACGGTCTAAATATCAACTTAATGAAGATTTAATACAGTACAAAAATTGATTAAAAGTAGTTATTCTATAAAAATTATGGCAGTTCCAGAGGAGGAAAATGAAAATTTCAGGTGACTAGTCAGAAATTCGCGTTTTTTCGCCTAAAATGGGCCATAGTTCAAAATGGGACCAAAATTGGGTCTGATAACCTCAAAATTTCGAATCGGCCACCCAAAATACGTCTTATAAAATCAAGTTACCTCGTGGACCTAAAAATGGATTCTCGACCCCCCCCCTCTCCTAGCGCCCGGACTATATGGGTGTTGTGCAGTTTTATCTTTTTATAATATTTTATTTTATTTCTTATTTTATTTTACTTGCTGTATAAACTCACCATTAGTCTGATTAAAAAAAAACAGAATTTTTCTCACTTTGCGGCCATGCCTCGTATAAGATTAGGTTCCCCCTCACTGCTCCCTTCACTCCCGCGTATCAAATCCAATCAGGTACGTTTAGTCAGCTGCTGACCTCACCGACCACATTTTCCATTAGGTCAATTTCCCTTATGTCAGATGTTTTAATACGCAAATAACAAATAACTGCTGCCAACCTATAATCGGTGGTATAATTAGAGACCTACTGCGATTTGTATTCAAATTTTATGCACACGTTCTCCTTAGTATATACGCATAAGGCTGAAATAACGCGGCGAGCCTCAAAGAATATGGGCGTGACTGAAATGTGTAAGCGTTCGCGATTTGAATATGTAATTTTTCCGTTCATTATTATTAGAATAGGAGTTTATATTTTGTGACCGTTGTGGATTCCTCAAATTCAGAATACTGCATATATTTAACACAGTTGGCTCTGTGATATCTCAGACACGTCGCTGTGCCGTCTCACAACTTGATTTTGCACTCTGCCAAGACACGAGATCAAGTCGGCTGTGGTATCACAGTTAGCTCTGTGATATCTCAGACACGTCGCTGTGCCGTCACAACTTGATTTTGCACTCTGCCAAGACACGAGATCAAGTCGGCTGTGGTATCACAGTTGGCTCTGTGATATCTCAGACACGTCGCTGTGCCGTCACAACTTGATTTTGCGCTCTGCCAAGACACGAGATCAAGTCGGCTGTGGTATCACAGTTGGCTCTGTGATATCTCAGACACGTCGCTGTGCCGTCACAACTTGATTTTGCACTCTGCCAAGACACGAGATCAAGTCGGCGGTGGTATCACAGTTGGCTATGTGATATCTCAGACACGTCGCTGTGCCGTCACAACTTGATTTTGCGCTCTGCCAAGACACGAGATCAAGTCAGCTGTGGTATCACAGTTGGCTCTGTGATATCTCAGACACGTCGCTGTGCCGTCACAACTGGATTTTGCACTCTGCCAAGACGCTGTTTTCACGTCACAAAAAGTGTAGTTTGGTACATTTCATCTTATATACGTAAGCTCAAGGTGCGCACTAGGTAGGTTCAGTTCTAGAGAAAGTTCTCTTCATCATGGCCTTTAAGTCACACCTTAAAAAAGCCCAAACCTCAAAAATACGGACAATTATAATACTCTGTATAATTGAAACGAGGAAGCGGCCCAATGGTAAATGTGCAAAAATTAATATCCGAAAAAAAAAATTATTAATTTTATTTTTATAGAAATGACTTTCATGAAAACAGATTTCTGGCATGATTTCACGCATTTAAAGAAAAAATTGAGTTCCTACGATCGCTAGAAGCCGAGATAATTTTATTATTAAAAAAAAAAATATTAATAATAGTGATCTATGTTAACGCCTGTATTTTCGAATCCTTGCTATGAACTGTATGTTTTTGAAGCAATAAATGTATTCTATTCTATTCTTATTTTTAAAAAATCTGAAAGGCGCATTAATAATAATTGCAGAAGAAGGTGTCGATTCACTCAATTTGACTAGAGAAAACAACAATTTTTTTTTAATAAAACATGATGTCGAGATGTCATGAGTTTCAGAGTGCTACAATTCACTTTTTGCTTGAGTTTGTCAGTCATAACTGGATTATAACTAATTCCTCTAATGCCCTAATGATACACCAGTAATACCGGTAATGCCCAATAGTTTTCAAGTAATACCCCTAATTCCCAACTAATGCCCGAGTGATGCTACTACTTCCCAACTAATACCCGAGTAATGCCACTAAAATTAGATTTGTCATAACTTTGCTAGAAATTATAGTAGAAGGAAAAGAATAAGTGTATATCGTTCCTGAAGACTTCTACTTCTTCATGCAAATATAACATGTGAGTATTTGAGCACCTAAAATGTGTTTTGTCCCACTTCACATAACCCTTCTACGATATTTACGGAGGATCCGAGTAGTCATGGATATTTTAGATGATATAAAATAATTATACTGGAGCAGGAATCAGTACCATCTGTGGACCATATGCAACGATTTTAATACATGCCAAAGAAAAAACTGGGTTTTACTCCTGTCTCAGTTTTAATCTCACCCATAATCCCGGCAATTTCTTCAGTAATTGTTGAAAATAATCGCTCATTCACATCCTACATAAAAAATGAAGTAAATGATTTCAAGCTTGAGGTTTGCACTTCACAACAGTGTTATTAAACATATACGCAGGATATGAATAAACGATTATTTTCAACATTTACTGAAGAGAATGCCTATTTTGTGGGTAAGTTGAAAATGAGGCAGGAGTAAAACAATTTTTTTTTTGGCTCGTATAAACCTGTCACACTACTTTCAAATTGTTGCATATAGTATAAAGATGTTATGGGTTGCTGCTTCAGTATAATAATTTCTTATTTACTATGCTTCAGTATTATAATTCCATATTTACTAAATTATTCATGATTTTCAGATCATCCGCAAACATCTCCGTGAAGTGCGACAAAACACATTTTAGATACTCAAATACTCGCATATTATATTTGCGTGAGAAACGATATGAACTTTTCTTTTCCTTCTCCGATCATTTTTAGCAGAGTTGTGACCAATCAAATATTCGGCTCCGCCAGAACTTTCAGCGGCGGGTAAGGGTGAACCTGAAATTTGATGTCGGCGTTCAATCACGTTTTCTGAGAAAACGAGAGCATTTCGTAAGAAATTACTAGGATAATTTTTGTGGAGACTTGAATTGTCTTTCACTTTGTTGAGTTGTTTTTCCGATAAATCATATACTTTCCAAGATTACAGCAATAATCTATTTATATATATATATATTTGATAAAGACTTCTCGAATTGTTCGAGATCGTTCGATGAATTAGATGGAAAAATCTAGAAGCAGTAACTTTTGTTCTGGATCAATCGTCGAACATTCTTATTGTGTTCTATTGATTTCTTCATTTTTATATATAAGCAATGCATTTGTAAGATGAAGTAAGTTAGTTATGAAGTTACCTTGAGTTACCTTGGATACAAGTATTTTGGTATCAGTTTTGACAGTGACTTGTATTACAGTGTTGTCAAGTGGAGTTTGAATAATACAGGCAAGTCCATACCCAGTGTACACTTATTTTTGAACCCAAAGACGCAACAATTGGTGACAGCAGTGGGAAATGCACAAAATCTCTTATGATTCATAAATTACCGAAAATTTTGATAATCCACTTGAAAAGGTTTTCCCAAACAGACAAGACTTCGTGGAAAATTAGATGTCGCCATTGATTTTCCACTTGAAGGATCAGATATGAGCAACTTCACAGCAGAAAATGAAGCGCGTTGTCGTTATAACTTAAACGTTTTATTGAACCACAGCGGGTCTTCCTATAGCGGACACTATACTGCTTACTGTAAGCATCCATATTCAGGCACGTGGCACGAGTACAACGATTCTCATGTTTCCCCGATTATTTCAGAATCCATGGTGAGCAGGAGAGCATATGTACTCTTCTATGAGCAGGAAGGCACTTAATCACACTTTTGAAATTATATTTAGTTTTATTTTATACATTTTATTATTGTTATTGTTATTTATTTCGAATTATATTTATTTATATTTATATATTTTTAAACGAAGCATACCAAGTTTTATGGTGCTACAATCGATTCTTGTCTCAAAACCCAATCGTACTCGATTATTTTCACAGTCTCACCATTTACACAGCCTTATTTTCAAACTCTTGTTCAAACCCAGAGTCGTATATAAAATTACGACCAAATATGAAAAAAAACCGCGAGCAATAAACACATCGAAAACAATCTTCATAATTTTTGTAATGAATACTGCATGTACGAGCTTTCTAATGTAATACTTTTTGTGGGTGCGCCAACTTGTCTCTTTTCTTCGCTACCAAATATTACCGCTCCATCCTTTTCGATGAATATCAATAAATAACTACTCCTACGTGGTATATGCAAATTTCAGTTCACAGTGGGCCATCGTTTGAATTTACAATTTTTTTCATTTTTGTTATGCGAACCGTTCTTTCTCTTTCTGATAAAGATATAGACAAGTGGGTTGGTGGTTATTTGGTGAATATTGAACGGAATGGTCGAAAAGTGGGTGTATGTTCATACGTGTTAACTAGAATCGAAAACATTCGCTCGTGCATATTGGTAAATAACAAAGAAATTATGTTAATCAACTTGGGCTTCATAAATTAAGTAGCTAGTGAACAAACAAGTTTCGCACCATACAAATCAAATGTTTATAGTCAAGGACAGTGGAATCCAGTTAATTTCAACAAATATCGGGGAACAAATGGCTGTTTTCAGTTCCGCAGTGCATTCCAGATGGGCCTTTTTCCGGAAATTTTCACCAAACCACTTATAATCCAGTACGATTGGGTTTTGAGACAAGAATCGATTGTAGAACCATTAAACTTGGTATACTAGTAGTTGGAACCATGATAAACACGAAAAAAAATTGTTCACCAAAATTCCAGGGGTGGAACATATTTTTTTTTTCGTTTAAAAATAAATAAATAGATTTTTAATGTAATCTTGCAAAGTATACAGGGTGTAACCTAAGTACGTTAAAATATTCAAGTGTCGTATTCTTGAGACAATTTTAAGAAAAAAGTTTAAATAAACTTGTGTTCCGTCCATACAGGGCGTTGAAATTTAATTTTTTTGTACGCTTTTTAAAAATTAAGTTATTTGCACGAAATTTGGTACCCGGGGTTTTTTTGACGTGGGAAATCATAATTTCGTATTATTTTTCATGTAACATCTAGAGGGCGCTGCGTACGTTGTCATTATTTATTTCAAATTGCCCTAACATTTTTGACAGTAAACTTTTGGTACTTTTCATGAAAAAATCTTATTCCCACACCTTTTCCAATTAAAAAAGGTATAGTTCCTCAACAACGCTGGACGTGATCTTTTTCGAGATACTTACAATTTTCTATATCAATGCATGTTACTTAGCTCCTAGGGCGCTAAGTGAAGTTGTTTAGAAAAATTTCAACAATCTGTATCTCGAAAACGAATCATTTTTCGATAAACATTTTATAGGAAAAAAGTTTTTTATTTTGACGAGATCTACCACATACTTAGTTTTTGGAATGTTCTCAGCAACTTCACTTAGCGCCCTAGGAGCTAAGTAACATGCATCAATATAGAAAATTACAAATATCTCGAAAACGATCCCCTCCAGCATTGTTGAGAAAGTATACCTTTTTTACTTGGAAAAGGTGTGGGAATGAGGTTTTTTCATGAAAAGTACCAAAAGTTTACTGTCAAAAATGTTAGGGCAATTTGAAATGAATAATGACAGCGTACGCAGCGCCCTCTGGATGTTACATGAAAATTGATGAGAAATTATGATTTCCTACGCAAAAAAACCCGGATACCAAATTTCGTGCAAATAACTTATTTCTTGCAAAAGTTATTTTCAAAAAGCGAAAAAAAAAAAAATTTAATTTCAACACCCTGTATGTCGGAAACGAAGCATTTCCGGACACAAGTTTATATAGACTTTTTTTCTTAAAATTGTCTCAGGAATACGTCACTTGAATATTTTAACGTTCTTATTTTACACCCTGTATGATTCATCGGAAAAACAACTCGACAAAGTGAAAGACAGTTCAATTCTCCACAAAAATGATTCCCAATAATTACTTACGAAATGCGCTCGTTTTCTCAGAAAACGTAATTGAACGTTGACATCAAATTTCAGGTTCACGCTTACCCACCGCTGAAAGTTCTGGCGGAGCCGACTATTTGATTGTTCATACCTAACTCTGATAAAAATGATCGGAGTAGGAAAATGAAAAGTTCATACCGTTTCGTTTTTGTTTCTGACGACTCCTACGTTCTCATGCAAATATAATATGCGAGTATTTGAGTACCTAAAATGTGTTTTGTCGCACTTCACGGAGATGTTTGCGGATGATCCAAAAATCATGAATAATTTAGTAAATATGGAATTATTATACTGAAGCAGCAACCCATACCCTCTTATACAGGTCCCACTTATACATGTAAAAAAAAACTTTTTTTTACTCCTGCCTCATTTTCAACTTATCCATAAAAAATTTCCGGCAATAATTCAAGCACTTGGGAGATTACAAGTGAAAATTGCCATTATCTCGGAATTCTGGTTATTTAGGTATAGGAACATTATGTATCAATTCGAAGGGAATTTAGGCATCTTTCAGGATATTTCATAATATACAGGATGTTCCATTTAAAAAAACGCACTTTCAACCCTTTTCGTATCTAGCAGTAAGATCATGAATTTTGAACGACCCTGTATAACGCAGAACAAACTTCTCTATACAGAATCAATGTACATGACCTTGATGAACTAAACACAAAATTGCAACTTCCTAAGAATCCAAATACCGCAGAAATAAACATTCAATTCGAGCTATGGTTTGGATAAAAAATATGGAAAATAACCAATATCTCAAAAACCGTTAGAGATAGGTATAGGGGAGTATGAGACAGAAATAATCAGAAAGGAATGACAAGTTAAAAATGCGGTAATATGCAGGGTAACCCATTTGAAATAACAAAGATGCTGCTACTTTCTGGTATAAGCAGCAACGCTGCATTGCTGAAAATATTTTAGATCGATAGACCAAGAGCAACTACTTGAGAAACCAAATTTTCAGAATGATCCTATGTCCCGTTCTCCGTAAACGTCTAAGGTACCATCGACCGTGACCCACCCTGTGTATTTAATAACACTATTGTGAAGTGAAAACCTCAAGCTTGAAATCACATACTTCATTTTTTATGTAGGATGTGTATGAGCGATTATTTACAACATATACTGAAGAAATTGCCAGGATTATGGGCGAGTTTAAAACTGAGGCAGGAGTAAAACCCAGTTTTTTCTTTGGCATGTATGAGT
Source organism: Chrysolina haemoptera (assembly GCA_958298965.1). NCBI lineage: Eukaryota > Metazoa > Arthropoda > Insecta > Coleoptera > Chrysomelidae > Chrysolina > Chrysolina haemoptera. Next base: position 1,507,772 of record OY282601.1, on the reverse strand, counting down.
GAGACTTGTCTTACTAGTCTAAAATCGTTGAATATGGTCCGAAGAGGGTACTGATTCCTGCTTCAGTATAATTATTTCATATCAAGTAAAATATCCATGACTTTCGGATCCGCCGCGAATATCGTATAAGAGTTATGTGAAGTGGGACAATAGTATATTATATAGCAAGGGACTAAAGTGAATGTTTTAATCCTGCACGTGATGTTTATTGACTGAGGGCTCGTAGAGCCCGAGGGCCAATAATCACGTAAGGGATAAAATATCACTCTAGTCCTGCGGCATATACGCTATTTTTTGCACTTCCCAGTATTATAAATTTCAATAATAATACAACTAATTATTTTGATGAGTTATATAAACATGGTACTTGGATTACTCGGTAGGTAACGTCATAGCAACGGTGTCAACAAACTTTTTCAATTCAGTGTCATTTCAGTTAATGTTGAAATTAACCGATACGTCAAGAACATGACATCTCTTCACTTTCCTCTAATATTCACTTATCAAATACAAATAATCGCCCATTCAGTTTCATCAATTGCAATAATGTTAATATCACATACAATGTTAATTCAATCAATAAAGATGTATAATGGAATATTTCCTAATTTTTGTCCTAGTTAGCTGCGACAATGTTTGATTTTTACTTTATGTCCCTAGGAATTTGAAATGCATCTCTATCTCCCTAGGCACTGAAAGATACATTTTAGTCCCTGTTATACTACTAAAGTTGGCACTTTAGTCCCGGAAGTGCAAAAAACACATTTTAGGAACTCAGATACTCACATGTTATATTTGCATGAGGAAGAAGAAGTCTTCAGGAACGATACACACTTTTTTTTTTCCTTCTACTATAATTTTTAGCAAAGTTATGACAAATCTAATTTTCGGCCCTGCCGGATATTGCAGTGGTGAGTTAAGGCGAGCCTGAAATTAGATATCGGAATTCAATCAGATTTTCTGAGAAAACGAGCATATTTTGTGAGAAATTACTGAGTATATTCTCTGTGGAGAATTGAATTATCTTTCGCATTGTATCTTGAAAAATCTTATACTTTCCAAAACAACAGCAAAAAAAATTATAATCTTTTTAAAAAAAAATAATGTTGGGTTCCACCCCTGATTTTTCAGTAAACAATTTTTTTCTAACAGTGATGTCAAGAATTCATGTGCCGAGTTTCAAAGTGCTACGATTCATTCTTCACTTGCTACTTACCTTTGTTTATGGTTACTGTACTGTTATACTTCTGGTAAACTGATCAAGTCGAATGAGAATAATGTACCCTGGGGTATAATTGATTTTCCACAAACTAGATATTTTTGTACTTGTTGAATTTTTTTCTTCCGCACTATTATCTGCATAGAATGTATTCGGATATTGGCGACTGAATTCCGCCCTGTCATATTGTCGATAGCATATTTTGATTTATTTATTCTCCTGTTGTGAAAAAATGCCAGTATATAAATAAAGACATATTATTTTTTTTTTGGTAGAACCTGCGGAGTTCAAAGAGTAAGCCTCGATATATAGTGCTTCTCCTCCTCTTTTCGGACAACCTTCGTTTCGCCAGCAGCCGAAAACTCCATCACGAAAATCGTCTTACTTTGATGATGGTCGAGGAGGACTACATCAGGATTATTGGCTTGTATTTGCCTGAGGGTGGGGAATGAGTAGTTCCAATATATTCGGCACTTCTCATTCTCCACAACGGACTCAATATCCCCCGGAGCATAAGGCAACACCGGTGTATCGTCTATATCGTACGAGTGTCGTAGATGATAGTAGAACACTCGTAGAGCCGCGTTATGCCTGTGGATATAGGCTGAGACCGCATATCCTGGACATGCTGACAGCAAATGCATAAGGGTCTCAGGCGCCCCACTACACGCTCTGCATCTAGTACCGGGGATCTCTATACCCATCACGCGGCTACGGTAGACCAGGGTGTTGAAGACACCATCCTGGCAAGCCATTATAAATTCCTCGGTCTCCGACTTCAGCTCACTTGACCTGAGGAAAGCAATGGTCAAGTTTTTGGATGAGCCAAGGACTTCAATGTTCTTGAAGAACACCCCATGCATTGGCTTATGCTTGTGCAGCTGCAGGAGGACCTCAGTTTCCGCAGCTTTGATGTGAGCTTTTTGCTGAACGGGTTCAGTGTCGAATACGAGACCAAGTTCATCAGCTGCCCGGATTGCTGCCTTGAAAAGAAATGCTCCAATCCCTGCTTTTTCATGGTCGTGGACCCATTGGCGGATACAGAGGGGGGGGGGGCGCGCGCCCCCCCCCTGGGCGGTGATCTGTGATACAACCCAACCGGATATATTTTATTATAAATGTACCAAACAACTAAAAATTGTTTTGTGATAATGGATAAATTGAAATGATTTTATTTGAAATTCCATGGAATTTTGAAAATACCTCATAATCAAACCCAACAAAACAAATTATCAATTGCTATAAGCCGTTCCTGGAACAAACTACCTAATTATTATCGGTATTATCCCAACACTACCTGGGTATATTTAAATCCTTTATTTACGGGTAATGGATCAAAATAACTTTAATGAATATTTCAAGTTGATTGAGGTTTCGAAGATATTTTAACGGAGGCTGACAAGATGATGAAAACATTGGATGTTGAAATGAAAATTCCTCGTATTGCCTCTAAACAACATCATAGAGACAATTTTCCTGATTTCAAAACCTTGGCAGCAAAAGACTATTGGAAAAGAGTGATTTATATACCATTGTTGGAACATTTGATTGTGGATTTGAAAAACAGGTTTCCCGAAGAGACTCTGAACAGTTACCTTTTAAATATATTGATACCAAACAATCTCCATAGAATGTCCGATCAGCACGTTATGCGAGCGAAAGTTTCACAAATGCTTGACCAGTTTGGGTGCCTGGTAGACAATCCCTCAATTTCGGAAGTTATGGACGAATTTTTGTTGTACAAAAATTACCAAACCCAAAGTTTATCAAGACAAACTATTGATACAGCTATAGGTGCATATCTCAATTGCGGGGAAATTGATTTTCCCAATATTCGCCATCTTCTTCAGATTTTAGTTTGTTTGCCCTACTCAATAGCAACAGCAGAACGCAGTTTTTCGAGTCTCAGGTTGTTGAAGTCATATCTGAGGTCGACAATGAATGAAGACAGACTGACCGGCTTGGCATTATTGTACGTACACAGAAACGTAGAAATAAATTTAGATAATATCATTGACCGTTTTGCCAAGAAAAAAAGAAAATTAGAATTCGTTCTATGGATGGCAGCTTCCAATTAATTTAAGAGTATTTGTATTAAATTCATTATAATTGGTTTTTATGAATAAAATAATTTACTTATAATTATGTTTTTATGGTGTGATCTGACCTACTCTCAATACTTCAAAATATCCAAAAATCATATATTCAATATGTAAATAAAAAAAATTGGTTCCTATCACCCACGCCACTATATGTCTACAAAAAACATTCCTTCAATTCAACTTGCGCCCCCCCCTGAAATTCGTCCTGTATCCGCCCCTGCGTGGACCATGCAGAGAAGGGGATCTGTACTCCTGATGACTTTACAGGCTCTGTTATGTAGACACTCCAAACTCAAAAGTCCCCGGCCTCCCTGTTGTCTGGGGAAGTATAACCGTGGAACGGACGATTTAGGATGCAAGCTCCTATTAAGATGCATCATCTTAAGAGTTTTCACATCGAGTTGTCGCAGCTCCTCTTGAGTCCATTTCACCACTCCAAAGGAGTAGAGTAGGATCGGAACGGCAAGCATATTAGTTGCAGCAATTTTGTCTTCCCCGTCAGTTCTGACGACCAGACCTGTCGGAGTTTGTGCTGATACTTGCCGCGGAGTGAGTTTTTAACAGTAGGTATACGGCATCAAGATGATGTAGGATACTTCCGTCTACGAGCTGGACATCCTCTCCGTATCCCTCGCATCGTCCTCTTTTGAGATGAACCGTGGCACATTTGTCAATCCCGAACTCCATCCGATAGCATGCGTGTACTCTTGCACCATTATTATTATTATTATTATTTTTTTTCTTTGGTGTGTTGGCATTGACTACTATGGTCATTAGCCACGTGTTCTGGATAGGCCTTGTTACTAACTACATACGCCACCTTAGAAGCAGCATGATTATTCGTAGTCCCGTCAATCATGAAACGCGGGAAAGGTATTCTTCAATAACCCAGAATTAATTTCTAACGAAAAAAAGTCTACTCTTGCACCATTATTATTATTATTATTATTATTATTTACCCTCATATCTTCCGTTATAACAATTTGCGAGTTTTTTTTTCGCCTTTATTTTCTATGGTGTTATTGTAATGTGTGTACAGATTTTCACGTTTTTAAAATTGTAGGAAATTGCTCAAAATACGAAGTATACCTATCTCCCATTCTATCAATTTGAGAGGGTTTATTTCTTCAATATTACAAAAACATTTTAATGCCCTTCAAAATGTACCTACTCAAACGAAACTAGACCGTAGTCGGTGGATTTCAGATCCACATGTGTAACACTCGACAACAAAAAAGATATCCGCCGAATATATTTTTTCGACTTTCCATATGTGACAAAGATTATGAAATAATTGGCCTGCATAGTAGATTTTGAAACAACCTTGAAACAAACATCTGTTCCTATATTTTTCTGTTGATACTACAGCGTCTTGAATAAATCTTTGTGTAACAGTAAATCAGCCAGTTTGATGCTAAACAACCCACTCCATTAAAAAAAGGAGATTGTATCGCGAGTTGGAAAAAATTACGCGGCTTTTTATCTGGATTATCGTGTGAAAAATAAGTGTTTATTTTCGAAAGACGAAGGTTTGCGATACGTGAAGTCACAAAATTATTGTTATTAATCAATGTCGACCCAGGAACTGTAATTAATATTGAATGATTTTTTTTCTTAATGATTCGAAACAGATTTCGATAAAGTGTGCCGAGAGTATCAAACAAATTCTAGGAATAATTTCGGCGATGTTAAGTACCCTTCTCCCTACCAATTTCCATAAAGTGGTAGATATTTGAATATCTGAAATATCTGATAGAAAAGAACTACTTCTCTGGCTAACAGCACGACTTACATTACATTGAACCACATCTAACTGATATTTGTGCAACGTTCCTCTATAATAATAAATAGCAGAGATTAGCCTTGATTTGGCTGGGAATGACCATATGCAACGGCCTCTTGGACAATTTCAAGCCGCGTGCAATAAACCACTACTTTTTGCACTCGTTGCATAAATAAATATTCTATACTGTAATATCTTTGCACTATGCTGTTTGGAACCTTTGATTTGGTAATATCAAGTAATATCAAACTATTTAATGATATTACTTGACACCGAAGCGTTAACAGGCCATAAGCAAAAAAGCTGTATTAGTAACTCACTTTTAGACATGCCATAAAACCGTTAGCAATGTAGTGAATTCCAAATAACATTTCCGCTAATATTAGCAGTCTAATAACAGTGTTCGCGAACAAAAAACGATGTTCGCCGTTCGCGAACAAAAAACGATGTTCGCCGTTCGCGAACAAAAAACGATGTTCGCCGTTCGCGAACAAAAAACGATGTTCGCCGATTGAGCGGTAAACTTCAAAGGGAACGAATGTTATTTCGATGTTTTGAAGTCACTACTTGTATTTTCTTGAGTTCTAGAGTAGAAAAGTGCATGTACCCGAATGAAACGAAACGCATGGTATGATATTGGCAGTATAATGGATAAAAATTCCAAACAAGTTGAAAAATCAGTTGCGACATTCTCGTAGAGTTTTTTAAACAACCATTCTCAAATCCCTCACTTTAGAAAGAAAGGTGATATGAGCTTTGTTGTTGAGAATGTTATTACGAAAAGAAATGCATGATAAAATATAGGGTGTTCCATTTGAAAAAATATCATTTTATGAAATATTTTGAAAACGCGACTGCCAATTTTATTTTTGTTTTCGGCATCGAGAAGGCCTTTAAAAATGCTACTAGTTTGTCCATTTAACCGAATTCGGAGCATCAATGGTGCCGCCTTAATTTGGAACACCCTGTATAGTGTGTATGCTCACGGTTAGATATAGTATATATAATATAGATAATTTAATGTGAAAATTAAATATATGTTTATTGAAAAAGTATTTTTTTTCAACCACTGTTGCTAATATGATACAAACTGATTTTAATTCGAAATTATGAATAGGATATTCATAAAATCTGTTATGGAATCATCTGCGGCTGAAAGACAAACTTTAGTCGCTATTTTCCATCGTTTAAGATAACTTTATCTGAGGGACTAGTTGTTTTCTGTTAGATATTACAAATAAATCACATTTTTCATTTTCCAATTTTCATGGAGAATGTTCCCCTTTTCAACATGAATACATCCCAAGAGGTTATCTTGAACGATGGAAAATAGCGACTGAAGTTTGTCTTTCAGCCGCAGATGATTCCACAACAGATTTTATGAATATTTCATGATTTCGAACAAAAATCAAAAATCGAAATGCAATACCCATGACAGGTCTATGTCAAAAAATTACTTTTAAAGTGTCAGCGTAGAACAAATATTTCTATCAATTTCCATCCTTGATGTGTATTATTGCTTCTGAAAAGCTGCTTTCCAATTCTATCAATCTCCCTGATGAGTTTGGCAAAGCGAAATAGATTTTCGTCTACCAAATGAGTTGGGGATTAAGTGCGAGAAAAGTGAACATTGCTTCTATGAAATGAACGATTTCTGTGAGTAATATTTTTTTTTAAACATTCTCCCTATCTAATTTATTTAATGAATTTTCAATAAAAGCTAGAGAAAAAATAATAAAAAAATCAACTGTCTGCATGTAAATACTTTCAGATTCTTTCTTTTTAGTTAGTCTTTTCACAATATTTATCAGATGTAGTTCAATGTCCAGCGTGGCTTGTGCCGGGGAAGTAGTTGTTTTCTGTTAGATATTACAAAAAAATCACATTTTTCATTTTTCAATTTCCATGGAGAATGTTCCCCTCTTCAACATAATACAAACTGTTGATTTTTTATTAAATTTAAATAATTTATATTTTTTGTCGATGTCGTCGCTACTTTAAATTTTTTTTTTAGTGAAATCACTTATTTTGGTGTATTCTATCTAGGTAAGTACATCTGTTTGAAAAGATGCATCATCACCTTCGAAAAACACACTGTATTCCCGATACTGTGCTATAGGTGTATGGTCAGCGAGATGGTCAGTCCTTACCTCGTCTGTCAACCAGGTCAGTTTTCGGAACGAGAATCAAAGAACGCTTGCCTCTCATGTTCTAGCCCGAGGAGGTACACATTAGGTGTACATCATAACATTTTCATTAATTCAATATTAATTTTAATTAAATTCATTATCCGAAATGTCAAAACTCGCCAGAAATTATTTTTGTGCAAAAAAAAACATTTGAAAACTGATTCAGAGCTGACCAACTTGAGAACGGTTAGAGATAGACGAATTCTGCGAACTCCAATCGATTCAGAATGGCCGAATTAGTATATACTGAGAATTTGAACGAAAAAAATCTACGGACAAAAAAGTCGAGTATATCATGATAAATAATTTTTTGAACTTTTTAAATTTTAATTTTTCAAATTTCAAATTTTTATCCCCGAACGTATTCCGACATGCTGATTCCGAATCTTTGAACGAAAATGTCGAAAACTCATCAGAAATATTTTTCGCGCCAAAGAAACCATTTGAAAACTAATTCAGAGCTGACCAACTCGAGAACGGTTAGAGATAAACGAAATCTGCGAACGCCAGTCGATTTAAAATGGCCGAATTAGTATGTATTGTTATTTTCGATTCAATCAAAAGAAATTAGAAATTACTCTAAAAAGTTGCAAGGGGTTCACCCCTAAAAATCATCAAAAATACCAAGTCGTCACATCGACTTGAAATTCGCACTGTATACGTAAAATTTTATGCTCATTCCAAAAATGTATGATTTTTATATGCTCAGATATAAGATTTAGGCGGAAATAGGTGTTTAAAATGAAAAATAAAATTTTCTGAGATTTTTTTATTTTTCAATTTTCGAATTTAAAATTTTTGTTCTCTGACGTATTTTGACGTGCTGATTCCGAATCTTTCAACAATAATGTCGAAAACTCATCAGAAATATTTTTGACGGCAACAAAACCATCAAAAAACTGATTCAGAGCTGACCAACTCGAGAACGGTTAGAGATAGACGAATTCTGCTAACGCCAGTCGATTCAAAATGGCCGAATTAGTATGTGTTGTTATTTTCGAGTCAATCAAAAGAAATTAAAAATTACTCTAAAAAGTTGCAAGGGGTTCACCCCTAAAAATCATGAAAAATACCAAGTCGTCACATCGACTTAAAATTCGCACTGTATACGTAAAATTTTATGCTCATTCCAAAAATGTATGATTTTTATATGCTCAGATATAAGATTTAGGCGGAAATAGGTGTTTAAAATGAAAAATAAAATTTTTTGAGATTTTTTTATTTTTGTCCTCTGACGTATTTTGACGTGCTGATTCCGAATCTTTCAACAATAATGTCGAAAACTCATCAGAAGTATTTTTGACGGCAAAAAAACCATCAAAAAACTGATTCAGAGCTGACCAACTCGAGAACGGTTAGAGATGGCCGAATTAGTCTGTATTGGGTATTTGGGAATCATTTTATGACTTTCTGGATCTTATTTTTATACATAAGAGTTAAATAATGTCCATACATTAATTATCTTTCAATGCCCCCTAAATCTTTTTCATTATTTTTCATTAGAGAGAATTACTTCACTGCTTTCATTAGGTGTACAAAAAATGACTAGTTGTTTCTCCCTCGTTCTAGCCGCTATCATTCCAGTCAATATACCATATAGGTACCATAAACAAATGTTATTTACTGTAAATGAAAAGCGTTTTTTATGGTTTCCGTCCTATTTTCCAGGAATTTTGACAGCAAAGATATCTTAACACAGACGGCACGAATAAATATTTGAATGGAGAGTGGAGAGCCGGCTCGAACATATAGTTTGAACATTAAAGCACATTCCGTTGATATTGAATATCAGAAATACTTGCAGACGAGCTTTCACACCTCTCGAACTAATTAATACTTCATTTAATTAACGAATTGATTGCCAGAGCTGCAAAACTGCTGAATTCTCATATTCTTATCTTATTACCAGCTGGGGTCTATTGTTCTTGAAAATTAGTATATAGGGGTATTTGGGGTCGAAGATCATGAATGTTTTGTTAAATTCATAAAGGACATGGCACTGGATACATGTATTCCTGGGGCTCGATGGATTTTTTTGATTTTTTGATATATCATTCTACAGGTCAAAACAAGCAACTTTCTTCATTAGACTTTTTTTCTGGCTCTACAGCGTGAGCTACAAAAATGGGTTGATTGTCTAACGCTAATTATGGAAAATATTTTCTGCGAATGGATTTTTTTTGATTTTTGAGTAGAGTATAATATCATGTGAAAAATATCAATTTTCTTTGACTATATCAATTATGGTGTACATTACTACAGGACGAGGCAGAAAAATGTGAAAAATATCAATTTCCTTTGATTATATCAATTATGGTGTACAATACTACAGGATATGGCAGAAAAATGTGAAAAATATCAATTTCCTTTGATTATATCAATTATGGTTTACATTACTACAGGACGAGGCAGAAAACTCGATTTTTCTGAAACTCGTTTATATACTTCTCTCCCAATTGTGGGCTTTTCTTGGAATTTCTCGGAACCAAAAGTTGATGAAGGTTTAGTGCTGAAACCGTTATGATGATCAAAGTAGAATACCGTTGCATATTTTATATCTGTTAATAATTAATTTTAATATAAGTAACCTATCGTTTGTCATGATGAAACTTCCACCATGTATCTATGTAACCGATTATAAATATAGAATTTTGAGCTCCATATATAATATTTGTGTATAATAGTTGCATTGTTTATTTTGTATGAGTATATTATTGTATATTACATGTACTGTTGATAGTTTCAACTACTTTTGAGAACCAAATATCAAATGACAATTCGGATTTGCTGCCTATCGATGGTGGTGAGTTTTTTCGAATTTCGACAATCTCGTTACTTGGCTATGCTGCAACGATGATGTTCATAAAAACATGCTCTTGCAGCTGCGTCAACACTTTGAATAATCGTTTTCTTGTAAGAGTATCAAGATTGCATTTATTCAAAAATTGCATTCCCTTCAGAAGGTTTGAAAAAATACCTCTTCAGGATAACCCATCGGGATCCCTACGGTTAAAAGATCAACTATCAAAAGAAATCTACTAGTAATAGAAATTATCAATGTTATTTGCCTAACCATGTAGACACTTTGGGGAATGTAATTTGAAAAGTTCAATTAATGTATTCATAGCTTTCATATCAACAGAAATAAATAAGTATTCTCCCATAATTTCGTTTAAATATAGGTATTTGAGAATTCGTCTTTTTGGAGTCACCCTGTAGCGGCACACAAAAGGAGTAGACGACACTTGATTTTCATTCTCTGTGAAAAATCAAACTCAGATATCAACAATAAATCCACTATCCCATCATATCCCATTAATCAACCACCTTATTTTTTGCTCACTGTGTAGAAACGTTCTGAAATGTATTTAGAACAGTTCGTTGGGTTCATCTACACAATATGCCTCAAGAAATTCAACGAAAAGCCCACAATTGGGCGAGAAGTCAATAAACGAGTTTCAGAAAAATCGCGTTTTCTGCCTCATCCTGTAGTAATGTACACCATAATTGGTATAATCAAAGGAAATTGATATTTTTCACATGATATTTTACTCAAAAATCAAGAAAAATCCATTCGCAGAAAATATTTTCCATAATTAATTAGCGTTAGACAATCAACCCATTTTTGTAGCTCACGCTGTAGAGCCAGAAACAAAGTCTAATGAAGAAAGTTGCTTGTTTTGACCTGTAGAATGATATATCCAAAAATCAAAAAAATCCATCGAGCCCCGAGTCCTGCGTTCTACATCTGTCGATGAGCAGGATTATTATTATTATCATTATCATTATTATAAAATAATAGTTGGGCCCGGTTACAACTCGAAACTGTCGAAAAATTTAATTATATGGTACACACGATGCGCAGACAGCAGTTCCGAGCCAAATAACTATTTGAATCGTTCCACAACACTTTTAACGAAAGCAGTCCTTGTGGTATCGTACACTGATGTAAATATTTGTTTAAGCCCAACCTAATTGAGCACACATATCACGAATACTGGCGAAAGAAAGGATAAATTCAACCTTGGATTTGAATAAATATTAGTTGCACTTTTAAGAGACTAATGGAAAAGGATTTCGTCTGGTGGTCTGACCGTAAAAAAGACGACTGAAGTCTGGAAATTGGTAAAGGATAATTTATGAATGGATACCTTGTTTTTTTCGTGAGAGAAGTGGATTTATAAATCGCGTATCAGTGGCGGGTTCGAAATCAATTCAGCAGGACTATTCATTTTTCCATCATTATTTCTTTTAAGAGAGGGCACCAGAACCTAGGCTTTCACACCGAACCAAAGGACGCCACACGGAATACATGGGATTTTGGTTTATTGCGGAATTCAATTAAACTCTGGTATATTGTAGATAACGATCTGTAGGTAACACTTTTAGTGGGCCATAATCAAATCGTGGTTAGTTTCTGCGAAACAGGGTGATTTTAAAGGTAGTTACACAAACAGAAAATAAATTTAATTTATCACAAATTGAGAATATTTCTGGTTTATTCTCGTGATTTAGATAAAGTATGTCATTCCTTTGGAATCGCACCATTTTTAAAATACAAAATAGTATTTAATTTACCGGGGTCGACACAAACGTTCTCAAAGATATCCCGTTTCGACGTTGTTTACCTTACTTATTAGAATTGAGATATTTTCTAGTTCAATTTCGAAATTTTCCTGAGCAATAATTATAATTTGGAAAAGCGATACTGTTTTATTACAAACACAGTATTTTTACCATGTCGTGTCATCAGAAAAGTACTTAAAAAAATCCTATTCCGAAGTTTTTTACTTACTTCATTTTTTCAATAGGAACTTTGAAGAACCCTATGTTTTCAATGTTTAACGTTGATATGTGGAAACCCTCAAGCTATAATACGTGAAAAACCTTGAGCCGAACCTACATTTTTGAAATACGAGGGTCCTACACAACATATTCGTCGGCGACTCTATATCTTTATACTTTCTCTACTAAAGATTCGCATGTGGCGCAATTTTAATAGGTTTACTATTTTACTACGGGATAAGTATATTTGAAGATAAAGGTTGGATAGAGAAAACAAAAATTGAGAGAAGTGTTTATCCAAAACTTATGTGCAAACATTGTGAAAAAAGTGACAGAAAAAATAAAAACCCTGCAACAGGCGAAATTTAGCGAAACTCCAAAAATATATAAGGAGCTCTGGGGGTCATTACTAGTAATTAAACAAAAAAAAAATATTAAGATTTTCCAAAAGAGGGGTTCCAAGAGAGGGAGTAATTAGTAATTACCCGGAGCTCCTTATTATATCTTTGAGGTATTGCCTGTGGCAGAGTTTTTATCTTTTCTATTACTTTTTTCACAATGTTTGCCAGCGACGCTTGCAACTGCTTTTGTTTAAAACGGACCTATACTTGCATGATGGAAACTATACAATATTAATTCATACCCATCTAAATTACTCTGATGGCGTAGTGATAAGCGCGACGATGAATAGGAAACTGAAGTTACGGGGTTGGGTTCGATCGGGGCAATCGGCATTTTTTTTTTTAGGAAAATATTTTCCATTTTTTCTTCTGTTAGAGATATAAATTATTGGATATTTGGATAGTTTATCCATTTGGAATTAAGATTCAGTGTTAATTTTCTTATAGACAATATTATGTCCCTATTTTGAATGAATTGTCAATCGTTTTTTCCTCCCTAGGGAGGAAAAGTATGAGTTTCTTTCCTGATTTGAGGGAGGGAAGTGTGTACTTTCTATAGGGGTAGGAGGAAAAGTTTATTTTCCTTGGTATTGAAATAGCACCAGAAATGTTTTGAAAATTAATCAAAAGTAATTCGTACAAAAATTGTTTGAAGCATTTTCAAATAAAAGATTCTAAAGTTACTAAGATACCTATTCAACCAAAGTTAGCAATGACGAAAATTGAAAATAACAATTTTTGTCAAGAGAAAGAAAAGAAGTTTGTTATATTTGATGTAGGGTACGAGACTTGATATTTGTTTCTGTACTGCATATTTCGAAAGATTCCAATGTTGTCTGTGCGAATGTTTGTTTTTGGGTCAGTTACTATAAAAATTCTTAATGAATATTTGTTTCCAATAACTGATATGGAAGATAATCAGTCTTGCATTTAAATGGAAAAATTCTGGAGACAAAAAGAACTGAACATGTGGATGTTAAAATTTCACTTCGTCAAAGACTTGGTTACTCATGGTAAATTCAAACTGATTTATTTATCAACTGAAGATCAGATCAGATTGCTGATACACTGACCAAGGGTTTAAGTGTAATTTGAAAAATTCAGAGGTGAATTTCGATATGGAAAAATTCAATAATAATAATAACTCCTCACCCCAAGGGTGAGAAGGGGAACCAGAGGAAATGAAGGTACCCCCAAAACAGGGGAACATCCCAAGGGACCCCCGAAACTACGGCTAGATGAATCTACACAGCTGTCTCCCAATACATGGTTGGTGCACAACGGGTCCAAATAGAGATGCCTACATGCAAGGGCTTCAAAACTCACCCATCTGTGATAGAAGAAGAAGAAGAAGAAGCCGAAGAAGAAGAAGCAGAAGAAGGAGAAAATAAAATAATTTAAATAAAAGCGTCCAGCCGTACCATTCTTAGAAGCGGGGTGAACCGTCAAATACTCACCCATCTGTGATAGAAGAAGAAGAAGAAGAAGAAGAAGCCGAAGGAGCCGAAAAAGAAGAAGGAGCCGAAGAAGAAGAAGAAGGAGCCGAAGAAGAAGTCGAAGAAGAAGAAGGAGCCGAAGAAGAAGAAGAAGATAAAATAAAGAAATAAAAGCGTCCAGCCGTACCATTCTTAGAAGCTGGGTTAACCGTCAAATATGGCTGCTCCACGCCTGTTCTTTCTGAATTTTGTAAAAATAGTCGTTATTTCGTAAGACTTTTGTATTGTTATTAATGTCTAGCTAGGTAAGGGTAGTCAGGTCAGGTATAGTTGGCTACTAATTTAGGCATTTTCAACTCAGTTTGCATGCAAACTAATTGACGCATTTTCGACTGACTCGCAAGCTAGGTTAGCTTGCTTAGGTTAGATTTGTATGTCAGTTGCGAGCGAAAAAACAAATTCACGCCTTCTTGTTTTGTCATCTAAACCCCCCGCCATACCGCCATCAAATGACCCAATTACATTATTTCAATTCGAGTTGTGCGCATGCGGAACTGCGGAATCAAAAGTAGAATTGGTACGTCTAGACGCTTGTATTTTAAATACCATTGTACTGGAGTCAACTAACCGAATATTTTAAATTGTTCGTACGTTCATGTCGAGTGCCTTATCACTGGATATATTACGGAGTATAATCCGTTGTGCCGCGAGTGCGCATCACGTTTTCACTATAAGGTTATTCCACGAAGGAAACATCCAAATGTAAATAATTGTTTATTGTTTGTTTCCTAAAACCTCGACTATGAAATCTTCAAATAAGTACCTATTTTCGTGACTTCCTGAAAAATAAAACGCGTGATCGACAAGACAAACATGAGAATCGATAAGGAAATTGAATGCTTTTCAAAATTCTTTCGGTGGATCTTCATACTCGCCCGTCCACAGTGATGCTTTTCATTTGCATAAAAAATTACCGAGTTATACTTAGGTTCGGCCGTTGAGTGGGCAATTATCAACAACCATTACGAATATCGGTCCGTGCGTTAACACCTTGGCCTCAAAACTCTCTGCCCATCACCAACCAATACACTGAACCATAATGAACGTCAATGAATTAATTGCGAACGATCGAGGGCAGGAAAATTCGTGGTTTTCATTTCGACTAATAAATATTACAAGATATGTTTTATTCATTATAGGTACATCTGCCCGTCTTTAGATGATTGATTGATAGCAACGATGGTTTGGGAAAATATTTATCAGTTCAAGGTTAACAAGAAATTTTTGTTGGTGGAATTGTTACAGGATGTTTCGTTTTCGTTTCAAACACTCCATTGACATAAGGCTGGCAACACACCGAACGATCAAAAACGCCATAAAGCAAAACGTTTTTTAAGACTCGAAGGCTGACCGCACACCGATAAATCAATAAAGCAGTAAAGTAAAACATTTGCCTGAAAGCAAAACGGTTTCATGCAAAGCGTGTTGCGGTGCAGCAAAACACTGCGAATGGGTCGCAGCGCTTCAACGTGTTGTCTACAACGACGTTTCTGCGCGTCTAAAGGCGCGTTTACACCAAAGTTGACAACAGATTGTTTGTAGAAAACTAAAAGTTGCTCTTCTCAAACTAGAGCAATAAGTGGAAAACTTGTTGCCAAAGAATCAGCGCGAGAGGGTTAGGCAGTAGTGTCAAGGACGTCGGACGAAGAAGACGCAATTATTAACGCGGCTGCCTGTGTCATAGCCAGGAACTGTACAAAAGGTGCACGAAGATATTGGGTGAGACCCTCGTTGAAGGCTATGGACAGGTACAGTGGCAGTGACGTGATAGCGGAAAGATGGCGTCGATGCGTTGAGTGGTGAGTTGAGGTGCGACTGGAGTGTCAAAGACTTTCTGAGAATGACCAGTAATGACTCATTTCTCCCTTGACACAAACACAACGAAATCACCGAAAACTCCTGCAGCTGAAGTACGCACGTGAACTGACGGTCGTGGGTTGAGTAAGGTGGGGGGGGTGCTAGCACCCGACGTCACGTCCGGGGCGCGTGGAGGGGGAACAGTTTTCCAGTAGTTTCCTACAAGTTGTTTACGAAATCTTCCACTTTTAGTTGTCAACTTTCTTTGATCTTTACCAATACTCCGCGAGAAACCAATATCTAGTGGAAGATTTGTCTCTCCACAAGTGAAAGACAGAAAAAGTTGCTGTATTTTCTAGAAAAAGCAACAAATTGCCGCAACTTGTGGAAATCTATCGGAAAACTTTGGTGCAAACGCGTCTTTATACTGTTCTCGACTAAGAGGCAAATTGGAGAAAAGCTTAAAATGAACCATAACAGAAGCTCCGGAGGTATCTAGAACTTACTGAAAACACCCCAGTTGAGTTTTTGAAAGTTTGGCTACCAGGAAGAGTGGAACTTTCAGAACATTTCTAGAATATACGGATCTGTCGAAACAATGGGGCCTTCAATATTTATTTTAACCACTGAAGAAAATAGACCAGATTTGTGCAATACAAAATATTGATTATACAAATCAGTAAAACGCAAAGTCGTCTCCACAATTTAACTATACCACTCCACTTCGAGATATAATGGACTTCTACCACAAGTTAAAATATTGATTATTCTGAAATTTACTTGGGTATTCAGGATGTCACTTCTAGTGAGATATCCAGTTTGCCCCACGAAGGGGAGGTAAGTGAGGTTATATCCCAAGGAGCCCGAAATTTTAAGGATGGCCGAGCCCTAGGGCTACAGTTGTCGAATACAAAAAAAGGAACAGAAAAAGATCAAGATTAAACTGATGAAGAGTACAAACAATTCTAAATTAGGTATAGTTTTTTTATTTACCACTTATTTTCAATACATTAACGTTGTTAATCGAGGTATTCGGGTCAATTATGTTTCTCAATAGCAAGATTGTTATCATAGCAAGACAACTTTCACAGCAAAATATGTCTCAATTTTATAGAAGGCTTGAAATCTATCGGCAGGGGGTGTTGCTGCCATATAATTTCCTGCCGATAAAGCTATCTTAGATATCAAGACTTCTACAAAATTCAGATATATTTTGCTGTGAAAGTTGTCTTGCTATGATAACAATCTTGTTACTAAGAAACAGAATTGACCCGATTGTCTTATATCATGCTCAGAAAAAAAATTCCAAGATCAGTGGGACAACATTTTTCTGGAAAATGGACACTTCCAGCTATCAATACAATCACTAAATGTTAATAGATACAATCTGACATTTAGTTAAACATCAATTTTGACGTAATAACGTCTTACAAATCGATGAACGCCAGCTCCTCGCACGAAAAAGGATGACTCATTGTCACGTTCCGCCTAAGCCGAGCGTGCAAGCGAGAGCGCGGAATAAGCGTTCGCCTTGTGACGCATCTAGCTCTCTTCCACTCCATCGGCCGATGCCTCCGAGTAGAAGAGAGACAGCGGCAGCACACAACCTACACGTGAACTGTTTTTGTCAACTTTATAAAGTGAAGTGAAAAGTAAATGTGGTTTCCATTGTTTATTACAACAATTCCGACACAAAAAGTGATTAATTCTTGCATTTTAAGGATTTGATTAGCGATGTAATCTCGTATATGATCTTTGATTACTAAAAAAAGTAGCATCTGTCGGCGAGTGCAGTAATAATAGGTTATGTTACAATTTTGACTGAAAAATTATTATTTACGATCGTATAAAATGTCAAATAATTTTATTTAGTATTCAATGAAAAAAATTATCGTGCGGAGCTATTAATGTCAGATTGAAAATTAATGTTTGACCTCACACATGTCATAAAAATGTGTCTAAAATGACAAGTTGAACCGGCCAAATACCGTGCGAGAAAATCTTCTATAATATCAAACCGGTTAAGACGGGCCTTTTAAAAGTAGCTATTTCGTCATTTCAAATTAACAATTTATTGTTTATTCTGTAATTGTTCGTGATTATATTTAAACAAATTATTTAAATTTAATTTGCAAAAACTGTAAATGATATTCGAAAATTAAAAATCAATGTTTTTAACCTGAGTTTCAAGAATATTTGTTTTAATGAAAAGTAAACACAGTGCAAGGAAATATATTATTATGCAAAAAAATGATAATTTAGTGATAATAATCGTTATCACGTAATATTATCGTTCGTAAACCGACTTTAAAGACAAGAATTTTTCGGCTACTTATTTTTGTATTGTTCTATGGTTTACACAGCAAATCTTGCATCCGGTTCGTTTCTGCAATCAACTCGATATTTTAATCCTGTAGCAACACTAAACAAACCATGCATTTCATCTTATTAAAAATGTGCGATAAGGAAACTTGAAGAATTTGCGCTTGTTTGAGTAATTTTGGCCATATCGCATTATGTTTACCAAATGAATCATTCATTTAACCAGCTAAAATCCCCCCAGTCGTAAAAACTGGTGCCGTAAAAAACACAACCTACCAGAATGTGTTTGAATTAAACTACGAACGCCCAATTTGGGCCCCAGCTTATTGCAGGCTGGCATAGGCGTGCACTAATGTTTTCAATTAGGGCATAACAATTTCAAGTTTGAAAAAATGTTTCGATTTCGTTCTGTACAGTAGGGCGAAACCGATCCACGAATATGCATTTATTTACTTTTATTATGTTTATAACAAACCGTCTGTTGTTCTGAGTTAGAACGATGAGGGATCATGTTGAAAAGGGGAACATTCTCCATGAAAATTAAAAAATGAAAAATAAGGGATCCTTACGTTCTGACGCGGCTTTTGAATCTTCGGAAAGAACTTAGGGGTGGATATATATATATATATATATATATATATATATAGTGACCGCCAAAAAGTATGTACCATATGGGAAAAAAGTTTTTTCGAAAAAAGATTCTTGGGAAAAGTTTGTGCATGTCCGATAACCTAAAAATCGATTTTGACTCATGTCACGTGATCGCTGGTATGGCGGCAAATTGAAAAAAATTACTATGAATAGGCAACAAGTCCAGTAAAATGGCAAGATCTCGAAAAAAGTAATTTGAAAAAGGTGCTTAGAATTCAATTTTGTACGCATATACAAAGTTTGACAAAATAATTTGAGAAAATTGAAAATAGCAATTTTTTCAAAAATATTTTCCTAGCTTTATAAAAATATCAAATTATTTTCTTATGAACTGAAATATTTGTATTTCAATGATAATAATAAAACTTTCTCATTTTCTCCACACCAGAGAGCACTAAATTAAAAAAAATTTAATTTTGTTGTTACATTGGTTCGTATCTAACAGTTATATCAGAATTCCACGATTTTTGCGATGATGGAGAAATCCAAAAATATCGCGTTTTTCCGCTTAAAATCAATTTTTGATGATAATCGTGCACGAACGTTTCACTTCTCACATAATCTTAAAAATAATGCGTCAAATTAAAGAGGCTAGAGTTTTCAACATTGCACGCGAAGTGAAACGCTCTGGCACGATTATCATCGAAACTTGATTATAATCTGGAACACCATGTTTCTGGAGTGTCATGTCATCACAATGGTCGCGGAATTCTGGTATAACTGTTAGATACGAACCAATGTAACAGCCAGGGTTTTGACAAAATCCAATTTCGTTAATTTAGTGCTCACTGGTGTGGGGAAAATGAGAAAATTTTGTCATTCTCATTGAAATACAAATGTTTCAGTATGGTCAAGCTATTCAGAAGGTAATAATTTGATATTTTCATACAGCTAGGAAAATATTTAAAAAAAGGAAAAAAGTCTGTGTTTGTAGAGTCTTGCTTGACAATATTAGGTATTACCATTTACCATTAAATAAAATACCTGAAAAATTATAGTTTTTTGTTTTAAGCTGAATTATAAATATTGAAATTATACGCAGAAAAAAAAGTTTAAACCAACAATAATTGCATGGGTTTAAAAAAATCTGAGGGTCATATATCCACGACAAAATATTATGTCAACCCTAACATAGTGATTGGTTAAAAGAATAAAATATATTTTGTTACAAAAATACAATATCTGCTGTTATAAACTCAGTTTATTTGTTGGAATGACTTAGTTAAGAATTGAATAGACATAATGTGTATCTGGTTACAAAAATGTCAGTTATAAATTCAGTTGAAGTATTTGGATGAGAAGACATATTTTCAAGATGATAAAATATCTGTTTAATGTAATTGAACACAGCATTTGATCAATTCAGTAGTAGTTCAATTCGACAAAATTTTTAGTTTCAATAACATACCTTCATCATTTTTTTCTTCTAACAAATTGTTTTGTTCAAATTTCACAATTTTTCACAAGTTTTAGTTACCTCTATAGCAAAAAAAAAAAGGAAAACTTACTTAAGCAGATAAATTACCACGCACAAATTCAAGTTTTTGTGGAATGATTTGACCTGCGTTGACTAGATCGTAAGATAAAATGTATGATGTGAATTGCTTTATTGTTAATAAAGGTTATTATTAATTATGGAATCGATATCCTCAAATAAAACTATTCACTCACTCTCACACTCATTTCTAACAGAAACAAGGAGATGGTAGATCACTGAAAAGTGAAGATGGCTCTGTTGCTATTTGTTCCTATTCCGGATCATTACAATTACATAACTCAGACTGGCTATTTACTTACTCTGGTCCTACGCGATGGAACGGGTTCTAGGCCGCGCCACCTTGCGGGAGGTAGAAGAAGCACCCCGAGTTTAGAGATCATTCAGAGCTTTGCTTTGTACATTCAACATAGAGCATGATGTTGAAACAACAATATATGTGTTTCTGTTTAAATAAAACCTTTGATCGTGCAAGATAATGGAATTGTTGTATTAACAAAATATGGAATTTGTTTCTAATATGCAAGTGATTCAGTTGACAAAATAACTGGATTCATGTGACAAAACAAACATTATTGAAAATTAATAAACTTTTTTGTTGATATTTGTTGTTATTATTGTTAAATGCATTTTATTGATCCAACACCAAGAATAATATTAAACCAAGATATCTCTTTTTTGTGTCAACTGTAAGTTTTGTTGGACGAAACAAAATTTTGTTCATTTGTACAAAAACTACAATCGAAATGATTTGTTCATTTGAATAAGGTGCTATTTTGAAATAAACGTTTATCTTGTTATTTTTGCAAAAAATCATTCGAAACAACAAGAAAAATTTGTCCAAAAATTGATTGTTGGTACAACAATTTTTTTTTACTGTGTACGATTAAAAGGTAAAACAGTTTCTCATATTGCATATAATAAGTCTACAGCTACTGAAATAAATGTAAATTTTCCCTATCAATGTTAATGTTAATATCACAGAGAAACCGACTTGTGATGTGAGATGCTATATAAAAAAATTCAAACACAGTCTTTTGATTATTTTTTCCTAATATAAATCATTAGATTTTATTTAGATTTCAACCGTTATTCTATTATACTCTACGCCGATGTATTTTTGTTGAGTAAAAGTATTCAAAATCTCGTTTATAATTTGGCCATTTACTTTCCAAGCACTTCTTCGTCAACAAACTATTGTTTGAACTACTTAAAATTCGAATCAGAAACTGAATAGAGTAGGATGCCATTATTGTGAATGTAAAAATGTTAGAATCATATCAAACCTACTCTCTGGAAAGTCACATGTAACGAAAAATGAAAAAGTGCGTGAAAAAATCAACATTGCGTAAAAACATCAACTGTGCGTGAAGTAATTTTTTACACACTGTTCATATATGTATATTGATGCATTCTTGTAAAATACATTATTTTGTGTAAAATTTTTTCGTAATTCATCATTTGATAATACTACGACAATATTGATAGAAAGTTTGATTTTGTGGAGGTTATTCGATTTTCGACATGCTTATTTGGGTTTATGACCTTCCACAATCTGAAAATGAAGAAAAAATGTTAATCCAAAGAAATCTGCACAAGTGTAGAAGGGCAAATTAGGGCAAATTAATTAATTTGCCCAATAAGTTACTGGAAGTAACAAGATCTTGCACTTATTTTTTGAGATAAACCTGTTATGGGCATTGCATTTTGATTTTCGTCGACCAAAATGTATTGGGGATTAAATGCAAGAGAAGCGAATCTTGCTTCAATGAAACGAACGATTTCTGTGAGTGATATTTTTAATAACATTCTCCCTATCTAATTTATTTAATGAATTTTCAATGAAAACTAGAGATAATTAAGAAAAATCAACTATCTGAATGAAAATGCGAGTTTCCACTTTAAGATTTTTTTTCTTTTCTTTTCACAATATCTATCAGATATAGTGCAATGTCCAGCATGGCTTTAGCCGGGGAAGTAGTTTCAACACGAATTATACAAAAGTCCGTCGCGCCACCCGTAACCTCTTTATTTTACATTTTACAAAAAAATGTTAAATTCATACGTTGTAGGGTTTCATTCGATATCTCTAATGGTTTAAGTTTCATTTATATAGAGTGTCTCAAAAAAGCGCAGCGACTTAGCAGTTTATTTTGTTTGAATAGGACACCCTGTATTTCATTGCATAATCGGTAAGGGATGATCATAAGGAATCCAACAATACCAAGTTTGTTGCTGTTATCTCAAAAAAAAATTGAAAAATTGAATTGGTCATAGGTGGCTACGATTTGAATTTCTGGATTAACTCTCGATTGTAAACAATATTTCCCAGTGACTTTTAATTCTACTGTGGAAAATAAAGTTATGGGATCATATTTTTTCGAAAACAATGGCTATCAATTGAAAAGTTTAATATTTTCAAAATAAATATAATTTTTTCCCGAAAATTCTATTTCACGTGATGTCGAACTCAAGGCGTGGCCGAGTTCAAAAAACTTGAGGCTCATGCAAAAAAAGTCCTACTTTACGAACTTGTATCATGAATTACTATTTCAAACTTTAATACTTTTCTTGAAAAATGTATAAATTTATATTTTTCAAATCGTAACTACTAGCCTAACCATTAACATAGCGAATGGTTATGCATTTTCTGAATTGATGTTGAAAAAGTATGGACATTGACTGATCATAAAATAGTCAGCAGACCCATAATTATACCAATTACTATACACTTAAAATTTTAAAGTCATCATAAAAATGGTGTAATTTCTATTTAGTTTTATACTTTAGTAAGTATGTTACGCAGGATATGGTGAATAGCAGAATTATTTTGAATTCTCGGTATACTCGCATTACTGATACAAAACATAAAATTTTTTCTAAGTTTTTTCAAATTAATCAATTTATACCGGTTGTGCACTATAAAAACAATCAAATTGAATTATATTTTTGTCTCATGAAAAGAAACACTAAACTACTGAAAAATAATCCTGATATGAACTATTTAAATCCATGTAGGTACCTAATATTTCGTAATATGTCACTTATGGCCTTATAGGGCTAATATATGAAACACGACTCTAATCTAAATTGCATCGAACGATAAAATGGATTATAATAGAGGTTATTCTGCTTTAACAGGGTAGGTAATATTTATACTCTCAATGAATAGCTATTTCTATTACTAGGGAGGAAAGTACCACTTTTCCTCCCGCAGGATGTAGTACATCCAAGGGAGGAAAAGGCACTTCACTCCCATGTAATACATATTATTCTTCCTCCTACCCACTTAATGAACCTTTTTTTTTGTAAATTTAAAACGCATCTCAACTGCTTTTCTCTGAAACGGACCCATACTTGCATGATGGAAAGTATAGACAATACAGTCATGTCCATCTGAGCATCTGCGGTGGTGCAATGGCTAGCGTCTTGGGCTTGTCAGGTGTCCCGCAGGGTTCATGTTTGTCCCCCTCAGTGCGAGAGATCGGATATGGGCACGGCGGTGTACACTGATGACACCGCCATCTTCGCCCATTCCTTCTCAAACGCCGCCGCCCAATACAGGATCCAAGTTCACTTGGATAGGAAGATCATACCGTATTTAGCGGAGAACAAGATTCAGGTCAATCCGGCTAAGTCGGAGACGATCAACTTCACGAAAAAGTACACTCACTCAAAACTTTATCGGAAGTTGAAAATCAATGACGAGGCCGTTAATGATGTGAATCATGCGAGGTACCTGGGGGTACACCTGGACAAGCGACTCAATTTCAGACGTCATATCACCCTTTGCTATCCAGAGGGCGGAAGCTGCGTTAAAACGCACCTATCCTCTGATAGCAAGGGGCTCCAAACTCTCTTTAGAGAATAAATTGCGTATTTATAAGCAACCAATAAGACCCACAATGACGTACGCTTGTCCGGTGTTCTGCAGCCTGAAGCCAACTCCACTGGCGAGATTGGATAGGATGCAGAACAAAGTACTCCGTATTATCACCGGTAGCAGACGATACCTTAGATTGGAAGCTCTTAGGGAGCTTGCAGGCGTCGACTCGATCCCGACAGTTATAAATAACTTGTCATACAAGTTTTATAAGTACGTGCTTGACAAGAGCCCTCTCACCAGAGACATCACTAAGCTCAGAGTGTATGATAATGAGCCCCGCAAACACGGCGGGCTCATCTATCAAGCGCTCGATATCTTTAAAGAACGAAGGGAGGAACCGGTTCCATAGGGAACCAAATCGAAAGTATAACTGAAACGTAGAGTACCTTGACCAGGTTTTTTGCTGCAGCCTTTTCCGGTATTCAGCTTTGAAACAACCAGCCTCATAATCTGCAAAGAGCATTATCAACAACACGCATGAGCTTTGCAGAAGGCGTATATCATGCCGAGCTACAACCGTGCTATAATGAAATGTCCGGCCAGCGTTACCACCAGCGCGGGCCGACTACAGCGCTCTCTCGCGGGGGTGTCTGTGTTCGCTTGGCAAGGCGCTCTTTTGCTACCCTGACCGGAGCAAAAGAGATGCTACTATTGCGCCCATCTTCGCGTCCTTCCCCTAACCCCTGGGTTATGTAGAACGTGAACGATGTCTGATTTTATATGACGTCATTATTCATGAAATGTAAAAATGTGATAGTCTACAATAAAAACCTTAAAAACCTTTTTAGTTAGTTAGTTAGTCTTGGGCTTGTAATCCGAAGGTCCCGGGTTCAGCTCCTGGCAATTGCAATTTTTTTTAAGATCATTATTTTACTTTTTTCTTGTTAGTGATTTGAATTATTGGAAATTTAGATAGCTTATACATTTCGGATTGCTATTGAGTGATTTTCTCATAAGTAATGTTATGTGCCTATTTGAATGAAGTGTCGATTATTTTTTCTTCTACAACGATCATTTTTTTTCTAAGAACTGCGCTTGTAGAAAAAAGTATGTGTGTATTTCGAGCACAAAGTGTCATTGTAGTTCTCCAAAGATTAATCTTTTTGTCGAGCGAACATCAATCACTTTGCGCTCTAAATGCACAAATAGCTACTAAAGCACTAAAGTAGAAGTAACATTCATGTCAACCCTTCTCGAACTCTGTTCACTTCCTGGTGTCTTTGCTACGAGATTGCTTATTGGTTTCACCACGGGTGGCGCTGCGACTGACTGTTACTGTAAGTCGCTGCTTCATTTGTGGGAAAATATTAGTTATACAGTGGATTATAATTCATTGGGCTGGGGCAGGACGATTCTAATGTTGTTCGACCTACCCTGTCACTGACGAGCGGCAAGAACCGCGAAACGCAACTGCAGGTGATCTTCCCCAGCCAAATGACGATACTTTGCTCGAAGCGTTGCCATATGCAAAGAAATTTCCTTAGATTTAAAGAAATTATCGAATGTTTGAAGAAATAGGGATTTCGGATTGAAAATCAATGAAATCTGAAGAAAAACTAGTAGCACCTATCAAACCAATATTCGAGTTATGGAATGGAGTTAAATCTCGTTGAACACCTTGATTTCCAACCATTAAACATAGAATTGATATCACATTTATCATAATTTTACTGTATATATTATGATTGACTGATCGACCATTAAATGAAGAATTTACGAATTTAGTAGAAAATCAAATAAAATAGTCATCAGGTGATAGGGACATCGGAAAAGAAAGAGGAAATGTAAGGTTAAGTATGAGTATTCTATTCAAGAAATAGAAGCTACCCAAATCACCAAAACTACGTCACTGTCACTCGATGCGCCTATCGCCAACCAAATTGGAATTCTCAAGAGCTATACAAGCTCACTACGAAACGCGTGTCTACTGAAAGTGACATAGTTTTGTTGTTTTGGGTAGCTTCTAAATCTTGAACTGTATTCGCACCAAAGGTTCCAAATATTCGCACCAAAGGTTCCAAATATTCGCATTTACCTATTCGAAAAGTATACCAAACTAATAACTTTGATTCATTCAATAATATAATGAGGCAGGATAATCAGGAACAAAAACCTACCTGAATATATTTTAATGTAATATTTGTTTTTGTATTAGGTTTATTCATTGGGATTTGTACTTTTGTCTGATAGATTTGCTCTTATTTGGAAAATGTGCTAGGTACTTTCAGTTTATTTATTATTTAACGTTAGTTAGCAGTGACGGAAATAAATAATAAATTCAATGTTTTATGTATTACTTCGCAGTTGAAACCAGGAAAATATTGAAATTTTGCCTTGAAGATTCCGTAACCTTGGTTTTTGCGCATGCGTATAGTAAAAATTTGGCTATCTATCAGGTTTCAATATTTTGTCGGATTGATTCACTCTATCTATTATTGATTCACTCTATCTAGTCCTTTCAGTTTATTTATATCCAAACGTTTGTTAATACTTATGTACCTGATATCCATGAGGAAAAATTATAAAAGTTATTTTGTTCATATATTACTTCGTAGTTTAAAAAAAGAAATTTATAGAACCAGGAAAATATTTAAATTTTGCATAGAACATTTCGTAACCTTGGTTTTCGCGCATGCGCATAGTGAAAATTCAGCTGTCTGTATTTTCGACGCATGCGCACATCACCGTATTCTATTTTGAGGAATTTTAGGGATTTTTAGTCGATTTGTCTGAAGATTTTCAAAAATTTGCTGTATAATTACAATAAAGCAATTGTAACTGGGTCTTCTTCGAAGATCGTTGCACAAATAACTGTCACTTCTGTCAGAAGTATTACAATGTCCGTCGTGGTATTAGCCAGGGAAGTGGTTGTTTTCTGTCAGATTTTTGCCTCATATTTTCCACATATTTTCCACATGGTAGAAATATTTGGAGAGGAGGGTACTTCGACATTGTCGATTTTACTGTTTCATTCTCTTACTCTTATTTCTCTGACTGCCCCGGTACACTGGTATGATGAGAAGTTCTCCTAGCCTTCTACCGCTTCGAGAATGTTGTTTTGTTGCACAAATCAATATTATACATCGTAAATTTTTATTAATACGAGTTATGGATATCGAAGCAACAAATTATCATTATTGACCGTTTACACAAATAACTTTCGTTCAAATTAACCATACATTTTTTTGATTCAGTTTCGTGAATGATTGAAACCATTTTTTGGTACTTAGTAGAAAGGAACAATACGGTACAATACAATACAATTTATTTCCATAGACTCTACAGTATTGGATGATGTCAAACTAAAGGTTCACGCGCACTTAGCCGAAGAGTCGCGAACCGAAGCGTCGCGAACCGAAGCGGCGCGAGACGAAGCGTGATTTAGCTGATGTCTGCGCACTGCGGCAAAGTGTCGCGTCACGTTTCGAACGGCGCGGCGCGAATATTATTCACTTCAGCATTTGAATGCTGGCCCGGAGAGGGGAGGCAGGGGTGGTAAATGTCCTCTTTTTCGAAAAACGTTGGCGTTTCGGCGACTATATCTGTCTCCGTTATAAAAACTTGCTAAAAAAATCGCTGAAATCTGTATTTGAATAGGTATTTGTATTCAAATACAGTTTTCATGGTTTTTTCAGCAAGTTTTGATAACGGAGACTGAAACAGTTTCCAAAACGTCATTCTCAACTTTTTTTCGGATAGGCAAATTCAGTGTAGGATACGTTACTGACAAAAATCATAATTTCATTTAAGACAACAGTCTTATGAACGCAGTAACTTATAGGGCTAATTAATTAATTTGCCCTTCTACACTTGTACATACTTCCTTGGATTAACATTTTTTTATTGTCAGATTGTGGAAGGTTAAATACCCAAACAAATCATATCAAATTAAGAAAAAAAACTTCAACAAAAATCAAACTTCCAAAACTAATGGTATAAATAGAAAAGGGAAGGAGGTAGGGGCCCACCTGCATATTCTGCCTCGGGCCCAATGTTGGCTTTCTCCGGCCCTGTTTGAATTGAAGGCAGTACTTTGTCGAGTGAGGTACGATGAGCAGTTTGTTCGTCAGAAGAGAATCTCTTTGTATCAAATTTAGTTGCCACTATGGAAGAACGAGACAAAACAAAAAAAAATCATGATATGAATCAAAAGAGAGACACTCGGTGAATTTCATCATTTGTTTAATGATATCAGACAAGATAAAAAGGAATTTTTTCAAATATTTCCGCATATCAAAGTAAGGAAAAGTTTTTGAGCTTTGTAATCAATGTCTCTGTATCTGTATCACAGCTAGATACTGCAATGGAACAAAATTTGCCACTAACTTTAGCATCTCTTCCTACCAAATACTGCTAAAAACTGAAATATAAGACAAGAATCAAAAAATATTTGAACCTGTCGTCGCCTGTCACCGCGTATTGAGGCAAAGCGTCAAGAGAAACGACTCCTAGTTGGTCCGAGGAGAATTCGCGCGTCTCTTCGCTTCGCGCCGCCTTAGTGCGCGGGATGCCATATCAGTGTTGTTGGACGCGTTAAACCATAAAGTCCGATTGCGTTCCGAAAAAAGTCCGATTTTACACGAAAAAGTCCGCCATTCAAAAATGAAAAGTAGTATCACCTGTCACCTTTTTAATGCGGAGAGACACTAAATTAATGATCAGATAATCATCTTTATTTCCCATTAGGCATATCCCTGTAAAACAAACAGTAAAAAGGTCTTCAATGGCGGGAAAAAGCACCGATATATTTCAGTGTTAAGCCAGCCTTCCACACCAGCTTTTTGCCGCTGGCTTCTTGTCTCTAGCCAATCAGAGTACTTCAAAAGTAGCCGCCGCTACTTTGAAGTAACGGCGGCTACTTTGAAGTAGCGGCGGCTACTTTTGAAATACTCTGATTGGCTAAAGACAAGAAGCCAGCGGCAAAAAGCTGGTGTGGAAGGCCGGCATTAGCCGGAAAATGTCATTGCAGAGTTGTCATGTTTATCTGAAGATATTTTTGAGCATGAATGGCGTGTTCCGTTCCGTGTTAATTTTGACTGTTGATTATTGCCAATCAAAACTACTTGTTAGTTGATGGTGCAGCAAATATCTAATAGGGCCAATATCATCGAAAAAGTCCGAAAAAGTCTGAAATATTTCAAGGTCCGAAAAAAGTCCGCTGAACGAAAGTAGCGGCGACCATGTGGACATCATAACAAAATATTAGAGGCGAGGTCAGAGACGTTGCAATTAAAAAAATCATTAACAGAATAAAAAGAATATTTAATTAAAATATCTTTTAGGGCATTTTGAAACTTGTGACTATTTGATATTTTTTTCAAGTCAATTGGCAGTTTATTATATAATTTAATAGGCAGCAAAATAGGGCTGTTAGTTACCTTGGTCAGTCTGTGCTTGGGTAATGCCAAATCCATGCTTTCCCTAAGATAATAACGATTGTTTCTAGAAACTGAATAATCAGATAGGTTATTTTTGACCTGCATTATTGACGAAAGAATGAACAGGGACAGAAATGTTAGTAGGTTCAATTTCGGGAATATTTAGTGACCTTTGTTTATTCTATAGTTCAAGTGTTGAGTTTAACAAACATACTTTTTTCTCCAGATGACATTAAAAGCGGCCTTTTAAGGACACTTGGCAGGCTTAGAAGTTGTACTTTTAATGCCTAGTCAGAAAAACTCCACTTTTACTGCCTAGGCAGAAAAAGTTCGTTGCTAGGCAACCTTCCAAGTAATGATTTAGAATAGAATAGAATTTAATAATTTAGTTTATCAAACTGGTTATTAAAATTGACAATGACATTAAGAAAACTCAAAATGATGCTGATGATAATAAACTGGTTTTATTGCATTAAAACTACAAACTACAACACGAAATTTTTATTTATTAGATATATTTATGGTGAATTGTGAACAATTATTTTTTTATTTGGCGTTTCAAAAAAGCCCGTAACTTCAGGTATTTTGCCAAATCAATGTTATTTTTTATGTTCAGGGTAGCTTTCAACATCGAATAGGTAGACCATAACGTTGAAGGCTTCATTTTCTTTGAAAGATCGGAAAAATAGACAATTAGCACATTTTCAGAGAAAGATCCTATATTTTTCTTCTGTCTATATTCCATGAATCTGCTGTATGTGAGTTCATATACAGTTCTTGATTTTTCCGGTAAAATCTCAGGTGGTGTTAATTGCATCAATTCATCCTCACTTTGCAGTAAATCCATTTCTAACATGACAACTTTTCAAAATTGACAATGACAAAGTAAGTAAACAAACAAATTCAACAAACGTCATCAACGGTAAACATAGTAACGCAGGGCCCAGTTACCTTTGATGAAATGATTTAGTTATTTGGATATTGATAATGAAACGCAATTTAAATATGAAAAAGTCGATTTTGCGTGGAATTGGAACAAATTTGAAGAAAAAATTATATGTTTCACACGGTAGAAAAGCAGATTTAATGCCTTGGCACATCAGCCGCGGCATTAAATCTTGTGCTTTTATGCCTAGTAAAACAAATAACTATTATTGAGATTTGTGAGGCTGAAAAATATCATTTCGGTTTTAACTTCATTCAATACAAGCCCTTTACCTTTGCAGAAATTTATCATTTGGTTAACCGCACTAGATGACATTTTAAATAGTATATCCAGACTGCCACTAGAAGTCGTAACAACAGTATCATCAGCAAACGCTGCCACATAATGATCAGGAAATTCCTGCATGAGGCTATCAAAAAAAAATTATAAATAAGAGGGGTCCTAGTATGCTTCCCTGTGGGACGCCACTAGTGGTTGAAATTAAACTTGAATTAACCGAAATGTCATTAGTTTTCAAGTTGGTTTTTATTTTCTACTGGTTAGGTAGGATTTGATCCACGTGAAAGCCAAACCACGCATGCCACATTTATAAAAGTTATCGAGCATTAAGTCAATGTTCATCACGCCAAACGCTCTTTTCAAATCAAACAATAGCGCTGAGGACTTATTATTCAGTTCAAAATTCGACACAAGGTGAGAATATATGGGTCAAAAATCCATCAGAAAAGAACACTTTCCTCGTTAATACCACGACGAACGTTGAAATTCATCCAATGAATTTCCGTGCGGAGTTCCTAACAAGCTTATCTCCGCGATTGCTAGTTGCATGGAAATGTTAATTGAAACATTGATAGTTGCATGGAAATATTTCGTCGTGGTGGTGGTTGTTTTCTGATGGATTTTTGTCCCAAATATATTCCTGTTGTATAGGATTATTACAGTGAGCAATCCTGGTATGGCAGGACATCTAGTTTCTAACTTGATAAGATAATTGTTAAATAATAGATTCCTTTCTGTTATAATGTTCGTTCTTTGCGAACAAGTGGGTATTGTTTAGTTGGGCTGAGGTTGAGATGGCGCTCGTAGTTTGGTTAACACCGATCTGCTAGTGGTGTCTCAGCTTTTGTCTTGATATGGATTGATAATTGGACCATTTGTTGCCATTGTCTGCAGAGACCTACCCTATACTGATAAGGACAAAAAAATATATATTATTATAGACGGTGACAGATGGAACTGTGATATTCGCGATCACCACGGAGTGGGCGACATCTACATTTTGAAATTCGTTATGAAAACTCCAGGAAAACAAACATTCTGCCATAAGATCCCGTGTTAATAAATTTTGATTATTTTTTTGTTGAACTATATTTGGTTCGATTTTTTTGATATAATGCAGAAAGCACACCTTTGATGTGACGAGTGAATTAAAAAAAATGTTCAGTGCCACAGTGCAAGAATTATTCATCTTCAAATGTGTCCATGCACTCCTTCTCCAGAAACTATCTAAAACATGTGGAATTTGAATAAATTGGGAAGCCAATTAGTTATCCGTAAGAGAATATTTGGTTATAAATGGTGTAAATCTATCCAACTATTTTCTAGATATAAGACTTTAACAATAGAATTTTTCATAAAAAATTAAGATTTTGATAACCACTGCTAGGTATTTGAAAGGAAACATCACATAAAGTGACGCTAGAAATCCAAATTGTACAAGGTGTTCTAATTTCAAATAAGGAAGTTGATATGTACTTTGATATGAATAACAATAAAAGGTCAACATCTCAGAATCTTTGAGTGCAATTTTACTGTGTTCTTCCTGATAAAATACACTAAACTAAGATACGTGTCCTAAGTTCAAAATTTGCTCGACAAAATATTGATATAAACGAAATAGTAATTCCCGAGATTTTCACACTAGTTTACAATCATTTCATCGCACGGGATCAATGTCCTTCTCTTAGACGTGACCAAAATATGAAGCAGTATCATGATGTGAATGAAAATACAGGGGTGTCCGGGTTGCTTCAGAATAAAACAAGGTTTATCATAAATTATAACGGAGTTAAACATGGTGCTGTTTATCAATTCTTGTCCAGCACCTACGAAAAAGTGTCAGGATACTTTTTCTGTTTACAGGGTCGGATTTAGGGGGTGCATCAGGGGCTACAGCCCCTGATGGACCCCCCACAAAAGAGGAGCCCCCACAATAGAAGAGACTTCGGAAAAAATCTTTCAGTTTCAAAATTGAAAAAAAAACTTTTACCTACAGTACTTTGTACAAAAATGCGAAGGCGTAGAATGGCCATATAATTGAAAAAAAATATTCACTAAATTCCGATTTATAAGTCGGAAAAAATATTTTAATGGAGAATGTTCCCCTTTTCAACATGAAAGTTTGTCTTTCAGCCGCAGATGATTCCCAAACTGATTTTATGAGCATAATGTTCATATTTTAAAACAAACATCGAAATGAAATTGAATATTCAATGAAATTGAAGAATGTCATATTTTTGTAATATCTACCGGAAAAGAACTACTTCCCTGGCTAAATCCACGCTGGGCATTGAACCTCATCTGATAGATATTGTGAAAAGACCCTCACTGAAAAAAAATCTGTAGGTGAAAATTTGCATTTTCATTGAGATAGTTGCTTTTTATATCTATAGTTATCATTAAAAATTAATATAAATGTATGAGAAATGGAGAATGCGAGGGGGAAACTACTCTTTCATCATAACATTTTCATTAATTCATTATTAATTTTAATTAAATTTATTATTCGAAATGTCGAAAACTCGCTAGAAATTATTTTTGCGAAAAAAAAAAAAACATAAAAAAACTGATTCAGAGCTGACCAACTTGAGAACGGTTAGAGATAGACCAGTTCTGCGAACGCGAATCGATTCAGAATGGTCGAATTAGTATGTATTGTGAATTTTGAGTCAATCGAAAAAAATTAAAATTACCCGAAAAAAGTTGCAAAAATCATGAAAAATACCAAGTCGTCACATCGACTTGAAATTCGCACTGTATACGTAAAATTTTATGCTCATTCCAAAAATGTATGATTTTTATATGCTCAGATATAACATTTAGGCGGAAAAAGGTGTTTAAGATGAAAAATAAAATTTTCTGAGTTTTTTTATTTTTCATTTTTTTAATTTCAATTTTTTGTCCACAAAAGTAATTTGACGTGCTGATTCTGAATCTTTTAACACTGATGTCGAAAACTCATCATAAAAAATGTTGGCGGCAAAAAACCATCTAAAAACTGATTCAGAGGTGATCAACTCGAGAACGGTTAGAGATAGACAAATTCTGCGAACGCCAGTCGATTCAAAATGGCCGAATTAGTATGTGTTGTGAATTTCGAGTCAATCAAAAGAAATTAAAAATTACTCGAAAAAGTTGCAAGGGGTTACCCTAAAAATCATGAAAAATACCAAGTCGTCACATCGACTTAAAATTCGCACTGTATACGTAAAATTTTATGCTCATTCCAAATATGCATGATTTTTATATGCTCAGATATCGATTTAACCAGAAAAGGGTGTTTAAGGTAAAAAATCCAATTTTCTAAGATTTTTTATTTTTAATTTTTCGAATTTAAATTTATTTCCTTGAACGTATTTTGACGTGTTGATTCCGAAATTTTCGACAATTTTTGACAAAAATGTCGAAAGCTCACCAGAAATATTTTTGGCGGCAAGAAAACCATCTAAAAACTGATTCAGAGCTGACCAACTCGAGAACGGTTAGAGATAGACAAATTCTGCGAACGCTAATCGATTTAAAATGGCCGAATTAGTATACACTAAATATTTGAACGAAAAAAATCAACGGACAAAAAAGTCGAATATATCATGACACATAATTTTTTGAACTTTTTTATTTTCCATTTTTCGAAATTGAAAATTTTGTGTTCGAACGGATTTTGACGTGCTGATTCCGAATCTTTGAACGAAAAACTCGAAAACTCATCAGAAATATTTTTGGCGGCAAAAAAACATCTAAAAACTGATTTAGAGCTGACCAACTCGAGAACGGTTAAAGATAGACAAACTCTGCGAACGCCAATCGTTTCAGAATAGCCGAATTAGTACACACTGAATATTTGAACGGAAAAAATCCTATATATCATCATACATGATTTTTGGATCATTTTTATTTGTCAATTTTCGAATTTAAAATTTTTGTTTTTGAACTTATTTTGAAACATATTCTAATCGAGCAGTGCAGTCGTAATAATATGATCTTTCACTTTATTAGACCCCCCTTCCCTTTGCCAGGCCTTCAGAGGGTGGTAAAGGGGTAATTTCTAGGATATAATTCAATAACTCTTTCAAATGAGTTGGTACCGCATTCTGCTTTTAGTATGTGTTTGATGAAGGAAAAAATCTGTGTTTCGCTCGTTATTCGTTTAGTAATCACTGAAAATATATTGACATAACTTTTTTCTTGGAGTATATTTGTGGATGGGGACAACTTCACACCTGTGACCATACCCTTTGGAACTGAAAATCGTTCAGTGATGTATGTACTCAGTTTTCTATCAAACTGATTATATTATCAAACATCATTTCATTCTAGTATATGCATTATGTGATAGTGAAAGATTAAACTAATGTTGTTTCGTTGTTTCTTTGAAGAAAGCCGAAGGTAATGGCTCAAAAAGCATTCTACGTCCTTACCGATTTTCGATCAAAATTAATCAACATATTACTCGATTGCTTCAAAACTTTTTAATTTTAATTAATATAAATCATTCTTGGAGCAATTCAATGAAAAATGACGACCTTGTAGAAGAAGAAGAAGAATTCCCAGCAAATTATTATTCGAAACCGGTAATTACACGACAATAACAATAAATTTAAAAGGAAAATATGGTTTCGTTGATGGGATGGCATTGAAAATGCAGTCTTCACTATCTTTAGGGATTGTTATTCATCAGTTCAGTAAGTTGTTGACATGACGAGTACACTGAAATCAAGTATTTTCAACTTTAATTCATAACCAAACTATGACGTGAATAAAAATTAGAAAAGAACGACCCCATTAAAATTATAGAGTATTTTTATATTTCGACGGCAATTGAAATATCTGCAATATTCCTCTGTGTTCTGTTCTAATATCATAAAAACCTTGCTGAAATATACTCAAATTCAACAGCTTCAATAATCTTTGGGTTTTTTTTCAAATCTAAATTTTGTAATATGAAGTGTTAGTTACTTTACCTTATTGTGGCGAACACAATGAGAATTCCGCCGAAAAAAATCAAACCGTTTTCGGTCTGTAGGTAAAAATGTTACTTGAATATTTCGATAAAATTCTGTAAAATAACATTGAGCAAAATGGAATAGTTCATTTTTTAATAAGGTTATAATGTTTTAAGACTAGTGAAACAAGTCTTACTTATACATGCCAAAGAAAAACTGGGTTTTACTCTTACTCTTACCTCAGTTTCCAACTCACCCATAATCCCGGCAATTTCTTCAGTAAATGTTGAAAATAATCGCTCATACACATCCTACTTAAAAAATTAAGTATGTGATATATATATATATATAGGGTGTCAATTTGAAATCTTCCCACCCTTAATATCTTCCTTCCAGTAAACAATATGAGTAATCGAAAAAACATGTCAATTTTATTGTCAAGGGGGACACTTTCACGGACTATTTGTAGCCCTCGTGGTTCAACCCCCTAGGAGGGGTAGATGTTACCCTTAGAATTTTAAATGGGAAGGGGGGTCAAGTGGCACATCATTTTGATGGGCGTTCAATTCTTGTTCCAATGGTACCCTGACTTATTATTTTGTGGTGAGCATTTTCCGAAAAATTGCGTTGACAATAAAATTGACCTGTTTTTTCGATTACTCATATTGTTTACTGGAAGGAAGATATTAAGGGTGGGAAGTTTTCAAATTGACACCCTGTATATATATGCAGGATATGAATAAGCGATTATTTTCAACATTTAGTGAAGAGAATGCCGATTTTATGGGTAAGTTGAAAATGAGGCAGGAGTAAAACAAAGTTTTTTTTTTGCATGTATAAGTGGGACCTGTCACACTACTTTAAAATTGTTGCACATAGTCCTAAGAGGGTATGGGTTGCTGCTTCAGTATAATAATTCCATATTTACTAAATTATTCATGATTTTCGAATCATCCGTAAACATCTCCGTGAAGTGCGACAAAACACATTTTAGGTACTCAAATACTCGCATATTACATTTGCATGAGAAGGTAGGAGCCTTTAGAAATGATATGAACTTTTCCTTTTTCATCTCCGATCATTTTTAGCAGAGTTATGACCAATCAAATATTCGGCTCCGCCAGAACTTTCAGCGGCGGTTAAGGGTGAACATGAAATTTGATGTCGGCGTTCAATCACGTTTTCTGAGAAAATGAGCGCATTCCATAAGAAATTACTGGGAATAATTTTTGTGGAAAATTGAATTGTTTTTCACCCTGTTGAGTTGTTTTTCCGATAAAACATATACTTTCCAAGATTAGGGCAAAAATCTATTTATAAATTTTTAAACGAAAAAAAAATGTTCCACCCCTGGAATTTTGGTAAACAATTTTTTTTTTTTTCGTGTTTATCATGATTTCAACTACTAGCATACCAACTTTGGTGGTGCTACAATCGATTCTGGTC
This sequence comes from Chrysolina haemoptera, assembly GCA_958298965.1. Lineage (NCBI taxonomy): Eukaryota > Metazoa > Arthropoda > Insecta > Coleoptera > Chrysomelidae > Chrysolina > Chrysolina haemoptera. Next base: position 1,470,654 of record OY282601.1, on the reverse strand, counting down.
TCAAAACCCAATCGTACTGAATTAAGAGCCCTTAGATCCTTGGACCTTATAAATCTTGCCAGATTACCAAACGATATTACCGCTGAAGACGGCACTGTTTACTTGCTTACGAACAGCTTAATATGATAATATCAATTAGATAATTTCCAAAATCATTAATCTTGTTGGTGCTACTATAGTTCGCTGTGTATGTAAAATTAAACGAATCAACAAGTTTTATGGTGAATAAAAGTGGACCGACCGGATGTAACTAAAATTTATTTATTATGGTAATTAATATGGAGACCCATATAAGTCAATTCCACAAGACAAATGTTGATTGGACAGGCATTCTGTTATCAGTAGTAATAACCCAAGGACGTTGATAATTATAGCAGATTCCGAAAGCTTGTTGCTTGGAAACAGACCGAAGGCGGAGGTCTGTTTTCTATAAGCAACAAGCTTGAGGAAGTTGTTATATTTATCAATGTTCGAGGGTTATTCGGATAGACATTTTTTTGCTAACCGATACTTTTCAACATTGCAATAGTCTATAAATGCTTTACATACAAAGTTATCGTAAACGGTATATTTTGATATATTTGATACGAAAATTTCATTAATCCTCTCGGCAGTATTACAACCAAATCATGACATTTTGACGTTATTGAATATTTGAAACTTCAGAATCGAAATTAATCAAAATATGTATATCCATAACAACGTGCCTGAGAGTGAAAACAGACCGTAAGGTCTGTTATCAGTATAATCTTGTTCTGATTGGTTGTATTCAATCACATGACCTCGGTTTAACTAATTTCATTGGATTTCCGCTTGAGCAAAAAATTTTCAGATTAATAAATTATGGTTTAAAAAAATATAGATAGACGCTTTTATATCAATAGGTATGGACCGAAAAGTAAAAAATGAACATTAAAAATTAACTTCAATATTGAAAAACAATGTGGTGCTTGATATCAGTTATTTTCATTTTTGATTGCTATAGCTGCATAGGTCCACTGTTCACAATCACGATATCTGACGATGAGATGATCGGAAAGTGTGGGGTAAAATTTCGGAAATGCTGTGATTTTGAAAATGTAAGTGAAAAGCACCCTACGCTTCTTTATTCTTAAAGTAAATTTTATTCTTCAGCCCTATCACTATAATATTGTGTCTAGTTTTTAGAACTATGATTTATTTTTCACTTTTAAGTTTATATTAATATGAAAACGTCTTTCTTTAGTTTTTGAAGTATAATTAATTTTTAATCATTATACAGTGTGACCCAGGGATGAACCGACAAACGATCAGTATCGATTTTTCAGGTAAAAATAAGATGTTTTTTCCACAACCGTTACAATATGTAATATCAAACATTACGATACTGATATGAGTTTCGTAATGAGATACTTTAACGCACTAGTGCGGTAAAGTAAAATTCATTTGTTTTTCTTTTTAATGTTAGTCTATTTAATGGAAAAGGATAACAAGAACTAATTTATTATGAATTTGAGTATCTATCTCTGGATTTATCAGGAAATAAGGTTTGAATTTTTTAATTTGTAACAGATACTATATCTGAATCTATTCTCTAATGGTCTGAACTAATGTCGATGAAATTTTACTAAATTGGAATGAACGTGTCAAAGTTGACAGTTCGCAAAATAAATCAACAATGGGCGCAACGCTTGCTTATTGCATGATTCTTATATCATTAATTTAAGGAATATTGACTAATTTTGAGTAAATAATTAACATTATTGGTAGTAGGTAAAATATTGTACAATATTTGTGTCGTAAATTCTAAAGGCCTCGTTTGAAATGTTCCATCTCATATCGTAATATGAATCTTTACGACACTTATATCGTAAATATCCATTTTCACAAAACAAGCACCAGCAATGAAAAAGATTCATTGTATACATCTAATTGCTTCAATTACGAATCGTACAAAAATATAATAGCATTTCTTCACTCTTTTTTAAACGAAGATTTTAATGTTAATTTCGATTCTGATCGTGCTAAAAATTTAGTATCGTTCCTACAATCGAAATTACAATTAAAAATGATGATAATATCAGTCATGAAACTGTACTTGATGCAGTCTTTGCAAGATATTTAGAAACCCTTCTACGGTATTTATACGGAGGATCCAAAAGTCATGGATATTTTAGTTGATATGAAATAATTATACTGAAGCAGGAATCAGTAACCTCTTGGGACCATATGGAACGATTTAAGGCTAGTGAGACAAGTCTCACTCATACATGCAAAAGAAAAAAAGAGGGTTTTACTCCTGCCTCAGTTTTCAACTCACCCATAATTCTTCAGTAAATGTTGAAAATAATCGCTCATACACATCCTACATAAAATATTAAGTATGTGATTTCAAGCTTGAGGTTAGCACTTCACAATAGTGTTATTAAACATATATGCAGGATATGAATTAGAATTTATTGAAGAGAATGCCGGCTTTATTGTTGAATATGAGGCAAGAGTAAAACAAAGTTTTTTTTTTGGCATGTATAAATGGGACCGGTCACACTACTCTAAAATATTTGTATATAGTCCAAAGAGGGTATGGGTTGCTGCTTTAGTATAATAATTCCATATTTATTGAATTATTCATGATTTTCGGATCCTCCGCAAACATCTACGTGAAGGTTGACAAAACACATTTTAGGTACTCAAATACTCGCATATTATATTTGCATGAGAAGGTAGGAGTCTTCAGAAACGATATGAACTTTTTCATTTCTTTCTCCGATCATTTTTAGCAGAATTATGACAAATTTAATTTTCGGCCCTGCCTGAACTTGCAGTGGCGGGTTACCGCGAGCATGAAAACGAGCGTATTTCATGAGGTATTACTGAAAATCATTCTTGTCTTCGGCTCCGTCAGAACTTTCATATACTTTCTAAGATTACAGCAAAAATCTATTTATTTGTTTTCAAACGAAAAAAATATATATATTTGGTAAACAATTTCTTTTCGTGTTTATCATGGTTCCAACTACTAGTGTACCAAGTTTGGTGGTGCTACAATCGATCCTCGTCTCCAAACCCAATCGTACTGGATTAAGATTAATGACAGATGCATGTGAATAAAACTGCAACAACGAATCATGTAACTTCAAAAGGATTACACTATTTTGGAACGCTATAAATATTTGCATAGTAATTTAAATTGGTATAATGAGGTTATCATGCCCAGTATTGAGTATTGCTTTTTGAAAACAATCGTTATCTAATGTGATTATAGTGAATTGATCGATCTTTGAAGAGTAATCTATAGTAGTTGTGTACGTTTCGAAGTCAGGTGTTGATTGATTTATACAAAACTCGATACTATATTTCGAAAACTAAAGTTGATAGACATACCATATAATGCAGTACGGGTTCCTGTGGAACATCTAAAATTCGAAAATATGCAAGTATACGACTCAATTATCTCCATTTATTTCACTGTTTGTTTTATTTATCGATTTTATTCATAATTTTTCTCTATTAGTTTGAGACTGGAAAAATATGAACAGGAATACTACAATTTTCAGAATTTATCCCCTACAAAAGTGTTCAAACAATGAGTTTGGAAGTTCTAAGAGTAAAAGATTAAATAGCTATTTCCTCCAACCCCTTTAGAAAGTAAACACTTTCCTCCCTCAAACCAGGGAGGAAACTCATACTTTTCCTTCCTAGGGAGGAAAGTTCTTTTCCTCCCCCTCATTTCAAGTAAGTTGTAAACGATGAAACTTGTGAATCTATTATAATCTATAATTGTTTCCGTAATTTCTAGAATATCTTTATATCTTGTATTTTGGTAAAAATCAAACATGAATGTTACTTCTACTTAAGTCTTTAATAGCTATTTGTGTACTTAGAGCGCAAAGTGATTGATTATCGCTCGACAAAAAGATTAATCTTTGGAGAACGACAATGACACTTTGTGCTCGAAATACACACATTATTTTTTCTACAATCGCAGCTCTTAGAAAAAAGAATGATCGACACTTCATTCAAATAGACACATAACATTATTTATGAGAAAATCCAATAATTCAAATCACTAACAAGAAAAAAGTAAAATAATATTCTTTAAAAAAAAAGTTGCAATTGCCAGGAGCTAAAAATAAAAATTTCAAAGCCTACTTCGAATTTTTTTCAAGGTCAAAAATCCAAAAAACACACTAGCGATTTCTTTATATAGAATTAGACGGCGCCACTGGATTCACGACATTCTCAAGTGATTTCTGTTAAAATTATATCCAAATATATTCTGACCAAATATAATTCGAATAATTTTGAATGAGTCATGTTGTCAGAATTTTGATAAAAGTTCTGAAATTGAAGTATGGGTTGATTTATTGACAAAATTTTCAAATTTTATACCCAACTTATACCCACGCTTTTTTTACATTTGAGAAATTAAATTGTCAATTATATTTTACTTTTTAGTCCATGGGACGTCAAGCGTGTTTTTTAGATTTTTCAAACTCATTTTTTTTTACTAAAAAATCGGAATCTCCGACCCCGAAAACGATACCAATTTTGAATCGAATCTGACCATAATGACAATACTCGTTCCATCATCTTGGGCCGCCATCTTGAATTAATAAAATTTTACGAAAAATTCATAATCTCTGATCACGAAAATCCTCTCACACTAATTTTGAATCGAATCAGACCATAGTGACATCTTGGAGCCGCTATCTTTAATTTATGAATTCTGACAGAAAATTCGAAATATACGACCTAAAAAACCTCACATACCGATTTTGAATCGAATCTGACCATAATCACTAATCTCGTCCGCTATCTTGGAGCCATTTTGAATTCATAAAGTTTGATAAAAAAATCATAATCTCCGACTCCGAAAACCCTTATATACCAATTTTGAATGGAATCGGACCATTATCACAAATCTCGTCCGCTATCTTGGAGGCGCCATTTTGTTTTTTCATAACAAAAAAAATGGCATATTGCATTGTCACCGGAACTACGAACACCTGCCAAATTTCAAATCATTCGGACGTCTGGAAATGGGTGAAAATCACGCCCTAAGGAGTCAATAACAAAAAACAAACATACACACAAACATACAAACAAACATACAAACAAACATACAAACAAACATACAAACATACAAACAAACATACAAACAAACATACAAACAAACATACAAACAAACATACAAACAAACACACAAACATACAAACAAACAAGCATACAAGTGAAGCTTATACAGGGTGTTTCAGAATTCAGTATCAAGATTTCAGAGGCGTATTTCTTAGGTCAAAAAAAGACTTTCTTTCTCATAAACATGTGTCCGCAATCGCTTTATTTCTGAGATACAGGATGTTGAAATTTAACAAAAAAATCAGTTTTTTTTTCAATATCTCTAAACCACTTTGGTTTTTCTTTTTAATTTTGGTACATGCAAATTACACATACAAATACAATTTTTCCATGGCGAACGTTTTTTAATTTTCATCAATGGCGTCTCTGTAAACATGCTCTGTCATTTTTTAATCAAAATAATGATACGCTACTGTTTTTTTTTGTCAAATTAGTATCATTTTCATAATTGTCTTCTATTTTTCCACAATGGTCTCCTGACTATTTTCCGTCCGACGGACGATTTTCGATTTAAAAAATAAAAGGTCGTCATTCGCTTGAACCTATGCGATTTTTGGTATGTCTCATTTTGCTTTTTAAATCGAAAACTGTTCTTCGTAGGGAAAAAAGTCAAGGGACCATTTTTATGAATAGATAGAGGACACTCATAAAAAATATAATATTCATTAAAAAAAAAATAGTAGCGTATCATTATCATTTTTGTTAAATTTCAACACCCTGTATCTTAGAAATTAAGCAGTTGCGGACATATGTTTATAGGAAATAAAGTCTTAATAATAATGAAATATACGCCCCTTAATTCTTTATACTTAATTTTGAAACACCCTGTAAAAAGGAAGCGAAAGTTATAAGTATCTTCTGTAATAGGGTATTCATTAATGACATACAGAGTGTTCCTGTTTTCTGAGAGTAAAATTTCAAGACTGTTGTAATTATCTAAATCAATCGTAGCTCCACTTTCAAATCACCAAGACAATATATTAATTCAGTTGTTTTTTTGTTTCAGTTCATCTTCACCTGAAAACTCGGAGCCACATCTGCACTCGAGGTGATACGGAAACTCCGTAGTGTGCCCAAACAGACTGTACATAAAAATAAATTAATCGTAGTGCCTCGTCCCGTTTGTCGATTGTGATCTTAATTGTAATGAAAAGTGATATTATGTATAATTTGAACGTAGACCTGGCAAAGTCGGCGGCCAACGCCGTCAACAGCCTCCTAGTCGAGGGCACCAACACGACGCCGCGAACGCCGGAAATCCTCAACTCCCTCATCGCCATGACGAATCCTCTGGACGGCTACAACTTCGGAGCCGGCGGCGCCAAGAGAACTTCCAGCTTGAACATGAGCAGCGATTCGAACAGTTCTTGCAGCAGCCAAGTGGAATCGCCCACCACGAACCCGCCCAGCGTGCAGCACACTTGCTCGCAACTGATCAAAGCCGGACTCAAACTGACAATCGAGCAAAAACGAAAACAGTACAGCGACGGCGAAGACCTCCTGGATTTGGACAAGGTGGCCAAAGTCGGGAAAATCGAATGCAGCGAGTCGGAGGACGACAGGATCAAAATGGAACCCGGGGTGAGCATTATTTTCTCGTAATAGCGTTGTTTGATAATAGGCGAAAAAAGGAGAAAAAGGAAACCACTAGATGTCGCTGAATAAACCAATATGTCTACCGTTAAGGGTGAATAACATATAATTTTGTTCAACAAATAAAGGCATTGTGGTGAAATTTGTAAATTTGGTGGATTTTGTAGCTTTGAGATTATTGAGAATTGCAGTCATAAGTATTTTTGAGATAATCCCAGGCTTGTTCAGTTGCATGAAGTTTACAATTACGAGGTGCTACTAGTGTTTATGAATAGATTAATTTCAGGTGAAGATGCCAACAGTACAAGTGGATCTTGTGATATAATTTCTTATACTGAAGAACTTGACCTAAATTGCCCTTACTATGTGGTAGATTATCATGAATAAGAAATAAAACTCCTTATGTTTTTATACCACTTATGTTATTGCAGTTTCTTTTTCTGAACTCATACACATTTTCAAACTATGACAGTCATTATCTTGGTCATTAATAAAACAAAATATTTATATAGAGGCGTTCAGAGTAAATTTCATAATTCCTGCTCGTATTTCCTATTTTAAAAATATCTACCATTCTTGGGTGAATCATGAAAATCCACAAAGAAAATAATTTACTATTCAAGATTCCAATCTTTTGATAAAAGACCTATTTTGGTTGTTCCAGTATATTTATTTATTTATCTGAATGAATAGCAATGCTAGTTTACAAAAAGATGTCACAAAATGACAAATGTAATTAGCTACAAACATTGGCCGTGTAGATTGGTCTTATTAAAATAAAATGTTTAAAATTTCAGTAAAATGTATGAACAAAAAAGCGCATTCCAAGTTATTAACAGCTTACGAATAAAAATAAGTTCAAAATTTTATAAATATTTTAACAAGACAAATTGAAACTGAAAAATCATACGCTTTATAATTACATATCTTTATATCTTGAAAAAACACATCTATTTTCATTTGAATTTCATGTTCGCTGTCCTCATTATCTGCAGTCTCATTTTATCCCTCACTTGGCATGTTTTCTAAGTCTTCCTCCATTGGGTTCTTCAACCTAAAATTACATTTCAAACTCCCATCACATTTTTATGAATATAATAAGGTCTCTTGAACGAGCAAAGTAATTTTTCAAAGAACGAGGCAAAAAAGTACCTAATTTACAATCAGCTCGAATCAAAATCAGTAATAAGGTTAGTATCTACATGAAACTTAAAATTAACTTTGAATAGGTTACAGATAAATTATTGAAGTAAGAAATAACTTTTGGTCGATTTATGCACTCTTACTTAACTTAAGAATTACATCAAATACTAGAACTAAGAGTTCATCAATAGGGAAACTACGCAAACATTTATCAAACTTTAACTAGTACTAAGAACATACACACTGGTTCACTGTTAGTTCCAGTTTTTAGTCTTAGGTTTAGTTATACAGTAGGGGTGCATCAATCGACTTTCACCTATTTTTACAATCTATTTGTTGACTCACCATTTTCTTTGACTTCTGTTAACCTTTTACTGTTTTTCGATATTTTAATAAGGAATCTTTTGACTTGAAATTACTCCTTTTTTGAGTTTTCTCTTAATTGTTAGAGGTGTAGCTGTAACAAATCATAATAATTGAGCTAGAATATTGCAAATGAAACAATGTATTTACTTACCATGTAACAATAGCCCTTGTCCTGGAAGTGGAGACTGCAAACATGCATATTTTGCGTAATAAATTTTCCAATCTTGAGCACTGTCTTCCATTTGAGACAAAGCTTTCTATGACCAAGGGGACATTTATGAAGACTGATATTTGATGTGCAATAAGATGAACATTGAGGTACAGAACAAAATTTCCGCGATTTGGTAGGTAGGTTTTTATAAATATTCTGCATGTTTATATTCCCCAACACCAAACAGCTAAACACTACAGTTCACATATGGTCAATTCTAAGAACTTTTAGGTATTTATCCAATCAGAAAAACTGGAAATCTAAGAAATTTCAGCTAGTCGTTTACACGGTTAACAATGTGCCATTCTTTGTTGTTCACACCTACGGTAGTTGCTGGCATAATTGTTAGATGGCGTACACTTCGATTTTTTAGCCTATACAGAAGATAGTTAGGCAATCACTGTAGCAAGAGCGTTTGATGCAATCGCGCGTGACATCTAGGTTCTTTTAATAGAATTTTCCAAAAATTGCATAATTTATGGCACTGTACTAGTACGCCACCTGGATGGAATGTGAAGCTTATAAGGAATTTCTGGAATTTCTTCCAGTTTTCGTTAACCATCTCATAATTTAATAATTTGTGGAACTTTGGACGATTTGCTCGGACAGGGTCGGACTTATGTATTTGGAACAAAATATATTTCAAAGTTATAGTAATTTTTTGCAAGAAAGTTGTACTGGTGACCGATCGTTCATAACTAATAAAGACGATAGAATGTTGTGTCAAGTTTTACGAACTTTTTTTGGTAAAGATTTGTGTTACTGGAAATCCGTTTGAAAAAATGAACATCGCAATTTTGTGCCATTAGGCAATTCTTGTTTTGCGAAAACGGTCTATTTGCCAAGTTGGTCATTTCGGATTACTGGAAATCTGATATAGAGATGAATCGAAGTGGACATTATTCTATTCAATATGGCGGTTCTTGCTGTGACACTGGGCGGACTGGGCCCATAACCTATTAGTCGATGTAGGTGACTTTGCGGAAATGCCTGTTGCCAAGTTAGGGGAGAGTTATAACAGTTTTGATTGAAGTATATTAATATAAATCTTCAACCAATTCTAAAGGCGTTAACAATTTTTGTTTTGCGGAAATGCTCTGTTGCCAAGTTGGTCACTTCTGATTACTAGATATCAGATATAAAGATGGATCGAAGTGGACATCAGGCGGTTCTTGCTATGACATTGTGACTTTAAAGAAATGAGATTTTGCCAAGTTAGGGGAACAGAAAACCATTAGGAAGAGCTTTATAAAAGTTTTGATTGGAGAATATATTAATATATATCTTCAGCCAAGTCTGACGGTATCTACAATTTTTGTTTTGCGGAAGTGCGTTGTTGCCAGTTGGTCACGGATTACTCAATATATGTAATGAAAATGAATCGAAGGGTGCAATATCCTTTTCAATCAAGTGATCTTGAAATTATGAATTATGAAATTTTGACTTCGCGGAAATGCAATGTTGCCAAGTTATAGGGGAACGGCATATCATTAAGAAGAGAATTATAAAAGTTAAGATTCAAGTATACCTATTAATATATATCTTCAGCCAATTCAATAATATTTATAATTTTTGTTTTGCGGAAATACGTTGTTGCCAAGTTGGTCACTTCAGATTACTAGAAATCTGATATGGAGATGGATATCGAAGTGGACATTTTTCTATTCAATCGGGTGGTTCTTGCTCTGATATTGTGACTGTACGGGAATGCGCTGTTGCCAAATTACGGAAGCGAAGAATCATTAGGAAGAGCTTTATCACAATTTCGAAAATTCATAATCTCCGACCTCGAAAACTCCCACATACCAATTTAGAATCGAATCGGGCCATAATCACAAAACTCGTCCGCCATCTTGGAACCGCCATATTTAATTCATGTATTTTGACAACAATATCGTAATCACCGACCCCGAATATCCCCACATAGCAATTTTGAATAGAATCTGATCATAATCATAACTTGACGACCATATTGAATGTTTGAATTTTGACAAAGAATTCACAATCTCCGACCCCGAAAACCATACATACCAATTTAAAATCGAATCGACCATAACCTCAAAACTAGTCCGCCATATTGGGGACGCTATTTTTTTTCTCCATCAAAAATTTCTGTTTTATATCCACCTATATTCTAAACCTCGACTAAATTTTTTATATAAGAGCACAAATTTCAAGGTTTTCGTACTTAAAGTCATAGATCATTGTAGTCGAGCATTTTCGTACGAATAAAACATTCAAATTCGTATGCACGAAAACTAAACCCTTAATCTTTAATTGGAAAATTATCACCTCTTCTAAGGAAACCAGACACTACATTCAAGTTGCGAATGAATATCTACACCACCGCTCAAAGTAATTCCTACCATGCATAACTAAAACAAAATAATTATAACTCACCTTAGTATAATAATCGGGATCACAGCAATGGAATAACCCTAATGATAAAATATCCACATGGTCAACAAATAGCACACTCAAAAATCAAAATTCAAACTCACCTCAATACGGTACTGAAACGGTACTGAACTGCTTAACGAACAAAGCGCAGACAAAGCAAACGACGTTTTTGCAGATTCCTTCAAACTCGCAACTCTCAAAACTTCCATCTATATAATATTGTTAGTACTAATATTGTCACGCCATGATTTGGGCATAATCGAGCTAGTGACATCTAGTGGTGATTCCCATTTGGATCAAACCATTTTGCCTATATCATTGACTAACTATCTTCTGTATTATCAAACAACGGTAATAGTTTCCACCACTCTCAGTAAACATAGCAATATCGCCCGAAATCAGAGCTGCCCTATTAACATGAAAGGTTCTATGTGCAAAATTTGGCATTATGACTTTTTTAGAATGAGAGCCAGCGTTCCGCAGACTTACGGTATAGCAGCAAAGTCCATATTAATGCTGGGTATCGTATTTCACCTGGTGAAATGGGGATTCACTATTCCCATCAGGGCGTGCCCAGAAGTCGAAATTTGTCAAAATTGACTCTGAAAACGTGATCGCAGATTGTCTGCAGATTGTCATTTTTTGTACACCTAATGAAAGCAGTGCAGTAATTATCTCTAATGAAAAATAATGAAAAAGTTTTAGGGGGCAATGAAAGATAATTACCATTCAATTACGCGGATGCGTTTTATGGACATAATTTAACTCTTATGAATGAAAATAAGATCCAGAAAGTTCGAAACTCATGCCCACGTATGATTTTCGGTGTGAGAAGACGACAACGAGTATCACATAATTGACTTATACCAAAAATCATACGTGGGCATGAGCTTCGAACTTTCTGGATCTTATTTTTTTACATAAGAGTTAAATTATGTCCATACAACGTATCCGCGTAATTGAATGGTAATTATCTTTCATTGCCCCCTAAAACTTATTCATTAGTTTTCATTAGCGATAATTACTTCACTGCTTTCATTAGGTGTAAAAAAATGACTAGTTGTTTCCCCCTCGGAAAATACATTTATTGGAAAATTAGATTGTATAGCTTTACTAATAGAAAATGTAACACACGTGAAAAACGTATGATACCATACATACTAACAATGCCAAATTACTGAGAAACTGTCTACTTCTACGCAAATTTGGTTAACTTGAAAATATAAAACATCACAACAAAACCAAAAAAAAAAACACCAATGCATGAAATTGTTTACTATTATGTAGGTTGGTCCAGCAAAACAAATTCAGTGTCATACTCATTCATCAAAACGTTCAAACGAAAACGAAAATTTTGTGTAAAAATCTTCAACAATTCGTTCATTGGCCAATTTCCAACAATCTCATATATGTTTGAAATTTGATATGTTTTGGTGCATTTGCCAAAAACCAGTTGATTCTTTAGTTTGTATAGATTTTGTCGCTTGGCCAAGTTTTTGATTTTATATTGACTCGCTAGTAATAAAAATACATTAGTTTTGAAAATTTAAAAATAAATGGAACATACAATATATCTCACTGCTATATTTCTTGACAGTTGTGAATGGACCAACTGGTCTTGATACAAGGTGGGTGCTTCCGTTTAAAATATAAATTCGTTCGGAAATGCAATAATTTTCCAAAAAAAAAAAATCCAACAAACATACTCCATTATGTTGTTTTTGTTCAACTAATGTGTTTTGAAATATTCAGCATCAGTGTTTTCATATACCTATCTAATTATTGTGCTTTGGCAGTGTCTTTCAAAAAATTATTGAAAGGAATCTATTATTCGACAATGAGCTGCTTATCAAGTTAGAAACTAGATGTCCTGCCATACCAGGATGCTCATTGCAAGTTTCCTATACAATATATCATTGTTTAAATAAGGGGGATAGTTAGTCAATGCCTGTAGAATTGGTATTGGAGCCAAACGCGAGTGCCATCTAGCGTAATTATTTACTAACATGAATATGTGACGTCATTTTAGTGCTGTACTGATGCGCCCACTTTAAGAAATGTGGACATTGAGAGGAACTACAAAAATATTGTAGAAGGTTTCTACACGTAAACAAAACACTTCCTGCAATTTCAACACATCTTCATACATGTTTATACCATTTATTTTAAAGCAGTGGAAGCAGAGTTGGACTTGCCTAATGATCATGAAGAAGTTTTGCGAGCTATTTTGCTTGAACTTTTTATTGGATATTTTTCAGTCGAACAAATTGTCTCTGTTAATTATTGAAAGTACAGTATATATCAGGATTGAGTGACTATTTTTGTACTTACACAGTTCTTTTTGCAAAAGAACCTTAACACGGATAAGTTACACACAAACCTAACCTGAGCAAGCTAACCTAGTCATCATATATCACTAGCTTCTTCAGTGGGTTCAGCGATGTCTTGTACTGTCTCTGGGATATATTGTGAAGATTACTAGTTTACACAGGGGCACAGAGGGTACTGCGATGTAGCCAATTACATCTTTGAAGAAATCGCGCTGGTCATATAAGAGATTGGAATTCACCGATTCGCATAACTAAACTGGTAGCCGCGAGCAATAACGCAAGCAAAGTAGCTTTTGTAAATATGCTTCTGGATAAGCTTACTGCAAATGTATCATCACTCAGGCTCGGATCCAAAGAAGAGTCACTCATGAGAGATTTTAAGAGATTTTTTAATATTGATATCTTGAAAAAAAAATTATTATAATTAAGTAAGACCACTGTAGTCGATGCCTTTAAAAAATAATTAGGTAACAAATTTAATATTTCGTATTCCATACGGAGGAGGTTCGTTTTATGTAAAAATGACTCATGAATAATAATATGAATTATTTTTTCTGAAGTACACCGAAATATATAATCTGAGAACGCTGTTTAAAATGGCATGAAAGGTGTTATCGAATACGAAGTCTAAAATCAAGATTATTAGTTCACATATATGATACGTGTAGTGTTATTTGCTTAGGTTATCTTTAAATGTGGTTCTCAGGCGAACCTGTTAGCTCGATTTGATATTCTGGGACCATACCTATTTTTGAGGTTAGAAAGGGGTGATTGAAGATGAGGGCTGTTTAGAAATATCAATCTGAAATTAATTAAAGGCGATTACTTTGCAATAATGTTCAGTTGTAACCAGCTAACAAGTTGCGACATGACTTGGATGCGAACACCACTGACGCCATCTACATGTCGCCTCCATTTGAATCCAATATTAATCCCATAAGGTTGACAAACTATCCTCCTTATATTTAAACAATGAATATAGGAATATATAAAATCCCTCAGAAAACAACTACTTTCCTGGCTAATACCACGACGAACGTTGAATTACATCCAATAAATTTCCGTGCGGAGTTCCTACAAGGTTATCTCCGCAATTGCTAGTTGCATGGAAAATGTTATATTAACCACGTACAGTATCGGAAACTTTTCATCTCGGGTGTAGACAGAAATCTACGCGAGCAACAAGGAAAGCAATGATATGATAATACCACATACTGCGAATTGATGTACGTTCCGATTGGTTGAAAATCATAAAAAAAATAAAAATCAACGACATGGAATTCAAACGTTTCGAAACATTCCAGTAAAAAACAGGAACCTTATAAATAATCAACTTCATTTTGTGTACATTTGGAAAAACCCACACCCTTCAGTATTTGAGTATAAATAAACTGATATGAATACCTGCTATTGATTGAATTCCTTGAGACCACATGTTATCTAATCCATATCTATCAATATGTTTGGATTTGGATTAATATGATTACAATCTGAAATACTCTCGAGAGAAAACCTTCAAATTAATGGATTACCACAATGGTAAAACTTATTTTCAATCGATGATCTAAACATACTCAAAAAAACTGTCATTCATATACGGATCAGATCTTGCCCAAAATTCACTTCAGCTTGAAAGATATACCCACTCTTTAATATGGTGATAGGTATTTCATTTTATTGAATGAGAACTGTATCGATACTCAATACAATTTCTCAACTCATTGAGCATGACGGAGTTGCTACTAAAGTATTGAATAAATCTAAAACAATTAACATTGTTGTCAAAAATAGCTATTAATGTAACGAGATTTATAATGATCGAGGATGTTGCCAGACGACGAGGCGCATAATAATCTAGTTACATTCAAAGCTGCATCATTGACATTGACAACGATGATGTGAAAATGAAATCAACAACTTTGGTTATGTCACTTTATTATCATATGAGCGTGCCATTTGGTATCTATTTAGTACAGTAACTACAGACAAATGTAAGCCACAAGTAAAGAATGAATTGAGGCACTTTGAAACTCGGCACATGATTTCTTGACAACAAGTATTGTTAGAAAAAAATTGTTTACCAAAAAATCAGAGGTGGCATGTTTCCTAGCAATTCGACGAGAATAACTGTCAACTATTAAAAACACGACACCGGAGGTGGAGTGTTTTTAGGTTGACAGTTATTCGAGTCAAATAAAGAAAACAGTTTAGAATTTGAACAACACAAATTCACCCGATATCAATACAAATAGACCGTCAGCTAGTGACAGATTTAGGTGCCCCATTTTCGCATGCAAGCCTCGAATAGGGTTGAAAAATAATATCGATTTGGAGTAAAATGAAGATATTTTTACGAGTGGCTCCTGGGGATAACATACCGAGAATTTGATTTTTCAGAACGGTGCTTATTTGTTTCCCTCGTGTTTCTATTTACGGTACGAAACTACAGAGGGTGATTCGTTAAGTCGTTTTGAGAAAAACAGTTTTTATGAACATATGTTCGGAGCTGCTTATTTTTTTTACGTCACTGACTGACAGTGCTCCATTCCCATGGATAGAAGACCTTTTTTTTGTCTTTTTAACGAAATAATTCCTGTAATACCCATGTAATACTCAAGTAACACCTCGAATTCCCGATTAATACCCAATAATTTTCAACTAATTCCTCTAATTCAAGGCATTTACACCAAAATCCCCCAGCGGTTTCCCACTCGCTCCTGATTAAAATTCCTATTTTTGTTATTCCTTGTGCACCATTTGAAATTTTGATTTTTTTTTATCTGGAATAACATTTTCTGAAAAATGGGTAATAAATAAAATTTTCCATATGTGCAAACTTTTTGAAGCCAAATCCACGAAATCAATATAAACTTAAACCCTGGAGGTGATGGAAACTACCTGGGTTGTCAAATTTATAAATTCAAAAGTGGAGACCTATACAAATCGAGTTGCTCGTTGAGGGTTCTAAATTTCGGGTTTTTAATTGATTTATTAATTTCCATGGCTTCCAACAGATTCATTGTCTTCCCTTTATTACATGTGTGTAGAATTTTGAGGTTATCTTTACTTATCTTGTGTTTGGATTCTTGTAGATGTTCGTACATTGTTGATTTGAGTAAGCATTACTTACTCAGGTAAACTTTCAGAAAACATCCAAAATTATTTTTCTAAATTCAAAATAACAACAGCTTTTATAAGTAATAATAATTTAGGCAGAATTCTATTCAATGCAAAACCTAAACGAGACAGAATGAAAAAATCAGGGATATATAGATTAGAATGCGGGGAATGCTCTTCAGTATATACAGGCCAAACCGGTAGAAATTTTGACGTAAGGTTCCGTGAACACGTCGGTTTAGACAAAAAATCAACAATGTACGAACATCTACAAGAATCCAAACACAAGATAAGTAAAGATAACCTCAAAATTCTACACACATGTAATAAAGGGAATACAATGAATCTGTTGGAAGCCATGGAAATTAATAAATCAATTAAAAACCCGAAATTCAGAACCCTCAACGAGCAACTCGATTTGTGTAGGTCTCCACTTTTGAATTTATAAATTTGACAACACAGGTAATTTCCATCACCTCCAGGGTTTAAGTTTATATTGTTTCACTCTTGTTCCCTTAATTACCTCTCTATCCAGCCTACCTGCAAACTCCCTATATAACTAGGCTTAGAGTTCAATTGTATTAGTTAGTTTTTATACTTGATAATGGGATAAAACCCGAAACCGGTCGTAACAATAAAAATCTAGTGGAAATAAGACAAAAGAGTGTTCTTTCGTTTCATCAAAGTTTTATTATTATTTTCGATTTATGAAGAATTTTCAGAGATGCACTGGACTGTGAGAGTCTGTGACGTGGAAAACTTTTCAAAAATACTACTCACCTCCATTTCTTGACACTGTTCTACGAACTGTAACGTGTTTTTCTTGCAGTTGACACCGGAAGACGAAGAACGAAGAAGGCGTCGACGAGAACGAAACAAAATCGCGGCGACCAAATGCCGCCTGAAGAAAAGAGAACGGACCGCCAACCTGATCCACGAGTCGGAAACTCTGGAAACCCAAAACATCGAACTGAAAAACCAACTCCAAGAGCTGCAAGGTCAAAAGCAATCGCTGATGGAGATGCTGTCGATCCATCGACCCCACTGCCAGCACAACATCGGCCCCGCGACTCGCGACCTCCTCTACAGGCTTCCCCCGGTGGCTTCGGTCATGGACACCCATCCCTACAGCAGACCCTCTTCCGTGGATTCCAGCTTCAGGAGTAACAACCTAGAATCGTTTTGTTCGAGGCCGGCTAGCGTGGCCGTGTCCAACAACCTCACCTATACGAGGCCTGGTTTCAGTAAACCGCCGCCCAGTATCATAATAGAAGAGGTGAACGAGGACTACGAACTCAGTCAGTTCACGAACCTTGACAGTTATCCTTACAGTTCTCCTTGTCACAACTACTCGGGAAACGGAAGCTACAACAGCACGGGGATCGACAATGGTTGTATGGCGTGATTTTTCACTGTATTTTACCTGTATTTTTAAATATTCCTTTTAAGAGCGCTAGGACATCACTCAGAGATTGTTCTCTTTATATTTTTATAAATCGTATTATTTATTTGAGCATCATTAAGATAGTTTCATTGTGCTGTTATAGGTAGGTGGCAGAATACACTTTTATCAATCTCTTTATAATGAATAATCACATTTCAATTGACCATATTCATGATCATCGTCGCCATATTGTCATGCGACAATACCAACTATCAATTGTTACCAACGGTTAAAAATATGAGTGCCCTAAATGCAAGACTCTGTATTTGCATCTCAAGTCATTTCGAGTAATCTGCAAAAAACTCATAGTTCACTTACATATCGTCTTGTGCTACTGAAATTGGTCACGATAGATGGGGATAGAATCTAAGATCCTATGTTTTCTGTTCCGCACATATTGGAAATGCTATGACTCCAAAAACAGCGTTTGAAAATTGTAAATACAAAGTTTTGCAATTAAATAATGCAAAGAACCAGTTTCGCATCTGAACAAATGAAACTTACCTAGTTTTACATCTCAATGTAGTTCTACAGATATGGAATTTGTTCATAAAAATCAAGAGTGGAATTTAAAAACACATTTCATGTCAGTTCTCACAAAAATCACATCAGTGTTTGAAGAAGTTTTGATTGCGAATGATGAGTTAGTGAAACAAGAAAACAGAAACACTATTCAATACCATGTGTTCAACCACGTGATCCATATTCCGGCACTCTTATTGGCTAGGTTACATATACCGACTTTTGCAAGTGAAACTCGCTTTTAAATAGAGAGTTTTGCATCTCACACGGATTTTTGAATGGGATTTGCATGGAAACTACATTGTTTTGCATCTGGAGTTTTTGTGGTAAATATTGAAAATACCTTTCATTTGGTACCAATATCTCCATTTTCGATATTTTGGCAAATACCGAGTTTTGCATTTAGGGCACTCATCGTATCGTATCTGTAACCAAACCGCGAAAATCAAGAATGGTTCGTTTGGTGCATATTTTATGTCCGTCTTTTGTGAATTTCAAAAAAATTCGACTGAAGAGAATATCCGGGATAAATGGGTAGATATTACTATCGGTATCAGCTTTCACCTGAGTTTTAATAATGACAACATTGGCACTAAAACTTAGTAAAATATTTTGAACCTTATGTAGTTGTCTTTTACAGTGACCGCCAAAAAGTATGTACCATATGCAAAAAAGTTTATTATTAGAGTATTGGAAAAACTTGTACGATAACCTAAAAATCGATTTTGACACATGTCACGTGATCGCTGGGATGGCGGCAAATTGAAAAAAATTACTATGAAAAGGCAAAAAGATTGTGTGCGAAGTGAAACGTTCGTGCACGATTATCATTACCCGACTTTTTGCCTTTTCATAGTAATTTTTTTCAATTTGCCGCCATACCAGCGGTCACGTGACATGTGTCAAAATCGGTTTTAGGTTATCGGACATGCACAAACTTTTCCCAAGATTCTTTTTTCCGTTACTATAATAATAAACTTTTTTTCCATATGGTACATACTTTTTGGCGGTCACTGTACATGGTAACCAAAAAGGTACAATTTTTGACACTGCCTTCTTTGGACTACTCTTTGTATTTCCAAATATCTTTTGATGTATTTGGAAATTCCGAAATGTTTTTGTTCACGGACCCTTACTTTTCATCTGAAACCTACCCCACTCTACTAAATATTTTTTGAGAAATGCACTCCCTAAATAAATATCATTTTAAATTTTCACTGACGTATGGAATTGGTAAATTTGGTTATTCTTAGTTGAGAACCCTGGGTAAGTTGGTATTGTCGCATGACAATATGGCGACGGTGAATATGGTCGATTGGTTACATAATGGTTTAAGTTTCAGAGTAATAAAAGACCATAGAGATGCCTTCTCCATCCTTGTCTTGAAGTCAACATAACTTTGTTTGTTTACAAGCGAGAACCTTACGCATGTCAAGTCCGTATTCATTCGGGTAGGTTCGTTGTATGCCTGCTCATTTCGTTCGGATCAAGTTGTTCTTCGTTTGTATTATGGTCCTTCTTACTCTAAATGTAAACAAACTGTCGATAACATTTCACCACCCGTCACCCCCCTCGCCCACAAATTATAGAAAAGGATTAATTCAACATAAGGGATACTCGTCTGGTGTCAAGTTTTGACACTATAGATAAGTACACATTATTGTTTTCGCCAAAATTCACATGATTATGGCTATTGTTCATGTGAATATTCTGTTCATCTCTTGACATAATGTACTCGAGAGTAGGTCAATTTTTGCCACTTTGGCGCTGGCATCTAATGTTGAATCCCCAATAGTTCATGTTCACTTCAAAACAGGTATTTGTGTAGGTATAGGCAGGCATCTCTATCTCTTTTATTACTCTGAGGTATAAGTACAAGACAAAGATGAATGTTATGGGAAGAATTACTGATTTGGACGTGTCACAATAGAAAAAACTTAATGAATGAACTTTTTTAACTGCGAAGAATATAAAAGTCGAGAAAAAGTTTCTAGTGTAACCTTTCAAATTATCAACCTGGTCACTATTGTTTTTAAATAGAATTTATTGGAGTCTATAATGTATGAAACGCTTTTTTTTTCGGTGCATTTGGTTCATAATTTTTTCTCAACTGAAATTTTCATTTATGGACAATTGAAATAGCATTTTATCTGTTAAGAACGAAAATAGTTACCTTATTATGTAATGCCCTAATGTGATGTTGAGTTAAATGAGAGAAAACAAGTCCAAATAAGAAAAAATATGTTACTAAGTTTGGACTGAATAAGGTGGTTACCTATGTGGAGGAAATGTATTTCACGACATGGTTTTACGGGTATTTTAACCTTCCCCAGTCTGAAAAACTGAAATATGACACCCCTCGATTTCTTTTTTTTTAGGGAGTTCTCTGAGTCTATGTTAACAAAATCGATCATAATGCCGTGAATTTATTGTAAAATTTCGGTAGAACCTTGTAATGATAGGAGTTCGGTCAAGATTCAACAAGTTTGCCATAGAGTGCACAAAAAATAATGGAATTAATTCCTACAAACTCAAACCACAAGCGTCTAGCGACAGCTCGGATACTTTGCTGGCGAGCATATTGACAGTATCATAACCTCCAAATTGGCAGCTTCCTTAGTCTGATTTCTCAAAAACACACAAAAAAGTAATTTTTCATAGTTTTCAACAATTCTGCCTTCCTCAAAACCCGTAAATCGCAATTTTTCACATTGTTTTCAACCATTCAGCCTTCTGTAAAAATGTGAAAAATTGTGATTTTACGGGTTTTGAGGAAGGAAGAATTGTTGAAAAGTGTGAAAAATTAATTTTTTATGTGTTTTTGAGAAATCAGACCAAGGAAGCTGCCAATTTGGAGGTTATGATACTGTCAATATGCTCGCCAGTCAAAATATCCGGGCTGTCGCTAGACGCTAGACGCTAGTCTCAAACCCTTTCCTCTATCAGTGTTTCCAAACTGGGTATGAGACAACTGTCTAGTAGAAAACAACTTCTTTCCTGGCTAATACCACGAAGGATATTGAACTACATCTGTCAGATACTTCTGCAAAGTTCATCAAGGAGAACCTGATTGCAAGTGCTTCTATGATTTAAACTGAGCTTCCAGTGTCATTCTGGTCGAAAATATCTACCGGGCAGAATAGTTTGGAGGATTTTGCCTCTTATCAGTAATATGGTATTACTTTACACCAGGGATCTGTCAGGTGTAGTGCAATGCCTTTCGAGGTGTTAGCCAGCAAACTAGTTGTTTTCTGCCAGGAAATATGGATATTTCGTCTTTGACGAAATTATTTTTGTGTGGATATGTCCACCCTCCATTTTGTTAGTGATAATAAATCGTATTTGATAAGATTATCAGTTTCTTAAATGGATTAAATGTTCGAAAACACTGCCTTGTTGATAAACACATATTTGGATGCCTCTGTCAACACTGCATTGCTTTCAATACAGTTCGTCAATGAATACCAACGGGTTATCAACTTTCTTATTTTCAACTTTAACAAAATATTTTTTGAAAGTTTTTTTTGTTGAGAATAGAGCTCCATTAAAAAGATATTATTTCTTAAAACATTTTCAGAGCGCGACTTTCAATTTTATTTTTTCTTCAAAATCGAGATGACCATAAAAAATGCTACTAGTTTGCACATTTAACCGAAAACGTAGCGTCAATAATAACGGAGATGTACGAAGGCGTAGAAGGGCCACGGTTTTTTCTTTTTTTCAATCCCGATTTCTATCTCGGGATCTCGAGCTCCCGACATCTAAGTCGGGATCCCGACTTATATCTCAATATCTGGAGATCCCGACTTATAACTCGGGATCTCGAGATCCTGAGATAAGTCGGGATCTTGAGGTATGAGATATAGTCGGGATCCGAGATATAAGTCGGGATCTCGAGATATAAGTCGGAATCCCGACTTAGATGTCGGGATCTCAAAATCCTGAGATATAAGTCGGGATCTTGAGATATGAGATATAGTCGGGATCTCGAGATCCTGGGATATAAGTCAGGATCTCGAGATATTGAGATATAAGTCGGAATCCCGACTTAGATGTCGGGATCTCAAAATCCTGAGATATAAGTCGGGATCTTGAGATATGAGATATAGTCGGGATCTCGAGATATTGAGATATAAGTCGGAATCCCGACTTATAACTTTTCGAGATCTTGACTTACTTTTAGTCTGTTTCACAAGTGCTATTTTGTCAAAAAGCTGATCAAGAACACCGAAAATTATGATTTTTGGTCTCATTCGATTTGAAATGGCATCTAAGTAGAAAAATTGGGGCCGGCAAAAATTGCACCAATTGAGTAAACACAAAAAGAACGGTTTGGCTTTTTGCAGATATTTTAAAAATTATTTGAGATAACCACGATTTGAATGAAATATTCTCAAATAGCAGAACATTTCCTATAAAAAAGTCTTCCCTCCTGTTTCGTGAGGAACTTTTTTCAAATTTTGGATATCTCAACTAGTTTATGAAATATCTGCAAAAAACCTAACCATTTTTTTTGTTTACTCAATTGTTCCAGTTCAACATTTTTTTCTAGATGCCATTTCGAATCGAATTAGACCAAAATCATAATTTTCGGTGTTCTGGGTCAGCTTTTTGAGAAAATAGATGTTGGGATCTCGAGATCCCGAGTTGAGATCCCTTCTACGCCTTCGTAGAGATGGCAATGGTGCCGATTTAATTTGGAACAGGCTGTATACATTTACAATGCTATATCGTTTGTAAATGAAAAACTCATATATTTGATCATCATGAACCAAATGCTTCGAATAGTTTAATATTGTTCATACAAAGCTGTTTAATAGTAAGTATTTAGGTCAACTTGTTGTATTTAATGCCACCTAGTGGACCCTATATTTTGATAAATATCACCTCTTCTAAGATTTACTACGTAGTTTGTTAGTTATTGTTTAGTATTCACCTCATTTGTTATACGTTACCAGATCTGATATGGAGTCTACTGATGTTAAGGTTTTTATAAATATATAATACTTGTTTTGTTACTATTAGAATTAATGAGTATTTTGGTGCATATTACGCATTCCAAGGAATAGAACTTATAGTATTTCTTATTCTCTTATATTATTGTTTTATTAACAATTTTTTTTAACATGTGTTACTGCCAAATTTTATCTGTTTTTGTCTTTTTAGTCATGCAAATTTGAAATATTTAAATATTGTTTATAGTTGATATTTTTCTATTTTTATTTTATATTAGGTTTAGTTTTCAAACATATCTCTTGGCCCTTATCCATTTACCTCTATTATATGTAAAAAATCAAAAAGGATGTAACAACTTTTTTGAAGATTGGAATCAGCTGAATTGTACCTGTCTTTTGGACGACTCCCAGTGAAAGACATAAATTATGGTATATTTAATCATTTTCTTCTTTATTTTTTGCAATCAACCAACTTGGAACATTTGTCTTGCATGGGTTGTGATTGTTGAGGTAATTTTAAATATTTCAATAATTTTTTTAGTTAAATTCACTATACAGGTCATTCCATGGTGATCTTATTTTATTAGTTTGTTTTTTCGTAATTTTTTTTGGAAGAGCAGTATGACAATTCTAATAACAAGATATTTTTTTTTAATATGCTCAGTTAATTTCTATATATTCAGTTTGAAACCAACGGTATTGTGTGTTCATTTCCCATGCTACTGGAAAGTTCTTGAATTGTCAAAATGACAACTTCTT
Source organism: Chrysolina haemoptera (assembly GCA_958298965.1). Taxonomy (NCBI): domain Eukaryota; kingdom Metazoa; phylum Arthropoda; class Insecta; order Coleoptera; family Chrysomelidae; genus Chrysolina; species Chrysolina haemoptera. The sequence goes on along the minus strand of OY282601.1, from coordinate 1,446,696 downwards.
TTTTTTGTACGGTTGAGAACACCAAATCTCAAATGAACTTGTCAAGGATTGCAATGCATATATTTTCTTTCAGTAACTTAGGCAATTATTTAAAATAATTCGCTTTAAGAACATGCTTTTTCTAATTATATGAAAAATAATGCTTTTTTAAAACTGTTTCAGATATTTTCAACGGATGTAATTGTCTATCAAATTCAATTATTGGAATGGAAATGGGTTGAAAATATCTCGGACAGTGATTTTTGATGTTTTGAACTGTGCCTTTTTTCTCAGAAATGGCACTTGTTTTCTGTTCAAAATTTAAAAGACAACTACTTAAAAAGTTGAATTAATTGTGATACAGATGCTTAGTCATCTATAAATTTAAGAGGAATTTCTTTTTGGCATAACACATACTGGGTTATAATATTCTTGTGCCATCACAACTTTATTTTTACACAAATCTTTCTATTTTTATAAAAAAGATGCATATTGATAGGTCACCCCCAGAATTTAGGATACTTCGTTTTCTTTGTTGTCATTTTTTTATTCATGTTGAAAAAAGGAATTGTGAACAGCAAATTTTTTTTATTATTGACATTTCAGGAGATTTTCCTCAAAATTTGTCTCAGTAATCTAATCCATTTTTCAAATTTTATTCAAAAATCAAAAGTTACCCAGTAACTGTAAACACTGGTAGTATGTGTTTTTTAATAAATACATTTTGGTGCCTTATTCTTGAATTGGTAAAAATAAACGTTTTCTTTCTAAAATGTTTTTATTATAATACCCTTCAAAATGGAACTGTGCTGGTCTTGACTGTGTTCCTCCTATATAACCAAAGATTGTTATAAACCACAGATTATTTCATATTTTTGAATACTGGTGTATTTCGTAAATTACTAACAACAGAAGGGTATCACATATATCTAATATACAGGGTGTTTCCGGAATTAGAACAATAAAAATAAATGGGTTGTATAGAACATAAATTGTCGAAAATTTTTATGAAATCTTATGAAATTGCATTCAGTTACCTTGGGAGGCACTGCTTTGTGTCTCCAGGCCACAGTGTGTCTGCCTGCTGGCAATGTTCCAGAGCAGTTTGCGCAGGCTGTAGACCTTTAATCAGTTATTACAAAAAAAGACTTGAAAACTTTAAAATGCAATATCTCCCAAAATAATTTTTTTTTCGACACAAAAGTATTCCTTCATTTCGTTTGGTTTTGTCATCATCTACATCCCATTTCACTTATTGCTCCAATTTCGAAAACACCGTGTATAGGCCAGTAGACATGAAAAATCTAAAATTCAACAATAATTCCAAAAGCTTTCAAACTTTGGTCAAGTGAATTGTACATCGAGAATCAATTTTGATATTGTCAAAAGTACTTTTCTAGTACCAAATATATATTTTATGACACTTCCCTTATACTACTGACAAATTTTAAAATTAGATTATTCAAAATTACGTTCAAGAATTTTCAGAACTTTTTATGAAAAATGATTTTTTCCTAAAACGAAAAAAAAAGTTTTCCATGTCGCCAATTTAAGTAGAGACACTGTATACCTGGTGAGCATAATTCTTGAACATAATTTGGGGGCTATTAAAAAGAATTAACATTTCATTTTTGGAGCTCAAAACAAATGTATATTCTGTGATTTTTGTCCTAGGTTGTCGATTGGAACAGCTTGCATATGTCTACATTTTTTTAATTCAGAACAAATTTTGAAAATGATGAGAAGGTTTTTGTTTTATGATTTGTTTTTTTTTATTGCTGAATTTTCACATATGAAACGTTCCTGCTTGCCATGTTATCCATCAAAATGAGCATTAGCATTTTGATTACACCAGCTGGGAATTGAATGGCAAAATAATTTTTGAAATCGTCATAATTTTTCTTAAATTGCGAGTTTAGTTAAGCTATTAGCAATAAACACACAGCTAGGAAACTCCCTGGGGAAGGGGTAGTTGGCGCAGATTTTCGCGCAACTCTCTCTTTCAGAGTAAAACCTATCAAACCAGTGGCAACGAACGGGGTTTTGATAGTATTGAGGCGAAACATTGTAAAAAGTGTAATGGTAAGTTTATACAGCAAAATAAAATGAGAAATGAAATAAATTAAGATGTAAAGTAATAATTTTTGAAGTGTTTATACAGCAGAATAAAATAACATAAGAAATAAGAAGCTTCTAATCAAAATTTGGAATTTTATATTGGCACCACTTCAAAAACACTCAGTCTTTTTCTATTTGTATTCAAAGGTCATATTTTAAATCGACAGCTTGCTTTATTCATTAAATAATAACCCACCGTTGCCATCATTAAACTTATAATGAAATCTTCGTCCTCTAACGGCATCTTTACTAGGCTACACAAGTTTAATGGCTATTTTCAATATTGGAAATACAAATAATAAATAGTGCAACGAGAAAATAAACAAAAACCAGCACCCAGCCGTATTATTTATATGTATATGTTCTGTCATCTGTCAATCTGTCATGTCAACTTGAATTCTTGAAATAAAATAAAAGATAACCCAGGGGCGGTCCCAGCTCAACATTTTGTGGGGGGTCAGGTCAGGGACGGACCGAAGGCAAATAGGCATATTGATGAATTTTTCCCAAAAACCAAAAAAAGTTCACCACAACACACCACACTCAGCCTTGTTCATATGTCTTTGTGGTAGTTAAAATCCAATCCGCGTTAAACTTGAACTTGGCTCGAGTACACTTCCAAGTGCAACTTATTAATGAGTGATACAAGTGAAGGGATACTCCCTCTGGTGTCAATTTTGACACTATAGATAAGTACATTGAAATTATTGTTTTCGTCAAAATTCCCAAGATTTTGGCTATTGTTTATGTGCATTTTGTTAAACCTGTTATCATTATTGATAATTGATGAATTTCTGGTACATATAAACGGTGAATATTCTGTTTTTCTGTTGACATAATGTACTCGAGAGTAGTTCGATTTTTGCCACTTTGGCGCTGGCATCTAATGTTGAATTCCCAATAGCAATAATGATTAATGAAATGAAGATAACATAAAAGTTTTGTTATGAGTTTTATGATAAAACTCAGTTACAAACTGAAAGGTAGCTATCATTATTTTGTTTTAGAAAATCGGGTGATTATTTTTGAAACATCAGGGGTTATCTCGGGGTGTATGTGCAGAAGTGCTAAGTCCGTCAGTCTATATTCTGATATATTTGCTTCTCGGCCAAGTTTTTATGCTCCTCAAGGTAGAAAATTAGCTTTCTGAGCCTATGGGAAGGGTTGCCAAAATTTTAAGCAAAATATTGATATTGGGATAGAGGTCTGTCACAAAAGTCGATTTCATTTTTCAGTTCAATTTTAGTTATGCCCTCGTTATACCTTACACCTTGAGAAACTTGCAAAAAGCCAATACCAAATAAGATAGAAAGAGATACATATACAAATGCGGAATGCGGGTTGCCTATATAATCGTTTCACCACACTTTTCGACCAAAGCAGGGCCATTCTAGGTATGAAGAGTATAAACTGTGGAGTAGGTATAGAGTTCGTTAACTGGTTTTTCGTACAGTCACAATTTTCGATTGTGTGAGTTCCCAATGTTCTCACTTGATTATTACGAATGTTTTTATTTTATTGGTTCGAAGTTAGTCAGTAATTTATTCAAAATGTTGGTATACTGTCAAGTTTTAGTAGGTTTTTTGAAATTGTGGATTATTTTGGGGGGGGTCATGACCCCCTGGGACCGCGCCTGAGATAACCATGTTTTATTTTACTTCTCTTATTTTATTTGCTGTATGAACTTGTAAGGGGTGTTGTGCAGTTTTATCTTTTTATATTATATTATTTTATTTTAATTGCATAACTACCAGCACTAAAGTTATACTTTTTTTTAAATAAGACAATTTATTCATCACTATTATGATCAATAGTTTAAATACTGTCCAGGAAAGGTGGCTCACCCCAATAACATTATTTTATTTTTATTATAGTCCCAAAGTTTTGGGACTACAACTTTATGGTTTTTGGTCAAAATGTAATTGCTCTGTACACATTTTAAATTATTATTACTACTTTTTTTGAATATGAACATAGCCGCTTGTCAGGTCAGAAAAAAAACATATTTCAGTACGATTAATTTGATAATGCATACTATTAGGTATGTCTCAAACAAACTTTCGTCAACAATCAACCCAAAAACTGATAACATATCAACAAATCTTATTCCACTATCTGCAAAATCTTTCAAGTGAACCGTGGAAACCCGGTATATAAGAGACGACCAATAACGAATCGGATAAAATACCCAATTGCACAACAATTGTCTTAATTCAAAGATTAAAATTCCATTTATAAATTAACAAAAATTTACTTTTGAGTTAATACAATTACGATACAGAATGAAAAACCATAAATACAAAAAATATCTTACATAATTTACCCCTAGAAAAATAACGTGAAATATGATCTTTGATGAATTATTTCTAAATATATAAATTACGAAAACTTATGAACCAACGATGATGTTGTTGATGGGTATGTGGATCAATTTTACAAAGAATCCTATGAAACCCATGATGCAGAAACCAATTGCTGTAGCTATGGCAATCTTCTGAAATTCTGAAAAAAAAAACTTGTTGAATAGACATAATAATTTTTCAAGAAGGTATTTACTCCAGATACCGTTTTCTTACATTTCTTAGATTTCTTCTTGTCAATAAAGACCTTTCTATGTTTATAAATAGTGAGGTTTTTGATAAAGTTCGATTGTAAAATTATTAGTCAATACTATGAATGAATATATTTCTGAAATATATTGCAACAATCAGTTATGCAAATTTACTATCCTATTTAATAATAACCTTGTCTGAAATTGAGATGCATTACAGCAAAGTACAATTTTGATATCTAGATTTGAAATCTGAAGGTTTATGAATCAATTTCCAGACTTTCCATGACATATTCACCAGTGGCGCAGCCATGATTTCAGTTTCCCCCTCCCTGGCTGCGCCAATGATTGTCACTTTTCTATTTCATTTGAAATAATTGATTCATTTCTTGTAAACCAAACGCTTTACTTCTTGATTATATTTCCAAAACCCATTGGAGGTGTATCATACTATTCAATGATGTGGATATCAATGAATAAAAACATTAAAAGGTTTGGGATCGCACGTTATAAGGTAAGGCCCTTGTCAATCCTACCTCGCACAAGTCTACTGAAGACTCGTTCTCAGAAAGATACAGCCAGATAAAAGAAAGAACAAATTATGAATAAACACATTTTTGGACCTGAACAAAACATTACCTACACATGAAATAAAACATAGGGTATAGAAAAAACAATTGGTGGAAACGTTCTTTTGTATCTTGAATAAGCTGTAATTTTTTCAAATCAAAATAAAACTAAAATAAAATGGAACTAAATATCCTATATTTATTTCTATATAGTTTGTGTATAAAAAATAAGATGAAATTCTGAAAAAAGAGCCTTTGTTTTTCGTAGATTATAAGTATCTGATTATTGTTTAAACAATGTTTTCGGTAATTTAAGAACTATTAACGAATAATTTGATGTAAATATCACATGAAAATTCATCTTTTTCATCAATTTTAGAGCTTATTTGCAACAAAATATAATAAATTCTCAAGATTACTGAAAAATCGCCCATCTTAAAATGGGTTTCAACAAATAAAATAAGCACTAATAAAGTTAATAAAATGAAACCAACTTTTTCATTTGAAGATTGAAAACCATCCTTTTTTATTTTAATTTCAGCTCATTTAACACCCAAAAAAGAACGTTGGTTGTAGTCAAATCATATAATCCAATTCATCAAAGTATAACCTGAATTTGTACACATATTGACCTATTTTGTAATGATTCAAACCTGTCTTGTATGAAAGGGGAACATTCTCCATGAAAATTGAAAAATGTGATTTATTTGTAATATCTAAGAGAAAACAATATTATGTCGTTCAGTATAAGTCCAAGTTAGGTTAGCAGGAATGAGGACAATAAAAAGTGATTTTTGAACTTATGAATGTGCAGACGTTTCAACTTATATTGGCGTTTTCTTCAGGGGTAAATATAGGTATAATATCTTCATATTGTAGGATCCAAACTTCTTTTATATAAATACAGAAAAAGAATACTAAAATTAATAATATGACAGGTATTATTCCTACATGAAAGTATTCATAAACAGTAACAATTTGAAATTGAAAAAATGTATAAACATTGATAAATCTACAAATAAAGACCCACCCTTTCTTCAGTTGTTCATATATATTAAAGTATCAAAATCGTTATTAACTAATTCAATGTTCATAAAATCTGTTGTGTATTACACAATACACATCCCTTCTCCACAGATGGTTCAACATAAATAAATAAAAAAACAAAAAAATATATTTAGTAGGGTTCATTTTGAAAAGTTCTATATTTATTAAGAATATGACACACAAAATCAGTCTTTCAGTGACTTGTCATATTCACAGTGTTACTGAGGAATATAATTATATACTTGATGATGTTCCTTTTGTAAGTGCCAATTTACAGGATCAGGATCAAATAAGTTCATCAATTTTGTGACCTTGAATTTTATTGACACATGTAAATGGAAAGTTCTCCTCAATTTTCATTAACAATAATTCATGAATTTTACGGCAATTTCTAGTAACTTTCGGTCTGTTATAATACCTGTTTATAAAAGTTTTTGAGTTGAACTTTTTCATGTAATTATATGTTATGTCTGTGGAGAAATAATGTGTAATATTAATGAATCAGTTTATCTGAACAACTAAAACTAGATGGGTCTCTATTATTATATTTAATTTTCATTTAATTTTATCTATTTAATCAATTTCAACTAGTCACTGTTTTCTGAATTTGTGTTATGTAGGTATAAAGCCGTCATATTGAAGAAGACGTCAGTAAGTTTAAAAATATTGGAGATTTAATATATTCAAATCACTTTTTCGAACATCATGTTCAATGTAATCACATCACTGTTAATTCAAAATAGCTTTATAAGTTAAATGAGCACAAATGTATAGCGTAATACCTGCGTACTGGCCTGTTATTTAAATCCATGCCTCTTTCTGATAGGTATCTGATCTCTGGCAACACTAATCCAATCTCGCAATACTGCCATCTCATTATGAATTTGACTATATACCTATTTGAAAGTTTTCTAACCCGTTATGAAGAGAAAATAGCAACCATTACTTAAATTTTCTTTACATAAATGTGAAAACATCTGAAGAAATAGAAATAAGATGAAAAAATACCAAACTTTTAAAAAAATGGTAGTCATATGAACATTTTTAGTTCCTGATTAGAAACAATATTGAAAACTGAAATGAAAATGAACACATAGGTGAATTTCAAAAGTATGCCATTAGAGTGTAAAGTAGGTAATGGTACCAAAATTTGAACATGAAGTATCAAGAGCTGTTATATTTTTCTTTAATAATTATGTGCTTACCCCGTCTGTCTGGCTTAGTACACCTTTTAACTAATCTGATGGAGTCTTTTGCGAACTGTTTACCAGGTTCAATAAATTTGGTAATCTGATCCATATTTCTAGAAAAACAACAGCATTTTAATAAAACTAACATAAAAAAAACTATTAGCTGCAACGCAAAAAGGTACAAATAATGTTCAGTTACTTACACTTATTTTTGTACAGATACACAATATTCTCTCTGTACTGTTCTGATTTGTTGGCACTTTGAATCTCTGAAAGAGCCAAAATTTGATGAAAGTATTTTTATCCCCTTCTTCTTATCAGCCACGACCGCACAAAATTCACATACGTCAAGTGACGTGTCGTTATCGTAACTACTGGCACAGAACACCTTAGGTGTTCTGTGCTACTGGACTGGAAGGGGAACCTGGAAGGTGCGTTCGGTTATTGGTTAATACAAATCAGAGGCGCTTTCGAGCAATAGAATGACGTCTTCGAACAGCCCCTCGGCTGCCCACGGTTGAAATAGACTACCTAAGTGTGACGTCAAAGTTGCTGAAACTTGGTAAACCTTTCCAAACATTGAAATTGTGTTTTTCGGTGAAAGGTTTCCACTAACTCAGTCTTTATTGAAAATAATATCAATTTTTCTTATTGTCGACGGAATTATGCAAAATCATCAAATCAATATTTCCTTATGGGCTTTTAAAGACTAGTTCATGCAAATGCGAAAGTTACAAAAATATATATATTTTTTCCATTTAATTTCATGGAATTGAAACGAAAAAGAGATGTTATTTTTGGGAATTTCGCTTTTGTATGAACTAGTCTTTACACGTATTACAAGTTTGTTTGGAAAGGTTTTATAAGCTCCGCCTACTTGTGACGTCAGGGCTTAGGTAATCTATTATGAACACTCGGTACGTTACGTCAAACTAGATTGATAATTCAACATTAGATGCCAGCGCCAAAGTGGCAAAAATTGAACTACTATCAAGTACATTTTATGTCAACGGATGAACAAAATATTCACCATTTATATGTACCAGAATGTCATCACTTATCAATAATTATCAAGCCGGCCTTCCACACCAGCTTTTTGCCGCTGGCTTCTTGTCTCTAGCCAATCAGAGTACATCAAAAGTAGCTAGCCAATCAGAGTACTTCAAAAGTAGCTAGAGACAAGAAGTCAGCAGCAAAAAGCTGGTGTGGAAGGCCGGCTTTACAGGTTCAACAGAATGCTTTCGCTTGTAAACAAACAAAGTTATGTTGACTTCAAAACGCGGATGAAGAAGGCATCTCTATGGTCTTTTATTAATCTAAGTGAATTCCCAATAGGATTGAGTGTTCATAATTCCACAGCTGGTGCCTCAAGACTGGAACGGTTTTTATTGGCACACCACTACACAGAGACGGTGCACACTCAGTGCACACAAAAAGAACAAATATATAATCCTGTGTGTCTGTCTGTCTGTCATCTCTGCTGTGTGTTCCATGTGTGTCCTCACTTCCTCAGAGCAATGCTCTGAGGTGTGTTCATGTGACTTGTGTGTGACTAGCGTCTAGGCGACAGCCTGGATATTTTGGCTGGCGAGCATATTGACAGCATTATCACCTCCAAATTGGCAGCTTCCTTGGTCTGATTGTTCAAAAATACATAAAAAGGTAATTTTTCACAGTTTTCAACAATTCTGCCTTCTTCAAAACCCGTAAATCGCAATTTTTCACATTTTTAAAGGAGGCTGAATCATAATAAGGTAAAAAACGATTAAAATTTCCACAAAATTTATTGACTTTGGGACATATTTCTATACACAGTATCTTTTTCAAGCGAATGTAGTACATTAAATTATTCTTCATTGAAATTACTTAAATACCTTTCTTAGCCATTAACATAATTAGGGACTAACTATAGTTATCGCTAATACCTATAACAATGAACCTACCTGGAAATCTCAAAACACAACCACCGCTCAATTGAACAAATTTAACAAGAGGGAACCGTTCAGGTCCAGTTGATCATTTAATAAACAAGATGAATTTTTCAATTTATTAATTTCCAAGAATTCTAAATAATTAAGACTAATGCCTTTATTTTCCACATGAAGAATTTCTAAGTTTTCATCATGTCATGGCCTTCCTCCAAAATATGATTGGCATATGATGAGTGTGTTTTATTGTTCATACGGTGTTCACGTATGCGGTATTTAAATGGTCTACCTGTCTGGCCGATATATACTTTGGAGCAAGATCCACAATTCAATTTATAAACTCCTGATTTTTCAGATTTCTGCGTTTTATCTTTATTATTCTTGATAAACCTTCCCAGTGTGAAGGCTGAATGGTTGAAAAAATGTGAAAAATTGCGATTTACGGGTTTTGAGGAAGGCTAGAATGGTTGAAAAAAATTGCCGACATCAAATTTTAAGTTCACCCTTACCCGCCGCTGAAAGTTCTGGCGGAGCCGAATATTTGATTGGTCATAACGCTGCTAAAAATGATCGGAGAAGAAAAAGGAAAAGTTCATATCGTTTCTGAAGACTCCTACCTTCTCATGCAAAATATGAATACCTAAAATGTGTTTTGTCGCACTTCACGGAGATGTTTGCGAATGATCCGAAAATCATGAATAGTTTAGTAAATATGGAATTATTATACTGAAGCAGCAACCCATACCCTCTTTGGACTATATGCAACAATTTTAAACTAGTGTGACAGGTCCCACTTATACATGCCAAAATAACTTTGTTTTACTCCTGCCTCATATTCAACTTACCCTTAAAACCGGCAATCTCTTCAGTAAATGTTGAAAATAATCGCTTATTCATATCCTGCGTACATGTTCAATAACACTGTTGTGAAGTGCAAACCGCAAGCTTGAAATTATTTATTTTTTTTGTAGGATATGTATGAGCAATTATTTTCAGCATTTACTGAAGAAATTGTCGGGATTATGGGTGAATTGAAAACTGAGGCAGGAGTAAAACTCAGTTTTTTCGTTGGCATGTATAAGTGAGACTTGTCTCACTAGTCTAAAATCGTTGCATATGATCCAAAGAGAGGGTACTGATTCCTGCTTCAGTAGGTATAATTATTTCATATCAACTAAAAAAAATATTGTTTGCACTTTTTCTTTTCCTTCTACTATAATGTTTAGCAAAGTTATAGACCATCAGATAATGACATATTTTGCTGACTCATTTTCTCGTTTCAGGGATTTTAACCACTGAAAATTATGTCAGTATGTTTAGCTCAAAAAATGAAAATTTAGCGAATAGACGTGTGCTAGGCACATGGAAAATAATTTTTTTTTCAATCTCTCATTTATGTCATTTTTTAACACATTAACAGGTAGGAACAATCTAATAGTGAAAAACCAAAGCCATAATGTCCTTAAAGGGTGGAAAGGGAGCCATCTTGTAAAAGAATACTCGGTCGCTGACGCATTTTCTCGCTTATGGCAATCGACAGAATGAAATCTGATATCGTTAGGAACCCGACAGAAAATTCCCATAAGCCAATCAGCTGTTTAAGTAAATTTTCCGTTCGGAAAATTTTTTTCATATGCCTAGCACACGTCCGATCGCTAAATTTTCATTTTTTGAGCTCAACACTGACATAATTTTCAGTGGGTAAAATCCCTGAAACAAGAAAACGAGTCAGCAAAATATGTCATTATCTGATGGTCTATTACGACAAATCTAATTTCCGGCCCTGCCTGAACTTGCAGTGGCGGTTAGCGCGAGCCTGAAATGTGATGTCGGCGTTAAACCACGTTTTCTAAGAAAACTGGCGCATTTCATATGGTTTTACCTTAAAATCATTCTTGTGTAGAATTGAATTATCTCTCAACCTATCGAAATCGTTTTTTGATAAATCTTATATATTTTCTGAAATAACAATAAAAATTTTTTAATTTTTTTGAACGAAAAAATTTTTGGTTCCACCCCTGATTTTTTGGTAAACAAATGTCGAGATGTCATGTGCCGAGTTTAAGAGTGTAACAATTATTTCTTCACTGTTGGCTCGAGTTTGTCTGTCCATATTGGACTAATATAGGAGTATATCGTTCTGAACATATTTCATGCTGGGTCATTTGACTCCTTCAAAATGTAATATGGGCTTGTACTTGTAGTCTATACCCACATTACCCCTCCTAGAATATTACGTCCATGCTTGTACGTCACAGGCGACAATAGGGTTTCCGTCTCGTGGTTGGTCCGCTTACGCTTTGTAGTGGACATTACTGCTTATCGCGCTATCGCATATTGAATGTTATGAATTGAATTTTAATCCGAGATAAAATAGTATCTGTTATTCATATACGTAGAGACTGACTACTGTTTACTGCTATTGTCGTATTTGTGCACTCTCTTCTGTCGTTTGTGGTATCGTGGACCTTGATCACCTACAGAAACGAAAATGGTTTTGAAAATTATTGTTATTTCTGCTGTACTTTCGTGTTTTGGTGCGATATCCCATGCAGCAGATTATTCAGATTGCGGTAAGTTTTTGTGAAAATTTCTAATTATTTTTGTACACAGAAACAATTGCAATATTTGAATATTATAAAACCTACATATGAACTACGTACAACTGATAACTGATAACAAAATAACGTTATGAATATATAGTTTTTCTACAACTGCTATGAAAAGTAGGGTATTTCTCATAGCGTACTTACTTTCAAAACAATATTTTGCCCATACTATGAGAAATAATATTTCTCATGGCACTTTGCCCACACCACATAGGTACATTTATATAACAAAAATATCGACAAAAACTAGTTGGCTAGTATGGTGCGTTCCAGCACTTCCGCAAATTATAAACTGTATTAAGACTGCAATGTCCTGTCAAATTGTTATAACTCAATTTCTATATTTGTGACAATATATTTCCTTGCTTAACAACCAATCAGTGGATTTCAAATTTTGAAATTCAGCCAATAGAATCGGAACTACAGTGCAAATATAGCTTGTCGCTGTATTTTCACTTATAATATCACAAGAGCTTAAATTATTTCCGGAAAATTTCCAGGAATAATTTAAGCTTGCGTGGTATTCGGTAAGAAAATTTCACACCATAATTTGGAAAAAAATTATTAATCCAATCTGACATTTTAAATCAATTTCACTGCTTGTCAAGTCCACCATGTTTCGTTAAATAAAAAATATTACCAACTTTAGTTACACCAAATGCTAAAACTCAGATGCGTATTAGATCAGTCTATCGCCCTTTCATAATTTTAGGTCACTAAATATGGTAGAAATGTATTTTTTGTTAAAGTAATCCATAACACTTCTAATGTAAAAAATATAATATTAACATGGTTTGTTGCAGTAGATGGCCGTAATATAGGCGGCCATGCTTTTGACAGAAGAGGTTTATATTGGTAAATTACATTGAGTTACTGTATAGTAAACCAGCAAACAAATTTATTATTATGTAAAACAAATTTCCGGAAATTTTTTCAGTTGCCATGGTAACTAGTCAAAATTAAGGCATCTGATTGGTTAAAAAGTAGAGGTGTGAAATTTTCGGGGGTAATACCACAAGAGCCCAGATTTAGTCGGATATTTTTTGTGGTTGTTTTCGAATACTTACTTTCATTGGCAATTTAACGACAACAAATCGAGCTAAATTCCCTATATGAAAGTAAGTATGAGAAAACCACCGTAAAAATATCCCGCTAGATCTGAGCTCGCGTGGTATTTGTTAAGACAATTCCATGAATAGAACATTCAGTTCATTTAACAAACTAAAAGAACAATAAGTAGAAGAATAATGTTTAGAAAGAACCAAATCCAAATCTCGACAAACTTACTGGAATATTATTTGCTCTATCACTATTTTGAATCGGGTTTGAAGGTCGTCGTGGTTTGGAATACTTTCCTAACGTTTCGGTAGTGCGAGTGGCTAGCTTCTTCAGAGGTCTGTTCATCTTCGTTCTACTCGGATGCATCGGAGTAGAAACGTTAGGAAAGTATTCCAAACCACGACGGCCTTCAAACCCGATTCAAAATAGTGATAGTGAAAATTTCGGCCGCGAAAGCCTTAGCCAATTTATATTATTTGCTGTTTAATTCTGTTTTTGACAATTACGATTGTCAAACTGATGTGACGCGCAATACTTGAAGAACGAACAGTAAATGCTAGCGTTGCTATGATAACGTAATTTATCCGATATTTTCATCCACTTGCATTTCTGTTTCTTCCTTTTCAGCCGATAGCAAACTACGATTTTTCGCAAATGAGAATTATTATACATGATTAGGATTGTCAGAATAATTCGCATAACAAAAGTATATATGAACAGTTCTGTTATAGACCGTTAGCTAGTGACAGATTTAGGTGCCCCATTTTCGCATACAAGCCTCGAATAGGGTTGAAAAGTATATCGATTTGGAGTAAAATGAAGATATTTTTACGAGTGGCTCCTGGGGATAACATACCGAGAATTCGATTTTTCAGAACAGTGCTTATTTGTTTCCCTCGTGTTTCTATTTACGGTACGAAACTACAGAGGGTGATTCGTTGATTAACGTAACAAGTTGATCCAGAAATGTTTGTCCAATGGACGTACACATATGTATAATAAGTAAGATTTGGTTCATTGGTCCATTATTGTACCTACATTCAATTTACATCCAAAATGGTTCTCTCATTGATGTTTCATGTTAGTCCAATATTGTACGTCCTTTGATCATCCATGAGTCGTACAATACGAATTGTACGAAACACATCCAGGATAGAACATTCATTGGACATCCATATCGAGTCCCTAGACGTTTGGATCAATCTTGGACATAAACTGGACGTCCATTGGATGTCGCGTGCTATATATATATATGGGTAGTTCATATATTGGATGTACATAGACTTTACAGTTCTTGACATCATATGGACGTGCAAAAATGTACAATTACTGATAATTCATGTTGATCCAATAATTTTTCTGGATGTACAAATTGAATCCGGTCCTGTACACCCTATGGATGTTTAAAAGTGTACATTTATATGCAATAACGTACAATTTCTGAAATTACTAATTAGATCCAGTTCTGTACAAGCCAAAGACGTTCAATAACTTCCGATATTTAAAGTCCAATGGACATCCATAAGACGTCCAATTATGAAACGTACAGGGCATGTCTAAAATTGCACATCCACTGGATGTCCATATCAGGTCCATGGACGTTTGGACTTCATTTGGACCTGAAATGGACATCCATTGGACGTCGTGTTCTGTATAGATTTGTCTATACCCCCGATGAAAACTCTCCGATACTGTAGGCAGAAATCTACGCGAGCAACAATAAGGAACGCAATGATATGATAATACCACATAAATAAGAGAGACGCCCTACTGCGCGCTTTTCCTGGTGCCTCGTTCTTTTTTTCTAATAAAACATGATGTTCAGATGTCATGCGCCGAGTTTCAGAGTGCTACAAATGATTCTTCACTTTTTTCTCGAGTTTGTCTGTCGTTACTGGATTATAATATGAAACGAATTATGATGTTTACTGAATTTTATCTTACAGGGTCAGCGGTTGGGTCAATTCTCAGCGTTGATATCAAAGGATGTGATGGCTTAGCAAGATGCCCGTTGAAAAAAGGCACAAATGCCACTATGGATATTACTTTTAAATCGAGTGAGTATATGGTGTTGCATTTCAGAGGTGTAGTCAAGATATTCCTGTTCAAGTTTCAGTAAAATAATTCGCTTTTTCCGCAACTGTTTGAAATGTAACTAAAATGGTAATGAAAATAAATTAGGGAATTCAATCTTCTACATGAACCTATACAATAGGTATTGTCGCCGACAAGTATCCAAAAGAAAACATATACTACCCGCTACGCGGTAAATCTTCGGTTAGAGTGGCCCGTCGAATTTCCAAAAAAAAAAGCAATTTGGGAGTTTTGTACAGATAACTCTCTTTTCTGTGTTTTGTGTATAAGGGAGTCTAAAGACGGATCAGAGTTTAAAGAGGTCACCATAAAAACTATATATTTGGAATGTGACTGGTAAAAACTCTTGAAAAAAAATTACTTCAATAATGCGTTATTATTATATAGTAGAGAAAAAAATCACTAAAACTGTAAAAAAAATTGAAACTCTTTGAAATTTGGCATGGAAGTAGTATTTTAGACAAGAAAGAGATAACTGGAAAACGCGATCTCAAGTCATTTTCCGCGCTTTTCCGGCATTATCTCGGAAAATATAAGGATTTTGAGAAAATATTGAAAATCAAAATTAAAGTACATTAAATTTACTACAAAAAAGGTCTTTTGAGTTTTTTTAAGAAAATCAAGGGTTTCGCCGGAAAAACGCGAAGAAAAAACATTTTTTTTTGGTTGTCCAAAAAACCAACTTCTGTGTAAGAACTAATAAAATACAGTAATATTTTCAGGCATTAAGGAGTTCCTAAGGTCATGCCCCTAATTTTTCATAAAATTTCATTACTTGGAATTGACTCTGAGCATATTTTAAAGGTTAAAGGGCCAAATTTTTAAAATTGAAAGGACGAGTGCAACTGGAGTGTATAATGAATTTCCCAGGTGCCATACATATTTATACGATTGATCAATGGAAATTGACGTTTTACATTTCCAACTTACAAGAGTTGATAAAATATCCTTACCTTATTTGTTAAAGTTTCCACGTTAATTTCAAGATAAGTGTAATTATGTTACAAAACTTTAGTTGAAAATGTACACTTGAATTAGAACGACCAATCCTCATTCTCTCCAACTTAACGCAGTTTTCCACAGTTTGTTATCCATGCATTTCAGAGTCGAGTCGAGTAAACACACCACAGCTTACCTTATACTACTCACCGACGCAGAGTCTACTGCTGCTGCATCACCAGCATGCGTAGAGCCGCGTTCCGAAAGCTCTTTGAAAATCAGTCCCGCGAGGCATGCGAGGCATTGAAAAGAAGCACCTGCCTTTTATAGAGGAAAGAATATGGGCACATCTCACTACATGGTAATGAAAGAGCAACAAGTAGGCTTTCAATTCCGACTGACAGTATTCCCCAAAGAGTAGTATATAGAGAATAATCTTGAAAATAAGAAAAAGTACCAAATTTCCCCGAAACTACGAAATAATATTTAAATTCTCGGAATATTCAGCGATTAAGTTTGATATGCATTTTTTTTTCAAAACTTTGAGGTATTGTCCTCATTCTCAAATTTTTTTAGAATTTTCGGGAACCTCCTTCGTACTGAAAAGCCACTCGGAATTTGAAAAAATTGTAACCTAAAAAACTGTTCCGAATTACTGAAAATTTGAAATGGCTCGGTTTGCAAAGTAAGTAATTTGTGAGATTTTGATTATGCAGAGATCAAAGTACAAGATATTAACTTTAACATCCTTGAAGAAGAGCATGAGATACTGCGTCCTCTATAATCTATAGCCTTTTATTATAATACACTCGAAAATAGATTTTTGTTTCTCAACTATCATGTTAATTTGCTATACAGTAGTACATATCAATATCTGAATAGAAAATATTGAAAGCTCAGAACTTCCTCTTCAAAACTCATTTTGATTTTTGAAAATCCGTTCTGTAGATCCTGAGTTATCTGTCTGAGAATATCAAAAACGTTCCTCGGAGTTGGAAATTTCGGGGGTTCGAGTAATGATCTGTGACTCTGCATTTTATCGCAATTTTCGGCGAACCTGTTCATTTTCTCAAAAAACCAGAGGCCTTTTATGGGGAAATTTTGATGGGCTTCAATTTTGCTCTCTTGGGATTTTCTCGAAATCATCGAATTTTCCGAGATAAAGCCGGAAAAGCGCGGAAAATTATTTCAGATCGCGTTTTCCAGGCCCATCGACCGCTGAGGCGAGGGAACTCATCATTTATCTCTTTCTTGTCTAAAATACTACTTCCATGCCAAATTTCAAAGAGTTTCAATTTTTTTTATAGTTTTGGTGATTTTTTTTCTCTGGGAGCTGTATATTGATTTGTAATGATTTGAAAAATATGTCTTACTAAATATCCCTCGACTATTGATAAATTCTGATAATTTGTCTTAATTTTCCTCAAGAGAGTTGCTATTAGGTAACAGCCCTCCCCCAGCCAACCATCGTGTGACATCAAGAATTATGTGATGTAACAATGTTGCACCTATTAATGCGAGGTTCAGTCTTTACCTATATTCGACGTATATTTGATGTTACAGTGACAATAACACATCACAAACAGGAAAAAATGTGATGTGGCAGCAACATTTATCAGACCACACCTATTCATGTATGACATGTATGAGAATTATAGAGGACACACATAACTGTGGTATGCGAATCCGTGGCTAAGTTAGCAGTCTTTAATTCTTTGTTTCTCGACGAGAGGGTGTTGCGCGTTGTTTCATAAACGAACATAACCTAGAAATCGGCGTTCGATTCTTGTGTTTATCAAACGATAATCTTTGGATTAGACTTTTGGCACTTAAATTTCGAGAAAGAATGAAATAGTCTGTGCCGTTTAAAAGGATTTCAAAGAGTTTTGTAATGTTTCATCATGGAATTGTTAATTTTATTTGGTTTAATGCTCGTACATAACTAAACACGTGAGTTTTTTTATATTTCAATTTGTTTTTATCAAGTACCTACTCACTATTTGCCTAAGGCCACACTGGTGTTAACTGTTCTTAAATGAAGATGCAGATAGTCAGGTGTTGTACGCAAATGCCTGTTATAGAAGTCTGGATTAATGTAAGTAGATGAACATTGTCAAACAAAGTGGTTGTATTGAATAGGTATAGTACGCACCACAGTGGTCGTCAACACTCTCGGTTCCCCTTTTCCAGTGTGTAGAGAAATTCGAGATCTAGAAAACTGTTAGAAACAGTTGCTATCACAGTGTGACCTATTTGTGATATGAAATGTGGACTTGTATAACACCTGTTAGTGACTTTCTATGTGACGTCGCATTTTATGTCTGGAAGACATCACAATGATTTTCCTTGAGGCGGACATTTTCACATTGCCTCAATATATTGGATACGTGTTTGTGACTTCAAATGCGATGTCGCACGTCATAATGCGATGTCGCCCGTCATAATGCGATGTCGTCTTTACATGTTTCTTGCATCGCATGGTTGGCTGGGCCACCTTTGGCGTCAGGCTGTTACCAAGCAACTCGCTTTCGAAAATATGGCACAAATTATTTCGAAATTATCAATATTAATGTCTATAATGTTGTTTTACCACGTATGCGAATTTCTTCAATATGTAATTTGCAATAATAAGTGGATTGCTGTAAAAAAATTAATGAAAGTCCAAAAGAGGGGCCATTCAAGTATTACGTAAGCACTAAAGGGGGGTGGGGGTATTTGATTTGCTTATTTTTGATGACATGGGGGTTGGGGGGACCTGGATGGTGATTACGTCAGCAATATTCAATTATTCACTTTTCGGATTTTCTTCAAAATTTAGTCGATTTTGATTTGAACACATTTGGCAACCCTATTTGTCTATGCTCGAAAGCGAAACACTTATTCAGGGGTGCATTCGAATATAAACTCTCCAGAGTGCAGTAAAGCTTTGGAAGGTTTCATAAATTTACCCTGAACTACTATTCAGGTAATATTCGAATGGACTTTTTTACCACTGCTTGTTTAGTTTATGTTAAAATAGAAAAATGGCATGAACATCTTATAATGTATAATGTCTTTTACAATTATTAATTTCATATTCATTGGGGCGTCATATTCAAATGATAATCTGCTAGTTCAAATCATTCATCAAACAAATATATATATATTTTTCATTTCCTGAAATTTGGAATATAATAATAGACCATTTTGAAAATAAATGAAGCCACTCACCCCAAAGTCGTCAACCACATCGCGCAGAACTTTTGTACCAATAGTAGGAAATTTTATAATTTTTTTAAAATATATATGCTATTTATTTTGTGGAGTTGAGAGAGGTAACTTGGTGGCAAATAGTCGGGTATTTTCGAATGACAGTCTTAGAGTAAAATAAACACAACTTCATGATTTTCGAACGCAATTCCGTGAATTCTACTCGATGAGGTTAATAGTCGAACGCAAAAATATTTATATAAATGTTTAAGTAAGCATGGGAGGGGGGTAAGAGCTTTGCTACTCTTGCTGACAATGCGGGGACGGGGGGGGGGGCGGTCAAAAATTACAAAAATTCTGCTTACGTA
The DNA here is from genome assembly GCA_958298965.1 of Chrysolina haemoptera. Lineage (NCBI taxonomy): Eukaryota > Metazoa > Arthropoda > Insecta > Coleoptera > Chrysomelidae > Chrysolina > Chrysolina haemoptera. Next base: position 1,427,056 of record OY282601.1, on the reverse strand, counting down.
ATATATGAACGGCCCCCGAGATAAAAATTATAAAACAACTCTACACAAAGTTTTCTCCATTGATTTGCAAGCAAGCCAGCTTGGTTCCGTCTAATCCAATTTTGTCGCACCAAAAATCGTGATGTTAAGGAGGAATAACATCACGATTTTTGTTGGATGTCATTACATTTTTTCAACAGCAATCGACTTATTATTGAGAAGTGCATATGTGGTTAAAAAAAATCAGATACGTTGTGAAACACCCTGTGTAATTGTCGAGCATAAAATTGCTCTATGATTGGGACGAATCATAGCAAATTGGAATTCATTGAATTTGACCTCTGATCATGATGACAATACGTGAGGAATTACTAGTCCAATGAATAAACATGATAAACGTATCGCACAGAAAGAAAATTAATCTGGTATCCACAAAATGATGCATTCGAAATGAAAATCATGTATTATTCAGCGAAGACCTTGTACGTTTCTATCGAATTATACAGTTTGAAACTTTCATTGTCTATAATTATAGGTGTTTCTGTAAAAAAATTAAACAGGATGATACACATCATTTTTTTTTTTCAATATTTTTTGTGGTAAACTTCGACATTTTCGACCATAATCAGTTCAAATTAGGCGAGTACAATTCAATAGCACACACGATACGAAATAATTCATTTCTTAAATAATTCACAGGGTCCTACTTTTCTGTGGATATTAGATTAAATATCTTTCTGTACAAGTTTATCTATTTTGTATTCGCGGAAGCTTTTGAATTTGTTACTCACAGAATAACATAGGTCAAACAATGAAAAACATTTTTTTTTTCATTTTCTGTGCATTTGTATAAAAGCTTGTCTTTATATTTATTATTTTATAATTTTTATTAATTGAAGATTTTTCTAATTCTGAAAAAATATTTCTTCCAATTTACATTAATTGAGATTGTTTTATTTTCAATTCACCGGAAAATGTTCGCATTAATATTTTCATTGTAGCTCCTGAACCATACAAGTAAATGCAAAACAATAGGAGAACAAAAAAAATATGAAGGGTTGAACAAGGCTTGACTCTGAAAAAAGGAGGACCCTGTGAATCATTTGCGAACTAAATTATTTTGTATCGTATTGAATGGATTGTATTCGCCCAATTTGAACTGATTATTGTCAAAAATGTCGAAGTCAACTCCAAAAAATCTTGAAAAATAGTAATTTATGTATCAAGTGAGTAAAGAGATGCTTTTTTTTACGAGTAGGAAATGTTGCGGCATTTCTACGAGTAAAAAAAAACACTTTACTCACGAGTTTCATGCATTATTTTTTCTACAACTGTCAAAAAAATAACCAATTCATATTTTTTTTGCAAATATGAAATGAATTTGGCATATTTTTATTGATTCATTATGCGAACAAAGTTCGAAGAGTATGCCGGAGCAGAGTTGAGTTTCAAACAAATGAAACGAATAATTTCGACAGAGTCGAAATTCCTTTCTCTTCACACCATCCCGTAAAATGGAATATTTGAAGCGAATATTAAAATAACATATTCATCAAGGTCAATATTATTATTAATGTTGACTTGACTTTCGAATAACTAGTCCATCGAAGTAACTTTTCATTTAGTTATAGTTATCAAGAATTCGTTATCTGGATAGATGCCCAATTTCACAAATTTCATTAATTATTGTTGTCAACTAGTTTCTGACGGCCAAACAGCCATAGCTACCTTGGATTACCTAGTGTAGATTAGGTCCAATAGTTCCTTAGAGGTATATGCTATTATTTTGAATATATTCGCCGCGATAGTTTGGAATTTTGATAATACTTATTTAATAGCAAGAATGCTAAGAATATTATTGGTGAAAAATTTGTATATCAGATATTTATAGGTTATTAGTTGCCAAAGAAAATGAGACCTGGCTTTATGACAGGATTTCGTTATTATTCGGATCTGTCACTGTTGTTGCATGAAACTGTCGGTTGCCTAGCAACAGCCGTTAAAAAAAGTGCACTTTTTTTGACAGTTGTAGAAAAAATGTATTTTCACCCCGTACCTTTAAAACCAAGCCGTTTGGGACATATGTTTATATGAATTTTTCGTACTGAAAAATTTAAAAAAATCTCCTTCCGAAGTTTGCAAATCATAATGATGAAGTTTTAGTGTGGTGAATCGAAAATATGTTTTCGATTTTACATTTCGGCTCTCGATTCGACGTTAGATATCTACAGTGACCGGCAGATTCATGGCAACAAATGAGAAGAAAGTTTATTTCAAATTTCACAGAAAATGTTATTCTTCATTTATATCCTTTCGTATACGAGGGAGGCGAAAAAAATTGAATGTGGCTCAAGAGTAAAGTAGCTTCATTTTTCAAAAAAAGTTAATTGAAGCAGTGACTTATAATTTAGAGAGTGTTCCAAAGTTGAATTCACATCCTCCTATTCGAAAAACAGGTTTTTACTGATTTTCTCCTTTTTTTATCTCACCACATACTATGCATTATGAGGATTTGTAATACCAGAGTAGTTTCCTCATTGAATATTATTTAGACGACTAGAAAAACTTAAGTTTCGCCTAACTGTCAACTAGAAAATTGCATTAATCGTACTTGGTGCTAAGAAAACCTCATTTATTGTGGCAGAGCCCACTTAATCTCCCAAGCCGTGGTGAGAAAATCGGCAACACCGCATGGAAAGCAATTTGACGTCCTATTCATTCATTCTTTAATGTGAATTTCTCGGCTCATTCGGAAAACTAGGAAAAAACATAAAAGAATGAATTTTTAGAGAGAAACACAATTAATGTGGTTTTTCAATTTTTTTTATCACAAACTGTAATCGCAATATATTCAATTTCTTAGATATGGGAAATATGTCAAGTTTGGATATTACATGCCCTAAAATTCACATTTCTGGATTTTTTAAAATATTTTTTCTGAAGTGCAGAAACCATATAGCTGATCTCTGATTTTTTTGATATTTCATATGAAATTTGACTGATGAAAATAATGTTTTTGGAAGGTACCAATAATATATTATTTCCATCTTCTATGTGGCTTCTACACTTAACAGAAAAAAAAGTTTAAAAAAATCTCCCGATATGTGGATTTTAGGGCATGGAAAAACCAAACTTGACAGATTTCCCATATCTAAAAAATTGAATATATTGGGATTCCAGTTTGTGATGAAAAAAATTAAATAACCACATTGATCGTTGTTCTTTTCTCTAAAAATTCACTCTCTTATGTTTTTTCCCAATTTTTCCGAATAAGCCGAGAAATTCACATTAAAGAATTAATGAGTAGGACGTCAAATTGCCTTCCATGCGGTGTTGCCGATTTTCTCACCACGGATCGGGAGATTAAGTCGGCTGTGCTTATACCGTCTATACCAGGACCCTTATTCAATTTCAGAGATATTATTGTACTTTCAATTTCACCTCCATTAGTCCCTTCTAGTAGATAGGAATGTCCAATGATGGGTATTGGATAATTTGAGCTATCCAACATTCGAATAATATTCAACAAAATGATTCGGTTATAATTTTTCATTTTTCAGATGTAGACTCTCCCAGTATGACAGCAGTAGTGTATGGGAAATTCATAGCGAAAATTCCATTCGCACTTCCGAACAATAATGGATGCTTAGATTCAGGAATAGTATGTCCCGTAAAGGCAGGCGAAACTTATAGCTATACCACGACGTTGCCCATCCTCTCTGAATATCCTAGGGTAAGGATTTATTTCTACGTCGAATGTGTTGGGGAAGTATGCAAGCTTCATCTTTTTCGGAATGAACACACAAAAAAATATCCTAATATACTTTTTCGGCAACCGTCCGGGAAGTAGGTACTTTTTCTTTGAGAAAGTATCACTTCCCGGACTAGTCCGGGAAGTACGTACTTTCCGGACTAGTCCGGGAAGTACGTACTTTCCGGACTAGTCCGGGAAATGCCCGAATTTCAATATAAATATTTATATAAATAAGAATTATAATGTTTCTGTTAGTACCTATCTTCTGTTCGCATTTCGATATTTAATACAAACAAGAATTAAAACGTTCTAAATTTTCTTCTACTAAGAAATATAAAAAATAAATGTGTCTCGATTTGTTATTCTACACGGTTACCGAAAAAATTGTGCACGCAACACGTCCGAAATCAGTTTTTTTGGGCTCGCAGACTTCCAGGACTCTCTACGCTCGTCCTAGAATCTTGTCCACTCGTCCAAAAAAACAGTGTTTTCCGGACTTGTTACGTAAATTACTATTCTGTTAGACAAATTCACTTAATAAAATAATAGAACAGTAACCACAAACAAATGTAAGCCAAAAGTGAAGAATGAATCGTAGCACTTTGAAACTCGGCGCATGACTTAGAGCATCATGTATTGTTAGAAGAAAAATTGGTTACCAAAAAATCAGGGGTGGAACCCAAAATAAAAATTTTTTTTTGCTGTTGTTTCGCAAAGTTAAGTATAAGATTTATCAAGAAACAATTTCAACAAGACGAAAGATAATTCAATTCTCCACAAGAAATATACTCAGTAATTTTTCACAAAATGCGCTCGTTTTCCCATGAAACCTGGCTGAATTCCGATATCAAATTTCAGGCTGGGGTTAACCCACCACTGCCATTTCCTGCAGTGCCGAAAAGTAGATTTGTCAAAACTTTGCTAAAAATTATTAGAAGGAAAAGAAAAAGTGCACATTGTTCCGGAAGACTTCTACTTCCTCATGCAAATATAACATGTGGGTATCTGAGTACCCAAAATGTGTTTTGTCCCACTTCACATAACCCTTCTACGATATTTACGGAGGATCTGAAAGTTATGGATATTTTAGTTGATTTGAAATAATTATACTGAAGCAGGAATCAGTACCCTCTTTGGATCATATGCAACGATTTTAGACTAGTGAGACAAGTCTCATTTATACATGCCAAAGAAAAAACTGGGTTTTATTCCTGCCTCAGTTTTCAAGTCAGCTATGATCCCGGCAATTTCTTCAGTAAATGTTGAAAATAATCACTCATACCCATCATACATAAAAAATTAAGTATGTGATTTCAAGCTTGAGGTTTGCACTTCATAATAGTGTTATCAAACATATTTGCAGGATATGAATAAGCGATTATTTTCAACTTTTACTGAAGAGAATGCCTTTCTTTGCATTGGCTGAATTAAAATAATAAATAAATTATTTAATTAAATAAAATAATTAGATATTACATGGTCTATTACCTAATTTCAAATAATATAAGAAATAATGTGCTACCAAATGACTTGACGGTGATTTCCTTAGATGTAGTTTCTTTTTCCCGAGTATTCCCAAAAGCGTAGTTTTGGAAATCATCAATGAATTCTGGCCTAGTCTAGAAGAACTAACAGACATCCCCTTTAGATAAATTTCTTGAGATTATTAATAATTTATCAACAACTAGACGGCAATGCAATGCGTGACGTCGCCTCCCCTAGTATAGCAAACTTAGTCTCTATGCCCTAGATCAAATCATCAACAAGCTACCATTACAAATATATTTTTTATTTTGTTACGTAGATGACATTCTGATAGCTATTCATCAAGATAAAAATGAAGAAGTAATGCACATTATCAATAATTGACCATATTCACCGTCGCCATATTGTCATGCGACAATACCAACTATCCATTGTTACCAACGGTTAAAAATATAATGTATCTGTAACAAAACTGCGAAAAAACAAAAATGTTTTATTTTGTGCATATTTCATGTGCGTATTTTGCGAGTTTTAGAAAAATGTAACTGAAGAGAAAATCTAGGATAAATGGGTAGATATCACTATCGGTATCAGCTTTCACCTGAGCTTCAATTATGACAACATTGGCACTATAAATCAGTAAAGCATTCTGAACTTGCCTTTAAAACATGCGGTAAACAAAAGGTGCAGTTTTTGACACTGCCTTCTGTAAATTTCTTTTGATGCTTGACATTTAATTTTATTAGAAATGAAACTGATGTATTTATTTATTTTTTCAGGTAACTGTGGATATAATATGGGAACTCCAGAACGATCAAAACAAAAACATTATTTGTGCCGAAATTCCTGCAAAAATTGTAAAGTAGAGAAAACTCCCTGTATCATGTGTTTACTTGTATCTAATTTTCAAATAATAAATAAACGATAAATGAAATATATTATGTTCTGATACCACGTTGAGTATCAGTTTCTCATACTTCGAAATATACAGTGTGTCCATGAAGTACCCCACCCCCCGTTAACTTTTGAACGTGGATTTCTCTTTGAATTTTTTTTTGGTGAAATGGTTGTTCATACGCTACTTTTTGACATCAAGATAAATTATCTGACCCATTTAAGATATAAGCACCCACATAAAACTTACATTTGTCAACCGATTTGAATGATTTTGTTTTCTTTAGTTAGACATTCAAAAAGTCTACTAGGACATCAAATTTCATGTATAAATCTCCATTTCCAGGGCCAACTAATCTTATTTTTCAAGGTCAAAATTCTAAAAAAATTACTAGCGATTTTTTTAGAAAAAATCCGGCTACACCACTAGATTCGCAACATTTTCAAATGGTACATATGTAAATTACGTTGAAATGCGTCAATCAATAAAAAAGTTATGAGGGAATGAAATTTGATGAACATGCCGTTTAATCAACCCACCAATTCAATTTCAGAACCTTTAGCAAAATTCGAAATACACCACTGTATTCAGGAGATCTCGATATATCATTAGTCTAAATTTCATCGAAATCTGTTCATAAATAAGAACATCATAAGAAAATAAAATTTGTAAATGGAATTTCAGGAAAATGTAATTTTATCTAAAAATTTCTTATTTTTTTATTTATCAACAGATTTCGATGAAATTATGGTCAGTAATATTTCAAGACAGCCTGAATCCAGTGGTGTAGTCAAAGTTCTTAAAAAAGTTTTGAAATTGAAGTGGTGGGTTGATTAAAAGGCATATTTCTCAAATTTCATTTCCCTATTACTTTTTTATTATTTTACGCATTCCAACGTTATTTACATGTGAACCAATTGAAAATATCGCGAATCCAGTGGTGTAGTCAGATTTTTTCTAAAAAAATCGCTAGTAATTTTTTTAGATTTTTTACCTTGAAAAATAAGATAGATAAGATTAGATAAGAATGTCTACCTGACGAAAACAAAATCATTCTAATCAGTTGAAAAATGTAAGTTTTATATGGGTGCTTCCATCTTAAATGGGTCACACTGTATATTCCAAAATGGCGTCTGGCCGCCATTCCGGAATCAAAATTCCTACACAGTGACCACCGGTCGAAATATCATGTGCACTACTGTAATACAAAATCTAGCAGGCCGTGGATAAAGATCCGCACCTGCGGAACTTTATCATCATTTGCCAAAGGTCCGCACCTGGAAAATTCCGAATATAATATGAATAATTTTGAAAATACCAATTTAGAATCTATGTCTGAGGAACAGGAAACCTCAGAAAATTTAATGTGCGAATTATTTGAAACAGAAGAAGGAAATGAAATTGATAGTTTCCCACATAGGTTTTATAAAAAAACTGATGAGGAAGGGGGAAATCGCTTCCTGTTTCCTAAACCCTTCAGTAGGTTTGTTATTTCATAATTTCCCTTCCTCATCAGTTTTTTTTCTATAAAACCTTTTATGTTTGAAACTATCAATTTCTTTTCCTTATTCTGTTTCAAATAATTCACAAATTAAATTTTCTGAGGTTTCCTGTGCCTCAGACATATCAGATTCAATTCTTCATATTATATTCGGAATTTTCCATCAAGTGCGGACCTTTAGCAAATTATGATAAAGTTCCGAAAAACCTAGCATACTGGTTGCTGCTTACGTTTCAGGGTGAGCCAACTTGGTAATTTTACATATTTTACTGAATGCGCCTCTCCACTATGTGAAGGGAATAAGTATGGTTTTACTGGGCTTTGCCCTCCGTCCTTCGTTTTTGCACCGTTCTGCTACAGTTCTCAGGGCATTTTGCATTGAGCACAGAGATTTGAGTATACTTTTCCTTAAAGACGATACTTCGTCGGCGTATCCTAAGGAGTGGTATCACTGATTATTTAAAGATTCCATCAGTGTGTCCCTGGCAATTTCCACCTGCGGAAAGTCTTCACCCTCCGTCCTTCGTTTTTGTACCGTTCTGCTACAATTCTCAGGGCATTTTGCATTGAGCACAGAGATTTGAGTATACTTTTCCTTAAAGACGATACTTCGTCGGCGTATCCTAAGGAGTGGTATCACTGATTATTTAAAGATTCCATCAGTGTGTCCCTGGCAATTTCCACCTGCGGAAAGTCTTCACCCTCCGTCCTTCGTTTTTGTACCGTTCTGCTACAATTCTCAGGGCATTTTGCATTGAGCACAGAGATTTGAGTATACTTTTCCTTAACGATACTTCGTCGGCGTATCCTAAGGAGTGGTATCACTGATTATTTAAAGATTCCATCAGTGTGTCCCTGGCAATTTCCACCTGCGGAAAGTCTTCACCCTCCGTCCTTCGTTTTTGCACCGTTCTGCTACAATTCTCAGGGCATTTTGCATTGAGCACAGAGATTTGAGTATACTTTTCCTTAACGATACTTCGTCGGCGTATCCTAAGGAGTTTTATCACTGATTATTTAAAGATTCCATCAGTGTGTCCTTGGCAATTTCCACCTGCGGAAAGTCTTCACCCTCCGTCCTTCGTTTTTGTACCGTTCTGCTACAGTTCTCAGGGCATTTTGCATTGAGCACAGAGATTTGAGTATACTTTTCCTTAAAGACGATACTTCGTCGGCGTATCCTAAGGAGTGGTATCACTGATTATTTAAAGATTCCATCAGTGTGTCCCTGGCAATTTCCACCTGCGGAAAGTCTTCAAACGTTTTGGTCTGAGCCTGTCGATTTTGGAGCATTGAGAGTATCCACCTGCAGGTAGTTTTGTCAGCGCTTCTCCTCCTGTCCGCTGAAACTATTTTGTTATTTCCATCAACCGGCTGCCCCTTTACGAGCAATTCCCGGATAGTGTATTATAAAGGATCCTTCGATGTCTAGAAAGGTGCATGGTGATATTTATTTTTTTTACAAGAGTAGATTTTTGACATCTAAAGCTATGTGATAAATGTGAATCACCCTAGCTGTATTTGCAGGGATAAATTAACATTTCCATGGAATGAGTTTCGGGGGATAACAAAGATATTCAGATCCAAATAATAAGACGTGATTCACCTCTGGTATTCAATAAGAACATCATAATATATTTCAAAAATATTTTTCACTATAGTTACAAATAAGGAAAGAAAAGTCCAACTTGAAATAACATGAATGTATTTTACACAAAAAGAAAACAAATTTTACAAAAGTATAAAAATAGTTTTGTCTTACTCTATTAATCTACACTTTTTACAATAGGTACTATTATTATACATTTACAAAGTTACAACTATCTTAAATAAACAAGAAATGCAAGCTTTTGAACAAAGTTTTTTGACTCGGAAAGATTCAGTCTGCCTCGTACCAAATCAAAATGAACTGACTACTTTCACTTTTCAACACACAATATAAATCTTTACCAACTACAAATATTGTAGTAGTATTTTGAATTGGTTGAGGCGGCTTAGACATAGAATATTTCTTGATATTGAATATTATGCTTCAAAATTAATATGAACCGTATGATATCATGAAAACTGTGAATCAGTTCGATTTGAACTTTATAAGAGTTGTTATTTTCCATTTCTTTCAAATTTGTGGACATAATTTGATTGACTCCAATTTGAAAACTGGTGCTAGTATCAATTTTTTCAATTTACGATAAGAATAGATCGAAAAAACCAATCGATTTCAACTTACTTTTCGTGTTTTTAAGCAGAACAAAATGCTCTCTCTAAAAAACTGAATAAAATCTACATGACTAGAGTATGTATTAGCAGTGATAAAATGGAAAAGTTAAAACCGAAAAACAAAAATTTGCAACATTTCGTTTGTTGCAAAATTAATTACCAGGATGGTTTCAAGCGTCACAAAAATCAATTCATAAAAAAAAAATCTGAACCTTTTTATTAGTTACGTTTCAACCATATTCAAAAAGCTGAACTTGTTACAATATACTATTTTTTTATCTCCAAAGAGATTTGTACTAGTATATTGTACAATGAGCATGAAATGGCATGCACTGAGTCTTTTCACGCAAATTGTACACTATACTTTTTCTACGACCATCTGAATCATAAACAAATCTGTAATATTTTTAATAATATTTTTTATCATAAACTTTCCTCCCATAATACATACAACAAAAAAAAGAGAAATTGAAGATACAAATATTGAAAATTATAATAAAAATCGAACACTCATCGATTTCAAAAAAGAAAAAATAAATGGTTTATGTGGGATTTGAACCCTCACCCCCACTATCTAAAACATGAACGTCACCTCACTCTTCACTCGCTGCTACGAGCTCACATAATAATATGATGAAATTAACTGCTATAGAACCTTTGTGCCAACTATTCGAAAATATAGAATTCGATTGCCATCAATCTTTATATTGAAATTAACGGTGTCAATGTCAAATCATCCTCACTATTACTACTCATTTTCGATTACTTATTTTTTCAAACGAATTTTGTAAATACTGATGTGAAATGTCAAATTATTAGAACGTTAACAAACTTGATTTGATTTTATATTATTCATGATCATAAAAATGACAGTCTAGTAGTTCATGAAAATCGTGGGAAATGAAATATCCTGTACTGATATGATCATTACAGTACAGTTCGCGATATAGAAATGAAAAAGTGTGTTACAATCGGCTTACTTCCATGTGGTCGTAGAAAAAGTATATTACTTTGTACCATCCACATACAGATCATAACAGATGGATTTATTGCATCAAACTTTTTATTTTGTTTTTCACAAATTAATCTTCATGACTATAAATAAATCCATTGCTCTTCACGATTTCATTTTATCATACTTGAATTAGTTTCAAAGTTCAAACTTGATGCATTAATTTTTTTCTGGACGTTGTGGAGCTCTACATGAAGTTCAGTTGATTGTCTGCTTGGCAAAATACTAATTATCCATCGGAAATACTCTATGCAGAAGTTCCTCGTCAAAAAATGAAAATATATGACTAGTTTCCATAATCACACAATGCAATACACACAAAAAATCTATTCTAAAAGTAAAAAAAGTGGTCAATGTCTTCAAATTTCAACTTCTTATGATATATGATTGAGTTGCCAAGTTGGTATGTTATTAGTTCATAGACTACGTTTATCTCACAAGTTTGGATCCGCTAAAAATGGGTTTGACCACAGCCGACTTAATCTCCCGAGAAAATCGGCAACACCGCAAAGAAAGCAATTTGACGTCCTAATCATCAATTCTTCAATGTGAATTTCTCGGCTTATTCGAGAAACTAGGAAAAAACTACGAAAGCGTAGAAGGGCCACATACAATTTTATTTTCATTTCAAAGACTTTTCCGACTTGAATCTCGGAATTCCGACTTACAGCTCGAAATTCCGACTTATATCTCGGAATTCCGACTTACATCTCGGAATTCCGACTTACATCTCGGAATTCCGACTAACATTTCGGAATTCCGACTTGGATAATTCCGAGATGTAAGTCGGAATTCTGAGTTCTAAGTCGGAATTCCGAGATCTAAGTCGGAAAAGTCTTTGAAATGAAAATAAAATTTTATGTGGTCCTTCTACGCTTTCGTAAAAAACATAGGAGAATGAATTTTTTTAAAAGAACGAGATTAATGTGGTTATCAATTTTTTTCATCACAAACTGGAATAGCAATATATTCAATTTCTTACATATGGGAAATCTGTCAAGTGTGGTTTTTCCATACCCTAAAATTCACATTTCGGGAGATTATTCTCAACTTTTTTTTTTGATAAGTGCAGAAACCACATAGATGCTCCCTGATTTTTTTCACATTTTTCATTTGAAATCTGACTAATGAAAATAATATGTTATTGGCAGGTAAATTATACAGAATGTACCAAACAAAAAATCTCCCGAAATGTGAATTTTAGGGCATGGAAAAACCAAACTTGACAGATTTCCCATATATAAGAAATTGAATATATTGCGATTCCAATTTGTGATGAAAAAAATTAAATAACCACATTAATTGTCGTTCTTTTCTCTAAAAATTCAATATCTTATGTTTTTTGACTTTTTTTCCTAGTTTTCCGAATAAGCCGAGAAATTCACATTAAAGAATTAATGAGTAGGACGTCATATTGCCTTCCACGCGGTGTTGCCGATTTTCTCACCACGGCTCGGGAGATGAAGTCGGCTGTGGTTTGACTTGACTGGATCCGATGCATCTAATCGATATATACAGTTTTCGGATTGGATTGAACCACTCAAGTCAATTCCATAAAATATAGGATTGGACCCAACCGATCGCCTTGAAGAGAAATGAAATTACGAGATAAACGAGTTTGACATTGACAGATGTCAGGTAAGAGTAGCCACATTCAGATTGGTTGTTTATCGTCTCAATTGTCTGTCTGTTATCGGATGAGAAGCGGATGAGTTTCTCTTTCTCAAAATGGAGAACAAAATAATAATAAAGAAAAAGAAAGTATTGTCCAAAGAAGAGAGCCAGTTTTTTTCATTCAACTCATTAAGGAAAAACGTTTTTTTGGGATACATGGATGCGAGGAAAGGCTGATCCTTTCCTCGCATATTTTCAACGATTCGTAAACTAATTCGAAGAACATTTTACTTCACGAAATTCGACTTATTGCTGTGAGGTTAGGTTTTTTCAATAGGATTGCAGGATTGAAAAGAATGAAACTAACCATCCACTTGTCCATTGTTTTAGTTATAACTTGTTTTTGCATTCAACAGATGATAATATAATAATACCAAATCACAAATAACAACTCGGATTAGATTAGAAATAAATGATAAATATAAATAATTGCAAATGCCAACTGATATTGATTTGACATTTGACAACCAACGAACCAAACACAAAACAAATTTCGACAGATATAATAATGAATGTCAATTGTCAATTCAGTCCACAGAGTCACAGACTATAAAATAAGAAATAAGATGGCTCTAGCAGTGACTTTTAACATTAAAACAGTGAATAATTGAGATGAGAGGGATATGCAAAGAAATACCCGCTTTTACCCGCAAAACTGAAATACCCGCAACAATACCCACAAAGCAGTAAAATACCCGAAAATCGGGTAATTACCCGCAGATCGGCAACACTGTCATTTTGAACATATTTGGTGTATACTGTACGTCAAAAATTACTGAAGCACAGGAATGTTTCGAAGAGCGGTGATACGCACCATATAAAGAAGGGTTATGTTGTGATATTTTTGAGTTACATTGAATATATTCAATTGTGATGTACTATTATAATTTAGTATTTCGACAAATCTTTGAGTTTGATTGAGACAAAAAGTTTTTTCAAATTCCCATCAACATAAAGGCATTGTTGCATCAAAATAGTAAATTTTTGTCCCTTTGACTTTTTCTTAAGTTTTAGATAGAAATTAGTTGATGATTCCCAACTCTTTGAACGTATATGAAAGATATACGAAAACATATATAATGTACGATTCTTCAACCTTTCGATATACAGGGTGTTTCCGAAATTGGAGCGATTAAGAAAATGGATTGTTATATGGAACAGAATGTAACAATAAATGGCAAGAATTTTTGTTTTTGAGGCAATACAAATTTTTCAAATAATTGACGCTTTTAATTACCTTTGTTTGGGAGGCACTGGTTTGATTCTTGATCATTTATGGAATCACCTTTTGGAAGGTATTTAAAAAGGAGAATATTCTTCATCAACATTCAAAATGGAAACAATCCTAAAATAAAAATGAACAATTTTTTTGTAATATCTAACAGACAACTACTTCCCCAGCTAACGTCACACTGGACGTTGAACTATCTCCGATAATAATATTAATGAATATTGCATGTAAGGGATCTAGCTACCAGGGAACTTGGGCCATATTCCATTAACAAATTTTTACTTTCCTAAACACTTGATATGATTATAATCATATATTATAATTTACGTAGCACTTGTAACGACCCCTGTTATTGTTTTGTTTTACCGATTATACGTTTATCCGTCAACGTTCTTGCCCTACCACCATCTGCTCCACAACGCTAAATCTTCCAACAGGTGCTCCACAATATGGATGCATTGGTGAACTGGTCCTTGGCGAAATATATGCTATCCTGATTTTGTTCGAAAAGATGATAGATAAATAGATTTATTTCATCACATTAGTTACAAAAATTTACAACAGTGACAAGTCAAACAGACATTGTAAGGTAAATGATAGTTACAGTTGATACACGCTTATGACATTTAAAATAGTTATTTCCAAAAGTTAAGACAACAAAACTAACATGTTAAAAGAGTAATATGTCTCACAATTCAAATACTCTTCGATGGAGTAGAAACAGTGCCTCAATAGTGAGTGCTTAACTCTAACCTTGAAACGGTTATAACTCAAACCAGTAATATCTGCTGGTGTTTTATTATATAAATGTAAGTTGAGTGAATTTCGAGCTGATAGATCCAGTCGATAAAATTGAGGCCTCAGTTGTGCACCTCTTCGAGTTGGGTAATTATGAGAGTCAGCGTTTGTAAGGTACTTAGTATTATTTTTGTGTATATATGCATAAAATCTGTTGTGGAATCGTCTGTGGCTGAAAGACAAACTTTAGTCGCTACTTTCCATCGTTCAAGATAACCTCTTGTTGAAAATGAAAATTGAAAAATGTGATTTATTTGTAATATCTAACAGAAAACAACTGCTTCCCCGGCTAAAGCCACGCTGGACATTGAACTACATCTGATAGATATTGGGAAAAGACTCTAACTGAAAAGAAAAAATCTGATAGTGAAAATTCGCATTTTCATTCAGACGGAGAATGTTATTAAAAAATATTACAGAAATCGTTCATTTCATTGAAGCAAGATTCGCTTCTTTCGCATTTAATCCCCAATACATTTGGTCGACGAAAATCTATTTCGCTTTGCCAAGCTCATCAGGGAGATTAATAGAATTGGAAAGCAGGCTCTTCAGAAGCAATTATATTAAGGATGGAAATGATGGAAATATTTCTTCTGCGGTAACACTTTGAAAGATATTTTTTGACTTTCAATGTTTTACTGCAGAAGAAATATTTCCATCATTTCCATCCTTGATGTATATAATTTATTTGCTTCTGAAGTACCTGCTCTATAGACTCTATAGACACACTCTTAAATAGATTCAGAACATTTCAACGAAAAGTCTACACTTGTGCAAGAAGCCAATAAACGGGTTTCAGGCAAAACGCTTTTTCTGTCTCATCCTGTATGTTCCACAGGATTTTATACCCAAAAACAAGAAAAATCCACTCATAGACAGGATTTTTCCATAATTGGTATAAGACATTCAACCCATATTTCTAGCTCACCCTGTAGGGCCAGAAAAAAAGTGTAATGAAGAAAGTTGTTCTCTTTGAACTCTACAATGATATATCCAAAAATAAAAAAAATATGTTGAGCCCCAGGAATACATGTATCCAGTGCCATGTCCTTTAAATATCAATGGAGAATGTTCCCTTTTTCAACTAAATTTCAGATTTTTCCTTCTCAGCAAGGATAATACAAAAACGTTTTCTCATTTGTAAAATCAAAAAATAACGGATCTTCTGAATTTTTTTCGCATGGATTTTACAACGCCCTGCATACCTAACAAAAATCAATAACAGGAAAATATTGTTGAAGATAACTTTTTTCCATACAATGAAATAAACATTAATGTGACTATATTCAATTTTTTATGTAATGGTCATGTGGAAATGTGGTACTGACATTATTCTAAATTCAATATTTACACTATTAACAAACACCTTTCAACTGAATTACAGTTTCAAATCAAATGAAAACAGGAACAAACAAATATGTTTTAAAATGTAGAAACAGAAAACAATTAGTTTTTCATTTAATTTCAATGTATTTTTACATTGTAAACCTAAATTTTTGAAATTGAAAATCGAAAACAAAAGATAAACGAAATGAATTGTTGCAAAAATCAACAAAAAAAAAGCTTTAGCCCATAAACGAATTCAAACTATGTACCTTCTAGCTTCTCTTCAACAACCTCAAGAGATGCTCCGAGAATTCTTTGCAAGAATATACATTTAATTCATCGTTGTTCCCCAAGTTTGGACTAGGGGGCCTCTGGATCACATTGTAGTCTACTGTTTCTTTGAGCTGTTCGCATTTTCGTTTCTGACGATTATCAGAAGAAGACCCTCCATTAGCCATAGTCTGACGAGCTTTGTATATGGGTTCGTATTCTATCAGCTGGGCACGAAATCCCTCGTTTGGGTCCACAGATGCTCGTTTCTCTTTGACATAATGTAATGCCTCGCTGAAAAATGCAATAAGCGATAATTTTTATTATTATCTATAGAATAGTAAGTGGAAATGAGAAGCGGCTGTTCTTTTTTTATATTATTGTTACATTTCAATCAACTGTTGATCACATATACAGGGTGTCCCAGAATCAAGGGAATAAACTCCGAGGGTAGAATCCTCACTTCATTTTAAGGCTGAAAGTTCCAATAAACATATAACCTAAAATAAGTACTAATCGAGTTACAGGGTGTTGAAAGTGACACAAAAAAATATATTTTCCAGAATAACTCCATAACGGCTTAACTTTTCTTAATGAAATTTGGTATGTCACTTGACAGCATTCAGTTTCATATTTCAAGGCAAATCATGTGTTTGTAACTCGTACGGCAGGTGGGTACCCCTATTCGCCCCTCCCCAACTTTCACACCACTGGATTAATATCGATTTTGTCTTCTTTTTCTTAATCCCAATATTTCCTATACAAAAAAGGAATACGCTTCGTTTCACAAATATCAACGGTTTTCGAGAAATTTGAAGTCTCAATTGCAACTGGGTAGAAGGAATTCATTTTTTCAATATTAGAGTATTTACAACAGTTCAATTTTTCTGCCTGCATAGCTGCTAAACCTCTTGAACAAGAGGTCGTTTTGAGGTGGGAGACTGCAACTGTATCAACACATGTAAAATCCCAAACCAAGGGTTTTCCAAACTTCCATGGTATGAGAGTCATTCCGTCTGGGCGCTTTCAGTCATTTCTACTTATTCCAAGAGGTTCCAATATCGACGGAATTTCTGCAGATGCTAGAGCCCTTTTCATCAGATCATTTACTGCATGGTGTCTAGAAAAACCGACCTGAACTAAATCGCAGCTCAAACCATGTGTTCCATTTTCTTCGACAAGGGATCCACATCTACCCCCTCTAGATTTCTATAGCAACAAAGATTCGTGCATCTAGTTAAAATTATCACCACTTGTGTACAGGGCATTTAGATGTGAGGACTTACCTACAAGTTAATCCATATTTTTCCATAATATATGCCAATACCAAAGTGGCACTCCTAGAATTTCCGCTATTGCCATGAACAAGTACTTTACAATTATTTGATAGGGCCTCGTCAATGAAAAGTCGGACTTTGGGAAAAAACCTGATTATATTTTCAGTGACATTATCTGCAATATCGAGTGTTAGGTAGGCGAAGGCTGGATCAGCTATCTGAGGCTTTATGAAGTGCGCTTCAAATTGCTGTCGAACACAGACAATATAGTTGATGCCGTTTTCTAGTAGGCAGTTTCTGTGAGCCGAAGTGAATGGTCCAAGATATACTCCAGGTATTATTTCTTGCATTGTTCCATGGAAAAAGTGATGGTGGGATTTATGGGAGGGGTAGGGGGATTTTGAACTGAACACGGAGTTCATTATATTTCTTACATTTTTCTGAAAAAAAAATACATTATGTAGCAGAAATGATAGCAATCTAACATGGGATTTGCTACTTACACTGAAAATAATCCTACCTCGCCTTGTAGATAGTTTCCTGGGCTAACATCAATCATTTCTACAAAAGCTTGCCATTACGACAATAGCGATTATTCTTGTAGATTACTATTCATGAATGCAATATTATTTGTAGTGAAAAATCAGAAAAATCCATTAACCACCTCCCATCACCTTCCAGAAATTAAAAAAAAACTAAAATGAAAAAAGAAAAAATGAAGGACGAATGACATATTGACATATACCATACGGCATATGACATTTCATTACGACATGTTTCATAAGACATATGACGTTTAGCTGCGTTTTATTGCTGAGTCTGCGACCGGATTCCGAACTCACGATCAGATCACGAAATTTTGAGATTCGTGATTGCCCTTCGATTTAACCTCAGAGAAATAAATGACCATAGAGATGCCTTCTCCATCCTTGTCTTGAAGTCAACATAACTTTGTTTACAAGTGAGGGCCTTATACATGTGAGTCCATATTCATTCGGGTAGTTTCGTGTGTGTCCGCTCATTTCATTCGGATCAAGTTGTCGTTCTTTGTTTGTATTATAGCCCTTCTTGCTCTAAACGTAAACAAACCTGTCCATAGAAAAGGACAGTTCATGTTCACATCAAAACAGGTATTTGTGTAGGTATAGGCAGGGCATCTCTATGTCTTTCATTACTCTGAGGATTTAACCATAATTTGATTTTAACGTCAATTGGGAATTCAACAAAAGATATACACCCTCTCTGGCCAAATGCGCCGTCGAGAAGCAAAGGCCAATAAATGAGTGGAATGGAATGGATACTACCTCTGGTGTCAAGTTTTGACACTATACATAAGTACACAGAAATTATTGTTTTCATCAAAATTCCCAAGATTTTGGCTATTGTTTATGTGCATTTTGTTAAACCTGTAATCATTATTGATAAGTGATGAATTTCTGGTACATATAAATGGTGAAATATTCTGTTCTTCTGTTGACAATGTACTCGAGAGTAGTTCAATTTTTGCCACTTTGGCGCTGGCATCTAATGTTGAATCCCCAATTAACTTCCCTCCAAACACTAGTCTTTGTGTTTGTTTCCGGAATATGGAGTCATTTTTACAATTTCAGGCGAATTATTACACAGCCTTTGAGAGCCATCTAACGCTGAAAGTTTGAAGTGTGTGAAGTAACGATGCATACATCCATCATCCATTAGAGGTGCCAGAATTGTCCTTGGGCCAGGAGTACGTTTTCAAATGGGATGAAAGAAGAATCATTTGAAATGGACTCCTCAATAAAGTGACGTCACAAACGTCAAAATAGTAGTTGACTGTGGTTCCAAGCAACATTTTTTCGTAGGTTGTTTATATATAAGGTTTATTCGTTTGCATCGAGGTGGACTTTCCTACACCCGGAGTGATTTATACTCGATTTTAGTTTTCGTTTTCAGATCAATTTGACACATTCCTTTGTTTGAACTGCACTCTGCTACACTAGATTTCAAATCTAGTGTAAATTACACTACACTATACCTTGATGCAAAAGAATAAACCTATAGGCGTGAAAGTTAATTGTATAAACTTCACATAGTCGATGAATCCACAACCCAAGATTTCACTGTACAAACCAAACTTAGGTATAAGCAAGTAACAAAAATCTTTGGAACCAGTCAACTACTATTTGACATTTGTGACGTCATGCTTGCGGAATCAACTAACTATAAAATATAATATTTGGAGGCTTTGGAGCTTGTGAGAGCAATAGAGCACTGTCAGTGACATAATATGACAGTTGCGGAACAATGTCAGAGGGACAAACACAAACAAAGCAAACTGAACAAAAACCTAATTTATGATTTTTTCTTGAACAAATGGCTCAAGCTGAGGGGTTAGGTGATATTTTGACAATTGACAATTTTTATCGCGATCCGAAAAGCGTTCGAACAAAACATGAATCCTAAAACGGTATGTAAATAATACACGTCAGAAGCATGCGCAATAAATAAATCAGAAATAGTCAGGAAACCGTCAGGGATTCCTTATTAGAACAAACCTTTTATTTACACAGTTACACAGTAGATCATGTTGTATTTTCATGTTCTGTGTTATCAGAAAAGTCGGTGCACAATGTGGTTCATTTTGTTCTCTAGGTTGGTACATTCGTTAAAATTTTCCTGGCAACACTGTCACACGGTTTTGTACAAGTTTTGTAATTTGTTTTAGGTTATATTAATCGGTTTGATTTGTGACTGGGAATTTGGAAACTCGGGAAGACTTAATTTTTTTTTCAAAACATGACGACTTTGAGGCCTTTCACATGTGATGACATGTATAAATTTAACAACGTGTAAGTGACTAAAAAACATACCTGTCCCTATAATTCAACCAATTTCATTTCAAGTAATTTGGATCCTCTCACAGAGACCTACGGATTGTCATTTTACATGCAGTATTTGGCTCATTGGCCTGAGTATTTCCAAGTTGCAGAATCTCCAAGTGGTGAAATTATGGGATATAGTAAGTCATCTACAACTCACAAAAGAACTTATAGGTTAAATTGCTTGTGAGGCTGCACAGCCTATACGACCCCCCTACAATCTACAAGTCATCT
Source organism: Chrysolina haemoptera (assembly GCA_958298965.1). Taxonomy (NCBI): domain Eukaryota; kingdom Metazoa; phylum Arthropoda; class Insecta; order Coleoptera; family Chrysomelidae; genus Chrysolina; species Chrysolina haemoptera. Next base: position 1,406,542 of record OY282601.1, on the reverse strand, counting down.
ACAATCGTTCTATAATGTTCATAATAATTATTTTTTCACTTCTTTAAACGAAAGGATACTGGGTAACGGGTACTTATAATACTAGTTAGTATGGCATGGACAATGGAATAGTATATCGCAGAGCGTGGTCCCAGAGCTGCTTTTTAGATGGGCCAAGGTCTGATAGTAGAACGAGATGTGGAAATTAAAGTGACAGTCCCAAAGTGAGCCTAAGCTATTATCTTAATGCATACAAACCACTAACCTCAACATGTCCTACACCGTGGTCTTCCCTGAAAGAGAAGACTGGGTTCGGAATGAAACTGACCTATGTAGGGCAAATGAAAGGTGGTTCACCGATGGTTCCAAAACTTTGGAAGGTGTCGGAGCCGGAATATATGGTATGAACCCAGTAGTGAAACGCTCATTCAGTTTGGGTAAATTAGCTACGATATTCCAGGCAGAGGTATATGCCATTGAAATGTGTGCAAGGGAGCTGGAAAACCGACACCTCACACGAAAAACAATAAAAATATTTTCAGATAGTCAAGCAGCATTGAAAGCGCTTGAATCCAACTGCTTTAAATCCAGAGCAGTACGGAACTGCAGAGACACCTTGAACCGACTAGCACAAGGCAACAACGTTACCCTAGTTTGGATACCAGGTCACACGGGCCTAGAAGGAAACGAAATAGCGGACGCCCTAGCAAAAGGGGGGGCCGAAACAACGTTCTCTGGGCCAGAACCGGTTATCGGTTTAGCATATAGCACTGCCAAGAATGCTACAACCGCCTGGGCAGACAATAAAAGACTTGAGTATTGGCTCAGTCTATCAGGACTAGCCCATTCCAAAGCATTTATTGCTTGTACAAGGAAAAAACAGGACTCTGACAAACTTCTAGAACTCAGTAGATTACATCTCAGAGTTATAGTAGGTTTGCTCACTGGCCACTGCAAACTCAAACACCACATGCATAAAATCGGACATGCACAGGATGCAGAGTGCCGTCTATGCATGGAGGATGATGAAACGGCTAAACACATCCTGTGCACATGCCCTGCAGCAGCCAGAACCAGATTTTCAATATTTGGCAATACAAAAGTAAGGCCAGAAGATCTGGTAAACTGTTCTCCCAACATGTTACTCAATTTCGTTAAGAGATTGGATATGCTGGGAGAAATATAACCATAGGGTGAGCCACAATAGGCCATTGGCCGCAGTGGAGAGCCTGATATGGGCTCACTCACATTTAAACCTAACCTAACCTAATGCATACAAATAAAAGTCTCGAGTATTAGAGTGGTCTTCCGGGCCTAGCCCATTACAAAGCATTTATCGCTTGTAAACTTTTCCAAAATTGCCTAATCTTTATTCACATTTTTTTCTGTTCTTGCATAATTTTTCAACTCCATGTGGATCTTATTTATAGTCAGCTTCATCCAAATTATTATTTGTGAACTCAAAAAAGTTATTGCACTGCACGTTAACCATTTTCATTAGCGTTGACAATAATAATGTTTTTTTTGCGACTCTCTCCTAAAAAAGTGGATTTGATAATTAATCTGAAACAAAACAGTACCTTGTAACTGATATTCGTAACAATTATGATTAATGCAGTACCTCATAACCAATCTATCAAAATGAAATTATGTGAATGCCATTTTATTAAGAATTTAATTAAAGATTTCAAGCTCAAATACTAAACTGAATTCGTTGCCTAATCAAACAGAAGTTAATTTCGTGCAATAATTCCATGAATTTCATGAAATATTCGTACTTAAACTGGAGCTTACCTGGTTTCACACTAAAAAAATTTCAATAAATTGAGGTACTGTACTGCTACACTTTTCCTTTAAATAACAACCGGTCCATTTGATATTTTGGGTTCCATATAATTCCAATAGATGTAGACACCTATTTTACAAGCTCTAAACATAAATTCTGAAATCTCCGAAAATGTTAGTTACAAGGAACTGCGTTGAGGCCATCGATATGTCTGGTTCTGAATAAAAATATTTGTTAATATAGACATTAATACTTTTTTGTGTTTTATATTTTGCATACAACTGTCATTAAAAATTACGTTTTTATTTCATTGACATATGGACTAAAAGCTGACGTTTTTACAAAATCACTTTTAATACTAGTGTTAAAAGTAAAATGACAGATTAGACGATGGATACTCAGTAATATAGATCTCTCTAATAGAAACACTTCAATCAGATATTAAAATCAGAACACTACTCACGAGGAATCATCATAAAAAAGTTCACTCATGTATTTGGCCGTTTGTGCAATTGGTACTACTAATTCCTTTTGAAGTTACAAACGAAGTAGTATTCAGTCCAACTGTAGAAGGTCCTTCATCACTGACAAATAGTGACAAATAATTGAAATAATGACATTCTCAAATAAACTATAAAGTGCGTTGGGGTTAATTATAAAGCCACACCAGCTTTTTGCCGCTGGCTTCTTGTCTCTAGCCAATCAGAGTACTTCAAAAGTAGCCACCGCATCTTCAAGGTCATGCCGCTGTTTGTTGGTTCAAGTTTTACTTTTAGCGCCATGCCGTTGACTATCTTTGTTTATGAATATGTTGCCATCTCTTTTTATAGACATATAAGTCATATAAATGAAACGAATAAAATGATATAAGTCATAAAACCCAAACCAAATAAATTAGGAAGTGTTATCAAACTATTCTTGGGTTTTAGTTCGAAAATATGAATAGGAAATTCATAAAATCTTTTGTGGAATCATCTGCGACTGAAAGACAAATTTTAGTCGCTATTTTCCATCGTTCTTGGGTGTTTTTGCCAAAAACTGACAATTAAATTAATTAACAATGGAGAAAAATTATTTGACAGTTGACGTAAAGCGTAGCGTTTTTCTGCCCTTGTGGAAATGGTTATATAGAAATAGCAGCACTTCTTCCGAAAGAAGTTGAAGCTGAAAGCTGGTATGGAAGGCCACCTTAAGCCGTTTTCGATTGGCGTTTGGTTCTGGTAGCGGTTGACATAAAAATGACAGCGATTTACTTTCTGGTACTGTTAATGACGTCAACCACTAACTGGTTAGTGGTTGCGGTAATCAATCAACAATTCTTTTCATTATTCACTATGACGTCATTAACAGTACCAGAAAGTAAACTGATGTCATTTTTATGTCCACCGCTACCAGTACCAAACGCCAACGCCGATCGAAAACGGCTATATAATTGGAGCCTCTGTCTGTCTGCCTTGTAATCCAAAGATCGTGTGTTCGAATCCTTACGGATCTTATATTTTTTTTGTTGTTTTCTTACTAGCAGTAACTGTTGTACAAACAAATTTGTATGATACATTTGTTAAAAGTCATTTTATTTTGATCGTAGGGTTGTTCCACTCGCTAACGCTCGTTTCGCAATATTCCCCACTTACAAAATAAAATGCTACTTTTAATACTTGTATCATAAAAAACTATTGTCATAGAAGATACTTGACGACTCTGAAAAGACCTATTTTCAGTTATGGGTAAGGCTGAGGGCATTGGCGATAATTGGCATGGCCATGTTACGGCTCTAACTGTATCACCAGATTTTCGCAGACTGGGACTGGCAGCTTCGCTTATGAACATTCTTGAGGATGTTTCAGAGAAGTGAGTGATTGGCTATATTAACTTGAAACTTTTCTCGATTATTTTAGTACTTGGTATATAAGTTCAAACATGTTTTGTTTTTTTTCAGGAAAAGGGCCTACTTCGTAGATTTATTTGTGAGAGTCAGCAATAAAGTTGCCATTACTATGTATAAAAACTTGGGATATATCGTTTATCGAACTGTTTTAGAATATTATTCTGGTGATCCCGATGAAGATGCATATGGTAAGAATTGAGTCGTATATTTAAAAAAACAAAATATTAACTGCACAACAGTTTGGCTAAGATGTCTAAAAACGCTGGTGTGCCGACTGATTAGATTTTGTTTAGAATTTTTTGAAGACAAAACAAATGAATCGGTGGTCTACTTTTATAATCCACTCCAGAGATGGCGTCATCTTCCTCGTGTCAACACTGTCAATATTACAAGGAAATGGTGATTGTGATTGCTAATTTAATTTTAAGGAATTTTATTAAACTTTTTTATTACCATACGAAAGTAATAGTCCATACTCGAAATGGAAGATCAAAAGTTTTATTGAAAAAATAACACTACTAAAATTGTGTAATTTTTTCAAAAAAAAAATCTAAAAATCAACTCTGGATGCGTTTTTATATCTTACCGTTTCTTTAAATCTTCCATAAGTAGCGAAAGTCCGCGATAAAGTAAAAAATATAATTTTTTCTCCATTTCCACTGAAATCTATCAATGTTTTGTCTTCAGTAAGCTTGTTAAAGTTTTGGTTATTTTCCATGCATTCCTTCTATTTTGAAATGGGGAATCTTTTTAGTGTAGTTGATCAAAAAATACACTTTTCTTTCGAACAAAATTGCACAATAGAAATATTTTTACTATTAAATGTCATATTGAACGGTTTTTTTAAAGTGAAAGAACAATATAACACTTTAACTCATCACAAATATCAAATCCCAAATGCAATTAAACTCAAAGCCACAAAATTATTCTTTATTTCTTTAAAAAAGTTTATAGTGAAAACTCGGGCACAAATGCACAAATATCAGCGCGAGAGCATGCGCTGCGCATAAGATTGACAGGTGTTAATGGTGAATTTCCAATATTTCCATGCGATGCAGCTAAACTGCAATACTTCTATGTGAAATTTGAGTTAATTGTATTTCAGCAAAAAAATTAATAAATCATGTCGAAAATGTAACAAATAGATTGGGGACAGTGATTCCGTATATACCAATAATTATATTGTTTTATTAATTTCATGTTCGTGAATCGTGGGCAAAACTTCAAACTTCTGTTCATGAAAATTTACCCTAACAATAAAACCGACGGTGGCGGTGCACTCAAGTGTCGCGGGATATTCGAAAAACAGCCCACGGATTCATTTGTTTTCTCGTAATCAAGTTGGCGAATGTCTCTCGTTTTATCCCACAGATTTACAGGTATAAGTCGGTACACCAGGGTTTTTAGGCATCTTAAGTTTGGCTTTCAACATCAAAAAAACACTATCGACGCGATGTTCCACTTTTTGGAAGTAGTATATGTCAACTTAAATAGTGGAGAGGTGGCTGCAACGGTCTTTTGTGATTTGGTAAAGGCTTTTGACTGTGTCAATCATGAAAGGTTGTCGCAAAAGCTTCACGCGTATGGCTGTAGAGGCCCTGCTTAAGATTGGTTCAAATCATTTCTTAGTAATCGAAGACAACTGGTGAAAACAGGGAAGGCATCCTCAGATCTCCAACTAGTGTCCTGCGGAGTGCCTCAAGGCTCAGTCCTGGGCCCCTTACTCTTTTTAATATACATCAATGATATGGTAAACATTGATATTGAAGGAACTATCATTGCTCTGAAATTGAATTTGTAGGTTGATTAAACGGCATATTTTTCAAATTTCATTCCCTTATAACTTTTTTATTGATTGAGGCATTTCAGCGTCATTTACATATGAATCATTTGAAAATGTCTCAAATCCAGTGGTGTAGTCAGATTTTTTATAAAAAAATCGCTAGTAACTTTTTTAGATTTCTTACCTTGAAAAATAAGATAAGTTGGCCCTGGAAATGGAGATTTATTCATGAAATTTGGTGTCCTGGTGGACTTTTTGAATGTCTACCTTAAATGGGCCACACTGTATAAAAAAAATTATTGCTTCATTGTTTTATTACGAAATTTCATTCACTATGTTTTGGATAATTTCAACTATCAAAAAGAATTAATCCATCAATAGTTTAAGAAATATTTGATATAAAGATAAAACATATTTTGTTTCATTATTAAACAAAATTAGTATATTTAATGCTCGAACTGTAGTCCATTTGTCCGTCAGGTCTGTCGACATAGACCATACTTTTGATATGACCTTATAGAAAAAAGTCAAGTAGTGTTAGATCTGGATTTCGTGCTGGCTACTCTATTGTAGCACGTTCTCTTTATATCAAATATTTCTTCGTCTAATGGATTATTTCAGATTTTGATATTTAAGATTATCTCAAATATCCTAAGTAAAATTTCTTAATGAAACAACTGTTAACGTAGCAATTAAAAAAATATTTTTTTATGGACATTTTTTTACGTCACTGTTTGTCTGGAAATATTTCCCAATTTTTGAACAAAGCAAGCAATTGTTAAGTGAATTACACAAAAATACGCAACACACTGTGTCCATCGAGAGAGTTTGAAATAATATTAGTACTGAAATGAGAAAAAACAGACTTTCTAACGATAATACATGACATATGATATAGATGTAACTTCTTAAATGTCTTTTAATGTGTTTAATGTAGAAGTAACGCCATAAACGTTTTTTAATGTGTTTAAGATAATATGTTTGTATTGTTATTTGTTATTTAATCATACCAGTGTAAATGCCATTGATACTTATATATTTTGTGACATGTTATAACATAAGCTAAAACATAAGTTTTATTGTGGGCTTAGCTCCTCTCACATGACCTGCTACAAATGTAAATCCATGAATGTAGTTAAATAAAGTATGTCTATGTCTATGTCTATGGACTTCTCCACTTCAAAAAAATATTCAAATTCACAAAAAGCTGCAGAGTGAAGTACCCTGCACGCGGTCTATTGTACTTGAGATGAGAATTTAAAAATGTGAGGCCCGTAAACTGTAAAAAAAGTTTTATTTCTCTAAATTTTTATTAGGCAGAAATTTTGATGTGGATCAATTCTCTGATTAACTGATTATTTTGTTGTAATTAATTTTGTTTTTTAGATATGAGAAAAGCTTGCTCTCGAGACGTGAATCAGAAGTCTGTTATACCTTTAACACACCCTGTTAGACCCGAAGATGTGGATTGAATTGAACTTCATTCAAATCAGGGAAAAACTAAGCAACTCAAACCCAAGTGGAAGGATTGATTTTAAAGTTACATGTTCAATAAATTAATTAATAATTTAAATTCAAAGATCAACTTCGATATTTTATTTTCCTAATCATACTGTGGATGTATGAATGAAAGTACGCTTTAGTGATTTATATTCGCATTCTGCGCATTCATTATTATTTGGTTGAACTGATGAAACATATATCAGGGTTGCGTTCAGAAAAGACGTCCGATGACGCCGGACAGTGACCGCCAAAAAGTATGTACCATATGGGAAAAAGTTTATAATTAGAGTATTGGAAAAAAGATTCTTGGGAAAAGTTTGTGCATATCTGATAACCTAAAAATCGAATTTGACACATCTCACGTGATCGCTGGTATGGCGGCAAATTCAAAAAAAATACTATGAATAGGCAAAAAGTCGGGTAAAATGGCAAGATATCGAAAAAAGTTATTTGAAAAAGTTACTTAGAATTCCACACACTAATTTAAATTTGTTGATTTGAGGTCTACATGCTTTAAGGTTCACCAACCCATGGAATTTTCAGTAACCTCACTACTCATCACAGTCAGAATAAAATAAATAAGATGAGGATATTTTGAAGTGCCTGCATTTTATTTATGTTAACGGCGATAACGCATAAATTTCAAGCCGCATCTGTTCCCTGACTATTACATTATGGCACTTTTTATACATCCCTGCTTGATTCAACATAACTTATAGACCCTATTTCATATTGTCATGTAATAAAAATATAAACACCGAATATGTGCTTAGACACACATGATGCGTGTTGTGAAAAATGCCCGGCCCGTTTTGGTTCATCTGTTACCTAATGGCACTATTTTTTATTTCTATTAGAGTATGGAATAAAAATAACACCATGAAGTTTTCCTTGATTATTTTCCTCATCTGTCAAAATGTATTTGCTGATAAACCGGCTTCGGTCCTTTTTAATCCAGTAACGACAGACAAACTCGAACAAAAAATGAAGAATGAATAATTGTAGCACTCTGAAACTCGGCACATGACATCTCGACATCATGTATTATTGAAAAAAAAATTGTTTGCCAAAAAATCAGGGGGGGAACCTAAAAAATTTTTCATGTAAAAAAATATAATGTTTTTGTTGTTATTTCAAAAAATATAAGATTTATTAAAAAACGATTTCTATAGGTTGAGAGATAATTCAATTATCTACAAGAATGATTTTCAGTAATACCTTATGAAATACGCTCGTTTTCATGCTCGCGCTAACCCGCCACTGCAAGTTCAGGCAGGGCCGAAAATTAGATTTGTCATAACTTTGCTAAAAATTATAGTAGACGGAAAAGAAAAAATGCATATCGTTCCTGAAGACTTCTACTTCCTCATGCAAATATAACATGTGAGTATCTGAGTATCTAAAATGTGTTTTGTCCCACTTCACATAACCCTTTTACGGAGGATCAAAAAGTCATGGATATTTTAGTTGATATGAAATAGTTATACTGGAGCAGGAATCATTACCCTCTTTGGACCATATGCAACGATTTAAGGCTACTGAGACAAGTCTCACTTATACATGCCAAAGAAAAAAATGGGTTTTACTCCTGCCTCAGTTTTCAACTCATCCATAATCCCGGCAATTTCTTCAGTAAATACTAAGAAAACATCATGAAACATTGTTAATTTATTTGCTGGTACGGCTATCTTATACACATCAAAGTCGTGGCAAGACTCAATCATCATAATCCTCCGAATCCGATTGGATTTTCTCAATTTGTTTTTTATAAATGCCCAAACCAATTCAATGGGGTTGAAAACACAATAATACGGAGGTAACCTCAGAAGCGTATGACCAGAATGTTTACAAAGTTCGTCAATAATATATTCTTTTTCAAAATTTTCATTTTTAATTATACGTAGTAATACCTCCTTCGTGGCTTTTTGGGGATTATTCAATTTTTTATAAGCCATAAATTCCAAAATGTCTCCTTTTTTTGTTGCTCTCGTCGGTATTTTTATCTTTTGACGCGAGTGGTATGACGCATTATCCATTACAATAACAGAATTTGGTGGTATATTTGGTAATAAGTTCACTGAACCATTTTTCGAATAAAGTTGCAGTCATATCCTCATGATAATCTGCTGAACATTTTTTTATTTAAAAGAAGCGAAGTTTTGTATAAAAGTATAAATTCTCTTTATTGCAAAGCGCTTTCGAATTTCGTCATCTTCAGTGCTTCATGTCAGGCAACAGGAAGTTTCAAATATGTAAAAAACATTGTTTCAAATTACAATATCATGTTATACTGCATAAGAACTAACGAAAAGCATGTTAGAACTCAGACCATGTGGCTTTGTTGATGACGAAATTCGAAAGCGCTTTGCAATAAAGAGAATTTATACACTTTTATACAAAACTTCGCTTCATTTATTCAAACAAGTGTATTCAGCTTCACGCATTTATTCATTTTTTTATTTGTTTTGCTGACAACAGCAACGCGTTCGGTACAAAACCATCTTCACTACCCGCGTGTACAATAATTATACGTTTTTGCCTGGAACATGGTGCTTGGAGACAACAGTTTTGGGAGTTATCTACCCATCCATACCGAATCACATCATGACTATCGAACCAAGTCTCGTCAAGATATACTATATGTCTCTTCGATTCCCGATGTTCTTTTATTTGTCGCAAGTAATCTTGCCTTTGCAGAACGAGCCGGAGTGATTCCATTATTGCCATTCGCTGATTTAGTTTTTTGTGTTTGAAACCACAGTCTAAAAGAATTTGGCGTAGTGTTTCCTGCGACTTATATGTATACTTAGAATAATCAGATAATTTGTTTTTGATTGATTTCAAGGTAGGTACTTCGTTTCGTTTATAGAAATCATAAACTTGCCTTCGACGAAAATCTTTTGTGGCCTCATCAACTTTGTTTAATATCTGATCTTCTCGTTTTCTTTTACGATAATGATCTACAACATCCCCTTGTTTAACCACTTTGTAAATAGTTGAATGCTCCAAACTGGTGAGATGAGATATCCTTCCGAAAATTTCATTGTCACATTTGTCGTTCATTTCCTTTTTAAGATTTTTATATATATTTAGAACAAGTCTTTGGGTCTGAACATGAAGATCTTCGTTTTTAAATTCCCATTGTTCATCCGGTTGTGAATCTTGTTCCTCACGTTCTTCGAATTTTTCATCAGGTTGTGAGTCTTGTTCCTCACGTTCTTCGAATGGTCGCCAAAATGCCATGTTGCAACACTAAATACGCAAACGTTTATACTAAAACTTCAATGTTGATTTTCACACTTTTAGTTTAACTCTATGATAACAAATAGTGTTTGTCAATAATTAATTACATTTACCTATTTATTATATAAGGTTTTGTTCCCTTTTTAAGGGGTTTTTCACCTAAACCTCATATAAACAATGCGGAGGGCTAACTCTTATTGCGGAGGCAAAGGTCGTGGTACGTTTGTTGGTGAATTAACCCAAAGATATTCTTAGAAATCCAATTTATGGCAGTGAGAATAAAATAGCTAATTGAAAGTTGTTATTTGGACGCCATCTACAGGAATTCTGATATAGTATTTCATTCTCAAAGCCAGTCTCTGTAGAAAGTCTTATCACACTGAAAGAGAAAACACTCCAGACAAGTAAAACAATTATTAAACAATTATTAAAAAATAGTATTTAATCAAATAAATGTTAAGCCAAATTCAGGGCTTGACGATCTTGAGACAATCAATAAACAATGATGAGAGTAATCAGGTTGCATAAAAATAGTATTTAATGAATTGAAAGTTTGTTAAACTGAGTTCAGGGCTTGATGAGATCTAGAAAAGTCTAGAAGTAATGATCGAATCAGGCTGAAGGGAAGAAATTTGGTTCTTTGGACTATTGTATGTTATTCAAATAGTCATACCAACTTACTTGGAATATTGGGTTAAATGCATTTAAACCTTACATATTTCCTTGACCAATCATCAGTTATAAGAAAGAATCAACCAAACTCCTCTCCTGTTAATATTTCAAGCTCTTCGGGCTCCTTGATTCAAATATACTGTAACAGCAGCTCTGGAACACTCCTGAATTCCCCACCTGGTTCTGGACACCTGATCGAGTGTGTAATTCAGCCAGTCAGCTATCATAGGTAGCAATAGTTATTATTCCATATTGTGGTAATTTGGCAATCGGCCACTAACATCGCCGCTCATTCAATGGCGAGAAATAAGCTTTTAACTAAGCTTTTTGAAATTAAATTTAAATCAATTTTTGAAATTAAATCAAATTTTGAAATTAAATATGGTCTTGAAATTTAATCTGGTCGAACTACACACATAAAAAAAGGAGAAATTGTTGTAAAACATGTCCATTGACGCCATTTGAAAAATCATGAAAATTCATTGGAAATATTTAATCCAATCTTTATAAATGTTATTAATATACACTGATTGGATGATTTTCAAAATAAAAATTTAAATCATCAGCGAGTTCTTCAAGTGAGACCAAACGCAGAAATGGACGAAATGGAGGAAATGGAAGATAACGGAAATTCAAAATTTAATCCCCTCCTCAATTTCTACAAACAGTGTTACCAATTGTCACACTATCAAAGAACAGCTTACTAACTGTTGACTCATGTTAAGATCACAGAACTCATAGATAGAATGAAACCAACATCTTGCCTACGCATGAAAGCTTCAATTTACTATCGCTCTCTGCATGATCATTACAAATAACATCCATGGTTTGGACGGAACACGGAACTCACACTTTGTCGGAACTGGCTAATTGATATAATTTTGAATCCAAATAAAAACGAGAAGAAGAAGAACTAACTATCTTTAAAATGTTGAGAAGAATAAGACTTCAATTCAAATAATTCAAACGTGACTTTGACAGTTGAGTTGTTTTCAAATACACAAACATTTTTTACTGATTTTATTAAATAATTTATCATTCAGACTTGGTGGAGCATTCAGCAGCGTTCTTCGAGCTGTAAAATAAGGATTAATCAACAGAAACATTGTAAGTCATATTCTGAAACTTATAAACTCAGTTGGTGCCTCGCTCACACTGCCATGATTCACGGTAAAAATGATGAAATTGTACGTTTGTAGAAATACAACCGTTATAATTACTAGCTAATTGTTAAGGAATAACATTCTATATCAATGTTTGACGTAAACCTAATATTTTCATAAAATATTTACCATTATGTTTTCAAACAAATTATACCCCAAGATACGCCACTGAAAGGTGGCTGGTCAGAATTTTAAATCCCTTAACAATGGCTTAATCCGACAACTAGATATTGTACGGGGTTGAACTACCTAGCGAATGAAGAAAACAGTTGCTTGCATGTTTTCCTAAACGTTTACATCAAAATTTGCACGAGCCTCCTTGTATGGATTTTGCATACTAAATGAGGTTTTATTATTGAGCTGAAGAAAATCATATTATACCGAGTTTGGATAAACTATATACGCTTGTTAATTTTAATTATTACCTGTAAAAGGCTACTGCGAAACATGTTGTGGTGTTAGATAAAAGTTGGTGAAGATCAAATCGTCTCCTGTTTGTACAATAACTATGGATCTTCCCATGTCAATCAGAAAATTATGATACTTTCATTGAACTGCATCATTGCCTACCATTTCAAATTGTTCATTTGTCGGTTTATTACGATTATTTCAATCGAAATGTTATCGCAATATAGCTCTTAAAAAAAAAAAATCTTGATTGAATAATAACTTGTAAACAACGCGTTAATTTATCGCGATATGAATATGCCGTGAAACAAATTCAAACAATTACAGTGTGATACTAATTGCATCTCATTAACGCTTCATTTTTGTAAAAACAGTTTCAGTTCTCACGAGGACATGAAGCGAGTAGATATACCGGGTGTCCACGGAAGGTGGCTCGCCCCTATAACTTTTTTGTTTGTTTGTGCTTGAAGATATTGGAATAAAATTTGGAAGATGGATATAATACATAAAACTGCATTTTTTGACAGGTGACTCAGCTTCATGCAAATTCCGGTCTCACCGGAAGTGATATAAACTTTTGATTTTTAAATGAGACACCTGGTATATTTTGACTTTTTTTGTCTCCATATAATATTCTGAATACAGCCATGTATATTTTGTTACTTTTTGTAACAATTTTTTTTAAATTTTGAAATCTGTTTTTGAATCTAGAGGGCTATGGGTTCAAATTATTAATTTTAGTCCTAAAGTATTTGTCAAAATTCAACTTTACGGTTTTCGGTTAAAATGCATCTGCTGGGTAAAATTCAATTTTTAAATTATTATTACTATTTTTTTTTTAAATGGCAACATAGTGGCTCGTCAGGTCAGAAAAAAAGAGCATTTCATAACGATTAATTTAATACCGCAAACTATTAGGTCTCGAAGAAACTTTCGTTGACTAACTTAAAAATATTACGTATATTACGTTTCGATATTAAAATAATATTAAAATTCTTCGAGTAACCTGTGACCAACACAAATGATAAAACAAAACCATCAATACAAAACCTAATATCTCCTTGCATAAATAATATTATCAACATGTTTTTCAATCAATAGCGTACACAATAGTTTCCTAATTTTGATTTGGAGAAGTGAGGTAAGTATCGACAAGTAATGTTTTTTTTAATACTCCTTAATTATCTTTCTATCAGTTATGTAGGTCACAGAGGTTACCCAATATATTTGAATCTCATTTCAATCTGAAATGTTGTAAGAAGTAATCTTTTCAAGTTTTTTCAACGAAAGTTTGTTTGAAAACAGTAAAGTAGTATCAACATAATCTTAATAAAATTTACAAAATTTCCATGCATTTGAAAAAATTAGTGATACAAATTCTAAAATTGAATTGTATGTACATAGAAGAAATATTTGGACAGAAAACAATACTACCCAAAAATCTTAGACTTGCTGAAGCAGAGTTTACTTGTCAAAAAATGCAGTTTTACAGTCGTATCCAAATCCCCCATTTTTTTGTTCTGACCCGTCCAGCCACTATGTTGTCATTTGAAGATAAAATAGTAGGAATAAATTAAAAATAACATTTTACCCAACAGATGCATTTTAACTAAAACAAAGTTGTATTTTTCCCAATACCTACTTTAAGACTAAAATTAATAATTTGGACATATCCATAGTCCTCTAGATTGTAAATTAAAAATAGAAATAAAACAAAAAATATGGTCACAAAAAGTAACAAGTGAAACATGGATGTATTCAGAATGTCATAGACGAAAAACCCGGTACCTGTTAACAAGTTTTCTTTCCACAAGAGGAATGTCTTGAATATTGTAAATACGCCCCTGGCTAATTTCATTTATCTATTTCTAAATATTATTCTTCATGGCCCCTGCCCCCACATTCGATTACGGGCCCCTGGACCTAGGATCTCATTGACGACCATCTATTTTACAGTCGGGTCATATATTATAATTGCATGGTTATTTCTTACCCATACTCTTTTTAGAGTGTAATTTAACCTGAAAATACAACAAAACTTTATTTATAAAATTATTTTTACTTAAAAACTACCGGTCCCGACAAACGTTTTCCTATAATCGATGTGTATGGATGCACAGAAGTTTTCTTCACCTTTCCGTTTTCATGTTTACCGTTTCATGTTTACCGTTTCATGTATTCCGTTTCCCGTATTCCGTTTCCCGTTTCTTGTTTCTTGTTTCTTGTTTCTTGTTTCTTGTTTCTTGTTTCTTGTTTCTTGTTTCTTGTTTCTTGTTTCTTGTTTCTTGTTTCTTGTTTCTTGTTTCTTGTTTCTTGTTTCTTGTTTCTTGTTTCTTGTTTCTTGTTTCTTGTTTCTTGTTTCTTGTTTCTTGTTTCTTGTTTCTTGTTTCTTGTTTCTTGTTTCTTGTTTCTTGTTTCTTGTTTCTTGTTTCTTGTTTCTTGTTTCTTGTTTCTTGTTTCTTGTTTCTTGTTTCTTGTTTCTTGTTTCTTGTTTCTTGTTTCTTGTTTCTTGTTTCTTGTTTCTTGTTTCTTGTTTCTTGTTTCTTGTTTCTTGTTTCTTGTTTCTTGTTTCTTGTTTCTTGTTTCTTGTTTCTTGTTTCTTGTTTCTTGTTTCTTGTTTCTTGTTTCTTGTTTCTTGTTTCTTGTTTCTTGTTTCTTGTTTCTTGTTTCTTGTTTCTTGTTTCTTGTTTCTTGTTTCTTGTTTCTTGTTTCTTGTTTCTTGTTTCTTGTTTCTTGTTTCTTGTTTCTTGTTTCTTGTTTCTTGTTTCTTGTTTCTTGTTTCTTGTTTCTTGTTTCTTGTTTCTTGTTTCTTGTTTCTTGTTTCTTGTTTCTTGTTTCTTGTTTCTTGTTTCTTGTTTCTTGTTTCTTGTTTCTTGTTTCTTGTTTCTTGTTTCTTGTTTCTTGTTTCTTGTTTCTTGTTTCTTGTTTCTTGTTTCTTGTTTCTTGTTTCTTGTTTCTTGTTTCTTGTTTCTTGTTTCTTGTTTCTTGTTTCTTGTTTCTTGTTTCTTGTTTCTTGTTTCTTGTTTCATGTTTCATGTTTCATGTTTCATGTTTCATGTTTCATGTTTCATGTTTCATGTTTCATGTTTCATGTTTCATGTTTCATGTTTCATGTTTCATGTACCATGTTTCATGTACCATGTTCCATGTTCCATGTTCCATGTTCCATGTTCCATGTTCCATGTTCCATGTTCCATGTTCCATGTTCCATGTTCCATGTTCCATGTTCCATGTTCCATGTACCATGTTCCATGTACCATGTTCCATGTACCATGTTCCATGTACCATGTTCCATGTACCATGTTCCATGTTCCATTTCATGTACCACGTTCCATGTTCCACGTTCCATGTTCCACGTTCCATGTTCCATGTTCCATGTTCCATGTTCCATGTTCCATGTTCCATGTTCCATGTTCCATGTTTCATGTTTCATGTTTCATGTTTCACGTTTCACGTTTCACGTTTCACGTTTCACGTTTCACGTTTCACGTTTCACGTTTCACGTTTCACGTTTCACGTTTCACGTTTCACGTTTCACGTTTCACGTTTCATGTTTCATGTGTCATGTTTCATGTTTCATGTTTCATAATTCATATTTCATGTTTCCCGTTTCATGTTTCATATTTTGTTTCCCGTTTCATGTTTTATGTTTCATGTTTCCCGTTTCATGTTTTCCGTTTCATGTTTCATGTTTCAATGTTGAAATGAGTAAGTACTCATTTCCTCTATTTGCAAACATCACATGATACTGAGACATTTCATTAATGTTTAATGTACATATGTATAGAACTGAACTCCTGAAACACCATTCATTGAATACCAAATCTTTCCAATAAATTTTCTTACGCAACAATCCCACAAACAACGCAAAAATATCAATTTTAAAATTTCATTTTATGGCGAAGTAGGTGGCGAATGCGCTGGCAGCAGATTTCAACTTATAAATTAACAATTAACCAAAAAAACATTTTGTAGTGGACCGAACTGTGACTTCAAACCATTCCCAAATTCACTTATCAAAAAAATTTAATCAAAATTGGTCCAGTCGTTTAAGAGGGTTCAGGGCCGTACGGATGCACAGATTTTTATATATAAAGATGGCCACAACAAATATATTTATCTACAACTATTACATTACTATCAATTGAATAAAAATGACAGTTCGATTGAGTAATAGCACTATTACTCAATCGTTATGTCAAATATGACAGATCAAGGTATATGTCAGTGTGAAGTGTCACTTAGTTTGCATCAGTCAATATTTTTTTTGAGATGAATTAGCGGGTAGTTGCAGATAAAGCATTGTATTCAACACGCGTATAATGGCTATTACCCACGAAGCTGAAATTGCAACACGAGCCGGAGGAGCAATTTCAGCTTCGTGGGTAATAGTCATCATTATACGCTTGTTGAATAATATACTATTATTTAACACACTAAGGTGAATTATAATAATTGAAAAAATAATTAGTAGGCTGGCTCGAGCCCCCTCCTAGGAACGGGCCCTGTATCCAGGGGTCCACCCAGCCCCACCCTTGTGTGGGCCATGTTATTCTTATGTTGGCCTCACTTAACTTGCTGGATACGATACAGAAATGAAGACATCTGATTCAATCAATTCGTATAATTTAACACATATGCATATGCTAAATGTTAATTTAGTTATGTGGGTATAAAAACAAGCTTACTGTTGATCTGATTATAACTCGTTCATAAGATCAGTGATTGTCAGTTGATCTCTGGAATTTGGTGAGTATTCGAAATCAATCAAACAATTGATAAAATCAATGGTCCCACTGATGAGATTCTTAATCAAATTGGACAACTTTATAATTTACGCTTTACTGAACAACACCCTTTCTAACAATTGAAGAGATGAATTCATAACTATCCATAATTCATGTATCAAATCCATTAGGCTGATTGTAGTGGACCCTTCGATATAAATTTAAATCATTCCACTTCGAACATTTTGTGCCACTTAGCTGGAAAGCGATTCGGGCAGACTATTACAACATGGAAAGTGCTTCAGCGTTGTAAAATACTGGAGGGGCAGATGTATGAGAGATTAAATAAGATCCTATACTCATTTGCTAATCCTATGAGACTGAACTAATTAGCACAGTTATAGATATCCTGATATAAAGCTGTAGAAATGCCACTACTCGAAACTTTTTCCTTTGGCAAGAACAGTTTGTGAGCAATTTCAAAGAAAATTTCACACCTCACCTTTTCAGCCAAATCAAAAATTGGTTTTTATTTAGTTGCCATGGCAACCCAAAAAATTTCCGGAAATTTTTATCCTCCTGGGTACCCTGGGCGAAATTAATAAGTAGAAATTTTTTGAATTAATTGCTGGAAATTTATCTCGTACATGAATTTTTTAAGAAAATCACCCTCGTCGCTGCGCGACTCGGGTAATTTTCAAAAAAATTCATGTACTCGAAAAATTTCCGGCAATAATTCAAGCACTAGGGAGATTATAAGTGAAAGTAAGAGGAAGGAAAGAAACAAGCGATTTTTATAAGGAGTTGGTACAGGTGTAGAATGTAAAAAAATACCGAGGAGGATGCATTAGCACGTAGGAGTAAAGATCAACAACAGTAAATGAAATGAAACATGGAGGCAATATACCATTCTAAAATGACGTCACGGACAGGTCGGCCATCTTTACTTGAGGGACATGCAAAGCTTGTTTTTATTTTAATTGCTTTGTTGTTTATATCAATTTTTAAGTTTCTGTCCTGTAGTTTTTGAGAATAGGTAATATAGTCCGGTGGCAGGGAGGGTTTCGTAGCCGATGAAGCGCGACGGGATCAACCAAGTTATTCTTATGTATTTTGACTCGCTGAATCCTATTTTCGAGGGTGATAAGCCGTGAAAGCACCCGGAAAATTTTTATGGACGATTTTCCGAGGAAAATCGAAAAATCCATTTTTTTCGAAAACAAATATTCTGCATGAAATTCTCTACGAAAGAGGTATCCACAAGTTTTTCTTGAAAATGCACCGTTTTCCAGTAAAACGTGCTCGAAATTCCAAAAGCGATTTTCTCAATTTACAGTGCTCTCATTAAGTCAAATAATGATATTTTCAGGGTCACCTTTACCCAAATTATTCATGTATATCTTGACTATGAATTACAGAAGAGACATTCTTGAAAATGAGCGCATTTCATAAAAAATTACTAGGAATCATATTTGTGGAGAATTGAATTGTCTTTCACCTTGTTGATAAATCATATACTTTTATAGATTACAGCAAAAATCTATTTATTTATTTTTGAACAAAAAAAAAAATGTTCCACCCCTGCAATTTCGGTAAACAATTTTTTTTCGTGTTCATCATGGTTCCAACAACTAGCATACCAAGTTCGGTGGTGCTACAATCGATCCTCGTCTAAAAACCCAATCATACTGGATTATCATTCAATTTCTTTTTTCTACAACTATCAAAAAAAGTCCACTTCTTTTGTGTGGTTTGTGTGCGTAAAGTAATACAATATTTCACTATCAACATACGATTTCATTATTAAACGGAAAAGCGTAAAAAAAGTACACTTTTTTTAACGGCTGTTGCTAGGCAACCGACAGTTTCATGCAACAACAGTGACAGATCCGAATAATAACGAAATCCTGTCATAAAGCCAGTTCTCATTTTCTTTGGCAACTAATAACCTATAGATATCTGATATACAAATGTTTCATCAATAATATTCTTAGCATTCTTACTATTAAATAAGTATTATCAAAATTCCAAACTATCGCGGTTAATATATTCAAAATAATAGCATAACCTCTAAGGAACTATTGAACCTAATCTGCACTAGGTAATACAAGGTAGCTATGGCTGTTTCGTCGTCAGAAACTAGGTGACAACAATAATTAATGAAATTTGTGAAATTGGGCATCTATCCAGATAACGAATACTTGATAACTATAAATTTAATTTAAGTAGAAATGAAAAGTGATGAAGATTGAACGGAGAAAATCGTGGATAGTGCAAATATGAGATTTCCTTGACATAGTTCAAAGAAAGAAAAAAGTATTCGTTGCTTCACGAGGATTGTTTATTTATTTTGAATACAAATCTAAGAAAATGAAAAGTTACTTCTATGGACTAGTTATTCGAAAGTCAAGTCAACATTAATAATAATAATATTGACCTCAATGAATATGTTATTTTAATATTCGCTTCAAATTTTCCATTTTGCGGGATAGTGTGAAGAGAAAAGGAACTCTGTCGAAATTATTCACTTCATTTGTTTGAAACTCAACTCTCTGGCATACTCTTCGAACTTTGTTCAAATAATAAATCAATATAAATATGTTAAATTCATTTCATATTTGCAAAGAAATATGAATTGGTTTTTTTTTTGACAGTTGTAGAAAAAATACTGTATGAAACTCGTGAGTAAAGTGTTTTTTTACTCGTGCGTCAACATTTCCTACTCGTAAAAGGGTATCACTTTACTCACTTGATACAGAAATTACTATTCGTTAACTTACACGAAGTAGACACGAAACTTTCCGGATCCCTTTTTCGGTGTACCTCAGACATAACTCCAATAATTTAGCAATTTACGGCAACCGTATAATAGGCTTGCCTTAACGAATGTTTGTGGAGAAAGCAGCACCAATAAATTTCACTTCCGAAACTTACAATAGCCCCAATTAAGAGTATCTGATAGTTGGTTAGCAATGTTATGGTAATGCCTAATCCACCCTAATCTGGGTGTATATCTTTCACTTACCTATTCATGAGTAATCCCTTTTTTAAAGAACATAAAGAGGAGCGTGCAGTCTCACTATAGGAATAAGCTAGGCTTATGTTTTTCCGCTGGCACCCCAAGCCATTAGCATGAGAACCGCAAGGTGCATCGTACTATTCAACTTTTTGCTTTTATACGCTTTCCCGACGCTTGTTCAAACAAACCGGGATGTCCCGTCATGTGGTTGGCCATTGTGCTGATATTTGATGATCTTTACTCGTAAAATGTGTTACAGATGTTGTTCTGAATGTATGCCAATTGGGTTTTTTACATTTGACACAGTTTCTGTTTGTTCGGCGTGCAATCCTAGATCTATTCCTGGTATAAAACATCCTGAGCTAACGAGACGTTTTGTGGTCTTTTTGATTTTACAAAGTGAAAGGCACTATTACTTCTTTGCTTTGCTTTGCTTGGTAAAAATTGGGTTTACTGAAATTGAACATCGCGATTTTGTGCTATTAGGCGATTCGTATGGTACCATTTTTGTTTTTTGCGGAAATGCGCTGATGCCAAGTTGACCTCTTCGGATTACTGAAATCTGACGTGAAGATAACAATTGAACGTCGCGATTGTGGACCCTCAACTAAATCCAGTGGTACTATTTGTGCGGAAAAGTGACTCTTTCACAACTGAAATGAGTGCGGAAAAGTGGATTTTTCCGCACGCTAGCAGAAAAAATAATTTAAGCCAGTTCAATACTATTTTTCATATTAACCTAAGCATTATAACTATTTTAGAACAATATTTTTGACGTTTGTAGAAAAAATTTTGTTTGCATCTCATGAGCGAAATACTTTGGTGATCGAGAACTGATTTTTTTCAACGAGGCGCAGCAAATATGTTTTTCTCCAAATGACATTGAAAGCGGCCTTTTAATGACATTTGGCAGGCTTAGAAGTTGTACTTTTAATGCCTAGGCAGAAAAAATCCACTTTTACTGCCTAGGCAGAAAAAGTTCGTTGCTAGGCAACCTTCCAAGTAATAATTTAAATCAAACTGGTTATTAAAATTGACAATGACATTAAGAAAACTCAAAATGATGCTGATGATAATAAACTGGTTTTATTGCAATAAAAATACAAACTACAACACGACATTTTTATTTATTAGATATATTCATGGTGAATTGTGAACAATTATTTAATACAATTGAACTCTGTCCACTTCCCTCCTTTCCAGTAAAATTAACAACTTTAGTATCAACACTTGATACTCCGGAAACGCCAGAAAATATTTTATTGCCGATGTTCGACTTATTGGCTAGCGAGTCCTCAATATAGCCCTCCGCGACAGCGGAAGACTTCCATCCTCCATGTTGCTTCAACATTGTTATGTCCCCACCAGAATGCACCAGCAACGTGGCCGAAGTTCTGCGAAAGCAGTGCCCGGTATACTCTTTCGCATGGGATAGTCCCAGAAAAGTAGCAATTTCTTCTGGCATTTTACCGAATTTGTGAGTGCCAATGAATTGATGATGTGCTTTACCGTTCGAATACTCATAGAAGACACGCCGATTATTTAAATTCGAGGTTCTGGAGGCTGCATATTTTCTGTAAACGCTTGAATATTCCGTTAATACAAAAGATCTTGATCTTTTGGTCTTAGTATTTGGTAGCATAATTAGCAATTTGTCGCCCATATCATTTATATCATCTGTTTTCTCATTTGCAAAAACTCATCACATCTACAAGCCCCAGCGACTGCAACAATAAGTACAACCTAAAATATAAATTGAAAATTAGTTCTTTAATCCATAATAGATCATTTTCAATATATTCCTACCTTCGTACACAAATACAGTTCATCTGGGGCATCTGATAAAAATTTCTCGATTTCTTCTCTTTGAAAAACTCGGGATTTTTTTGTATGGAAACCGTCTGACTGGCGTTTCAAAAAAGCCCGTAACTTCAGGTATTTTGCCAAATCAATGTTATTTTTTATGTTCAGGGTAGCTTCCAACATCGCATAGGTAGACCATAACGTTGAAGGCTTCATTTTCTTTGAAAGATCGGAAAAATAGACAATCACACATCTTCAGAGAAATATTCTATATTTTTCTTCTGTCTATATTCCATGAATCTGCTGTATGTGAGTTCATATACAGGTCTTGATTTTTCCGGTAAAAGGTTAAATTCCACATCTCGCGCCTGGTCTCTTATTTCTGGTGGTGCTAATTGCACCAATTCATCCTCACTTTGCAGTAAATCCATTTCTAACATGACAACTTTTCAAAATTGACAATGACAAAGTAAACAGCAAACAAACAAATTCAATAAACGTCATCAGCGGTAAACATAGTAACGCAGGGCCCAGTTACCTTTGATGAAATAATTTAGTTATTTGGATATTGATAATGAAACGCAATTTAAATATGAAAAAGTCGAGTTTGCGTGGAATTGGAACAAATTTGAAGAAAAAATTATCGCTACGCTCGGCTATGAAACACCAGCCGCGACATTAAATCTTGTGCTTTTATGCCTAGTAAAACAAATAACTATTTTTCAGTACAGAGTTTTATGAGAACATGAATAGAATCGACATTCAATTTTGTTCTAGTATTCAATGATATGTCGCTTTCTAATTTAGTTTTGACTATTTCTAGAGTTTCTTCTATTGGTACGTTTGTGAATAAGCTTTCAACATCATTAATTTGTAATTCATTTAGTTTTTCTAAGAATTTCCTCCACAAAATCAAACTTTCAATCAATATCGTCCCTTATTATTGTTATATACTATTATAGTAAATAGATATCTGTTCTCCACTGAAGAATCTAAAAGTTAAAGACTCGTTCTGTGGTATACGTAACAGGGTTATTGAAATTTATATAATTCATTCATGAGAGATTGATTTTCTCTCACGTCCCACATGAAATTGGACCAAAAGCAGCTGGGCGCTGTTTGTTTTATTCCAGTCATTTACATCCGCCGAGTATTCCACTATCGACTAGGGCTTTTCATTTGTTTAGTTAGGCAACTCGAATTTATTACCTTCATATAAAAGCGTTGTTTTGTTTCGAGCGTCATTCCGAATTCTGTCTGTCCGACAGACTGATCGGATCAATTGCCTGATGGCGAATTTTCGCAAATGTAGCATAATGTTTGGACGCACGATTAATAGAGGGACGTTGATCGGCGCGTGCTACGTGCCCGCCCGCCTCGAATTAGATAAAAGGGTGTGGGACATGGGGTGAAGTTCGGCGCCCATAATATAATAAAGGACGCATCGGCCAAAATCTGTCGGAAGGACAACAATTATGTTGAAATGTTAAATTCAGGAGGCGCATATTGGTTGTGCAGGGTTGGTATGGCACAAGTTACACAACATGTTTATGTAGATGATGATAATAAGATATTTTTTCCTACGATGGCGTAGAAAGTACATTGGATGAAGAAAAGGTTTGTATTTCGTGCAGAAATTTATTTATAAAATCATAGCAAAGCGCTTTCGACTATAAAGTCATCATCAGTGCGTACCTGTAAGTAAGTGACATTGAAATGAATTTAAGAAATGTTGATAATGTGAATTTTGAAAAATTGAAAAATTACTTACTCGTCAGGTGTACAAGAGCCAGACCATAAAAATATCATGTGTCCATAGGACCATGTAAAAAATTAAAACGAGACATCATATGATTAACATTTTAAAAAATCCTTATTCCAGGATTGAGTTGGATAAAAGTTGCAACAGGCAGAGTAACAGATGTCTGCTGAACTTAGTATACTGTCAAACTAAATGAAATATAAATGAAATTGACATTGTGTCAAAAGATGACAATGACAATTGGCTTCGAACATGAACTTCTAGAAACACTGATCTATGTTTTGAAAATTGTTGAATGACCAATTAGTCAAATTGATCTGTAAATCTATTTATAGTACTGTTAATCCAAACCCAAGGAAATATGACAAACCGGGAGAAAGGTCTAATGAGAACCTCCACCCGAAGTGCACAGAACCAGGCTTAAGACACAGTCCCTTGGTAATTTGTGAAATCAATTCCATGCTCAGGATCATGAGATAGGTCTAATGAGAACCTTCACACTCCCCAAAGCGACAAAAGGGTATCCCAAAACCAAGAGGTACCATAAACAGAAAAGATTTAAGAAAGTTTCAACAGGCAGAGTAACACATGTCTGCTGAAGCTTAGTCTACTGTCTAACTAAATGAATAAAAATTGACATTGTATCAAAAGTTAACAATGACAATGAAGTTATAGCATAGAAAATTACCTATAAATATAATGATATGAGCTTTTGAAATTGATAAAAAATGACAAGTTAGTCAGATTTTGTGATTTAATCATGAAAATGTTTCAAGGTGACAGAACCAAAGTTAAAGAAACTTTTATAGTCTAATGAGAACTAAAAAACTTTTTTAAAACGTCAGCTCTAAGATTACCAAGGAAACAAACATAATTACTTCATATTATTATATAACTTCATTGTCATTGTTAACCTTTGATACAATGTCAATTTTTATTCATTTAGTTAGATAGTAGACATGTGTTCTCTGCCTGTTGAAACTTTCTTAAATCTTTTCTGTTTATGATACCTCTTGGTTTTGGGATACCCTTTTGTCGCTTTGGGGAGTGTGAAGGTTCTCATTAGACCTATCTCATGATCCTGAGCATGAAATTGGTTTCAGAAATTACCAAGGGACTGTGTCTTAAGCCTGGTTCTGTGCACTTCGGGTGGAGGTTCTCATTAGACCTTTCTCCCGGTTTGTCATATTTCCTTGGGTTTGGATTAACAGTACTATAAATAGATTTACAGATCAATTTGACTAATTGGTCATTCAACAATTTTCAAAATATAGATCAGTGTTTCTAGAAGTTCACGTTCGAAGCCAATTGTCATTGTCATCTTTTGACACAATGTCAATTTCATTCATATTTCATTTAGTTTGACAGTATACTAAGTTCAGCAGACATCTGTTACTATGCCTGTTGCAACTTTTATCCAACTCAATCCTGGAATATGGATTTTTTAAAATGTTAATCATATGATGTCCCGTTTTAAATTTTTACATGGTCCTATGGACACATGATATTTTTATGGTCTGGCTCTTGTACACCTGATGAGTAAGTAATTTTTCAATGTTTCAAAATTCACATTATCAACATTTCTTAAATTCATTTCAATGTCACTTACTTACAGGTACGCACTGATGATGACTTTATAGTCGAAAGCGCTTTGCTACGATTTTATAAATAAATTTCTGCACGAAATACAAACCTTTTCTTCATCCAATTACATTGGAACGTGCACACAGCTTGACAATTTTCAATCTAGAAAGGACATGTTTGAGGTTATAATAATAATCCGTTGATATTAGCATAATTGGGAAAAAAAGTAGGTGGCGTAGTCAAAGTTCTGATGAAAGTTTTGAAATAGAATTCGTGGGTTGATTAAACGGCATATTTATCAAATTTCTTTCCCTTATAACTCTATTTAGTAATTGACGCATTTCAACGTAATTCACATGTGAACTATTTGAACTATTTGACTTTTTTTTGCTTTTGACACGAACCCAACGTAGAAACATTTGATTTTTGTTTCCACATAAATAATTTACTTTTTATTTTGGTGTTATACTCGCAAAGTCAATAAGAGAGGAAATGTTTATTTTGTAAGTGGAATGGAAACAGGATATCAGTGAGATTTTGGGATGGTTAATGTCAATTCAGATTCTTATCTTCCCATTATTTTCAAAAAGACAAGTTAATTAAAAACCAAAACAATCAATTTCATCTGATTTAATTGTTAACAATTTTATATTTTTGTGCCTTCTATCAAACTTCCCTCCAAGCGAACATATTTTTCTATGCGCCTTTATTATTTCCTCTAACTGTTCTCAGTTCTCTAGATGTGATTACTCTACACGCACGTATAATTCTTGCACAGAGATCTTCCCTATTTGTTGACCTACCCTAACTTTATTTTTCAACGTTCCCCATGATTAAAAATCCAGTGGAATTAGACCTGGGAATCGTGGTGGCAATACTACGTGAGGGCTATTGGGTCCTATCCATTTCATAGGTAGGTTCCTATTCAACCAAACCCATGTAATGGTACTATTGTGAACTGGTGAACCATCTAACTGAAAAATTATGTTGTTTCTTACATCTAGAGGCAGTTCTTCCAACACATCGGAAAATACATGTAATTCAGATTTTTCAGGACTGAAATTTTTCCAGGAAACAAGTGTATCTGGAGTAAGTTGGTGGTCCTGACCATGAATCTGAAAAAATTTCGAGCCTATTTTGCCCCCTAGTATGTTTTACCGTAAAAATGGGTTGTTCTATCGCGAGTGGTGGGCAGTGTATATCACTTGGGCCAACCCAATTAGAGTGGTAGGTGCATTTTCATCGGTCCTGAGAGTTTCATCATTCTACCCCAATTATTACGGAAGATACAGGGGTGTTTCCATGAGAAGTGAGACACACTGTATACAGGGCAATTCAAATTCGACCCCCACCATTGGGATCTCCTAAACTACAGTAGATACGTCGAAGCTTAAATTGGGGCAAAGTTGCGTTTTTTTGTGCTTAACAAAATACTGTTTTGAAACTTGGAAAATTCCGAGTATTTCCGGAAATATCGGGAAAAAACTGAAAATCGGAATTTTGAAACGCACCGTACTTAGCCAAGTGTTTGTCCAAAATTCCGAATAATGTTCTATCCGGCTGTTGTCTTTCCGGATATAATTCAAAATAAATTTGTGCTGTTTTCGTACTATTCCTATCAAATTTATAATAAAGTTTCAACATATCTCGTTTTTCTTCATTTTAGAATGAGGACATTTCGACTGAAGTATTTGTGCAAACTTATGATGTTTAATGAGTTCTGACAACTAGTGTTTATTAAACAAAATTTTTCGATGGAGTCATGACCATCTCAGATGAAGTTGTTTTTTTTTATTATCTGTGGGTTCAGAAGAGCAAATCATAACAAATTATACATCAATGAAATCAGCATGAGAATCACTATTTTTCTGTATAAAAAAACAATATGGCGCCCATAACAGAAAAAAAAGTTGATGATGAATGCTAGAAGACGTAACGTCGGATAGTAAAACTGAACATGAAAACGTGTAGCTAAGAAAAAGTATCAATGAGAATGTACTTTTGGTTTTGAGCTGTTGTCAAATAACGATAGAAAAAAATAAAAACGAAAATTCCGATTTTCAGTTTTTTCCCGATATTTCCGGAAATACTCGGAATTTTCCAAGTTTCAAAACAGTATTTTGTTAAGCACAATTTAAGCTTCGACGTATCTCCTGTAGTTTAGGAGATCCCAATGGTGGGGGTCGAATTTGAATTGCCCTGTATATTAGCCATAATTTTTAAAGGTAATGAAAAAAAGATCCGATACGACGTAACTTAATCTTAACATAACTTTACCTCAACACTTATAATTATTATCACATTACTAAGGTGAAATTATAATTTTCCCTGAATACAAGTCAGAATAGCACAGATTGTTGTCGATTTTATAGAAAAAAAAAACAGATGATTCGTCATATTTGGATTGTAAAAGATTTTTGTTATATTTTAATTAATTCATGAATTTTTCGAAGGTGAAATTACCGTGCGAATTCTTTCAGAATAGATAGTCAGTGGCCACCCAGTATATGAAACAGTTCATAATACATTTACAGTTTCATTTTTGATATCATAAATATTATATATAATTTTAGAGAACGTGTTGTTAACAATGAGTATTGTGAGTAAATGTACCGTATAAACCAGACCCTGAACCGCTGAAACTAGCGCTGTATTTTGCAGAAATTAATGGAGATGCATTTTCAATTGATTAACCTGTTCCACGTCGAATGATTCCAGTAAAAACAAATGAATTGTAATAATATACAACATATTGTTATTTGTAATTAACAATAGATGGCGTAAGTACACCATATATGTATATGTATATACGACTGAACACAAGTTTAATCGGACGTGATTATATGGTGTTCAGATGAATTGGTCCTATTTTCTAATGAATATATTTTCGTCGCATGGTTCAGTTACAGTATAATATCGAGGGTATGGGTTACTGCTTCAGTATAATAATTCCATATTCACTAAATTATTCATGATTTTCGGATCATCCGCAAACATCTCCCAGGTAGCAAGCGTACGTCATAATGACGTACTTAATCAGTGATTTCATGACGGTGGACGTCATCGACGCAAAAATGACGCCTACCAGACGTCATTCAGTGGACGTTACTATGTCTTCACATGACGTCATTATGACGTAATTTTTTGGTCACTAATGTAACACAAAATATAGAAGAACTTTTGAAATAAAAATCTAACCAATTATATATGTCCCATAAAATACTTTATAGTAGATTTCCGAAAATTAATTCATTTGTAAGTGGCGTGTGTTGATATATTTAAATAACGTAAAATAACCATTGCCTTCATCCGGTGGCATGCTCTTAGACTATCTAATAGTATGAGTAGGTGATTCCTGTCTAATAGGTACAAGTACAATTTTATAATTTGCATATACAAACAATAGAGTACACTCTAAATCAGTATTTACCTAAACTCAAAACTGAATCAATTAAGAATGCCAACATATGTGAAGAAAACAAATTGCTTATTATTTTCGTCATTTTGTATTTCCCGCGAAAGTCACCAGTTGTCCGACACCGACACGATCGCATGGGATTGGTTGAGATAAAGCAACATGGCAGTCTTCGATGCTTCCTTTTATGAACCTGTGCAGTGGAACGTCGATGGTATTCGCATTTTAGGTCTATGGGTTTTGGCTTCATCATTATTCTCTGGTTGTCGGAAGGAATTTTATTATACATAAATATAGAAGTGATAGTGCAGAGTTCGGTAATAGTTGCGTGTTACAGACGTTACCGTGTTCAGAATGTTTTCAACTGTAGAGTTAAAATGAACAATCTAAAGGTGCCCTTGCAGTGGTGACTGCGGTTTACCTCACTGAAAAGGGAAATATTTTGGCCGCCCTACAAAAAAGACAATGAAGCTTATATTTGAAAGCGGTAAAACAAGATGGATATATTTTCGATAAATGAACATTATAAGTATTCCATAAAAAATGTTATTACACTAGCACTAGAGGTATGTAATGAGTATTTTGATTTCATTGATTTTTGGATATTGTATTAAATTGTTAGTAATAATTGAATAAAAACTATAATCATATTAATTACTGTATAAACAACATAATCCAGTGTGAAAAATTTAATGACATTTTTACTGACCTTTGGCAAGGAAAACTTTCGAATTACGTACATATTTCAGAATGATCTGCATAATTAAATTTTATAATAGTTTTTTACTGTATTACTTACTAAAACGAAATTGTTTTATGTTGTTATAAATAAAAATTCTTCCCATGATCATGAGTTTAAAAAAAATACGAATGTCCCAACAGTTGTTACAAATATTGTGAAAAACGTTGCATTTTTTTGTTGCATAAGTATCCCCAAATTAACTAAAAAGTACGTCTCAATGACGATATTTATAACGTTTAAGTGACGTCATATGTGCGACTTTCATATGACCTAATAGGTCATATACAAGCTGTATGTGACGTCAAAATGACGCCATATACTGACGTCATAATGACGCTGACATTTGACCGTCATTTAGACGTCCGAATGTCGTCAACTCTGGGGTCAATATGACGTCTGCCATGACCTATGAGGTACGTCATTATGACGTACGCTTGCTACCCGGGCTCCGTAAAGTGCTACAAAACACATTTTAGGTACTCAAATACTCGCATATTATATTTGCAAGAGAAGGTAGGAGTCTTCAGAAACGATATGAACTTTTCCTTTTCCTTCTCCGATCATTTTTAGCATCAGAGTTACTACAAATCAAATATTCGGCTCCACCAGAACTTTCAGTGGCAGATAAGGGTGAACCTGAAATTTGATGTCGGCGTTCAATCACGTTTTCTGGAAAAACGAGCGCATTTCATAAGAAATTACTAGGAATAATTTTTGTGGAAAATTGAATTGCTTTTCACATTGTTGAATTGTTTTTCCGATAAATCATATACTTTCCAAGATTACAGCAAGAATCTATTTATATATTTTTAAACGAAAAAAAAAAAGTATGTTCGACCCCTGGAATTTCAGTAAACAATTTTTTTCGTGTTTATCAAGGTTCCAACAACTAGCATACCAAGTTTGGTAGTACTACAATCGATTCTTGTCTCAAAACCCAATCGTACTGGATTAGTATTCATTTTCACAAATTTTCAGTTGGTTTTGCATTTTTCTTTCACAAATTATTAATTGTTCGGTAAATAGAATGTTATTTCGAATAATTATGATTATGTTTCTAGAGGGTCAGGTAGCTCAGTGGTTGAGTCTCGCGTTCAAAACCATTGGCTGCTGATCGGCTAGGTTCAAATCCTAGCGACTACAGATTTTTATCTGATGGCCCGAGAAAGGGCTATGAATCGCACGTTAAAAGGTAAGACCTCGTTAATCCTTGGCTCGCACAACTTTCGACTTTTGAGGGCTGCCGTTCGTAAGGGGACGACAGCTGGTTAACGGAAAAAACAATTTCAAAACAAAAACAATTTTAATATAACAATTTAATTTCTTCCAAACTACTATCAGACGAGTTTTGACTAATACAATGATTCAGATTATTTCGACGTTGGATATTTTTTATCAGTCCAATGAATGGTCATCATTGAATGCATGAGTCTCTGTCTTTTATTTCTGTTCTCAACTGAATTGTTTTGAGAAAACACCACTCGTACTGCGGACTCGTGGTATTTTCACGAAGCGATTCAGTTTCGTTCAGAAATTCAGAAATTCAATCACTCGTGGTGTTATTCCTGAATATATTCGCCGCGATAGTTTGGAATTTTGATAATAATAATTTAATAGTAAGAATGCTAAGAATATTATCGGTGGAACATTTGTATATCAGATATTTATGTTATTAGTTGCCAAAGAAAATGAGAACTGGCTTTATGACAGGATTTCGTTATTATTCGGATCTGTCACTGTTGTTGCATGAAACTGTCGGTTGCCTAGCAACAGCCGTTAAAAAAAGTGCACTTTTTTTACTCTTTTCCGTTTAATAATGAAATCGTATGTTGATAGTAAAATATTGTAATACTTTACGTGCACAAACCACACAAAAAAAGTGGACATTTTTTGACAGTTGTATAGAAAAATGGATATTTCAACCAGAGCTGGGCCGGGTACTGATAGATTGTACTCGAGTACTGGGTACCGGGTACTTCCAATAATTGAAGAACGAGTACAGAGTACCAAGTACTTTACTCATTACACATACTCTCGAGTACAGTACTCCGAGTAAAAGTACTCGAATTCTAGGAGTAGTTTTGCAAGTACTTTCTCATCAAGTTGTATGTAGCAAGTCCAAGAATAATTGAACAATATATCCACACATTGGGTTTTTTCTGTGTCTTGCAATATACCTTCACCACTTTTTGCACCCTTTAAATAACCATGAACTATCAAATCAATAATGACTAAACTATTTTGTAGTTTTCAGTCCATAAAGGATAAAATTAACGATAATAATAATAAAAACATTAGTTATTTTTTTATCTAGTGCGCGAAATTCTCGACTATCTCGACTATTTTTTTAACTAGGCTGCGCCTCGTTAAAAAAATCAGTTCTTGATCACCAAAGTATTTCGCGCACGAGATGCAAACAATTTTTTTTTCTACAAACGTCAAAAAAAATAGGTGATATAAAATTTTATCACAATTTGAAAAGTGTTAAAAAGCCTTATTTAATTATTGTTGAACATTCAGAAATATATGATTTCTTGGATTTTCGCTTGATTGAGGATCATAAAGTTAAAAATAAATTTTTGCTTGATTGAAGAGTATAGGTTAGAATATGAAAATCCCATAAGTTTACATGCAGTGTGCGAAATAGGTATTTCGCACATTACTTCGCGCACGGTGTCATGGTAACGGGGGGAAATGAAAAAAAGTGTCACTTCGCATATTGTTGTCAATGCGCGAACCTTGTCATTTTTTGACGTTTGCAGAAAAAATAATTCTTCAGTAATGGCATGGTTGATTCTGTTTGCCAGGATTGGCTTCATAATAACTAATTTTGATGATTTATAAAGCCTTTGGAGTTTTGAGGTTGCTGGGTGAGGAGTGCTGGACTGGACAGATAGGCCAGGCGCAGACGTGTTGCATAATAAAGTACTCGTAAAAATGTACTCTCATCAGAAGCGCGGGTATCGGATACTTTTACCCGATATGCACGGGTACGAGTACCGGGTACTTTATATAAAATGTACTGGATACCGGGTACAGAGTACCAGAAATGTACTCAAGAGTACAGTATTCGGGTATTTGTACTGAGTACTTCCCAGCTCTGATTTCAACGTATTCATTAATGGAAGAGGTCATTTAATTTTACGCCCATGAACCAATGTCCCTACGTCCCAATGTATAAACTGATGACTGATTTTCTCTTCGAATTGTAACTGTCATCCCCTAATATTCTTCAATTCCGGACCACCCTGTCACGTCTGACGCGACAAATTACATTTTTATGGCAGTCTCGGAAAGAATATAGAAATATTTATCACAAATATTATCAGAACATCATTGGGAAAACTTCTATCGTATGCTCATAACAGTGCCTCGGAATGATTCGATATATGTTATCGAATCAAAATCAAAATAGATGGAAAACAGAAGGGTGGCGATATGAGGGGATTGAGAAATTAGATAGTTCAGACATAAATGCTATAAGCTTATTGTAGCGGGCCAGAAAGCTATTACCAAATTTGTAGCAGGGAAGCGTCAGTGTTGTTTGGGTTCGAATGAAAATGAAAATAATAAAACCGACACTGAAGACAGGAAATGGTACATTCGTTTCATTTATGTGAGGATATAATTTGTAGCTGTTGGGCCTAAAAATTGGGGGATGAAAGTATCTGATACAATTATGTTCGCCCTATTGATACCACGTGTTATTTCGATTAAAAATAGTTTTTTTTTCAATTCCAAAAGGCCGAGCAAATAAACCCCAAGATTGGGGCAACTTTGCATTTACTTATAAGTTTGCTGTTTGGGAATATATCAATAGGCTACTTTGCTCAGAAAAGTCATTTCCAAAAAGTACAAATAAATTTCGAAAAATACCCTTTAAGGTCACTATTAGAATGCATCATAAAATCACAGAGTCGTTCAATATTTCAAGTTATAAACCCGTACAAACATGTGACAAACTTATCAGAAAATCCTAAACATAAAATAAACTTAATTTTAGCACAACCTGAAATGTACAATAGGGTAAATATATAAAATATATATATATATATTGAAAATATTGAGATTATCTGATGAGTCGTGAATAAGTATTGTGATTGATTTTTGGTGGCTTTAATTCTTGCACAATCAGTATCAAAGACGCCAGAAGTATCGGAGATACAAGGCCTGTGAGATTCCTCAGAATCTTCTTATTACCAAACTGAATAACCACAAAATCGTTTAGAGTTCATTGTTTTCTTCAAGGGACTTCCAGTCGAAACTTCCACTTCATATTCCTGCTGTTTCTCGACTCTAACCACACTTTCAACGTTTCCAAAGCTCTCCTGAGAAAAAAAAAAGGTCAAAATAACACAATGGTCTGGTGGAATGAGCATCTAGAAACCCTCAGAGATAGGGTGCGGAAGCTTTTCAACAGAGTAAAATTCAACCAAGATTGGACCACATACAGGGCTAAACTCACGCAGTTCAAGAAAGAAATTAGTAAGGCCAGAAGACATCATGGAAGAAATCCTGCGAAAAGGTAACAGATACCCCTATGCTGAAGAATCCATAAGGTTTTAGCCAAAGAAGATACTATAAACCCAGTAGGTTTCTTGAAAAAGAATGGCAATGCCTATACTACAACTTTTGAGGAAAGTCTAAGGATGCTCACAGAAGCACACTTTCCAGCCTCAGTAATTCTTAATGGTCCGACAACAGTAGACAGCACTAGAAGGATGAGTTTTTTCTTACCAACATTAATAAAATGTTTTGTATTTTTTGCTTTGTACTAACTCAGATTGTTTTAATGCGTTTTGCGTCTACGGTTGCTCAACAATTTGAGGGTTAGACCCAATAATTTGTCTTCTCACGTATAAATGTTTTTGTTATGTAATTTATTTAAATATGTACATGGTATGTGCATTGTTGTTCTGTTCTGTTTAGTCACTCGCTTGTTTTAGTACTTTTTTGTTAGTTCTGAATGTGTTTTGTATTTGTATTTAATATGTACCTGATACTGACTTGTCCAATTGCTTTTGTAAGCTCGTTTTAATGGATTAATAAATACTTGAACTTGAACTTGAAGCAGGCCAAACAGGCGAACAACTTTGGAATGGAGGCTTGCTACACAAATACCGAGACTAAATAGAATCAGGTGGGCTATCAGTAAATTCAAACCATACAAATTCCCTGGAGTGAATGGAATATACCCCATATTTCTCCAAAAGGGAAAGGAAATATCCTCCTACCCCTAGAAATAGAAGGAACATACTTTCCTCCATGAAATCAGGGAAGAAACTCATACTTTTCCTCCCTAGGGAGGAAAAAACGATTGACAATTCATTCAAAATAGGCACATAATATTGCCTATGAGATTACTAAAACTGAATCTCAATCCCAAATGGATAAGCTATCCAAATATCCACTAATTTATATCTCTAACAGAATAAAAAAAAGGAAAATAACTTGGCGTCGATTATCATTACGCCATCAGAGCAATTTGGATGAGTATGAATTGATTTTGTATACTTTCCATCATGCAAGTATAGGTCCGTTTTAAACAAAAGCAGTTGAGATGCGTTTTAAATTTATAAAAAAAGGTTTATTAAGTGGGTGGGAGGAAAAATCATATGTATTACATGGGAGTGAAGTGCTTTTTCCTGCCTTGGCTTCGCGGCGGGCAGTAAACTACATCCTGCGGGAGAAAAAGTGGCACTTTCAATCAAACTTACAACGAGGAATTTAAATTTCCATGTGACAGTAAGATAACAAAAATGGTATTTTGAGAACCAAGTATTTTCTAAGACTAAATAAAAATTCGATTTAGATCAAAGATCAAACTAGTAGATACACACTTATGAAACGGCTGTTTTTAAAGTTCACAAAATACTTAATACTCGCGACAAATAAGAATAATTTACAAGGGACAATTATTATGATAAAAATATAGAGAGTGACCCATTTGAAAGCGGGCCACCTCTCTAAAATTGTTATTTATTATCCGATTCCGAAGTTTCTTTTTTTAATAGATCTAGTTGAGTGACATATATTCAAAATGAAAATAAAAATTTCAAGGCCTACTTCGAATTTCAGGTGGCGTTCCCAAATTCTGTTTAAAAGTAGGTCATGAAATTTTTATTTTTATTTCGAATTTGAGGCACTCAATTAGAACTATTAAAGCTCTATGCATTGAAAAAAAAACTTCTGAATAGGATAACAAATAACAGTTTTAAAGAGGTGGCCCGCTTTTAAATGGGTCACTCTGTATATATCGTTCCGCATTTCTTGGGCAGTGCTCCGTGTGCTGTTATATCACTTATCTTTGGGAAATCCCTTAACAGCCACTTTCTCAGAGAATAATATTGAAGAATTACTTACAGGATACTGACAGGAAAGATGTTTTTAAATTCCATTAAATATATAAATACCATTTTGACAGATGTAATCAATTTTCATTTATTTCCCAATTCAGCATTTCTTATACTATTTGCTCAACTCCTTATCGATGATTCTTCCACCTCAAGATAGTTTTTCAAGCTAGTTTGTAACATAGCACGATGGAAAGGTATCAATTACCATATAGGAGGGAAAACCAAAAGATGAAAAAGGCCTAAAATAATATATTCAATTCAATTCAATTCAATTTATTCACATACCATAATTTACAGAATTAACATAGTTTAATTCTCAAATATGTTCCACTTCCAAAAAACAAACAACCCACCTAAGCATTTAAAATGCTTGTGTTGTGGCTTTGCAATGAGTTTGGAGTGGTTTATTCAATTCATTAAGTTTAGCGGTAGGTAACAGATTTCAAAAATACTAAGGAATATAAAATAAAAGAGATTCAAGATTATGAAAGTAATAACAATAGCAAAGAAAAGAGAAGGCGGTAAGAGAGAATGAGGTGGGAAATGTATTATTCAGAATCTCTCATTGATGATAATGCTAGCATTTTCAGATGCCAGTAATAGAAAAATTACCTTAGGTGGTGGTCGGCCTTTTAACATAAATTTTATTTTCAATTAGATCTTATTTGTGTTCTAATTCAGTTACATCTGCCTGAAATATCGAGCAGCCGTACCTCGAAGCGTGACAAAAAATTATCAGCATATTTTATGGCATTCAACAGCTCGCGTTCACGGATACAATGAAATATAGATTTTTTAGTTGTATTCAGCGGTTTCTAACGAAAATAACATTCGGGATTTTTCAACTTCATATAGGAGCTGGAGCACGTTATTAGTTATATCAAGAACTTGATATAGAATATTCTTAAAATCTGTTGTGGAATCATCTGCGACTGAAAGACAAACTTTCTGAGTGTGAATTCGCATTTTCATTCCGATATTAGATTTTTTCTATAATCTCTTGTTTTCACTGAAAATTCATTAAATAAATTAGATAGGGAGAATGTTATTCAAAAATATCACTCATAGAAATCGTTCATTTCATTGAAGCAAGGTTCGCTTCTCTTGCATTCAATCCCTAATACATTTTGGTCAACGAAAATCTATTTCGCTTTGCCAAGCTCATCAGGGAGATTGATAGAATTGGAAAGCAGGATCTTCAAAAGCAATTATAAACATCAAGGATGGTAATAATGGAAATATTTCTTCTGCGATATAGACACAGATCATTGTTACAGATTTGTCCACACCGACGGCCATATCTCAAACTTTGAAATACGTTTATCTCGGAACTGTAATACAGGGATATAGAACACTATAATTCTCAGCTGACGATATCATTTTAATCCTCCTCCCGCACCCATTGATGACAAAAATAAAAAGTAAACAATGCATTTGCACATATCTAGTTGCCGGAAGCGCTCGAAAGCCGCCGAACAGGTTGTCTCGGATATTTCGAAGCGAACTAACTGGCGGCGAGTCGGCGACGCCACTTACTTCAATTCCAGTCGTTCGTTTGTTTTGTTGGAGGTTGTTGGCAAGAATACCGCCGTTGTAGCTGGAAGTTTCGTGAACTTTCGAAGTTTATTCCGTCTGGAATAAGTTGGGGAAGGTGCAGTTCGGTGTTCTTCACGGGTTTTGTGACTTTTGCTGCGATGGGCAGGTTCGAGAGCTGGCAGTTGTGTTGCGTTTTCATCGCATATATTACAGGTGAGTCAACTTTGTTTAGAATTACCTGTGAACACCTGACTCTAACCTCACTTATGGCGCGGTTTTTTTTAAATTTGAATCTGAACATCGAGAGTTTTATAATATATTTCCACATACAAATTTCATAACGGGGTATTTGATTTGGAAGTTTTTACTTTGATACTTTTGAAATTAGTAGGTATAAAGTTTACAATAATTAATACCCTTTGAAAAGGGAGTACATTCTCCATAAAAATTTAAAAATGTGATTTATTTTTAATATCTGACAGAAAACAACTGCTTCCCGGGCAAAAGCCACGCTAGACATTGAACTACATCGTCTACATCTGATAGATGTTGTGAAAAGACTCTAACTGAAAAGAAAAAACCTGAAAGTGAAAATTCGCAGTTTCATTCAGATCGTTGATTTTTTTTATTTCCTCAAGTTTTCATTGAAAATTCATTGAATACGACAGGGAGAATGTTATTAAAAATTATCACTCACAGAAATCGTTCATTTCATTGAAGCAAGGTTCGCTCTTCTCGCATTACATTTTGGTCGACGAAAATCTATTTCGCTTTGCGATCAGGGAGATTGATAAAATTGGAAAGCAGGCTCTTCAGAAGCAATGGAACATGAATACCTTCCAAGAGGTTATCTTGACGATGGAAAATAGCGACTGAAGTTTGTCTTTCAGCCGCAGATGATTCCACAACAGATTTTATGAATATCCTATTCATATTTTTGAACAAAAATCAAAATTAATACCTAATTGTGACCTAATTTTAATAGAAAGTAGAGAATGAAGAATTCAATGTTTTCACCAAAGTGACAAATTTTTAACTCAATAATATTGTGGGTCGGTTTAAATTTGAAAACTATAAAAACACATTTTATTTTTCATAAAAAAAATTGAGCTCTAGGTGGATCAAATAAATACCTAATATAGGTACCTAATTTAGTCACTCCTTTCAAAAATTTTCAAATTCACAGTAACCACTCATTCAGTTAATATTTACTTACTCGAAAAGGTACAACTCCAAATCTACCTAATTATTAACTTGATAGTATATTTCATAACAAGTGTTGTAAAAGGCATATTACGCACGAAGTCGAGTGCGTCATTGCATGAGTGCATAATTGCTTTACAACACGCATTACGTACTATACTTTACCTACGGCCATATACATCTCAGTGGGCCGTTTCAAAGATCCAAAAATTGATATTATTATTATTAGTAAAATTACCTTTTTTTCAGAAAAGACGCCTATATAGATGAACTCAAGTAGCAATTACCTCATCTGAATAATAAATTTGATCCAAAAAGTTGAAGCCGTTTTCGAGATTCAAAAATTCACATTATTATTATTATGTGTAAAATCGCCTTTTTCTAAAACAGACACCTATATAGATGAACTTGAAACGAAAAACTTTATCTAAATACAAAATTTGATCTATATCATTAGAGCTGTTTCAGAGATCAGAAAATTTATATTATTATTATTAATATTATGAGTTATTCACGTTTTTTCATGGAAAGCGCCTACATAGATGAACTCAAATATCAATACCTTATTTAGATACAAAATTTGATCCAAATCGTTGAAGCCGTTTTCGAGATCCAAAAATTATCATTATTATTATTATTATCAGTAAAATCGCGTTTTTCCAAAAAAGACACCTATATAGATAAACTTAGAAAGCAAAATCCTATCTACAAACAAAATTTCTCCCAAATCGATTTTGAGCCGTTTCCGAGATATATCAAACTGTGCGTTTTGTTTACGAAAACTGTGAGATTTGTTTACGAAAACTGTGAGATTTGTTTACGAAAACTGTGCGTTTTGTTTACGAAAACTGTGCGAATTGTTTACCGTGCGTAAGGAGCTATTTACTGACGCTGCGAGTCGTGTGTTTTTGCCTATTTTCTGCAGTGGCCGTAGGTTCTTTAGTTCTTAGTTGCATTAAATATTGAAATTTGAACAGAATATAGGTACCAACAGAAATATTTTAATTCTTATTTATATTAATATTTATATTATATATATATATATATATATATTTATATATATATATATATATATATATTTATATAAAACTAGTTAATATTGGGGATTGCAGCAGGTCAAAAGTATACTCTATAAGTAGAGATATTTCAAGCTTTCGTATATTAGTCATATACATCTTCAGGAAACTATAAAGAATACATATCAAAATTATATTATTTGATATGATCTTACTTACATCTATTGTGAGGTTGGTTGACATTTTCTTGTTAAACATAGTGACAACACACTTATAGAATTATGAAAAATGGTTGAAATTGTATAAAAAAGGGCAAAATTGCTAATAAAAATCAACAGAAAATTTTGAAATCATTCATCGAAAAACAACTGACTCGTTTACTAATCTCCAAGTGATATGAACCGATGACAATAAATGAAAAAGAAAACTGTAATATGTTGAAGTCATTGTTACCAACTATGATCATGTACCAACTGTTGAAAAGGTAATGCCAAAAGATTGCAAAGAGACTACCTACTTATATATACAATGTATATGTAATTTTCTATATTGATGCATGTTACTTAGCTCCTAGGGCGCTAAGTGAAGTTGCTGAGAACATTCCAAAAACTAAGTATGTGGTAGATCTCGTCAAAATAAACAACTTTTTTCCTAAAAAATGTTTATCGGAAAATGATTCGTTTTCGAGATACAGATTGTTGAAATTTTTCTCAGCAACTTCACTTAGCGCCCTAGGAGCTAAATAACATGCATCGATATAGAAAATTGTAAATATCTCGAAAAAGATCACCTCCAGCATTGTTGAGGAAGTATACCTTTTTTAATTGGAAAGGGTGTGGGAATAAGATTTTTTCATGAAAAGTACCAAAAGTTTACTGTCAAAAATGTTAGGGCAATTTGAAATAAATAATGACAGCGTACGCAGCGCCCTCTAGATGTTACATGAAAAATAATACGAAATTATGATTTCCCACGTCAAAAAAC
This sequence comes from Chrysolina haemoptera, assembly GCA_958298965.1. Lineage (NCBI taxonomy): Eukaryota > Metazoa > Arthropoda > Insecta > Coleoptera > Chrysomelidae > Chrysolina > Chrysolina haemoptera. Next base: position 1,365,970 of record OY282601.1, on the reverse strand, counting down.
CCCGGGTACCAAATTTCTTGCAAATAACTTAATTTTTGCAAAAGTTATTTTTAAAAAACGTACAAAAAATTCAATTTCAACGCCCTGTATGTCCGAAACGAAGCATTTCCGGCCCAAGGTTATTTAGACTTTTTTCTTAAAATTGTCTCAGGAATACGACACTTGAATATTTTAACGTACTTAGTTTACACCCTGTATATAATGCCGAAAAATCTTGTAATCCACCCAAAAAAATTCTAGGCCTTTTTAATTATGAGGGGTATGTAACAAGCGAGGGGGAAACAACTAGTCAATTTTTGTACACCTAATTACTAATTACTTTCAATGAAAAATAATAAGAAAAGTTTTAGGGGCCAGGTAATTCTCTAAAAAACTATTGAAGGGGCATGATATGCGATTTGACTATTTTGATTAGCGTAAATGTTTCATGTAAACGTTTCCATCGTGAATCTGTAATGGCTAAGCGGTCTAATGCTCGGGACATAATGAGTAATGAAGTAATGAAAATATTATGATGTACACCTAATGAACGAGTTACTTCCCCATCGGTATCAACAGTTTTTAAAAAGCTTTTCTGAACCAGACCTTATTCTTCAGTCTCGCGTTACTCGGCATTCAGTGACGGTTTTTAACGTCCATCCGAGACATGTCCAATGCAATGAAATAGAGATTTGCCAGAAAAACTAGTCCATATTCTGAAAAGGGCGGAATTTTTATGAGCATACGCTCGGCATTCGTTTCCAATAAACTGCGTTTATTTTGGCTATTGTCCATTTCTGTTTGAACAGCTTTCATTAATCTTTTCCCTCGTCCATCGTCTTTTGAAAAGGCACGTTCCGTATTTAATATCACGAACAAACATTTCTTCTAGAATGTCCGCAATTCAGAGAATGAAATGCTGTAAGGACTTCATGAGTTTTGCTTTTATTTTTTCCTATGAAGCACGCATTGTAGCTCACAATCGAAATTCAATATAAATATTTATCTAGGCTACGTACACTTGCTTCACTATCAATACAATGACGTAATTTGACAGATGTCAAACATTCTATGGGGGGACAAACAAAGCCTTCAACTTCAGCTTTATTTTGAATCTATATGTAGCTCTATATAGATTTTGATACAATTACTAAAGCTCGTATTACGACAGATAGAGCGATAAATAAAGCAAATGACAAACAAGTTACCTATAAAAAGTAATAGAGCAATGTCAGTGACGTAATTTGACAGATGTCAAACATTCTATGGGGGGACGAACAAAGCCATAAGCCTTCAACTTTATTTTGAATCTATATGTAGCCCTACAATACAATTACTAAAGCTCGTATTACGATAGCTAGAGCGATAAATAAAGCAAATGACAAACAAGTTACCTATAGAAAGTAATAGAGCAATGTCAGTGACGTAATTTGACAGATGTCAAACATTCGATGGCGGGACAACAAAGCCATTTTCCATAAGACTACGCGTGTTCTTTTTGTGGATTTTCTGCGAAAAAAAATCTAAAAACACGTTTTTGGCATTTGAGTATTAATTCATTGTGTTACAAACATGGATTTTCCAATTCAAAAATACGTTGTTATGATGATAGGTATCATACAAACAGTTTTCTCTTTTAGATTTGAGGACATAAATCATGAAGACTTGTGATATTATGGGTTGTTATAACCGATCCGATCCAGATTAGCACGTGGAACTTTTTTTCTTTACAAACAAGACCGAAACAGGTAGAAACTTCTGGAGTACTAGTCAGTACCTACCCAAAATACGAAAAACAAAAAAAAACGCTGGAAATTTACAGTTAACATTGAAGTCAACATTAGAGGATGGAAGGATGGAAGACGGAAAATATTACTAGTAGATGTATATTGTCAAGGATCGCAAAACTACCAGCGAAGTTATTAGTAAAATTATACGATTTCCCATCTGAAACAAGAGTATTTCAAAATATTATCAAATAATTGGATCACTAAATTTATTGAAGTTCAAAAAAATCACAATTAACCACTAACCACCACTGAAAAACAATTTTCTTTTCAAACTCAAATTCTTTGTTGTCCCCCCATCAGCTGATCACTGCCATGTTGTGACGTCAGCTGAGAGTGCTCTATTGAATATAAGTGTTGAATTTCGCTTTTCAATCTCAATATGTAATATTTTGAAATTATTGTTTTGAAAAAACTGAAGACACACGCTTTTATTGTTATATGGACTAAAAAGTAAAAAATAGCCTTCAAATAGTTATTTATGCAACAAGTGCAAAAAGTAGGTGTTGTCCAACTCGGCCTGATGGCCTCGTCGGACAATTTCACGTCGAGTGCAATAAACTCTTTTTGCACGAATTTCATACAATATTTTTTCTACGTTCATGCAAAAACCAGAGAATGTTTCATTTAGGTGGCACTAAACTGTAAGAAAGACATTGTTTGTTTAAATCTATCTGCTAAAAGTAATTCAAAAACATTTTGTGTAATTCAGTTGATATTCGAAGGAAATAATTTTATTTTCAACAAATTGCATTTTCTAGTAATTTCATAGTCCATTATGTAATGAATATGATAAAACATGCAACTATTTAAAACGTAATACAATCTCACTGAAAATGGGCTAAATTTGGTGGCAATTTGAAAGTTTATGTCTGTCATGATGACAGAACGCTATAGTAGAATGACAGATGAGTGCAATAAAGTCTTTATTGCACTCAGTGCAATAAAGTACCAGTTTTTCCACCAAATATAGTTCAATAAAGTTTTGTTTTTTGCATGAACGTAGAAAAAATTACTTAACTTTAATGTTGAGAAAGCCTGTGTTGCTTGCTCAGTAATATTTATTTTTTATTGTCATAGTTATACGTACATGCTGATTATGAAAACTGTAAGTTGAAAGCACCCCACGCCTTTTTAACATTAGAGTTAAATTTTAATATTACTATAAAAGCGTGTGTCTTTAATTTTTTCTACTATAATTTATTTATAATTTTTTAGACTATGTTACTATGAAACGGTGTTTCTTAAATGTTTTAATACAACTCATTTTCATTATTTTTATTATTATATTTTACATTATCATTAATCTGTAATATTGCCTTGTAATCTAGTTATAAGCTATGTTTAAAATCGAGTGCAACATTTTTACCGAACGGACAAACATCATTATTGCTATGTGTGTAACATTTTAAGTTATTTGTACCACCGAAGTAGGTGAAAATTCAATAAAAAAATGCATATAACTACTTTTTTCATTATTTTTATTATTAAATTATTATGAAATTCGAGCGTTGTCATAAGTCCTTAATATGCGTGTTCCAAATATAAAATAGAGTATTTGAAGTGAGTAAAATTGAATTTAAAAATTTTCTTCATTATTATTATCATTATATTCATATTATAAATTTCTTGTTTTTTTGTCAGGCTTTATATGTGCCAAATTTCAGATTATTCGGACTATTGGAAGTGGGTGAAAATTCAGTATTATCATTATTGAAATTTACATGAAAATAAAAAAATGTGATTTATTTGTGATATCTAACAACTACTTCCCTGGCTGAAGCCACGCTGGATATTGAACAACATCTGATAGATATTGTGAAAAGACTGAAAAAATCATGCCCATGACAGGTCTATGCCAAAAAATAACTTTCAAAGTTTTACCGCAGAAGAAATATTTCCATCATTTTCATCCTTGATGTGTATGATTGCTTCTGAAGAGCCTGCTTTCCAATTCTATCAATCTCCCTGATGACCTTGGCAAAGCGAAATAGATTTTCGTCGACCAAAATGTATTGGGGATTGAATGCAAGAGAAGCGGACCTTGCTTCAATGAAAAGAACGATTTCTGTGAGTGATATTTTTTAATAACATATCTAATTTATTTAATGAATTTTCAATGAAAACTAGAAAAAATAAAAAAAATCAACTATCTGAATGAAAATGCGAATTTTCACTTTCAGATTTTTTCTTTTCAGTTAGAGTCTTTTCACAATATCTCTCAGATAAAGTTCAATGTCCAGCGTGGCTTTAGCTGGGGAAGTAGTTGCTTTCTGTTAGATATTATAAATAGATCGCATTTTTCAATTTTCATGGAAAATGTTCCCCTTTTCAACATGAATACTTCCCAAGAGGTTATCTTGAACGATGGAAAATAGCGACTAAAGTTTGTCTTTCAGCCGCAGATGATTCCACAACAGATTTTATGACTATCCTATTCACATTATTATTACTATTGTTACAATTGAAGCTAATAAAAGCGTGTTTAACAAATAACCGAAACACTTTTTTGAAAGTGGCATGAGTACAGAATTTTGTATTTTTGTATTATCTACTAAGTACTATTGATTAATTACCCTTACAATATTTATTTCAATACTGAAAGCCCTTATTAGTCAAAGATGAGAACATTCTTCAAAAAATACGTACTTAATTCATGCATAATTTACTTATATCAGCTGAAGAAATTCCACCATAATCCAAAGAAATTGATTATTAATTTTTTTTTTTCAAAACTGGATAAATACTAGCGCACAAAAGGAAGTAAAACTTCGAATAAATTCTTAAATGTTTAATTACACCCTCAAGTGCATTAATGATTTTCTGCTTCTAAGTAGACAAATAATTACCCTCTCAGGTGAACGGCCCCATTTAGAAGCCGAGTCGTTTAAAAGTAATATCCACTGCATCGAATATATACACGGGACGCTTTGAAAAACTATTAAATTCAAATTGTCAATAAACAAACCGAAGTTTGATGTTTTACTGTCTTAGTTAGAAGGCTATAACTTACGTTTGTTTGTATTGGTACTATTTTGTAAGTTATAACTTTTTCGCGATGATGGTTTTATTACTGTAGTGATGATGTTGACTAAACGGGGATCTTGTGCTGATAAGTTTGTTATATAATCCAGTACGATTGGGTTTTGAGACGAGTATCGATTGTAGCACCTCCAAACTTGGTATGCTATAGTTGTTGGAACCATGATAAACACGAAAAAAAATTGTTTACCGAAATTCCAGGAGTGGAACATATTTTTTGTTTTCGTTAAAAAATAATCAAATAGATTTTTGCTGTTTTGTCATCTTGGAATGATTTATCGGAAAAACAACTCAACAAGGTGAAAAACAATTCAATTTTCCACAAAAATTATTCCTGGTAATTTCTTATGAAATGCGCTCGTTTTCCCAGAAAACGTTATTGAACGCCGACATCAAATTTCAGGTTTACGCTTACCCGCCGCTGAAAGTTCTGGCGAAGCCGAATATTTGATTGGTCATAACTCTGCTAAAAATGACCAGAAAAGGAAAGTTCACATCGTTTCTGAAGACTCCTACCTTCTCCCAAGTCGCACACTCATATTAGTAATATTGGGACAATATTGATACAATATTGTGAAAATATTGGTAAAATATTCAAATAACGATATTGGTGGGAAAAAAAAATGTGAACATTTGACGTTCAATATTTTGAGAATAATATTGGTCTAATATTCTTGAAGCAATATTGGCCTCGAAATGTTTGGCGATATTGGTACAATATTACTTAAATTGAAATAATATCGGTAGAATATTATAAAAATATTGGCAAAATATTCAAACGAAATATTGTCGAGATAAAATTACGATTATTTCGGGATATTGGTACAATATTACTTGGACATTATAAAAATAATATTAGTGAAATATCGTGGAAGCAATATTTGCCTCAAAATATTAAGCGATATTGGTACAATATCATGTTGTATATATTGGTAGAATATTGAAAGTGAATATATTGCCTTGGAAATATTGATGAAATATTTCCAGAAAATGTCGAATGATTTGAAAATTCTACAATTTCATTCCTACTTCAATTTTTCGCTGAGTAGATTGACGCATTGTGAGAAGCCTTATTTAATATGTGTTACTTTGATTCAGCTGCTGTTCTATATGTGGGGCCACCTAGCGGTTTTTACCCAAGTTTGATCATAATATTGTTTATTGAATATTCGGTCAATATTCAGATTTCAATGGTGATAAATTTATTTTGTAATATTGTATCAATATTGTCTTTTGAATATTGGCGTGAGGTTTTCGTAACACTCTTAATCAATTTAGGGTCAATATAATTTTTCGAATATAGATGAAATAATATTTCACCAATATGCCATCAAAACTTGGATATACAATATTGTTTTTCATCTCTAAAGTCGGTATGGGAGGAATATTGAAATCGCAATATTGGAGCTAGATGCTGGATGTAGGCAAATCGCTCTATCGATATTGGTGAAAATCATTGAACCAATATTGACTCAATATTTCATGAAACAATATACATTCAGAACAGGTTGAGCCAATATTCCACCAATATTATTAATGAAATATTGTTTTTCCAATATGAACCCATATTGGTTCAATATTATTTTTACATTTACAATATATTCATATTGGCCCAATATGAAAACAAGATTCAGCCAATATGAGGTGCTACCTGGGTCTCATGCAAATATAATATACGAGTATTTGAGTACCTAAAATTTGTTTTGTCGCACTTCACGGAAATGTTTGCGGATGATCCGAAAATTATGAAAAATTTAGTTAAAATGGAATTATTATACTGAAGCAGCAACCCATACCCTCTTTGGACTTTATGCAACAATTTCAAAGTAGTGTGACAGGTCCAACTTATACATGCAAAAAAAACTTTATTTTACTCCTGCCTTATATTCAACTTACCCATAAAACCGGCATTCTCTTCAGTAAATGTTGAAAATAATCGCTTTCGATTTTTTTTTCACAAAGGGCCTGAACGTGTTCAATTGATGCTGAGTATAAGAAATACCCAAATTTTACTTTTTCATGGCTTGCTATGACCAGTTGAAAAGTGAAAAAATATACTAAAAGATTTTTTACTTCGAAACTAACATCAGATTCTGGTTCAGAACATGCTTAAACCCCCAGATCTCCTTAAAATATACAGGGTGTCTTACAGACTAGCAACATTTTCAATTTGTTTTCATCCGTAATCTTTGGTTGTTTTTGATTATTTTTTTATAGTAACAAAGTACCTAAAATGTTCAATTACTGCTATAGAAAATAAGCAAATATTACTTTTTCATGGCTTCCTATGACGAGTTGAGAGACGAAAATACATTAAAGATACTTTACAAACATTTCTGGATCAGAACACCCTGATATCCCCACCTCAATACTTAAATCTAAAAATATACAGGGTATCATCTGTAGCTAGCAAATTTGATAACTCTTATTTATCGCTACGAATAAATAAGCGTTATCAATTCTGCCAGCTATAGTATAGATGACACCCTGTATATTTTTATGATTCAAGAATTGGGGTCTTGGAATTTTAGGGTCTCCTGAACCAGAATCAGCTGTTACGTTTGTGCTACAAAAGTCCTTGATGAGTGTTCCACACTTTTTCACTTTTCGACTGGTCATAGCTAGCCATGAAAAAGTAATATTTGAATATTTTCTACAACATTATTGGAACATTCTTAGGTAATTAGTGATTATGGAAAAACATCGAAAACAACTAACATTACGGATGAATAAAAATCAATACTATGTCAGTTACAGGTGACACCCTGTATATTTTAAATAATGAAGTACTGCTATTTGGGGGTTTCAGAGTGTTCTGGGATAGAACTTAGTGTTATTTTTGTGATGAAAAAATCCCTGGAATATTTTTCCCAAATTTTCACTTTTCAATTTGGTCGTAGGTAGCCATGAAAAAGTAATATTTGAACATTCCCTACAGCATTATTTGAACATTTTCAGGTACTTCGTGACCAAGGAAAAAATCGAAAACTACCAAACATTGCGGATGAATAACAAATAAAAAATGCTGTTAGTTACAGATGACACCCTGTATATTTTAATGAATTATCACTGAGATTTGGAGGTTTTAGGGTGTTCTGAAATAGATCCTGGTGTTATTTTTGCGATAAAAAAATGCCTAGTATGTTTTTCCCAATTTTTCACTTTTCAATTGGTCGTAGGTAGCCGTGGAAAATGGATATACGAATATTTCATCAACCTGAAGGTAGATATTTCTGGGTACTATATGTAATAAGAAAACAAATTTTGAAATCACTTTACTGTCAAGAAAATACGAGGGTGTGGCTGCTCAAAGTGGGACACGCTGTATATATTTAACAATACTATTGTGAAGTGCAAACCTCAATCTTGAAATCACATACTTCATTTTTCATAGAGGATGTGTATGAGCGATTATTTTCAACATTATGGGCGAGTTGAAAACTGAGGCAGGAGTAAAACCCAGTTTTTTCTTTGGCATATATAAGTGAGAATGTCTAACTAGTCTTAAATCGTTCTTAAATCAACTAAAATATCCATGACTTTCGGATCCTCCGTAAATATCGTAGAAGGGTTATGTGAAGTGGGACAAAACCCAATCGTACTGGATTATATGCCAAAAACCCATTTTCGAATTCAATATATGGAAGTTTTGCCACTCCCTTAAATTTGCCGCTCCCTGAGATTTACCGCTTCCCGAGATTTGCCGCTTCACAAAATTGGCCGCTTTCCGAGATTTGCCGCTTCACGAGATTGGCCGCTCCAGGAGATTTACAAGTCCCTGAGTTTCGCCGCCTCAAGCGACATCTAAACTCTAAAATAGATAATCCGGACCTGATGACCTCGTGTCTGATTTATACCCACCTCTCATAACTAGAAAAATAGTGGTAGGTCCATGCGAAGAACTCTAAAAGCTGTACCTTATATGGATTGCATTGAATGCAACAAAAAAAAAAAATTGTCTCAATATACCATCTGCTGGATAACTGGGAGTCTGTCGATGAACGATTCTCATCTGGCACAAGCCTAAAAAATACCGAAATTATATCATCTGCAGGAAATTATAGAGCCTGTTTCCGATGTTAGTCGAATCCATCCGTTATCAAAATTGAAACCAGAGCTTTTCACGTGTCATCACGAGGCATCTCTCACTCATCAAAAATGTAGCAGCCCATGACAAATCGACAAAAAACTAATTTAAAGGCCTGCTCGAGCGCTCACGCAAAAAATATTTCGTCAGTCGTCAGCTGAAATATTCGTAGGACCCTTTAATTAGTCCTCCTTGACGCCGTTTCTGTTCGTTAGTCGAAACAATGAAAGGTGGCACGAAGACAGACGAGGGAATAAGAGAGATTGTTCGTTCTGGAAATGTCAAGTTCGCGACCCAGATGTGAATCATGACCGGTGATCAGGCCCGGTCTGGCCAGGGCGGCTGGTCGGCGATCGCCGAGGGCCTCCGGCTCAAGGGGGCCACAAGTTTGTGACATAATCTTGCAAAACAATTTTTTTAAAACGATCACCGCACCGTTCGGCTCGGCTCAGCGAGCGGTAGTGACGCGACAGCGGCGCGTCTGCGACCTGTCAGGACTCAAGCAGACAGCTCAGTCACAGCTTAGATATCTAATCTATCTATCTATTAAACATAGGCTAACTATTTTGTCGTGAGAGAACATAGTGTCCTCGTTATATTTCCGGCGGGGGGGCTCAAATCACCGTCTAGCCGAGGGCCACCAATGGAGCCAGACCGGGCCTGTCGGTGATGTTGATCTTCTACTCGGAATTCTCGGATTGTTGTTTGTTATAATAACTGTTAACTTTCGCTCTTCTAAGAATTATCTTGCGGTATACTTAGACCCCAATGGGCACACAGACGTTGGAAAAACGTTGTGAAATGGTTAAAAACGCAACGTCAGAAATTAGTTTTCAAATAACATTTTATAAAGAAAAAAATATCGCGCGAAACAACGTTATTTTAAACCAAATAAACGCGTGAATTAAACGTTGCTCATTATATTTATATTGCCGTTTTCAATCACGCTTATTAAACGTCAGGGATACTTGATGAAACAACGTTGTTTTTGACCAAATAAATATGGGAACTAAATTACTTGTGCTTCGGACTTCCATCGTCTTAATGGTTGAAAGATTTCTACTTCTTTCAATTTTTCACTACGTTTCAATTGCTTGAATCTGCAATTGTCTTCAGGTGAATACTGACAAATTTTGAATCTACACGATGTTTTATAGGTCTGCCGGTAATTACGTTGTAAATTACGCGTGGTCTTGTGGCGCGCGTGTTTTCGCGCTAATTTTCCCTCCAAAACGGTTCATTAGCGGCCTCCATAAGTTTTTGATTTCCACGCTCGGTTGACTGAAAGCACCATTAACCTCGATATAAGCGGTTTCAATAAATTTGCGTTTAAACCAGTGTTCTTCTCTATGAAGAACATTAGCCTCGTCCCAAAGAATTCGATGGTGCTCTGTCCACGCGTGGTCGGCTATTCCCCATTTAGATGTTTCCCCCCGTTGAGTCCACTTTTTGTGTTCAGCTATTCTTACAGATAATGGCCGCTTGGTCTCTCCGATATAGGTACCCCGAGAAACTCATAGAGGAAGTTCAGAAAAAACTCCAAGATGGTCGAAGAACGATCACAAAACCCCATTCTTGTCCTTCCCTACATTAGGGGTACCTCCGAGAAGATTAAAAGGATCGGAAACCAATACAATATCAAGAGTTGCTTTCAATGCGGCAGCACTTTATGAAGTTTCCTTACCAAAACGAAACCAGAGAACGAAACAGAATCCAGCAAAAACTGTATTTACGAGGTCCCATGTGAATGTGGAGATTCCTATATCGGAGAGACCAAGCGGCCATTATCTGTAAGAATAGCTGAACACAAAAAGTGGACTCAACGGGGGGAAACATCTAAATCGGGAATAGCCGACCACGCGTGGACAGAGCACCATCGAATTCTTTGGGACGAGGCTAATGTTCTTCATAGAGAAGAACACTGGTTTAAACGCAAATTTATTGAAACCGCTTATATCGAGGTTAATAGTGCTTTCAGTCAACCGAGCGTGGAAATCAAAAACGTATGGAGGCCGCTAATGAACCGTTTTGGAGGGAGAATTAGCGCGAAAACACGCGCGCCACAAGACCGCGCGTAATTTACTACGTAATTACTGGCAGACCTATAAAACATCGTGTAGATTCAAAATTTGTCAATATTCACCTGAAGACGATTGCAGATTCAAGCAATTGAAACGTAGTGAAAAATTGAAGAAGTAGAAATCTTTCAACCATTAAGAGATGGAAGTCCGAAGCACAAGTAATCATATTTTGGGAACTCAGATACTGACATATTATATTTGCATGAGGAAGTAGAAGTCTTCAGGAACCATATACACTTTTTCTTTTCCTTCTACTATAATTTTCAGCAAAGTTATGACAAATCTAATTTTCGGCCCTGCCCGAAATGGCAGTGGCGGGTTAACGCGAGCCTGAAATTTGATATCGGAATTCAATCAGGTTTTCTGAGAAAACGAGCGCATTTTGTGAGAAATTACTGTGTATATTTCTCGTGGAGAATTGAATTATCTTTCACCTTATCGAAATTGTTTCTCGATAAATCTCATACTTTTCGAAATAACAGCAAAAAACATTATATTTTTTTTAAATACAATTGTTTTTGGTTCCACCCCTGATTTTTTGGTAACATTTTTTATAACAATACATGATGTCAAGAAGTCATGTTAGACCATCAGATAATGACATATTTTGCTGACTCATTTTCTCGTTTCAGGGATTTTAACCCCTGAAAATTATGTCAGTGTTGAGCTAAAAAATGAAAATTTAGCGATCGGACGTGTGCTAGGCATATGAAAAAAAAATTCCCAAAATTTTCCGGCCGGAAAATTTACTTAAATAGCTGATTGGCTTATGGGAATTTTCTGTCGGGTTCCTAACGTTATGAGATTTCATTCTGTCGATTGCCATAAGCGAGAAAATGCGTCAGCGACCGAGTATTCTTTTACAAGATGGCTCCCTTATTTCCACCCTTCAAGGACATTCAAACCTTATGGCTTTCATACCTGTTAATGTGTTAAAATGACATAAATGAGAGATTGAAAAAAAAAACAATTTTTTTTACACAAAAAAAAATTAATTTTCCTTATGCCTAGCACACATCCGAACGCTAAATTTTCATTTTTTGAGCTCAACACTGACATAATTTTCAGTGGTTAAAATCCCTGAAACGGGAAAATGAGTCAGCAAAATATGTCATTATCTGATGGTCTATGTGCCGAGTTTCGAAATGCTACGATTCATTCTTCACTTGTTGCTTACATTTGTCTGTGGTTACTGTACTAAAGTTTCGGTTATTTCAGAGATGATTTCAGAGAGAAAATCTCTAATTTATCGTTTCTACTTCCGAAATTTTCTCATCTGCTCGTATATTGGGTTAGACTCGAGTATAATGAACGTGTGGAATAATAGAGGCGCGCCAGACTCCTTATCTCCATGAACCCACCTAATTAACTAAAACTTGTAAATTAAAACGAGTTGTTGGGAATTTTAAAGTTCTCGGAGTTTATAATGGCGTAAAGCGAACAGAGACCTTTGTCCGAATCTCCGAGCGAGGACGACTACCTAAGAGTCGTAAATCTCCTTGCGGTTTCCACAAAATTACTTGACAAATTGCCAACGCGGTGTCACTAATAACCATAACCCTGTTAGACGGAGTAACGTCACGCCCCTAGTCAAGAGGTGGTGATAAAAACCAGTGCAGGTATTACCCAAGTAGCAATTCAACGTTGCGGCAACGTGTTCGGAAAAGTTGTGCAACCAAATATAAGTTGCGTTGCCGACGTCAACACAACGTTGTCACAACCCTGTTTTACACCAATTTGGTCAATCATTTTTGGGTTTTTACAACGTTTCTGCTGCAACTGTAGGTAGCAGTTGGTCGTTTCCTAAACGTTGCTGAATTTACTTAAGAACAACTGCACACCAGCACCCTCTCAAGCGACAATGACAGTTTATTTTCTATGGTGTTCAGAAAATAGTCGATTCATCAACCAAATAATTACTTATGGCCAAAATGGACACTGAGAAAAAACTTTCTGGCAACTACTACCGCAAGTTAATATCGAAATATTTCATGCTCAATATTACCCAAAAATAACGATTACGAAACAGAAATTGCCAACGCATTACATTTTACTGTCAAATATACCATTGTTTCATGCTAAAAAACACGCGGGCTTTCAAACTGTTGCGAAGATTTCAAATGTCAAGAGTAAAAAATATATAATTTTATACTGAACTGAACTGAACTGAACGGAATACCAATGAATTATTTCTAGAGCGCTCGTTCTCATACAATATCTCTGACACAATTATTTATATAAATACTTGGAACCCGAACTGTTTTGCCCTAACGATCAATACCTTCAAAAAAACATACAAAAAACACTTATTTTCCACTCAGCACGGCTGAAGTGTTACAAATAAAGAAGTCGCATTGAGAATCTGATGAAATGTAAATGATTGTTTTTTCTTCTTTCCTTCAACTCTCCATCATTCGCACTTTCTTGACCTCTCTCCTCTTTCTCTTCTCTTTCCACTTCTTTCTGTCTCTTTTCACAATGATCTCACTGTTCTTAAAGTAAGGCTTTGGTGGAAGATCAGATGCGAGGCAACTCCAATCTCAACCAAATGCCCTTTGCTCATATTTATCCCTGTAAGTATATGTGTTATTTTTTTGTAATTGTAAAATTTAGTGTGCAATAAAAGTATTATCATTATTAATTTGAAAAAGTACCACCTCGAATATTTCAGCCACCGTAGAAAATCTAAAAATATGCGAAAACACGTCAAATTTATTTTCAAGAGGGACCTTTTGGGGGATGGATTTTATTCAAATTACGTCAACCCTGAAGCGGGGGTGGAAACAACCCCTAAAATCTTAAATAGAAAGGGGGTCGAGTGATACCTCATTTTGAAGACCGTTCGATTTCTTTTTCAAAAATACTACATACTTATTATATATTTCTATCAAGTACTTTTGGAGAAATCCGGTGGAAACTCTAAAAAGGTTCAGGTAACAGTGTTTTGCAATCAAACATAAACAAAATATCAAAAAAAACTTTATTTCATCAAATGTTCAGAATGTTGTCCATTATTTTGTAAACAGTGATACAGTCTGTTCTCAAACCCTTTTCTAACTTTCCGAAAAACTTCTACCTGAATATCTCTACACGCAGCTTTTATCCTTCTCTTCAAATCTTCCAAATCTCGAGGTTGTGTTTTATAAACAACCGAATTCAGATGGCCCCATAAGAAGAAATCTAGAGGCGCCAAGTCGGGTGATATTGGTGGCCATTCAATTGCTCCACTTCGACCAATCCATCTACCAGGAAATCTATCATTTAGCCACTGTCTAACTGGAAGAAAATAGTGTGGTGGAGCTCCGTCTTGCTGGAAGTAAATAAGATTTTCTTCCAAAACCATATTACCAGCCGCATCTATTTGATTTTCCAATGTTGATGTTATTAACAGGTCTATTTCTTCAAGCAGATTCAAACAGAGCTCACCAGTCAGAATTTCCTGAATAAATACAGGTCCAATAATAGCATTTCCCAGAATACCAGCCCAAACGTTCAATTTATCTGGATACTGTGTGTGACCTTCACGAAAAAGACGCGGATTTTCATCGCTCCAGTATCGGAGACCCCTCCTCCTGACTTTCAAACGGTATTTTATAAACTTCTTTTTGATAACAAAAAAAACTATTGCGCCATTATGAACGTTTTCGAGTTACATGATACCCATCTTTAAAGGAACAAAACATTTTCTTTCATTTGTTCGTTTGTTCGTTTACCTTGCATGGAAGCAAGGTAAAAGTATCGGGAAATTCAGTGCCGGAAAATCCACACAAATGACTTTTTCAAAAATGTCTCTTCTGTTATTCATAGTTGAGACATATATGAATAATTTGGGAGAAGGTGATCCTGAAAATATCATTATGTGATTGAATGAGAGAGCACTGAAAATTGAGAAAATCGCATTTTTTCGAATTTCGAGCACGTTTTACTGGAAAACGGTGCATTTTCAAGAAAACTTTGTCGATACCTTTTTTTGTAGAGAATTTTCTGCGGAATATTACATTATTTGTTTTTGAAAACGAAAACCTAACCTAACCTAAACTAAACTATTTCGGAGTTTTTAGGCAATGTATGTTGTTGTAGATGATATTCTCAAGGAAAAACTTGTCAAGGGGTTGGTAACCCTCACGCAACTGTTCTCAAAAACTATGAACATTCCTCGCACGCCATATTTCTTCTTCCTGGCGGCTGAAGTGGCCAGGATTAATGATACCGAGCGCCATGTTGATATTGGTGTGGTTGTTCATCGTTATTTTTGTAGGGATTTCAAGTGACATTTCACGAAAAAGCTTTCCGTTTTGTGATGATAAATCATGTAAAACAGACCAAAAATTGCGTGCGTTGGAAGTGAACTCTCGTGTCATGTTTTTATGGACATTGCTAGTCAAAATGAATATAAATTTTCAAAATACAGGGTAAACTATACGAAAGCGTCAAAGGGCCACATAGTTTTTTTCCAATTATTCCGATTTCAAACATGGAATTTCCGACTTTAAAGTCGGAATTTTATTTTTCCGACATAGTCTTATTATGGCAAATACCTGTCAAAAAATAACTACTCCCCTGGCTAATACAACGACGGGTATTGCATTATATTTAACATAGCCTTATGCAATGTCCCTCACTGCAGAGGAGAAAATTACAAGTGCTTCCTGCAACAAACTACCAGAATTTTGTTTTGATTCGTACAGGGACACCACCTGCAGATTAGTTTCTCTTATCAATGCAAGGGTGGTCAACACAGACAGCTCTGAAGCCATCTGTTCTCCGTTCGAATCAACTCATCATTCCGATTATTTGGCTGCTCTGGTCTCGCGCGATGAAACTGGAAAATATGACAGAATACAACTACTTCCCTAGTTATTACCACGACGGATATTGAACTACACCTGACAGATATTTGTGCAATGCTTAATGTAATTAAACAGTAGATTATCCTTCATTTGGCTGGGGAAGACCACCTGCAGATGCGTTTCGAGGTTCTTGCCTCTCGTCAGTGTCAGAGTAGGTCGCACAGCATTGGAGTCATCCTGCCCCAGCCCTATAATCCTCTGTAAAACTAATATTTTCCCACAAATGAACCAGCGATTTACAGTGAAGTCAATCACAGCGCCACCCGCAGGAAGAAACCAAAAATTCACTTCTCTGTAGCAAAGACGCCAGGAAGTGAGCGGAGTTCACGAATTTTTGCCGGAGTATCAAATGAATGAAATAGGTATTTGCCATAATAAGCCTACGTCGTAGGTGTATTTGGGAGTAAGAAGGGGGAACAATCGGTCCGAAACGATTATCGTTCAATTGAATTGTTAATACTCAGTAAACAAAAATAGTTTTCGTCACACTGAAGAAGATTAACAATGGGTGACTTGCATGAAGCAAAAGAACTGAAATAACGAGTCAAAACTCCAAAATTCTGACTTTGAAGTCGGAAAAATTAAATTCCGACTTCAAAGTCGGAATTTCCGAGTTTAAAGTTGGAATTTCCGTGTTTGAAGTCGGAAAAATTGCAAAAAAAACTATGCGACCCTTAGACGCTTTCGTAAAACTATGACTCAGACAGATGCACTGGACAGATCCTTCAAAGATATAAAAAAGGCATTCGATGCCATACATTTTTGATTATGCAATTCTGAGCTGAGGTCCTCCTGCAGCTGCACAAGGATATAGACCGTCAGCTAGTGACAGATTTAGGTGCCCCATTTTCGCATACAAGCCTCGAATAGGGTTGAAAAGTATATCGATTTGGAGTAAAATAAAGATATTTTTACGAGTGGCTCCTGGGGATAACATACCGAGAATTCGATTTTTCAGAACAGTGCTTATTTGTTTCCCTCGTGTTTCTATTTACGGTACGAAACTACAGAGGGTGATTCGTTGAGTCGTTTTGAGAAAAAAAGTGTTCATGAACATATGTTCGGAGTTGCTTCTTTTCCGAGATACAGGGCATTGATTTTTTTTTCAAACGCCTTTGTATCTCAGAAACGAAGCAACTCCGGACATATGTTCATAGGAACTTTTTTCCTTAAGGCGACTTAACGAATCACCCTCTGTAGTTTCGTACCGTAAATAGAAACACGAGGGAAACAAATAAGCACTGTTCTGAAAAATCGAATTCTCGGTATGTTATCCCCAGGAGCCACTCGTAAAAATATCTTCATTTTACTCCAAATCGATATACTTTTCAACCCTATTCGAGGCTTGTATGCGAAAATGAGGCACCTAAATCTGTCACTAGCTGACGGTCTAATAATTCAATGCATGGGGTCTTCTTCAATAACATCGAAGACCTTGGCTTATCCAAAAACCTGACCTTTGCTTCCCTCAGGTCAAGTGAGCTGAAGTCGGAGACCGAGTGATCCATAATGGCTTGCCAGGATGGTGTCTTCAACACCCTGGGTCTACCGTAGCCGCAAGATGGGTATAAGATCCCCGACACTAGATGCAGAGCGTATCGTGGGACGCCTGAGACCCGTATGTATTTGTTGTCAGCATGTCCAGCATATGCGGTCTCAGCCTATATCCACAGGCATAACGCGGCTCTACGAGTGTTGTACTACCATCTACGACACTCGTACGGTATAGACGCGACACCGGTGTTGCCTTATGCTCCGGGGGATATTGAGTCCGTTGTGGAGAATGAGAAGTGCCAAATATATTGGAACTACTCATTTCCCACCCTCAGGCAAATACAAGCCAATAAGCCTGATGTAGTCCTCCTCGACCATCAAAGTAAGACGATTTTTGTCATGGAGTTTTCGGCTACTGACGAAACGAACATCGACTGAAAAGAGGAGGAGAAGCAGACTGAATATCGAGACTTACTCTTTGAACTCGGCAAGCTCTACCCAAATCATTCTGTTAAAATGGCGGTTCTTATTATAGGGGTGCTTGGTGGTATGATGGACACACTGCTTTCGAACTTGAAAATTATACCGGCTTGCCGTAATATGGCAGAAATCGTAGCCGGCGAATGCAGAATTCCGTCATTTTGGTTCACTGCGTCTGCTCAGGGCACATGATTCTCGGACCCAGTAATCACTTACCCCACGGACGTGGGGAGTGGTTATCTGGGCCAACGATACAACGCGCCCTCCGAATGTATCGGGGCTTTAGGAATAATAATAATAATGTTTCATGTTCCATCTGTCTACCTACATATCGTTATTTGAAATGGAAGGATTATCCAAAGTTATTCTGCGTTGTTGATTATTCTGCGGACTCAATCCAGTTCCCGGGTTGCTATCAACAACGCCAAATGAAAACAAATTTTCACACTTTTTGTTACAAAGTGTTGTTTTTAATTTCAAATGAGCGTTAACGTTAGATTTGGTAGTGCAACTACTCAAATAATAAATTCTGCAATAGACAACGCCACTCCAAAAAACACCAAAAAAACCAAATCATCAATTTGGAGGTACTGGGTAGGTAAAAAACTTACAGTCGAACTCCACCAAATAAAATCTTTATTGTATTATGTGGGTGTGTAGAGGACACACATCAGCACATTAAGGGATGTAGTCAGAAGACTTACATCAGCAGTAGGACATGTTTCGAAGGATTCATCCTTCATCTTCAGCAAAAAGGTTAACAAGAGATCTACCTTTTTGCTGAAGATGAAGGATGAATCCTTCGAAACATGTCCTACTGCTGATGTAAGTCTTCTGACTACATCCCTTAATGTGCTGATGTGTGTCCTCTACACACCCACATAATACAATAAAGATTTTATTTGGTGGAGTTCGACTGTAAGTTTTTTACCTACCCAGTATCATCTCACCTCCACTGTATGTTATGGATCGCCTCCGTTGGATAATTTGGAGGTAGTTTGAATTATTTTGTCGAGAAAAGGGGTATGAACTATTACCTTCAACGTCGCAGCCGGAAATCTCAAGCATATTGGCAGATTGGGCGTATAATATGAAGAAATCAGACGGAAATGACTACAAGGAGTACGTAGTTAAAACAATGTGGAATACTGTAGCCAAAATTGTGCAAGAAAAATATTATATGGATTATAAGATTGTGTTTGACCCATTCAAAGATGTGACATTTCAAGCCGCTAGAAACGGTAAACATGCTAACGCAAGCAACTGCAGAGTAAATGGGTGGAATGCATAAAAAGTAGTAGGTGCTATTGCTTTACCAAAAAGTATCGACTTTGTAGCATTTGCTTGCACATAGAAGGATCTGCCTCCCTGCAAAGAACACACTACACTGGTTGGCACATCCGAAGTACCTACTACTGTATTGAAGTATCTGGTCGTGCGCATCATGTATCACAGCAATCGTGTTAGAACTACTTTTTCCATCGCCTGCATTACTTTTTCATTCACATGTTCAGTATTAAACTATTAAAATTTGGTGAAAGGTACAAGTATGAGTGACTCTTCTGATTCCGAAGCGATAAAAGAGTTAGGCCAGGATAAAAATGAACAATTATTATTTGTTACTCTTCTAGAGGAGTATCAAATTTTGTTTGATAAACGAATGACGCCAAACATCAAGAACGACAAAGAAGATGCACTGAAAAAATTAACTAGTGGCTTCAATGAAATGATCGGAAAAAACCTAGACGCAAAACAAATTTTGAAAAAATTCAATAACATGAAAACAAAAGTTAAGAAAATTATTGACGTGAAAAAAACTGGAAACAAAAAAATTGTACTGACCGAATGGCAGAAAAAATTCTATGACGATGAAATCGTCACTTCCAAATCTGGTTCCAAAGCAGTTAGAGCCATGACATCGAAAGGTCCTAAAGCAGCGGCAAAGGAGGAGTCACTGATTGAACTACAGAAGACCTGCTTACGAAAACAAATAGAAGCTGCTGAAGCCCACATTTCTGCTGCTCAAGCTCAACAGTCTGCTGCTCAAGCTCAACAGTCTGCTGCTCAAGCTCAAAAGTCTGCTGCGCAAGCTCAGGAACGGGCCGCGATGGCATTGGTGAACTTTGCCAAAGCTGGTGAGCAGTTAGTAGATCATTTCATTCGGCGGGACATGTTGGATTGATAGTAATATGTATGTATTTAGGAATGTGTTGGAACTATTCAAAGAGATCATGTTTTATTTTCATTTTGTTACAAGGTGAATACGTTATTCAGTTGTGTCTTTTGATTGTCTATTATTGAACAAGTCAAAATACTCGTAAGATAGTACAGATGATAATAAATATATTAGTTGGCATTACGAAATATAGCCTCAGCAACGTCATTTCTACGCTGTGTTCATCGATTCCGAATTTGTGCTTGATTACCCTCGGGTATTAGGTCATTCACATACTGTACTTCCATTTCAATTGGATCAAAATCATGGTATGGATCTCGCAGGTGTTTAGCTATATTATGAAGTACACATGCACTCACAATATGTTTTGGAATGTTTTCAGTTTTCAGGCGGAATGTATAGTGGAGCATTGGAAAACGCCGTTTCAACTGACCAAAGCAGCGCTGTATGACACAACGTTCTTTCCTATGGATTAAATTATAATGTTCTTGAATAGGTGTGGATGGATTTTTAAATGGTGTCAGCAACCACGGGGCAATACCGTATCCTTCATCACCTAACAAGGCTGCTTCTTGTACATTATTATGCATAATTCGATCGATATACACTACGGAGTTTCGCCAAATTCGACTATCGTGCACGGATCCTGGCCACGATGCATCGACACTTGTAAACATTTCTCTGGCGTTACAAGTAGCTTGAACATTTATTGAACATACTCCTTTTCTGTTCACATATTCATCACCATGAATAGAAGGTTTTGTTATTTTTACATGGGTACAATCAATAGCACCTATAACCCTGGGCATGCGCTGGATATTTGCCCACTCATTGATAGCAACTTCAAGCAATTCGTTAGAGTGAGGAAATGTTATCCAATTATTTCTTTTCAAGTAAATTGCTTCAGATACTGTTACTAAGGTTCTGGAAACGGTACTTTGATTTACATCTATATCGACACCAACTCCTTGCTGGAATCCAGGATCTCCTGTACAAAACAATTATTTTCATTATCCAAATTTTACAATTACTTCGCTAGAATCACCTAAGCTCCTCAAAAAAACTTCCATTTTTCGAGTAGGTGACAAGGCTCCACCTCTTGTTTCTACGGTATAATCATGATCATCAAGAAAATAATTTGCAAGCCAGGCTACATTTTCTCTGTTGAACATGAAATACGAAATTGTGCAAGTAACTTCTTTTTATACAACTTAGACAATCATAACACTACACAATTTATGATAATTACCTAAATAATGTACGATATATATCATCATTGTAACTCCTCCTTTGTTTATATACTTTTCTACTACGGATATTCATGAAAGCTGCCATTTTTTACAAAACACACTTACTTTACGGTGGCCGAAGTTTCTCAAACACCAACTTCACTTAAACTGGAGTAACTACTACTGTAGTACTAGATACTTCTCAAGCGTAGAACCTTCTTCTATGTAACACGTACATAGTAGCATATGCTACGGGGAGTAGTAAAAGTAGTTAGTGTAGTGGCGACTTCAGAGTTGTGGTACATACTTGAAGCATCAGCATGTACTACGTTTTATGCATTCGACCCATTTAGTGGATGTAAGAATATCTTTCCGAGACTATATTGTTGAGCGGTTTCCGTGACTCCTCTGAAGTTTTCAACAATTCAAATTGTTGGAGAAGTTATGTGTGCAAAATATTAGCTGGAAAAAGTTCCCGCTCCTGAAATTATAAACGTCAAATTCAATTAGAAGTTGTGTGAAGGAAATTGCCTTCGTATTTATTCTATCAAGAATTTTGAAACTATTTACAGCTTAATTAAGCCCAGAATGCGATTTTATCGTTGTTTCGGAGGAAAACAAGGCAGCACAAGATGGATCGATCGAAACTTTAGACTGTTAGTCGAACAAGCTTATTATGTTCTTCTTTTATGTTCTTTGAATGGCATCGTAGAAGTAAAATTATACGAAGTGAAATTTTCAACGACAATTCAATTTATGAATAAAAAATCGCATATGCCACAGTGCAATTGTCACTTTGACAGCGGCAAAAGTTGGCTTTAACTTTTACAGCGACTATTCCACTCATGCTAAAATACGCGTTTTTGATTGGTGGAAATTTTCATATTGATAATTGAAAACAGCAAGTTTTCGATTTTGTAGTTCGGCACTTGATTGGCTATTAGATACCTTTGTAGTTCGCTTCGTCATTGGTTGTTTTATAAAACAAACTTACCCCAACATCAGCAAGTTGGTATAATGACACAACACCGAACTTTGACCCAAACCATGATGAGCACTAACTATTAATTCATATCAACTTCACAATTTTCGACAAATTTTTGACACAACACCGAACTTTGACCAAAACATGATACGCTTCACTTTTCATTCATATCAACTTTTCGACAAATTTTGCATACACGTAAACCAAAACTCCGCCCTTTCAATTCTCGTAAAAGCATGAAAATGAACGATGAGTCACTATCTATCTACCAATGAACTAAACAATTTAATAGGCTTGTTCGCGTTCGACGCGTTCACAAAATAAACTGTTCGAAACCCGAAACCGTCATAAGCATGCGTAGTCCCACAGAACTCAAAGAATGCGTACAGTTCTGTGAAACTGCGCAGGCATCCGATGGTTGTTTTATGAACGCGAACAAACCTAAAGACAACCAATGAAAGACGCACCCTGTGAATGGTCACTGAAATAGCGGGAAATTTGAAATTCCAAGACAGCTGCTCTGCGCAGTTTACTTCAAATAGTACTTTTGCAGACGGCTTTCTTCATTATGACGGCAGTCCTCAATTTGATATTTATATTTTGTTAGTTGCATAGTTTTAGAAATATTCAACAGCACTAACTGTACTTTCAATATTAACATTAATAATAAATAAAAATGGTTTTGATTTCATTCATGGAATAGTCTCAACAAATACAACTCGTGTACCGATGATTATCATAAATTCCATCTTTTTTTCGAAACAAATTATGTGTTATGCTTTCGTGTTGTATTTATACATTTATAATATTATAGGTACTTTGACTGACTTACTCCATATCATGTAAATGATCGAAGGAATAAATAAATTTATTATTATTATTATTATTATTATTATTATTATGTTGCTTTAAGAAACCAGACTCGCACTTCGCGCTCGTGTGGTTGCCAAGCAACATAATTTGTTTCTCAAAGTCGAAGGAATTTTTATTTCGATAATCACCAATACACTTGTTGTATTAACTACAACAACAATTTCACTTACTATATGAAAGTCGCATCTTCTGCGATATGAGGACCAATCAGAATGGGATTTCGCGAAAGTACACGCTTCCTTTCTTTCCGATCCGGAAAGACCACATCGTCAAGTCAACCACAAATATAAACAGCAATGATACATCTTATTGTAATCTAATATGACATAAACGTCAGTTTGACAGACTTCATGTTTATTATTCATTAGTTGCAACTATTGAAGAATTCACTTTGTTTACTCGATCAAATTTCAAATAATAACTTGGTTGGTTCGTGAAATTATCTCAATAAATACGACTCGTGCTCACAATACAATCGATAATTCTGTCAGAAATCTTTCACTCGATCAACTTGCTTTGAGGTAACACCACTCGTCCCTACGGGACTCGTGGTGTTACCAAGCAATTTGATCTCGTTGATTTCTGACAGAATTATCGATAGTATTGCGACCACTCGTGGTATTACCCCCGATAATTCAACTCATGTATAAAATCGTCCATAAGAAACGTCAGTTTTGGCAGTTTGATATCGGATAAATAGGAACGTAACTGTTTGCAAGTGGATATACTGTTATTTACCTTCACCACGGCAACAACTAATAATTGTCGTATGACTTTATTGAATCCGACGCTGTACCCAAGGACGCGTTGCTATCAACAAAGCCAAATGACAAATGTTCATACTTTTTGTTACAAAGTGTTGTTTTTAATTTCAAATGAGCGTTAACGTTAGATTTGGTAGTGCAACTACTCAAATAATAAATTCTGCAATAGACAAAGCCACTCCAAAAAATCCAAATCATCAATTTGGAGGCAGTTTAAATTATTTTGTCGAGAAAAGGGTATGAACTATTACCTTGAACGTCGCAGCCGGAAATCTCAAGCATATTGGCAGATTGGGCGTATAATATGAAGAAATCAAACGGAAATGACTACAAGGAGTGCTAGGCGATAGGCGATAAAAAAATTTCATTAAAAATTGTTCACCTTCAGTTCGTGTGTACTCTTCAGGAATATCAAGCCCCACTAGATTCCTAGGATTTGCTGGAACATGGTCTGCCCTCTGTCGTACACGCTGGTTCTCTTTAAGGAAATGACTGAAGGCAACTGTGCTGATACTGATGATGGTAAATCTGAGGACATGGTAGCTACTATCGTCTGAGTGGATTGCTCGATCTGTTGTGAGTATTTCTTCATTTTTTCAAGTGCTTTTTTGGCTTGAACTTTGGCGGCATCAGCGACATGTAGATGAGCTGTAATATGGACAACTTATTGTTGCACCGAATGCACTCTCTCTGGGCAGCGATTCTTATTGTAATCAGCACATTTCCAGATTGTTTTTTCTCCGACAATACGCTCCTTTTTGTGTAAGAAACCATCGTATAATAGCATTGGGTCCTATCACTTATGAAAACTGAAGTATTATATCTATGAATATATAGGCCCCAAGTAATTATGTAAAGTGTATTAATTCTAATTATACCTAATCCCTTTATTACTTGGTGGTCCTTATTATATACCTATATTACATACTGGTCCCCCCTTAGATTTTCAAATGGTTTTTATTTATTGCTGAAATAAGTTATCCCTTTGTACCTACAGGGATTTGTAATTATACCTCATTATAGATATAAGCCCTGTATTGCATATTTTATACAATAAATTTCATTGGAATTATAAAATCATTTTTATTTTCGCATGCGCCCAATTGTCGCCGCGTCCAACTGACGCCGCGTCCACTTGTCACATGCGTCCAAATGTCGCGCGTCCAATCGACTGCGGCCAATAGTCGTGCGTCCAATTTTCCACGTCCAATTGACGCGACACCGTAGACAATATAGATTTGGACGCCGACGTTGATTATGGAAACGATGAAGAATCGGACTGGTCGGACATTGGAAAAGCTCAAGGACGATTTTTTTTTAAGTTTATCAGTTTGTTACTAGAATTGAGTGTTTGAAAGAGTTTAATTTTAATTTTTTTATTATTATTATTATCTTCACGATGCTAACGTTGCCTTTTGTTTAAAAGTAATGGCAATGAAACCTGCGCGATGATAACAATCATAAAGAATTTTTTTTTTAGTGGAAATTAGTCAACAGTAATTTTTATTCATTCAGTATTTCAAAAAATTGATTTTTACCAAGTATCGAATTTTCGACGGACAACTTTTTATATTTTTTCGCAGAATAAAGTAAAGTACATTACGTATAAATACGTATGTATCTATATACATACAAAGTTAAACAATAAAAATTTGATTTCTGCCAAAAGCGTACATACCATGTGTAATTCCGCTTTGTTGGATAATCAGATATATTCTAAAAGCAACATCAACTGAATGATTAATTGGATTCCTGGAAATTCTATACGATTGGAAGGCATTCGAGGATTTCAAGTTTGTTTCGCCCAAAAACAGTTAAAAAGTTGTTGCGGTTGATGCAAGGTTGTTAATTTTTTCATATTATTCCATTGGGTTTTGAGACGAGGATCGATTGTAGCACCACCAAACTTGGTATGCTAGTTGTTGAAACCATGATAAGTACGAAAAAAATTTTTTACCAAAATTCCAGGGGTGGAACATATTTTTTTTTCGTTCAAAAATAAATAAATAGATTTTTACTGTAATCTTGGAAAGTATCTGATTTATCGGAAAAAAAACTCAACAAGGTGAAAGACAATTCAATTTTCCACAAAAATTATTCCTAGTAATTTCTTATGAAATGCGCTCGTTTTCCCAGAAAACGTGATTGAACGCCGACATCAAATTTCAGGTTCACCCTTACCGCCGCTGAAAATTCTGGCGGAGCCGACTATTTGATTGGTCATAACTCTGCTAAAATGATCGGAGACCAAAAAGAAAAAGTTCATATCGTTTCTGAAGACTCCTACCATCTCATGCAAACATAATATGCGAGTATTTGTGTACCTAAAATGTGTTTTGTCGGACTTCACGGAAATGTTTGGGGATGATCCGAAAATATGAATAATTTAGTAAAAATTAAATTATTATACTGAAACAGCAACCCATATCCTCTTTGGACTATATGCAAAAATTTTAAAGTAGTGTGACAGGTCCTACTTATACAAGCCAAAATAAAAACTTTGTTTTACTCCTGCCTCATTTTCAACTTATCCATAAAACCAGCATTCCCTTCAGTTAATGTTGAAAATAATCGCTTATTCATATCCTGCATATAAGTTTAATAACACTATTGTGAAGTGCAAACCTCAAGTTCGAAATCACATACTTCATTTTTCATGTAGGATGTGTACGAGCGATTATTTTCAACATCTACTGAAGAAATTACCGGGATTATGGGTGAGTTGAAAACTGAGGCAGGGGTAAAACCCAGTTTTTTCTTTGGCATTGTCTCACTTGTCAAAGTTACTACTACTAGTTACAAAGAGGGTACTGATTCCTGCTTCAGTATAACTATTTCATATCATTTTCTGTTAAAACGAGTGCATTTTGTGAGAAATTACTTGGTATATTTCTTGTGGAGAATTGAATTATCTTTCACATTGTTGAAATTGTTCCATGATAAATCTCATACTTTCGGAAACAACAAAAAAAAAATATAATTTTTTTAAATGAATTTTTGTTTGGTTTCCACTCCTGATATTTTGGTAAACAATTTTTTTCTAACAATATATGACGTCAAGAAGTCTCCACCCCTGATATTTTGTTAAACAATTTTTTTTCTAACAATATATGATGTCAAGAAGTCATGTCCCAAATTTCAAAGTGCTACGATTCATTCTTCAGTTTTGGTTTACATTTGTCTGTGGTTACTGTACAGCCTGGCAATAAAATTTTTCGTGAAATCTGAGGGTACTCACTCAAAAAGTAATAATTTTCAGTTCCCAATTTTTCCTTCAGTTCGAAATAATAATATTACTAAATAATAATAATAATACCTTTATTGCTTCTTAGAACATGCTCTTACAGCAAGAGTTAAGTAAGAGAAAAAATAAAAATTACATAAAATAAATCAGCACTCATCTAGGTTTCCGAATTCTCCAGTTTCAACATTGAACATGCTGTCAATATTCGAGTTCAAAGGGTTTATACCAAGGTCTATACATTATTTAATATTGTCACAAAGTTAGCTAAAGCGCGAGTCAAAGAGAAACAAACCAGAATGAAATTAGCAACTTCAATGAAAACTTCCATACAAAGTTCCAGGAGATTGTAAAGCTTTTTCCAATATGCAAATTATCTTGGATTCAGATATAAAATTTTCAGTGTTGAAATTACTGACTAAGATGCTGGAAAAACTGTTATAGAAAAACAATTTGACAAGTGGAAATATTCCTCTTTTCCTTGAAAGTATATCCATAGGGAAGAAGGAAGATGTTTCCGCCTCAGAAGTTTTGTTCAATTGATTTTAAGTAATTTTTACAGTGGTTTCTTTTTTGCAAATTTCTAGAACCATGGAAGTAATGGTGAAATCTATAATCTTATCGAAATTTTTACACCGATATGAGTAAAAGTTTTCTAGAAAAAGTTTTTTTAAACATATAAAAGAAAAACTGTACTCAAACAAATTTCAAATCCTCATCACATTGCAGAATTTCATTATCAAAATTTCTAGAAGTATCCAAAAATATATTTTCCCAGGCTATGAAATGTTGGTAAAGAGTCGCGCTGCTGGAAAACAAAAAAAAAAAACATTAAAGAACAGGTTGAGAAACCTTCAAAACCATCGTTATCTTCCTTTGGATAGCCGTCAAGGTGATAGAAAAAAAAATGATTAATTAATTCATTAATTCAATGTGGCTCCAATATGGCGAAGGAGTTTTGTGATTTTGGATTGATTCTATTCAAAATTGGTATATGGGATTTTTGAAGTCGATATATGTAGGGCTTCGCCAGACCAAGACTAAGACTGATTAGTCTTGAACTCGTCCGCCATCTTGAAGCCACCATATTGAATTTATAAATTTTGACCAAAAATTTTTTTTATAGGTTTCTTAACCTGTTCTTTCATGCGGTATATTTTGTTTTTCAGACGCGCAAAGCTTCACTACCACCCTGACGGCCATCCAAAGGAAGATGACGATGGTTTTATATGTTATGGCTCACACAGTATAATGAGGCGTGCTTTAGCCAGGAATCACACTGATCGACTAGGACCGACCGTCCGCGACCGTCCACCTACGACCAAAATTTCCAACACGTATATTCTTATCGCACAACTCACACTGTATAATCGTCATTCACCGTCCTCGACCGTTTTTCAAAGACCATGTTCGAAATTGTAGTCTGCTAGAAATTTTGGTCGGTGTCACACTATCCTGACGTAATGTCATTTTGACACACATTTATGATGAACTTTTGACTTCAACAAAACTCATGTAAATAGGTATATTTCCTACCGGAAAAATAAAATATCTGTTAAAAACTATTGATATTATGAATTTACCTTATTTTCAATAAATTAACAGACAATTCACATAACCTTTCGAATGTCAAATTAATGTCAGATTTACAAAATTATTCTAGTGGTCGGTCGTGGATGGTCGATCAGTGTGACTTTGAAAGTTTTCATTGATCTACTTCTACTTTTGGTCGTAGGTGGACGGTCGCGGACGGTCGGTCCTGGTCGATCAGTGTGTTTCCTCACTTATTCCATCAACCCAATTAATTCTCACCTCAATGCATGCTACCGTGTCCAGATACCTTACAGTGATGACATCCTACCTGCCTTGGCGCTAGAGGCGACAGTAAATATTCCCACTACATTACCACCGGCCCACGACTAATGCATTACATCGTCGTTACCTTGACTACATTACATCTTCACTAAGCTCGTAACGACAGGATTCGGGATAGTAATCTTGCCGTCTGGACAGGCCCATTCGATAGATATTACGCTAATTCGAGTCGATCGTCACGGTATGTTAATCACCACCCGGCCGCCTAATCCCATCCTCCTAAAACGGTAATTAGCACCAAAGAGAGAATCGATAGCCTCCGTCTTGGCTCCAGTTTAATAATTACTACGGTAAATCGTACCGTTCCTTTGGACGGTACGAAAAATGAATGAATATATTTTTGCTGTAATCTTGGAAAGTATGTGATTTATCGGAAAAACAACTCAACAAGGTGAAAGACAATTCAATTCTCCACAAAAATAATTCCTACTAATTTCTTATGAAATGCGCTCGTTTCCTCAGAAAACGTGATTGAACGCCGACATCAAATTTCAGATTCACGCGTACTCGCTGAAAGTTCTGGCGGAGCCGAATATCTGATTGGTCATAACTCTGCTAAAAATGATCGGGAAAGGAAAAGTTCATATTGTTTCTGAAGACTCCTACCTTCTCATGCAAATATAATAGCGAGTATTTGAGTACCTAAAATGTGTTTTGTCGCACTTCACGGAGATGTTTGCGGATGATCCGAAAATCATGAATTATTTAGTAAATATCGAATTATTATACTAAAGCATTCCGTGGTTCGTTTCAAATTAAGTTTCAACCAGTGACTGGAGATTTCACAAGTTATTTTTCATTATCATTGTCTTTGCCGTAAGGTATTAATTCAGAGTGATTTCGTTTTGATTTCAGAAGCACCATAAAGCTGTCCTGACGAGTTGTAAACAACGAAACGACTCTCCACTTCAGATTCTGTTTGCGTTCCTTTTCACGCATGAGAATAGTAATTTACGTAACAAGTCCGGAAAACACTGTTTTTTTGGACGAGTGGACAAGATTCTAGGACGAGCGTAGCGAGTCCTGGAAGTCTGCTAGTCCAAAAAAACTGTTTTCGAACGTGTTGCGTACACAATTTTTTCGGCCACCGTGTAGAATAACAAATTGAGACACATTTATTTTTTATATTTCGTTGAAGAAGATAGGTACCAACAGAAACATTCTAATTCTTATTTATATAAATATTTATATTGAAATTCGAGCATTTCCCGGACTAGTCCGGAAAGTACGTACTTCCCGGACGGTTGTCGAAAAACTTATTTGAACTTTGGATTGGCCAGAACAACAAAACTGTTGACTGCCTGCCAATAAGTATAATAATTTCTAACTTTGGATTCCGTGGTTCGTTTCAAATTAAGTTTCAACCAGTGACTGTAGATTTCACAAGTTATTTTTCATTATCATTGTCTTTGCCGTAAGGTATTAATTCAGAGTGATTTCGTTTTGATTTTGGGAGCTCCATATTTATATATTTAATAACACTACTGTGAAGTGCAAACCTGATGCCAGAAATTTTTCACTGGGCGAACAAAGAACAACACTTAATATTATTAAAAATGTTTCCATACGAATCAAACTTTTGGATCGCCTTGTATAATGGATCCTCTTTCATACGCAAATGAATTACATGGATGCTCATATTAAATAAGTAAAAAAGTAAAAAAAAATAATTAAACTGGAATTTTAATTTGTCTACATTACAGAATCCCGTTTTGCACGCCTCTGAATCTGTCAACATCATGCTAATTAAACGTATGGCACCTTTTCAACTGTAACGACCAATAAAACTGTTGAATTTTTTCAATAAAAACGAATTTTCGTTTCTAAATATCATAAACCCCTTTTTGCGCGCCACTGGTGTTAATTATCTTCAGTAGAAATATCCCTTGTTCCAGTTTAGATGGTGGCTGTTATTGTTTAACTAAAAAGGGCCACATTTTAAAATAAAAACGGAATTTCATAAAATGACGATATTTCCATAGCAACGCAATTTATCAAAAATATTTCAAAGTTGTCTCGAGGTATCGGCCCAACAATTCACCCAACATCTAAAAAAAATTCTAGGGTCCCTCACATTTCCCAAATTATTGGTCAAAAATTTTAAATGTTTCTGGCTCTAAATTCACACCCTGTACAATGAGAACGAAGTGCAAAAAAAGAAACCCGACGCCAATGGCGCATAGACCAAGGATGACGCTTTCCACCATTGGTTGAAAATCCAACATTGGCCAAGAAATGTCCAAGTTATAGCTATTCAAATTTGAATTCGCAGGATATCCTGGAATCCTCCTTGCAGGAACTTACTGCTTTCCTCTTAAATTCCCTTGTAACCTGATTCAGTCGATATACATTTACTCTGCCGGTGGTAGTTAAAGGCAATTTACCTGCCTGGGTGCATTCGTTTTTATGGTCCAATTATGTAGGTAAAACACGATTGAAACTACTTAACGAAAGAGACGCAGCTTGCAGGAGAGTTGGAGCTTTGAGTCCTCCTACGCAGTGCCAGTATATCTGAAACAATTATATCTAGGAAATATCCAGCAGTAATTATACAAGTGGTGGTAATTTTTTGATTTTTTTTTCGGTTCCACCCCTGATATTTTGGTAAAAAAATATCCAACAATATACAGTGTGCCCAAGATAAGGATGAACAGCATGGGGATCTCGGTAACCATAAAAGTTACACGATAGATCAAATGGGCAAAAAGTTGCGCAATTAAAGGGTCAATAAATAGATGTTGAGAAATCCCAAAAATGTTGTATACTTCCGGAGATATCCGGAAAAAACCGAAATTTGGCGATTTGGTTTTTATTTTTTTCTGAAATTATTTGAAAAGTTTCGAAAAAACCAAAGGCACTTTCTCATTGCCATTTTTTCACCTCTAGAAAATGGCGTCCACAAAATCTCCGTACAATGTTTCGTTTGAAAGAAACCATCATCAACTTTGTTTTTTTATATGGCACGAAAAAAATGTACACCTTGTATGACATAGCATTTTTTATTGCGAATGCAACGACGTACGGCACAATATGTTTTCCTATGTTTTTATTCAGAAAAAATGCTTATGAATAGTTATTCAACATAATCTAATATTTAACTAAAAGAAACTAAAATAATGAGAACTAAGAAGGAAAGAATTATTGTTAAAGATTGTAAAGAGTAAGTTCTATAGCATATGTTTAAATAGATTACCTCCAGTTTGTAGACATAAGTATGCCCGTCTCACTGTGGATTCTATAACACGATTCAACATTTCAGGTGTAATTGTAGCAAATGCTGATCGTACTGAGCGAAGTAAGTGTTCCTCGTTTTCAAAATTTTCTTTGTATACCTCATTTTTAATATGGCCCCACAAAAAAAGTCTAAAGGTGTTAGGTCTGGTGACCTTGCTGGCCAGGGTGTATCACTATGAGTGCCAATCCATTTTCTTGGGAATCGCTCACACAGGTATCGGCGAACAGCTGCGGAATTATGATTTGGTGCACCATCTTGTTGAAACCAGCAATTATGCACAGCGTCCAATGGCAAATTATCCAAGGCATCTTCCAGATCTTGTCGTAACAGACGAAGGTATCGTTGAGCAGTTAAAGACGAATGGTAGATGAATGAACCTATAACCTTTGTGCCAAAAATTCCATACCAAATATTAAATCCGAATCGATGTTGGTATCTGGACGATCTCTTCACACGTGGATTTTGTTGTGACCAATAGTGTGTGTTGCGCCTGTTGAAAATACCATTATTGGTGACCCTAGTTTCATCCGACCAGATCACTTTGAAAGGAAAATTTGCATCGCCATCACACATTCTTGTATACCCCTCGCAAAAATGTCTACGCTGCTCGTCATCACCTGGTCTTAAGCCTTGACAAATTCGAAATTTATATGGCCTGAATTTGTGTTTTCTTGAAATAAATTGAGCTGTTGATTTAGGTACCTCAGTCTGGTCTTTAATTTCTCTAGTTGAACTTTCTGAGTTTTCAATGACTGATTGTAAAACTAGGTATTCTTTTTCTTCAGCAGACGGTTTTTGTCGGGATAGCACAGTTTTTTTAATTGAACCATAATTCTTTAAATTATGTACTAAACGCCTGATAATGGACTTGCCAGGTTGTTTTCGCTCCGGGTATTTGTTCGAATACATGTGTTCGGCTTCTACACAATTTCTTTGGCATACAATGTAGCAGGACAGCATATCAAACTTTTCTTCGTTTGTAAAATTACCTCCCTCCATTTTAATGTAGAAGAAACGAACGCAATAACAACAATAACAACAATGAAATACTCATTCAAGACGAAAATCATTTATGGAAACTGACAGCTATGTATGTTGCGATGGATTGTTTCTAAGCCGCCTATGTTCAAAAATTGTAATAAGCATTTTTTCTGACTAAAAACATAGGAAAACATATTGTGTCGTACGTCGTTGCATTCGCAATAAAAAATGCTATGTCATACAGGGTGTACTTTTTTTTCGTGCCATATAAAAAAACAAAGTTGGTGATGGTTTCTTTCAAACGAAACGTTGTACGGAGATTTTGTGGACGCCATTTTGTAGAGGTAAAAAAGTGGCAATGAGAAAGTGCCTTTGGTTTTTTCGAAACTTCTCAAATAACTTCAGAAAAAAATAAAAACCAAATCGCCAAATTTCGGTTTTTTCCGAATATCTCCGGAAGTAAACAACATTTTTGGGATTTCTCAGCATCTATTTATTGAGCCCTTAATTACGCAACTTTTTGCCCATTTGACCTACTGTGTAACTCTTACGGTTCTCGAGATCCCCATGCTGTTCATCCTTATCTTGGGCACACTGTATAATGTCAAGAAGTCATGTGCCAAGTTTCAAAGTGCTACTATTCATTTTTCACTTGTGGCTTACATTTGTCTGTGGTGACTGTACTATTCCGTCGAAATCGATAAATTACAATTGTACCTATATCTCTGATGATATTTTTCCGGAGAAAATAACTCCCAGCCCTTATGCTCGAAACGGATTCACTCATTAAATATGTTTCGTGGTTCTAATTGGGAATCGACAAGAACACCATTCCAATTTCCAGACTGAACAGAAATACCATTCCAAATACGATCCCATTTCTCAACGGGGAAAACTTTTCTGCCAAAGTATTATAAATTATTTTTTCTTTTGACGGCCTGTGTATTTTCCAATATCATTAATAACTCCGTATTTACGCGAAATTCTGGCTCGAAAAGTAATTAAATTGAACCCATATTGATTCTGTATACGGTTACATCGTATACTATTTGAGTTTTCAACAATTGGAAAATTACCTCATTACGTTCGTCTGAGTTAATTTCGTTGGTATATATTTCGTATTTTCCAACCCTTTGGGGATGAGGCGATGTATATCAATTTGAATATATCCGTGTCATTTGTATTTTGACTTTTGACCGTTGTAATTTGAACCGACAAGAGAAAATTCAGTACTCGAGTGGATTATGACAAATTGTAACAGGTTCATTTTGCACTATGAAACGCTCTCTCGTTTCAAAATAATTAGGTCTGTAATTCTGTATGAGTGAGACAAACTGTACACCTTATTCTCCGTATTTCATCGTATGATTACTTCCTCATTGTCATTTATCTACCTTTCCAAATATTAGTTCAAGTACTAACCTTAGCTCTACTAATTCGAAAATAATATAAGTGGAAGTAAATAGATTGTTGGTTCAGTTTGCAACACTGAATTTATTCGTAATTATATCTCCGATGACATATGTCTAATTGTTCGTTTTGCTTCATATAATCCAACTTCGTCGGATACAAACTCAATAATCTATGTGCTGCAGTAATGTTGCTGTCAATACTGAAGGACTGACAGATAGTGACTGAATTGTTAAAATTGTTAAAATTGTTTTTTCCGTTAACCAGCTGTCGTCCCCTTGCGAACGGCAGCCCTCAAAAGTCGAAACTTGTGCGAGCCAAGGATTAACGAGGTCTCACCTTTTAACGTGCGATTTCTAGCACTTTCTCGGGCCATCAGATAAAAATCTGAAGTCGCTGAGGATTCGAATCTAGCCGACCAGCAGTCAATGGTTTTAAATGAATAAATAAATAAAGAAATAGGGGTTTATTTCCAAAGTTATAAATAAAACATTTCACAATATATGACATGCTATCTAACATCAAAAACCATTCTTCGTAACCCAGGGGGGTCAGGGGAGGATGGATAGACGGACGCAGAGGTAGCGATCCTTTCTGCTCTCGGCGAGGAGAGCAGAAGGACGCCCTGCCAGGTCGAGCATAGAGCCCCCGAAAGAGGACGCCGTTGCCCGACCGCGCTGATGGTAACGCAAAGCCGGGCATTTCATGACATTGTGGTACTATTCGGTGAGATACACGCCTCCTGCAAAGCTAATGCGTGTGGTATATTGCATTCAATGTAGATACTGCTTGCAGTTAGTTTGTGAGGCTGGTTGTTTCGATGATAACCCCGGAAAAGGCTGAGGCAAAAAACCTGGTCAAGGTACTTCGCGTTTTAGTTATTCCTTTCGTCTTGGTTCCCTACGGAACCGGTTCTTCCCTTCGCTCCTGGAAGATATCCAGCGCTTGATAGATGAGCCCCCCATGTTTGCGGGCCTCATTATCGTACACCCTGAGCTTGGTAATATCCTTGGTGAGAAGACTTTTTTGAATTTCAGGTCAGTTTTTTGTGGTCCTTTGAATGTTTCAATAAATATTTGATATAGGTAGATTGTGAAGAACAAGACGTTCCGAAAATGATGGGTGCTTTTTGATTCTGCTGACAACATTTCTCACAGTTGGCATATTTAAGAAAGAGATTGTTTATGGTAAAAAATAAAGTTCGTAGCTTCAAAAATGATGAACAACAGTGTTCGAAATACACCCAAATGAGTCTAGTTTCTACTGTATTTTGGGTAATGAATCCATATTGAAAGTTTCTCAGGATCAGGATACAGATTATATTTGCAAATCCTCTTCCGTTGTGGCATTTTTCATTTTATATTTTTTTATTCAGTTATGGGGTAGTTAGCAGCATTAAGCCATCAGTACGGGTCCTAAGGTTGGAAATAACAAAAATTGAGTGTCCAAATAATATGTTTTGGTTGAATTGTTGATAGGTTTCTCTCAAAAAGCTTACTCATATCATTTCCATTCGACAATAAAATGTCCACATTTATTACGAGTTCATCGTACTAAAAAATAAAAATGACCGACTAATGAATGTAACAAATATTTCTTAAATCATAAAATCGTGACATTGGACAAGTTTCATTTGAAAGACCACGTCATTCCACTAAGGTGTCGGGTTTCATTATTAGTATTGAAATATCGAATTTCCGCATCAGTCAAAACAATCTGAATGTTCGTCATTATTCTGATGGAATATTGAATGGAAATTGATTCATTTCCAATGTAGTCTATATCTATATTTTGTTGTACAGTTGAGTGTATGGCATTGTATTTTTCAGGCAATCTCTTCTATCACGATTTCCGTTTCGAAAATTATGAAAACTGAGAATCGTGATTTGGTCATTTACATAATGATTGATGTACTGCTAAATCACCGTCGATAAGATCCTCAACTGGATTGGTATGGTGGAAAATTGTTATATCTGATAGGAATCCTGGTATTCAGTCAAGAAACTGTTTCCATTGATGTTGAAATAATAATATTGTTTCGTCTGTTTTGTTCATGTCACTCTATTTTATTTGTTTCCGTCGTTAACGTGGTAATGTAAAAAACACTGAATGCAAAAAATATTATGGAATAGTTATTTACGATACAAGTGTTAAAAGTGGCATTTTATTTTGTGAGTGGGGAATATTGCGAAACGAGCGTTAGCGAGTGGAGCAAACCTATGAGAAACATAAAATGACTTCCAACAAATGTATCATACATTTTTTTTTGTACAACAACAGTTACTGCTAGTAAGAAAAAAACAAAAAAATTATAAGATCCATAAGGATTCGAACACACAATCTTTGGATTACAAGGCAGACAGGCAGATAAATAAATAAATAAATAAATAGGGGTTTATTTCCGAAGTTACAAATAAATTGCACAATACATGACATGCCAACTAACACCGATATTCCATTCTACTTAACCCAGGGGGTCAGGAGAGGATAGATAGGTGGACGCAGAAGTAGCGATCCTTTCTGCTCTCGATGAAGAGAGCAGAAGGACGCCCTGCCAGGTCGAGCCTAGAGCCTCCGAAAGAGGACGCCGTTGCCCGACCGCGCTGATGGTAACGCAAAGCCGGGCATTTCATGACATTGTGGTACTGTTTGGTGAGACACACGCCTCCTGCAAAGCTAATGCGTGTGGTATATTGCATTCAATGTAGATACTGCCTGCAGTTAGTTTGTGAGGCTGGTTGTTTCGATGATAACCCCGGAAAAGGCTGTGGCAAAAAACCGGGTCAAGGTACTTCGCGTTTTAGTTTTTACTTTCGTCTAGGTTCCCTACGGAACCGGTTCCTCCCTTCGCTCCTGGAAGATATCCAGCGCTTGATAGAGATGAGCCCCCCGTGTTTGCGGGGCTCATTATCGTACACCTTGAGCTTGATAATATCCTTGGTGAGAGGACTTTTATCGATGTCGTATTCATAGAACTTGTATGACAAGTTACGTATATATGTCGAAACTGAGTCGACGCCTGCAAGCTCCCTTAAAGTCTCCAATCGAAGGTATCTTCTACTGTTAGTAATAACACGGAGTACCTTATTTTGCATCCTGTCTAACCTCATAAGAGGAACCATTTTCAGGCTGCAAAACACCGGACAAGCGTATGTCATCGCAGGTCTGATGATTTGTTTATAAATCCGGACTTTATTGTCCTGACTTAGTTTCGAGCCTCTAGCTATTAGAGGGTAGGTGCGCTTTAGCGCAGCTCCAGCCCTCTGAATAGCCAGGGTTAGATGTTTGCCGAAGTTCAGACGCTTGTCCAGCTGTACCCGCAGGTATCTCGCAGTGCCTATCCTTCCTATCCTTCCTATCCTTCCTATCCTTCCTATCCTTCCTATCCTTCCTATCCTTCCTATCCTTCCTATCCTTCCTATCCTTCCTATCCTTCCTATCCTTCCTATCCTTCCTATCCTTCCTATCCTTCCTATCCTTCCTATCCTTCCTATCCTTCCTATCCTTCCTATCCTTCCTATCCTTCCTATCCTTCCTATCCTTCCTATCCTTCCTATCCTTCCTATCCTTCCTATCCTTCCTATCCTTCCTATCCTTCCTATCCTTCCTATCCTTCCTATCCTTCCTATCCTTCCTATCCTTCCTATCCTTCCTATCCTTCCTATCCTTCCTATCCTTCCTATCCTTCCTATCCTTCCTATCCTTCCTATCCTTCCTATCCTTCCTATCCTTCCTATCCTTCCTATCCTTCCTATCCTTCCTATCCTTCCTATCCTTCCTATCCTTCCTATCCTTCCTATCCTTCCTATCCTTCCTATCCTTCCTATCCTTCCTATCCTTCCTATCCTTCCTATCCTTCCTATCCTTCCTATCCTTCCTATCCTTCCTATCCTTCCTATAAAGTTTTGAGTATGTATACTTCTTAGTGAAGTTGATGGTCTCTGACTTAGCCGGATTAACCATGATCTTGTTCTCCGCTAAATAGGGTACGACCTTCCTCCAAGTGTACTTGGATCCTATACTGGGCAGCGACGCTTGAGAAGGAATGAGCAAAGATGGCGGTATCAAGATAGGCAGATGCTCCAACTATAATAAACCCCTGCGCACTTTATTTATGAATGTCATTATTTATCAGTGATGAAGGACCTTCTACAGTTGGACTGAATACTATTTCGTTTGTTACTTCAAAAGTAATTAGTTTTACCAATTGCACAAACGACCAAATACATGTGCGAACTTTCATAAATGATTCCTCTTGAGTAGGTGTTCTGATTATAATATCTGATTGAAGTGTTTCTATTAGAGAGATCTATATTACTGAGTATCCATCATCTCATCTGTCATTTTACTTTTAACACTATCGTTAAAAGTATTTTTTGAGTAATTCATGAAAATCCGATTTTTTATTAAACTTTTTGATACCCTGTTACTCGGAAAAGAAGCAAGTTAGGACACACTTTCATGTAAACTTTTTTCATGAAATGTGACAAGGAATCACCACCTGAAATTAATGACATCATTTGAGATACACCCTGTATTTCGAGAAAGTAAATCAAGATTCTGAATATTTATTCTGAAAGTTTTTTCCACAAAGCTAGGTAATCATGGTTATTTTAAAAAACAGCTACTTCTTCCTAAGAACCTCGTGGGAGCCGAGGGGAAGAAGGTAGAAATTGAACTACTTGTTGAATTTCTCCAGGCTGTATGCGTTAGGCTGTAAGTTTTTTCGTTAGAAGAACAGTAATTCAGTACGATTGTGTTTTGAGACGAAGATCAATTATAGCACCACCAAACTTGGTTTGCTAGTTGTTGGAACCATGATAAACACAAAATAAATTGTTTACCGAAATTCCACGGTTGGAATATATATATTTTTTTCGTTTAAAAATAAATAATTAGATTTTTGCTGTTATCTTGGAAAGTATATGATTTATCAAAAAAACAACTCAACGAGGTGAAAGACAATTCAAATCTCCACAAAAATGATTACTAGTACTCTTTTATGAAATGCGCTCGTTTTCTCAGAAAACGTGATTATTATTTATTTTTTTGGATTGAAGTAGCTGTTATTTGATGGATATCCATAGCTATGACATTCAGGTAAAACACGATTGAAATTTCCACAAACTTTATTGTTTTTGTGATATGTTTCGATACACGGTATCTTTTTTAAGCGAATGTAGTAAATTAAATTATTCTTCATTGAAAAATACTTGAAAACCTTTCTTATCAATTAACATAATTAGGGACTACTATAATTATCGCTAATTCCTAGACTTATACAACCTATAAAATTGACAATAACAATGTACCTACCTGGAAATCTCTAAACATAGCTACTATTTAATTGGATAAATTTAAAATTAGAACTGTTCAGGTCCAATTGATCATTTAATAAACAAGATGAATTTTTCAATTTATTAATTTGCAAGAATTCTAATGCCCTGCCTTTCCACATGAAGAATATCGAAGTTTTCATCGAAGTCATGGCCTTTCTCCAAAATACGATTGTCTGATGATGAGTGTGTTTTATTGTTTTCATAATTCATACGGTGTTCACGTATGCGGCTTTTAAATGGTCTTTCTGTCTGGCCTATATATACTTTGGAGCAAGATCCACAATTCAATTTATAAACTCCCGACTTTCCAGATTTTTGTATTTCATCTTTATTATTCTTGATGAACTTTCCCAAACGATCTGTTCTATATGCTACTCTTAAATTTTGTTTAAGCTATTTTTTCCGTGACGGGTCCTGAATAAGTTGAAGTTCCATAAGTTGAGGAACCTTGACAATAATTATAGAACTTTAACTTATTTAAGAGCCTTCACGGAAAAAATAGCTTCATTTATGCATAAACAAAATTTAAGAGTAACATATAGACCAGATAACACATTGGGAAAGTTTATCAAGAATAATAAAGATAAAATACAAAAATCTGAATAATCAGGAGTTTATTTATTGAATTGTGATCTTGCTCCAAAGTATATATAGGCCAGACAGGTAGAACATTTAAAAGCCGCATACGTGAACACCGTATGAATTATGAAAACACACTCATCATACGCCAATCATACTTTGGAGGAAGGCCATGACTTCGATGAAAACTTCGAAATTCTTCATGTGGAAAATAAGGGCATTAGGCTTAATTATTTGGAATTCTTGGAAATTAATAATTTGAAAAATTCATATTGTTTTTTAAATGATCAATTGGACCTGAACAGTTCCCCTTTGTTAAATTTATTATGTGTATCCGATCTAAATAAATTTGGTATAAAAAGAGAGGTAAAACATTGCTCTATGTACGTGCAGTAGTGCTTTTTTGAAATTATTTGTTTATCCACCCAAAAAATTGCTTCAAAATA
The DNA here is from genome assembly GCA_958298965.1 of Chrysolina haemoptera. Lineage (NCBI taxonomy): Eukaryota > Metazoa > Arthropoda > Insecta > Coleoptera > Chrysomelidae > Chrysolina > Chrysolina haemoptera. The sequence goes on along the minus strand of OY282601.1, from coordinate 1,325,037 downwards.
ACTGCATTTTTGGGATATTTTCGAGATTTTTTTTTGTGAAAAAGTAGATTGAAAATTCCAATTCCATTACAGCACGTACGTAGAATCAAACTTCCTCTAAAAGCCTGTCCTTGTTTGAAATCGATAAGACTCTTCTACCCTTAAAAGCGTCCCAAACTTGATCGCGCTCATGGCCTCTTGAGTATTTTTTCTACTAGCGTGCGGAAAAGTCCACATTTCCGCACTAGTGCGGAAAAGTTTTTTCTGCACTCTTTTTAGTGCGGAAAAACCATTTTAGCGCGAAAAAGTAGATTTGTTTAGTTTTTGCGGATTCTACTGACATTTAAATATTGCGTCGCAGAAGGTTAAAATAGAAAGCTTACCAAGTATGGTTGTATAGTTTAATATATATTTAATAATAAATGTTCTTTATGTTAACTTTTGGGTGTTTTTTCCGCTAGTAGAAAAAATAATGTACCTAACACGAGCGTAAAGTGTCTTTTCTGCACGCGATTTCTGGCCGAACGACGCGTGCGGAAAAGTATCACTTTCCGCACTTGTTAGGTAAACTACTATTTCCTACGAGCGTGCGAAAAAGTAACTTTTCCGCATGATTTTTCGTTTTAAAAGTTGAACTTTTCCGTACGATTTTTAATTTTCCGCACGATTTTTGTATTGTTGAAAATGATGATATTTAGGACTAACTAAATGATCTATGTAGCTATTCTGTCTTATTAGCCATTTTGTACCATTATCATGAAAACTTGTTTATTGAAAACCTTGTTTTTTCATAAATAAGATGGACAAACACACTCGTAGGAAAAATAGTGTACCTAACTCATACGGAAAATGTCTTTTCCGCCCTTAACGGCTTGCCCGATCTCCTCTCCGCGTCGTTCGTGCAACTTCCGGCGCGTGCGGAAAAGTACTACTTTCCGCACTTGTTAGGTAAATAATTTAATGTAATAGATTCGCTTGAAAAAGAGACTGTGTAACGAAACATGTCGCAAAGACAATGAATTTTGTGGAAATTTTAATCGCGTTTTACCTCAGTGTCATTTCTGCCTGGTTATGAAGCCACGTGGATTGATGAAGTTTGCGGAAGTTAAAGTTGGAATCCATTTCAGCGATAAATCGCAATATCCATAACTATAAAGGTTTTTGCGCCCGATTGCGCTTTCCTGAAACCGAATACCATTCGCGATTCCTTTGTTTTCATTAAACTCCTGCAAGTTTGAAGTCGTCGAGAGCCACTAGACGGCAAATTGCGAACGCCTTTTTGCATTCTTTGTCTAACGGTCGCTACCGTAAGTACAGTACTGTTTCAAGTACTTCCAAGACGAGTTATGCGATACGTGCCGCGAATGAAATCTTGTAAATTTCTGGAAAAATGAATCGCTCGCAGGGTGACTATTCTTGAGTTTCAGGGAGTAGAAAAGTCAAGAGAAAACAGGCACTTTTCTCTTCTTAGGTCCATTATTATTCCTCATATTTATTAATGATAATGGTATCGCTTATCATATTCGCTCCAATAAACTATTATTTGCTGACGATATGAAGATTTTTAGAGAAATAAAGGATGAAACAGATTACTTTGCCCTGCAGGCAGATTTGAATTCCCTATGTAACTGGCGTTTTCAGAATAAACTATACTTGAATACTAACAAATGTAAAGTTATGACTTTCACTCGTAAAATTGTTCCACTCACATATAATTATAAACTAGATGATAATACTCTAATGCGAGTCACTGAATCAAAAACCTTGGATGTTATTTTTGATCAAAAACTCACGTTCTCAAATCATATTGAACATGCCATTACTGCTTCCATGAAAAATTTGGGTTTTATTATACGAAACTGTGAAGACTTTAAGTCATTTGACTCTTTGAAAAGCATCGACCTATCTTTAGTCAGAAGCAAACTTGAGTATTGCAGTGTTGTTAGGAACCCTTCCCATACTAAATACATCATGGCTATTCAGAATGTTCATATTTTTTTTTTGAAATTTGCGTATTACAAAAAACATGGTATTTATCCCGCCAGAGGCTATAACTATGACCTTTTGCTTCATGAGTTTGATCTGATATCACTAAGAAAGCATCGTAAAATGAGGGACATGTGCTTTATATACAAAATAATACACAATCAAATAGATTGTTCAACCATAATGTCACAAATAACTTTCAATTACCTCGAATCTCATCACGCTCATGTAACACATTTTACATACCCGTTCCAAACACTCTGCATAACTTCAACTCGCCTATAACAACAATGTCTAGGAGCATAAACAATATGCCGAATGTTGATATTTTCTTTTTGTCATTTTCACAATTCAAACGTGATATACTCAACTCACTTCCTAATTGATATTTTTTTTCTTTCTCAATCAATTTCTTGATTTCATTATTTTGCTCATATCACCTAGTATTATGTTTACTTTGAGATTACTCTTATCACCTAAAATATAATATAAATCCAAAACAAAATGGCGCTACATAATGTAAGAACTCTCTTAGAATAACCCCACCCATGTTAACTTTTGAACGGATTGGAATTCTGTTTTGAATATTTTTTTTTAGTTTAGTGGCTGTTCATAAGCTTCTTTGGGACAACAAAAAAAAATATTAATTTTAATGACGTCGGTCGGCCATTTTTTTTTAAAGGCTAAGGGGGTCGAGTGATACATCGTTTGCATTTCATTTCGATTCTCTACACAACAGCAAAATTTCAAACAAAAACATTCGTCCAAAACAAAATAGCGGTACATCTTTCCGGAAATAATTCAGGTGGCTGGAAATAATATAGAAAATATTCATTTTCAACAAGACGAAACATCTACTCATTATTTCAGGCCAGTAACAAACTTTTTAAATGAACATTTTCCGGAAAGATGGATCGGTAGGAGGGGTCCTATTGAATGGCCAGCTCGCTCTCCTGATTTGACCCCTTTGGATTTTTTCTTGTGGGGATATCTCAAATCTCAAGTGTACAGAACCGCTCCAGGAACGATAAATGAATTGGAGGAACGCATAAGAGACGTATGCAGGAATCTCACACCAGAAATGTTTGAAAATGTAAGAAGCGAATTTCAGAATCGACTCTTCATGTGCCAGGAAGTCAATGGCCAACATTTCGAACATTTAATTTGATTTTCTTTCTCAATTTTTCAGATATTTATGTAAAATAAACATTGATCTTTATTCTGGATGGTTTTCTTAATTTTGCTGAAATTCAATAAAACAATCACCTGCCTTCTCACTAAATTTCATTCGAAGATGGCACTCTTTTTTAATTTGAGCAAAAAAACTTTCATTTAATGATACCAAAAAAGATTTGATGATTTTACTAAAGCTTATTGATAGCAATCGAAAAGATCCTCATATGGCAGAGCTCTAACATTATGTACCGCCATTTTGTTTTGGCTGTATATTTTTGTTTGAAATTTTGGGGACGTATAGATAATTGTAAGACGTTTCGAATGAGGTATCACTCGACCCCCTATGCCATTTAAAAAAATCTTTCAAAATGGCGTCGGGCCGCCATTTATACATTTTTTTGTCGTCAGAAAGTAGCTTATGAACTGCCATTCCTCCAAAAAAAATTTCATGCGAAAATTCCAATCCGTTCAAAAGTTACCAGTGGGGTGTTACTTTATGGAAACACTGTATAAACATATCCTACAATGTTGGTGATATTTGATCTTCAGGCAATGATGATTAAATTGATAAATTTTGATTGACTGAACATTTGGCAACGCCTCAAAATATTTTCTCTCGGTATTTTCGTTTCCCTGACTTTTCTCATAGCTTGAGAATGCGTACCTCATTTGCCGAGAGAAAGTTAAGGGAGTATTTTCGCCGGGGAGATCTCCTTTCTCTCGCGCTCGAGAATAGCCCCCCAGGCGACTTTCAGCGTCTGTAAAATGCAAGATACATAATGTAGTGTGTGTGTGTGTGTTTGTACGGAGAACACGGAATTCCTGGGTAATAACTTCAAAGGAACGGCTTTTCTGGGGAGTAGGGTTGGAGCAAAAAAAAAAGTAAAAGTTGCTGAACTCTCGGAAAGTTTGTGAGCGACTTAGGAGGTTAATTGTAGTTTCATGTTGCGTCATCAACTAAACATTTCAGAGTGGATTTGCGGTTTAACGGCTTGCTAATTAATATTATACGAGAGTTGGTTTCACTTCGAGTTATCCCAAAATTTACCTGGAATTCGGAATTAAGGAGGATGGCATTTCGACATTCATCCACAGGTCATTATTAGGACTTCCATTGTATTGGTTTGGTACTAATAACGTTTCGATAGACGATGAAGACTGACCGATTTTAGGTGATACGGGTGAAAATTGAGGCAGGGCGGTCTTTGTCCAATGCCGCTGGCGAGAATTTCCAGTTGATTATTCTTGCATGTCGTGATCAGTGGTATTTTTACTTATCGATTGATTTCCACATATTTAAGTTGCAGTGATTCTCAATTTTTTTACCTATCTAGTCTAGTTTTCCTAAATTTCGCAATAAAAGAATTAAAATATTTGGGGTTGGATCTACCACAGACCGTATCAACTATAACGTACAGTCGAGAAAACATAACCCTTTTCAAATATATTTATTCATGTATATACAGTGACCGCCAAAAAGTATGTACCATATGGGAAAAAAGTTTGTTATTAGAGTGTTCGGAAAAAGATTCTTGGGAAAAGTTTGTGCATGTCCGATAACCTAAAAATCGATTTTAACATATGTCACGTGATCGCTGGTATGGCGGCAAATTGAAAAAAATTACTATGAATAGGCAAAAAGTCGTGTAAAATGGCAAGATATTGAAAATAGTAATTTGAAAAAGTTGCTCAGAATTCAATTTTATACACATATACAAAGTTTGACAAAATAATGTGAGAAAATTGAAGATAGCAATTTTTTAAAAATATTTTCCTAGCTTTATAAAAATATCAAATTATTTTCTTATGAATAGCTTGACCATACTGAAATATTTGTATTTCAATGATAATAACAAAACTTTCTCATGTTCTCCACACCAGAGAGCACTAAATCAAAGAAATTGAATTTTGTCAGAACCCTTGATGTTACATTGGTTCGTATCTAACAGTTAGATCAGAATTCCACGATTATTGCGATGATGGAGAAATCCAAAAATATCGTGTTTCTCTGATTATAAGCAATTTTTGATGATAATCGTATACGAACGTTTCAATTCGCACATAATCTTAAAAATAGTGCGTCAAATTAAAGAGGCTAGAGCTTTCAACATTGCAAGCGAAGTGAAATGCTCTGGCACGATTATCATCGAAACTTGATTATAGTCTGGAAAACATCATGTTTCTGGAGTGTCATGTCATCACAATGGTCGTGGAATTCTGATATAACTGTTAGAAACGAACCAATGTAACAGCCAGGGTTTTAACAAAATCCAATTTTTTTAATTTAGTGCTTACTGATGTGGAGAAAATAGAAAAATTTTGTCATTCTCATTGAAACACAAATGTTTCAGTATGGTCAAGCTATTCATAAGATAATAATTTGATATTTTCATACAGTTGGGAAAATATAAAAAAAATAGCTATTTTCAATTTTCTCTCATTATCTTTTCAAACTTCGTATATGCGTATAAAATTCAATTCTAAGCAACTGTTTGAAATAACTTTTTTTGATATCTTGCCGTTTTACTCCACTTTTTACCTTTTCATAGTAATTTTTTTCAATTTGCTGCCATACCAGCGATCACGTGACATCTGTCAAAATCGATTTTCAGGTTGTCGGACATGCACAAACTTTTCCCAAGATTATTTTTTCCGATACTCTAATAATAAAGTTTTTTCCCATATGGTACATACTTTTTGGCGGTTACTGTACGTGATTGGTGATAACGAATGATGGAAGAATGTTTATAATTCGATTGGGAAGAGTAAACACCATTACCAAAACTTTTGTATTACTCATAATATATTGTATGTATACGAATATTTAATGCCTATTTCTTAACCTATCAACACAGGTACATCTTCTGAACATCCTGGGGACATCCTGGGGACATCCTTTATTCAAACTATGAAAAAGGACGTCGCACAGATATCCGGTGGCCATCGAAAAGAACCACAATTCTATATGTCATGATGAATTGGGCACTAAGGACAGCCCTGGATTGTCCCAGGTCCCAAGGATGTACAAGCTATGGCATCCCCCGGATGTCTTATGCAGGATATTCCTGGGAAGTCCTGAATGTACATTTGAAACATAAAAGGGACGCACCTGAGATGTCCCAGTGTTGTCATGGCAATTGATTTTTCAATTATTAAATTTACTGAAATCTTGGATCACCGATGTTTTCGCGCGATATTGAAAGATAGAAACAGGTTAGGATTTGGAATTTGGAATTTTATTGAGATTCAAAAAATTTACATCAATTGTTACAGAACATTTTTGTGATTCCACCCCAGGAGACAGGAAACCCACCTAAGCAATTGATATGCTTCTGTTGTGGCGTTACTGGATCCCAGCGTGGACTAAATTAAGTAATTACCTAAATAATTGGCAGTACAGATAATTGAAACTTATAGTATAAGGATGCAGAAGTAGATTGGAAGCGATGGAAAGAGAGTGATATAGAGAGAGAAGGATAGAAGAGAAGGAGAAAGAGAGAGAGTGGAAGGGAAAGAAAAATGAAGAGAAAGAAAGAGAGAGAACGAGAGAGGGAGAGATTGAGACAGATAGAGAAAGACAGAGAACAAAAACGTGAGATGGACGTTTGGGACAGATGCTGTTATATATGTGCATGGATTTGGAGAAATGGAGAGACAGATTTTATTATTCTATTTTCTAAAAACGAAGTCTTATATATTAATTTTGAAATATAAACTTTTTGATTGAAGTTGTATATTTAGATAAACGATATAGATTTTTTTACATCATAAGGCAAGTTATAAAGTTTTTGTCCAAAAAAGAATATAAATCTTTGTGTGTGAGTTTTTCTATAAATTAGTGAAGCAATCAACTTTTTTTCGAAGGATCTAGTGTGTTTTGTATTTAGGGTAAATCTATCTTTATTATGGAATACCCGGGGGAACAACTAGTCATTTTTTGTACACCTAATGAAATCAGTGAAGTAATTATCTCTAATGAAAAATAATGAAAAAGTTGTAGGGGGCATTGAAAGATAATTACCAATCAATTACGCGGATACGTTGTATGGACATTATTTAACTCTTATGTATAAAAATAAGATCCAGAAAGTTCGAAACTCATGCCCACGTATGATTTTTGGTGTTAAGTAGGCGACAACGAGTATCAAATAAATTGAAGGAGATTGGATGGTTACATAAGGAGAACAGGAGAAAGGTTCATTTTAGTACCTTGTCATAAAGTAATTTCCAAATACATACTCAATACATACTAATTCAGCCATCTTGAATCGATTGGCGTTCGCAGAATTGGTCTACATCTAACCGTTCCCGAGTTGGTCAGCTCTGAATCAGTTTTCAAATGGTTTTTTGGCGCCAAAAATATTTCTGATGAGTTTTCGACATTTTCGTTCAGATATTCGGATCAGCACGTCAAAATACGTTCGAAAAGAAAATTTGGAATTCGAAAAATGAAAAATAAAAAATCTCAGAAAATTTAATGTTTTATCTTAAACACCTTTTTCCGGCTAAATCTTATATCTGAACATAGAAAATCATACATTTTTGGAATGAGCATGAAATTTTACGTACACAGTGCGAATTTCAAGTCGATGTGACAACTTGGTACTTTTAATGATTTTTATGGGTGAACCCCTTGCAACTTTTTCGAGTAATTTTTAATTTTTTTTGATTGACTCGAAAATAGCAATTCATACTAATTCGGCTATTTTGAATCGACTGGCGTTCGCAGACTTCGTCTATCTCTAACCGTTCTCGAGTTGGTCAGCTCTGAATCAGTTTTCAAATGGTTTTTTGGCACCAAAAATATTTCTGATGAGTTTTCGACATTTTCGTTCAAAGATTCGGAATGAGCACGTCAAAATACGTTCGAAGAGAAAATTTTGAATTCGAAAAATGAAAAATAAAAAATCTCAGAAAATTTAATGTTTTATCTTAAACACCTTTTTCCGGCTAAATCTTATATCTGAACATAGAAAATCATACATTTTTGGAATGAGCATGAAATTTTACGTACACAGTGCGAATTTCAAGTCGATGTGACAACTTGGTACTTTTAATGATTTTTATGGGTGAACCCCTTGCAACTTTTTCGAGTAATTTTTAATTTTTTTTGATTGACTCGAAAATAGCAATACATACTAATTCGGCTATTTTGAATCGACTGGCGTTCGCAGACTTCGTCTATCTCTAACCGTTCTCGAGTTGGTCAGCTCTGAATCAGTTTTCAAATGGTTTTTTGGCACCAAAAATATTTCTGATGAGTTTTCGACATTTTCGTTCAAAGATTCGGAATGAGCACGTCAAAATATGTTCGAAGAGAAAATTTTGAATTCGAAAAATGAAAAATAAAAAATCTCAGAAAATTTAATGTTTTATCTTAAACACCTTTTTCCGGCTAAACCTTATATCTGAACATAGAAAATCATACATTTTTGGAATGAGCATGAAATTTTACGTACACAGTGCGAATTTCAAGTCGATGTGACAACTTGGTACTTTTAATGATTTTTATGGGTGAACCCCTTGCAACTTTTTCGAGTAATTTTTAATTTTTTTTTATTGACTCGAAAATAGCATACTAATAACATACTAATTCGGCTATTTTGAATCGACTGGCGTTCGCAGATTTCGTCTATCTCTAACCGTTCTCGAGTTGGTCAGCTCTGATTCAGTTTTCAAATGGTTTTTTGGCGCCAAAAATATTTCTGATGAGTTTTCGACATTTTCGTTCAGAGATTCGGATCAGCACGTCAAAATACGTTCGAAAAGAAAATTTGGAATTCGAAAAATGGAAAATAAAAAAGTTCAAAAAATTATGTGTGATGATATATTCGACTTTTTTGTCCGTTGATTTTTTTCGTTCAAATACTCAGTGTATACTAATTCGGCCATTTTGAATCGATTAGCGTTCGCAGAATTTGTCTATCTTTAACATTTCTCGAGTTGGTCAGCTCTGAATCAGTTTTTAGATGGTTTTTTTGCCGCCAAAAATATTTCGGATGAGTTTTCGACATTATTGTTAAAAGATTCAGAATCAGCACGTCAAATTACGAGGACAAAAATTTGAAATTCAAAAAATGAAAAATAAAAAATCTCAGAAAATTTTATTTTTCAACTTTAACACCTTTTTCCGCCTAAATCTTATATCTGAGCATATAAAAATCATACATTTTTGGAATGAGCATAAAATTTTACGTATACAGTGTGAATTTAAAGTCGATGTGAGGACTTGGTATTTTTGATGATTATTGGTAGTAGTAGTAGTAGATTTTTTCATATTCTCAGTATATACTAATTCGGCCATTCTGAATCCATTGGAGTTCGCAGAATTCGTCTATCTCTTACCGTTCTCAAGTTGGTCAGCTCTGAATCAGTTTTTTTTTGCGCAAAAATAATTTCTGGCGAGTTTTCGACATTTCGAATAATGAATTTAATTAAAATTAATAATGAATTAATGAAAATGTTGTGATGTACACCTAATGAAAGAGTAGTTTCCCCCTCGGGAATACTCATACTAAGCACTGGTAGATATAAAGACCTTTTATATCCAATATTTCCCTATAGAGCTGATTGGTAGAAAAAAGCTTATTTTTTTTATATATTATTTTTAATAATGTGTTTTGCACAGACTGAAGTTTCGAGATTGTTATTGAATAAGCCCCCCCCCAAGCTGTAATGCAATATCTAATAACCGACTCCGCCAGTGAGTTGTATAATACCAGTAGATTTTTTCTATCCAGGACATCTCTTATGCTGTAGAATTTATGGGTTAGTTGTCTTAACCTTTTTGTAACATGTGTTAACTATGAACTATGTTCATCCCACCTTAGATGCTGATTGAGTACGATACCGAGAAATTTGATATTTGATGTTTTTTCTATATTGGGACAGTTGCATATGTTTAAGTTATCACAACCATGTATCATAAGAGAGGTCTTTTTCTGAGTCATTCTGTAATTGTTGCCACGAGTTTCCTCTATATATAATTGCTGTGTCATCAGCATATGAGACTATAGTTCCTTTGAAATTATTAATTGATACAAGACTGTTAATATATATGAGGAAGAGTACTGGACCAAGTACTGTTCCCTGTGGAACACCAATGTTGACATCATCGGTTTCACTTTAAATTAAATGAATATATTGATACATACATGAGTGAATGAAAAATGAAAAATCGGGATTTGAACATAGCAGACTCCTTCTGAAATGTGTTTTCTTTTACCGATCGACGTCGTGCGGTTCGGACATCGGTCGACCCAAATAAAAAAATTCAGCAAACTCATTCGGATTATCCCAGAGCCCTGTCCGGTGAAAATCAGGAAACGAAGTTATCAGAAATCACATCGAGAGCGACCCCTGAGGCACGGTAAACAACAACACATCGAATCCAACGAAACGGAATCAACTGATTTTATGTGAACAAGTTTGACGTGTTTTCATGGTTGGCGAGATGCAATTAGGATTTCGATTTGAGCGACTTGATCGACTGAGAATTTCCAATAATTCGAGAGGAGATGGTATAAATTGCAATTCTGGTTATCGAAATGTGTCTCAAACTGTAGACGACTTGAGGTCAAGTATTTTGGGGAGATGATTGTTCACTTTGAAACGTAATGCTAATCTAGTACGATTGGGTTTTGAGACGAGGATCGATTGAAGCACCACCAAACTTGGTATGCTAGTAGTTGGAACCATGATAAACACGAAAGAAAATGGTTTACCGAAATCCCAGGTGTGGAAAATATTTTTTTTTTCGTTCAAAAACAAATAAAAATATTTTTGCTGTAATCTTGGGAAGTATATGATTTATTGAAAGAAGTATAACGGACAGGGATGCGTGGAAGGGAGGGCCTCCCATCAATGCGGAAATCGCTGTCTACACTGACGGCTCCAAAACGGGTGAAGGTGCAGGAGCCGGCATTTACGGAACCAAGCCGAAGATGAAAATCTCACTGAGCTTGGGCAAACATGCGACGATATCGTTGCAATACACCATTGTGCACAAGAGCTAATAAGGCACGATTTTTCACGAAAAAACATTGCCATATACTCAGATAGCCAAGCTGCGATAAAAGCAGTCAACTCAATGCAAGTTACCTCAAAACTTGTTTGGGGCTGCATAGAAGCCCTAAAAGAGCTGGGCAGTCAGAACAGACTGACACTAGCCTGGGTACCAGCACACACAGGTTATAGAGGCAATGAAGAGGCCGATACACTAGCCCGAGAAGGAGCAAGTAAGGCCCTGAATGGCCCAGAACCGTATTGCGGTATAGCAAAAGCTGTACTAAAAACAAACACCAAATCATGGATTCAACAGAAGTCTCAAGAATGGTGGAACAATGCACCAGGGATGAGACAGGCCAAAGAGTTTATCAAACAACCGCAGCCAAGATTCACAGACTATCTACTAAGCCAGAAGAGGAACACTACTAGAATAGTAGTAGGACTTCTCACAGGGCACTGTAGGCTCAACAAACATATGAGTACAATAGGCCTGGCAGAAGAAATGCTATGCAGGTTCTGTCAGGAAGAAGAGGAAACATCAGAACACATACTATGCCACTGCGAGGGCTTGTCAAGGCAAAGGTTTCTAACGCTGGGAGAAGAAAAACCAAGAGCTCCCAGATTCATGGGATTTCTAAAAACTAGCCTGTGGAGTCTCGTAAAGAAGACAGGGCTAGACAAAGAACTCTAAATGATCTCGAGGACAAACACAATAGATCTGAAAAGGTCGCGGTGTAGAGGCTTGTAGCACGAAAGTCCCTAATATATATTCCATTCTATTCTATGATTTATTGAAAAAACAAGGTGAAAGACAATTTCCACAAAAATGATTCCTAGTAGTTTTTTACGAAATGCCCTCGTTTTCTCAGAAAACGTGATTGAACGCCGACATCAAATTTCAGTTTTCCGCTTATCCACCGATGAAAGTTATGGCGGAGCCGAATATTTGATTGGTCATAACTCTGCTAAAAATGATCGGAGAATGAAAAGGGAAAGTTTATATCGTTTCTGAAGACTCCTTATTTCTCATGCAAATATAATATGCGAGTATTTGAGTACTTAAAATGAGTTTTGTCGCACTTCCCGACGGGAAGCGGCGGGAGACAAAAAACCGAGAGTTGAAATCTATTATTTTTCCCGTGTATAATACACATTTTTTTTCTGTGACGGGAGAAACGACGATTCAATCGAATATCTACCATAACCTATGTGTATATACAGGGTGGGTCACGGTCGATGGTACCTTGGACGTTTACGGAGAACGGGACATAGGAACATTCTGAAAATTTGTTTCCTCAAGTAGTTGCTCTTGGTCTATCGATCTAAAATATTTTCAGCAATGCAGCGTTTCCGCTTATACCAGAAAGTAGCATCATCTTTGTTATTTCAAATGGGTCACCCTGTATATTACCGCCTTTTTGAATTTGTCATTCCTTTCTGATTATTTCTGCCTTATACTCCCCTATACCTATCTCTACCGGTTTTTGAGATATTGGTTATTTTCCATATTTTTTATCCAAAACATAGCTCGAATTGAATGTTTATTGCTGCGGTATTTGGATTCTTAGGAAGTTGCAATTTTGTGTTCAGTTCATCAAGATCATGTACATTGATTCTGTATAGAGAAGTTTATTCGGCGTTATACAGGGTCGTTCAAAATTCATGATCTTACTGCTAGATACGAAAAGGGTTGAAAGTGCGTTTTTTTAAATGGAACATCCTGTACATTATGAAATATCCTGAAAGATGATTAAATTCCTTCGAATTGATATATCATGTTCCTATACCTAAATAGCCAGAATTCTGATATAATAGCAATTTTCACTTGTAATCTCCCAAGTGCTTGAATTATTGCCAATAATTTTTCGAGTACATGAATTTTCTTGGAAGTACATGAAGTACATGAATTTTCTTTCCGTCCGTCATCTAGGAGTCATCAAGTTGAATTTATAATTTTAATAAAATATTTATGATCTTCGAACCCGAATACCCCCAAATAACAATTCTGAAGAGAATCCATAATCAAAAGAACCGTCTTGTCTTTAGAAAGTTTTTTTTTATTATTTTATTTTGTGCTTTTTTGTTTAGGATTTTTTCGTAACACAAATACGATTAGGAAACCGACTATGCCACATGGAAGACAGTCTACAGTTATATTTTGTCATGTTTTTGGACACGCAACTGTCATTTATTAATTTGTTAAACAATTAACATTCTTGAAAATCCACATAAATTCTATCAGTGATATTGTTTCACAAAGTCTATTGTTCTATCAGCGAAACATTCGTCAGTATTGTTTCTCTTCTTTTATTCGTGTTATCTAACAATGGTGTTTTATTCGTTATTCCTATTCAGAGAAAACCATAATTATTATTATTTGATGATGTTTGAAGGGATTATTTACAAAATATCTGTTTGGCATCAATGGGATAATTAACGTATGCTTCATTATTACAACAAAACGGCTCTTTTCATTAATTAGCATTTGATATCATGTAGCTTCACTCAATCCAATGTGATACATAATAATCCCATATACATTGTGAACCATTTGAAAAGGAAGCACCCTTATGACACAAACATTTTTCAACCGGTTGCAATGATTTTTTTTTTTATTAGGAAGACATTCAAAAAGTCTACTAGGACATCAATTTTGGTGTGCCAATGCACTTTAATTTTTTTGATTGACGTGGCCGTTACTCGATGGAAATCCATAGTTATGACACTGAGGTAAAACACGATTAAAATTTCCATAAAATTTATTGTCTTTGCGACATGTTTCGATACACAGTACCTTTTTCAAGCGAATGTAGTACATTAAATTATTCTTCATTGAAAAATACTTGAATACTTTTCTTATCCAACAACATAATTAGGGAGTACCTATAATTATCGCTAATTCCTCATGTTTTTTTTACTCGTAAAAAAGTATCACGAGTATCATACAGTATTTTTTATACAACTGTCAAAAAAAAATAACCAATTCATATTTTTTTGCAAATATGAAATGAATTTGGCATATTTTTATTGATTCATTATTGGAACAAAGTTTGAAGAGTATGCCGGAAAGTTGAGTTTCAAACGCACTGTAAACACTTAGTTTACGCACTGTCGTAGAAAAAATTGTTACTCGTACTTTGTGTTGTGTCAGAACTGAATATTATATGTATTTTGATTTTGATTTTCATTTAGTTTCAAACTGTTTATTCTAAACCACATCTTGAGTTTTGACATCCCAAGTAGCACACCCATATTGGAACAATATATTGGTACACTATTATGGAAATATTGGCAAAATATTCAAATAATAATATTGGCGATATTGGTCCAATATTTAAAAAATAATATTGGTCTAATATTCTCTAAACAATATTGGCCTCAAAATGTTAGGCGATATTAGTACAATATCGTTGTAGCACATTTACATTGGAATAATATTGGAAAAATATTGGCAAAATATTAAAACGTAATATTGGCGAGATAAAATTATAATTATTTCGGGATATTGGCATAATATTACTTGGACATTATATAAATAATATTAGTTAAATATTGAGGAAGCAATATTGGCCCCAAAATATTTAGTGATATTGGTACAATATCATTTGCATATATTGGTAAAATATTCAAAGTGAATATGTTGCATTGGAAACATTAATGAAATATTTCTGGAAAATGTCGAATAATTTAAAAATTCTACAATTTCGTTTCTGCTTCAATTTACCACTGAGTAGATTAACTAGTCAACGCATTGTGAGAAGCCTTATTTTATATATGTTACTATGATTCAGCTGTTGTTCCATATGTGGGGCCACCTAGCGGTTTTTTACCCAAGTTCAATCATGATTCATTTCAATATTGTTAATTGAATATTCGGCCAATATTCAAATTTCAATTCTAGTGATAAATTTATTTTGTAATATTGTATCAATATTGTCTTTCAAATATTGGCGTCAGCTTTTCGTAACAATCTCAATCAATATGGGGTCAATATAATTTTTAGAATATGGATTAATAATATTCCACCAATGTGCTATCAAACTTGGATATACAATATTGTATTTTATCTCGAAAATCGATATGAGAGTAATATTGAAATCGCAATATTGGAGCTAGATGCTGGAAACAATATGTAGGCAATATCGCTCTATCGATATTTGTGAAATTTATTGAACCAATATTGACCAAATATTTCATGAAACAATTTACCTTCAGAACAGGTTGAGCTAATATTCTACCAATATTATTAATGAAATATCGTTTTTTCAATATAAACCCATATTGGCTCAATATTATTTTTACATTTACAATATATCCATATTGGCCCAATATGAAAATAAGATTAAGCCAACATGAGGTGCTACCTGGAATGCTATTTGAAATTTTAGTTTTTAAATCAGTCTAATTCATAGAATTGTTTATTACTGATGTATATATTATATCCACAAAGCAGATACAATTGGTAGGATATTGATTTAAAAAAGTGTATCCTAATATAGAGCCTTGGGGAAATCCGTGCTCAAAAATATTGTAATCTGAAAGGGTGAATCACAAAGCGGAATTATATCGAAATATGAAATATGAGAAAACGTTATAAAACGAAAAATTTCAGTATTCTTGGGCGAAAATGGTGGAAGTTATGATATCCGCAGGCGACCTGAAGTTGAACGTAATTTATTGTAAAGAAACAATCCAGATAAACCAAAATTATTATCTCATCTGTTTCTTGTACGTTTCAAGAGTACCTTCTGTTACTTATGCGTCTGCTAGCTGTCGCCTGGAGTGTTTTCGGAATTCAAAGACAAGATAAATACGCGTAACCAGGGGCGGCGCGTGGGTCATAAAAGTGGGGGGGCACTCAAAGTGTATATTCAAATTTCTTTTTTCTTATTGATGGTTGAAGTATAACAAATCATCATAATAATGTTCAACATGTTATAATCATTTAATTGCAATAAAACAAGTAAAAAATAAAGCAACAGACTTTGGTGACCATAAAAAAATAAAAGATTCTTGACGAAATGATGAACTACCATAAAACTAGAGGAACATCATCCTCCTTTTTTTTTTCGCAATGAAAATATGCATGAGATCCTCAGTTTTGCTCATGAGGTTTGTTACAACCTCTTTCTGTATAGTCATAAGCTTAAGCACTCAACCTCTCCTACTCCATAGTACTTCTCAAGTACGTTTTCAACCGTTTGAGGGAAGAAAAATATCTTTCTGCAGATGCAGATGTAACTGAGAACTAATTCGAAAAGTTTCCATACCTGAGGGAGCACATTCTTGATATTTTCGTCAAGAAATCGTGTTGCATAATATTCAACGGTTCTATTCACTTTATCTATCTCCTGCATACTTCAACATACCATTTTTTATATATATATATATATATATATATACATTAGGTAGACATTCAAAAAGTCTATTGGGACACCAAATTTCATTAATAAATTTCCATTTTCAGGGCCAACTATCCTTAGTTTTCAAGGTCAGAAATCTAAGAAAATTACTAGCGTTTTTTTATAAAAAAATCTGACTACACCACTGGATTCGCAACATTTTCAAATGGTTCATGTGTGAATTACGTTGAATTGCGTCAATCAATAAGGAAGTTATAGGGGAATAAATTTTGAGAAATATATGCCGTTCAATCAACACACCACTGCTATTTCAAAACATTTATCAGCACGTTGACTACACCACTGGATTCAGGAGATCAAAAAATATCACTGACCAGAATTTCACCGGAATCTGTTGATAAACAGAACAAACAAAAAATAATGAGTTGAAATGACATTTTCCTGAAATTCCTTTTACATATTTTTCGAATTTTATTATCTTATGATTTCCTTATTTATAAACAGATTTTGATAAAATTTTGAACAGTGGCATTTCGAGACTTCCTGAATACTGTGGTGTATTCCGAATTTTGATGAATGTTCTGAAATTTGACATTAAAAACATTAAACCAATTTGATAATGGTTAGATTGTGAACCTTACTTATTTAATTAATGACATTCTCATTCACATTCTAAACCATTGGTAAACTGATTTGAGGCTTGAGGAGTTTAAACTGACATTAGTGTGGCTTTTAATAGTCCCCCCCCTGTTAACTTTTGAACGGTTCGACGTAGAAACGTGAAAAAAAACCGTTTCGAGGGTTTCACCAATACTACTTTTTTGCAGGGGGGACCATCAACTCGAAATTTTTATATGGCATGGGGGGTCAAGGGGTACATCGTTGAAAAGTAAATTCAATTCTCTTTATAACCATCTACTTTTTTTCAATTTCGTTGATATTTTTTTTGCAATTTAAATTCGAAATATCAAAAATAAATGCGGATCTGAATACTACTCATCCCTCGATAAATTTAAACGGTTTGATGTGGAACAATGAAACTAAAAATTTTTTGAAGGGCATTATCGATACTACTTTTTGAGAGAAGAAACATTGCGATTACTCGACAGATGGCGCTGGGGACACATTAATTTAAAAATTTCGAAAGGCATAAAAATCGAAATTGGGAAAAAAATTATAGACAAAATTCAAAAGTATCTAGATGGTTGTAAAGAGAATTGAATTCTCTTTTCAACATGTGCCACTTGACCTCTCATGCCATTTAAAAATTTTGAGTCGATGGGTTCACCCGCGCCCCCTATTGAGCAATCACCATATTTTTTCAAAAAGTTGTATTGGTGAAACCCTCGAAACGGTTTTTTTTTCACGTTTCTACGTCGAACCGTTCAAAAGTTAACATTGGGGGGGACTATTAAAAGCCGCACTGTATAATGGCCCTTAGAATGTAAGAGCAAACCGTACCATGGTGAAACGGGAATCGGTTTTCTGAATTCAGTTTTTTTGCGAATTTTTTGTGTGTGCAAATGATTCAATTCGTATATGTGAATTCCGATACTCCGATTTTTTTTTAAAATAATTTGATAAATGGAAAATATTGCACAATTTCGGAATTTAAAATTCAATTTTACATGAAATTATTAGATATTGCGCAAAATCGATTCTGCGATCCGATTGGAGTTGCTAGCTACAAAGTGTGCCCCCCGGGCCCTCCCAACGCGCCGCCCCTGCGCGTAACCGTTTATTCTTCTTGGGCCTTTGTTTATGTTTCCAGTTCACTAATGATCGCGATTTGCTGACACACAGGGCTACGAAATGAAACATCTTGCACGAAATTTTCGAAGTTGCCGTTTCGACGAAAAATGCACCGGTATCGAGATCGTTATCTCGGAAACAACCGACAATCTGTGTCAAAGCAATATGGCGATAAAAAATGCAAATTACTCTACTGATATTAGACACTTGTTTTGGAGAAGCGTCGGGCGATGGCTTCATAACAAATCTGTTTTTCCTTAACTTTTTTTTATACTTGATTTTTATATTTGATTTTGTTCATGAGGAAATATAGTGAGAGCTAGGTACCAGTTGGATAACAAAAATACCACAAGACTGCCTAAGCCTCTGTATTTTCTGTAATTAAATATTCAATAATAATAATTATAATACTTGATTTTATTGATAGCAGTACATACATATTTTTAGCGCCAAAAAACATTTCAAAACTGATTCAGAGCTGACCAACTCGAAAACGGTCAGATATAGATCAATTCTGCTAACGTCAATCGATTCACAATGGCCAAATTAGCATATACTGAGATTTTGAATGAAGAAACTGGACAGACAAAAATGTCTAGTATATAATTTTTTGAACTTTTTTATTTCTCATTTTTCGAATTTAAAATTTTTGTCCCCGAACGTATTTTGACGTGCTGATTCCGAATCTTTGAACGAAAATGTCGAAAACTCATCAAACATATTTTTGTCATCTAAAAAACTATTTGAAAACTTATTCAGAGCTGACCAACACGAGAATGGTTAGAGATAGACAAATTCTGCGAACGCTAATTGATTCAGAATGGCCGAGTTAGTATATACTGATAATTTGAACGAAAAAATTGGACGGACAAAAAAGTCGAGTATATCACTCACGATAGATAATTTTTTGAACTTTTTTATTTTTATTTTTTCGATTTTCAAATTTTTTCACCTAACGTATTTTGGCGTGCTGATTCCGAATCTTTGAAAGAAAATGCCGATAACACATCAAAAATATTTTTGGCGCCAAAAAAACCATTCGAAAACTGATTCAGAGCTTATCAACTCGAAAACGGTTAGAGATAGATCAATTCTGCGAACGCCAATCGATTCAGAATGACCAAATCAGTATATACATATAGGATTTGAACAAAAAAGTCGACGGACAAAAAAGTCGACAGACAAAAAATTCGAGTATATCATGATAGATAATTTTTTTAACTTTTTATTCATTTTTTTCGAATCAAATTTTCGTCTTCGAACGTATTCGACGTGCTGATTCCGAATCTTTGAACAAAAATGTCGAAAACTCATCAGAAATATTTTTGGCGGCAAAAAAAACATTTGAAAACTGATTCATAGCTGACCAACTCGAAAACGGTTAGAGATAGACAAATTCTGCGAACACCAATCGATTCAGAATGGCCGAATTAGCATTAACTGAGAATTTGAATGGAAAAACTGGACGGACAAAAAAGTCAAGTATATCATGATAGATAATATTTTGAACTATTTTATTTTTCTTTTTTCGATTTTCAAATTGTTGTACCCGAACGTTTTTCGGCGTGCTGATTCCGAATCTTTGAAAGAAAATGTCGATAACACATCAAAAATATTTTTGGCACCAAAAAACATTTGAAAACTAAATCACAGCTGACCAACTCGAGAATGGTTAGAGAAAGATGAATTCTGTGAACGCAAATCGATTCAAAATGGCCGAATTAGTATATACTGGAAATTTTAACGAAACAACTGGACGGACAAAAAAGTCGAGTATATCATGATACATAATTTTTTGAACGTTTTCATTTTTAATTTTTCGAATTTCAATTTTTTTTCCTCAAACGCATTTTGACGTGTTGATTCCGAATCTTTGAACGAAAATGTCAAAAACTCATCAGAAATATTTTTGGCGCCAAAAAAACCATTTGAAAACTGAGTCAGAGCTGACCAACTCGAAAACGTTTAGAATAGATCAATTGCTCCAAATTATTGAGTATAAACTAAATGCTCATTTTTAGTCATATGGCCGAATAACAGTGACATTACTTTCCACAATTTTCCACCGACTTTCTGAGCAAAGAACAAAATCTTTTGCGATAAACAGATGTAGCTCTTTGAAAACGAAATGCCTTTCAACGATTCTTGCGAAGAATAAAACACCAATGAAACGGAAAAACGAAACTAAGATTGTCCGTTGGATCTTGCATTTACAATGTTCATGAATGAACATTTTCGAGGAATAATCTTTTGTATTCTTTATAATTAAAAGTAGCTCGGCCTTTTGGGTGCTTGCACTCGAGACCATTTTTATTTCTTCCTCTTGTTTTATGCCTCTCCGTGCGTATAATGTAATCCTAACGAGAAAACTTCGGTTTTAAATTAGCTTTTGACTTAATGTGTCCAATAAAGAAGTTTATAAATCTTTGAATTGTAACGGTGGAAGAGTTTTTTAACTTGATTTCAAGATTTTTACTGAATATTCCTTGTGTAATTCAGTCTCCTGCATTATCGAATTAGTTGGATTAATAA
The DNA here is from genome assembly GCA_958298965.1 of Chrysolina haemoptera. Taxonomy (NCBI): domain Eukaryota; kingdom Metazoa; phylum Arthropoda; class Insecta; order Coleoptera; family Chrysomelidae; genus Chrysolina; species Chrysolina haemoptera. The sequence goes on along the minus strand of OY282601.1, from coordinate 1,304,242 downwards.
CCTTATTATACCAATATATCTCTTTGTCACGCACCAGTTGAAAGAAGTCCCTTCTGGTTTGTTAGAATATTGTTCAGGTTTTCCTCTTTTCAAATAATTTGTTGGGTATTTTTCGAAACACTGATTCCTCATTCGCGAAAATATTTTTGCCAACATAATCCAGTACGATTGGGTTTTGAGACGAGGATCGACTGTAGCACCACTAAATTTGGTATGTTAGTTGTTGGAACCATCATAAACACGAAAAAAAAATTATCTACCGAAATTCCAGGGGTGGAACATATTTTTTTCTTCGTTTATAAATAAATAAATAGATTTTTGCTATAATCTTGGAAAGTATATGATTAATCGAAAAAGCATTTCAGCAAGATGAAAAACAATTGAATTCTCCACAAAAATGATATCTGGTAATTTTTTATGAAATGCGCTCGTTTTCTCAGAAAACGTGATTGAACGCCGACAAATTTCAGGTTCACGCTGACCCGCCGGTGGAAGTTCTGGCGGAACCGAATATTTGATCGGTCATAACTCTGCTAAAAATGATCAGAGAAGGAAAAGGAAAAGTTCATATCGTTTTTGAAGACTCCTACCTTCTCATGCAAATATAATATGCGAGTATTTGAGTACCTAAAATGTGTTTGCAGATGATCCGAAAATCATGAATAATTGTTTGCAACAATTAAAGTAGTGTGACAGGTCCCACTTATACATGCCAACTGTACAACTGTCATTAAAAATGACGTTTTTAATTCATTGACATATGAACTAAAAACTGACGTTTTCACAAAATCACTTTCCATCATTATGTGTGATAGAAGATGATTTCAGAACATCGCGCAGAGGGCTATTTGACCCAAAAAGATGGCCAAAACTACGTCATCTGGTTTTTCAGCATTAAATAAAAATATGAAAAGATAGCAGATCACCAAGACATATTCTTTCTTTCAGTTTATATCCGGAAATATTATCTATGTCAACATCTAATTCATCATCAGTATCCTCTGCAACATTTTCAATTGCATGCTTCCTACGCGAAAGGTTATTTGATATTTCGACATGAAGCAATATTTCTAGGGCGTCTTTGCTAAACGGCTACCTTTTTTTTTGACTGTTGTTGAAAACTTGTTAGAGAAAGGTCTGATTCATAGCCTAGTTACTTTGGCAATAAAATTCAGCAATATTTTTTTTTTTTTAGGAACGAAGTAGATCACAGAATTGAACAAAATAAGTTTTTTTTTATTTGATTCTAGTATTGGTAATAATTTTTCACGTTTCCAGGACCGGTATGGCCCAGACAATAATTCATAACTTCCTTATTAGGAATTCTGTCAGTTCCATATTTTAGTGTAACAATCAGGGTCAGTTGAGAAAATAATTCACATGTTCAGAATAATTTTTCCGGGCGTCCAGGGCCGGCTTCACTCCAGCATAAATCTTAACTTCCTTTTTCGGAACTCTGCCAGTTTCATATTTCAGTGGAACAATCAGGATCGGTTGAGAAAAGAATCCACATGTTCAGAATAGTTTGTCCGGGCGTCCAGGGCCGGCTTCACTCCAGCAATAAATTTTAACACTAGTGTTAAAAGTAAAATGACAGATGAGATGATGGATACTCAGTATTATAGATCTCTCTAATAGAAACACTTCAATCAGAAATTATAATCAGAACACCTACTCAAGAGGAATCATTTATAAAAGTTCACACATGTATTTGGCCGTTTGTGCAATTGCTAATACTAATTCCTTTTGAAGTTACAAACGAAGTAGTATTCAGTCCAACTGTAGAAGTTCCTTCACCACTGACAAATAATGACATTCATAAATAAATTCTTTTCTCAACCGATCCTGATTGTTCCACTGAAATATGAAACTGGCAGAGTTTCTAAAAAGGAAGTTAAGATTTATGCTGGAGTGAAGCCAGACCTGGACGCCCGGACAAACTATTCTGAACATGTTGATTCTAGTTCGAAAATATGAATAGGAAATTCATAAAATCTTTTGTGGAATCATCTGCGACTGAAAGAAAAACTTTAGTCGCTATTTTCCATCGTTCAAGATAACCTCTTGGGAGGTATTCATGTTGAAAAGGGGAACATTCTCCATGAAAATTGAAAAATGTGACTTATTTGTAATATCTAACAGAAAACAACTACTTCCCCGGCACAAGCCACGCTGGACATTGAACTACATCTGATAGATATTGTGAAAAGACTCTAACTGAAAAGGAAAGAAAAAAAAATCTGAAAGTGAAAATTTGCATTTTCATTCAGATAGCTGACTTTTTTAATTCTTTCTAGTTTTCCTTGAACAAATCATTAAATAAATTAGATAAGGAGAATGTTATTAAAAAAATATCACTCACAGAAATCGTTCATTTCATTGAAGCAAGGTTCGCTTCTCTCGCATTTAATCCCCAATACATTTTGGTCGACAAAAATCTATTTCGCTTTGCGAGAGAAGCGAACCTTGCTTCAATGAAATGAACGATTTCTGTGAGTGATATTTTTTTAATAACATTCTCCTTATCTAATTTATTTAATGATTTGTTCAAGGAAAACTAGAAAGAATTAAAAAAGTCAGCTATCTGAATGAAAATGCAAATTTTCACTTTCAGATTTTTTTTTTTTTTTCTTTCCTTTTCAGTTAGAGTCTTTTCACAATATCTATCAGATGTAGTTCAATGCCCAGCGTGGCTTGTGCCGGGGAAGTAGTTGTTTTCTGTTAGATATTACAAATAAGTCACATTTTTCAATTTTCATGGAGAATGTTCCCCTTTTCAACATGTTGATTCTTTTCTCAACAGATCCTGATTGTTACACTAAAATATGGAACTGACAGAATTCCTAATAAGGAAGTTATGAATTATTGTCTGGGCCATACCGGTCTTGGAAACGTGAAAAATTATTACCAGTGCTAGAATCCAAAAAAAAAAATACTTATTTTGTTCAATTCTGTGATCTACTTCGTTCCTAAAAAAAAAAAAATATTGCTGAATTTTATTGCCAAAGTAACTAGGCTATGAATCAGACCCTTCTCTAACAAGTTTTCAACAACAGTCGAAAAAAAAAGGTAGCCGTTTAGCAAAGACACCCTAGAAATATTGTTTCATGTCGAAATATCGAATAACCTTCCGCGTAGGAAGCATGCAATTGAAAATGTTGCAGAGGATACTGATGATGAATTAGATGTTGACATAGATAATATTTCCGGATATAAATTGAAAGAAAGAATATGTCTTGGTGATCTGCTATCTTTTCATATTTTTATTTAATGCTGAAAAACCAGATGACGTAGTTTTGGCCATCTTTTTGGGTCAAATAGCCCTCTGCGCGATGTTCTGAAATCATCTTCTATCACACATAATGATGGAAACGATGAAAATGAACAATTATTTTCGTTTGTTCATGCAAATGTGAAGAATACATCAGATTTTTCTTTGGCTATGATTTCATGCTTTTGTTTCATTCAAGTGCTCCACTTATACTCCTTCGCCTGCATTTATGAGCACCGTAGATTATTAAATTTATTATAGCTACCAGACTGTTTGCATTTATTGAATCATGAACGTTGTCAAGTATGATTACTTCTCTCTGAATAATTTTCAGATTTCCCCGTTCCGTGTAATTTATTCACGATAACTTATTCAGAACAAGACCTCTGAACTACTTTTGATTCAGCGATTTATAGGAAAGACTGATCTAATACGCATCTGAGTTTTAGCATTTGGTGTAACTAAAGTTGGTAATATTTTTTATTTAGCGAAACATGGTGGACTTGACAAGCAGTGAAATTAATTTAAAATATCAGATTGGATCAATAATTTTTTTCCAGATTATGATGTGAAATACCACGCAAGCTTAAATTATTCCTGGAAATTTTCTTGAGGGCAAGAATATTTTAAGAAAATTATCTCTCGTCGCTTCGCGAATCGGGATAATTTTCAAGATATTTGTGCCCTCAAGAAAATTCCCGGAAATAATTTAAGCTCTTGTGTTAGTTTAAGTGAAAATTGGGTTTCTTAGGTAATTATTTTTGTTCTATGGATCCAAAATATTTTCTGCACTGCTGTGCTCCCCTTCTATTGAAAGGCAGCAACAACATTGATATTTCAAATGGAAAACCCTGTATATTGTTACATTCTTCGCTTCGCTATTACTTTTCAATTATTTTTGTATGATGCTTCCTTATTTTTTGTATTCGTAGAAAGCTTAAATTTGGTTTGTACTTTGACAATGCCCTGTGTATTAGTTAGGTCTAAGGGAATTCGTCATCCATTATACCGGGTCCTTAAAATTTTGTGTTTTACCGATAGATACGAAAGTTGTGGAAAGTTCAAATGGAACACCCTGTATATTATCAAATATCCTGATAAGCAATTGAATTTGCTTTCAAATAATGTATCATGTTCCTACCTAAATGGTCAGGTTTCCGAAATAAAAGCAAGTTCCTATTAAAATTGGACTATTTTGCCAGTCTATCAATAATAAAATGTTTACGCGTTTATTAACGTAAATTTTATCTATAATTTTCAATTTCCACATAACGATCCAAATTGGTAATATATTCCATTTGAAATGATCTGTACTGTGCCGTGACCAAAAAAAAGAATAATAAACTTTTAGTTTGACAAGCAGTGATTTTAATGTTGTTTCTGTCAGGAGAAAGAAAGTATTGAAATGGATTCAGTACAATGCATATTAAAATGTAGATATTTTGAATTTGTTCAATATTCACGGTGAGAATTGTTTCAAGAAGTTGCAGGATATTCATTGAACTTTATCCAAATTTACTACAGATTAATGGAAAAATCTTCCGGAATATTGAACGGAATTATGCTGTTTGGTAAAGTTGAAGCGCCAAGAAATCAAATTAGGCCGATAACTTAGACAAAGTGAGGCGAACCATCCTCATTATTAAATTTTCAATTACTAATTTTTTTAAACGAATTTTGTAAATACTGATGTGAAATGTCAAATTATTAGAACGTTAACAAACTTGATTCGATCTAATAGGCTTTATCGATCAAGGAAGTAGGCCGATTGTAAACACCATTTCATTTCTACATCGCGAAATTTCATTTCTACATCGTAAAAGTTATCGAAAATATTATAGTAATAATCTACAGGTAGTCAGTTATATCACTGTTTTTTAAGGCTTTTCACTGAAACCAAAAATAATATATAACTCAAATTACAAAAAAAAAATCATTCAGGTTATGAAAACCATTTTCAAACTGAAAACATTTGTAAGTATTTAATTTCTGAAAGTTGCAGCAGATCTGAGTTTTAAAGACATTTTATTGTAAATTTCTTGGAGAAAAAAGAGAATGGCGGCTCCAAAATGGCATAGGAGATTTGTGATTATGGTCTGATCCCATTCAAAATTCGTATGTGGGTGTTGTCGGAGATTATGAATATTTGTCAAAATTCATGATTCAAATATGGCCGAAGATTGTTGTCATTGTTGTTCGATTCTATTTAAATTGAGTATGTGGGTGGTTTCGAGGTCAAATATTATGAATTTTTTTGTCGAAATTCATAAATTCAAGATGGACGAGTTTGATATGTGTATTTGGTGTCCAAGATCATGAATCGTTTTTTCTGTTAAAATTGTTGTTTCCGTACCAGCAACACTCAGAAGTAACTGAAAGACTAGGGAAGACGTAGCTCTTACTTTTTAATGTGTGATGCCATACACGAAGCCGGTGAATAGACCCGCATTCCTTAGCTTAGCTTGACACCAACACTTGACAGCACTTCACAATTACAAAATAACATGTATATCATTTGAAAACTATCGTTTTTTCACATCGGTTTTGGAGTATATTTAACATCAGGTATACACAGTAATGTTAACTAGAATTTGTATTTGATAAATCAACGAATAACGCACAGTATTTTTGGCATCATTATCTTCTTTTAGCCATCTATCGTTGTACAGTTGTGTGCATAAAAAAGTCGTACAGCAGAAAAACTCGTACAGCAGTTATAGGCTATTGTGTGTCAGGTCTGTCAATATTTTTTAAACTTCTTATCGACTTTGACAAGTAGTATTAAAATTCAAACTATTTTTGTCAGTTACGCGCTTTTAACATTTTTCTAGTGCAATTAGTGCTATGCCTCAGACAGATACCATGCATTCAAATCTTATACGACTTTTTTATACACACAATTTTACTCAATATTACATACTTGTAAGCGTCATTGATATCCATTACATGGCACGAACTTGTCGTTGCGTTGGCCTACCGACTATTTGGCGTACTTTATCATACCCTCAAGGCGTTCTCGCGAGCTATCTGATTTACCGTTTTATTTTTTCTTCGGAGAGGAATATGGGATATAAATGATGCATACCACCATTGCTTTTACTCTTTAGATAGGAATGGTTATTCAAAACCATCGCCACACAGCCACTCTGTGCTTTATTTATTCGAACTAAAATGAACCATGAATCAAGAAGGGCTTAGAGTGGATTTTTCGAATTTCTATGCAGGAATTTATTATCGATGTCAGCTTTTTCATTATAATATTCAAGTGAGAATTATTGGTTTGCATTCGGTGCTTCAGTGTGTTTGAGATCACCAAACAACTTTGGTACATTCAACGTTCATTATCATTAAATTGTAATTACATTATTACTACATTATAATTACATTTTCATTAAGAAAAGTTGACCAAGTATTTATTATATAGATGGAACTCGTTTTAACTAATTGACCACATTAACACTAACTGTGCTACTGTTAAATATGGATTATTATATTTGCTGGTACAACCGACGAAATCGCATGCGCGAGGGATTATATACCTTAAGAAGGGGTTTACCTTCTGAAAAAGGCCTAAATAAATCTGCGGGACAAAGGGCGAGGTAAGAATTCCAAGTGATAGAGGCGGACTCCTAAAATAAATCTGATAGTGTCTTACTTTAACTCATTTTGGTTTAAAATATAAATTACTCATAGTAAGTTTAACCTTGAACGCTTCGAGGTTGTCTAAATACTCAAACGCTCGCCGCTGTTTACCACCCCGGTTTTATTACATTGTAGGTACACTCTAAAAAGAAGAACTCAAACATGGGTAATAGAAATGAAAATTCTTGTTTTCTTCATTGGGATCGATATTTCGTATATTGATTGGTATTGATATACCTTATGAAAATATATGTGGTTTAAGCAAACATCATAATAAAAAATTACGATTGAAAAATCGTGTTTATCGACATGTATATTCAAATTATGAGAAAAACATCCTACAGGTCTTCATTAGAGATATTTATGGAAAATTTCAATGAAAATTTCAGTGTAAAAAATAAGTAGCGCAATCCGACGTAAAAGGGTTACATAGAAATGTGTGTCAATTCAATATTTCTTTTTATTTTGGAAGTCATTGTATATACCTATAGAACCAGTGCCCAATACCGGATAAATAGTATTATGTAACGATCATGTTGACACGAGACGTAGGCGAGTGTCGTAAATCTCTTTCGACTGTCGTTAATCTCGTGCGCGTGTGTTAGTAGCAATTACATGATCGTTGCAAACATTATTTTTTCCACGACCAATAAAAAATTAAAACAAAACTTTATTTCAACCTAGTTAAGTTCAAATGACAATGACAATGACAATGACAATGACTTTATGTGATGAATGTCCTCGTCGTTCATAGTCACATGGCCCTCTGGTGTCCTACGTCGCCTCGTGGACAGGATGGCCTTGCTTTTGTCTGCATTGATTCCGATCTTCCAACGGTTGAACCATGGTTCCAGTTTGTTCATCTGTGGCTAAAGCTTGTTTTCCCTAGTTCGCACATGTCTTTCAAATATTTCTGACGGTTGCTTGTAAGGATGCAGCAGGTTGACGTAGAGAACACATTTTGAACGAACGACCAGTAGTCAAATATTTATAATAACTTGTACATATTGGTGTTCGCGAACTCTGAATTTGTGCACGTACCGTTCTACGTTTTTTCCCAAGTAGCACATCCATATTGGGACAATATTGGTACAATATTGTGAAAATATTGGCAAAATATTGAAATAATAATATTGGCGAGAAAAAAAATGTGAACATTCGGCGATATTGGTTCAATATTTAAATAATGATATTGGTCTAATATTTTCGAAGCAATATTGTACAATATTGTATAATATAGTAGTACAATATAATAATAATAATAATAATAATAAATGATTTTATTGAGTAGACATACAGAGCATAATACATAAATGAAATTATGTCGATATGACACTCAAATGGCAGAGTTCAATTCCACGATTAGATCGCTTATTGCTCTTCCACTCAACCATGCATATCGCTGTAGCACACTTACATTGGAATAATATTAGTAAAATATTGGCAAAATATTAAAACATAATATTGGCGAGATAAAATTATAATTATTTCGGAATATTGGCACACTATTACTTGGACATTATACATAATATAGGGTCAATATAATTTTTAGAATATGGATTAACTAATATTCCACCAATGTACCATCAAACTTGGATATACAATATTGTTTTTTATCTCTAAAACCGATATGAGTGTAATATTGAAATCGCAATATTGGAGCTAGATGCTGGAAACAATATGTAGGCAATATCGCTCTATCGATATTGGTGAAAATTATTGAACCAATATTGAAGATTTCATGAAACAATATATATTCAGAACAGGTTGGGCCAATATTCCACCAATATTATTAATGAAATATTGTTTTTCCAATATGAACCCATATTGGTTTAATATTATTATACATTTACAATATATCCATATTGGCCCAATATGAAAACAAGATTGAGCCAACATGAGGTGCTACCTGGGTTGTGTCTTAGCATGGAAATTCACTTTGCCCACAGACTAATAACGAAATATGCCTTCTCTAGTAAAAGCTTCTTATCGAACAACAGAAGCCTGACACCGCAAGTAGTTGCCCCCGAATTTTAAGATAATTAATAGCACTTATTACATTAAACTGCGTTCAGGGTTGTCGAGGGTGGAAAGGTGAACGTTTCCTGAAATTATTTTTAGTTACGCTTTTCCAAAACCTCATGGCCTTTTTTTATGAAGAGGTATTATGGCCTAATCAGATGACCTGAAATTTTAATTAAAAAGTAAGAAGTATAACTGGATTAACAAAATATTTGAATTAGCGTATGAGGCTGTATCTGGAAGAAAATTCTGAAATAAACTTGGTTGCTGAAACTCACTTACTCACTTTACTCACCAACTTCCTCACATGGTGAGGGAAGTGAAAGAATGAGAAGAAGATTTGTCTCAGGAATGGGACTGCGAGTGAGATTTTCAATCCAGTAACGACAGACAAACTCGAGCAAAAGTGAAGAATGAAATGTAGCACTCTGAAACTCGGCACGTGACATCTCGACATCATGTATTATTAGAAAAAAAATTGTTTACCAAAAAATCAGGGGTGGAACCTAAAAAAATTTTCATTTAAAAAATATATTTTTTTTGTTGTTATTTCAGAAAATATAAGATTTATCAAAAAACGATTTCTATAGGTTGAGAGATAATTCAATTCTCCTCAAGAATGATATTCAGTGATACCTTATGAAATACGCTCGTTTACTCAAAAAACGTGGTTTGACGCCGACGTCACGTTTAATGCTCGCGCAAACCCGCCACTGCAAGTTCAGGCAGGGTCAAAAATTACATTTGTCATAACTTTGCTAAAAATTATGGTAGAAGGAAAAAGAAAAGTGCATATCGTTCCTGAAGACTTCTACTTCCTCATGCAAATATAACATGTGAGTATTTGAGTACCTAAAATGTGTTTTGTGCCACTTCACTTAACCGTTCTACGATATTTACGGATCATCCGAAAGTCATGGATATTTTAGTTGATATGAAATAATAATTATACTGGAGCAGGAATCAGTACCCTCTTTGAACCATATGAAACGATTTAAGGGTAGTGAGAAAAGTCTCACTTATACCTGCTAAAGAAAAACCAGGGTGTTACTCCTGCCTCAGTTTTTAACTCAGCCATAATCCCGGAAATTTCTTCAGTAAATGTTGAAAATAATCGCTCATTCACATTCTACATCAAAAATGAAGTATGTGATTTTAAGCTTGAGGTTTGCAGTTCACAATCAGGGACGCGCCGTCCATATGGGCAAGATCGTGCGGCGCACGAGGGGGCCAAGGCCTTAAAGGCGTCTACGGCGACCAGTACCAGTGGCAAGCAAGACGAATTATCCGAAGAAGCGCCCCTTTCCTACGATCCAAGTCTTTGGTCAAGTGTAATAGTCTTCAATTCAAGTGTAAGAACTTGTCGAAAAAGTCCAATGCAATATCGAAATAAAACTATGTATCAGTATCCTACAGACAAAAGTTTGTTAAATGGTGAAAAGGTTCAGCGTTATTAGTTGCTATATTCTAATGTAAAAAATGCAGTTTTCTGCTTCTGCTGTAAAATATTCAATGAACCCAACACAATCCATTATCTTAAAAAAAAAAACTAAATTAAGTAACCAAGACGGTTTCAATGATTGGCATAATTTGAGCGAACATTTGAAAATCCATGAAAAATGTATATATCATTTTCAAAATTTACGTGTCTGGTCAGATTTACTAGAATGATTAAAAACTAATCGGAAATGCAAATTTATTGAAAAATGAAACCAAACATTGGCGTAGTGTCATTGAAAGAATTACAGGTACACAAATACTCGCATATTTATTGATTAAAAGTTTGATTTTGTGGAGGAAATCCAGTTCTTGACATAATTTTTTGGGTTTATCACCTTCCACAATCTGAAAATGAAAAAAAAAAGAAAGGTCTTATTACCAAAATCGCAATTCAAATTCAGTTTTCTCAGCGTCTTTCTAAGAAGTTTTGATAACGGAGGCAGATACAGCCTCCGAAACGTCAACAGTTTTCAAAAAAAGAGAGGTATTCTTTGTTAAGTCGATCTCATTTTTTCAGATAGGCAAATTCAGTGTAGGGTACGTTACTGACAAAAATTAATTTCTTTCAAGACAGCAGTCTTGTGAACGCAGTAACTTATCGGGCAAATTAATTAATTTGCCCTTCTACACTTGTACAGATTTCTTTGGATTAAAAATTTTTTTCATTTTCAGATTGTGGAAGGTGATAAACCCAAAAAATTATGTCAAGAACTCGCATATTATATTTGCATGAGAAGGTAGGAGTCTTCAGAAACGATATGAACTTTTCCTTTTCTTTCTCCGATCATTTTTAGGAGAGTATACTCAGCTCCGCCAGAATTTTCAGCGGCGGTTAAGGGATAAACCTGAAATTTGATGTCGGCGTTCAATCATGTTTTCTGAGAAAACGAGCGCATTTCAGAAAAAATTATTAGGAATAATTTTTGTGGAGAATTGAATTTTCTTTTACCCTCTTGAGTTGTTTTTTTGATATATCATATACTTTCCAAGATTACAGCAAAAATTTATTTATTTTATTTTTAAACGAATAAAAAAATATGTTCCACCCCTGGAATTTTGGTAAACAATTTTTTTTCGCTTTTATTATGATTCCAACTACTAGCGTATCAAGTTTGGTGGTTCTACAATTGATTCTTTTCTCAAAACCCAATCGTACTGGATTATTTATAGTTCCTAGGAAATATATGCATGAATTTGAACAGACTCCTCAAAGTTTCAAATAAATGAAACAAATAATTTTAATGAATTCGAAATTTTATGAATTCGAAATACCCTACTCTCCACGCGTTCCCACAAAGTGAAAAATATGAGGCAAATATCTGTCAGGAAACAACAATTTTCCTATACGAACATTGAATTACATGTGACATCTATTTGAGCTATGTTTCTCCTGCATACATGACTTATGGTTCTTGCCTCCCATCACTGCTAGAATAGGTCAGACCAGACAAGGCGGGCATTAAGGTGGGCATTAAAGCGGACATTAAGGCGGGCATTAGAGGGCGGGCATTAAGGTGGGCATTAAGACAGGCATTCGCGTCGGGAGACAACACAACCTCGAGCTAAAATATAATACTTTTTTTCCTTGTACAATAAATAACTATTTTTCACGGTGAAAAAAAAAAATGGAAATGTTTACGCATTAACAAAGATGCAATAAGAATGTCGAGTTTTGTATTCTTTTATTTTTTCTTCTGTTGACGGTTATGTCACTCAAATATAGTGATTTTTTGTACTAGTGAAACAGTTACTATTTTGTTTTTTATCAAAATTGAACCTTTTCTAAATTTTTTCCAGGTACGTTTCTCGCTAGGGTTGAAATTTCTCCCTTATGACCAAACCGGTAAGTTTAAATTTATCTGTAAGTAAGTAACCTTATTGAAATAAAACTAAAATGTTACGTTCTGAAAAAATATAATTTTATTAGTCATTAATAATATTGATAAAATATTGATGGAATATTGGCTCAACCTGTTCTGGATGTATATTGTATCATAAAATATTGGGTCAATATTGGTTCAATAATTTTCACCAATATCGATAGAGCAATATTGCCTGCATATTGTTTCCAGCATCTAGCTCCAATATTGCGATTTCAATATTACTCTCATATCGATTTTAGAGATGAAAAACAATATTGTATATCCAAGTTTGATAGCACATTGCTGGAATATTTTTTAATCCATATTCGAAAAATTATTTTGCCCCTTTACTGATCGAGATTTTTACGAAAACCTCACGCCAATATTGGAAAGACAAAGAAAGCTGAATTATAGTAACATATATTGAATAAGGCTTCTCACAATGCGTTTGCAAGTCAATCTAGTAGAAATGAAATTGTAGAATTTTCAAAGTATTCGACATTTTATGGAATATTTCATCAATGTTTCCAAGGCAACTTATTCACTTTGAAAGTTTGAATTGAATATTTTACCAATATATGCAAATGATATTGTACCAATATCCTTTAATATTTTGAGGCCAATATTGCTTCCACAATATTTCTCAAATATTATTGTACCAATTTACGGAAATAATTATAATTTTATCTCGCCCATATTGCGTTTGAATATTTTGCCAATATTTTACCAATATTATTGCAATGTAAGTGTGCTACAGCGATATTGTACCAATATCGCTTAACATTTTGAGGCCAATATTGCTTCGTCAGCTTTCGAGAATATTACACCAATATTATTTTTTAAACATTGGACCAATATCGCCAAATGTTCACATTTTTTTTCTCGCCAATATTATTGTTTGTATATTTTGCCAGAATATTTTTACAATATTTATTGTACCAATATTGTCTCAATATGGGTGTGCTACTTTGGACCAGTTAGCGAAAAGTACTGAGGCTACCGCGTCAACATTTCCTACTCGTAAAAAAAGTATCACTTTACTAACTTGATACATAAATTACTATTTTGACACCCTGTAGCTCGAAAACTGGTCATAGGATCGATATGTAAATTGGACTGAGTAATGAGGATACCAGGATCTACAATATATCAAAATTAGCCGAAAGCCATTTTACGAAGTAAATGTGCGGGGTCTTCTCTTGTATGAGTCTTTCGAGATGTGATGACACTTTGAACACAGTTCGAGATTATACGCAATTCTCTTTTTTTTTTCTCTCTCTCTGTGTGAACCTTTTCACTCCTCTCAAAATTCCTATCAGAAACGTAACATCCAATTAAGCGTAATCAGACATACAGCGATCGATTCTTCCTCCCACACATCTTCTGTCACCAATTAACGTTCGGGAAAATACCCTATTTAGAATAACGTATATACACATACCATTTTCTGCATGTGAATTAAACAAACCGGAAACAGGCAATTAAAACAATGAAATTGGAACGTTATTTTTGTTACTCTTCTGGTGAGAACGAATTTGTTCCACATTACAGCTGGAAGCAAGTGTTGTTGACATTCGAATTTATACCGCGCGCTATCGCAGTCGGAGATCCTCTGTTCGTGACGAAAAAATATCACACAATGTTTTCGTTGCGACAGAACATCGCAGAACTGCTTGGTCAGAGCGAAGGTTTTACGAGTGAGTACTCGGTTTCGTGGGAGAAAATTTGCATACGCAATTCTCACTCCATAACTCTGCGTCACCCACATTGAAAATTTGTAAACTAACACAGTCGTGAGGTACAAACTATACCCAATTTTATTTTATTTTTTAAGCCACTGCACGACAAAAAAAAATTTATTGAATCAACAAAAATAGCATGAATTTAACAAAATTTGAGTGTCATATATCCACGACAAAATATTTTTTTATAACAATTTTTTTTTTATTTTCGTGAAGTTAGCCACACTTGCCTAAAACCACTAACCTCAACATGTCCTACACCGTGGTCTTCCCTGAAAGAGAAGACTGGGTTCATCGATGGTTCCAAAACTCTGGAAGGTGTCGGAGCCGGAATATATGGTATGAACCCAGTAGTGAAACGCTCATTCAGTTTGGGTAAATTAGCTACGATATTCCAGGCAGAGGTATATGCCATTGAAATGTGTGCAAGGGAGCTGGAAAACCGACACCTCACACGAAAAACAATAAAAATATTTTCAGATAGTCAAGCAGCATTGAAAGCGCTTGAATCCAATTGCTTTAAATCCAGAGCAGTATGGAACTGCAGAGACACCTTGAACCGACTAGCACAAGGCAACAACGTTACCCTAGTTTGGATACCAGGTCACACGGGCCTAGAAGGAAACGAAATAGCGGACGCCCTAGCAAAAGGGGGGCCGAAACAACGTTCACTGGGCCAGAACCGGTCATCGGTTTAGCATATAGCACTGCCAAGAATGCTATAACCGCCTGGGCAGACAATAAAAGACTTGAGTATTGGCTCAGTCTACCAGGCCTAGCCCATTCCAAAGCATTTATTGCTTGTACAAGGAAAAAACAGGACTCTGACAAACTTATAGAACTCAGTAGAGCACATCTCAGAGTTATAGTAGGTTTGCTCACTGGCCACTGCAAACTCAAACACCACATGCATGAAATCGGACTTGCACAGGATGCAGAGTGCCGTCTATGCATGGAGGATGATGAACCGGCTAAACACATCCTGTGTACATGCCCTGCAGCGGCCAGAACCAGATTTTCAATATTTGGCAATACAAAAGTAAGGTCAGAAAATCTGGTAAACTGTTCTCCCAATATGTTACTCAATTTCGTTAAGAGATTGGATATACTGGGAGAAATATAACCATAGGGTGAGCCACAATAGGCCATTGGCCGCAGTGGAGGGCCTGATATGGGCTCACTCACATTTAAACCTAACCTAACCTAGCCACACTTTTCTGGTCACAGTTTCTGGTTTTAAGTATACCTTAGGTGGAATTGAGGAGTGACCATCTGCGGTGTTGCCACATCCATTGTTTTTACAGAAATGTTCATTTGCAGCTAGGTGGAATTATTATTATAGGAATGTAGGCTTTCACGGCTGGCGTCAATGTTCTGGCTGGTTTCCGGGTTTTGCCGTGGTCTTCTTTGGTTTAAATCTCCAAACGTTTCAACTGCAGCTGCGGCAGTCTCAGTCTCCAGTAGCGTGGTCTAAGTACTCTTCTTGACGTATCAACTGAAACTGTTTCAGTTGATACGGTGACAAAATGCATTATAGAATTATTTCTAGAGAAAAAATTAAATAAAATAGCGGCTACAAGATGACGGACGAGATTTGCGATTATGGATCGAATCGATTTTAAATTGGTGTGGTATGTGACATAGAAGACATGGAAATGAGGTAAGGTGATATATCCAACACTTCAAATCTCTTTGGATGGCCGTAGAAGAGTTGCAAAAAAATTAAAATATTTTCTCGGGCTATAAAATATAAAACTATGTCAAGCAGGTACGGTGCACAAAAACCAAAAATACCAGTGGAAAGAGCATGAAAATCTTGATAGTTCCAACACTTCAAATCTCTTTGGATGGCCGTAGAAGAGTTGCAAAAAAATTAAAATGTTTTCTCGGGCTATAAAATATAAAACTATGTCAAGCAGGTACGGTGCACAAAAACCAAAAATACCAGTGGAAAGAGCATGAAAATCTTGAGAGTTCCAACACTTCAAATCTCTTTGGATAGCCGTAGAACGGCACTTTCAATTCGTGATTATAAACGTGTTCTGTTAATTTCATGTTGGCAGGTTTTTTCTGAAGGCTTTTGTCAATTTTAATTTTTTTGGAGGGTTGATTTTAACCCTTCCTACCCCTTGCAATTTGATGAAATTGGTGCAGGACGCGCATTATGTCAAAACTACCCATTCCGAATGAATATTTTCACAGTAATCCAAATTTATTCCGAACCAGTGGAAATTATATTTTTACCGACGCCACTGGTGGATTCACTGCTGGATAGAAAGTTACTGCTGAAAATTAACTGTCAAGTTCACACCGGCTTCTGCACGAAAAACAAATTTTGCTTCATTCAATTATTATGTTATGTTAGACGTCTTCTCTGCAGATCGCCGTCCTGACCTCTTCTATTTAATTATAATTTTCTGTAATTACATCAGCACGTGCATCTGTCATTCATTTGATGCTACACACTTGTATGCCCTGTTCAGAGTTTCGTCATTCTCAATAAAGGAGTCATCACAAGAGGGAGCAGAGAGAAAATTAATTCAATTCTCTCATGTTATACATACATAATTAGTCGCCTTCATTGGAGACATCACTGGGTCTGATCTCTTTGACTCGCCAGAGGCACAGGACTTACAGGGTGGAATCATGATGATATCCTGTGAAGTTTGTTGGTAATAAGGGCGTGGTGCTCTCTGTAACTGGACCGTCTGCCTCATACTAGATGTTCCATATTATATCAAAGGAAATTCGGGTTGTATGTTATCTAATATGGCTTGTTTGTTTATTCCAAACATAGCTATTTAGAAGTTATTCAGTTACTAAACTATTTAGTTACTAAACTATTTAGTTACTAAACTCCTGTTATCTCTGGAAAACTATGGCTAGAGGAGCCTAGTTACTTTGGCAATAAAGCAATAATTTTTTTAGGAACGAAGTAGATCAAAGGTCAAAATTGAGCAAAATAAGTATTTTTTTTTTGGTTTCTAGCACTGGTAATAATTTTTCACGTTTCCAGGACCAGTATGGCCCAGACAATAATTCATAACTTCTTCAATATGAATTCTGCCAATTTCATATTTCGGTATAACAATCACAATCAGTTGAGAGAAGAAACCACATATTCGGAATAATTTTTCCGGTCGTCCAGGGCCGGATTCACTCCAGCAATAAATCTTACCTTCCTTATTAGGAAATTTGCCAGTTTTATATTCCAGCATAACAAAGAGAATCGTTCAAGAATATAATTCACATGTTCAGAATATTTTTTTCGGTCGTCATTCTTTTTGTTATGCTGTAATCTGAAACTGGCCGAGTTCCTAATAAGGAAGTTAAGCTTTATTGCTGGAGTAAAGCCGGCCCTGGACGCCCGGAAAAATTATTCCGAGCATGAGGATTATTTTCTCAACTTATCCTGATTTCTACTCTGAAATATGAAACTGGCAGAGTTCCTTATAAGGAAGTTAAGAGAAAAAATTATTCTGAACATGTGAATTATATTCTTAAACGATTTTCTTCGTTATGCAGGAATATGAGACTGGCAGAGTTCCTAATAAGGAAGTGAAGATTTGCTCGAGTGAAGCCGTGAACATGTGGATTCTTTTCTCAACCGATCCTGATTGTTACCCTGAAATTGGCAGAATTCATAATGAGGAAGTTATGAATTATTGTCTGGGCCATACCGGTCCTGGAAACGTGAAAAATGATTACCAGTGCTAGAATCCCCAAAATATACTCATTTTGCTAAATTCTGTGATCTACTTCGTTCCTAAAAAAATAATAAAAAAAATATTGCTGAACTTTATTGCCAAAGTAACTAGGCTTATTAGTCTCTTTGAATTGGATTTCATCTTTTTTAAAAGATCGTGAACAATATGTCTCTTTGCAATACTGCCAAAATGGAGGAGTAACTGAAATAAACTCAGAGTATGTTCCTACCAATATGGGTGTCCTACAAGGGTCTATTTTAGGACCAATTTTATTTTTACTATACGTCAACCGAATCGAAAATGTTCTAGAAAAAATTCTGTATATTCTGATGACTTTTCGTTGATTGTGTCTGCTCCTGATCAGATATGGTTGAAAAATGTAGTAATTCAATTGCGTTTGCATCCGATTATTTCAATAACAACGATATGTTCTTCAATGTTGACAAGACTCAAATTCTTCAATTTCACCATCGCCAGAATAATATTACACGATTCAGTTCGATTATAATAATCATATTTTACAAAGCAGCCTTGGCCAGATGAAATTATTGGGCATTCATTTGACTTTACCCAAAATTTGACTATTCCTATATAATTTTGTAAATTATCTGATGGAATTTTTTATTATCACCTCGAAATTAATGAAAAAATCGATAAAAACAATTTTTCTTTGTTTTTTTTTTGTTTCAAATTTGTATCTCCCTCAGAAAAAACATTTCTCTATGAAACTTGGTAAGATCATTCTTTGTTGTGCATAATATAAATTTTTCCTACGTGCGTGCAGAAAAGTAACTTTTCCGCACGATTTTTCGTTTTGAAAGTTGTACTTTTCCGTACGATTTAAAATCGTGCATATAGGGGAAAGGGATAACGGGGATTTCAGTCAATATGAAACGGCAAAATCTTTTAATTATAAGCCTGAACATTGAAAATGAAGTTGGTTTAGTTACTGATGTTGTGGATGGGATATTCCCTTGAACATAATTATTACATATAGAAAGCTTCGTTTTACAGCATCTGCATCGATACACGAACATGTATTTTACGCCCTTGATACATAAATAACTATTATAACCCAGATAACACAAAGACGCCCTCAGTACGTCCACCGGACATACATCTAAGACATTCAAGACGTCCCAGACTTACATTACATTACGTTACAAATTGGAACGTTCTAGAGACATTCATTATATGTCCCTCTAAGGTCTTCCACGGACGTCCCTTGGACATCTTAAGGATGGTTTTAGGATATCAATTTTCAAGGTTTTCTATAACCCATGATCCTAGTCAATAGAAAGTGACATACCAACTATAAAAAGTGAAATGGATAATGATGGAAAGTGATTTTCGAAAAAATATTTCTAAATTATTTTAAATTCTGACACAAACATTTACATCAATTGCAAAACATGATACCTATAGAACAGTATAGAAGTCACGGCTCACAAGCAATAAATACGTAATATTATATTTTCTCAGATCATCGTATTCTTTTAATTGTAAAATTAACTTCAAATTCCGCCACAACCAGAAATTATGTTTATAAGTTAGGTTAGGTTAAATCACAGACTTCACGATGCACTCAGTCACAGGTTTCAAATAAAAGTCTATTTTTGGAAAAAATAATTGGAGAATTGTTAGAGAAATAATAAACTATCAAGAGTGTGATTTGAGTCGCCATTCCAACGACTCGAGACTGTGAACTCACTAAAATATGGACGACAACAAAAGGAACGCAATAAGTGCTCTGTGATTGGTCACTGCAATGGCGGGAAGTTTAAACGAAAAGATGAGAATCAGGCCAATTGAGTTGAAAATACGTGAATTACTAGCAAACCTAACCTGACCTGACTAACCAAAATTAAACCAAAACACGTTTTAAATTTTTGAAAAAGGCACAAGACACGAAAATAATGTTGTAAGTCGGTAATATGAATTTGGCCTGAGTTTGGACGTCCTGGGGATATCCGCATCGGACGTCCCAAAAACTTTCCGAGTCGTGCGTCCCCAGGATGTCCATATTAGGTTTTGGGACGTTCGGACCTAAATGGGACATAAAATGGATATCCTCGGGATGTCCAGTGCTATCTGGGAATGAATTGACATATGACAGTTACGAATCGAAAACATATCAACGGGATATAACTATCGTTCATAAGATGGCATAGTGAGACGGTTCTTCCCACAGATTCACTTATTTTATGCTTTATTGCCAAAGAGAACACATTTTTTTCTGAAAAACATTTCAGAGCATTCGGATCGTGACTTGCATAGAAAAAAGATTTTCATTTATTGCCATCTTTGTTGAAGCATCAATTGGAAAAGATCAAAAGAGCATCGAATCATAACAAAGGATGCGGAGCATGTGAAATTGACAGGCTATTTCACGTATATTTGCCTCTAACAGCATATAAAGGTACTATTTGAATGTTCCACTTTGTAAGCAATGAATACAAACAGTAATTGAAATTTATCAACCAAACCAGTGATTTTTTATTGAATTGATTGGCAGTGTTGGTAAACCCAAGGGAATTGGAATTAGTTAATTCTCCAGAAATTCCCTTCTGCATTTTCCGAAATATATCTTTTTTCTTTCTACACATTCCAATAAGTATATGATCAAACATCGAATTTCAAGATCATCTTGTCTTCATTAAGTTTCATTTAGTTTGCCTCCAACAAATTTTCCAAACGACGCGGCGACCCCAAGAAAAATGAAATATTGTAAAGAACTTTCTTGATTTCACTTTAAAATTCCTTATTCGAAAACCCTTAAAAACAGAATAAATACACTACGAAACCTAATTAATACGTACTAAGTACGAATATTTCTATTTATCTTCAAAGTACACACAGTCGACTTCCAGACATCCCAACAGCGACGCGTACGGCCTCTTATAGTTAGAAACAGATCTTTCGAGAACTCTACCATCCTTCCGGGCGTTTCTAGGCTTCAGCCTCCGTTCTTCGTCCATAGATGGCGTGGTCGTTCAGGCCGCTGTTATCATTTCGCTCTTGTCCACCTAGATGGCGCCAGGACTGAATATTTCCATGACAATTGTTACTCAAGTGGTTCCTAGGGGGTTAATTTCGATATGAAATTGGAGAAAAATAAATTGTCGTAGAAAAAACTTAATGATATATTTTCTTAAGGTTCATGTAAACCCATGAAAAAATAAACGGCAAATTAAAAACCCAAGGGAATTGGAATTAGTTAATTCTCCAGGAATTCCCTTCTGCATTTTCCGAAATATCCTTTTACTTTCTACACATTTCAATAAGTATATGATCAAACATCGAATTTCAAGATCATCTTGTCTTCTTGAAGTTTCATTTAGTTTACCTCCAACAAATTTTCCAAACGACGCGGCGACGCCAAGAAAAATGAAATATTGTAAAGAACTTTCAAATTACTCATTCGAAAACCCTTAAAAATAAAATAAATACACTCTAATTAATATGTACTACGACTATTTCTATTTATCTTCAAAGTACACACAGTCGACTTCCAGACATCCCAACAGCGACGCGTACGGCCTCTTATAGTTAGAAACAGATCTTTCGAGAACTCTACCATCCTTCCGGGCGTTTCTTGGCTTTAGCCTTCGTTCTTCGTCCATAGATGGCGTGATCGCTCAGGCCGCTGTTATCATTTCGCTCTTGTCCACCTAGATGGCGCCAGGCCTGAATATTTCCGTGACAATTGTTACTCTAGTGGTTCCTAGGTGGTTAATTTCGATATGAAATTGGAGAAAAATAAATTGTCGTAGAAAAAACTTAATGATATATTTT
Source organism: Chrysolina haemoptera (assembly GCA_958298965.1). NCBI lineage: Eukaryota > Metazoa > Arthropoda > Insecta > Coleoptera > Chrysomelidae > Chrysolina > Chrysolina haemoptera. The sequence continues at coordinate 1,282,701 of OY282601.1, read as the reverse complement.
CTTAAGGTTCATGATAACCCATGAAAAAATAAACGGCAAATTAAAAATCCAAGGGAATTGGAATTAGTTAATTCTCCAGGAATTCCCTTTTGCATTTTCCGAAATATCCTTTTACTTTCTACACATTTCAATAAGTATATGATCAAACATCGAATTTCAAGATCATCTTGTCTTCTTGAAGTTTCATTTAGTTTACCTCCAACAAATTTTCCAAACGACGCGGCGACGCCAAGAAAAATGAAATATTGTAAAGAACTTTCAAATTACTCATTCGAAAACCCTTAAAAACAGAATAAATACACTCTAATTAATATGTACTACGACTATTTCTATTTATCTTCAAAGTACACACAGTCGACTTCCACATCCCAACAGCGACTCGTACGGCCTCTTATAGTTAGAAACAGATCTTTCGAGAACTCTACCATCCTTCCGGGCGTTTCTTGGCTTTAGCCTCCGTTCTTCGTCCATAGATGGCGTGATCGCTCAGGCAGCTGTTATCATTTCGCTCTTGTCCACCTAGATGGCGCTAGGCCTGAATATTTCCGTGACAATTGTTACTCTAGTGGTTCCTAGGTGGTTAATTTCGATATGAAATTGGAGAAAAATAAATTGTCGTAGAAAAAACTTAATGATATATTTTCTTAAGGTTCATGATAACCCATGAAAAAATAAACGGCAAATTAAAAATCCAAGGGAATTGGAATTAGTTAATTCTCCAGGAATTCCCTTTTGCATTTTCCGAAATATCCTTTTACTTTCTACACATTTCAATAAGTATATGATCAAACATCGAATTTCAAGATCAACTTGTCTTCTTGAAGTTTCATTTAGTTTATCTCCAACAAATTTTCCAAACGACGCGGCGACGCCAAGAAAAATGAAATATTGTAAAGAACTTTCAAATTACTCATTCGAAAACCCTTAAAAACAGAATAAATACACTCTAATTAATATGTACTACGACTATTTCTATTTATCTTCAAAGTACACACAGTCGACTTCCACATCCCAACAGCGACTCGTACGGCCTCTTATAGTTAGAAACAGATCTTTCGAGAACTCTACCATCCTTCCGGGCGTTTCTTGGCTTTAGCCTCCGTTCTTCGTCCATAGATGGCGTGATCGCTCAGGCCGCTGTTATCATTTCGCTCTTGTCCACCTAGATGGCGCTAGGCCTGAATATTTCCGTGACAATTGTTACTCTAGTGGTTCCTAGGGGGTTAATTTCGATATGAAATTGGAGAAAAATAAACTGTCGTAGAAAAAAACTTTATGATATATTTTCTTAAGGTTCATGTAAACGCATGAAAAAATAAACGGCAAATTAAAAAAATCTGAATAAAATTCGAGTTATTTTGGCATTCAAATTGAATAATTGGAGAGATGTAGAAGAAAATCTGATGAACAGTTTTCGAAGAAAAAAAATATAAACCTAATTTTTAGAGGTTATTAAACAAAAACCATTCCATTTCAAATATCATGACATATCAATATGAAAGTAAAAGATAATCACGATTTTTATATTGTTATAAAATCAAAGACAGTTGAGAAGAATCGCTTTTGCAAGTGATATTTATATGAAATTTAGAAGACTGAACATTGAGGTACTAATAATAATAATAATAATACTCCCTCATAAACACTCGTAGAGTGTACCCAAAGGAATGGCCTGTGCGGGTAGAGGACTGCTATTATTATTACTTGCCGTGGCGCTCCGGGGCGACTTACTGATTTTTGGTGGCGTATTCACTTTTCAGCTGCAGGAAAATCCGGAAAACCTACAGCACCACCTCGGTTGGCCGGCGTGCACTCCAAGCTAGCACTAGCCGAGATTGGCATCTAGACAACACCCAATACACTTGCTTTCAACAAGGACTGTGGTCGTCTATCGATTGGTTACTTGAGAAAAAATCCCTCGTACCTACATCGGGCTCGAACCAACTACCGCTATACTGAAGTTCTGAACGGCCTGCGCCTTAGACCGCCAGACCACCGACCACTATTTACACTATTCGTATAAATATAATATCTTTGGACAGAATGCATTTTACATGCGATTTCAAAAGAACGTGAATATTTACTTTTGCCATCCATTCAACAAGTAATCATAAACATGGGTGATTCGTCTCATTCGGAGGATTATGATGATTGAGTCTTGCCACGACTTTGATGTGTATATAAGATAGCCGTACCAGCAAATAAATTAACAATGTTTCCTGATGTTTTCTTATTCTATTTTTTTGAACGACTTGTTTTCGGTGTGTCGGATAACTTGTCAATAAGTTACGAGCAACGTCCCGTACCCATACACGCGCAATCCTTTAATTCTATTCATTATAAGAACAAGACACATTATATTCGCAAATTTCTATACAGCAAGCAATACGCAAAGTTATACCCAAGTAAGAGAAAATATCTCCGCCTATGGTCGGCAAGTACGTTCAGAGAGGCGAAGTCATTGAAGTGTTAATCCGGTATTACAGTGAGATTGGATAAACTATACTATTTTTCAGACATAAAATTAAACGATTTATATTTTTAATAATAATTTTCAAAACCTCGTACAAAAAAACGGTAAATCGCTCCAGTAAGTGATTCCTCTGTAGTACATGAACGAAAAGACAAAAATAGTTCTGCCACTGTCCACAAGATATTGCACAGAATTATTGTCACTGTCATATTTACATTACAACGTTGCCAATAGTTCTAGACAGCGATAACCGATGTAATTTGTTTAATTTATCGAAAATGAAAGTTACGTCGATAGGGGTTTGTCAGTTCATCAGTCGGATGTTGGATTGGTCCGCCTAAAGCCTTGGAGTCCTTGAACACACTGAAGAAGTATGTAAGTGACAAAGCTGAGCCGAGCACTGACAGAAAGTGCTTCGAGCACTAAGCTCTGAGCACTCTTGAAAAGTACTCCGGAATCTCGAGCACTAAGCACTTTTATTTACGAAATGCTCGCGATTACTAAGCACTTTCAAAAAGTGATTCCAGTCAGGGAGCACTAAGCACTTAGCACTTTTCAGACTGTTAGATACTTAATCAAACACGTGATATTTTCACAGATAATATTACATCGCGACAGGTTTCGCTACACTGTCGCTTTTTCAAGAAAGTTATTATATTAACCGCTTGAAAAACTACAGTGTAGCGAAACATGTCTCGATGTGATATCTTTGTTGAAATCTTATCGTGTTAAATCAAGTTTCAGTTACTTACGTTTCTAACAGTCTAAAAAGTGCTATGGAATTCCATCAAGTAACAACTGATTCAATTAAAAACCACTTAAATATCTAAAATGGCATTCAGCATACCACGATAAATGATCAATTAATCACATATACCACAATCTGTATTTAATGTTTTTTTTTTAAATATTACCATAGCAGCTCCATTTTTAAGTACATTGCTAGGGTTACTGTTTGATTTCAGTGATTAAAAACCACGAGAGAGTAAATAGTTCTTGAACTATCAATTGGAACTGTTATGATAAAAAAGAATTCAACTTAGTAACATACAATTTTGTGGTTATAATATGAATTCGTAAAATAAGTACGGTATATGTAAAGCACGACACGACACGACACGACACGACACGAGACGACACGACACGAGACGACACGACATGAGACGACACGAGATCGACACGACACCGACACCGAACGACACCGACACCGAACGACACCAACACGAGACGACACGACACCGATACGACACCGACACGACGCCGACACGACACCGACACGACACCGACACGACACCGACACGACACCGACACGACACCGACACCGACACGACACCGACACGACACCGACACTACACCTACACGACACCGACACTACACCGACACGACACCGACCCGACACGACACCGACACCGACACGACAGTGACACGACACCGAAGCACTGGAGTGCTTGCGAGCACTTTTCGGGATTACTAAGCACTAAGCCTTTTCGTTAAATGCTTCGGAGCACTAAGCACTAAGCACTGAATTGGGAAAGTGCTCGGGAGCACAGTGCTTAGGAGCACAAAAGTGCTTCGAGCACTTTCACGAGCACTAAGCACTGTGCTTTGGGACAGCTCTGGTAAGTAATAAGTTTTATGTTTTGCGATTTAAAATATCAGTTTTGGAAATAAAACAGGATGCAAAACAGAATTGAAAAATAATAATAATAATCATAATAGAGTCTTTATTATTCATTCCAGTTGTTTTAAAATAACATTAACTTATAAACATAAAAAATAACGGCATAATAAATAGGCGGAGTTCAGCTTACAAAGTTGAAAAATATTGATAAATAGTAATTTACGTAACAAGTCCGGAAAACACTGTTTTTTTGACGAGCGTAGCGAGTCCTGGAAGTCTGCGAGTCCAAAAAAACTGTTTTCGGATGTGTTGCGTACACAATTTTTTCGGCAACCGTGTAGAATAACAAATTTTTGTATTTCTTTGTAGAAGAAAATTTCGAACATTTCAATTCTTATTTGTATTAAATATCGAAATGCGAACAGAAGATAGGTACTAACAGAAACATTCTAATTATTATTTATATAAATATTTATATTGAAATTCGAGCATTTCCCGGACTAGTCCGGAAAGTACGTACTTCCCAGACTAGTCCGGGAAGTGATACTTCCTCAAAGAAAAAAAGAAAATTACAGTGGGTTGTTCATATTAGCTGCTCATTTTGAATTTACCAACAATTTTGTTGTTTGTGCTAAAAGCAAATCTAATCCAGGAAGCATGATCAAGCACGGTCTGAGTATATCTATAACAAACCCATTGGCACTGCAACCCCGAATATCAGAAAAACAAACGAAAAGAATACTATAAATAATATACTGGTGAACCGGAAAAAAGGGGCAATACCAAAGATTCCCAAGATTTCCTTCCACAAGAAAACCGACGGCACAGGCATCATCAATAAACCAAAATCTAAGAAAAAGAATGAACCGGCTTCAAAGAAAATGGTCCCCACCTTTGGAAACACTAAAAACGATTGAAAAGATAACCCCTTTCAGAACAAAATGAGGTTTCCATGGTAAGCCTGGATGTTCTGCAAATTAACCGAAATTGGCAGACAAGGAAAATACATCACTGTTTCTGAAAAATGTGGTGTACACCCATTACAAAATTAAAGACTCCGCAAATTTTCCGAAACTTGCAGACATGATTTAGCAATGGGGTTGAGTTCGAAAAACGGGGTCTTCACCAAATACAAATCTGAGGGCGCTGCAAATTTCCTGAACTTTTCAGACAGGACACAGCAAGGAACACTGAATTCGAATAATGAAGTCTCCGAGGTCTCCACCCAACAAAAACCAAAGGCACTGCATCTGATAATAATCATCCTGTGAGCTATTTCGCAATACTTCGAATATTGTTGAGATTTGGCAACAATGCAGTGGCAGTAGGGTTGACCGTTGGATATTCGGTAGATATTCCAGCAGAAAACTAATTTATTTGGAAATATTATATATTATATTATAGGAATTTTATTGTGGGCTTGATGATGTCGCGAGTCCATAAAGCTTTTTAAGGTTCATATAAAGTCAAATTTTTCGCGTGTCTGAACTGTAAGATGGCACTGACAAGATATGGTTTTTAGGGTCACTGGATCCAGAAGGCTTTGCTTCTACGGGTACGGCCAATGGGGGGAGTCAATTAGTTCGAATGTCAAAAATAACCCACAGAAAAAGTTAGGTTAGGTTAGAGCCAACGTTTGAACTACCGACATATGTCAATTTTATGTACGAAATGTTCAAAAATAGTGGAATTCGGAATTCCGGAATGACATGTTCATAGATAAAAGTTTATATTATGTTAATAAAATATTTCCAAGATTTATCTAATCGGTAATACGGTAACGGACAATTCTTGGTTTATTGGTGCAGTTGTTACAGCATATTGCCCCCCAGATCTAATAGGAACATAGTCTTGTTTAGTATTGTTTACTTTCTACTAAAAAAAATTATATATTCTTTTCTCATTAAAATGAAGTATTGGTCAGTGACAACCTACAAAAATACCGACATCGAGATACCCATAGTGCCATATCAATTCAGTCCCTTGGCAAGAATACCACGGAATTTTAACCTTGGTTTTGGTTCTATTGACCTAGTTAATAATGCATTAAACCAATTAAAGAATAGATTGAGATCTGTACTAGCAATATAAAATATATACTGCAAATTATTTGAGGTATTCTGTATATATTCATTTAGTGAAACTTTCACATAGCTTTGTATTATAATTGTAGTTTATGTAAAAATGGTATAACCATATAAATAAATATATTGTCTCTGCCTGTTGACCTTTTTGGTTTCAGATTTATTATAGTTCTGAGAACATCAGATTCGTTACCAAAGGTAGGTTAAAGATGACGCATCCGAGGCAGCCTTGAAATTGCTATGATTTTCTGAGACCTGAGACCAAAGAGGAAGAACTGTGTGAAAGCATTTGCAATATCACTACTGTTGACTGAGTCATCAAGCTGCATTTCTCTAGGCAATCCACTTCTGGATATGGATCTTACAAATAGCCAAAAAGGGTTGTGATCTTGTGCAATATTTCTTTTATTATCAATTTGATGCTTTGTAATTTGCTTTAGTGCACTAGGTTTAGAGTCCGTACTATTTTTTTTGTTAATTTTTGTAAATAATTTTTCTTTCTTATCTTATGCACCAAGTCGAGCATAGATATTTGGGTTTATGTGCAGTTGCTTTTTCTGGATACTTCGGTATGACTTGCTCCAACAATGTGAATTGTTTTAGAGAGCAGATCGAGACAGTCATTAACATTCTCACATTCGACAAGATCAAACCAATTTTATTTTTTATTAACTGATATTGTTACCTATTCGGTTGCCATACAGATTGATGGGCTCTTCAATCTTGTGTTGTGACACTGGATGTATTTTGCAAAGTGAAGTATAGAATTTTGGTTCAGAAGTAACAATGGCACATTGTTCAAAATAAAAAAAAAACATATGTTTTGATTATTTTACTTAAATACCTCAAGAACTGGTGATAGGGTGAAACTTTTAGGTATCACACTAGATGATAAACTCAACTAATAAATATACATCTGGGAATTTTTGTAGATCAAAAACTCACCTTTGATTATCGTATTTGAGAAATTGTCTAATCAAATAAGAGGATTTTAGGATTCATTATGAGAAACTAAAGACAATATAAAAACACCGATCCTTCCAAAGCCATTTATTCACTGGTAAGAAGTATTATTAAAAAAACATAAATGCTATCGAGCAAGAAAAAGACTTTTGCCAAGAATCTCATATTCAAAATGGAAGGTGTACCCTTCTAGATCGAAAGGCTTCCTAAAAACTATTTTAAATATATGGTCTCCATAGTCTAATATTTATCGGGGACCTCGTCAGACACACTTCCTCCATCTACTCACAGCAAAATCATGGATGCTTTCTTCTAGTCTAATCAAAATCTTGCAGAGTATTTGACTATGATGACATCTGCACAATGTCCATCAGCCAATTTTAAAACTTTTTTTTGGAAAAAGAACACAAAGTCATCTCCACAAAGATTTTAATAAGACCAGGATAGAAATCCTATCTTAAAGACATGTTTCGAACATATATATGTTCATCATCAGTTTGGTACAAAATTCATAATAGAGAGAAGAATGTGTGGAGAGAAAAATAGTATAAAATAAAAAATTTAAAATATAGGCACTAAGAGTGCATGATGTACTTATTAAAAAAGCACTCTTAGTGCCTACATTTTTAATTTTTTATTTTATACTATTTTTCTCTCCACACATTCTTCTCTTACCTTTTTATAAATTTTAAATCTGTTCATTACGTTGATTGAGGGATGAGATAGTCCAACTTTTTGATTATTGAATTTCAAAAAATCTTCACATAGGTACTCAAGTTCCATAATAGCAGCTAAACGAGTCACAAGATAAGGCAAGGGTTAAGGCCCGGAAATCAACCAACGCTCCTTTGAAATTCGAGATTGTTGTATACCTCTCGATTTCAATAAATTACAGAATTAGAATTACCTAGTAGCTAGTGTATATCCATTCAAGAATAAAATATGAAATATTACTATACTGAACCAAAACCAAAAAGAATAAAACTGTCAAAAAGAGTGTCAAATCTTCTTTTTTTATATTACAACCCAACTTTTTCGTTGCTTTTTATTGGTGCTTTTGTGGGTTATTTTTGACATTCGAACTACTACAAGAGATTTGAACTATTAGGCTCCTCCCATTGGCCGTACTCGTAGAAGCAAAGCCTTCTGGATCCAGCGACCCTAAAAACCAAATCTTGTCAGTGCCATCTTACAGTTCGGACACGCGAAATATTTGACTTTATATGAACCTTAAAAAGCTTTATGGACTCGCGACATCATCAAGCCCACACAATAAAATTCCTATTTTCCAAAATAAATAACTATTTTGAGCAACAAATATAAGTTTTCCCCAGCGACCATATTTGCAAATTCAAATACATCCACATGCCCCGAAACTATAACGCGTGCAAGTTTTCCATGCAGCGATATTAATCACCGTTCCAGGTGATGCATAATTTCCTATGATCAGTTTTGTGTTTGCACTTGCATAGTCAATTACTATTATCATAATTAGATCTATTCTGGTCGTGTTTGTGATCGGCCGTTATCACTCTTCCGTGACCAGTTTGTCGACGAATAAAAAAGATCAGGTTACCAAGGGGACTTGCACGAATCATCGAGTAGGCTGTAACGGTGAAAATAACGGAAATTAGGGATGTACGGTAGTAGAAAACTGAATTGTTCAAAGATTTTCAGAGGTTGTTGACACTACTAGTGATTCTGAAGAAGCTAGCAAAGCCACACACGAATTTCGACTCGGGATGGGTTACATGATTTTAGGCTCATTTTAGGATAATTTATAACCTTATTCCCGAGTTTTTTGCTCTCCTCCTTCACAGAAAAATCTGTGGCTTTGCTAGCTTCGGCCGAACTCAGCAAAGCCATTTTTGAAACACAAAATTTTTCAAAGATTCGAAATAGTAATATTCAATTAACAAATTTAGGCTAATTAATTACCCTATAGTTTCATATTTTTTGCTCCTCGCATTTTCGAAAAAACTGGATATATTACTTATCGCATAGGCGATAATGTGATTAATTAGCCTAAATTTGTTCCTTTAATATTACTATTTCGAATTGAAAAATGTTTTTTACAAAAATGGCTCTGCTGAGTTCGCCCGAAGCTAGCAAAACCACAGGTTTGTTAAAAAAAAAACGTTGATCATAAAAATTTCATGTTGGCTATTCATCGATCATTCGATGGTAATCATCGTTTCGAAATGTCAATTACCAAATAATTATAGTTTGGAATAATCACATTATCGCCTATGCGTTAGTCAATAAATCCAATTTTTTTTCGAGAACGCGAGGACGCGAGGAGCAAAAAATATGAAACTAGGGTAATTAATTAGCTTAAAAATATTCCTAAAATATCACAATTTCGAATCGCTGAAAAATGTTGTGTTTTAAAAATGACTTTGCTGAGTTCGGCCGAAGCTAGCAAAGCCACAGATTTTTCTATGAAGGAAAAGAGTAAAAAAAAATTAAATAGGGTAATAAATCAGCCTAAAATAGGCTCTACAATTTGGCTATATCAAATTACATTTTTGTTTATTTTTAAAGTATGGCTCTGCTGAGATCGGTCGAAGCTAGCAAAGCCACGGATATTTCTATGAAGGAGGAGAGCGAAAAATTTGAAAATATGGTAATAAATTAGCCTAAAATGAGCCTAAAATTATGTTACCCATCCCGAGTCGAAATTCGGGTGTGGCTTGGCTAGCTTCTTTAGAATCTCTTAGTGGTTGATTATTAGATATTGATTATTTTTTAAAATATATGAAGTTTTCTCAAAAAAGATTTTTTTAGATTATGTTACGCTCATATTGTTTTTTTCGGTGATTAATTTTTGCACACACTTTTTCCTATTGCTTGAACTATATTGGTACAACAAGCAGCGGGAGAAATCAAAATACTTGGAGCTTGTATCAAACAACTGATTTATTTGAAATTTTCAAACAAATCGTTCATTAGTAGTAAAATTACATTAGTTTGGCCATATTCAAAAGCATAATTTGTTAACATTTAAGAAAATTTCTTTACTGCTAACAAACTGTTCTCTCAGTAAACCCTGGGAAGTATGACAGAAAATGTTCCATATATTTTTTCATAATTTTCTGTGATCATGTAGTACGTTCTATATTTTATGTGAATCTGAAGATAAATAAAGGAATTGAATTCTTTCTATTGATAAGCATTCACTAATCAAAATAATTATTATTATAATGTAACTCAAACTTGTTATCAATAAATAAATTTTTCAGACTGAAATTCATTTTCACTTTGATAGTTGAATTGATTCCTACAGTTGGTATCGTGTACTGTATTCGGCTTTATAGGTCTCGAGGATATTCGAATCATCTAAAAATAGGATACGTTACCTAATTCCGCCTTTATTTTCGTTCTTCATGTTGATGTATTCTGGTATACGAGCGGCAAAGTTTTACTAACATCGTCGTATTCCCCCCTCACGCATGAAATGCTTCTCAATCGTTGAACATTTTCCCATTCTTTCCTTTTCTCTTCGTTTTGGTGTGATTTTATTCAACAGGTTATAGAGGTTAAAACTGTTAAGTATGAAGTATCTGGGGCAATTCTGTATTTATGTTTTAATATAAGGTTTAAGCAACTAACAAACATGTCCTGCAGTTCTATGTTCCATGAAAGTTTTGACATTTGAATTTTTGACAGTTTCTCGATGTTAGTAGAATAATCGGGAATGTGATGAAGTATATATAAATAGTTGAATCATGAACATAGAAGTGTGAGTGTGTGTGTAATAGTGGACAGAAAAGTTGAAAAAAGTCAACTCAGTTTTGAAGGTAGCAGCTGTTTTATTGCCTAAAATCAATAAAAACGCAGATTATCCGCCTGTTCAAGCGATTTTTTTTTCTATTTCGATGAAAGATTGTTGCATGGATATTGATTGAAAGTTTGATTTTGTGGAGGAAATCCGATTCTTGACATGATTTTCTGGGTTTATGACCTTTCACAATCTGAAAATGAAAAAATGTTAATCCAAAGAAATCTGTCCAAGTGTACCTAGAAGGGAATATTAATTAATTGATAATTGATAAGTTACTGCGTTCACAAGACTGCTGTCTTGAAATAAATTATTTTTTGTTAGTAACGTACCCTACACTGAATTAGCCTATCTGAAAAAATGAAATCGAATTAACAAAGAATACTTCTCTTTTTTTGAAAATTGTTGACATATCGGAGGCTGTATCTGCCTCCGTTATCAAAACTTGCTGGAAAGACGCTGAAAACTGAATTTGAATTGCGGTTTGGAAATAAGATCTTTTTTTGACAGAGTCAAATGAAATCTGTCATACATTATTTTGATCGACATTTGGTATCTTGATACATAGGGTGTTCGGTATCAATCAATCACCATTCTATTAGTTCTTATTTCATCTCTGAGGAGAGGTAACCAGGTGAGGTCCATTTCGATGGAATTGGTTGAAAAGCAGTTGTTCGATAAAAGAATGCACGCAGTTTCCTTTAACTTTCTTTTTTCTTGATTTGATTCTCTCAATAAAATTTTGGTATTATTCCATTCCATCATATGGTCGCCATCAGATGTTAGAATATGTTCGGATATTTTCGAACCCGTTATTTTTCGATTTCTGATGTAACTTTTATGTTCTTCCTGGCGCATGGTCTTGATGTTTCACCTATATAACTCTTCACTAGCCAAAAACCCAAAAACGCTGGTGAATGTTCAAAAAATTGTGTTTACAACATACCTTGTTCGTATTACCAATTCAATATTTGGCTCAGCCAGAACTTTCAGCGGCGAGTAAGTGTGAACCGGAAATTTGTGGGCGTTCAATCACGTTTTCTGAGAAAACGAGCGCATTTCATAAAAAATTACTAGGCATAAGTTTTGTGGAAAATTGAATTGTTTGTCACCTTGTAGAGTTGTTTTTCCGATAAATCATATAATTTCCAAGATTACAGCGAAAATCTATTTATTTATTTTTGAACGAAAAAAAAAAAAATATGTTCCACCCCTGGAATTTTTTTAAAGCATTTTTTGTCGTGTTTATCATAGTTCCAACTACTAGCATACCAAGTTTGGTGGTGCTGCAATCGATCCTCGTCTCAAAACCCATGGCGAGCCATATAAGCTGATGAAAAATTTATTAACTCCTGTATTATCTGCTTCATTTGCTGAGCAGTGTATTCGCTTTCAATTCCAATGGTATTTCAAAAACATCACGAACAAGAAGTACTTTGAATAATTGGATTTGTACATCCGTTTCATCTCATCGTACGAGTGGGAAGTTGTTTGGCTGAGCAATCTTCAATATAGAACCGCCAAACTGTTTCATATCACTTATAGGCCAAGCAATAGAGATATTGTCCTTGAAAAAAAAGACTACCTGGAAGTCGCCAGTGCCATCCTGTGCAGGACAGTCCATGGTTCATTCCCACCATGTCCTCTACTCGAAACTCCCATTTTTTTATTTGTTGTAATCAATAAACAACAAAAAATCGCGGTTTTTTAGTTTTTTTATTGTAACCTGGAATATTGAAGCAGTGTTTTAACGGTGCGAAGGGATGAACTGTAGATAATTGAATTCTGAAGATAATGACGGGTCAAACGATCCGATCATATAATTAGAACCGGAGAAAAGCGGGAAAAACCGGAAAATCGTGTTTTTTTTTTAAATCATAAATCTGCAATTTTTAAATATTGAGGAAACTGTGCACGATAGTAGCTATTGACGTGCACTTGATGTGTGCAAAACTTGGATTTAGTCGGATTCGCACAATCCTCATTTGAATTTTTTTTGAAAATATATTCTCGGAGAGCTGGATAATTTTGAGGTCGTCCGATTGAAATTTAAAAAATAGATTTGTATAGTAAAGTAGACGTGAACAGTAACAAAACGTCTATTCTGATTTTTCGATAAAACGCGTTCAAGTGTGTTAAAAACTAGTGAGAACATGAGGGAAAACGGCCGACCGCGCGTTAGCGGTCAAGTGGTGGGGGAATGTGCTAACCTAACAGCGGCAGATGTTGATGATTCTGTTGTATTTTCTGCAACTATACTGCTCTTATAAATAAACATGTATTTTCGAACGAGAAATCTCGAAATTAGATTTACCTAACAGCGGCAGCTGTTGATGTTTCTGTTGTATTCGACTCGTCGGTCGTCTCTATGACACTGCTAATACGTATTACATAATCTCACGCAGATATATAAATTTTTAGGCACTAAAAATTGTGAATTTTACAATAAACTGTAACGGACGCTATGAATTTGTGTACCAAAAACGACAGGCACAGTTATAACGCTTGAAGCTACGAGCTCTCGGCGGTTAGTGAGGACCGTTGGCATCCGCAGCGCATCTCCCACCACTCGACCGCTCACGCGCGGTCGGCCGTTTTCCCTCAACGCGCTCAACTATAACGCTTGAAGCTACGAGCTCTCGGCGGTTAGTGAGGACCGTTGGCATCCGCAGCGCATCCCCCACCACTCGACCGCTCACGCGCGGTCGGCCGTTTTCCCTCAACGCGCTCAACTATAACGCTTGAAGCTACGAGCTCTCGGCGGTTAGTGAGGACCGCCGGCGTCCGCAGCGCGCGCCTATACGTTTCCCCTCGACTCGCACAGTCCCCCACCACTCGACCGCACACGCGCGGTCGGCCGTTTCCCCTCATGTTCTCACTAGTTTTTAACACACTTAAACGCGTTTTACCGAAAAATCAGAATAGTCGTTTTGTTACTGTTCACGTCTACTTTCCAAATCTATTTTTTAATTTAAATCGGACGACCTCAAACGCATCCAGCTTTTCGCGAAAAAAAAAAAATTCAAATGAGGATTGTGCGAAAACTATTAATCCGACTGAATCCTTGTTTTGCACACATAAAGTGCACGTCAAAAACTACTATCGTGCAAAGTTGCAGCTCTTAATATTAAAAAGTGGCTGAGTTATGAATTAAAAAAAAAAACTAGTGTATTGTACAACAAGTGAGAAAAACAACATATTTCTCACGAGCGAGTGCCGCAAATCAAGCGAGTGAGAAATATGTCGTTTTCTCACGAATTGTACTTTTTCTACGGATGCGTTGTTTTCAAGTATTGAAAATTAAAATACATATACAGGGTGTTCATTAAAGACATGCTAATATTTGAGGGGGTGATTATTTGACTTATTTTAAGGAAAAAATTTTCTATAAACGTATGTCCTAAAAGTCCTAACTTTTGAGATACAGGGTGATAAAGTTTTGAAACAAAATCAGTTTTTTTATAATAACTGAGATAATATTGTAGACGTTTTTATAAAATTTGGTACATGTCTTCTATGCATCAAGGTGCATTTTTTAATGCACAAACATTTTCATTTTCTCAACCAGTGGCGTCCGTACTGGTTTTGCATTGAATATTTTTGGAGAAAAAAATACTACGCCACTGCTTTTTCCTGAAAAAAAAAAAAATACTTGTGAGATCCTCATTTATTTTTGAGCAAATTTGATCTCTTGAGTTTTCTTTGTCCGCCGCATGGTTTTCGCTTAAAAAAATAAAAATCGTTTCATTTCAGGATCAATTCTTCAAAAATCTGATGCGGTGTGGAAATGTTGGTGCATCGACTGAAAGCAAATTGAGGGATCAGATTTGTTCCAAAATGAATGAGAATCCAAAAAAATGTGTAATTCTTGTCAGATGCTCGGTTCTTGATTAAAATAATTAAATTGAAATTGCTTCATATCGCAGTAGGTACCTAACATTTTGTTGACAATAAATCGTCCGATAGTAATTTAGCTACCTCTTTATAATTGATATTTCTTTTCACCACTTCTTAATCTTTTCACTTATAATCTCCCAAGTGCTTGAATTATTACCTGAATGGATTTACGATATTAATTCAACTACCTATCTTAAATACAGTTTATCATAATCGTTGGATAGGTCGCGGAGGACCTCAGCAATGGCCAGCAAGATCCCCTGATCTCAACAGTTTAGATTTCTTTTTATGGGGACACCTTAAAACTCTAGTGAATAAAACTCCCGTTAATACTTTAGAAGATTTAAGAGAGCGAATAGTTGCCTCGTGTGAAACTATTCGAAATACGCCGAGAATATTTCAACGTGTGCGTAATTCCATGCGTAGACGGGCGGAAGCATGCCTATTAAGTGTTAGTATTGTCAATAATTAATGAATTTGATACGTTCATTTAAACTTACTTTCATAAAATAAAATAAAATTCGTTTTTGTACAAGCTGAAATCCATATTTTTTTGATTCTCATTCATTTTGGAACAAATCTGATCCCTTTATTTGCTTTAAGTCGATGCACAATCATTTCCACACCACATCAGATTTTTGAGGAATTGATCCTGAAGTAAAACGATTTTTATTTTTTTAAGCGAAAACCATGCGGCGGACAAAGAAAACTCAAGAGATTAAATTTGCTCAAAAATAAATGAGGATCTCAAAAGTATTTTTTTTTGGAGAAAGCAGTGGCGTAGTATTTTTTTCTCCAAAAATATTCAATGCAAAACCCGTACGGACGCCACTGGTTGAGAAAATGAAAATGTTTGTGCATTAAAAAATGCACCTTGATGCATAGAAGACATATACCAAATTTTATAAAAACGTCTACAATATTATCTCAGTTATTATTAAAAAACTGATTTTTTTCAAAACTTTATCACCCTGTATCTCAAAAGTTAGGACTTTTAGGACATACGTTTATAGAAAGTTTTTTCCTTAAAATAAGTCAAAGAATCACCCCCTCAAATATTAGCATGTCTTTAAGGAACACCCTGTATACATATATACTTGTATGTCATTAACTCATTTTTATATTTTATTTAAAATAGCAATTAACAGTTATATTTGAACTATTTTGTAAAGTAATTCCTGGTAGGTTGTTTTGTTTCAACATGTTTTCGGTAATTCGGTGAAATATTAGCTGCGGTCGAAGTTGAAGTTGATGGAGAAACGTACTGAGCTTCCAAAGCATTGTTGTGTTCGGGTTCTAATGGCACTGGAGGCTGAATGGATTCTACTATACTTTTTGAAATTTTCATTTTGTTAGCTATGGAGTTGTCGATATAAGATTCAGCAACATTGCTGGATTTCCAACCCCCATGGCGTTTTGAAGTTAAAAGATCTGCCACTGCATTAACTAAAATAGTCGCAGATGATCTTCGGAAACAGTGGCCAGTATATACTTCAGGGTTCGGTAATTGCAAAAATTTCGCTAATTCTTTCGCCATGGTGCCAAATTTATTTATCCCCATAGGCTGTTTCATACATTTGCTATTTTTGTAATAAAAAAAAAACGTGTTTCATTTGTGCATGGTCGAAGCTTTACATATTTTTTGTAAATTTGGTAGAATTCTCCTGTGACTGTGAAATTTCTAGGAACCTTGGTTTTAGTATCGGGTAATTTTATTAAAAGGGCCGAATTAAGATTTTCCATGCCCCTGTAAGGCCAATAGCTAAAGCAGCCTGAAATCAAAACCAAACATTCATTTTTCGATAACAATTTAAAAAAATTCAATTCATACCTCTATCAGCAAATACTTTTCATCAGGTGCATCTTTTAAAAATTGTTGAATATCTTCAGAAGTTAATGTTTTTGACTGTTTTGGAATATATTTTTCAGGTTTGCGTTTTAAAAATGCACGTAGTTTTACGTATTTTGTTATATCAACACAGTTTTTAATCATTAATATACTCCTCAGCATCGAGTACTGAGACTATAATGTTGATGATTTCAATCTTCTTGACAACTCTTCAAAATAAACTAACAGGGTATATTCGGAACAAGAATTTACCTTGGCTTTCATTTTCCAGTTCATAAAGTTTCTGTAAGCGATTTCATATTTTTCTTTTGATGTACTTGGTAACAAATTATTGTAAACATCTATTGTGAGAAATAATTTCTCACTGTATTGGCGGATATTTCTCACTGCGTGAGAAATCTTTCATTTTGAACATATGAAAGCGATGAGAGAAGTGGCACATTGTCTAGCATCTGTAGAAAAAACTCATTTTTCTGGTTTTTCCCGCTTTTCTCTGGTTCTAATTATCCGATCGGATCGTTTGATCCGTCATTCCCTTCGGAATTCAATTCTCTACAGTTCATCCTCATGCACCGTTAACACTGCTTCAATTGTTTCCATTTTACAATGAAAAAAAAACAAACGCGATTTTTTGTTGTTTATTGTTTATAACAAATTAAAAAATGGCGTTTTCGAGTAGAGGGAATAAACTACGGACTGTCCTGCACGGGATGGCACAGGCGACTTCCAGGTAGTCTTTTCGTCCAAAAAGCAATCATTTGTGGCTCTATTGCCTGGCCTATAAACGTGTAACCATGATGGTAGCGAGTGCCTCGGTACATTCCTGATACCGCTCAATTCAACCCTACTCAATAATTCATGTAAAGCCATCCCAGCCAACCTCATCGTTTTAAACGATTTTTGTCGAGACCATATCCCGTTTGCGTCAGTGCCGTCAGTTGTCTCTTATTGGCAGTGGGTGGTTCTTGATATCTTGAATGGTCGTGAATATTTTATTTTCACATTAAAGACTTCAAGACCGCAACAATTTGGGGAGAGAAAATTACTTTAGACGCTATGCCGCATTTTTGGGTGGTGCATTTGACTGTAATAATAATAGTAATAACTTTTCATCTGAAGATGTGCTTTTCGGACAAAATATTCTTGTGCAGCCTGTTGGTTAGATTATGGAATAATAATCCCCCAGAACCGACTGCCGTACAAAAATAATGGGACCGGAATTTTTGTAAAAAAGTGGAAAAATAATAAAAAAAAATTATAAAAAATTGTATTTTCTTCGAAAAATCGCCAAAAACTCGGAAATCAAAAAAAAAAAAAATTATAAGAGCAATTTTATTCCCGTTGAAAATTTTTGCGTTACCCTATAAATAAACGAAGAAATAGCTGATTTTCTGAATATACAGGGGAGCTAATTTTTTATTTGAAGGGATAGAGCCATGTTTTAAAAAATAAAATGATCCTTATAAGAAATAGGAAAAAAGAAAAAAAAAAGAAATAACAATAATAATAATGAAAAGGGGAACATTCTCCATGAAAATTGAAAAATGAAAAATGTGACTTATTTGTAATATCTAACAGAAAACAACTACTTCCCCGGCACAAGCCACGCTGGACATTGAACTACATCTGATAGATATTGTGAAAGGACTCTAACTGAAAAGAAAAAAAAAATCTGAAAGTAAAAATTTGCATTTTCATTCAGATAGCTGACTTTTTTTAATTCTTTCTAGTTTTCCTTGAAAAAATCTTTAAATAAATTAGATAAGGAGAATGTTAATGAAATGAACGGTTTTTGTGAGTGATATTTTTTTAATAACATTCTCCTTATCTAATTTATTTAAAGATTTTTTCAAGGAAAACTAGAAAGAATTAAAAAAGTCAGCTATCTGAATGAAAATGCAAATTTTCGCTTTCAGATTTTTTAGAGTCTTTTCACAATATCTATCAGATGTAGTTCAATGTCCAACGTGGATTGTGCCGGGGAAGTAGTTGTTTTCTGTTAGATATTATTTTTCATTTTTCAATTTTCATGGAGAATGTTCCCCTTTTCAACATGAATACCTTCCAAGATTATCTTGAACGATAGAAAATAGCGACTAAAGTTTGTCTTTCAGTCGCAGATGATTTCACAATAGATTTTATGAATTTCCTATTCATATTTTCGAACTAAAATAATAATAATAATATTCTGGGCGAAAATGGTGCCCATAAAAAAATATATAAAGAAAATCAAATAAAAAATGAAAAAAAAACTATTTTTTTCTGTTTTGTGTATCCGACCGTGAACAACTCAAGTATTCATATTTTCCGAACACTTGGAGATACCGCTTTAAAATTTGAACCACATCAATAACTCAAAAAAATTATCTCGATTTTTTGTTTGCGGTCGGAAAACCTGAATAAATTTTAAGGGGTTTTTCCTGTTTTTAATTGTTGCTACGTAGCGGTCAGGAATTGATTTTTTTCCTTCCATATTTCTTGATAATATGCGGCTATATATCCTAGTGTTCTGTATGGTTTTTTCAGAAGGATCGGAAAATGCTAACTGTTTTTTCAGGCGATTTTCCGAAAAGGAATAAACTCAAAAATACTACAAACCAATGAGTCAAAGGATATTGGAATATGAAGTGAGTAGAGCTCGAACAGAGGAACAAATCATGTAGTAACAATATTTCAGGAAAATGATCGGAAAACTGAAAAAACTTGAAAAATATAAAAAAAAAATTGAAAATACGAAATATCTCGGAAACGGCCAATATTTTTCCAATTTACCAAGATATCTTCTTTTACCGCCTTCAGAAAATCTACAAAATATGTTTATGAATTGTTTCCCTATTTCCAATAGTACGGAAAATATTTGAAAAAACGAAAAAAAAAAAAATTAATTTTTTTTCTTGCAGAAAATACCTTTTAATGAACTCTATCGATCCTCTGAATTTGATTTATCTAAATCTATTAACAGGGCAAGAAAAAAATTAAATGAAAAAAAAAGGCGGACTTACACAGTTACCTACATTAAATAAACGACAACAATCAATGTTTATGAAATGGTGACCAACAAATATGAGCACCCGATAATTTATTCATTTCACCAACGACATTAATTTTACAGAATACATGCTCTGTTTATTTTCCGATATAGAGCCAAAACATTCACCGTAATATATAAAGTTTTTGTGTAATTTAGTGCTTAAACTATGTAACTAAATTAAAATTTAATCAGGATCGTTCTGGAGTTTGCCAATGTGCAGCTAGCTACAAACCATTATTTCTGGCCTGCGATAAATTGAAAGTTAATCCAACATAGCCTGCAAATCACACCCGATTTTCTGCAATTAGAGTTATTAGCAGGGATTTGCGGACCGCTACAGCTATAAGAGATCGTTTTCTCAGGATGGATTAAGTGATATTTTATAACGGTGATAGTTTTGTTGAAAACAGTAGTACAATAAATGCACTGTACAGTCTACTCAGAAAAAGATGACAGTCATGACAGTGGTGAAAGCAGCGAGATTAGCTTCAGCACCAACGGGCCCTTGGTATATATTTCTGTCAAAACAACCGGTCTTAATCGGTTGAAAAATATTGGTAACACTTGCTTTATGAACAGTGTTATCCAATGATTGTCAAATACTAGAGGGAAACAAGATGTCCTGCACTACCAGGTCGACGCTTATTGCCATAATCCTATACAATAGGAATAATTGGGTCGAAAATCCATCAAAAAAACAACTACTTTCCTGGCTAATACCACGGCGAACGTTGAATTACATCTAATGAATTTCCGTGCAGAGTCCTACAAGGATGTCTCCATGCTAGTTGCATGGAAATGTTCATTGAAACATTTGGACCACCTATAGATCGATTTCTGGGTTCTCGCCCTCATCAGTATAGGGTAGGTCTCTGCAGACAATAACTAATGTCTGCAACATGTAAAGGCAAGAACCCAGAAATCGATCTGTAGGTGGTCCAAATGTTTCAATGAACATTTCCATGCAACTAGCATGGAGACATCCTTGTAGGACTCTGCACGGAAATTCATTAGATGTAATTCAACGTTCGCCGTGGTATTAGCCAGGAAAGTAGTTGTTTTTTTGATGGATTTTCGACCCAATTATTCCTATTGTATAGGATTATGTCAACAAGCGTCGTCCTGGTAGTGCAGGACATCTTGTTTCTCTCTTGACAAGCTTATTGTGAACAATGCATGCAGATTTCTTTAATTTGTATTTGTGGTTGAATTAATCACGCAAGTTCTGGGTATTGCTTTGTTGAGGGGCTGGAGTTCAGATGGCGCCCGTAGTTCAGTGAACGCTAGGCTGCGGGCGGTGTCTCAGCTTCTGCCTTTACATGGAGATTTTGTTGAATCGTTTGTTGCAGACATTAGTTATTGTCTCCAGAGACCTGCTCTATACTGATGAGGGCAAGAACCCAGAAAGTGATCTATAGGTGGTCCAAATGTTTCAATGAACACTTCCATGCAACTAGCAATTGAGGAGACATCCTTGCAGGACTCTGCACGGAAATTCCTTAGATGTAATTCAACGTTCGTCGTGGTATTAGCCAGGAAAGTAGCAAGAACGGTTCGCTTCGCACATAATCTTAAAAATAGTGCGTTAAATTAAAAAGGCTAGAGTTTTCAACATTGCACGCGAAGTGAAACGCTCTGGCACGATTATCGTCGAAACTTGATTATAATCTGGAAAGTACCATGTTTCTGGAGTGTCACGTTATCACAATGGTCGAGAAATTCTAATATAACTGTTAGATACGAACCAATGTAACAGCCAGGGTTTTAACAAATCCAATTTTTTTAATTTAGTGCTCACTGATGTGGAGAAAATGAGAAAATTTTATAATTTTCATTGAAATACAAATGTTTCAGTATGGTCAAGCTGTTCATAGGATAATAATTTGATATTTTTCTACAGCTAGGAAAATATAAAAAAAATACTATTTTCAATTTTCTTCCATTATTTTCATCATATATGTGTATAAAATTGAATTCTAAGCAACTTTTTCAATTAACTTTTTTTGATATCTTGCCATTTTACCCCACTTTTTGCCTTTTCATAGTAATTTTTTTGAATTTGCCTCCATACCAGCCATCACGTGACATGTGTCAAAATCGATTTATAGGTTATCGGCCGTGCACAAACTTTTCCAAACAATCTTTTTTCTAATACTCTAATAATAAACTTTTTTTCCATATGGTACATACTTTTTGGCGGTCACTGTACCTAGAACTAATAACCTATCTCGTAAATATGTCATTTGAACAGGGGATCTTTATCTAGAAGATGAAATTGGGAAAGGCTACTCCTATTCAAAAATATAATAAACTTTTAGACCTATCACTGTACCTCAAACTCTGTCAAAGATTTTTGAATATTTTTATTTAGAAAGAATGTTATGTTTTATAACGATAGTCGTCACCGACCTATATTTTTATCCTTTTTACTCCCATATACACACGTAGGCTAATTGTGAAAATATTGGAAAAATATTCAAATAACAATATTGGCGAGAAAAAAAATGTGAACGTTCGGCGATATTGGTCCAATATTTAAAACATTATTTTGGTCTATTATTCTCGAAGCAATATTGGCCTCAAAATGTTAGGCGATATTAGTACAATATCGCTGTAGCACACTTACATTGGAATAATATTGGTAAAATATTGCAAAATATTAAAACGTAATATTGGCGAGATAAAATCATAATTATTTCGGGATATTGGCACAATATTACTTGGTTATTATACAATTAATATAAGTGAAATATTGAGGAAGCAATATTGGCCCCAAAATATTCAGGGATATTGGTACAATATCATTCGCATATATTGGTAAAATATTCAAAGTGAATATGTTGCCTTGGAAACATTGATGAAATATTTCCAGAAAATGTCGAATAATTTATAAATTCTACAATTTCGTTTCTACTTCAATTTACCACTGAGTAGATTGACTTGTAAACGCATTGTGAGAAGCCTCATTTAATATATGTTACTATGTTCCATATGTGGGGCCACCTAGCGGTTTCTTACCCAAGTTTAATCATGATTCATTTTAATACGTTTATTGAATATTTGGCCAATATTCAAATTTCAATCCTAGTGATAATGTATTTTGTAATATTGTATCAATATTGTCCTTCAAATATTGGCGTAAGGTTTTCGTAACAATCTCAATCAATATAGGGTCAATATAATTTTTAGAATATGGATGAAATAACATTCCACCAATGTGCTATCAAACTTGGATATACAATATTGTTTTTTATCTCTAAAATCGATATGAGAGTAATATTGAAATCGCAATATTGGAGGTAGATGCTGGAAACAATATGTAGGCAATATCGCTCTATCGATATTGGTGAAAATTGGTGAATACATTCATAACAGGTTGGGCCAATATTCCACCAATATTGATAATGAAATATTGTTTTTCCAATATGAACCCATATTGGTTCAATATTATTATACATTTACAATATATCCATATTGGCCCAATATGAAAACGAGATTCAGCCAACATGAGGTGCTACCTGGGTTGATACCCTCGTTCACATTCAACGTTTTTTTGAGCATACTCCATATGCTCCACAAAGTTGGTGGTTTCAGTTTTCCTTTCAGGGTTTGAAAATAAACAATAAAATTATTTTTTTCTGAGCTGGATAGAGATTTTTTATTTTCTTCTCGCCATATTTTGTACGTTTTGTAGACGAGCAGATATTTAATTTTTTTTAATAGCACCTACCCCAACGGTGCTATTGTCAACCAAGCGCCGCGAGTCAAGTTTTCATCCCCTCACCCCTCGAGCGGCAACCACCCGTGGTCGCAAACTCAGGTGGACTATCAGGGAACCTATCTCTACCATCCCGCAAAATTTCATTTCTTTCCGACCTTTTGCAAATCGAAACCCCCCATAGCTTGGCCTAAGAATAAATAATTCATGTTTATAGCACCGGCCGCAAAAATTCTGTCGTCAGCCGGCCACGGAAATTGATCTTTCCGGCCTGAAATGCGGCCAGAAAGTGCGTACTTTCGGCTAGGGGAAAAAGAAAACTTATTTTGTGTGAAATATAATTGGAACATACTAGCACTTACTCTCATTTAAATAAAATATTTAAATTCCACTCTGAAACGACACAGTAGCTATAAAATTGAAAAAGGCAGTTCACTATGTCAAAATTTGCCGAGTGCACTGTAGTCCATTTGCGTCTTTTATTTTGTGTGAAAAGAGCCTCTTATTTTCATCTGTAGCTTGACCTAAGATCATCACGCATCCCGTATGCTACTATTGCTGTTTTCAGAATATGTGTACTTCTGGCAAACAAACCTCCATTCACCAAATTTCCGGAGTGTCTTCTCCATCCTTTCAGACATCTATCAGGCAGAATCTGCGCGGTAATTTTTGCGGCCGAGGGGAACGAAACAATAAATATTCCTAAGCATCGCACCATAAATTCTCCAGCCGAGATGTAATTTTATAGCAACACATGCTGTAACAAACTCAAATTTATATTAAGACCCGCATAATTGCCGACTAATTGCGCCTGAAAGTCGAAACCGTTTCTAGCCGCGAAAGGATGGCTGTCGTCTCGGAGGGGTGCTTACGGCCTTTTTCCATGGGGGTAACGGAGTTGAAAAAAAATTTCACACGGAGCGAGTCTCTTTAATTACTTCACTGAGTCAGCGGAGTAAAAATTATCAGTGGTGATTATGAGATTGAAGCGGATTGGTTTCGAAGAATAACCCTTTAGATATTAACTGACTACGCTGAAAGTGTCAGCTTTCCACTGTTTTCTTATAGCACAGTAACCACAGACGAATGTAACCACAAGACGTTGAAATAACGTTGTGAAATGGCTGAAAACTGAACGTTTTTTCAACGAAAAAATCGCTTTATTGCCGTTTTCAATCAGGTTTTTTGAACATCGAAGATACTCAATAAAACAACATTGTTTTAACCAACCAAAAGGTTGAGGAATGTATGATAAACATTGATAAATGAATCGCATAAAGCGGAGTAAAAATTATCAGTGGTGATTATGAGATTGAAGCGGATTGGTTTCGAAGAATAACCCTTTAGAAATTAACTGACTACGCTGAAAGTGTCAGCTTTCCACTGTTTTCTTATAGTACAGTAACCACAGACAAATGTAACCACAAGACGTTGAAATAACGTTGTGAAATGGCTGAAAACCGCACGTTTTTTCAACGAAAAAATCGCTTTATTGCCGTTTTCAATCAGGTTTTTTGAACATCGAAGATACTCAATAAAACAACATTGTTTTAACCAACTAAAAGGTTGAGGAATGTATCATAAACATTGATAAATGAATCGCATAAAGCGGAGTAAAAATTATCAGTGGTGATTATGAGATTGAAGCGGATTGGTTTCGAAGAATAACCCTTTAGATATTAACTGACTACGCTGAAAGTGTCAGCTTTCCACTGTTTTCTTATAGCACAGTAACCACAGACGAATGTAACCACAAGACGTTGAAATAACGTTGTGAAATGGCTGAAAACCGAACGTTTTTTCAACGAAAAAATCGCTTTATTGCCGTTTTCAATCAGGTTTTTTGAACATCGAAGATACTCAATAAAACAACATTGTTTTAACCAACCAAAAGGTTGAGGAATGTATGATAAACATTGATAAATGAATCGCATAAAGCGGAGTAAAAATTATCAGTGGTGATTATGAGATTGAAGCGGATTGGTTTCGAAGAATAACCCTTTAGAAATTAACTGACTACGCTGAAAGTGTCAGCTTTCCACTGTTTTCTTATAGTACAGTAACCACAGACAAATGTAACCACAAGACGTTGAAATAACGTTGTGAAATGGCTGAAAACCGCACGTTTTTTCAACGAAAAAATCGCTTTATTGCCGTTTTCAATCAGGTTTTTTGAACATCGAAGATACTCAATAAAACAACATTGTTTTAACCAACTAAAAGGTTGAGGAATGTATCATAAACATTGATAAATGAATCGCATAAAGCGGAGTAAAAATTATCAGTGGTGATTATGAGATTGAAGCGGATTGGTTTCGAAGAATAACCCTTTAGATATTAACTGACTACGCTGAAAGTGTCAGCTTTACACTGTTTTCTTATAGTACAGTTACCACAGACAAATGTAACCACAAGACGTTGAAATAACGTTGTGAAATGGCTGAAAACCGAACGTTTTTTCAACGAAAAAATCGCTTTATTGTCGTTTTCAATCAGGTTTTTTGAACATCGAAGATACTCAATAAAACAACATTGTTTTAACCAACTAAAAGGTTAAGGAATCTATCATAAACATCGATAAATGAATCGCATAAAGCGAGTTCAATTAAAAATTCTTTTTGAATTATCATAACGATTGTTAGACGTTATGCGTTTCTCTAGACCCAAATAGTGTATTCGACTTTGAGGTAATGAAATTCGGGGCTCCACAGGGCTCCTTATTAGGTCCATTATTATTTATCATATATAGGAACGATCTTTTTCTATACATGCATTCCTATGGCTGTATTGCTTTCGCGGATGACTTAACTCTCACAAGCTCTTGTAATAATAAGGCAGACTTAATAACCAATATAAAACTAGCACAA
Organism: Chrysolina haemoptera; assembly: GCA_958298965.1. Classification (NCBI taxonomy): domain Eukaryota; kingdom Metazoa; phylum Arthropoda; class Insecta; order Coleoptera; family Chrysomelidae; genus Chrysolina; species Chrysolina haemoptera. Next base: position 1,256,417 of record OY282601.1, on the reverse strand, counting down.
GAAAGAGCTGAAACTTGGTTCAGAATAAATAACCTCAAATTGAATACTAATAAAACAGAACACATCCTATTCTCCACCAATACCACTGAAGTACATGGCAATAGTGTAAAAATGCTTACGACACAATACTATAACAGTGTACACGCTAAGAATGTCTTAATACTACAAAAAAAGCCATAAGAATAATTTCTGGAGTAGGATATGCAGACCTCATTTCTTATCTCTGAGAGTCATGACAGTACCCATTATTTATATATTTCAGACAATCCTCGAAATACATAAGAACAAAAATAATCACGATATAAACGCTGACTTCCATGATTACAACACCAGGGGTTGTCAATTAATAAGACCTGCTAACTTCAGATTACAAAAATCCAGTAAAAATTCCCTCGATGTAACTCTTTATAATATACTACCTTCCTATGTAAATTGGACCTCAACAGTTTCAAAAAACACATGCGATCTTATCTGAACTCGAATGTATTCTACACAAACGAGGAATACATAACTGCCCTACTGTCCATGCCAAATAAACTGACACTTGCCAGCTAATTTTAAATGTTGGCTTTTACCTATTTTACTTGTTTTATATTTATAACATGTGTTAGTTATCAATGTACAATATCTATCAGATGTAGTTCAATGTCCAGCGTGGCTTGTGCCGGGGAAGTAGTTGTTTTCTTTTAGATAATACAAATAAATCTCATTTTTCAATCTTCATGGAGAATATTTCTAGCCTAGCTTAGTACATTCAAAATCGTATATCGCTTTCAGATTTATGTTAAGGGCTATTTGATCACAATTTGATTTGCACTAAATAATATATCAACCATCGACTAAAATTATTGTTTAAGTTACATACTTTAAGGAATACAGTAAATTAACAACTAATTCATTGATCTTTGCAAACCATAAACAATACATTTTTTGTGTTTTTTTATTCAATATAGTCGAATATATTCAACATAACTACTGAAGAGATTTTATCATTCAAGTCTTGTTTTCCCGTTCGCAATATATTCCTCCTCTTCTGTTTGAATTTTCATATCCCGCTGTAGACTCGACTCTATTATATTCGGTAGCTAGTCAGTTCTGTTGTTTGGAATAATGACATTTTGTCAACCCCTCGCACATACATCTTCTGCCTTTCTTCTATTCCACGTCTCTGTAATCCACCCTTCGTTCCCTTCACGGTGGAATTTCATAAATTTCGGGGAATCGTATTACGGAACTTCAGCACCGAGTTCTTTTTCTCAATTAACTTCACCTAAAACTCACCATATTTCGTTTTAATTAGATTTATTTGACTGTGAATATTTAAGCCAGTTCAAGGTATTCATCTTTTATGAGATTTGATGAAAGTGATTAGACTTATACCAGTAATCCAGTACGATTGGGTGAGACAAGAATCGATTGTAGCACCACCAAACTTGGTATGCTAGTTGATGAAAGCATGATAAACTAAAAAAAAAAATTGTTTACCGAAATTCTAGGTGTGGAACATATTTTTTTTTCGTTTAAAAATATATAAATAGATGTTTGCTGATATCTTGGAAAGTATATGATTTATCGGAAAAACTTCTCAACAGGGTGAAAAACAATTCAATTTTCCACAAAAATTATTACCAGTAATTTCTTATAAAATGCGCTCGTTTTCTCAGAAAACGTGATTGACGTCAAATCAAATTTCAGTTTCACGCTTACCGCCGCTGGAGGTCCTGCGAGTATTTGAGTACCTAAAATGTGTTTTGTCGCACTTTACGGAGATGTTTGCAGATGATCTGAATATCATGAATAATTTTGTAAATATGGAATTATTATACTGAACCAGCAACCCATAGACTCTTTTGACCATATGCAACAATTTTAAAGTAGTGTGACAGGTCCCACTTATACATGCAAAAAAAAACTTTGTTTTACTCCTGCCTCATTTCCAACTCACCCATAAAATCGGCATTCTCTTCAGTACATGTTTGAAATCACATACTTCATTTTTTTATGTAGGATGTGTATGAGCGATGATTTTCGACATTTACTGAAGAAATTGTCGGGATTATGGGTGAGTTGAAAACTAAGGCAGGAGTAAAACCCAGTTTTTTCTTTGGCATGTATAAGTGAGACTTGTCTCACTAGTCTTAAATCGTTGCATATGGTCCAAAGAGGGTACTGATTTCTACTTCTTTATAATTATTTCATATCAACTAAAATATCCATGACTTTCGGATCCTCCGTAAATATCGTAGAATGGTTATGTGAAGTGCGACAAAAAACATTTAGGTACTCAGATACTCACATGTTATATTTACATGAGGAAGTTGAAGTATAAGTTGAAGTATAAGTGAAAGTAGAAGTAACGATATGCACTATTTCTTTTCTTTCAAAATGTTCACCCGACTGAATTTTTAACGATTATTCACTTTAAAAATGCGTTTCTTCCGTGTAGGTGCGAATGCTTTTCTTCAGCGTTAGTGAGGAAAGACTTTTCTTCAGCGCAGGTAACAAAAGGCAGTTCTCCAGCGGGAATGAATAACTTTTTTTTAGCGCGAGTAAACAAAGGCTTTTCTTTAGCATGAGTGAGCAAAAGCTTTTCTTCAGCGCGTGTAAGCAAAGGACTGAATTTTTAACGACTATTCACTTTAAAAATGCGTTTCTTCCGTGTAGGTGCGAATGCTTTTCTTCAGCGTTAGTGAAGAAAGACTTTTCTTCAGCGCAGGTAACAAAAGGCAGTTCTCCAGCGGGAATGAATAACTTTTTTTAGCGCGAGTAAACAAAGGCTTTTCTTTAGCATGAGTGAGCAAAAGCTTTTCTTCAGCGCGTGTAAGCAAAGGACTGAATTTTTAACGACTATTCAGTTTAAAAATGCGTTTCTTCCGTGTAGGTGCGAATGCTTTTCTTCAGCGCAGGTAACAAAAGGCAGTTCTCCAGCGGAAATGAATAACTTTTTTTTAGCGCGAGTAAACAAAGGCTTTTCTTTAGCTTGAGTGAGCAAAAGTTTTTATTCAGCGCGTGTAAGCAAAGGACTTTCTTCAGTGTTATTAAACAACTGCCTTTCTTCAGCGCGAATAAACAAAGGCTTTTTATCAGTGTGAATGAACGAAGGCTTTTCTTCATCGCAAGTGAGCGAAGACTTTTCTTCAGCGCGAGTAACCAGAGGATTTTCTTCAGCGGGAGTTAACGGCTTTTCTTCTGCGCGAATAAACAAAAACTTTTCTTCAGCGCAGGTAACCAAATGCTTTTTTCCAGCGGGAGTAAATAACTTTTTTTCAGCGCGAGTTAACAAATGCTTTTCTTTAGCATGAGTGAGCAATGGCTTTTCTTCAGCGCGTGTAAACAAAGGACTTTCTTCAGCGCGAAAAAACAAAGGCTTTTCATCAGTGTGAATGAACGAAGGTTTTTCTTCATCGCAAGTGAGCGAAGACTTTTCTTCAGCGCGAGTAACCGGAGGATTTTCTTCAGCGGGAGTTAACGGCCTTTTTTTCAGCGCAAATAAACAAAGACTTTTCTTCAGGGCTGGTAACCAAATGATTTTTTCCAGCGGGAGTAAATAACTTTTTTTCATTGCGAGTAAACAAAGGCTTTTCTTCAGCATGAGTGAGCAAGAGCTTTTCTTCAGCGCGTGTAAACAAAGGCCTTATTTCAATGTTATTAAACAACGATCTTTCTTCAGCGCGAATAAACAAAGGCTTTTCATCAGTGTGAATAAACGAAGGATTTTCTTCATCGCGTGTGAGCAAAGATAATTCTTCAGCGCGAGTAACCAGAGGATTTTCTCCAGCGGGAGTTACGGAATTTTCTTCAACGCGAATAAACAAAGACTTTTCTTCAGCACAGATAACCAAATGCTTCTATCCAGCGGGAGTAAATAACTTTTCTTCAGCGCGAGTAAACAAAGGCTTTTCGTCAGCGCGTGTAAACAAAAGACTTTCTTCAGTGTTATTAAACAACGGCCTTTCTTCAGAGAGAATAAACAATGGCTTTTTATCAGTGTGAATGAACGAAAGCTTTCCTTCATCGCAAGTGAGCGAAGACTTTTCTTCAGCGCGAGTAATCAGAGGATTTTCTTCAGCGGGAGTAGTTAACGGTCTTTATTCAACGCGAATAAACAAAGGCTTTTTTTCAGCGCGTGTAAACAAGGGCCTTCCTTTAGCATGAGTGAGCAAGGGCTTTTTTTAAGCGCGTGTAAACAAAGGACTTTCTTCAGTGTTATTAAACAACGGCATTTCTTCAGCGCGAATAAACAAATGCTTTTTATCAGTGTGAATGAACGAAGGTTTTTCTTCATCGCAAGTGAGCGAAGACTTTTCTTCAGCGCGAGTAACCAGAGGATTCTCTTCAGCGGGAGTTAGCGGCCTTTTCTTCAGTGCGAATAAACAAAGACTTTTCTTCAGCGCAGGTAACCAAATGCTTTTTTCCAGCTGGAGTAAATAACTTTGTTTCAGCGCGAGTAAACAAAGGCTTTTCTTTAGCAAGAGTGAGCAAGGGCTTTTCTTCAGCGCGTGTAAACAAAGGACTATTTTCAGTGTTATTAAACAACGGTCTTTCTTCATCGCGAATAAACAATGACTTTTCATCAGTGTGATTGAACGAAGGCTTTTCTTCATCGCGAGTGAGCAAAGACTATTCTTCAGCGCGAGTAACCAGAGGATTTTCTTCAGCGGGAGTAGTTAACGGTTTTTATTCAACGCAAATAAACAAAGGCTTTTCTTCAGCGCGAGTAAACAAAGGCTTCTCTTCAGTGTGAGTGAATGAAGGCTTTTCAAATCACCCATAATATCGAAACGTTTTCCACTGGTGTATTCCGCAGTAGTAAATAAATTCAGAATCCTCCATACCAAACTTGGTAACTGTAGGAAGAATTGCATTTTTAGGTCTCTTCAAGAAAGAAGTATGGAAATTTTTTATTCATAAATGAAAAATTTATTTGGTTTAAAACGTCACCATAGGAGGATTTTGACTCGCAGAACTCGAATATACAATCGGTTTCCTTCCATTCTCAACAGTTCTCGAGATTTTTAAAAAATTATGTGGAACATCCATCATAATGACCCGCCAGCTCTTGCTGTCTTTTGAAAAACAAGAAATAAAAATAAGACTGATGTATCCCGCTATTCCGCAGTAGTGTATGAAATACACACAAAACAAGGCCCGTTGTGAGATCCTGAGTGCAGGGCCCATAATCGAATGTGGGGGCCATGCCTATACTATCATTTCTTTGATTCATCAAAACATATTGTTTGATTCTAAAGATATCATTACATGTGGTTGATTGGAATTATTCTGAATCATCATAAGGGTTGGCATACACCCTTTGCCAACCAGTCTATTATATGTCCGTCGATGATACTATTGTTACTGCAGTTTCCAATAAAATATATGTATCTCAACGTAATAATCAAGTTGTTTCAATCGTATCCAATTTGTACAGATGCCCTCTGATGATGTGACGTATCATTACTTTATGCATAAAGGATCCGTAACGAGAAAGACAATTCTTTTATTGCTACATGTCGGGATTTGTATCATTAATGCATCCTTTGATATGAAACGTTTCAATTTTCCTGGAATATCGTATACGAAAAAATGGTTTGGGAGAGGGCGTTGATTTCTGCCTTTGTTGAAGACTCGATGACACAGAAATACAAAGGTTGAATCGCTTTTTATTTTTGAACAATCAATATTTGATACGTACGTTCGATTCCACATGGAAATGCAATTTATGTATCGTTTGTATCACCAGTAGATGGCGTGATTGTGATGGATCATAAGTGGATGATACAATATTTTTTGAAACGTAAGAATAATTGGGAAAATGTTATATCAACCCACTTATTCATAAAGTTGGCGTTTCTAAGATCGCTGTGTTAAAAAAAATTGTTAACATTGGTTAAATTGTTCAAATTGCACTAAGGAAAGATTCTACTAATCCCAGTTAGAAATCAAATTACTCCAGCAAGAATCTCTAATGGCATAAGAACCAAGCGATTTCTCACTTGTGGTTATAAAGTCGGCTTTGCTGATAACAACTCACTTGGGATTATTGGAAATTGTCGATTATCTTATATTCTCGATCTTTCCTACCGCAAGTGAGTACACCTACTTATGACTACAAGGCATTGTTGTAGTCGTAGGTATCTAACCTTGCTACTGCTAGCGAATGCATCTACCTACCGGTTAGAAGTCGAATTACTTCAGCAAGAAACTCTAGAAGAATAAGGGACAAGCGAGTTCTCACTTGTGGTTATGAAGTCGACTTTGCTAATAGCAACTCACCTGGGATTATTGGAGATTATCGATTATCTTATATTCTCGATCTTCGCTACCGCAAGCGAGTGCACCTACTTATGACTACAAGGCTTCGTTGTAGTCGTAGGTATCTAACCTTGCTACTGCTAGCGAATGCATCTACCTACCAGTTAGAAGTCGAATTACCCCAGCAAGAAACTCTAGAAGAATAAGGGACAAGCGAGTTCTCACTTGTGGTTATGAAGTCGACTTTGCTAATAGCAACTCACCTGGGATTATTGGAGATTATCAATTATCTTATATTCTCGATCTTCGCTACCGCAAGCGAGTGCACCTACTTATGACTACAAGGCTTCGTTGTAGTCGTAGGTATCTAACCTTGCTACTGCTAGCGAATGCATCTACCTACCAGTTAGAAGTCGAATTACCCCAGCAAGAAACTCTAGTAGAATAAGGGACAAGCGAGTTCTCACTTTTGGTTATAAAGTCGACTATGCTGATAGCAACTCACCTGGGATTATTGGAGATTATCGATTATCTTATATTCTCGATCTTTGCTACCGCAAGCGAGTACACCTACTTATGACTACAAGGCATTGTTGTAGTCGTAGGTATCTAACCTTGCTACTGCTAGCGAATGCATCTACCTACCAGTTAGAAGTCGAATTACCCCAGCAAGAAACTCTAGTAGAATAAGGAACAAGCGAGTTCTCACTTGTGGTTATGAAGTCGACTTTGCTAATAGCAACTCACCTGAGATTATTGGAGATTATCGATTATCTTATATTCTCGATCTTTGTTACCGCAAGCGAGTGCACCTACTTATGACTACAAGGCATTGTTGTAGTCGTAGGTATCTAACCTTGCTACTGCTAGCGAATGCATCTAGAACTAATGAGATATTGTTCTTCGCTACTACACTGAGAATTTTTTTTATCGTCATAGCTAATTTTTCTGTTACTATAGCCAAAAATTTTGGCTACATAGGGGACTGGCAATATTTTTACTGCTGCAGAAGAGTGAACTTTACTGTCAACGTTTACCTGTGGTACCAGCTACTTAAAAAGAAATTACCTACAGTTGGAGCAGAGTAACTTGGCTGTTGTATGAAAGTAACTAAGTTGCCGTATAGGAAAGCAACTCTCTCGTAGGAAAGTAACTACGCTGTCGTAGGAAAGTATAACTGTGATATCGGCGGAAAGTAGCTATGTTCTCGTAGGAAAGTAACTCTGTCATAGCAAATTACCTGTGCTGTTTTAGGATAATAACTAAGCTGTCATAAGATAGAGGTTTCAATTTATTATTTTGTTGTTGAAGAAGAGATTACTAATACAGATAGCATCTTTTTTAGAATAACATAGTTCTTGCCCATGGCAGCATAAGTATTTCTTAGCCAGTGGAAGTTAATTATCTTACAATAGTAAAAATAATTGCTGGAAATTTCTTAAAAGTGATATACCATTGGACGCGTCCAACAAAACTAGTATAAACAAACTTCAATCAACCTCTGAATGTTTACTGATTTACATTTGAATTAGTCAGTTTTTGAAAATTCAAAGGTCTGATTGGTTTAAATCCTAATTTTGTCGGACGTGCTATAATTTCACTTTCAAAGAGATTTCCTGCAAATATTTTGCTAACATGAGATAATTAATTTCCACTTTCTGATTTCATTTAATACAACACATAAGAACCTAACAATGACTGACACTGACTCATTGAAATATGAAAAATGTGAGCACTGACCACATCTACAGATCATATGTATACGATTTAGATTTAGCGAGACACGAGGAGGACGATCACGTCCGGTACACGTTTGACAATATAATGAAAATGATACCAACCGAACTGAAAGCTTTCAGCTAATGTTTTCTGCTGGGGTAGCAGACAACATTACTGTTCTTGTAAATAAATATTGAAAATGCAATTTTTTTTCTGGGATAGCAGAGAATATTACGGTGATCACAAAATGATTTTAATGAAAACGACTTGGCTACAACAGTAAGATATGTAAGATATCTCTATCTTGGAAAAGTACATTTCCAGGGTAGCATAAAAAATTGTATGGAATTGCAATTTTCCTACAACAGCATATTGTATTTTCGTGATAGAAAGTATCTTTGCAGTGCTAATAAAATAGTTTCAGTTAGGTTATATTTTTTTTATGAGTAAAGCATCATTGCTAAGATTGTTACTTTTTTGGCTATAATAGGTGAAAAAAACTCAGCAAAGACTCTGTCCTGGGGACTTTTCTCAGTGTAGTGTTGCCGTCTAGACTTATACATTCTAGACTCTTGTCTTGTCTCGTCTAGAATATCAAGACAAGACCATCAATATGTCTTATCTAGGTTATCTAGACAAGACAAGATTTTTCATTTTCCATACAAGACTTTTATTCAAAATTCTTGATTATTTTCAAATGTATATTAGCAAAAATACAAAAAAATAACTTACAAAAGTTTTAAATTTAAGTGCGCTAAAGAAACAATTTAAATTTCAACAGAAACATATTTTGTAAAACTTTGATGAAGCTGACAGGTAGCCCATGAATTGATGCACAGTAGTGACCTGGCTGAATCGAAATTAAGCGTATTCCTATGTTTGCGAATGGTAAGAGAAGCTCCGGAAAAATAAGCGTTCTGCTCGAACAAATGTAGCATAAGCAAACTGATGCTTGCGCCACCATACAAGAATATCTTCTTCTTTTGGAGCACGTTTATACGAAAGCGCAGGAAAGCCACAAAAGTTTTTTTTTCATCACTTCATGGCATTTATTGTTACCAACAACACCAAAACTTCAGAATTTCAGAAGACTGCCAAGAATGGTGTTATAGATTTAGTTTTTCCAATTGTTGCCCTTTTTGTGGGCAATCGAACTTTCAAAAACGCGCGTTTTTCAAAGTTACCATGGCTACGTTAAAAATCGCGCGTGTTTGAAAGACCTTTTTATCCACTTAATATACTTTAATATACTATTTTCGGGGAGATGTTCGACTTATTAAAGATATTAAAAATAGAAAATGACGGCGCTGACGCTGAAATTGAAGCTGACATTGAAGACGAAGAAATGGAAAGCGAAAACGAAAACTGTGATGAAGAAGAAAATACCAATGTTGACACTTCCGCTGTTTTGAAAATTCGAGCATTATGCAAAAAAATCAAGTCGTCGGAGCAATGGCAGCTTACATTAAAAACCTGTTGCCAGCTAACTAATGTCAAAATGTTAACGCTTATCGTTGACGTGCCTACAAGATGGAATCCTACGTTTGACATGAATAAAGTATCATTGAAAATGCGACATCCCCTCAACGCTCTTTGCGACAACAACGCCAAACTGAAATTTTTACGCGTAAATAGCAATGAGTGGGATCTACTTGAACAAATATGTGGTCATCTTCATAGTTCAAATCCTTGTCTACTCTTCTTGATGGAGAAATATACGTTACACTACCAATGGTAGTGATGAGCCTCAAAATTCTAATCGACAAACTAGAAGAGGACGCACATCATCTAAATCAAAAACTTGATAGAACTGAAGTAGACGAAGCCATAATTTTTGCTCGCGACAAAATTCCCAAGGACTATGCGAAGACAAGCTGGGTGTACTAATTTTAGACTCAAGACATAAAATCAAAACCTTCGAACTGACCCAATTGGGACGTGATTTGCGAGATGGTTCTGTTCTAAAATTCGTGGAGTTGTTCCACCTCGATCAAGCTGAAGATGATGAAGTTCCAAAATCAACGTTTACCAGCTGATAATGAGAACTTAACAACTGACTATGAAGAGTTTTTTATTTGAAAGTTCTTCCACAAAAGTTTTTTTTTCATCACTTCCACTTTAAAGTTGAAATTTCGACTTTTTTCTCGAAATTTCGACTTTTTTCTTGAAATTTCGATTTTAAACTCGAAGTGATAAAAAAAACTGCTTGTGGCCCTCCTGCGCTTTCGTACGTTCACTTGCAAGGTACTCATCAATTTCTTTTCTCCAGAGATTTGGGTTGTCCATAAGATTGTCTGTAGAAGAGGAAGAACTTTCAAATAAAAAACTCTTCATAGTCAGTTGTTAAATTCTCATTATCAGCTGGTAAACGTTGATTCTGGAACTTCATCATCTTCAGCTTGATCGAGGTGGAACATAATAATTTTGTTTGTACAACTCCACGAATTTTAGAACAGAACCATCTCGCAAATCACGTCCCCATTGGGTCAGTTCGAAGGTTTTGATTTTATGTCTTGGGTCTAAAATTAGTACACCCAGCTTGTCTTCGCATAGTCCTTGGGAATTTTGTCGCGAGCTAAAATTATAGCTTCGTCTACTTCAGTTCTATCAAGTTTTTGATCTAGATGATGTGCGTCCTCTTCTAGTTTGTCAATTAGAATTTTGAGGCTCATCACTACCATTGGTAGTGTAACGTATATTTCTCCATCAAGAAGAGTAGACAAGGATTTGAACTATGAAGATGACCACATATTTGTTTGAGTAGATCCCACTAATTGTCATTTACGCGTAAAAATTTCAGTTTGGCGTTGTTGTCGCAAAGAGCGTTGAGGGGATGTCGCATTTTCAATGATACTTTATTCATGTCAAACGTGGGATTCCATCTTGTAGGCACGTCAACGATAAGCGTTAACATTTTGACATTAGTTAGCTGGCAACAGGTTTTTAATGTAAGCTGCCATTGCTCCGACGCCTTGAGTTTTTTCCATAATGCTCGAATTTTCTTCTTCATCACAGTTTTCGTTTTCGATTTTCATTTCTTCGTCTTCAGTGTCAGCTTCAATTTCAGTCAGCGCCGTCATTTTCCATTTTTAATATCTTCAATAAGTCGAAAATCTCCCCGAAAATAGTATATTAAAGTATAACTGGATAAAAAGGTCTTTCAAACACGCGCGATTTTTAACGTAGCCATGGTAACTTTGAAAAACGCGCGTTTTTGAAAGTTCGATTGCACACTTTGAGGCGTGCTTTAAATAGGTAAAAAAGGGCAACAATTGAAAAAACTAAATCTATAACACCATTCTTGGCAGTCTTCCATAAAAAAGATTCTGAAGTTTTGGTGTTGTTGGTAACAATAAATGCCGTGCAAGGTATTATCATTTTCCGTGAAATTTTATTTAGATATATTTACAATGTTTTTCGCAAAAAATTAGAATGAATTCCAATCTCATTTTCCGCTTCTTATAAGTCGCTTATTATCAGGGGTAATAAGTGGTATGATTATAACCGATAATTTTTTGGAATATTAATGAATTGCAATCCCAAAGCTGAAAATACAACGAGTCCGCAGGACGAGTTGTATTTTCTTGCATTGGGATTGCCAATGAATTGATATTCCAAAAAATTATAGGTTTTTAATCATACCACGAATTATATTTAGGACGACAATATATCGATTTCAAATAAAGAAAAATCGTGTTACCTGGTAATTGATGCTTTACTTCTAGCCGTATTCAACGGAATTCTCTTTTCCACATCCTCATCTATGATACCAATGTACATTTCTCCCCAACGATCGCTCATATTGATAAATAAAGATAACTAGTCAAAACACATAAATTTGACGTTTATAATTTAAATCATTATTTTCACTTGACAGAAAGTAAAACAAAATATCACCGAGAAAATACAGCAACAAGCTATATTTTCACTGTAGTTCCGATTCTATTGGCTGAATTTCAAAATTTGAAATCCACTGATTGGTTGTTACGCAAGGAAATATATTGTCGCCTATATATTTATTGTGATACCACGAATGTCTTCACTATCTAATATTAACAGAACACACGAAATAAATTCTCTTTTTTTTTTTCGAAGAGCCGGAAACCTATAAAATTCAACTAACTGCATTAACAATGCTCTCGCTGATCAATATAGGAGTAACGCGATCCCCCGGAGGGTAGAAAAAGGCATCAATTTTTCCCTTTACTTGGGTTTTATTGCCACCGAAATATGATTCCCATTCTTATGGTAAAATTTACTAGGCTACAGCGGTTGTATCATGAATTTTTAGCGATAGGGTAATAAATTCTATGAATTTTCCTCGAACGAGCTCCTTTTTCGTCTTGGAGCTTGTACAGGGTGTTCAGAAGTGATAGAAAGAATCTACTGGAGTAGCAGAGTTTTTTACCGATAAGAAGAATAGTTTTACGTCTGTAGTTGAATCAAATTCGAAAACGAATTAATGGCATAGCACATAGGAAGATGAATCAGAACTTGATAAAAAAAAAGAAAAATAGGGATCTACCGGGATTCGAACCCAGAATTTCATGGTTTCCGACCATGTGCATTAGACTGCTACGCTGTTGATTATATTTGCAAATTTAATTAATACAAGATCAATTTATTTTGTTCGTGCCATGGCATTGTATTCATTTCAAATAAAGGCTTTTTTTCATTTTATATCTATTTCTTTTGTATTCTATTGAATTAAATAAAAAATCAGGCACAGGTGCGCATAAAGTCAGATTTAGGGCTAAGCACAAAACTTGGGTGTCAGCTACTGGATGATAATAAGACAAAATTAAAAAATTATTTACATTCCAAATTTCTTAAATGTCAGAGTATTCTGTTCACTACAAATTAAATTCATTATATTAACAAGTCATTCCTGAGACAAATTGCCTGAATGTTTTTTAGGGAAAACCGAATTGCAAAGTACCACACGCAAAAAAAAAAGGTTGAATCAACAAAAATTGCATGGATTTAACAAAATCTGATGGTATACAGTATCGGAAAATTTCCATCGGGGGTATAGACAAATCTATGCGAGCAACAAGAAACGCAATGAAACGATGATACCACATAAATAAGAGAGACCGAGGGGGAAACAACTAGTCATTTTTTGTACACCTAATGAAAGCAGTGAAGTAATTATCTCTAATGAAAAATAATGAAAAATTTTAGGGGGCAATGAAAGATAATTACCATTCAATTACGCGGATACGTTGTATGGACATAATTTAACTCTTATGTATAAAAATACGATCCAGAAAGTTCTTTGGTGTAAGTAGGCGACAACGAGTATCAAATAAATTGAAGAAGATTGGATGGTTACATAAGGAGAACAGGAGAAAGGTTCATTTCAGTACCTTGTCATAAAATAATTCCCAAATACATACCCAATAATACTAATTCAGCCATTTTGAATCGATTAGCGTTCGCAGATTTTGTCTATCTCTGACCATTCTCGAGTTGGTCAGCTCTGAATCAGTTTTCAAATGGTTTTTTTGGCCCCTTGCAATTTTTTCGAGTAATTTTTAATTTCTTTCGATTGACTTGAAATTCACAATGCATACTAATCCGACCATTTTGAATCGATTGGCGTTCGCAGAATTTGTCTATCTCTAACCGTTCTCGAGTTGGTCAGCTCTAAATAAGTTTTTTAATCGTTTTTTTGCCGTCAAAAATATTTCTGATGAGTTTTCGACATTATTGTTAAAAGATTCGGAATCAGCACGTCAAAATACGTCCGAGGACAAAAATTTTAAATTCGAAGAATGAAAAATAAAAAATCTCAGAAAATTTATCTTAATTAATTTATCTTAATCACCTTTTTCCGGTTAAATCTTATATCTGAGCATAGAAAATCATACATTTTTGGAATGAGCATGAAATTTTACGTAAACAGTGCGAATTTCAAGTCGATGTGACAACTTGGTACTTTTAATGATTTTTAGGGGTGAACCCCTTGCAACTTTTTCGAGTAATTTTTAATTATTTTGATTGACTCGAAAATAACAATACATACTAATTAGCCCATTTTGAATCGACTAGCGTGCGCAGATTTCGTCTATCTCTAACCGTTCTCGAGTTGGTAAGCTCTGAATTAGTTTTCAAATGGTTTTTTTGGCGCGACATTTTCGTTCAAAGATTCGGAATCAGCACGTCGAAATACGTTCGGGGATAAAAATTTGAAATTTGAAAAATTAAAATTCAAAAAGTTCAAAAAATTATTTATCATGATATACTTTTTTGCCCGTCGATTTTTTTCTTTTCGTTCAAATTCCCAATATATACTGATTCAGCAATTCTGAATCGATTGGCGTTAGCAGAATTTGTCTATCCCTAAACGTTCTCGAGTTGGTCAGCTCTAAATAAGTTTTTTAATCGTTTTTTTGCCGTCCAAAATATTTCTGATGAGTTTTCGACATTATTGTTAAAAGATTCGGAATCAGCACGTCAAAATACGTCCGAGGACAAAAATTTTAAATTCGTAGAATGAAAAATAAAAAATCTCAGAAAATTTATCTTAATTAATTTATCGTAAACACCTTTTTCCGGTTAAATCTTATATCTGAGCATAGAAAATCATACATTTTTGGAATGAGCATGAAATTTTACGTAAACAGTGCGAATTTCAAGTCGATGTGACAACTTGGTACTTTTAATGATTTTTAGGGGTGAACCCCTTGCAACTTTTTCGAGTAATTTTTAATTATTATGATTGACTCGAAAATAACAATACATACTAATTCGCCCATTTTGAATCGACTGGCGTTCGCAGATTTCGTCTATCTCTAACCGTTCTCGAGTTGGTAAGCTCTGAATTAGTTTTCAAATGGTTTTTTTGGCGCGACATTTTCGTTCAAAGATTCGGAATCAGCACGTCGAAATACGTTCGGGGATAAAAATTTGAAATTTGAAAAATTAAAATTCAAAAAGTTCAAAAAATTATTTATCATGATATACTTGCCTTTTTTGTCCGTCGATTTTTTTCGTTCAAATTCCCAATATATACTGATTCAGCAATTCTGAATCGATTGGCGTTCGCAGAATTCGTCTACCTTTAAACGTTCTCGAGTTGGTGAGCTCTGAATCAGTTTTCAAATCGTTTTTCTGGCGCCAAAAACATTTCTGATGAGTTTTAGATATTTTTGTTCGAAGATTCGGAATCAGCACGTCAAAATACGTTCGAGGACAAAAATTTTAAATTCGAAAAGTGAAAAATAAAGAAGTTCAAAAAATTATCTATCATGACTTAGTCGACTTTTTTGTCCGTAGATTTTTTTAGTTCAAATTCTCAGTATATACTAATTCGGCCATTTGAATCGATGGGAGTTCGCAGAATTCATCTATCTCTGACCGTTCTCAAGTTGGTCAGCTCTGAATCAGTTTCCAAATGTTTTTTTTGCGCAAAAATAATTTCTGGCGAGTTTACGACATTTCGAATAATGAATTTATTTAAAATTAATAATTAATTAATGAAAATGTTATGATGTACACCTAATGAAAGAGTAGTTTCCCCCTCGAGAGAGACGCACTACTGTGCGCCTCTCATTCTACCTCGTCCGACGAATTAACAGCCACGTCGGTATCCCTTCCTCGAGCGAGTCGAGGAGAAATTGTAATGCTCTCTCAACATAATAGCAAGCTATCCTTTACGCTCGTATGAAACCAGCATACCCCGATGAAATCTTTCCGATTCTGTATATCCACGACAAAAAATTTTGTTATAACAAGAATTTTTTTTTTATATTTTCCAATTAAATATTTTATTTACGTAAAGAACTATTATGTCGACCCTAACATAGTGATTGGTTAAAGAATAAAACATATTTTGTTACAAAAATACAATAACTGCTGTTGTAAACTCGGTTTATTTGTTGGACTGACTTAGTTAAGAATTGAATAGAGATACAGTGCGGCTTTTAATAGTCCCCCTCCCCCTGTTAACTTTTGAAAAAAAAAAATGGTGATTGCTCAATAGGGGGCGCAGGGGGGCCCATCAGCTCAAAATTTTTATATGGCATGGGGGTCAAGGGGTACATCGTTGAAAAGTAAATTCAATTCTCTTTACAACCATCTACTTTTTTTTAATTTCGTTGATATTTTTTTTGCAATTTAAATTCGAAATATCAAAAATAAATGCGGATCTGACTACTAATCATACCTCGATAAATTTGAACGGTTTGATGTGGAACAATGAAACCAAAAATTTTTTGAAGGGCATTACCAATACTACTTTTTGAGAGAAGAAACATTGCGATTACTCGACAGATGGCGCAGGGGACACATTAATTTAAAAATTTCGAAAGGCATAAAAATCGAAATTGGGAAAAAAATTATAGACAAAATTCAAAAATATTTAGATGGTTGTAAAGAGAATTGAATTCTCTTTTCAACGATGTGCCACTTGACCCCCCATGCCATTTAAAAATTTTGAGTCGATGGGTTCCCCCGCGCCCCCTATTGAGCAATCACCATATTTTTTTTCAAAAAGTAGTATTGGTGAAACCCTCGAAACGGTTTTTTTTTCACGTTTCTACGTCGAACCGTTCAAAAGATAACAGGGGGGGGGGACTATTAAAAGCCGCACTGTATAATGTGTATCTGGTTCCGAAAATTTCAGTTATAAATTTAGTTGAAGTATTTGGAAGACAAGATATATTTTCAAGATGATAAAATATCAGTTTAATGTAATTGAACATAGTATTTGGTCAATCCAGTAGTATTTCAATTCGACAAAATTTTTAGTTTCAATAACATATTAAAATTGTCGAATTGATGAAATTGTTATGTGGATTCAACAAAAAACTTGTTTGTATCAATATAACTTCATCATTTCATTGACACGTTTTTTTTTCATCTAACAAATTGTTTTGTTGGAACTTCACAATTTTCAGTTAAAATTATGGATTCGATATCCTCAAATAAGTCTATTTACACACTCTCACATTCATTTCTAATAGAGGAGATCACTGAAAAGTGATGAAGGCTCTGTTGCCATTTGTTCCTATTCCGGATCATTATAATTAACATCACTCAGACTGGCTATTTACTTACTCTGGTCCTACGCGATGGAACGGGTTCTAGGCCGCGCCACCTTGCGAGAGGTAGAAGAAGCACTCCGGGTATAGAGATCGTTCAGAGCTTTGCATTGCACATTCAACATAGAGCATGATGTTGAAACAACAATATATGTGTTTCTGTTTAAATTAAAACTTTGATCATGCAAGATAATGGAATTGTTGTATTAACAAAATATGGAATTTGTTTCTAATATGCAAGTGATTCAGTGGACAAAATAACTGGATTCATGTGACAAAACATTATTGAAAATGAATCAAATTGTTTGTTGATATTTGTTGTAATTATTGTTAAATGAACGAAATGCATTTTATTGATCCAACACCAAGAATAATATTTAAACAAGATATCTCTTTTTTGTGTCAACTGTAAGTTTTGTTGGACGAAACAAAATTTTGTTCATTTGTACAAAAACTGCAATCTAAATAATTTGTTAATTTGAATAAGGTGCTATTTTGAAATAAACATTTATCTTGTTATTCTCGCAAAGGATCATTCAAAACAACAAGAAAAATTTGACCAAAAGTTGATTGTTAGTACAACATTTTTTTTTTACTTTGCTGTGATTCATATTTCGAAAATGAGTTTATGGCATAGTAGACGGAAAAATTAATATCAGAACTGAACTAAAAAAATGTGGATCAACCGGGTTTCGAACTCGGGATGATTCGATCTTTTGCATCCCTCTTCTAAATCATTGGTATCCATCTTTCAAATAACAAGTGTTAACTGTACATCTGTAGTGTCGAATATTAGAGATTAAGAAAAAATCCTGAATGTTCATATTTTTTTATTTGTATATTCAGTGATTACATGTTTTAAACTAAGATTATCAATCAATCACAAATTTTAATGAGCTTTGGTGAATGATACCGGGCGTTTCAGAAAAACTGAATGGAACAATTTAAACTTCATGCAATTGAGATCAGATATTAATATACTTCCATTTAGCTTTTATACTGAAATGCCCTACATGAATATGTATGCTATCACAATCCTACCGAGTAGATTCTTTTTTATGATATATGTATATAGGACAAGAATCTTCTCAGAATTTGCAGAAGCTTTTCGTACAAATAGAGCATCGCACGGAATATATTTATCATCTTTGAATCAGAGTTATATGAATACTCTGAGAAAAATATGTAGAGGTTCAACTGAAAATTCTGGTTGAAGTTCACATATTTCTCAAAAGACGTGAGTATATATAGTGAGTGCATAAACGTTTTTTAAATTTAGTTTGATTTTTATTACTATTATTACTATTATATAAATTCCCAGTAAAGATATTTATGCTACAAGTGTTAAAAGTGGAATTTTATTTTAAAATCACTTTTAACAAATGTATCATACAATTTTGTTTATACAACAGTTACTTCCAGTAAGAAAAAAACTAACAAAATTAAGACCCATGAGGATTCGAACACACGACCTTTGGGTTACAAGGCTGACAGATACTTCAACTTCAAAAGGAATTAGTATTAACAATTGCACAAACGGCCAAATACATGTGTGAACTTTTATAAATGATTCCTCTTGAGTAGGTGTTCTGATTATAATAATTGATTGAAGTGTTTCTATTAGAGAGATCTATATATTACTGAGTATCCATCATCTCATCTGTCATTTTACTGTTAACACTAGTGTTAAAAGTATTTTTAACAACCTTTGCCGCGAAAACAAAACACTATTTGGCCCCCACTAAAAAACATCGAGACAGAAATGAATTATAAAGTCTCAAATTTTTTTTCAATATGTACGAATAAACTTCTCAAAAATATACCGTTATCCTTCCGTGTTCCTAGTGCTTGGAGCTGCTACCATATTGGTGCCCACCAACTTGCACCGTGGTGTAACTGTAGCCGCCCTTACTGCTTCCTCCATAACCACCTCCATGACCACCACCATAACCACCTCCAAATCCACCCCCGCCGTGACCACCTCCGAAACCACCTCCAAAACTACCTCCAAATCCACCCCCATGACCACCTCCGAAACCACCTCCAAAACTACCTCCTCCGATTGATCCACCAAGGTCACCTCCAATACCCGTTCCCCCTCCGGTTCCTCCCCCAACATTAATTGGTTGGGGAACTGGTACAATGATGGTTTGTGGTACCCTGACTGCATAGGGTTGTGGTACTGTTACAGGGTAGGGCTGTGGTACTGGTACCTGCAAATTGAATGAGTCAGCGGTTGGTGACCAACTTGTGATTTTTAATAATAGTGTTGGAATTAGTATACAAAGATTTCGCACGACAGTTGGTACAAAGAAGTTTCACTTATAATATCACAAGAGCTTGAATTATTTCCGGAAATTTTCTTGAAGGCACAAATATTTTGAAAATTTTCTTAAAATATTCGTGCTCGAAAGAAAATTTCCAGGCTTGCGTGCTTTCGGTAAGAAAATTTCACACCATAATTTGGAAAAAAATTATTGATCCAATCTGTCATATTAAATTAATTTCACTGCTTGTCAAGTCCACCATGTTTCGTTAAATAAAAAATATTACCAACTTTAGTTACACCAAATGCTAAAACTCAGATGGGTATTAGATCAATCTATCGCCCTTTCATAATTTTAGGTCACTAAAGGTGGTAGAAATGTATTGTTTGTTAAAGTAATCCATAACACTTCTAATGTAAAAAATATAACATTAACATGGTTTGTTGCAGTAGGTGGCCGTGATAAAGGCGGCCATGCTTTTGACCGATGAGGTTTATATTGGTAAATTACATTGAGTTACTGTATAGTAAACCAGCAAACAAAGATATTATTATGTAAAACATTTCTTGTAAGCATTTGAGTTATACAATTTGATAAAAATTAAATGCTTTGAAAAGTACAATTTATGTAAATACTGCAGAGTTGATTCAAGTGCAAATATGTCATCCAAAATTAATATATTTAACGAATTTAATGGAAGATTGGTTTGTTTACGAAAATCGAAGAAAGTCTGCTGCAGATGTCAAGTGAATATGGCCTTTTGCGTAAAAGAGATTTGAACAATTTTTTTTCAAAATATAACATATGTCTTAAAACACAGACATCTAATTAATTCGTCACCTTCCTATTAACCATTAAGAAGAGAGGATAGGTTAGAATTCAAGCAACATTTAAATCTTACTATGTTTGTAGATCCTACGTTTTTTGAAATATAAATTGTTAATGCATAATAATTAAACAAATTTGTGTTTTCTGTTTAATGAAACTTTATAGCGAATAATAAATAATAATGTTAATTCTTATAGAAATTTTGCATTATTCACAGGTATATCTACAATGTTCAATGGTTGTAGATCATATGTTTACCTTTTCAACTGTCAAATAATTTCCACTTAAATATCGTGGCGCCACGAAAAAATGTCCGGAAATTTTTTTTGTTGCCATGGTAACTAGTCAAAACTAAGTCATCTTATTGGTTAAAAAGGTGTGAAATTTACTGTGAAATTCTACTACATACCTAATAGATACATTCCTCATTGTAGCTAGAAATTGTGATAAATAATTGTTTTGTATTCAAAATATGGGTATTCAAGTACTATAGCTACACACCAAATTTGAAATCTTTATCTTCAAAACTATAGAAAAATTGGGGGGTACCTCACCTCGTGATCACCCGGTATTGCGATTACAATTTGTGATGAAAAAAATTAAATGACCAAATTAATCGTCGTTCTTTTCTCTAAAAATTAAGTCTCATATGTTTCTTTCCTAGTTTTCCGAATAAACCGAGAAATTCACATTAAAAAATTATTGAGTATGACGTTATCATATAATAAAAAGAAACGCACCCTGTGTCTAAATGAAAGGTAATATTAAACAACTTGATTCACCAGCGAATCCCCTTACCTTTGTTCAATCAACAGTGGCAATAAATGATTGTTTTGTATTCAAAACCGATCTATCAACTTTTTTTCAATATAAAGGTATAATCCAAAATATTAAAAATTCATATTTCAACCAAATAGAGTCAACAAGAAACAAAACATGTTTTTATCGCCTAGAATAGACCGAAACTATGATATTCTACCAAAATATAAATTGTTGGTTCAGGACTAGTGTTAAAAAACAATTCTGAAAAATTATTTTGTTGACTATGCCCCTAATGTACTTTCATTGATAACGTTATATTTGGATATGTTAACGAGTTCGGATGAATGCATTTTCATCCTAAATTTGTCTTATACTAACAAAACAGTTTTTCCTTTGTCAACTATATCTAACTCAGACTTGTTTTCGAACTTTGGCTGCTTATATCTCAGAAACGACACAATTTGACCGAGAGCCAATTTTACATGTCTTTCGTGCGGAGTCCTTTGCTTTATCTACTTTTTAATAAAAATGAGTTGGTGGTGTCTGTACATTCAACATGTTCTTCATCATGAGCAGGTCATAATGTTCTTAAATTCAACTTATTATATTCAAACATTCACTTCCTAACAATCACTCGCCTTGAACTCGCCTTATTCAATGGTTATATCATGTGAAGAAGTTTGATTCTACGTACGTGCTAATGGAAATTGAGTTTTCAATCCACTTTTCCACAAAAAAAATCTCAAAAATGTTCCAAAAATGAAGTTACTTCGAAGCAATTTCTTGGGTAGATGAACAAATAATTTCAAAAAAAAATTACAGCACGTACGTAGATCAACGTTTTACCTTTCTTTTTGGACCAAATTCATTTCGATCGGATAAAGATTGCTTCGAATTTTAACGGAAGAGAAATACCACTGCAGCTACTTCGACTATATCCATGAAAAGAATCTTGAGGTGCTGCCAAAGACATAGTGATATAGAATCAAACGTCCTCTAGAAATCTCCTTGTTTGAAATTGATACGACGAACCGTTTTTGAGCTATCGACTCTTTTACCCTAAAAAACCGCCAAAATGTGAACACGCTTATGGCTTCTTGAGGCGAGTTTTGGAATGGAACTTCTGATGTATAATGGCTAAAATAATATAATAATAACAATAATACTCCCTCATAAACACTCGAAGAGTGTAACCAAAGGCATAGCCTGTGCGGGTAGAGGACGGCTATTAGTATTATCTGCCGTGGCGTTCCGTATGGATCCATACATCTTATGAGTTGATTTAAAATTATTTGCAACTCCTTTTTATGAACTGTAACTGTACTACTAATGTGGAATTTTTCAAACATGCAGCTGTCATTTTGTTGAACATTTCTCATACACTTTTGAATTCAGATGATTTATTTTTACCTGTACGGGAACTTGGACTGGCACCTGAACTGGGTGTGGTACCGGATATGGGACCGGTCTTGTAACTGTAACCGGAACTGGTCTAGGCACTTCAACTGGATAGGGTTGTGGTACTGGCACCTGCACTGGTCTGTTGACTACCACAGGGTACGGTTGCGGAACTCGAACCGGTACAGGCCGATTTACTGTTACCGGATAGGGTTGTGGAACAGGTACAGGAACCTGCTGGGTGATGGTTTGTATCTGGGTTCCGCCACCTCCCAAGCCGCCTCCTCCTCCTAATCCTCCTCCCAAACCTCCTCCCAACGCACCGCCTCCATATCCACCGCCGAAACCGCCATGACCACCTCCGTAACCCCCACCTCCGCCGCTGTAACCTCCATCTCCTCCTCCGTAACCTCCATTTCCTCCTCCGTAACCTCCATCTCCTCCGTAACCTCCATGACTGAAACCACCTCCTCCGACGTTACCGGCAAGACCAATGGTCGATATTGATATAACATGGAGTATAACCTGTAACAGAGAGGATTATTTCACAATGATAATGACAATAATAAAGGGACTGTTGGAAAACAAACCGTGAAACAGGTTATGTCTTCAGGTGGTTATTCCCAACCAATAAGGGAGAATATTCAAAGCTTGATTGCGATTAGGATTTGTTATTGTGTCTTCTTGGAGGAACATCGTACAAATTGATGTCAGATTTAATTCAGTGTTGGTAGTGGAAAGTGGTTGTTTCGTGACAGATATTCGCCTCAAATTTTCCATTTTCTGGGATAGCGTGAAGAGAAGAAGATTTTCGGCTTAGTCGAAATATAACAAGATGCAAAATGAGCCATTTTGTAATGTGTTCGAAATTCGAAAAAATTGATTTTCTCAATTATTCTGAGTGCTCTCTCATTCAGTCACATAATGATATTTTCAGGATCACCTTGTCCCAAATTATTCATATATGTCTCGACTATGAATAACGGAAGAGACACTTTTGAAAAAGTCATTCGTGTGGATTTTCCAGCACTGAATTTCCCGATACTTTTACCTTGCATGGAACCGGCATTTTTTTATTCGCGAAGCTCGCGAAGCTCACGCAGTGGACGAATTCCTTATAGTATTAATCAAAACGGGTTCAGCACATTGTTCATGATCACAAAGCATTTCAGTAGCGGAAAAACGGAACATTTTACCTGAAAGTAAAAGAATTTTCCGAGGAAAACCGAAAAATTCATCTTTCCCAAAAACAAGTGACGCTTTAATAAACTCCATAAAATTCTCTACAAAAAAGGTCTATTCAAATTTTTCTTTTAAATGCACCGTTTTCGAGTAAAATGTGCTCGAAATTCGAAAAAATGCGATTTTCTCATTCAGTCACAAAATGATATTTTCACACGAATCTACAGGAATGATTTTTTCAAGAATGTCTCTTTTGTCATTCATAGTCGAGACATATATGAATAATTTGGGACAAGGTGATCCTAAAAATATCATTATGTGACGGAATGAGAGGGCACAGAAAATTGAGAAAATCCCATTTTTTTCGAATTTCGAGCACATTTTACTTGAAAATGGTGCATTTTAAAGAAAAATTTGTTGATGCCTTTTTTGTAGAAAATTTTATAGAGTATATTAAAGCGTTATTTGTTTTTGGAAAAAAATATTTTTCGATTTTCCTTGGAAAATTCTTTTACTTTTAAGCAAAATTTTCCGTTTTTCCGCTATTGAAATGCTTTGTGATCATGAAAAAAATATGTGCCGAACCCGTTTTTATTGAAAATTGGAAATTTGTCCACTACGTGAGCTTCGCGAATAAAAAAATGCCGCTTCCATGCGAGATAAAAGTATCGGGAAATTCAGTGCCGGAAAATCCACACGAATGTCTTTTTCAAGAATGTCTCTCCTGTTGTTCATAGTCGAGATTATATAAATAATTTGGGAAAAGGTGATCCGGAAAATATAATTATGTGACTTAATGAGAGAGCACTGAAAATTGAGAAAATTGCATTTTTTCGAATTTCGAGCACGTTTTACTGGAAAACGGTGCATTTCCAAGAAAAACTTGTTATCTTTTTTGTAGAGAATTGTATGCAAAATATTATAACATCATTTGTTTTTGAAAAAAAAATGGATATTTCGATTTCCCTCGAGAAATCGTCCATAAAACTTTTCCGGATGCTTTCACGGCTTATCACTCTCAAAATTCGATCAAAGCGGGTCAAAATACATAAGAATAACTTGGGTGATCCCGTCGCGCTTCGAAAACCCTTCCTGCCACCGGACTAATAGGCTGAGACCGCATATGCTGGACACGCTGACAGCACATGCATTATGTCTCAGGCGTCCCACGGCAGGGACCTCTATACTCGTCACGCCGCTATATTATTATTATTATTATTAAGAGGACATGAGCGCGATAACATTTGGGACGTTTTTTAGGGTGAAATAGTCGATAACTCAAAAACGGTTCGTCGTTTCGATTTCAAACAAGGATAGGCTTCTAGAGGACGTTTGATTCTATGTACCTATATCTACGGCAGCACCTCACGATGCTTTTCATACAGTGGCGCAGACAGGATTTCAGTTTGTTCCAGTTGGGGGGGAGGGGGCTCAACATACAATTCATCAGTTACCAGAGCTTTTTTTTTGTTTCTCGTCATCCGAGTGTTATGAATAACATTAGTAATTTAATGGCTTGGAGGGGGCTGCAGCCCCAAAGCCCCCCCTGGCTGCGCCAATGTTTTCATAGATAGTCGATTTAGCTGCAGTGATATTTCTCTTCCATTAAAATTTGAAGCAATCTTTATCCGATCGAAATGAATTCGGTATGAAAAGAAAGATAAAATGTGGATCTATGTACGCGTTGTAATATTTTTTGGAAATTATTTTTTCATCTACCTTAAAAGTTGCTTCAAAGTAAGTGCATTTTTGGGACATTTTTTTTGTGAAAAAGCTTATCGAAAATTCAATGTCCATTACAGCATGTACGTAGAATCAAACGTCCTCTAGAAGCCAGTCCTTGTTTGAAATCGATGAGACGAACCGTTTTTGAGTTATCAAACTCTTTTACCATAAAAAGCATCCGAAATGTGATCGCGTTCATGGCCTCTTAAGGCTTTGAAATTATAGAAAATTTCTAGTACCACCTTCAAGATTTTCGCCACACTTTTATATTTCATGAGGAAAAGAAAACAACTCGAAACAAATTTTCTCCACTTCACGAAGTATTTTATATGGTGCCACGATTTCCGGAAGGAAACTGATTTCTGATTCAAAATTTTTCATTCATTTAATATATATTTATAATTTATTATAATATCACCAAATTTTTTTCACTTACTTGGTACGGCTTCATTGTACACAAACAAGGAACACAGAATGATTATACACTATCAGTTCTCCATGTTATATACTAGCTATAATATTTTCCCTTCTATTGCGATTTTGTTATTCTTGGCGCTTTCACTAAACCATCTTCGCCGCCTCACCCGATGCATTTTCACATGGATTCATGCTCGGTTGGTCAGTTGGTCTTTACCAAATACTACCATAGTGAGTTAACACTATCAGTAGCGTATCATGTCGGTTTGGTATCATGAGAAAGGAACACTACTGAAATAATCCAGTACGATTGGGTTTTGAGACGAGGATCGATTGTAACACCACCAAACTTGGTATGTTAGTAGTTCGAAGCATGATAAACATGAAAAAAAAAATGTTTTCCAATTGTTTTTTTCTACGGAAGCGTAGAAGGGCCATTATTTTTTTTTTATTTTTTCTCCCTAATTCCGAGTTGCAACTCGGAATTTAGTAATTTTCCGAGTTGCAACTCGGAATTTTTTAATTTTCCGAGTTACAACTCGGAATTAGGGAGAAAAAATAAAAAAAAATAATGGCCCTTCTACGCTTTCGTACTTTTCGTTGACAAATAAATAAATAGATTTTTGCTGTAATTTTGGAAAGTATATGATTTATTGGAAAAACAACTCAACAAGATGAAAGACAATTCAATTCTCCACAAAAATGATATCTAGTAATTTTGTATGAATTGCGCTCGTTTTCTCAGAAAACGTGATTGAACGCCGACATCAAATTTCAGGTTTACGCTTATCCGCCGCTGAAAGTTCTGGCGGACCCGAATATTTGATTGGTCATAACTCCGCTAGAAATGATCGGAGAAGGAAAAGGAGAAGTTCATATCGTTTCTGAAGACTCATACCTTCTCATGCAAATATAATATGCGAGTATTTGGGTACATAAAATGTGTTTTGTCCCACTTCACGGAGATGTTTGCGGATGATCCGAAAATCATGAATGATTTAGGGAATATTATTATACTAAAGCAGCAACCCATACCCTCTTTGGACTATATGCATCAATTTTAGAGTAGTGTGACAGGGGCCACTTATACATGCCAAAAAAAAAACTTTGTGTAACTCCTGCCTCATTTTCAACTTACCCATAAAACCGGCATTCTCTTCAGTGAATGTTGAAAATAATCGCTTATTCATATCCTGCATATATGTTTGATGATACTATTGTTAAGTGCAAACCTCAAACTTGAAATCACATACTTAATTTTTTACGTAGGATGTGTATGAGCGATTATTTTCAACATTTACTGAAGAGATTGACAGGATTATGGGCGAGTTTAAAACTGAGGCAGGAGTAAAACCCAGTTTTTTTTGGGCATGTATAAATAAGTGAGACTTGTCTCGCTAGTCTAAAATCGTTGCATATGTGGTCCAAAGAGGATACTGATTCCTGCTTCGGTATAATTATTTCACATTAACTAAAATATCCATGACTTCCGGATCCTTCCGAAAATGGCAGTGGCTGGTTAAAGCGAGCATGAAATTTGATATCGGAAATCAATCAAAATCAATCAGGTTTTCTGAGAAAACGAGCGCATTTTGTGAGAAATTACTAAGTATATTTCTTGTGGAGAATTGAATTATCTTTTGCCTTGTTGAAATTGTTTCTTCATAAACCTCATTGTTTCCGAAACAACAGCAAAAAAATTATAATTTTTTTAAATAAAAATATTTTTGGGTTCCACCCCTGATTTTTTGTCTTTTTTGTCTTTTTTTTCTAACAATATATGAATTCAAGAAGTCATGTGCCGAGTTTGAAAATGCTACGATTCATTCTTCACTCGTGGCTAACATTTGTCTGTGGTCACTGTACTAAAATACGTTTCGTTTCACAAATATCAACGGTTTTCGAGATATTTGAAGTTGAATAAAGTGCATGCGTATCAACATCTTTACTATTTTTGAAAGGTATGTGGAGGTGACTATTTATAACATTATAACCAACATATTTCATACCTTGCAATGACTATAAATTCAAATATCTCGAAAACCGTTGATATTTGTGAAACGAAACGTATTTCTTTTTTGTATAGGAAATATTGGGGACTAAGAAAAAGAAGACGAAATCGATATTAATCCAGTGGCGTGAAAGTTGGGGATGGGCGAATAGGGGTATCCACTTGCCGTACGCCCCTGTTTAGAGTTACAAACACATGATTTCCCTTGAAATATGAAATTGAATGCTGTTATGGAGTTATTCTGGAAAGTAAATTTTTTTGTGTCACTTTCAACACCCTGTAACTCGGTTAATACTCATTTTAGGTTATATGTTTATTGGAACTTTCAGCCTCATAATGAAGTGAGGATTCTACTCTCGGAGTTTGTTCCTTTTATTCTGGGACACCCTGTAGATAAGTCTCAGATAACTCTATTTATCAGATAAGGATATGTAAACCTGTGCAGTTAATTCGATAGATGTTATTAGAGACTTTATTGTGAGGTGAAAAGACCGGCCCTTATTCAGATATGATGTGATCTTCCATTATGTAATCTATAGAAGTCCTGAACCAGGCTGAACTTTTTTTATTTGTCAAACCGTTTCAATATGTATACTTCAAATCACTTTTCTCCATGGACATAATAATTTCGTCTCCTTACATACCTGACTAGTAAGTAACCTCGCTTTTTAAAATATTTATTCTTTTCGATATCTTATACATTATCGTGAAGTTTTCATCTGGGTTATGGTGATTTCATGAGAGCGTAAAGAATAGCTTGCTATATGTTGAGAGAGCATTACAATTTCTCCTCTATCTACTCGCTCGAAGAAGGGATATCGACGTGCGCTGTGAGCAGTGTGTCGCAGTTCCACGTGGTCCGTTAATGCGTCAAGTGAGGTAACATGAGTGGGGTAACAGGCGAGGCGCACAGAAGGAGCACAGTAGATCGGACAGCATCATCTGAATGAATGATTCAGTGATGAAGAACCATAAGGCCTACTCTCAGATATTTTTTCTTCTCTCAGTAATCACCTTAAGGTATTTGGAATGCTAGAACCGTTTTCTTACAAATTCAATGAAAATATGATATGATATTCGGCAGTGACTACATCAGCTGAATTTTTTTGAGAATTTTCGTCCGTTTAGAATCGGAGATAATTGGACTCAAAGTTGCTTCCCAATATACTTTTATATCATAGCATCATAGGCCAAATGCAATAATTCTTTCAAATAACACGCTGTACAGAAGAAACGCGTCTTACAAATTCGATGGAAAACTAAAACAAGTCAATAAACTTGATAACAATGCTAATAACCAAATCTGGAAAAATTCGTCAGTCTAATTATCGAAATACAAGCCTCTAAAGTCGGAATGTTTTGATCGACCAGAGCACAAAAATGACCACGTCCAGAGTAATGGCAACAACGCTCTGCAGCTGGTAAGAAAATTGAGAAATAAATAGACCAGGAAATATAGAAAATTCAGAATAAAGAATTGGGTAGCCACCTTTCCCATTATGTCGTCAGAATATAAGAATTTTGGAATTTTGGAAAATATTAGACGTGAATTAAGAATTAAGAATTAAGAACAAAATGGTCAAAGACAATTTGTGATAATTCATTTGGTTTTCGAAGTATATTTAACCTCACTTTCTAATTTGACCCGATAGCATTCACGTCGGAAATCATAATATCCTTGAAATTTTACATATTGTTTCAGTTCCGATGGCATAATTCAAAAAAATGATCCTCCCCTGCTCTCCGAAAGCTAGATACAGAATGAGTATGGTTTCGAAAGTTTTTTGACCATTGATCACGGAGAAAAAAAGATGTTAGGGGGGCTCATCCCCCTTCTCTTTTCTCGAAAAAAGTTGAAAAACTGTCAAATGAAAATTATAAAAATCCGTAAAAATAGTGAAAAGCATCTGATCGTCGAATGATTTGGTTTAAAAAAAATCACTGTCCCTGCCCCATCGTAAGCTAGATAGAGAACGCGCAGGCAATCAGTAAATTCATACAAATTACGACGAAAACTATGTCTGTCGGTGGGCTCGCCACACCCCTCTTATAAAAAAAAGTTGCAAAATCTTGCTAAATCAAATTCGGAAAAATCTGTAAAATTAGTGAAAAATATCTAACCGTCTTTGTTCAAATAGCTTTTTTTTAATGAAACATGCTTTGTGAACAAAATTGGTTGGAGGCGATCGCCAGTACTATAAAAGTTACTGACACTGACACTAGTGACAGAGCAGTGTTGCCTAGCGCCTCCGATACAGGATTGGATAATTTAAATGGTGGGAAAATCGTACAGTCAGAACACCAAATTTACTTTTATGATAGACTTATGTCCAATAGGCCGTGAATAGAAAACTTTTGGCGCATGCTGACCGTTCCAAATACCTTGAGTAAATGTTTTTTTCCGCTGAGTTTCATAACCAGAAACAATCTCAGCTACACGAATCATGGTACCGAAGTATGAATACAATTTTTTTTCTAAGAAAATCGGTGTAATTGACTTATTGAGACATTTTCGGTGTTTTAACAGTAACTTTGGTATGCCACTGGCGATGGCTAACTTATTGATTAACTCAGCTGATCCACTAAGATATCAGCTTAATCAAATGAAGTTTCTGCAGCGGATTTATGCTTTGCGTTGCATTAGTTTTTGCAACCTTATCCGCTTTCGATTAATTCAGTTTCGTGATGCATAATAATTGCAGTAGATCTTCGCTTCAAGAAAGTTTCTCTCTTTAAGGTTCGTTTTTGGTGAGAAGTTTGAAACGCAGTGATATTATTATTTCCTGGGTCGTTATGAAATTATTCAAAATAATAGTGTACTTTTATGCCGTGATTAAGTGCTCCAACGGATTGCGTTATTGTCGGTTATTAAAGTCATTAAAGTGTAACGGTATTTAACAAACAAATAATCATAGGTCAGGAAAATTTGTGACGTATTCACCAAACAAGAATTTCACGTACAACTAATTTCAGAATCTTTGGAAATCTAGCCTTTCCACTCAGGTTGTAGCGTTCATTTTGCCGCTTAATTGTTACTGATAAGTCATTGTAGAATATTTCCTAATAACGCCCTTCTGCTGCTACAGCTACTGCTTAGTAGGTGGCGCTGTCATGTAATTGATGTTAGGGTCACTGGATCCAGAAGGCTTTGCTTTTACGGGTACGGCCAATGGGAGGAGCCTAATAGTCCAAATCTCTTGTAGTAGTTCGAATGTCAAAAATAACCCACAAAAGCGCCATAACAAACAAATATTGTTCAATAGGTTGAAATGTTGAAAGGTATCATTGAATCCGCTGTATTATGCCATGCACCTTCAATTGTTTTGGTTTATTTACCAACCGGTTTTTGTCAGCCGTGACAGTTGAGTAAAAAATTTTATGTTCTCTGTGAACTTGCTGAAGAGAACAGTTTTGCAGTTGTTGGTTGTGTTTCTTGTTCAGTATAACTTTCAGACAATAGGCTGAAAGTTCTAGCAATGTCTCATTTGACTGAACGTCAAAGAATAGAAGTGTTAATAATGCTAGGATGTGGGGACAAAACTAGAACCCAGAAGAATGTAAGTGAAATGTTCAATCATAAATATCCTGATCATCACATTTCTCAATCTACCGTTAGTGGAATAGAAACAAAATTTCGTGAATTTGGGACTGTCAAAGGTATTTCAAAACCAGGCAGAAGGTTATTGATTGACGATGGGAAGAAATTGGATATTTTGGTAGACATAGAGGAGAATCCATATAAACCTACCCGACAACTTGCCGCCTATTACGACAGTCAAAGTTCAATATTGCGTGTTTTTAAAAGTGAAAAGTACCACCCTTATAAAGTACAATTGGTACATGAACTCAACGAAGACGATCCATATCGCAGAACTGAGTTTTGCGAAATAATGGAAGCCAGGTGCCTGCGGGATCCATCGTTTAAAAAAAAATATATTGTTTTCCGACGAGTCGACTTTTTTTTTATGGAACCGTCAACAGACAAAATTGTCGATATTGGAGCCGAGAAAATCCTCATTGGATTGATGGAGGCCCATACTCAATGTCCCAGAAAAGTAAATGTTTGGGCAGGGATTATAAATTATCGCATAATTGGACCATATTTTTTTAACGAAATATTAAACGGTGAACGTTACTTGGAGTTTTTGACTAATTTTTTAGTTCCAACGCTAAAAAGACTTTTTCTAGATAATGATAATCCGAATCAAATAGATAGGAATATCTGGTATCAGCAAGATGGTGCTCCACCATATTTTGCAGCTGAATTTCGTGCATATCTGAATGAAGTTTTTCCCAACAGATGGATTGGTAGACGAGGTGCCATAGAGTGGCCAGCCCGTTCTCCCGACATGACACCTCTTGACTACTTTTTGTGGGGTTACCTGAAATCCAAAGTATATGTCAATAGACCAAACAATATTGAAAGTTTGCAAATTAGAATTAGAAAAGAAATAGAATGTATCACTCCCGAGACCATTCAAGATGTTGTTGATAACTTTCAGCAACGTCTTTATTATTGTCAAGAAACAAATGGCTGTCAGTTTGAACATTTAATTTGAAAAATTTCGTTAGCAGCACATTGATTGATACCGCTATAGTACATGATTTAGATAACACAATTTATTCAATTGTTTTTTAATGGCGCATAAACAAAATTAAAAAATAAAGATATGGCTGTATAGAAAATTGAATACCCTTCAAAATGAGGTATCACTTGACCTCCTATTGCATTTAAAAAAATTGGGGGGGTGGCTGACACGTTGAGGGGTGTAAAGGAGGGGGGATTTTTTTTATGTCACAGAGTGTCTTTCCAAATACATAAATCGGGTTTTTCTTGAAAATGGCTAATAACGTAGAAAATGAATTTATCCGTTACATATGGTACTCACTGTATATATCTATATATGAGTTTTTAATATTTGGGATATGCAGCAGGCCAATAAGAGTACTCTAATACACAGATTCCAAGCTTTCAACAATTTTTTATTGTCATCTTCAGGGAAGAGTGTTGTGAGGTTATGTGGCGTATATGTTAAAATTATTCATAATATATGGACAGAACTGGGAATAAAACTTCAATGGTAACACATAGAGTTAATTTGGGTGCGAACACATTACCGATGATACATTTTAAAATGGATTTAAATTTTTTTTGTTTGTTAGTACTAAAAGCACGTGCTGTACCTTGAGGAGGTAAACAACCGCCTCCTCCTCCTCCTCAAAAATTTTATATATTTTATAACACTATTGCAAACCTCAAGTTTGAAATCACATATTTCATTTTTATGTAGGATGTGTATAAGCGATTATTTTCAACATTTACTGAAGATATTGCCGGGATTATGGGTGAGTTGAAAACTGAGGCAGAAGTAAAACCCAGTTTTTTCTTTGGCATGTATAAGTGAGACGTGTCTCACTAGTCTTAAATCGTTGCATATAGTCCAAAGAGTGTACTGATTCTTGCTTCAGTATAATTATTTCATATAAACTAAAATTTCCATGACTTTTGGATCCTCTGTAAATATCGTAGAAGGGTTATGTGAAGTTGGACAAAACACATTTTAGGTACTTAGATACTCACATGTTATATTTGCATGAGAAAGTAGAAGTGTTCAGGAACGAGGATTTAGAAGTATTGAGGAACGAAATGCACCTTTTCTTTTTCTTCTACTACAATTTTTAGCAAAGTTATGACAAATCTAGTGGCGGGTTAGCGCGAGCATGAAATGTGACGCCGGCGTTAAACCACGTTTTCTGAGAGAACGAGCGTTTTTCATAAGGTTTTACTGTGAATCATTCTTGTGAAGAATTGAATTATCTCTCAACCTATCGAAATCGTTTTTTGATAAATCTTATATATTCCGAAATAACAACAAAAAAAAAATATTTTTTTTATATGAAAAATTTCTTAGGTTCCCTGATTTTTTGGTAAAGAATTTTTTTTTCTAATAATACATGATGTCGAGATGTCATGTGCCGATTTTCAGACTGCTGCAATTCATTCTTCACTTTCTGCTCGAGTTTGTCTGTCGTTACTGGATTATATGGTAACAAGAAATATCTTAGCAAAAACTTCAATAGGACGATTTTCCTCAGTGTATTTTTATGTTGGCAATCAATCTCTCTTCCTCATCTTTTTTTCATAATACGCCGAAAAAATACCAGAATAGAAAACGTTATATCCGCTTATTTTCTCTCATCTGCCAGAAACCGGGGATCTGAGAAGGTATTCAAAAACGTACGTGGTCCGCATCCAGATCGGACCGAATATACAGAGTGGTCCAACGAAAAGTATGCACCTAGCTTCTATCCTTTTTGTGGAATTGCAAGCAAATATGCTCGGACACGTGGAGTTTGTTTTTGAGGGGGACACATTTCAGATATATTTTGCAAATTGTGCCTTTAACCCCCCAGCGACGGGGTGTCACAACCCTAAAATTTCAAATGGAACGTGGGGTCGACTGATATATCATTTGAACGGGCACAAAATTATCTTCCCAATGATACCCTATTTGCTGAAATTTACTGAAGCAGTTAATGCGAAAACGGCTTCAAGAACATGAACCCGATAATGTTGGTATTAATGAAAAATACAAATAAGTTTTGGTTACTAGGAATTAAAACATGTACAAGTAGTACTTAGTACGTTTCAATATTTGTTACTTGTAATAGTGCTTTGTAAAAAAAAACAAGCTGTTAAATTGATTTATTGAAATGTTACTTCAACAAATGTTCAAATTGTGACCCATTTGCTTCCATACATTAATACAGACTTTGTTCAAATCTATGTCTAACATTTTGTAGCATATCAGGTGTTATGCTTCGGCACTCTGCTATAATCCGTTGGCGAATGTCTTCTATGGACTCGGGCTTCGTAGCAAAACATTTATTTTTCAAGTGTCCCCATAGAAAAAAGACCAAAGGCGATAAATCAGGTGACCTGGCAGGCCATTCCATTGGGCCTCTCCTGCCAATACACTGTCGGGGGAACCGGTTATCTAAAAATTCTTGTGCAGGAACAAAATAGTGCGAAGGTGCTCCATCTTGCTGGAAATGAAGCCGATCAGCATTATGATTTTAGTCATCTTCTATTATTTGTGTGATGAAAGGATCAATTGCGTCTTCAAGCATGTTTAGGTAGATTTCACCATTTAAATTTCCAGAAATGAAAAGTGGTCCTATGATATGACTTCCTAATATGCCACACCAGACGTTTATTTTTTGAGGGGCCTGGGAATGAACCTCACGGAATAAATATGGGTTACTGTCATCCCAGTAACGGCAATTATGCCTATTCAAAGCTCCATTCCAATAAAATGTACACTCATCTGTAAAACAAATGTTACACATATCTGCAGTTTTTTCTTACACTTATCTGCAGTCGTTTTCGACAAAATCGCGCAAACGATAAATGGGGAATTTAGTTGTGATAACAAAAAATTATCATTGAAATGTTGCTTTCGGCAAAATAAAGTAATTTAGAAATGATTGTCGTTATCCTGATTCCTAGTAACCAAAACTGATTTGTATTTTTCATTAATACCAAATTTATCGGGTTAATGTTCTTAAAGCCGTTTTCGCATTAACTGTTTCAGTAAATTTCAACAAATAGGGTATCATTGGAAAGATAATTTTGTGCCCGTTCAAATGATACTCGACCCCACGTTCCATTTAAAAGTTTAGGGTTGTAACACCCCTCGCTAGGGGGTTGAAGACACAAGTTGCAAAATATATCTAAAATATGTCCCCCTCAAAGGCACACTTCACGTGTCCGAGTATATTTGCTATGAATTCCAAATAAAGGAGAAAAGCTAGGTGCATACTTTTCGTTGGACCACTCTGTATGTATTATGTCGGGGCGCGCTCTATTCCGGGTTGCTGGGAGTTGGTTAAGGTCGTGCCGGATGAATTTAAAGTTAAAATTTTATTAGGAGCGTCTCCTTTGAAACGGAGCACTCTGAGTATTGTTTGAAGTCTGAACGGTTCCCTAACAAAACACGAAAATTCGATTTGTGCCCTTCTTTTTCTTTCTCTAAGTGAATTAGTTATTGATTTTATAGGTTGGCACTAAAAAACTCCGTTTAAGGTTACAGAAGTTACCGAATGTATTTACTCGCCAGAACTGAGAGCTTCTCGTTGTACTAATTCTCCGAGGAGACGAGGGAATCTGGCGGGGAGTTTCTATCAGTGGTTCGTACAAATAGTACAGCTCTTAGAGAAAAAAATCACTAAAACTGTAAAAAAAATTGAAACTCTTTGAAATTTGGCATGGAAGTAGTATTTTAGACAAGAAAGAGATAACTGATGAGTTCCCCCGCCTTAGTGGACCTGGAAAATGCGATCTCAAGTCATTTTCCGCGCTTTTCCGGCATTATCTCGGAAAATATAAGGATTTTGAGAAAATATTGAAGATCAAAATTGAAGTACATTAAATTTACTACAAAAAAGGTCTTTTGAGTTTTTTCAAGAAAATCAAGGGTTTCGCCGAAAAACGCGAAGAAAAAAATTAATTTTTTGGTTGTCCAAAAAACCACCTTCTGTGTAAGAACTGATAAAATACAGTAATATTTTCAGGCATTAAGGAGCTCCTAAGGTCATGCCCCTAATTTTTCATAAAATTTCATTACTTGGAATTGACTCTGAGCATATTTTAAAGGTTAAAGGGTCAAATTTTGAAAATTGAAAGGAAGAGTGCAACTGGAGTGTATAATGAATTTTTTAATTGGGAGGTGTGAAGTACATTTTTTTTTGAAAGAATTTAATTTATGTCCGAACCTGCCAGAATATAATATATAGGGTGTTTCTTAAAGACATGCTAATATTTGAGGGGGTGATTCTTTGACTTATTTTAAGGAAAAAACTTTCTATAAACGTATGTCCTAAAAGTCCTAACTTTTGAGATACCGGGTGATAAAGTTTTGAAAAAAAATCAGTTTTTTAATAATAACTGAGATAATATTGTAGACTTTTTTATAAAATTTGGTACATGTCTTCTATGCATCAAGGTGCATTTTTGAATGGACAAACATTTTCATTTTCTCAACCAGTGGCGTCCGTACGGGTTTTGCATTGAATATTTTTGGAGAAAAAAATACTACGCCACTGCTTTCTCCTGAAAAAAAAAAACTTTTGAGATCCTCATTTATTTTTGAGCAAATTTGAACTCCTGAGTTTTCTTTGTCCGCCGCATGGTTTTCGCTTAAAAAAATAAAAATCGTTTCATTTCAGGATCAATTCTTCAAAAATCTGGAGTGTGGAAATGTTTGTGCATCGACTGAAAGCAATTTGAGGGATCAGATTTGTTCCAAAATGAATGAGAATCCAAAAAAATGTGTAATTCTTGTCAGATGCTCGGTTCTTGATAATTAATGAATTTGATCCGTTCATTTAAACTTATTTTTATAAACTTATTTTTATAAAATAAGTTTAAATCGTTTTTGTACAAGCTGAAATCCATATTTTTTTGATTCTCATTCATTTTGGAACAAATCTGATCCCTTTATTTGCTTTCAGTCGATGCACAAACATTTCCACACCGCATCAGATTTTTGAAGAATTGATCCTGAAATGAAACGATTTTTATTTTTTTAAGCGAAAACCATGCGGCGGACAAAGAAAACTCAGAAGATCAAATTTGCTCAAAAATAAATGAGGATCTCAAAAGTATTTTTTTTTTGGGAAAGCAGTGGCGTAGTATTTTTTTCTCCAAAAATATTCAATGCAAAACCCGTACGGACGCCACTGGTTGAGAAAATGAAAATGTTTGTGCATTAAAAAATGCATCTTGATGCATAGAAGACATGTACCAAATTTCATAAAAACGTCTACAATATTATCTCAGTTATTATTAAAAAACTGATTTTTTTTCAAAACTTTATCACCCTGTATCTCAAAAGTTAGGACTTTTCGGACATACGTTTATAGAAAGTTTTTTTCTTAAAATAAGTCATAGAATCACCCTCTCAAATATTAGCATGTCTTTAAGGAGCACCCTGTATATATATATATATACATATATATATATAATATTGCGGTCATAAGTTGAGGTCATTAGGGTAATCCTAATATGGAAAAAAATACAGGGTATTCCATTTGAAAAAATTCAACTTCAATTTGCCACACACTTATGAAAAACTTCGTCAACAGTTTGATTTTACGCTCGGACAAAATCGGTAACTCGTATGGTACGAGTGCTATGGAAGACTGACGCACTGTTGCAGGACCCTGTATGTTGAAGCACACTACATATTTATTACGGCTCCCGAATGCAGCCTAACTTGGCGAATATAATTAGAATTTTACAGCACCAACAATCCATTCTCCAGCCTCTTCGGAAGACATTGTACCTCACCGTAATATAAAACTCCATTTTCCGCTATCAAAATTTTTGTTTAATACTCAATTCATTAAATAAACTCGTGAATTCTCATCACGCCAGTGCAGGAAACCGATTGTTTTCGGGTGGAACTTCACCCGAGAGTCTACTTAGCGTAATACAAAAATAATTAGATTTCGGTAGTGAAGAGGCCGTAGCAGTCGGCATTTTACGAGTGAGGGGGTTATCGGTGGTGACAGTTCCATGGGGGGAACTGAAAAGCTATTCCATTTAGGAGGAAGTTTTCGAGCGGTATGTATATGAGATACGCAGCAGTTAAGTGACAATGAGAGTATGAAGACATAGAGAAAATAGTAATTTATGTATCAAGTGAGTAACGTGATACTTTTTTTTACGGGTAGGAAATGTTGTTTTTTCTACAACTGTCAAAAAAAACACCAATTTATATTTTTTTGCAAATATGAAATAAATTTGGCCTATTTTTATTGATTCATTATTCTTACAAAGTTCGAAGAGTAAGTATGCCGGAGAGTTGAGTTTCAAACAAATGAAACGAATAATTTCGACAGAGTCGAAATCCCTTTCTCTTCACACTATCCCGCAAAATGGAAAATTTGAAGCGAATATTAAAATAACATATTCATCGAGGTCAATATTATTATTATTAATGTTGACTTGACTTTCGAATAACTAGTCCATCGAAGTAACTTTTTATTTTCTTAGATTTGTATTCAAAATAAACACTCCTCGTGAAGCAACGAATACCTTTTTCTTTCCTTGAATTATGAGGAAATCTCATATTCGCACTATCCACGATTTTCTCCGTTCAATCTTCATCACTTTTCATTTCTACTTGAATTGAATTTATAGTTATCAAGAATTCGTCATCTGGATAGATGCCCAATTTCACAAATTTCATTAATTATTGTTGTCAACTAGTTTCTGACTGCCAAACAGCCACAGCTACCTTGGATTACCTAGTGAAGATTAGGTCCAATAGTTCCTTAGAGGTATATGCTATTACTTTGACAATATATTTCCTTGCTTAACAACCAATCAGTGGATTTCAAATTTTGAAATTCAGCCAATAGAATCGGAACTACAGTGAAAATATAGCTTGTCGCTGTATTTTCACGGTGATAAACCTGCTTAGTTTTTGTTTTACTATCTGTCAAGTGAAAATAATGATTTAAATTATAAACGTCAAATTTATGTGTTTTGACTAGTTATCTTTATTTATCAATATGAGCGATCGTTGGGAACAAATGTCCATTCATATCATAGATGAGGCCGTGGAAAAGAGTATTCCGTTGAATACGGCTAGAAGTAAAGCATCAACTACCAGGTGACACGATTTTTCTTTATTTCAAATCGATATATTGTCGTCCTAAATATAATTCGTGGTATGATTAAAAACCTATAATTTTTTGGAATATCAATTCATTGGGAATCCCAATGCAAGAAAATACAACTCGTCGTTGTATTTTCAGCTTTGGGATTGCAATTCATTCATATTCCAAAAAATTATCGGTAATAATCATACCACGTATTATATTACCCCTGAATATATTCGCCGCGATAGTTTGGAATTTTGATAATACTTATTTAATAGTAAGAATGCTAAGAATATTATTGGTGAAATATTTGTATATCAGATATTTATAGGTTATCAGTTGCAAAAGAAAATGGAAACTGGCTTTATGACAGGATTTCGTTATTATTCGGTTGTTGTTGTTGTTGCATGAAACTGTCGGTTGCCTACCAACAGCCGTTAAAAAAAGTGCACTTTTTTTACGCTTTTCCGTTTAATAATGAAATCGTATGTTGATAGTGAAATATTGTAATACTCCACGCACACAAACCACACAAAAAAAGTGGACTTTTTTTTGACAGTTGTAGAAAAAAATAATTTTTGCGCCTTTTTTGTTAGTGCGGGTAAGTTATTTGACCGACAGAAACAATGTCCTTTTTACTACTTCTGATAATCATAATATTTCTCTCAGTAAGGTTATTATGGACTTCCATTGGCTATACGGGCAAAGAAAAGAAAACAATTCAATTCTCTGCAATTTTTATTCACATTTTTTGTATTAATCTGATTAACTGCCAAAACGCAATGAAAATAAACATAAATGTATGCAAAATAAACAGAACTGGAGTTAGTAAAATACAGTACAATAATATTCACGTTATATCGTCCCACTTTCAAATGGCAAAGTAGGTTATATTTTTGATATGCCCTGTACAAAAATGTATAGCATGTGCCACAATTTTCACTAGATTGCTTGAATCCTATAGATTTTTGTAGATATTCAAAATTAAAAAAACAACAACAAATAAAAAATCATTAAAGAAAATAAGATGTAGACATTTTTTTGACCCATCGTGTATATTATTCAATCTGTCACAAACTACTACATAGTTATAGCTAAAATTCAATTATTGTTTGACCTTCTCCAGCCAACTCGAAACTGAAATTGTGCTACGCCTATTCGAGCCTGTATAGATATTTTCCTACGAGCGTGCGGAAAAGTTACTTTTCCGCACGATTTTTTGTTTTGAAAGTTGTACTTTTCCGTACGATTTCAAATCATGTTGAAAAGTTACTTTTCCGCACGATTTTTACTTTTTCGTCCAACTTTTACTTTTTCGCACGATTTTTGTGTTGTTGACAATGACGATATTTAGAACTAACTAAATGATCTATGTACCTATTCTGTCTTATTAATCATTTTGTAGCATTATTATTGAAACTTGTTTATTAAAAACTTTGTTTTTTCATAAATAAGATGGACAAAAACACTCGTAGAAAAAATATTGTACCTAACTCTCACGGAAAATGTCTTTTCCGCCCTAAACGGCTTGCCCGAACAAGCGGAGTGCAACTTCCGTCGCGTGCGGAAAAGTACTACTTTCCACACTTGTTAGGTAAATAACTATTACCCAGGAATTAGGTGGGCTGGATCTACCAAATTTTTCTTTCGTAGACTTCAGTTTGTTTAGCTTGCAAATGTCGCCTCAGTGAAGACGTTCAGCAGTTTTTCATTCTCAAAACCATCGTACGTAGGGTACATTTGCCTTGTTTGTGAGTATTTTTTTTACTCTTAGGATCTTGGTCGACTATGAAATGATTCGTTATTTTTTTCGTTCAATAAATTACACTTTTATTAACTTTACCTCGTGTGGGCTTTGATGGCACCGACCCTACACTTTCTACTTATGTTTCGATGTCATCAAATTCTTACACTTTTTCATCTACGACATATTCTGAGCCGCTGCTTTGAAAAGGTTCCGATTCCATTACGGACAAATCACTTAAATCAGAGATGAGAGATGAATCCCTGGGCACAGCCGGTCAAAATATTTGATATTACCTCTGCCGCTTGAGTCTAGGCCGGTCAGCTTGCTTGTAAGTATTTTTTTTTCTCGAAAACCAAGCGAGATACGAAACCGGTAGCGTCGGCCGCGTGATGCCGCCTACGTAGGATAATGCGTCAGTGTCTAATGTAACTGTTTTATGTAGCATCATCGTTCTGAATATAATTCATGCTGGGTCACTTGACATATCCTACATATAGAGTAAATATAGGTAATATCAATCCTATGTGGACAAATCGGGACAACTTCCTTCGGCAAGAACATTCTCTGGTGTAATAACTTTCATCGGCTCAGGTCTAGATTTAATATTCTTGAAGTCAATCAATCATTCAACATCTGTTGAAATTAATGAAATATCTGGTGCCTCTCATAATCTACTTTCACGGAATTGAATTTCTGAAGGAGGACGGGCCAATCTAATTATACCAAAAGGATTACTGGAAAGTACTCGAAGGAATTGGTAGAACATTGAATGAGAAATTCAGGCGAACTGCTAATGATGATCTTTTTTAAAAATAAATACGAACTAAAATAGCTTTGATCAAGGAATGAATTAATTTTATATTTTAGATGAACTTCTCATCCATTGAACTGGCGAGTGAAAATTTTTCATATGAAAATGTATATCTACATGATATTGAATAACCATAGTAGGCTCATTCCAAAAGTAGTAGTAATGAGTATGGTGTCATGATATGATCCTGACAGATAGGACAGATAATACAGAACTGATTAGAATTATAAAGAATCTGCAAAAAGTAACAAAGAAATGGAAAAAACGTGAAACGTAAAACGTAATACGTAAAACGTAATACGTAAAACGTAAAACGTAAAACGTAAAACGTAAAACGTAAAACGTAAAACGTAAAACGTAAAACGTAAAACGTAAATCGTAAAACGTAAAACGTAAAACGTAAAACGTAAAACGTAAAACGTAAAACGTAAAACGTAAAACGTAAAACGTAAAACGTAAAACGTAAAACGTAAACGTAAAACGTAAACGTAAAACGTAAAACGTAAAACGTAAAACGTAAAACGTAAAACGTAAAACGTAAAAC
Organism: Chrysolina haemoptera; assembly: GCA_958298965.1. Classification (NCBI taxonomy): domain Eukaryota; kingdom Metazoa; phylum Arthropoda; class Insecta; order Coleoptera; family Chrysomelidae; genus Chrysolina; species Chrysolina haemoptera. The sequence goes on along the minus strand of OY282601.1, from coordinate 1,214,037 downwards.
GTAAAACCTAAAACGTAAAACGTAAAACGTAAAACGTAAAACGTAAAAAATAAAACGTAAAACGTAAAACGTAAAACGTTAAACGTTAAACAAACGTTAAACGTAAAACGTAAAACGTAAAACGACAAACGTCAAACGTCAAACGTCAAACGTCAAACGTCAAACGTCAAACGTCAAACGTCAAACGTCAAACGTCAAACGTCAAACGTAAAACGTCAAACGTCAAACGTAAAACGTAAAACGTAAAACGTAAAACGTAAAACGTAAAACGTAAAACGTAAAACGTAAAACGTAAAACGAAAAACGTAAAACGTAAAACGTAAAACGTAAAACGTAAAATGTAAAACGTAAAACGTAAAACGTTAAACAAACGTAAAACGTAAAACGTAAAACGTAAAACGTAAAACGTAAAACGTCAAACGTCAAACGTCAAACGTCAAACGTAAAACGTCAAACGTAAAACGTCAAACGTAAAACGTAAAACGTAAAACGTAAAACGTAAAACGTAAAACGTAAAACGTAAAACGTAAACCGAAAAACGTAAAACGTAAAACGTAAAACGTTAAACGTTAAACAAACGTAAAACGTAAAACGTCAAACGTAAAACGTAAAACGTTAAACGTAAAACGTAAAACGTCAAACGTCAAATGTAAAACGTAAAACGTAAAACGTAAAACGTAAAACGTAAAACGTAAAACGTAAAACGTTAAACGTTGAACGTTAAACAAACGTTAAACGTAAAACGTAAAACGACAAACGTAAAACGTCAAACGTAAAACGTCAAACGTAAAACGTCAAACGTAAAACGTAAAACGTAAAACGTAAAACGTAAAACGAAAAACGTAAAACGTAAAACGTAAAACGTTAAACGTTAAACAAACGTTAAACGTAAAACGTAAAACGTAAAACGTAAAACGTAAAACGTAAAACGTAAAACGTAAAACGTAAAACGTAAAACGTTAAACGTTAAACAAACGTTAAACGTAAAACGTAAAACGTAAAACGACAAACGTCAAACGTCAAACGTCAAACGTCAAACGTCAAACGTCAAACGTCAAACGTCAAACGTCAAACGTCAAACGTCAAACGTAAAACGTCAAACGTCAAACGTAAAACGTAAAACGTAAAACGTAAAACGTAAAACGTAAAACGTAAAACGTAAAACGAAAAACGTAAAACGTAAAACGTAAAACGTAAAACGTAAAATGTAAAACGTAAAACGTAAAACGTTAAACAAACGTAAAACGTAAAACGTAAAACGTAAAACGTAAAACGTAAAACGTCAAACGTCAAACGTCAAACGTCAAACGTAAAACGTCAAACGTAAAACGTCAAACGTAAAACGTAAAACGTAAAACGTAAAACGTAAAACGTAAAACGTAAAACGTAAAACGTAAAACGTAAAACGTAAAACGTAAAACGTAAAACGTAAAACGTAAAACGTTAAACGTTAAACAAACGTAAAACGTAAAACGTAAAACGTAAAACGACAAACGTCAAACGTCAAACGTCAAACGTCAAACGTCAAACGTCAAACGTCAAACGTCAAACGTCAAACGTCAAACGTCAAACGTCAAACGTAAAACGTAAAACGTAAAACGTAAAACGTAAAACGTAAAACGTAAAACGAAAAACGTAAAACGTAAAACGTAAAACGTAAAACGTAAAATGTAAAACGTAAAACGTAAAACGTTAAACAAACGTAAAACGTAAAACGTAAAACGTAAAACGTAAAACGTAAAACGTAAAACGTCAAACGTCAAACGTCAAACGTCAAACGTCAAACGTAAAACGTCAAACGTAAAACGTCAAACGTAAAACGTAAAACGTAAAACGTAAAACGTAAAACGTAAAACGTAAAACGTAAACCGAAAAACGTAAAACGTAAAACGTAAAACGTTAAACGTTAAACAAACGTAAAACGTAAAACGTCAAACGTAAAACGTAAAACGTTAAACGTAAAACGTAAAACGTCAAACGTCAAATGTAAAACGTAAAACGTAAAACGTAAAACGTAAAACGTAAAACGTAAAACGTAAAACGTTAAACGTTAAACGTTAAACAAACGTTAAACGTAAAACGTAAAACGACAAATGTCAAACGTAAAACGTCAAACGTAAAACGTCAAACGTAAAACGTAAAACGTAAAACGTAAAACGTAAAACGAAAAACGTAAAACGTAAAACGTAAAACGTAAAACGTAAAACGTAAAACGTAAAACGTAAAACGTAAAACGTTAAACGTTAAACAAACGTTAAACGTAAAACGTAAAACGTAAAACGTAAAACGTAAAACGTAAAACGTAAAACGTAAAACGTAAAACGAAAAACGTAAAACGTAAAACGTATGTATGATGTATGATGTATGATGTATGATGTATGATGTATGATGTATGATGTATGATGTATGATGTATGATGTATGATGTATGATGTATGATGTATGATGTATGATGTATGATGTATGATGTATGATGTATGATGTATGATGTATGATGTATGATGTATGATGTATGATGTATGATGTATGATGTATGATGTATGATGTATGATGTATGATGTATGATGTATGATGTATGATGTATGATGTATGATGTATGATGTATGATGTATGATGTATGATGTATGATGTATGATGTATGATGTATGATGTATGATGTATGATGTATGATGTATGATGTATGATGTATGATGTATGATGTATGATGTATGATGTATGATGTATGATGTATGATGTATGATGTATGATGTATGATGTATGATGTATGATGTATGATGTATGATGTATGATGTATGATGTATGATGTATGATGTATGATGTATGATGTATGATGTATGATGTATGATGTATGATGTATGATGTATGATGTATGATGTATGATGTATGATGTATGATGTATGATGTATGATGTATGATGTATGATGTATGATGTATGATGTATGATGTATGATGTATGATGTATGATGTATGATGTATGATGTATGATGTATGATGTATGATGTATGATGTATGATGTATGATGTATGATGTATGATGTATGATGTATGATGTATGATGTATGATGTATGATGTATGATGTATGATGTATGATGTATGATGTATGATGTATGATGTATGATGTATGATGTATGATGTATGATGTATGATGTATGATGTATGATGTATGATGTATGATGTATGATGTATGATGTATGATGTATGATGTATGATGTATGATGTATGATGTATGATGTATGATGTATGATGTATGATGTATGATGTATGATGTATGATGTATGATGTATGATGTATGATGTATGATGTATGATGTATGATGTAAAACGACAAACGTCAAACGTCAAACGTCAAACGTCAAACGTAAAACGTCAAACGTAAAACGTAAAACGTAAAACGTCAAACGTCAAACGTAAAACGTCAAACGTAAAACGTAAAACGTAAAACGTAAAACGTAAAACGTAAAACGTAAAACGTAAAACGTAAAACGTAAAACGTAAAACGTAAAACGTAAAACGTTAAACGTTAAACAAACGTTAAACGTAAAACGTAAAACGTAAAACGTAAAACGACAAACGTCAAACGTCAAACGTCAAACGTAAAATGTCAAACGTAAAATGTCAAACGTAAAACGTAAAACGTAAAACGTAAAACGTAAAACGTAAAACGTAAAACGTAAAACGTAAAACGTAAAACGAAAAACGTTAAATGTAAAACGTAAAACGTGAAACGTGAAATATAAAATGTGAAATGTGCAATGTGCAATGTGCAATGTGCAATGTGCAATGTACAATGTGAAATGGGAAATGGGAAATACGAAATGAGAAATGTGGAATGCGCGGTGCGGGGTGCGGGGTGCGTGGTGCGGGGTGCGCGGTGCTGGGTGCGGGTGCGGGGTGTGGGGTGCGGGGTGCGGATGTGGGATGCGGGGTGCGGGGTGCAGACTGCGGAGTGTGAAATGTATAATGTATGATGTATGATGTATGATGTATGATGTATGATGTATGATGTATGATGTATGATGTATGATGTATGATGTATGATGTATGATGTATGATGTATGATGTATGATGTATGATGTATGATGTATGAAGTATGATGTGTGATGTGTGATGTGTGATGTGTGATGTGTGATGTGTGATGTGTGATGTGTGATGTGTGATGTATGATGTATGATGTATGACGTATGACGTATGACGTATGACGTATGACGTATGACGTATGACGTATGACGTATGACGTATAACGTATAACGTATAACGTATAACGTATAACGTATAACGTATAACGTATAACGTATAACGTATAACGTATAACGTATAACGTATAACGTATAACGTATAACGTATAACGTATAACGTATAACGTATAACGTATAACGTATAACGTATAACGTATAACGTATAACGTATAACGTATAACGTATAACGTATAACGTATAACGTATAACGTATAACGTATAACGTATAACGTATCATGTATAATGTGTCATGTATAACGTAAAATGTGGAATGTAAGAAGTGAAATATACAATGCACAATGTAAAATGTAAAACGTGAAATGTGAAAGGTGAAATTTATAATGATAATAATGATAACAATATGTAAATACCTACGCCAATGCACCATTGTTACCACATTGTTTATTTTTATATGTAATTTTGTATACGGTAAATAAATTGATAGATTGAATTGATTGATTGTTCATTGTAATCAGTTGTCAAAAAGCTTATCGTTATTTTTCTAAAAAGAGTCATTTGACTCAACTTTCGATAAAAAAATTATAAGAAATTGGTCTACTTACTAGAATAAATGAAGCAGCGAGTAGAACTACCTTCGAATTTGCTAAAATCAATGTACATAAAAATGGCAAAACATTAGCGTTTAAAATCTACTCGTTTCAACACTAGTATTGAAACTGAGTGACTTTTAATACTAGTGACATTTTCAATGAAGACAGTTGGTATTGTTAGGGCGAACTTTCAATAGTGTTTCTAGATAAAAGTACGTTAATAATTGAAAATGATTATTTTTTTCAAATGCAGGTTGTAATTTTCAACAGTAATTCATTCATGGACCAGATTCAGTCCTGAACATTAGTCTTCTGGTTTTATTGTCTTTCACTTTCAACCATTGTCATGCGGATCGCAAGTAACTGTATTCCGCAGCTAAGTACTTTCAATGGTCACAGGATTAGTCCTCGACATTTCCATGAATTCTCCATAGTAGCAGATATGAAGTTTGTACTGTTTCGGTGTAAATTAATGAAACACACCTTCAATACCATTACAAACCAATTAGGATTTGATTCGAAACCAAATTACCTAATCTCACATTGGTTTCTACTCTTAATGATGCGCGAGTCTGCAATGGCATTTTAATGAGTGCATTCGCCATAATGAAGCACCCATGGAAATGAAGAGTCGCCGCCAAACTCGAAATTTACAAGTACAAATTACTAGACTTGGTTGATTGTTAGTTGCTGTACGAGGGGGTTGTGGGTTGTTTCTTCCTCGTCGTGTTCGATGATATTAGGACGTAATCAAGTGCTGTGTAATTGGAGCGTTTATTTGCGCTGAAAATACAGTTGGTTTAGGAAAAGGGAAGGGGTGCAGTTTGGTATGGTATATATCTATCTATATATATATATATATATATATCTATATATAAATATATGGTATATATCTATATTGATGATTCACCAAGGAGTAACTGGTGTATGCTGACTTAGATTATCCCGAGGGGCGAATTGCTGGTGAATTCTAGTGTACACAATCAAGAATTCCCGATGAATTACGTAATTACCAATGAATTACATGAATTACCGATGAATTACATGAATTACCGGTGAATTACATGAATTACTGATAATCCAGTACGAGTGGGTTTGAGACAAAAATCGATTGTAGCACCACCAAACTTGGTATGTTAGTAGTTGGAGCCATGATGAACACGAAAAAAAAATTGTTAACCAAAATTCCAGGGGCGGATTTTTTTTTTCGTTTAAAAATATATGAATAGATTTTTGAATGGAAAAAGAATTTCTCAGAAAACGTCATTGAACGCCGACATCAAATTTCAGGTTCACCCTTACCCGCCGCTGGGAGTTCTGGCGGAGCCGAATATTTGATTGGTCATAACTCTGCTAAAAATGATCGGAGAATGATAAGAAAAAGTTCATATCGTTTCTGAAGACTCCTTATTTCTCATGCAAATATAATATGCGAGTATTTGAGTACCGAAAATGTGTTTTGTCGCACTTCACGGAGATGTTTGTGGATGATCCGAAAAGCATGAATAATTCAGTAAATATGATTATTATACTGAAGCAGCAACCCTTACCCTCTTTGGACTATATGCAACAATTTTAAAATAGTGTGACAAGTCCCACATGCCAAAAAAAAAAATTGTTTTACTCCTGCTTCATTTTCAATTCACCCATGAAATCGGCATTCTCTCCACTAAATGTTGAAAATAATCGCTTATTCATATTCTGCATATATACAGGGTGGGGCACCGAAAACGAAACAGATCGAATATCTTTAAAAACGCATGTGTTCTGAAAAAAATGCAAAAACACGTCGATTTTTAATCCAAGGGGGACATCTTCCTATCATAACTTCAACTGTCATACCTCTTCCCCCTCCCCTTGGTCACTATCACCCAAACAATTTGAATAGGAAAGTAGTGAGTGTGACACATCATTAAAAAGGTAATTTCATAAGGAATTCAGCCATGCCAATTATCTAACTTCCTATTTTAGCGTCCTCTTGCGGGAAAAACAACTGTTCCGTATTCCAAATTATGATACTTCATTTGCAAGCTAATTTAAAATAAATTCGGTGACAATGAATCATGGAATTTTTCTAAGGCAAAAAACCGGACCATAATTTCAAGCACCCATTTTGTTTTTTGCCTCAGAAAAATTCCATAATTAATTGTCACCGGATTTATGTTAAATTAGCTAGCAAATGAAGTATCATAATTTGAAATACGGAACAGTTGTTTCTCCCGCTAGAGGGCGCCAAAATAGGAAGTTAGGTAGCGAAAATTGACATGACTGAGTTCCTTATGAAATTACCTTTTCAATGGTGTGTCACACTCACTACTTTCCCTATTCAAATTGCTTGGGAAATAGTGACCAAGGAGAGGGGGGAGAGGTATGACAGTTGAGGTTATGATAGGAAGATGTTCCTCTTGGATTAAAAATCGAAATGTTTTTGTATTTTTTCCAGAACACATGCGTTTTGAAGATATTCGATCTGTTTCGTTTTCGGTGCCCCACCCTGTATATTCAATAACACTCTTGTGAAGTGCAAACCTCAAGCTTGAAATCACATCCTTCATTTTTATGTAGGATGTGTATGAGTGATTATTTTCAACATTTACTGAAGAAATTGCCGGGATTATGGATGAGTTGAAAACTGAGGCAGGAGTAAAACCCTGTTTTTTTCTTTGGCATGTATAAGTGAGACTTGTCTCACTTACTAGTCTAAAATCGTTACATATGCTCCAAAGAGGGTACTGATTCCTGCTTCAGTATAATTATTTCATATCAATTAAAATATCCATGACTTTGGGATCCTCCGTAAATATCGTGGAAGGGTTATGTGAAGCGGCACAAAACACGTTTTAGGTACTCAAATACTCACATGTTATATTTGCATGAGGAAGTAGAAGTCTTCAGGAACGATATACACTTTTTCTTTTCCTTCTACTATAATTTTTAAAGCGAGCCTGAAATTTAATATCGGAATTCAATCAGGTTTTCTGTCAAAACTAGTGCATTTTGTGTATACAATATTTTTCCTACGAGTGTTCTTGTTCATCTTATTTATGAAAAAACAAGGTTTTTATCAAACAAGTTTTTATAATAATGCTACAAAATGACTAATAAGACACAATAGTTACATAGATCATTTAGTTAGTCCGAAATATCCTCATTTTCAACACTACAAAAATCGTGCGGAAAAGTAAAAATTGTACGGAAAAGTAAAAATCGTGCGGAAAAGGAACGATTTATTCTTCACTTGTGGCTTATACTATTTGTCTGTGGTTACTTTACTAAAATGTACAACTAGTTTGAAATATATTAATATCTAAATAAAAATTATATAATTCAATTCAGCAAGGAAACGTAATTTTCTCTCCTGTACCTACATTTACGTTCAATTAAGTTTATTGTATGTCCTGTGGACTGTGCATTGTCACTTTTATGATTGATTTTTATTCTGTTCAATGAATAAATATTGAAAGAATCGGAAAGTTTTAATTATTATTCTATCAAGAATATTATTCGCGTCCAACATGTACCAAAAGTCAGAGAACTGTTCTGGAAACTTTTATACTAGCGGTCCTCATATCCGCTAATGATTTTTCCGAGTTCATTCAGTACATGTTGTTAGAACAAGAGTTGGAGGAGTTTGAAAAAAGCGAGAAAAAGTTGTTTATAGCCAGATCCCTATGCGTCTGCTTTCATTTGAAGTTTTGTTCTCGGTATCACGTGTGAGCTACTTGATGTACGGGAAATTTCCGCGGACAGAAAGTTGCAGAACAGCTGGAAAATATATTTCCGAAACTAAGTTAATACTGAAAGAAGTTTTTGGGTTGTGTTCGAAAAAAACAATGTTTGGTTAGAGTGGCGTGGAAAAAAATATGGAATTGTTATACACGGCCAGAAGTCAGTACGTACAGAAAAATGTAGTTTTTTTTACCACTCTGTTAAAAAATAATAATTTAAAACAGGCGCTTTACTTCCCATGGACCGAAAAGTAAAAAATAATTGACAAATTCATTTCTCAAATGTAAAAAAAGCGTTGGTGCTTTGGATCTATATTCTCATATTTTTTAGTTTAATTTAACAATACAGAGCGTTCAAGAGCTCAAGAGAACTTTATCAAGCACCCCACGCTTTTGTTACATTTGAGAAATTAAATAATTGTGAAATATAAATTATTAGCAGTCCTGAGATAAATTACATGAAGAAATTGTATTGAAATAAATTTGTTGGATAGTGTTAAAGTGCATTTTCATTACGATGCTAATCATGTATTTTCTTTTGCTACACAGTTTTTTGTACACATTCCTAGATTCGCATTTTGATAACTAAGTTATCTCCATCAATTGTATTTCCATAGAGGTGTATAGGATTTATATTTCATTAATATTTATATAAAAAATAAAAACAAAAACAAATTGTGTCCAGAAGTGGAAACATATAACTTGATCAAACTAATGTGAATTTGGTAATTATTTACAATTATCATATATCCTCGTTTATTTTAATTCATTAAAAAATTATTAAGTAGGTGCTCCTCGTATATTTACTTCTTCCGAACTCCTTAGTCTTCATGCAAGTTCTCTCCGACATATGGTGATTTTTGTTGTAATTTCTCTGTTTCCATATATTAATGACACAATCAGAGGTGTGCCGAGCACTGACAGAAAGTGCTTCGAGCACTAAGCTCTGAGCACTCTTGAAAAGTACTCCGGAATCTCGAGCACTAAGCACTTTTATTTACGAAATGCTCGCGATTACTAAGCACTTTCAAAAAGGAATTCCAGTCAGGGAGCACTAAGCACTAAGCACTTAAGTTTCCAAAACTTAATCAAACACGTGATATTTTCACAAATAATTTTACATCGCGAGATGTTTCGCTACACTGTCGCTTTTTCAAGCAAGGTTATAAACCGTTAGAAAAACTACAGTGTAGCGAAACATGTCTCGATGTAATATCATTTATTGAAATCTTATCGTGTTAATCAAGTTTCAGTTACTCACATTTCTAACAGTCTAAAAAGTGCTATGGAATTCCATCAAGTAACAACCGATTCAATTAAAAACCACTCAAATATCTAAAATGGCATTCAGCATACCACGATAAATGATCAATTAATCATATATTCCACAATCAGTATTTAATAATTTTTTTTTTAATATTACCAGCTCCCTTTTTCAAGTACATTGCTAGGGTTACTGTTTGATTTCAGTGATTAAAAACCATGAGAGAGTAGGTAGTTCTTGACCTGTCAATTGGAACTGTTATGATAAAAAAAGATATCAACTTAGTATCATGCAATTTTGTGGTTATAATATGAATTCGTAAAATAAGTACGGTATATGTAAAGCACGACACGACACGACACGACACGACACGACACGACACGAGACGACACGACACCGAACGACAATGACACGACACCGACACGACCTCGACACGACCTCGACACCGACACGACACCGACACGACACCGACACGACACCGACACGACACCGACACGACACCGACACGACACCGACACGACACCGACACGACACCGACACGACACCGACACGACACCGACACGACACCGACACGACACCGACACGACACCGACACGACACCGACACGACACCGACACGACACCGACACGACACCGACACGACACCGACACGACCTCAACACGACAGCGACACGACACCAACACGACACCGACACAACACCGACACGACACCGACACGACACCGAAACGACACCGAAACGACACCGACACGACACCGACACGACACCGACACGACACCGACACGACACCGACACGACACCGACACCGACACCGATACGACACGGACACGACACCGACGCGACACCAATACGACACGACTCCGAGGCACTGGAGTGCTTGCGAGCACTTTTCGGGATTACTAAGCACTAAGCCTTTTCGTTAAATGCTTCGGAGCACTAAGCACTAAGCACTGAATTAGGAAAGTGCTCGGGAGCACAGTGCTTTCACGAGCACTAAGCACTGTGCTTTGGGTCAGCTCTGGACACAATAATATTCATTTGTACCCTTTCCTAGTTTCTTCATATCGTCTACCAATTTTTGCTATGGAGCTTATTTCTACGTTCATATATTGCTTTTCCTTTTATTAGTTGTAATTGAAATTTCTCGGGAAATTATTTGGTTCAGTGATTTTATAGTTTTGCAGTTGTCAACAGTATAACAGGAAATTCTTAATAAACTCCCTTGTAAGTTTAATTTTTTTCAATTTTCAGCCAACTGAAATGAAAGCAATAACGTATAACAGATGTCATTTCCTCTAGGATTCTGCTTAAATTTTATAATATCGCTTTGAATAAACCCTCGTTATGAAATTCGGTAATATTTCAATGTTTTCAGTTTTGCTCATAACACGATGAACATTTTATTTCTGTTTCAGTTTTTGAAGAACTTCAAAGGGACTAATAAAAGCGTTTCCTCAAAGCTTCATGTACCGACTAACCAAACTTTCAGGAGCAAAGTCAGCTCCTTCAAAAGTTCGGAATTTTTGTTATAGATGTGTAAGCCTTCGAACCGCTATTGCTGTTTCAATTTTAAATAATATTTCAATTTCAATGTATTTTTTCGCTTGTAATCGACGAGCTCTTGACATTTTAAATAAGGATAATGTCTTTGTATGTAGAAATCACATCTACAAATTCATTTTCGTACCATTTGATGATTACAACATTTTGAGTTTTCTCGGTTAGAACGTCGAGTGATTCTTGGTCTCTCCTCTTTAGTGTCTTCCTCTTCTGAGACATTCTAATCTCACAATAGCAATATCCATTATTTTCAGATTGGACAATGAATGATAAGAAATTATTAGTGAATAAATAGTCCATGAATGGATTGAAATTATAAGATTTTTTAGTGTAACTTTGGCTAATCTGACAACAATCTCTTCACTTAATTCCTAATTCGGTAACGAAGAGGTTATAGAAGCCATAGAGTTATAGAAGATTGCAGCGCAAGTTGATAATGATAATATATAATAATAATAATAATAATAATAATCGTCTTTATTATTTTCTAATAAATATACAAAAATAATGATAACTAGCCTAAATGTTATTGAAAATAAAGGGCGAAGTTTATTTTTGATGAGTGTTAGACACCATCAAAAATATTCTTCCACTTAACCCAAAAACAGAGATGTGTTCTAATTTGATATACAATTCATTTACTTATTGCGAATGCAATCCTCAGGAAAGAAAAAAAAAAAAAAAGAAACAGCATATGATTTACGATTAATCCTATATAGACTACAAGTCCATATAACACCCTGGACACACTATAGATTACAAGCCCATATAACACCCTGGAAACCCTATAGATATGTTTACGCACCTATGTACGCCCAAATCACGAGCATCGACAGTTCGGAAAGTAAATGAAACTTGAAAATTCAACTGGATCAATAGGGTCAATATGACTGAAAAATCTAAATCTCCGACCCCGAAAACCCCCTTGTACCAATTTTTAATCGAATCTGACAGTAATCGAAACTCGTCCACCATTTTGGGTTGCCATCTTCAATATAATCTCTGACCCCGAAAACCCTCACACACTAATTTTGAATCGAATCAGACCATAATGACAAAAATCGTGCGCCATCTTGGAGCCGCCATCTTTAATTTATAAATTTTTGACAAAAAATTTGAAACATATGACCTAAAAACCCCCCACATACCAATTTTGAATCGAATCTGACCACAATCACAAATCTCATCCAGCATCTTGATGCCGCCATTTTGAATTTATAAATATTGAAAAAAACATCATAATCTCTGACCCCGAAAATCCTTTCATCATACCAACTTTGAATTGAATCAGACCATAATCACAAATCTCGTCCGCCATCATGGAGCCGCCATTTTCTTTTTTCTGTTACAAAAATGTCATATTGCATTGTCACCTGAATTAATTACATAGGCACATACATACATACAAGTGAAGCTAATATAAGCGTGTTAATAACAAGAGTTTTATCATCAACTTGAGGTATTAGTTTGACCATACAAGATGGAACACACTGTATAATTGACCATGTGTAATGTCATCAATGAACAATACTTTCAATATTATCTTATACTGATGAATGTTTATATCTCGATTACTCAGAATAGTGAAAATTATTCAGGTTAACGTTTTTTGTTGTTTAAAAACAGAGAGAAAATGAGAATTTTCAACGCCCTCTACCGTCAAAACTAGCCTATAGAAAAAGTTTTGCCAATTGGACTTTTTGTTTGGAATGACTTGGACTACAACATATCAAAAATTCAGCCGATTCGACAGGGGGCCAATTTCCCTATAGAAGTGTGCGGTGTCTGAATATTTAAACCAACGTTCAGAGTATGATTTATTTATTAAACAGCATATGGACTAAAATTTATAATACTTATACATATCTACAAGATGATACAGAGATATTTGGAAGGTAATAGTTGCTATACAATTTCTACTCATAATGTACTAAATATAAGTGTAAGAATTTGATAATAATAATAATAAGATAAAAAAAGGTTTCAACTTAGAAGTAATGATGACAAAAGGCCGGCGATGACATTGAAACAGAAGTAGAAAGCGCAGGGTCGGCGCCATCAAAGGCTAAACGAGTTGAAGTTAATAAAAGTGTATCTGATAAAACGAAATTCCGCAAGATAATCAGATTCATCCCACGGAATCAATTCAACCCCATCTGACAGTAATGTTAAAAATCTGGTAATTTTTTAGTTCAGGAGGACTTCAAACCATCCCTGGGCACGGCATTTCTTAATTATTGGATTCACCATCAATCTGCATATCTTCGTCAAGCAATTTCGTATTTCAAACAATTTCTATTGAGCGTTCAGAAGCTGAACCGCACACGTGCATGAAGTCCTTCCCCATCAATCTAATCCGTTGTTTCGTCCTCTCAGCCTTGCATATTTACTTGTCAACCTTAATCACAATCTGTGATTTTGCCGAAGGATTCTGTATGCATGCATACATAAATACATACCGACTCCAACCGTTATGACGTTGTTATTAACTTGACACGGGGTGAATATGCAAATTTCTCGGGTGTTTCTAACAAAAAATTGATGAGGTGTTGTCAATGGCAAGATTTGGTGGGTTGGGGTTGGGGTGTGAACTACAAGGTAGATCATTGAGTGAAGTTAGTTCGGTGGAAAACTTCAGAAAACTAGATACGGACGGATATTTTGAACTGGTTAGAAAGAATTATTAGTTTTCTGAGATGCTAGCATCAAGAAAAGGTCTGTCTACTATATCCTGGTCTAAACATCGTCAGGTGAGAATTATACATAGAAATTATAATATATATACTTACTCTAGAATGCCAAAGTGTTGTAAAATTCCAAATGTTTTCATCAATGCGCATGCCTATAACCAGTCTCCTAGCTCTGCAGCGTGACAAATTTCAGAAAATGTTATCTTTGAAGTCGAGATTCTGTCGACTATTCCACTCATGCTAAAATACGCGTTTTTGATTGGTGGAAATTTTCATATTGATAATTGAAAACAGCATGTTTTCGATTCTGTAGTTCGGCACTTGATTGGCTATTAGATACCTTTGTAGTTCGCTTCGTCATTGGTTGTTTTATAAAACAAACTTACCCCACCAGCAAGTTGGTATAATGACACAATACCGAACTTTGACCAAAACCATGATACGCTTCACTTTTCATTCATATCAACTTTTCGACAAATTTTGCATACACGTTAACCAAAACTCCGCCCTTTCAATTCCCGTAAAAGCATGAAAATGAACGATGAGTCACTATATATCTACCAATGAACTAATAGTTATTTATGGTACTAGTGTGTTATGTTGAAAATAAGTCACGCGAGAAAGATTCTAAAGTGACTTAGGAAACATAACACAACACATGACAGTTATGACCCATTATTAATGTCATTTTAGAGAAGTAAACTATCAAATAACACACTAGTGAGTAGTGACTTATGGATTATAACTCTAAAATGACATTAATAATGACAGTCATAACTGTCATGTGTTGGACAAACAATTTAATAGGCTTGTTCGTGTTCACAAAATAAAGTGTCCGAAACCCGAAACCGTCACAAGCATGCGTAGTCCCACAGACCTCAAAGAATGCGTACAGTTCTGTGAAACTGCGCATGCATCCGATGGTTTCAGACTGTTTGTTTTATGAACGCGAACAAACCTAAAGACAACCAACGAAAGACGCGCCCTGTGAATGGTCACTGAAATAGCGGGAAGTTTGAAATACCAAGACAGCTGCTCTGCGCAGTTTACTCCAAATAGTACTTTTGCAGACGGCTTTCTGCATTATAACGGCAGACCTCAATTTGATATTTATGGCTTGTTAGTTGCATAGTTTTAGAAATATTCAACAGTACTAACTGTACTTTCAATATTAACATTAATAATAAATAAAATTGGTTTTGATTTCATTCATAGAATAGTCTTAACAAATACAACTCGTGTACCGATGATTATCATAAATTCCATCTTTTTTTCGAAACAAATTATGTTGCTTCAGGAAACCACACTCGCGCTTCGCGCTCGTATGGTTGCCAAGCAACATAATTTGTTTCTCAAAGTCGAAGGAATTTTTATTTCGATAATCACCAATACACTTGTTGTATTACCTACGAAAATAATCTAACATTACTGTGAAGCCTACCCAAATTCCTGTTGAATTGTTGGGATCGTTTTAACAGTTTTCAATTGGGTTAGTTTGGTGGTTTAGGCGATTTCTGTTCATTGTGAAATTAACCATTAACGTTATTGTGTTTATTTAGATGTGCTTTTCTTATTACTGTTCAATTATTCATCGGTAGTGTGCATGTTATTGGTTTTCGGGTTTTTCTCTAGTGAAATTTTAATTTCGACAATGTTGACGTGCTTGGTTCTATGGTGTGGAAATAAAGGAAATATTCCTGGAATCCATTATTTTTAGTATAAGTACCTACTTGAATATGAATTGTTGATGGCAAATCTCAATTATCTGAATTATCAAACTGATATACTTTCATAGCAAAAAAATACACATACTATAAAACATTTTTCTTTCGAACTTAGTTTGTTCAGTAATCAATATTATGCACTTTATTACCCAACCATTTATATATTTTTGTAGATTCTTTTTGTAGTTCTATTGGCCATCAGGAAAAACAGAGTACTCCCTTTATTATCAAAGTATCCATATAATATTTATAGACATTAAAAATGGCAAAGTTCAAAATTTTGATTGGCAGTTTCCTATTTCTTATATTGAGTCACTCAGCTCTATAAACGATCCATTTATTATTACTCTTCATTTTGTTTTATTTCTCATTTTATTTCACTTGCTGTATTATCTCACCGAAAACGAATGTCTTGGGTATAACCCTTAAAATGTAGGCCAACAGTCGACACGTGCTTCAGACTGTTGGTCATCATCAATATGGTGTAGCCAAGTGCAAAGATGTGCATATTGCTTAACTAAACCTTTAGTTTAATTAATATAATTATATTGAATGATGTATCCTATTTTCAGTTCAGATTCCAATTCAATACCCGTCGTGGTATTAGCCAGGGAAGTAGTTGTTTTCTGACAGGTATTTGCCACAATTAGCCTACGTAGTAGGTGTATATGGGAGTAAAAAGGGTAAAAACATCGGTCAACGACGACTATCGTTATCAAACATCTCCCAAAAGAACTCTGAGCTTTGTTTCAGATTCATTGACTGAAATAATATTTTTTTGCTGGGACTATCTGTTTAGTCCATAGAAAAAAAAAATTTTTTTCACGGTGAAAACGAAATTTTTTCAATAGATATGCAAAAATGTCAAGTTATTTTTACAGTTGTACCAAAACGTATATAGTATCATACTACCAGCAACAGTAATTTTCTGTAATAGTAAAACTATTTTGGTTTCATTTTTATCAAAACAATAACTTTTTTTCATTTCTTTTCAGGTACGTTTTTCGCTATGGTTGACATTGTTTTCCGTATGACCGAACAGGTAAGTTTAAATTTATCTGTTAGCCACTTTATTGGAATATAACGAAAATATGTATACAGGGTGTAACATAAGTACGTTAAAATATTCAAGTGACGTATTCCTGAGACAATTTTAAAAAAGAAGTCTAAATAAACTTGAGTTCGGAAATGCTTCGTTTCGGACATACAGGGTGTTGAAATTGATTTTTTTTGTACGCTTTTTAAAAATAACTTTTGCAAAAAATAAGTTATTTGCTCGAAATTTGGTACCCGGGGTTATTTTGATGTGGGAAATCATAAGTTCGTATTATTTTTCATGTAACATCTACAGGGCGCTGCGTACGCCCTAACATTTTTGACAATAAGCTTTTGGTACTTTTCATGGAAAAATCTTATTCCCACACCTTTTTAAATAAATTTTTTTTCGATATCTTGCCATTTTACCCGACTTTTTGCCTATTCATAGTAATTTTTTTCAATTTGCCGTCATACCAGCGATCACGTGTCGGTTTTTAGGTTATCGGACATGCACAAACTTTTCCCAAGCATCTTTTTCTGAAACTCTAATAATAAACTTTTTTCCCAAATGGTACATACTTTTTGGCGGTCACTGTATATTTAATAATAAATGTTCTTTATGTTAACTTTTTTCCGCTGGTAGAAAAACTAGTGTACCTAACACGAGCGTAAAGTGTCTTTTCCGCACGCGATTTCTGGCCAAACGACGCGTTAGCGGAGTTCTGCAATCGCGTGCAGAGAAGTATCACTTTCTGCACTTGTTAGGTAAACTACTATTTTCTACTAGCGTGCGAAAAAAATCCACTTTTCCGCACTCATTTAAGTTTTGAAAGAGTCACTTTTCCGCACAAGTGCGGAAAAGTAGATTTGTTTAGTTTTTGCGGATTATACTGACATTTAAATATTGCGTCGCAAAAAATTGAAATAGAAAGGTTACCAAGTATGGTTGTATATTTTAATGTATATTTAATAATAAATGTTCTTTATGGGTGTTTTTTCCGCTAGTAGAAAAAATAGTGTACCTAACACGAGCGTAAAGTGTCTTTTTCGCACGCCATTTTTGGCCGAACGACGCGTTAGGTAAACTACTATTTTCTTAAGCAAGTCATTTTCCTTTTTTTCTTCTGTTAGAGATATAAATTATTGGATATTTGGATAGCCTATCCATTTGGGATTGAGAATCAGTCTTAATTTTCTCAAAGGCTATATTATGTGCCTATTTTGAATAAAATGTCAATCGTTTCTTCCTCTCTAGGGAGGAAAAGTTTGAGTTTCCTCCCTGATTTGAGGGAGGAAAGTGTGTACCTTCTATAGGGGTAGGAGAAAAACTATTTCATTTCTTCCAGTTTTTTTTAGTTCATTCAACTGACTTTGGAAAGACTATAACAAATCAGTTTCTAGATTTATTCATTGAAAAAGCTGGAGGAAAATCTATTGCGTAACTGTTGCGTAATAATGGGGTATTTTCTGCCCCTGTGAAATGGCGTCAACTAATGGCGCATTTGACTCTATATGTGTTTTTTTTCCAAATAATTTTTGGTCAGGAAGTCATTTTCACATTGATTTTTTCGGGTGACTCTTTGCCATTCTGTCGAGCACTTTATAGGTAAGTAATTTAATCATAAACTAAAATCCACGTCCTTTGTACAGCGTCGCGTCGATTGAATTGCGTAATTACTTTTATGTGACACTTCCAGAAGGATTATTAACGCCACCTACACGCAGGTTGTTTCCGTCGCTTTTAAAATTGCGGTTCGGAACGAATTCGGGGCTGTTTCCGATGTTTGAGCCGCAGGGGTCATAACCAACCCTTTCGGTACCCTCTGCGGGGCGCGATATTAAGCCAGTCGTTAATGTTGGCACTCTGAGTTGATATGGCTAAATGAGTGCTTATGTGGGTAGATTTGTTGGTGCAAATTGTGAGACAATATGCTTATTTGAATGACAGTGGGATGAGGTGAGAGTGATTGCTAACTCAGTGATTCCACGACATCGATTTGAAATAATAAGATGAATGAAAAAATGGAGTTGTCAGTCTCATTCTGACTCACCCATGCTATGTTTCCGTTTCTTCCAACATTAAAAAAATGTTCAGGAGGTTGACAAATATTCACATATGTTTTATGCGATTATTGTACAGAGTATTGGGGTATTTGGGACTCAGGACATATCTCCAGTTTTTCTCAATTATCTCAGAAACCCCAACTTGAAATGTTATAGTAATAATAATGATAAAAGGTCTTTATTTCTTTTATCCTTGGCGAAGTCCAGCTTTAAGCTGCTCCACTCAAACGAGTACCACGAATCATCAAATAAATAATGTTAAAATAAATTCGTTAACATATACAGTGTGGCTTTTTATAGTCCCCCCCTCCTGTTCACTTTTGAACGGTTCGACGTAGAAACATAAGTGAAAAACCGTTTCGAGGGTTTCACCAATACTACTTTTTGAAAAAAAACATTTGGTGATTGCTCAATAAGGGGCGCGGGGGGGGCATCGATTCAAAATTTTTAGATGACATGGGGGTCAAGTGGCACATCGTTGAAAAGAGAATTCAATTCTCATCACAACCATCTGAATATTTTTGAATTTTGTTCATAATTTGCTTTCCCATTTCGATTTTTATGCCTTTCGATTTTTTTTTAGTAAATGTTCCTCCAACGCCATATGTAATTGCAATGTTTTCTTTCTCAAAAAGTAGTATCGGTAATACTCTTCAAAAAAATGTTGGTTTCATTATTCCACATCAAACCGTTCAAATTTATCGAGGTATGAGTAGTATTCAGTTCCACATTTATATTTGATATTTCCAATTAGAATTGCAAAAAAAATAATAACGAAATTCAAAAAAATTCAGATGGTTGTAAAGAGAATGGAATTTCCTTCTCGACGATGTGCCACTTGGGTAATCACCATATTTTTTATTTCAAAAAGTAGTATTGGTAAAACCCTCGAAACGGTTTTTTATTCATGTTCCTACGTCAAACCGTTCAAAAGTTAACACGGGGGGGGGGCTATTGAAAGCCGCACTCTATAACAGTATACAAATACTATGAAAATACTATTACATCAGACAATACAACTTATAGTAAGGAATATAAACCTATGAGAAGAGAATAAAGAATAAAAATGTATATGACCCAGGTAGCACCTCATGTTGGCTGAATCTTGTTTTCATATTGGGCCAATATGGATATATTGTAAATGTAAAAATAATTGAAGCAATATGGGTTCATATTGGAAAAACAATATTTCATTAATGATATTGGTGGAATATTGGCTCAACCTGTTCTGGATGTATTGTTTCATGAAATATTGGGTCTATATTGGTTCAATAATTTTCACCAATATCGATAGAGCGATAGTCCCTACATATTGTCTCCAGCATCCAGCTCCAATATTGCGATTTCAATTTCACTCTCATATCGATTTTAGAGATAAAAAACAATATTGTATATCCAAGTTTGATAGCACATTGGTGGAATATTAATCCATATTCTAAAAATTAAATTGACCCTATATTGATTAAGAAAACCTTACGCCAATGTTTGAAAGACAATATTGATACAATATTACAAAATACATTTATCACTAGAATTGGAATTTGAATATTGGCCGAATATTCAATAAACAATATTGAAATGAATCATGATTAACTTGGGTGAGAAACCGCTAGGTGGCCCCACATATGGAACAACAGCTGAATCATAGAAACATATATTAAATAAGGCTTCTCACAATGCGTTTACAAGTCAATCTACTCAGTGGTAAATTGAAGTAGAAACGAAATTAAAGAATTTTAAATTATTCGACATTGTCTGGAAATATTTCATTAATGTTTCCAAGGCAACATATTCACTTTGAATATTTTACCAATATATGCAAATGATATTGTACCAATATCCCTAAATTATTTGGGGCCAATATTGCTTCCTCAATATTTCACTAATATTATTTGTATAATGTCCAAATGATATTGTGCCAATATCCCGAAATAATTATAATTTTATCTCGCCAATATTACGTTTTAATATTTTGCCAATATTTCACCAATATTATTCCAATGCAAGTCTGCTACAGCGATATTGCACTAATATCGCCTAACACTTTGAGGCCAATATTGCTTCGAGAATATTAGACCAATATTATTTTTTAAATATTGTACCAATATCGCCGAATGTTCACATTTTTTTCTCGCCAATATTATTATTTGAATATTTTGCCAATATTTTCACAATATTGTACCAATATTGGCCCAATATGGATGTGCTACTTGGGAAAAGATGAATAAATGAATAAAAACGTACATATTGGGGTGCCACGGCGTACAATAATAAATGTATAGTGTTTTGTATTCCTAGTAGATGGTTTTTGTACGATCTTTCAAAACTTAGGAAAGTCTTTTGATTCCTTACTGCTGTTTTCATTTTAGTATGACTTTTAGGTTGAGCATCGATGAGCCTTACTGATGTCAAACGCTCATTTGTCCATTTACTTTGCCAAAGAAAATATGAAGGAAAATATTACCACATACCATCGTAACTACGCCACTGGTTTACAAAAATAAAAAATTATAACTTCAAATAATCACGTTGATGAACCTCGATTAGTGTACCAAGTTTAATATTTTTTCCTTCGGGAGTTTTGGAGAAAAAAAATTGAATCAATTTTTTTCGTATCTCAGAAGGGATGCATTTTAGGACATAGGAACTTTTCACCTCGAAATGAGGTCAGGAATCTGTAGTCGGAGTTTGTCGGTCTTATTCTGACTTACCCTGTATATGATGATCATTACATAATTGGTATTCGCGTGAACATTGCAATTTTTGTATTGTAAGGACACACTAAATAGATTTGAGTTTGTGAAAATTAAATCACAGAAATTTTATCTAATAAATAGTTGTTAAGACAATTACATTTTATATAGACTTTGTTAGTGAAATTTTATATTAGAGAAATTTTTACCAACAAATTATTCATGATACATTTAAATTTCGTAGTGGGAATTTAACATTTTCAGTTATGTTTGTTTCACTGTAACCTTTTAAAGTGAAAGGCTCATAGACGTGAGAATATTTTTATTAACAAAATAATTAGCTGACTATTGTTACCACAACAATACTTGGCTGGTTAACCCCAATATATTACATTTCTATCTGAACTATCCATATATCATAAAATTAATTAATTAATATATCCAATTGGGGATTTGAACACCTAATCACAAGTTTCAAAGGTAAGGACCGAACTTTTTTATTTCCGTTGATTATATTCGTATACTGAAACTTGACATAATGGCCGCCGATGATGAATTATCCTTTATTATCATACGTAAAACTATACTCATACATCTTGAAAGTTTCTTTCAATCTTCTAAATTATTATGTAAGTATAAAACACTATATTTACCTGATAATTATACAGTGATCGCCAAAAAGTATGTACCATATGGGAAAAAAGTTTATTATAAGAGTATTGGAAAAAAGATTCATCGGAAAAGTGCATGTCCGATAACCTAAAAATCGATTTTGACACATGTCACGTGATCGTTGGTATGGCGGCAAATTGAAAAAAATTACTATGAAAAGGCAAAAAGTGGGGTAAAATGGCAAAATATCAAAAAAAGTTATTGAAAAAGTTGCTTAGAATTACACATATACGAAGTTTGAAAAGATAATGAGAGAAAATTGAAAATAGCTATTTTTTTCAAATATTTTCCTAGCTGTATAAAAATATCAAAATATTATCATATGAATAGCTTGACCGTACAGAAACATTTGAATTTCAATGATAATGGCAACACTTTTTCATTTTTTCCACACCAGTGAGCACTAAATTAAAAAAATTGGATTTAGTCAAAACTCTGGCTGTTACATTGGTTCGTATCTAACAGTTATATCAGAATTCCACGACTATTGCGATGACATGACACTCAAGAAACATAGTGTTTTCCAGATTATAATCAAGTTTTGATAATAATCGTGCCAGAGCGTTTCACTTCGCGTGCAATGTTGAAAACTCTAGCCTCTTTAATTTGACGCACTATTTTTACGATTATGTGCGAAGTGAAACGTTCGTGCACGATTATCATCAAAAATTGATTATAATCGGAAAAGCATAATATATTTGGATTTCCCTATCATCGCAATAATCGTGGAATTCTGATACGAACCAATGTAACAGCAAGGGTTCTGAATTTTTTTAAAATTTAATGCTGTCTGGTGTGGAGAAAATGATGAAATTTTGTTATTATCATTGAAATACAAATATTTCAGTGTGGTCAAGCTATTCATAAGAAAATAATTTGATATATTTGTACAGGCTTGAATATTAAAAAAAAATTGATATCGGAATTCAATCAAGTGAGAAAATGAGCGCATTTTGTGAGAAATTACTAAGTATATTTCTTGTGGAGAATTGAATTATCTTTCGTATTGCTGAAATTGTTTCTTGAGAAATCCCATACTTCCCGAAACAACAGCAAAAAAAATTGTAATTTTTTTTATATAAATTTTTTTTTGTGTTCCACCCTGATTTTTTGATAGAATTTTTTTTTCTTACAATACATGATGTCAAGAAGTCATGTGCCAAGTTTCAAAGTGCTACGATTCATTCTTCACTTTTGTCTTACATTTGTCTGTGGTTACTGTACTATAAATGTTTTGAGTATCCATAAATTCTAAACAGTGCTTTTAGTGGCATATCTGAATTGTTCGATATTCTTTTTCTCAATGTTCCCCATGGCCACACTTGTTCCATGTGAACCCAGTTATAAACAGTTCAGCAACTAAATCACTGAAACCAAAGCGAACTATGATGTGACCCAACAACTTGCAAATTGTGCGGTAAAGTTACGCTTAAACGAACATTATAAACTCAAAACCCAACGGCACATTCGACGGCGGTTTCGCATGAATTCATGTAACATATTCAATAAAACTACGAATTATAACGAATCCCTAATGTTCAGGGGTTTATCTGATTGTTACGCTTTGCTATACATGTTGCGTTAGTGGCAGCGAAGCTTTGGAGTTTCAAGTATTGTAATTATTTCGGGCGAAATTTAATATTTCGAATTTGACACTGATTTCGTTGGGAACATGTAGCGCACTCTGCTCTGATAATTGGTGCGGGTGCGACGATTCGAAGGGAATTGTACGACGGCTTGGAAGTGCCATTCTAGAAGGTATCTTTTTTTTCATATAATTTACAGTTTCAACTGTAAATTAGCACTTATTTACAGTTGCAACTGTAAATTAGCACTAATTCACATTTGCAACTGTAAATTGGCATCAATATACAGTTGCGTAAATTAGTGGTCGCAACTGTAAATCCGTCTAATTTACAGTTGCAGCTGTAAATTAGCACTAATTTACAGTTGCAACTGTGAATTAGTGCTAATTTACAGTTACAACTGTAATTCACATTTGCAACTGTAAATTGGCATCAATATACAGTTGCGTAAATTAGTGGTCGCAACTGTAAATCTGTCTAATTTACAGTTGCAGCTGTAAATTAGCACTAATTTACAGTTGCAACTGTAAATTAGCACTAATTCACATTTGCAACTGTAAATTGGCATCAATATACAGTTGCGTAAATTAGTGGTCGCAACTGTAAATCAGTCTAATTTACAGTTGCAGCTGTAAATTAGCACTAACTTACAGTTGCAATATTTAATCTCAAATGCTCGTACAAATTTTCAGATTACCACGAAAGCGAATAGGAAAAACAATCATCGAAATACTTAATTCGGTCCTGTACCGCGCGAAAGTTGACAAGCTGGAAATGGCAGTTCGAACATGAAATGCCATCTAGCGATATAAGTTTCTTATACTAACGGCTAAAGACCGTTAAGGAGACGGTCACGTGCCTCTTGTAGGCCAAGTTTATTGGCTGTCTAGAGAACCAGCGCTAAAATATGAAGTGAACTTGACAATGCTGAACAGTAATCATCACAAAATTGCCAATAAAGTTTTACAATAGTCAACATAACTCTCATAGCTCATTAATTATATATTATATTTGTGGTAGTTAATATTCCAACTATAAGAAATGGGTTATAGGAGTGATATATCCTGTTATGATGATGAGAATTTTAATGACAACAATATTGCTGTGACTACCACCGATATTTTTTAGAGTGAAGTTACAGTTTAATTGGTTTGATTTAAATTTTGTTTTTTGATTTGAATTGAATAAGTTTACGTAAATAACTATTGCATACATACATTTTATAACTGAACAATATATTGGTGCTTTCCCATTACTAGACTCATAAACTGAGCTATCAAACTGACATCAAGGCACAATGAGTAAAGACATCTCGTCAAAAAATAACATTTTCCGCAAATCGCTAGGAAATTTTGACATTCCTGTCAAAATTTCTTGAAGAAAAAGTCAGGACTTCCTTACTGTAAGGAAATGTCATTTCCTTACTGTAAGGAAATGATATTTCCGTACAGTTGTTAGTGTTCTACATAAATGATTGAAAACACATTGCTTATAAGGAATTAATTTATATTTTGAAAACATCAAGTCATTGCTGAATACATTTTTAAGATCAATTTGTTATATTTACAGTAATTTGACAGTTAGTACAATTATTGAACATTGGAGGAACACTGTTAGAACTATGAGAAACATTTTGGACAACATGCGGGGTGGTAGGGTTATTTTGTTGAATATTTTGTATTGTGAAAATTTTATTTGCCACCTCAACCTTATTGTTAAGCGATTCTTCGATATATCCTTCAGCAACGTTTGATGACTTCCATCCGCCATGCCTCTTTAAACTAGTTATGTCGGCACCAGAGTCAACCAATATTGTTGCAGAAGACCGACGAAAGCAGTGACCAGTATATTCTGTCGGATTTACCAAGTTCAAATAAGTAGCAACTATTTTGGGCATTTTTCTAAATTGATGAATTCCTACCACTTGTCTACAACCCTTTCCGCTTTGATATTTAAAGAAAAATCGGTCACTGTTCATATTTTCTGGTCTTAACGAAACATACTTTCGATAAACATTCAAGTAGATCTGATTAATTACAAATGATCTTGGATTGTTGGTTTTCGAATCAGGTATGCTGATTAAAAGCTTAGATTCTAGGTCTTCTATATCGTGTACAGTCATTCGGACTAACTCATCTATTCTACAGGCCCCAGAAATACCAAATATTACAGCCACCTAAAAAATAAATAAAAGTATAATCTAAATAGAAATTAAAACCTTGTAAAATACCTTAATCATTAAATTTTCTTTATCTGGAGCTTCCTTGATAAATTTTTCAATTTCTTCCTTCGTTAAAATCTTAGATTTCTTTGCCCTATAACCTTGAGCTTGCCGTTTCAATAAAGAACGAAGTTTTGAGTATGTAGATATATCTACATTGTGTTTAATTGCAAGGGTTGACTTCAGCATTGAATAATTGGCCCATAATGTTGAAGATTTCATCTTTAAACAAAGGTCTAGGAAGTATGCCATTACAACATTTTTTGAAAAAGAACTCGTATTTTTACTCATGCGATAATCCATAAAACGTCTGTATGCATTTTCGTACTTTTCTCTTGATTTCTTTGGCAATAATTCTAATGAAGCAGTATTCACTGCCTCAACCAGCTCTGGAGGAGTCCCAGGAATGGAAATTTCATCATCACTTATCATTTTACTTTCGAGAACACCAGCAATTAAATTTATAAACGTCAAGTTTGACAATTCAACCTCAATACGTTTCCATAGTAGCCCAAGTAATTTTATTAGGAATTTCAAAGCACCATTTATTTGGGAATAAAATTATCGCGTTTTTTCTAAAATCAATCAATATCTGTCGAATTTTAAACGATTTGCGGAAAAATAGTATGTTTACCTCGTAGGAAAAGCCACATTCCTGGAATCTGTGTTGCTAAGTCTCGGCTTGCGCCTCGACTTAGCAATCTTCACAGTCGCCCAGGAATGTTAAGCTTTTCCTACCCGGTAAACAATGTACTATTCTTAAAATTGGGTAAACTGTCGTTTGGAATTTACTTCTCTCATAAAAATGAACTAGTGCCCATAAAGGCATGAATCAAAAAACAAAATGTTGGAAAGGAATGGTTCTTAACAAAAATGGGTATTTTGAAAATATTTCACTACGAAATTATTGCACAGGAAGTTTGAGTTCAACAACAAACTTAATGATTTACAAAAGACTGAATGTGCAAGTTGAAATTATGAATTTTATCTAGTTTGCTGAAAAAAAATTGAAAATTGAACTGAAAATAAAAAAAACTTTTACGACCTGAGGTTGAGATCATTTATTTATTTATTAAGTGAAAAGCTTCCGGTCAGAACAAGTTTGGTATGAATATTGTACAAGCGTTTTGAATTTTGTTGTTTGAAATCTTCGTTGAAAATATTCTGCGGTGATTTTTATAATTGCATAGTGATTTTTGCAGAGTGAAATTCAACCTGAACAATTTTAATAGGTACCTACTGAGCTGAAGGCACTTTACAAGGTCATTGTTATTATTATTTCCACCAACCGGCTGCACCCTTGCGGCAATCCTCAGAATCATTCGAGAAACTTATGCGAGCTATAAAAAAACAAGGCCCTTACTTTTTAACGTGCGATGCCATGCACGGAACCGGTGACCGCGCTGGGATTCGAACCGACTCTTCATGAATTATTCGGCCGAGAAGCAGGAGCTTTTTACCATCGCTCTACCATGGCCCATATATTTTGGCAAATCGTAGGACAATACTATTTTTCTCTCAGTTTCCCATCGATAATTTTATAACGAAACGAATTTTCCTCGAAAACAATATCTTTAAAGTTGTATTTTCTTGCTGCAAATGAAATAGATTACACTCTTGTTATACTTGTCATCTTTCAACTCTAGAGCATCTTGAATTATAGCTTCATGTATAATGCAAGTCGCTACAACTTTACGAGTTACCAGTAAAACAATACTCTTTATGGTGCACCTAATACCATTCTGTCACATGAAACTCGGCAACGTAATAATTTGAAGGAGGCTGAAATCGATTTCAGTCAGAAAAATACAGGGCTTTCAAACAAGTATTTCATTTTGAATAAATGAATTACCATGCATCGCAATTGATAAAACATACTATTGACCGAATCGTCAACTTGAAAAGAGCAAAACATATATGTGTCTTATGGTTTACCAAACCTTTTAAGAGAATAATAATCAGTTCAGGAATCAAGATTAAGGGGTTAAATCAACCCCCGATAACATAAAATAGACAGGAGCCGTCAGAAATAACCTGCCAAAATTAAACTCACATACCAATTCAACGTTAAGGCAACGTGTCAACACAACGTTGTCACAACCCTGTTTTACACCAATTTGGTCAATCATTTTTAGGTTTTTACAACGTTTCTGCTGCAACTGTAGGTGGCAGTTGGTCGTTTCCTAAACGTTGCTGAATTTACTTAAGAACAACTGCACACCAGCGCCCTCTCAAGTGGCAATGACAGTTTATTTTCTATGGTGTTCAGAAAATAGTTGATTCACCAACCAAATAATTACTGATGGCCAAAATGGACACCAAAAAAAACTTTCTGGCAACTACTACCGCAAGTTAATATCGAAATACTTGCTCAATATTACCAAAAAATAACGATTACGAAACAGAAATTGCCAACGCATTACATTTTACTGTCAAATATACCATTGTTTCATGCTAAAAAAGACGTGGGCTTTCAATCTGTTGCGAAGTTTTCAAATGTCAAGAATAAGAAATATATATTTTCGTAAACAGTTTTCAATGTTGATATCGATTCAAGCGTCAACTAAATACGGAATACCTTATATTTAAAATCCTTTGTAAATGTTTGTTTTACATCCCAAGTTTTAATGGCCGACCTTGTTTCCAAATGGAATTACACTTCCAACATGGCGTAGGAGCTTGTATACTCCAACATGGCGTAGGAGTATACAAGTCGTCAACGCGACCTTGGTTGTCAGGTAACTAAAAATATACTAATTTTTAACGTAAGTCTATCGTACCAAAAACTGAACCAATTCCAACTAACGAATACATTCCGCTCCACATTTTGTAACCCATCTCTTCCGCGTTTTTCCCTCAGTTCTTCCAAATTATTAAACTGTTGTACATGGTCATAATCAAGTTGTTTCTCCTGGCAATAATACAGTTGTTTCTCTGAAAAAGTTGTTGCTTTCCTCAATATATCTCTATTCAGGTTGGCACTTGTTTCTAAAGAAATTAAACTTAAGATTTTCAAACTGCCTGTCTTCATGTTAACTTTTGCCCTTGAAGTTTCTTCACTACTTTTTTTTGTATCTGTAAGAGAAGACAGTGAATTCGTTAGCACTTTTCATTTCCGATTCGAAAGTTAGGTTAGGATCATTTTAGTCCTTTTTTCTTCACTATAAATACATTTTCTGACAAACAATTTAGCAAACAATGGTTCTTGTCACTGAATTAAAAAATATATAATAAATTGGGTAAATAATGATTATCTAAATTTGGCCTACACGTTCTCTGCAGTAAATATTTGTGAAAACGTTTTCAACTCAACTGAAAAATTACCCACTGCTTAGTTGAATCTCACAAGGTCGGTTCACCGTCGGGAAAACGTTTAAAATAACTAAAGTTGTCACTTAAACGTTTTTAGAACGTTATTTCCATTCCCAGAATATTTACTACTTGTAGTCGTTTGAGTAAACGTTATGACAACGTCGTAGCTTGACTGATGTCATGCTCAACGTTAAAACAACGTTGCCCGGTGGTTTAGAGAGCGTCGTTTCATAAATGACTAATTTCTACACTAACTACAACATTAATTTTGGTGTATTATGTGGTTGTCGTCGCCAAAATGCTACTTGGGATGAATGGGATATTCATAAAATCTGTTATGGAATCATCTGCGGCTGAAAGACAAACTTTAGTCGCTATTTTCTATCGTTCAAGATAACCTCTTGGGAGGTATTCATGTTGAAAAGGAGAATATTCTCCAATAAAATTGAAGAATGAAAAATAATTTTTTTTGTAACTACTTCCACGGCTAAAGCCACGCTGGACATTAATTTAAATGTATTGGAGACTGAACGCGAGAGAAGCGAACCTTGCTTCAATGAAATGAACGATTTCTGTGAGTGATATTTTTTAATAACTTTCTCACTACCTAATTTACTTAATGAAGTTTCAAAGAAAACTAGAGATAATTAATAAATCAACTATCTGAATAAAAATGCGAATTTTCACTTTCAGATTTTTTCTTTTCAGTTAGAGTCTTTTCACAATATCTATCAGTTGTAGTTCAATGTCCAGCGTGGCTTTACCCGGGGAAGTAGTTGTTTTCTGTTAGATATCACAAAAAATGTTTTTCAACATGAATACCTCCCATTAGTTAGTGCAATACAATGCAATTAGTGCAGTGCCTTGTACGACTTTTTTATGCATACAACTGTACATTTCCATTTTTTGCGGATTTGTTAATATACAATTTTCGTCGTGTAACCGACTTGACATCAACGAAACCAGCACCTTCGCCAAATGCGTTTGTTATTTTCGATTATAATAATAATAGAAACGTTACTATGTCTATTCGATTTCCAAAGGTCTAGCAGCATCGTGTAGTCCTTGTTTTGCGGACCTTTTTGTTCCTCAATTACCGGAATGGTCATTCCCCAATACCCGCAACAACCCTAACAACAAAAACCGATTGCTAATTTCGCTGAATCCGCTATTTTGCCTCCTGAAATGAACCCTGCGGTTATCCGCCGGTTGGGTATTTTGAAGGTGCGGTTCACTGTTAATCCTCTGGCACGAAAATTACCCTCAGCATCTACGACCGGTCATAAAGTTTCGTTAAACTGACGTGTACGAAAATTTCTCGCTTTTTCGTCCCCCTTTGGACACCTGTACACATACAGGGGAGCAAGGAAATAAGCTGATGAACAGCCCGACGTGAGCTTATTTATGACGACTTGTGAACAGGACCGTATTTTGGCAGAGAATCGAATCGATTTGGTATATTTATGGGAAATGGGAAATGGGAACATTTTCTTCCAATTGTAAATGATGGGGTCATATAAAGTAATAATAGCAACTGAAATTAAATATTTTGGAAAACACAGACCGTTTTAGTGGGACGTAATACCTGCCAGGTGATCACGATTGTTGTATACAGTGTCGTTCAAGGAGTAGGCATGACGAAATTTCTGTGTATTATGAAATTGTAACTTCGACAGGACTATGACACAAAGGTGAACACGATTGAATTCCAAAGTAAAATAAATAGCGTTTGAATATGAATATACATGTAACCTAAGTACGTTAAAATATTCAAGTGTCGTATTCCTGAGACAATAACAAGAAAAAAGTTTAAATAAACTTGTGTCCGGAAATGCTTTGTTTCGTACATACAGAGCGTTGAAATTGATTTTTTTTGTACGCTTTTTAAAAATAACTTTTGCAAAAATTAAGTCATTTGCACGAAATTTGGTACCCGGGGTTTTTTTGACGTGGGAAATCATAATTTCGTATTATTTTTCATGTAACATCTAGAGGGCGCTGGCGTACGCTGTCATTATTTATTTCAAATTGCCCTAACATTTTTGACAGTAAACTTTTGGTACTTTTCATGAAACAATCTTATTCCCACACCTTTTCCATTTAAAAAAGGTATACTTCCTCAACAACGCTGGAGGTAATCTTTTTCGAGATATTTACAATTTTCTATATCAATGCATGTTACTTAGCTCCTAGGGCGCTAAGTGAAGTTGCTTAGAAAAATTTCAACAATCTGTATCTCGAAAACGAATCATTTTCCGATAAACATTTTATAGGAAAAAAGTTGTTTATTTTGACGAGATCTACCACATACTTAGGTTTTGGAATGTTCTCAGCAACTTCACTTAGCGCCCTAGGAGCTAAGTAACATGCATCAATATAGAAAATTACAAATATCTCGAAAACGATCACCTCCAGCATTGTTGAGAAAGTGTACCTTTTTTACTTGGAAAAGGTGTGGGAATGAGGTTTTTTTATGAAAAGTACCAAAAGTTTACTGCCAAAAATGTTAGTGCAATTTGAAATGAATAATGACAGCGTACGCAGTGCCCTCTGGATGTTACATGAAAATTGATGCGAAATTATGATTTCCCACGCAAAAAATGTATTTCTTGCAAAAGTTATTTTCAAAAAGCGAAAACAAAAATTCAATTTCAACACCCTGTATGTCCGAAACGAAGCATTTCCGGACACAAGTTTATATAGACTTTTTTTCTTAAAATTGTCTCAGGAATACGTCACTTGAATATTTTAACGTACTTATGTTACATCCAGGGTGTCCCAGAATAAAGGGGACAAACTCCGAGGGTAGAATCCTCACTTCATTTTAAGGCTTAAAGTTCCAATAAACATATACCCTAAAATGAGTATTAACCGAGTTACAGGGTGTTGAAAGTGACACAAAAAAATATATTTTCCAGAATTATTCCATAACGGCTCAACTTTTCTCAATGAAATTTGGTATGTCACTTAACAGCATTCAGTTTCATATTTCAAGGCGAATCATGTGTTTGTAACTCTAAACAGGGGCGTACGGCAGGTGGGTACCCCTGTTCGCCCCTCCCCAACGTTCACGCCACTGGATTAATATCGATTTCGTCTTCTTTTTCTTAATCCCCAATATTTCCTATACAAAAAAGGAATATGTTTCGTTTCACAAATATCAACGGTTTTCGAGATATTTGAAGTTGAATAAGTGCGTGCGTATCAAAATCTTTACTATTTTTGAAACGAATGTGAAGATAACTATTTATAACATTATAACCAACATATTTCATACCTTGCAATGAGTATAGATTCAAATATTTCGAAGATTGTTGGCATTTGCGAGGGATTTAGTTCAAAAAAATTTCCCGATATTTAAAACTTACATAGCCATACTAACAAAATAATCACTAATGAGTATCCGTATCACATACGCACCCACTTATTCAACTTTAAATATCTCGAAAACCGTTGATATTTGTTAAACGAAACGTATTCCTTTTTGGTATAGGAAATATTGGGGATTAGGAAAAAGAAGACGAAATCAATATTAATCCAGTGGCGTGAAAGTTGGGGAGGGGCGAATAGGGGTACCCACCTGCCGTACGCCCCTGTTTAGAGTTACAAACACTGTTAAGTGACATACTGAATTTCATTAAGGAAAGTTGAGCCGTTATGGAGTTATTCTGGAAAATATATTTTTTTGTGTCACTTTCAACATCCTGTAACTCGGTTAATAATCATTTTAGGGTATATGTTTATGGAACTTTCAGCCTTAAAATAAAGTGAGGATTCTACCCTCGGAGTTTGTTCACTTTATTATGGGACACCCTGTATATGCCATTCATATTTTAGAAGATCATAACTTTAATGAAAACTCTGAATTTGCATCCCAAATCGTCCGTTCCACGGTTATACTTCTCCAGGTAATAAGGAGGCCGTTGACTCCTGAGTATATGGAATGTCTATTTAATGGTACAGGATGGAGCCTGTAGACTCATCAGTTCAAATCGGCTCCGACCGGTGCATTTTTTTATTTTTTTTTCACGACAGCAGCCTGTCGAGGATGAACTAGGTTCCGTATGTAACATCAAACGGGGTGACCTAAACTTTGTTACAGAATTGAAAACTGTTTAGATGAAAGCTAACGCTTTTATCGTTGATTCACTTCTGTTACTCAGAACACATGCTTCTCCGAACAAATAACGAATAACTACACGGATGTGGGGAGAGGAGAGGAAAGTTTGCGTTGAGTGATTTGTTCTAACTCTGTTCCTAGTAGAACAACTGTGATAAACATACATTTTTTATTTTTTTGAGAATATAGAATGAGGTTTCAGAAAGATTGATTTTATGAACACGTGCTCCTTTTTTGTAATCTTACAAATTTGACTGATATTATATTTCCTTAATCAATGTGAATATATGAGGCGCCGTTCGGCTAAAAAGTGTTTTTGCAAATATAAATAATTTCTGTCAATATATTTATTAATTGTAGCAATATATATTATTCTGCGTGCTGATATATTTATTTTCGATCAAACACAAAATATTTACATTTCAAGTGTTTCTAATATACAAAAACGTGAAGTCTCATATATTTATAAATTTTATCTATTTTATTTTCGTCAAGAGATGGCGCAATAGACGCGATTTGTGACACGTTCGAGCATATGGCAACATGGGAACGAAGCAAACCCAAGTAGCACACCCATATTGGGACAATATTGGTACAATATTGTGAAAATATTGGCAAAATATTCAAATAATAATATTAGCGAGAAAAAAAATGTGAACATTCGGCGATATTGGTCCAATATTTAAAAAATAATATTGGTCTAATATTCTCGAAGCAATATTGGCCTCAAAATGTTAGGCGATATTAGTTCAATATCGCTGTAGCACACTTACATTGGAATAATATTGGTTAAATATGGGCAAAACATTAAAACGTAATATTGGCGAGATAAAATTATAATTATTCTGGGATATTGGCACAATATTACTTGGACATTATACAAATAATATTAGTGAAATATTGAGCAAGCAATATTGGCCGCAAAGTATTTGGGGATATTGGTACAACATCATTTGCATATATTGGTAAAATATGCAAAGTGAATATGTTGCCTTGGAAACATATTGAAATATTTCCAGAAAATGTCGAATAATTTGAAAGTAGAAAACTACCCAATACCAAAACTGCCTGTGCTACTGCTATCTGTTAGCCACTTTATGTACTAATGACGGCCTAGTTGCCATGTTGCCACACGCTCGAACTAGGACAAATCGCGTCGGTTGCGCCGTCTCTTGACGACATAAAATAGATCGAATATATAAATAAATGGGAATTAACGTTTTTATGTATTTGTATATAAATTGTGTTTTATCGAAAATTAATATATCGGAAAGCAAAATGAAAATATTTGCTACAACTAATAAATATATTGACACAAAATTAAATATATTTGCAAAAACACTTTTTACCCGAACGGCGCCTCATACCATATCTTATAGGACCGTTTTAAAATTTCTGCAGTGTGAATTTATCTTTTGTTAGCAAAGGCACCCCAGTATTTCACAGCAATGAATTGATTGACGGTTTACGCAATGTCTTTCTATTGAACTAGTGAATATTTTTGCAATTCCAATATTTTTACACTTATTTAGGTGTTCTCCGTTTCTCCCAGTTCGGTCCTGTTTGTCAGGATCCTTCAACACTGTATGATGACATCATGTCCGCAGGGGTGGGAAAAATTTCATATAAACATCCTAATTGGATGGCGTTATTACCTTTTAGCTTGATATATAGGAACGTTTTCATATCATGCGAGAGAAATTGGCTACAAATGATTTCTGCTTGGATTTGTTTGCGATCAGAAACGGAAAAATGTTATTATACATCGGTATTAAGCGGCGTTGTAATATTTCATATTAATTGGCGCGTTTTGTGGTTTGCCTCTTCATGGTAATGAAACATTTCTGGATATTGATCTGGTTTAGAATATAAAAGTGAACTATTTACGCACATTTCTTATCCCAATACAGATTTTGGATTTCATTTCTGTAACAGTTGTTGCTGAGGTCTCTTTTTTAAATTCCTTATTGAATATAGGAAATGACAACCTTTGTTTGATTTCCATGGATTTTCAGTTTATTTGAAGTTGAGACCGAATTCGGCTTTGCACCATTATTATTACAGCAATAGTTATTTACCTAACAAGTGCGGAAAGTAGTACTTTTCCGCACGCGACGGCAGTTGCACGAACGACGCAGAGCGGAGTTCGGGCAAGTCGTTAATTTTTTTACCGAAAATAAAGGACATATTTTTTTCGGAAGATATAGTTTTGGTCGAAAATCCATAAACTAAACTAAACTAAAGGAAAAGGGAGACAGAGAATATTAGTCGAGAGTCCGGGTAAATCCTGGGAATCTGATACTATTAATTAGAGCTCATTATCTCTCGAAGATTTTCACGCTCTAAAAGTTTGATTCCGTACGTTATATAAGAAATTGTAACCTCTTCCAAATTATTGATGGAAAACCGATTTTCCGAGGTTTCCAGGAAATTTTCCCCACTTTCCATAGGAGTTCACGCGCAGAACATTTTTTTTTTCGTAAAGTGCTCCTCGAGAACTACCTGAGTACCAAAAATCATCACTATTGGATTCAGTTTCAGGTAAAAACCCCTTGGTCATTGGCGCAGCCAGGAGAGGGGGCTTTGGGACTGTAGCTCCCCAAACCATCAAATTAAAATTAAAATGATGGCGTAGAATACGGAAAAATATTGAAAAAGTTCTAGAACTTTCGGAAGTATTGTTTTTGTGGTAATATGTGCTAGGATGCCTGATACTAGCGCACCTTTTACATTTTTCATATTTTGCGATCATAAAGAGACACATTCGTTAAATATATATGTACATAGAAAGAAAGCTGAGAAAATTTCCCACAAGAAAATATCATCGTTTGCTGGCCTAACAGTTCCCTTATAGGTGTTATAGGTGGTTTTGTATGCTGGGATGCCTGATTCATGCGATACAATTTTTGTTGCTCATTTATCTTTGTTTTATGGTACACCGTGTATCCGAACATATTCAAATCATGCATTTTCGAAACCAGCATAACGTTTTGAGTATGCGTCGGTGGTAATTTCAAGTGAATCTGTTAACTTTGAATTTCTTGCCATTTTTCGGCTGAAAATTCATTTTGTGCCGATCGACTAGAAAATCACAGCGTATACCAATTTTGGCATGATAAATTGTATGTTCAGCCCCTAAACTAAAATCCTAGCTGCGCCACTGCCTTGGGCCTTGTGCTATTATACAGGGTGTTATGTAATAAGTGTCAGGTATTTTACAGATTGATTCCTCAGTTATTTATAAGGTAAAAAGTTCATAAATCATGGGTCCACAAGGCCTTCACTTTTTAAGGTACAGGGTGTTTAAATTTAATAAAAGATAATGATACGCCACTGTGTTTGTTTTCAAATGAATATTATATTTATGATTGTCCTCTATCTACTCATAAAAATGGTCTCATGACTTTTTGTCGAACGGCGAACAGTTTTCCATTTAAAAAACTAAATGGGTTAACAAAAAATCGCATAGGTACAAGCAGAAGGAGACATTTTATTTTTTTTTAATCAAAAACCGTCCGTCGGATAGAAAAAGTCAGGATATCATGTTTATGGAAAGATAGAAGACAATTATAAAAATAATATTTATTTGACAAAAGAACTGTAGCGTATCATTATTTTGATCAAAAATATGACAGGGCATATTTACAGGGACGCCACTGATGAAAATTAAGAAAACCTCCATCGTGGAAAAAATGCATTTCTATGTGTACTTTGCAGGTACCATTTTTGAAAAACAAGCCAAAACGGTTTTAGAGATATTGAGAAAGAACTGATTTTTTTGTTAAATTTCAACATCCTGTATCTCAGAAATAAAGCGGTTGCGGACACATGTTTATATGAACTTTTTACCTTATAAATAACTGAGGAATAGTCCTCTAAAATATTGGTCACTTATGACATAACACCCTGTATAGAGTAAATTTACTGCTGTCTGCATACTTTCTTCGTAATCTGGAAATCTAAAACTGTAAATTCTATAATTTTGCTGAGTAGTCATGAAAACTGTTTTTGAATCGTATCCACTATTCTCCGTCACTGTTTCTGGTTTAAAATAAGACGATGTGCAGCCCCATGGTGTCAATTACGAGGGGTTCTATAGTAATATAAATATTTAGACGGGCGGTTTTTATTCGGTGGTTAAGTGAGGGCGAAACTCGATAACATATCCATGTAAATTCAAGGGTTTTCAACGTGGAAACGAATATTGGATTACCGAATTTTAATGAATTGGAATTTGTTATTCCGTTGGGAGGAAGTTTATGTCAGGATTAGTGTGTTAGTTGAAGCCATTGGATTGCATGGGGTCTGAGTTTTTATTGCTTTATTGGAAGTGGAGTTGAATGGTCTGATGACAGTTGTTTTTGTTGGATATTGAGGTGTTACTTTATTCTTATTTCATAAAATTAACAAAAATGAATGAAATTAAATTACGGACGATGAAGATTATTATTGTTCCAAACAGAAAAATGCCAGTTTTCCGCAATCGCCAATGTCATTTCGAAAAATGGATAGATTTGGAGTTTTTGCATCGATTTCGAGAAGTCGTTCGGAGAATAGTGGCCCTAACTTATAATGAAATTGCTAACTGCACACAACGATCAGTTACATTCTGAAGACTATTCATTTGATTACTGATTCTGTGTACAAAAGAATTATAATTGTTAATTTTCTAACTCAAACTATTACAACTTAGGCTGTATCAATGACATGAAGTTACATTATCATTTTAGAATATACAGGGTGGCCCATCGAAAACGTACCGCAAGGCATTTCAGGCTGGGAAAGAACATTTCGATAAAATCCGGAAACAGGTCAAGTTTGTTTGTCAGGGGGACACATTTTGACGTAACAAGCATAGTAAAACCTTCAACCCCCTAAGTAGGGGTGTCAAACGAATATTTTTTTCAAATGGGAAGGAGGGTTAAGCGATACCTCTTCAGAAGGGGCTTGTCATGCCCTATACAGAGCTGCTTAGATTTTTCAAATCGATCTACTCTTTCAGAAGATATGGAGCGTTGAAATTCCAACCATCATGTGGACGAAAAATACAAAAATCGGTTCAATTGTACTTTATTGCAATAAGTTCCTCCAAATGAATTCGCTGTTTTCGCCGATTCGCTGTTTTTGTCGATGCATAGATTTTTTTAGGCTCATTTTAGAGAGTAAAAAATGAATAGGTTTCATTTCTTCACGCTTGAATTAGGTCAAGTAGTTGCTAGATACCTGTCGTGGTTGAAGTGTTTACGAATTGTTGACTTTAAAATTTATTATTATGGTGTATTCAATTGCAGAGTGGAAATCACTGAGCTTTCTTTCAAAAACGATGAATGTGGAAATGGGGTCGCGGAGTTGTTTAACCAACGGCATCCTGACAAACATGCCTCTGGAAAAATTGTTCGCGACTTGATGAAAAAATTTCGCGAAACAGGTTCAGTTCATAACAAAAAGAGAGAGCTTGAAAATCCAGTACTAAATGAACCTACAGAGATAGCAGTATTGGGGCAAGTTGCAGTTTATAGTAAGATAAGTACAAGACAATTGGCCATTGCGACGGGTGTGTCTCGTACCAGTGTCCAACGGGTATTGAAAAAATACAAATTCCATCCTTACAAAATTCGCTTTGTGCACGAACTGAATGAAGACGACTTTGATCGTCGCTTGCAATTTTGTGAAATTATGAGTAAGCGAGCGTTACACAATGGTAATTTTCTATTCAATGTTTGTTTTTCGGACGAGTGTTCCTTCCTCCTCCATGGTTTAGTGAATCGCCACAATAGCCGGTACTGGGCTGACACCAATCCAAGGATTTTCCATGAGACACACACGCGACACCCCCAGAAGGTAAATGTGTGGGCTGGTATTTTTGGAAATTCCATTGTAGGACCTTTTTATCTTCCTGGAAATTTAAAGGGTGATATGTACTTGGATTTACTACAAAATGCCATCGACCCAGCTCTAACAAATATCATTGAAAATGATCCCGCATACCATGAACAGGAACTGATTTTCCAACAAGACGGAGCTCCTCCTCATTATTCCCAAAATGTGCGCAATTATTTACATGACACATTTCCAGGACGATGGCTAGGACGACGGGGCCATTCTATTGAATGGCCACCTCTGCCACCCGACTTAAGTCCTTTAGATTTTTTTTGTGGGGACACATCAAAAGCCTTGTTTACAAAACATGTCTTCGACAATACGAAAATGGTGCGGAAAAGTAAAAATCGTACGGAAAAGTAAAAATTGCACGGAAAAGTAAAAATCGTGCGGAAAAGTTACTTTTGAATTGTACAGAAAAGTACACATTTCAAAACGAAAAATCGTGCGGAAAATCGTAGGAAAAATTACTTTCTTGTGAAAACATTAACTTTTTTAAAAATGAAGAAATATGCATTGTTCACAATAAGCTTGTCAAGAGAGAAACATGATGTCCTGCACTACCAGGACGACGCTTATTGCCATAATCTTATACAATAGAAATAATTGGGTCGCAAATCCATTGGAAAACAACTATTTTCTTGACTAATACCACGGCGAACGTTGAATTACATTTAATGAATTTCCGTGCAGAGTTCCAACAAGGATGTCTCTGCAATTGCTAGTTGCATGCAAAAGTTCATTGAACTATTTGGACCACCGATAGAACCCAGAAATCGATAGATAGAGAATTAATAGTTTTAGTTAAGTGCCATAAATTCGAAATAAAAATAAAATTTTCAAGACCTAATTCGAAAATTTTTCAAGGTCAAAAATCTAAAAAACATACTAGATTTTTTCAAATAGTATTTGACGGCTGCACCGGTTTCACGACATTGTCAAATGGTTTATGTGAAAATTACGTAAGAATGCGTCCAATGTTATGAAATCGCTTCATCGTACAGTCTAGTTGATAAGACAGCTATACTGGATGAGTCGAGTGGTATCGATCAGAATTCCAATAAACCCTATGAAATCTCGATCGTGATTGGTATTGCACGTTGAAAGGTAAGACCCCTGTCATTTCCATCTCGCACAAGTCTTCAAGGACTTCAGGAATGCTCGTTAGGGTGCTGCAGGATGACGGATAGAAGCAATTTCAGAACAAATTTTTAAATTGAGAAAATAGCTCCCAAATGAAATAAAATAACCCTTCTAACTTCCACCACGAGGATATATAAACTTTGTTCCTCCATTCGGTATATCATTTTCATTTATTCGGTTCACAGTGTCAGTCAATTTTGAGATAACACTATTTTTGTAAAGAACGCCAATAGACGCCTGATACACGCATCTGATTGTTTTGAATTCCCAATTATCTTACACAAGCACCTCGTTCTCAACTGATTAATGCGGTTAGCATAGTTGTTGCTGATTCCTATTCCATAGACATCCACCTTACCCTATTTATAATGCATGAAGTCGTTTTGTTTCCGTGTATCAACTCGAATGATAACTTTCTGATCAATACCGAGTCATGCCGGTATGTTCGAATTTCCTTCAGATTAATTATTATTCATAAGTGTTTCAACGATGTAGTGTTATTTGTCATAATATCAGGGACACGTTACATAAAGTGAAGTACAATAATTGAATGCTTTACTTGTGGAACTGGGTGAATTTGGCAACGGACCAAATTTTTTTGAAATAAAAATAGATTACAAATAATCCAGGGTGTCTCAAATTTCCTACACTTCATATATCCGGGACTTCGAAAAAACTCAAAAAGAAAATTTCCAGTTTGGGCGAGATCTAACGCTAGCCAATGTAGGTGTTGCTTGGAGGAAGACGAGTCAAATCTCCTCACTGAATGTCCTGCAATGGGTGCATCAAAGATAGGGGATCGTATACTGAACACAGAGGACGTCAAAATGACTCAGCTAAGAAAACTGCTGGAGAGCTGGAATGTCCAGACATGTGGGTGTACAAAGGATCCAAGCAAAAAGACAGAGAGCATGGCCTTCAAAACCTGCCCACTTGTGCCAGGAAGTAAGTAAGAGAAAAATCATCTCGTAGTCTAAGTGTCATTAGGGAATGGACATATGACAACATCAGGGACAAACCTGGAGAGAGGATCTGATACACGGACGGATCCAAAACCAGGGAAGGAACTGGTGCTGGAATATACAGTGAGGGGAAAAACTCCCAAATAAGCGTCTCACTGGGAAGAAACACCTCCGTATTCTAAGCAGAGATGTACGCCATCTTGCAATGCGTGAGAGAAATCGATATGAATCCGAAAGTGACATCAAGACTGGTATGGGAAAGCCGAGAAGAACTCGGTGTTCTCACAGGACACAACAAATTAACTTTGATGTGGGTTTCAGGACACTGTGGAATCGAATCAATGAAAAAGTTGATGAGCTAGCCAGAGTGGGCTCATCAACTCCATACATTGGCCCAGAACCAGTACTCGTGATTAATAAATCCGACATTCCAGGATACATTCGGGACTGGGTCAATCAAAAACACAAGGAGAAGTGGAACGAAGCCCCTCTCCTGCACCACGGAAAAACTACTCAAGTTGAGCAGGAATCAAATTAGAACAATAACAGGCCTTTTCACTGGTCACAGCCCAATGAGAAAACGCCTAAAAGATGGGGCTGAACAACGGAGAACTTTCCTGCAGACAATGTGGTGAAGGGACAGACACAGCCAGATGCGAGGCATTGGACCGCAAGAGACAGGCAATATTCGGGAAACCTAGAGTAACTCCCGAAGAATACAACAGTCAACCAGTGAAGAACCTGTATAGACTGGTACAGGGCACTAGAGCTATGGAGTGGGTGCTATAAAACTAACGCGGAAAACACAAAAAGCCCAAGAGGCTGAGGTGTAGCTGGCGAAGGTACAGCACCCGAGAAAAAAAGGGTCATTATGAATATCTTTGTACGTAACTCACGGTTATGATTTCAAATCCCAACATGATTATACATAATCTAGAATTTTTTTTAATTCTGACAGGAAAATAACGAATTATGACCATTCATTTGTTTTATATGGGGTTCATCGAGGGGAAAACGCTGGGGAATTTTGGTGTACATGTCTTGGGTATTAGTGGCATTACTGGGCATTATTCGGGAATTTGTGGCATTACTCGGGTATTAGTTGGGAATTAGGGGCATTACTTGAAAATTATTAGGCATTTATAATAATAATAATAATATATATTTATTGACAGATAATATAGTACCTACATACATTTGGGGAAGAAGAAAAATGAAAAACCTGTCAATAGGTTACAAGATTGGTATAAACCATTCTTACTCTTGTACCGCACAAAAACAAAAATATATCATGAGACATCATTAAAAAACATTAGGAATTGAAATCATGAAATCCACAACAAACACATGAAAATATACAAATACTATACGGCTATTTTTACAATACTAAGACAACTAGCGGTATGATAATAGTGTGAATAATATAGAACGACAATAATAGAGAGAAAAAAAGAAAACATTGAAGAATACAGAATAAAAATACGATAATAGATGAATGAGAACTTACAAAAATATTTGGTGATAATGAAAGTGGAGAACATAATGCATGTACTAACGGTAATTATTTGATAGAAGATTTTGTTTGTAACAGTTTTTGAAACATAGAAGAGATTTAGATTCGAGGAACGGTGGGAGGTTATTACATAACTTGGCGATGGTATAGGTAAAAGATCGTTTGAATTGTTCGGTGAAATGTCTAACAATATGAATCATTTTAGGTCTTATGTTCACATGATGCACATCAGTTCTAAACTGTATTTTATTATATAAGTATGGGGGTGTATGAGTGACAACTATTTTATGAAATAAAACCGCAGAATGAAGAGTACGTCTATCAAGCATCTTCAACCATTTTGCTTTTCCAAGGGTGTGTGAAATGGGATCTCTCTTTCTGATGCCAAATGAAAATCTCAAACATGAGTTTTGAACCTTCTGAATTCTCTGTTGTTCATTGGTATTCAAAAAGTGGTGATATACTACATCACAATGGTTGAAGGTGGACAGAATCAGAAAATCGCACAGTAGCAATTTAGTTTAGGTTCAAGGAATGTCTGTGTGTTTCCATAAGTCTTTTGGATCAACAGTGATATATGCTTTTTGAATCTCAAGTCGTCATCGATTGTAATTCCCAAATTTTTTACTTGATTCTTCACAGGGAGATGAACGTCACCTATTTTTATACAAAAATCACCAACCTCTGACCTGGTACCCTGCCTTCCAAATTTGATTACAGCGCACTTGTCAATATTTATATGTAGGGAATGTTTTTTGGATACTTCCACTAAGTGGTTCAGTTCGTTATTTATGATATTAACACTACGATGCATCTCATCTTATTTAAATGAATGATACAATTGAATATCATCGGCGTACATGTGAAACTTTAACGTTTTCAATCCTACGGTCAGTTGAGTCGTATATATAATGTACAGGATGGGCCCAAGTATTGACCCCTGTGGTACACCCGATTTCAGGTGATACTAGTGTATTACTCGGGCATTAGAGGAATTATTGGGTATTCCGAGTATTACATGAGTATAACAAAAATTATTCCGAAGTAAGTGAACAATTACAATATTA
Organism: Chrysolina haemoptera; assembly: GCA_958298965.1. Classification (NCBI taxonomy): domain Eukaryota; kingdom Metazoa; phylum Arthropoda; class Insecta; order Coleoptera; family Chrysomelidae; genus Chrysolina; species Chrysolina haemoptera. Next base: position 1,170,018 of record OY282601.1, on the reverse strand, counting down.
ATCGGTGAAGGGCAAAAAAAGGAAAAAACATGGGAATTGGAATTGTTTGAGAAATTAGAGAGCAGTAGCAGAAATCTAAATTGTACAATGAAAAAAAAATAAAAGGTCATTCGGCTTAGGATGCTCAGCGGTTTTCCCCTCGGGGTTCATTTATTCGTTGTTACGAAAAATAAAAAATTAATATCGTGCTTCACTAGCGCAACATGAAATCTCCAAAAAGACCCCTCCTTTCTTTAAACTCGCGCCATGAAACTGTCGACATCCGAAATGTCACCAGGAAAATATTACTTGCATTTCCTTCAGCATTGCACAAATGGTCGGAAATTCTTCAGACCGTATCTATTCCGTCTATTTTGCGACCCTTGAACTAGATTATCGCTAATAGACCACGTCGAAAGCAGTAATAAAACAACCCCTCTCTGCCGTTAATTTTCGTCGGACCGAGGAGGCCAATGTCCGCCAAAGCCAGCTTCGTCTCGTCTTATATTTTCTCTCTACATCTCTTTGCAATTCTCAGTAGCCTTAAGGTAGACTTCAATGGGAAATTGAAATTCCGATTATTATTTGTATTTCACTGTTCTCTGAAGACTGGTTGAAATTGATTTTCAACTTTTGGTCAGCGAATTTCATTGTTCAGAGTTTTGTTTATTTTTGATCAGTTATTCAAGATTACGTGAAAAAAAAAGTATATGGTATCGGGTATATTCAACAAAAGAGGTACGTTTTCGCTTACTAGTTACCAGGTCCCAGTTTTGTTAGGCAGGCAGAAGAATCATGCCTCCTCTTGTCAGACAGTGACAACATATGCGTAGAGTCGGGTATCTCAGTATTCCACCCAAACTCATAGCCGCAAAATTTTTATTTGTTTAGGAGCTTTGGAACTGTTGGAACTGTTGAGTTTGTTTTATCAAAACAAAACAAACTCCGAAGATTTTATGTTCTTTATACGAATTCTTCATTAATTTGGAAGCTAAAGGATGCGAGATACACGACACCAATGGTCAAGCTCATAAAGTACTTCATAAGAGGGCGAAAGTACCGATGCAGAGTCGGAAACGTCATCTCCTCCTGAAGTGGATTAAAAGCTGGGGTCCCACAGGGAGCGGTTTTATCACCGCACCTGTTCTCCATCTACACCGCGGACATGCCAACCGCAGACGACCCCATGACCAAACTCGCACTATACGCAGACGACACGGCGATCTTCGCCGAGTCAATGCACGGGAGGGAAGTTACATCCAAGCTTCAGCGACAGAACAACAAACAAGAACCGTGGTTCAACCGTTGGAAGATCGAAATCAATGCAGACAAAAGCGAGGCTATCCTGTGCACGAGGCGACGCGGGACACCAGAGGGTCATGTCTAAGGGTAAAGTATAACCAGAATTATAAGAAGGTTATTAATCACCAACCACTTGAGATATCAGCAGGCGGTCAGGCCGTCCATATTACGCAGAGTTGTACCTGCCCTAACCATTCAATTTTGTTTTGTATGTAAATAAATGGGTATAATGATATTGGGTTAAGAAAAATCGCTTGTTTATAATTGAGAATTATCTATGTACATATAATATATTATGATATAACACACAAACATTTATAAACATCACGATAATGAATGCGATTAGAGTTCAGAAACTTTATAATTTTGAGTTGTTTAGAAATAAATTTAATATACACACACTTACAAAATTACTCACTAAGATCAGTTTCACTCTCACTGTCGTCACCCAAATTGATAATAATCTTTTGTTTGGGAAGTTTTTCTATATCCATATATGATTTTTACACCTTTTCAATATAAAAAACACAGTTGGCCCAGCTGCTGTCAGGAATGTTTGCAGTTTCTGTTTGAATGAGAGCTACAACATTTGAACTTAAGGTTGGTAAGTATTATTTCTTCGAACAGCTGACTTAAGCTGATGCTATATATGTTCAATTGGGTTAAACATACAGTGATAAGGAGGAAGTCTGAGCACCGTATGTCCCAAGCTTTCAGCCAATGAATCACAAAAATATTTCTTTTTTATCGAAAAATTGTGCGAAACTTCTAGTAACTGTTTTTTTGTCTACTTTTCCTCATAGTACATATCATGATTTAACATATATTCTTGTGGCTTTGGTGTCTTTTGAACATGGTGCTTTATCTAATCTTCGACTGTGGTAGCTAGCATTATCCATGACGATAATAATGTTGGGTGAAATATTTGGTATGAGTTTATTTTGGAACCAGTCTTCAAATAATTCGGCTGTAGTATCATCATGATAATCCACTAAAGAGTCCTTAATATTCTTTGCCGATAAAGACAACACATTTGGTATAAAATCACTTTCGGTTCCTGCGTGAATTATCGTAATGCGTTTTCCTTTATCAGACGGCGCATTAGTTTGGCACAAGTCAGATGAGCCTACCCAACTTTTTTTTGGAATATCGTGTGTATCGAACCAAGTTTCATCCAAATTCTACCACATTCTCTAAACTCGTAGCCAATAAATATTCAAATCTTCATTTTTCGAGGCGCGCAGATTCCATTATGATGTTTCTTCCACTACTGAGTTTTCTAAATTGAAATCCGTTTCGTAAAAGAGACGTTCTCAAAGTATCTTTGCAACACTGGATACCTGTTTCATTATTTTTTAGCCGTTGCATTAAAATATCTTACGTAGGCACAATTTGCTCTTTATATAAGGCATATACTGTTCTTCGAATTATATCTACATCACAGCCATCTAGTTTCCCTGAACCACCAGATTCTTTTCGTTTCTTTCTTTTCAAAATAGGGTTACTTACTATTTCAAACTCTGTGGAATACGGTGTTTTTGTTGCACTTTCTCGCACAGCTTGATCCTTGGACATTCCACGTTCCAGAAGGGAAGTATAAACATTCAATATAATTTGTTTTCCATGAGCGTATAACATATGTCGACTAGTGGTACAACGACCACCAGTTGAAGTACTAGCTTCAGGATGAGCCCACGGACGCCACAAAATTCGAATAGATACAACTGACAACAGAATATTAGGTAATGACTAAATGTTGTTTCAGGTTCCTCATATCGGATATCCAGTCAGACAAGCTAGGGCCATCAGCCACAGCAATAGGGCCTTCAGCCAGTTTCAGGAGAGCATCATGCACAATAAATAAAGTCACAAGTCAGTTAAAAAATGGAGTTTAGGCGCGTAAAGGCTGAGCTCTCCATATCAAAACTATCAGATAGCATTCTGCTGATCGTTAACCAACAGGATGAGGATCCGCTCAGTAAGAGCGGAGGCGGTGAAAGGGAAGAGGGAGTGTTCGAGCACGTAAAAAGTGCTAGGGAGCTCTTTCTTTCTGGCCTCAACCTTAGAGGGTGCATGATGAGAAGAATATTATTTTCTAAATAATATTCAATATTTAGAATCGAAATACCAATTCGAAATTAGTATTTCTGCGAGGTTTTGACCACAGAGAAATCCGAAAGCTCCGAAACGAGACAGCAGAGCGCAGCCACAGTCCAGAACAGTACAGGGTGAGCAGTTCCTGGGCCAAAACCACCAGATGTAATAGGTATAGTAAAGTAATAGTTAAATATTGTATTTTTCGTATCGATTTATTATAATCTGTCCCTTTTACCGCCTCCTGTCAATTTGATGCTTCCGCCGTCGTAAAGTAATATTCAGTTAATGTATTGAATATTGGTTAGTAGAATATTGATATTTTTGGTATGATTATAAAGCTTGTTATTTCAATTGGCATTACTATTGAATATCAATTATTTTCACTGCGGGTGGCTCTGCGACTGACTTGGCAGGACTTGGCAGAACGACTCTAATGTTGTCCGACCTACCCTGTCAAATATCTGTCAGATGTAATTCAATGTCCGTCGTGTCAGGGAATGTGCCAGGGAAGTAGTTGTTTTCATTTATTTTTATGTTGTTACCATTCTGTTATCCAATTTGATGTCAGCATTGGCAAATTCTGTAACGGTTGTGGAGGAAAACTATTATTATATTGCTTTTCTCACAACTATCACTCTACATTACTTACTGCAATTTATACTACCGTACAGTAATACAAATTGAAATGTATTTCGTGAACAAAACTTATCAACAAGTTGTCGTTATCAAGGAATCATTTGAGTAGTTGAGTATTAGAGTTGGGGAAAATGTTGTCAATATACTTTCGCGCCTGAGTAAGGGAGTGAAAGTGGAGCATAAGCCAGGAATCACATTGATCGACTAGGACCGACCGTCCGCGACCGTCCACCTACGACCAAAATTTCCAACACGTACATTCTTATCGGACAATTCACACTGTATAATCGTCATTGACAGTCCTCGACCGTTTTTCAAAGACCATGTTCGAAATTGTAGTCTGCTGGAAATTTTGGTCGGTGTCACACTATCCTGACGTAACGTCATTTTGACACACATTTATGTTGAACTTTTGACTTCAACAAAACTCATGTAAATAGGTATATTTTCTACCGGAAAAATAAAATGTTCTTCTTCAGTATCACTACTGCTCATTATTTAAAGCAAAACTATTGACATTATGAATTTAACTTATTTTCAATAAATTAACAGACAATTCACATAATCTTTCGAATGTCAAATTAATGTCAGATTTACAAAATTATTCTAGTGGTCGGTCGTGGATGGTCGATCAGTGTGACTTTGAAAGTTTTCATTGATCTACTTCTACTTGTGGTCGTAGGTGGCCGGTCGCGGACGGTCGGTCCTGGTCGATCAGTGTGATTCCTGGCTAAGCAGATGTCAGTATCATGGAAAAAGTGAAACTAGTAAAGTTAGCTCATCAGACTTTCATCTTGTCAAGATTATGTTGTCACACCACTTTCATTGTTACAATCCCCATCAATATCCCAGTAGAATTTCCGTTTCAGCTTATACTTCGAATGGAAGTCTCACAAACTTGGGATATCACATCATTATCAGCGTAATAAAAACTCACCGATGGAACTAGTTTTCTATGGACGAGCATGGAACCGCTTCCAAGTGTCAACAACTTGGCGAAACTAATTCGGGCCCGCTGTGCTGTAAGAGAAACTTTTGGAAAAAAATTGAGCTCGTAACGAACTTTCGCGAAAGAAAAACTCTATAACGACAAACATAAGTTCATAGGAAACTTCAGGAAGTTGCTCGATATGTACCAGAGAGTTTTTTTCCAGATGAGGAAAATATTGTAATTACTGTTCAAAAATTTTATTTCGTAAAGCAAGACCATATGAAGAGAAATCAACATTAGTAATGAAACAATTGGCAACAATTCAAGCTCAGTTAGGGGTTTTATGAATTCAATAAGTGGCCTCAAACAATGTCTGAGCGGATAAAAGATAAGAAATCATTGGAAATATGACGGTATTTATATAGATATTATTACAATATTTAATAAGACGTGAATCTTTATGCATGAAAAAATCATCTTAAAATATGTACACCGAACGATCTGAGAGCAAACTAGACAATGAAGTATACAGAGTGTTTCCGAAATTGGAGCGATAAATCAAGTGGGAAGTAAAAGATAACAAAACAAAACTAAATGAAAGAATACATTTTTGTCGAAAAAAAATATATTTTGGGTTTTTTTGGTAATCACTGATCAGAGATCTACAACTTGCGCAAACCTCTTCCTCTTCCTCTTCCTCTTCCTCTTCCTCTTCCTCTTCCTCTTCCTCTTCCTCTTCCTCTTCCTCTTCCTCTTCCTCTTCCTCTTCCTCTTCCTCTTCCTCTTCCTCTTCCTCTTCCTCTTCCTCTTCCTCTTCCTCTTCCTCTTCCTCTTCCTCTTCCTCTTCCTCTTCCTCTTCCTCTTCCTCTTCCTCTTCCTCTTCCTCTTCCTCTTCCTCTTCCTCTTCCTCTTCCTCTTCCTCTTCCTCTTCCTCTTCCTCTTCCTCTTCCTCTTCCTCTTCCTCTTCCTCTTCCTCTTCCTCTTCCTCTTCCTCTTCCTCTTCCTCTTCCTCTTCCTCTTCCTCTTCCTCTTCCTCTTCCTCTTCCTCTTCCTCTTCCTCTTCCTCTTCCTCTTCCTCTTCCTCTTCCTCTTCCTCTTCCTCTTCCTCTTCCTCTTCCTCTTCCTCTTCCTCTTCCTCTTCCTCTTCCTCTTCCTCTTCCTCTTCCTCTTCCTCTTCCTCTTCCTCTTCCTCTTCCTCTTCCTCTTCCTCTTCCTCTTCCTCTTCCTCTTCCTCTTCCTCTTCCTCTTCCTCTTCCTCTTCCTCTTCCTCTTCCTCTTCCTCTTCCTCTTCCTCTTCCTCTTCCTCTTCCTCTTCCTCTTCCTCTTCCTCTTCCTCTTCCTCTTCCTCTTCCTCTTCCTCTTCCTCTTCCTCTTCCTCTTCCTCTTCCTCTTCCTCTTCCTCTTCCTCTTCCTCTTCCTCTTCCTCTTCCTCTTCCTCTTCCTCTTCCTCTTCCTCTTCCTCTTCCTCTTCCTCTTCCTCTTCCTCTTCCTCTTCCTCTTCCTCTTCCTCTTCCTCTTCCTCTTCCTCTTCCTCTTCCTCTTCCTCTTCCTCTTCCTCTTCCTCTTCCTCTTCCTCTTCCTCTTCCTCTTCCTCTTCCTCTTCCTCTTCCTCTTCCTCTTCCTCTTCCTCTTCCTCTTCCTCTTCCTCTTCCTCTTCCTCTTCCTCTTCCTCTTCCTCTTCCTCTTCCTCTTCCTCTTCCTCTTCCTCTTCCTCTTCCTCTTCCTCTTCCTCTTCCTCTTCCTCTTCCTCTTCCTCTTCCTCTTCCTCTTCCTCTTCCTCTTCCTCTTCCTCTTCCTCTTCCTCTTCCTCTTCCTCTTCCTCTTCCTCTTCCTCTTCCTCTTCCTCTTCCTCTTCCTCTTCCTCTTCCTCTTCCTCTTCCTCTTCCTCTTCCTCTTCCTCTTCCTCTTCCTCTTCCTCTTCCTCTTCCTCTTCCTCTTCCTCTTCCTCTTCCTCTTCCTCTTCCTCTTCCTCTTCCTCTTCCTCTTCCTCTTCCTCTTCCTCTTCCTCTTCCTCTTCCTCTTCCTCTTCCTCTTCCTCTTCCTCTTCCTCTTCCTCTTCCTCTTCCTCTTCCTCTTCCTCTTCCTCTTCCTCTTCCTCTTCCTCTTCCTCTTCCTCTTCCTCTTCCTCTTCCTCTTCCTCTTCCTCTTCCTCTTCCTCTTCCTCTTCCTCTTCCTCTTCCTCTTCCTCTTCCTCTTCCTCTTCCTCTTCCTCTTCCTCTTCCTCTTCCTCTTCCTCTTCCTCTTCCTCTTCCTCTTCCTCTTCCTCTTCCTCTTCCTCTTCCTCTTCCTCTTCCTCTTCCTCTTCCTCTTCCTCTTCCTCTTCCTCTTCCTCTTCCTCTTCCTCTTCCTCTTCCTCTTCCTCTTCCTCTTCCTCTTCCTCTTCCTCTTCCTCTTCCTCTTCCTCTTCCTCTTCCTCTTCCTCTTCCTCTTCCTCTTCCTCTTCCTCTTCCTCTTCCTCTTCCTCTTCCTCTTCCTCTTCCTCTTCCTCTTCCTCTTCCTCTTCCTCTTCCTCTTCCTCTTCCTCTTCCTCTTCCTCTTCCTCTTCCTCTTCCTCTTCCTCTTCCTCTTCCTCTTCCTCTTCCTCTTCCTCTTCCTCTTCCTCTTCCTCTTCCTCTTCCTCTTCCTCTTCCTCTTCCTCTTCCTCTTCCTCTTCCTCTTCCTCTTCCTCTTCCTCTTCCTCTTCCTCTTCCTCTTCCTCTTCCTCTTCCTCCTCACGTGATCTATGTGATGTTAGTCCTCTGACTACATGACATCTACAATAATAATGATTTTTGGTGGAGTTAGACTGAAAGTTTTTTCGCCTTCCTAATAAATCTAACCTCCACTGAATGTGATGGATCGTCCCCAATATAATATCCTTGTGACGATCCTGCAAAATCTATATGTAGACGTATCCATGGTTCACCTGCATCTTCCGGCCACCCTCTTTTTGTTCAGTATAAAACTTTCGATTGAGATTCATCTTCTTCAGTTTCTTTTCCAACATCCATTGCGGTAAATTCTTTTTCTGGTGCATTAATTATGGGTGGTTCCTCATCAGAATGTTTCAGCGGAAGACGGCTCAGTGCATCTGCGTGTGGTATCTTTTTTCTAGTAACATATACCAGCTTATAGTTATAGGCTGATAAAATCAAGACCTATCTCAGCATACCTGGTGATGAAATAGCTGGTATTGAGTTTTGCTCTCCGAAAATTCCAAAGAGAGGTTTGTCATCACAAACAAAGCATTTAACATCTGATGAATTAATTATCACAATGATGCAAAGAACTTTTTCCTAGTGTTTCTATGCAACCCAATCTGGCACATAACGCCATGTTAAATTGTTAACGTGGCATGAAATACTTGACGGAGTTTTAAGAAATTATGAACATCAAACTCTGGCGAGGATTTTTGAACGCCATTCCAATGAGATCACCAACAAAAACCCCGATCCATTGACATCAAGACACCAGTTCCATGAAAACTTTCAGTTATTACACAAAAACTTCATTTAGTTTAAAACGATCGACGCATGGAACTTTATCAACTTCATTGACTGGATTACAGGGTACCAAAAGTCTCTAAACCACCTCAAAAAGTCGGGATAGAATGTAAACATGAAATGGACAAGATTACTCGCTTTTATTATGAAAGCCGATCTTGTTTATTTTTAATGGGTTTCTCCGAAAATGGCGAAAGATGAGAGAAACGAGAAAGAATTCCTGCCACGAGAGTGACAGACTGAATTATTGATGTCAGCGACGGGGAAACTTGTCAATTTTTGAACGATTGTTCTGCAGAATTTTCTGGATATTAGTGCATTATTGAAGCTGGTGAAGAGTGGCCTATTTTCATAAACGACTAATGATAGTCTTGAACGTATTCTGTTTTGAACAGATTATATAAATTAAAATTTTTTACTAGGTGAAATGGCTGAATTATACAGGGTGTAATCTAACTTCTTGCACTCCCGTGAAGGTCGGGCGTATAATGCCATTTTATAACGAATGGCAGGTGTGAAAAAAAAAATGTGGAAAGTTTAAATTGTATTGGAAAATTCGTCAAAACTTTGGGAACCGCTGTTCGCCGAACGTTAGCTGACCTGAGTAGAGCCGCAATAATACTGGAACTGCCGGATGGAAGAAACTGTGTGATTTCGAACAGCGGTTTTCAAGATTTTCCGAATTTTCCAACAAAATTCAAAATTTCCACAATATTTTTTAGACTTTCACACACCTGCCATTCCTTATAAAATGGCATTATACACCCATCCTTCACGGGAGTGCAAGAAGTTGTAACAAGGCGTTCGATTCAGTCAGAGTGCAGTGGCGTGCCTGAATAGGTTAGGGTACAAAATATTCATATAAAACTTCACGAATTACTCTAAAATTTCACAGGTGTGTTTCTACATGATAGACTATTACCCCATTAAAGTTTCGTTAAGTAGTGGTGGTTCACCCTGTATATTGATTCGAATTTGAACGTATTTTATAAGGGTCCCATCCATATTTGATGATGTTCTTCAGTCATGGTTTACGTTTTAGGTGTATAGTACAAATTGTTTAATAATAATAATAATAATAATAATAATAGCGTCTTTATTTTCCATTTACATTTGGTGACAATGATTTTTTTTTTGTATAGTTAACATTTTTCTTGGCATAATAGGCGAAGTTCAGCTCATAATTTTTGGACCGAAAATAAAAAAGATACACAATTTGTTAAATTTAGCTGCTCTTCCACTTAACCTAGAAACGTACCACACAATAGAAGTAACATTGAAACTAAATATACTATATATATACATATATATACATATATATCTTAAAAAAATGAAAAATAAAAAAAAAATAAAATAAAAAATAAAAAAATAAAAAAAATAAGGTAGAAGAAAAGGTAAGATTTATTTTATGAGCGCGTAGGGGCGGGGTTTTGATTTTATGAGCGCGTAGGGGCGGGGTTTTGTATAGTTAGCAAAAGTTTTTTGTATTGTCTTTTGAAGTTATTGTGTTTCATCTCTTTCAAGTAATTTGGGATATCATTATAAATCTCCGAAATTTGATACCGGTAGGAGCGTTTTAATTGTTCAGTTCTATGAATAGGAGGTGTAAGCAGCCCTTTAAATCTCAAGTTCAATGTGTGCACATCACTTCGAAAAGTTATTTTATTATAAAGATACTCTGGTGTTTTATTTATAATAATGTTGTGATATAAACAAGCAGTGTGCAGTTTCCTTCGACCATTCATGTTCAACCAATTGAGAATTTCTAGGGTATGAGAAATGCGATCCCGTTTACGGATTCCAAAAATGAGCCGCAGGCATGAATTTTGTATTTTCTGGATTCTTTGTGTTTGAAGAACACTGATCACTGGATCATAAAGGCAGTCTGCAAAATTGAAAATTGATAGTACCAAGCTATCACAAAGCATGACTTTTGTTTCTCTGGATAAAAATTTTCGGCTATTATAAATCAGCTTCAGGGAACAAAATGCTTTTTGTATCAGTGTATTGATGTGTTTTTCAAAACGTAGATTTTCATCAAGAATAACTCCCAGATTTTTTGCATATTCTACTACTTCTAATGTGTTCTGACCAATCTTGACATTAACATGATTTTTAACATAATACCTACTGAATTTTGGACCAAAAACCATCACATTGGATTTATTTGCATTAATTTGGAGTTGATGGTCTGCTGAAGAATCTACAAATGTATTAATGTCGCTATTTATACGCTCACACGCATTACCGACCTCTTCAGGATCAAACGAGAGATACAATTGTGTATCGTCCGCATAGAGGTGTATCTGACAGTGTTTTATTAATTTTATAATTTGACTTGTATAGATAGTAAAAAGCATTGGCCCAAGAATGGACCCTTGGGGAACCCCTGATTTTAAAACAAGGTAATCGGAGTAATTTTGTTCGATGCGTACCATTTGTTTTCTGTTTGTTAAGTATGATTCAAAAAGAGAAACGGCGTTCTCGTTCAATTAATTTACTTCCTGATTGCATGCGAATGCGCATTTTAAATTAATTCCGCCTCCACTAAGTAAAATTCACATCCTATTTCAATTCATACGAAAATGCCATTAGTCCATCCTCCGTACAAAAACAAATACAGCGTAGGAAACCGTATGCTGTTAAATTAAATGAATACTTGATGTTGGAATGTTATACAGTGTGACCCATTTAAAATGGAACCACCCCTGTAGAATGTGCATTTTTCAATCAATCTCAATTTTTTTTCTATTGAAATATTAAGCATGAAAAACTGTATCTTGACACTAACTTTCACAATTTTAGTTTCATTTCCAAGGCACTCTATGGTTTTTTTTGTTTGTCAAAAACGGCAAAAGTTTATTAGGCAATTTTTGTTTTCAAATTTGACTACACCACTGGATTCGTAGTCGTTATAAATGAAAACTGTCAAATTTTAAAATATTTGTTAACAACGAAGTTACAACAACTTCAATTTTGGAAACAAAGTATTTGTTTGTAATTTTTATTCAGATTATAGACATATTTGAGATCTGACAACACTGTCATCACCAAGTAGAACACCAGTGAATTTGTACAGTGAAAATCCGAAGTCAATAGCTCAATCCGTTCTACAGTTATAACTCCTGAAAATATGGTAATGTGCGGAAGAATGTACTAAGTACTGCATAACTTGAAAATGAATTTTTAATTTTCTGTTATTCTAGAATACACTTCTCGTAACCTACACTCAAATGAATGATTTTGAAGGAATATTATTCACAAATCCATTGGCGTAGTCAGATTTTTATTACAAAACGCTTGCACCACAAATCTCTCACATTACCATATTTTCAGGTGTTATAACTGTAGAACGGATTGAGCTATTGACTTCGGATTTTCACTGTACAAATTCACTGGTGTTCTACTTGGTGATGACAGTGTTGTCAGATCTCAAATATGTCTATAATCTGAATAAAAATTACAAACAAATACTTTGTTTCCAAAATTGAAGTTGTTGTAACTTCGTTGTTAACAAATATTTTTTAATGAAAATTTGACAGTTTTCATTTATAACGACTACGAATCCAGTGGTTTAGTCAAATTTGAAAACAAAAATTGCCTAATAAACTTTTGCCGTTTTTGACAAACAAAAAAAATCATAGAGTGCCTTGGAAATGAAACTAAAATTGTGAAAGTTAGTGTCAAGATACAGTTTTTCATGCTTAATATTTCAATAAAAAAAAATTGAGATTGATTGAAAAATGCACATTCTACAGGGGTGGTTCCATTTTAAATGGGTCACACTGTATAATTTTCACGAAACTTCTAGATAATGCACTAAAAAACAATATTGTCTATATTCCATGATAATTTTATATTTGTTGAATAGTTTTGGTCATTACACCATTTTCAAAACTAACTAGATGTCTGAATATTTATAACTACATTGCGTAACCTAGGTTATACCTTAATTAGTAGCGGTATATCGATTCTCAGAATCAATATCAATAATAAATGAACAAAAACAATTAATTTGATAATGCAGGTATTGGGAATTGGGTTATAGGTTCAGGAGAGGGCTATTGTTTAAATCGAGTTGTTCGATAATAGAATTGGGTTTTTCTTTGACTTGTTTCCATAGATTCCAACAAATTCATCATCTTCCCTTTTTCGCATGTGTGGAGAATTTTTAAATTATCTTTATCTATTTTATGTTTCGAATTTTTAAGATGATCATACCTTAATGATTTTTTATCCGAAATGACATGTTCATGGTACCTTATATCAAAATTTCTACCAGTTTGACTTGTATATATGGCGGGGCATTCACCACATTCTAGTCGATATATACCAGATCTCTTCATTTTGTCTAATTTAGGTTTGGCATTGAATATTCTGTTTCCTAAATTCCCGTTGGTTTTATAGGATGTTTGTAGATTGACTTTTGAAAGATAATTTTTAATATTCTCGGAGATTCTACCTGCATAATTGATACTAACAGTGTTTTGGTTTGGTGGAAATTGAATATAGTTCTTTCATTATTGATTTTTGTTGATATTTCATTATAATGTTGTTGATTAGAGTAATAGGTATTTTGTTATTAACTGCTATTTGTTTAATGATTGCAATTTCGCCTCGAAGGTTTTGATCAGAAAGAGGTATTGTGAAAGCTCTAGGTATGTATCATTGACCTGATTGCAGAAAATTTATGCGAAATCGAGTTGAAAGAGTCAAAAGTTATTGTGCAATCTGTGAATGTGTTTTTCGGAAGATGTTAAAATCGAATTTATCATTATTTTTGGATATTGTCAGATCTAAAAAATTTATTTCTTGACATAAAATCGCAATTCAAATTCAGTTTTCTCAGCGTCTTTCTAAAAAGTTTTGATAACGGAGGCAGATACAGCCTTCGAAACGTCAACAGTTTTCAAAAAAAGAGAAGTATTCTTTGTTAATTCGATCTCATTTTTTCAGATAGGCAAATTCAGTGTAGGGTACGTTACTGACAAAAATTAATTTCTTTCAAGACAGCAGTCTTGTGAACGCAGTAATTTATCGGGCAAATTAATTAATTTGCCCTTCTACACTTGTACAGATTTCTTTGGATAACAAAATTTTTTCATTTTCAGATTGTGGAAGGTCATAAACCCAAAAAATTATGTCAAGAACTGGATTTCCTCCACAAAATCAAACTTTTAATCAATAAAAAATTTATCTTTTTATTCTTTTCTTTCTCTACGGTGAATTTGATTTTATCATGTAGACAATTGAGGAATTTCAAGTAATGGGTTATTTGCCTCGTTGAACCATGAAGTATTCAGATTTGGATGTAATCTAGTTAGTTTTGAAAATGGTGTAATGACCGAAACTATTCAACAAATATCAAATTATCGTGGAATATAGACAAAATTGTTTTTTAGTGTATCAGAAAGCAAACGAAAAATTATTTTGACATTTCATTTCACATCTTGTCACTATGATGCTAGTCAAGGCTAACGTAATTATTGCTTCAACAGTGTCAGAATATTCATTCTTATACAAGTGATTGAATGAAATACATGCAAAATGCATAAGACGGCAAGTGTTTTAGAATATTTATTCAATAATAAGAGCGTTCTGTTATCAAATATAATTTCAGAATTGGCAAGTTCTGTGAAGGTTGTGGAGAAATAGTTATTTATGCAACAAGTGTAATTCAGTTGATATTCGAAGGAAATAATTTTATTTTCAACAAATTGCATTTTCTAGTAATTTCATAGTCCATTATGTAATGAATATGATGAAACATGCAACTATTTAAAAGATAATACAATCTCGCAGAAAATGGGCTAAATTTGGTGTCAATTTGAAATTTTATGTCTGTCATGATGACAGAACGCTATAGTAGAATGACAGATGAGTGCAATAAAGTCTTTATTGCACTCGGTGCAATAAAGTACTAGTTTTTCCACCAAATATAGTTCAATAAAGTTTTGTTTTTTGCATGAACGTAGAAAAAAAATATTATGTACCATATTTTTATAACGGATGCATTAATAGCTCAACTAACAATTTTATTGCACCGCAAATAATGTGAAACAATAATCAAGTTCTTTTATTGATAGCTACTCTCTACACTCTTTATAATTATGTATTTTCAGGGTTATGTGAATGAAATTTTGGAATTGATTTCAAATACGTTGTCATTACAGAGACATGCTATAAACTTCAGATTCACTTCGTCTTTTTTTCTTTTATCTTTTCGGACGATGTTCTTTTCCCCTACTATGATGGTCTATTTTATAATTATATTTATTATTGTTGTTATATTAATATTATAAAATTCTTGTATTGTCGTCTTTTCTGTAAATTTGGGCTCAATTTTATATAATTCGGAGGACTGGTAGAGGGTGAAAGTTGATTTTGAACTTCTCGTTATTATTTCTATTATCATCATTATTACATCAACATTGTGAAATTATTATAATGTCGTCTGTCTCTGATATGTGTGTCAAATTACAGATTAAAATTGAATTTGAAAATTCTCATCATCATTATTATTATTGTTAGTGGACTCGCGTTTTTTTAGTGGAGACGCCTATATGGATGAACTTAAAAAGCAACCTTATCTGAATACAAAATTTGATCCAAATACTTGAAGCCGGTTTCGAGATCCAAAAATTCACATTATTATAATTATTATTATTATTAGTGAAATCGTGTTTTTCCAAAAAAGACGCCTATATAGATGAACTAATAAAGGAAAACTTTATCTTCATACAAAATTTGATCTAAATCGTTAGAGCCGTTTTCGAGATCCAAACATCATCATTATTTGAAAAGGGGGAACATTCTCCATGAAAATTGAAAAATGAAAAATGTGACTTATTTGTAATATCTAACAGAAAACAAATAAGTCACATTTTTCATTTTTTCATGGAGAATGTTCCCCCTTTTCAACATGAATACCTCCCAAGAGGTTATCTTGAACGATGGAAAATAGCGACTAAAGTTTGTCTTTCAGTCGCAAATGATTCCACAAAAGATTTTATGAATTTCCTATTCATATTTTCGAACTAAAATCATCATTATTATTATTAAAAGTAAAATCGAGTTTTTTTCAGGAAACTTGACTGTATAGATTTATTCAAGAAGGAAATCCTTATCTGAATTCAAAATTTGATCAAAATCGTTCGAGCCGTTTGCAAGATGCAAATATTAACTTCATTATTATCATTATTTTTTGTAAAATCTAGTTTCACGCAATGTCATCCACTTCTGAGCTATGGTCCAATTTTCAAGTATCCAGCTCATCGTTGAAATCAATTGCAAAGTATCACCCGCACAGACATAAGAGAAAGCGAGTTAATAAAAATATGAGGAGATCTTTAGCAGGCCTCAGCCCTGGAAGTCTTAGCCAGTATGTTGCTCTCATTGCTTGTGAAGTTAACTTAGTTTCGATTGGTTAGATTCAGTAATCAATAGTATATTCATCATTAATCTGTACAAACTATACGACGGGAAAGGCGAATTGAATATATTTTGAAATATGTCTCAGAAGTTCAGGTGTACTTGATGAGCTCCTCACATACTATCCTTTATCTTGAGGGTCTCTCAACAAATGCTTAACAGGCGTAGAATCATAAAAAGTATCATCACAATTTCAAGAACATAAAAAAAGTAAAAGTGAAAGAATAGTAATTCTGCTCTCTATAACTCAGCGGCATATTCTTGCAGCTTGAACTCTTCTCAAGCAGCATTATATTGACTTCATCAATATATGGTGGGATGTTTCTGGATGTTCCTCACAGAATCTGTAGGTGCTGTCCTCCTCTAAGCCTAGCTTCCTTAGGTGTTCCTTGAGTCTGCAATGCCCCCTTAGAAATCCCGTGATTGTCTTTAGACTAGTTTTGCTGAGGTTATTCAGTGTCTTCGAATTGATTTCAAATACTTTGTCATTACAAACACATGCTATAAACTTCAGATTTACTTCGTCTTTTTTTCTTTTATCTTTTCGGATGATGTTCGTTTCACCAGGAGCCGAAAACTCTGACGAAAATCTCCCAACTATGATGGTCGATGAGGACTAAATCAAAATTATTTGCTTATATCTCATTTTATCATTATAATTATTATTGTTATTATATTAATATTATGAAATTCTTGTATTGACGTCTTTTCTGTAAATTTGGGCTCAATTTTAGATAATTCGGAGGACTGGTAGAGGGAGAAAGTTGATTTTGAACTTCTCGTTATTATTTTTATTATCATCATTATTACATCAACATTGTGACATTATTGTAATGTCGCCTGTCTCTGATATGTGTGTCAAATTACAGATTACAATTGAATTTGAAAATTCTCATCATCATTATTATTATTGTTAGTGGATTCGCGTTTTTTCAGTGGAGACGCCTATATGGATGAACTTTAAAAGCAACCTTATCTGAATACAAAATTTGATCGAAATAGTTGAAGCCGGTTTCGAGATGCAAAAATTCACATTATTATAATAATTATTATTATTAGTGAAATCGTGTATTTCCAAAAAAGACGCCTATATAGATGAACTAATAAAGGAAAACTTCATCTTCATACAAAATTTGATCTAAATCGTTAAATCCGTTTCCGAGATCCAAACATCATCATTATTATTATTAAAAGTAAAATTGAGTTTTTTTTCAGGAAACTTGACTGTATATATTGATTCAAGAAGCAAATCCTTATCTGAATTCAAAATTTAAAAAAAATCGTTCGAGCCGTTTGCAAGATGCAAATATTAACATCATTATTATCATTATTTTTTGTAAAATCTAGTTTCACGCAATGTCATCCACTTTTGAGCTATGGTCCAATTTTCAAGTATCCAGCTCATCGTTGAAATCAATTACAAAGTATCACCCGCACAGACATAACAGAAAGCGACTTAATAAAAATATGCCGAGGAGATCTTTAGCCTGCCTCAGCCCTGGAAGTCTTAGCCAGTATGTTGCTCTCATTGCTTGTGAAGTTAACTTAGTTTCGATTGGTTAGATTCAGTAATCAATAGTATATTCATCATTAATCTGTACAAACTATACGACGGGAAAGGCGAATTGAATATATTTTGAAATATCTCTCAGAAGTTCAGGTGTACTTGATGAGCTCCTCACATACTATCCTTTATCTTGAGGGTCTCTCAACAAATGCTTAACAGGCGTAGAATCATAAAAAGTATCATCACAATTTCAAGAACATAAAAAAAGTAAAAGTGAAAGAATAGTAATTCTGCTCTCTATAACTCAGCGGCATATTCTTGCAGCTTGAACTCTTCTCAAGCAGCATTATATTGACTTCATCAATATATGGTGGGATGTTTCTGGATGTTCCTCACAGAATCTGTAGGTGCTGTCCTCCTCTAAGCCTAGCTTCCTTAGGTGTTCCTTGAGTCTGCAATGCCCCCTTAGAAATCCCGTGATTGTCTTTAGACTAGTTTTGCTGAGGTTATTCAGTGTCTTCGAATTGATTTCAAATACTTTGTCATTACAAACACATGCTATAAACTTCAGATTTACTTCGTCTTTTTTTCTTTTATCTTTTCGGATGATGTTCGTTTCACCAGGAGCCGAAAACTCTGACGAAAATCTCCCAACTATGATGGTCGATGAGGACTAAATCAAAATTATTTGCTTATATCTCATTTTATCATTATAATTATTATTGTTATTATATTAATATTATGAAATTCTTGTATTGACGTCTTTTCTGTAAATTTGGGCTCAATTTTAGATAATTCGGAGGACTGGTAGAGGGAGAAAGTTGATTTTGAACTTCTCGTTATTATTTTTATTATCATCATTATTACATCAACATTGTGACATTATTGTAATGTCGCCTGTCTCTGATATGTGTGTCAAATTACAGATTACAATTGAATTTGAAAATTCTCATCATCATTATTATTATTGTTAGTGGATTCGCGTTTTTTCAGTGGAGACGCCTATATGGATGAACTTTAAAAGCAACCTTATCTGAATACAAAATTTGATCGAAATAGTTGAAGCCGGTTTCGAGATGCAAAAATTCACATTATTATAATAATTATTATTATTAGTGAAATCGTGTATTTCCAAAAAAGACGCCTATATAGATGAACTAATAAAGGAAAACTTCATCTTCATACAAAATTTGATCTAAATCGTTAAATCCGTTTCCGAGATCCAAACATCATCATTATTATTATTAAAAGTAAAATTGAGTTTTTTTTCAGGAAACTTGACTGTATATATTGATTCAAGAAGCAAATCCTTATCTGAATTCAAAATTTAAAAAAAATCGTTCGAGCCGTTTGCAAGATGCAAATATTAACATCATTATTATCATTATTTTTTGTAAAATCTAGTTTCACGCAATGTCATCCACTTTTGAGCTATGGTCCAATTTTCAAGTATCCAGCTCATCGTTGAAATCAATTACAAAGTATCACCCGCACAGACATAACAGAAAGCGAGTTAATAAAAATATGCCGAGGAGATCTTTAGCCTGCCTCAGCCCTGGAAGTCTTAGCCAGTATGTTGCTCTCATTGCTTGTGAAGTTAACTTAGTTTCGATTGGTTAGATTCAGTAATCAATAGTATATTCATCATTAATCTGTACAAACTATACGACGGGAAAGGCGAATTGAATATATTTTGAAATATCTCTCAGAAGTTCAGGTGTACTTGATGAGCTCCTCACATACTATCCTTTATCTTGAGGGTCTCTCAACAAATGCTTAACAGGCGTAGAATCATAAAAAGTATCATCACAATTTCAAGAACATAAAAAAAGTAAAAGTGAAAGAATAGTAATTCTGCTCTCTATAACTCAGCGGCATATTCTTGCAGCTTGAACTCTTCTCAAGCAGCATTATATTGACTTCATCAATATATGGTGGGATGTTTCTGGATGTTCCTCACAGAATCTGTAGGTGCTGTCCTCCTCTAAGCCTAGCTTCCTTAGGTGTTCCTTGAGTCTGCAATGCCCCCTTAGAAATCCCGTGATTGTCTTTAGACTAGTTTTGCTGAGGTTATTCAGTGTCTTCGAATTGATTTCAAATACTTTGTCATTACAAACACATGCTATAAACTTCAGATTTACTTCGTCTTTTTTTCTTTTATCTTTTCGGATGATGTTCGTTTCACCAGGAGCCGAAAACTCTGACGAAAATCTCCCAACTATGATGGTCGATGAGGACTAAATCAAAATTATTTGCTTATATCTCATTTTATCATTATAATTATTATTGTTATTATATTAATATTATGAAATTCTTGTATTGACGTCTTTTCTGTAAATTTGGGCTCAATTTTAGATAATTCGGAGGACTGGTAGAGGGAGAAAGTTGATTTTGAACTTCTCGTTATTATTTTTATTATCATCATTATTACATCAACATTGTGACATTATTGTAATGTCGCCTGTCTCTGATATGTGTGTCAAATTACAGATTACAATTGAATTTGAAAATTCTCATCATCATTATTATTATTGTTAGTGGATTCGCGTTTTTTCAGTGGAGACGCCTATATGGATGAACTTTAAAAGCAACCTTATCTGAATACAAAATTTGATCGAAATAGTTGAAGCCGGTTTCGAGATGCAAAAATTCACATTATTATAATAATTATTATTATTAGTGAAATCGTGTATTTCCAAAAAAGACGCCTATATAGATGAACTAATAAAGGAAAACTTCATCTTCATACAAAATTTGATCTAAATCGTTAAATCCGTTTCCGAGATCCAAACATCATCATTATTATTATTAAAAGTAAAATTGAGTTTTTTTTCAGGAAACTTGACTGTATATATTGATTCAAGAAGCAAATCCTTATCTGAATTCAAAATTTAAAAAAAATCGTTCGAGCCGTTTGCAAGATGCAAATATTAACATCATTATTATCATTATTTTTTGTAAAATCTAGTTTCACGCAATGTCATCCACTTTTGAGCTATGGTCCAATTTTCAAGTATCCAGCTCATCGTTGAAATCAATTACAAAGTATCACCCGCACAGACATAACAGAAAGCGAGTTAATAAAAATATGCCGAGGAGATCTTTAGCCTGCCTCAGCCCTGGAAGTCTTAGCCAGTATGTTGCTCTCATTGCTTGTGAAGTTAACTTAGTTTCGATTGGTTAGATTCAGTAATCAATAGTATATTCATCATTAATCTGTACAAACTATACGACGGGAAAGGCGAATTGAATATATTTTGAAATATGTCTCAGAAGTTCAGGTGTACTTGATGAGCTCCTCACATACTATCCTTTATCTTGAGGGTCTCTCAACAAATGCTTAACAGGCGTAGAATCATAAAAAGTATCGTCACAATTTCAAGAACATAAAAAAAGTAAAAGTGAAAGAATAGTAATTCTGCTCTCTATAATTCAGCGGCATATTCTTGCAGCTTGAACTCTTCTCAAGCAGCATTATATTGACTTCATCAATATATGGTGGGATGTTTCTGGATGTTCCTCACAGAATCTGTAGGTGCTGTCCTCCTCTAAGCCTAGCTTCCTTAGGTGTTCCTTGAGTCTGCAATGCCCCCTTAGAAATCCCGTGATTGTCTTTAGACTAGTTTTGCTGAGGTTATTCAGTGTCTTCGAATTGATTTCAAATACTTTGTCATTACAAACACATGCTATAAACTTCAGATTTACTTCGTCTTTTTTTCTTTTATCTTTTCGGATGATGTTCGTTTCACCAGGAGCCGAAAACTCTGACGAAAATCTCCCAACTATGATGGTCGATGAGGACTAAATCAAAATTATTTGCTTATATCTCATTTTATCATTATAATTATTATTGTTATTATATTAATATTATGAAATTCTTGTATTGACGTCTTTTCTGTAAATTTGGGCTCAATTTTAGATAATTCGGAGGACTGGTAGAGGGAGAAAGTTGATTTTGAACTTCTCGTTATTATTTTTATTATCATCATTATTACATCAACATTGTGACATTATTGTAATGTCGCCTGTCTCTGATATGTGTGTCAAATTACAGATTACAATTGAATTTGAAAATTCTCATCATCATTATTATTATTGTTAGTGGATTCGCGTTTTTTCAGTGGAGACGCCTATATGGATGAACTTTAAAAGCAACCTTATCTGAATACAAAATTTGATCGAAATAGTTGAAGCCGGTTTCGAGATGCAAAAATTCACATTATTATAATAATTATTATTATTAGTGAAATCGTGTATTTCCAAAAAAGACGCCTATATAGATGAACTAATAAAGGAAAACTTCATCTTCATACAAAATTTGATCTAAATCGTTAAATCCGTTTCCGAGATCCAAACATCATCATTATTATTATTAAAAGTAAAATTGAGTTTTTTTTCAGGAAACTTGACTGTATATATTGATTCAAGAAGCAAATCCTTATCTGAATTCAAAATTTAAAAAAAATCGTTCGAGCCGTTTGCAAGATGCAAATATTAACATCATTATTATCATTATTTTTTGTAAAATCTAGTTTCACGCAATGTCATCCACTTTTGAGCTATGGTCCAATTTTCAAGTATCCAGCTCATCGTTGAAATCAATTACAAAGTATCACCCGCACAGACATAACAGAAAGCGACTTAATAAAAATATGCCGAGGAGATCTTTAGCCTGCCTCAGCCCTGGAAGTCTTAGCCAGTATGTTGCTCTCATTGCTTGTGAAGTTAACTTAGTTTCGATTGGTTAGATTCAGTAATCAATAGTATATTCATCATTAATCTGTACAAACTATACGACGGGAAAGGCGAATTGAATATATTTTGAAATATCTCTCAGAAGTTCAGGTGTACTTGATGAGCTCCTCACATACTATCCTTTATCTTGAGGGTCTCTCAACAAATGCTTAACAGGCGTAGAATCATAAAAAGTATCATCACAATTTCAAGAACATAAAAAAAGTAAAAGTGAAAGAATAGTAATTCTGCTCTCTATAACTCAGCGGCATATTCTTGCAGCTTGAACTCTTCTCAAGCAGCATTATATTGACTTCATCAATATATGGTGGGATGTTTCTGGATGTTCCTCACAGAATCTGTAGGTGCTGTCCTCCTCTAAGCCTAGCTTCCTTAGGTGTTCCTTGAGTCTGCAATGCCCCCTTAGAAATCCCGTGATTGTCTTTAGACTAGTTTTGCTGAGGTTATTCAGTGTCTTCGAATTGATTTCAAATACTTTGTCATTACAAACACATGCTATAAACTTCAGATTTACTTCGTCTTTTTTTCTTTTATCTTTTCGGATGATGTTCGTTTCACCAGGAGCCGAAAACTCTGACGAAAATCTCCCAACTATGATGGTCGATGAGGACTAAATCAAAATTATTTGCTTATATCTCATTTTATCATTATAATTATTATTGTTATTATATTAATATTATGAAATTCTTGTATTGACGTCTTTTCTGTAAATTTGGGCTCAATTTTAGATAATTCGGAGGACTGGTAGAGGGAGAAAGTTGATTTTGAACTTCTCGTTATTATTTTTATTATCATCATTATTACATCAACATTGTGACATTATTGTAATGTCGCCTGTCTCTGATATGTGTGTCAAATTACAGATTACAATTGAATTTGAAAATTCTCATCATCATTATTATTATTGTTAGTGGATTCGCGTTTTTTCAGTGGAGACGCCTATATGGATGAACTTTAAAAGCAACCTTATCTGAATACAAAATTTGATCGAAATAGTTGAAGCCGGTTTCGAGATGCAAAAATTCACATTATTATAATAATTATTATTATTAGTGAAATCGTGTATTTCCAAAAAAGACGCCTATATAGATGAACTAATAAAGGAAAACTTCATCTTCATACAAAATTTGATCTAAATCGTTAAATCCGTTTCCGAGATCCAAACATCATCATTATTATTATTAAAAGTAAAATTGAGTTTTTTTTCAGGAAACTTGACTGTATATATTGATTCAAGAAGCAAATCCTTATCTGAATTCAAAATTTAAAAAAAATCGTTCGAGCCGTTTGCAAGATGCAAATATTAACATCATTATTATCATTATTTTTTGTAAAATCTAGTTTCACGCAATGTCATCCACTTTTGAGCTATGGTCCAATTTTCAAGTATCCAGCTCATCGTTGAAATCAATTACAAAGTATCACCCGCACAGACATAACAGAAAGCGAGTTAATAAAAATATGCCGAGGAGATCTTTAGCCTGCCTCAGCCCTGGAAGTCTTAGCCAGTATGTTGCTCTCATTGCTTGTGAAGTTAACTTAGTTTCGATTGGTTAGATTCAGTAATCAATAGTATATTCATCATTAATCTGTACAAACTATACGACGGGAAAGGCGAATTGAATATATTTTGAAATATCTCTCAGAAGTTCAGGTGTACTTGATGAGCTCCTCACATACTATCCTTTATCTTGAGGGTCTCTCAACAAATGCTTAACAGGCGTAGAATCATAAAAAGTATCATCACAATTTCAAGAACATAAAAAAAGTAAAAGTGAAAGAATAGTAATTCTGCTCTCTATAACTCAGCGGCATATTCTTGCAGCTTGAACTCTTCTCAAGCAGCATTATATTGACTTCATCAATATATGGTGGGATGTTTCTGGATGTTCCTCACAGAATCTGTAGGTGCTGTCCTCCTCTAAGCCTAGCTTCCTTAGGTGTTCCTTGAGTCTGCAATGCCCCCTTAGAAATCCCGTGATTGTCTTTAGACTAGTTTTGCTGAGGTTATTCAGTGTCTTCGAATTGATTTCAAATACTTTGTCATTACAAACACATGCTATAAACTTCAGATTTACTTCGTCTTTTTTTCTTTTATCTTTTCGGATGATGTTCGTTTCACCAGGAGCCGAAAACTCTGACGAAAATCTCCCAACTATGATGGTCGATGAGGACTAAATCAAAATTATTTGCTTATATCTCATTTTATCATTATAATTATTATTGTTATTATATTAATATTATGAAATTCTTGTATTGACGTCTTTTCTGTAAATTTGGGCTCAATTTTAGATAATTCGGAGGACTGGTAGAGGGAGAAAGTTGATTTTGAACTTCTCGTTATTATTTTTATTATCATCATTATTACATCAACATTGTGACATTATTGTAATGTCGCCTGTCTCTGATATGTGTGTCAAATTACAGATTACAATTGAATTTGAAAATTCTCATCATCATTATTATTATTGTTAGTGGATTCGCGTTTTTTCAGTGGAGACGCCTATATGGATGAACTTTAAAAGCAACCTTATCTGAATACAAAATTTGATCGAAATAGTTGAAGCCGGTTTCGAGATGCAAAAATTCACATTATTATAATAATTATTATTATTAGTGAAATCGTGTATTTCCAAAAAAGACGCCTATATAGATGAACTAATAAAGGAAAACTTCATCTTCATACAAAATTTGATCTAAATCGTTAAATCCGTTTCCGAGATCCAAACATCATCATTATTATTATTAAAAGTAAAATTGAGTTTTTTTTCAGGAAACTTGACTGTATATATTGATTCAAGAAGCAAATCCTTATCTGAATTCAAAATTTAAAAAAAATCGTTCGAGCCGTTTGCAAGATGCAAATATTAACATCATTATTATCATTATTTTTTGTAAAATCTAGTTTCACGCAATGTCATCCACTTTTGAGCTATGGTCCAATTTTCAAGTATCCAGCTCATCGTTGAAATCAATTACAAAGTATCACCCGCACAGACATAACAGAAAGCGAGTTAATAAAAATATGCCGAGGAGATCTTTAGCCTGCCTCAGCCCTGGAAGTCTTAGCCAGTATGTTGCTCTCATTGCTTGTGAAGTTAACTTAGTTTCGATTGGTTAGATTCAGTAATCAATAGTATATTCATCATTAATCTGTACAAACTATACGACGGGAAAGGCGAATTGAATATATTTTGAAATATGTCTCAGAAGTTCAGGTGTACTTGATGAGCTCCTCACATACTATCCTTTATCTTGAGGGTCTCTCAACAAATGCTTAACAGGCGTAGAATCATAAAAAGTATCGTCACAATTTCAAGAACATAAAAAAAGTAAAAGTGAAAGAATAGTAATTCTGCTCTCTATAATTCAGCGGCATATTCTTGCAGCTTGAACTCTTCTCAAGCAGCATTATATTGACTTCATCAATATATGGTGGGGTGTTTCTGTAGGTGCTGTCCTCCTCTAAGCCTAGCTTCCTTAGGTGTTCTTTGAGTCTTCAATGCCCCCTTAGAAATCCCGTGATTGTCTTTAGACTAGTTTTGCTGAGGTTATTCAGTGTCTTCGATCTTGCTCGGTTGAAATTGCCGAGGAGATCTTCGGCCTGCCTCAGCCCTGGAGGTCTTATCCAGTATTTTGCTCTCATTGCTTCTTCAGCTTTATCGAGTTCTTCTCGGAAGTGAGATTTTCCAAGTCCGCAGAATGGTTCTGGACCGATCAATGGCGTTAATGCGCCTTTTCGTGCCAGGGTGTCTGCTTGTTCATTGCCCTCCACTGCCACGTGCCCCGGCACCCAGAGGAGGGTCACCTTGTTATTCCTGGCTAGATCATTAAGTTTGTCTAGGCATTCCCAAACCATCTTCGAGTTGATGTTAGAAGAGCTCAACGCTTTGATGGCTGCTTGACTATCGGATAGGATCACGATTTCCTTGTTCCGGTATTTCCTGTTGAGTTTGAACTGAATGCACCTTTCTATGGCGTGAATTTCCGCATGAAAATGCTGGGAACTGGCCAAGGGTTCCGAGTATTCGGTGCGAGGTCCAAAGACTTCTGCTCCAGTTCCCTCGGGGGTTTTGGACCCGTCCGTGCACCATGTTATGGTATTCTTTCCCAGTGCTCAAATGGATTCTATGTTCCATTCACGCTTGGTGTCTAGTTCCGTTCGAAAAAATTTCTCGAAATTAAATTTCTCGGCGATTCAATTACAATTAATAGCACTCGTACGTTCTCCATGTGAAACTTTACGATGGCATTGCCAGACAGACTGGACATATTTGCATGGGCTGTCATATCTCAAAACTTGAAATTAACCCTTGTATCCACCAAAACATTACAAATGTTTCTGTTTTCCCAACCAAATTCCGTTTTTATTCACAGGAGTTCAATTCATATCGAAATCGAAGAATCCCGTATGATTTCTCTTTGACATCTGATATCTGATTTGTTTTTTCGTCACGTATCGTATTCTCTGGTGATGGCATCTTAGTCAAGAGTCGATGCAGCACGGGGATGACTGAAATGGGGCGTCAGCTTGCATCCCCTTGACGCAACAGCTATATGTTTGTGAAAATATATCTTGATGTGTATTTTCTCGCATTGTGCAGACAAAATTGCTACGAGAATCAGTGAAAAATCGACGATAAATTGTGGGGAAGGGTCCTCAAGGCCTATAATACGTTCGCTTAAATCGATATATAGTACAGTAACCACAGACAAATGTAGGCCAAAAATGAAGAATGAATCGTAGCACTTCGAAACTCGGCACATGACTTCATGACATATTGATATATTGTTAGAAAAAATATCAGGGGTGGAACCAAAAAAAAATGTTTATTAAAAAAATTATATTTTTTTCTGCTGTTGTTTCGGAAAGATTTATCAAGAAAATATTTCAACAAGGCGAAATATAATTCAATTCTCCACAAGAAATATACTTGGTAATTTCTCACAAAATGCACTCGTTTTCTCAGAAAACCTGATTGAATTACGATATCAAATTTCATGCTCGCGTTAACCCGCCACTGCAATTTCCGGCAGGGCCGAAAATTAGATTTGTCATAACTTGGCTGAAAATTATAGTAGAAGGAAAAGAAAAAGTGAGTATCGTTCATGAAGACTTCTACTTTCTCATGCAAATATAACATGTGAGTATCTGAGTACCCAAAATGTGTTTTGTCCCACTTCACATAACCCTTCTACGATATTTATGGAGGATCCGAAAGTCATGGATATTTTAGTTGATATGAAATAGTTATACTGAAGCAGGAATCAGTACCCTCTTTGAACCATATGCAACGATGTTTGACTAGTGAGACACGTCTCACTTAGACATGCCGAAGAAAAAACTGGGTTTTATTCCTGCCTCAGTTTCAACTCACCCATAATCCCGGTAATCTCTTCGGTAAATGGTGAAAATAATCATCCTACATGAAAAATGAAGTATGTGATTTCAAGCTTGAGGTTTGTACTTCACAATAGTGTTATTAAACATATATGCAGGATATGAATTAGCGATTATTTTCAACATTTACTGAAGAGAATGCCGATTTTATGGGTAAGTTGAAAATCAGACAGGAGTAAAATAAAGTTTTTTTTTTCGGCATGTATAAAGTAAAACCTGTCACACTATTTTAAAATTGTTGCATATAGTCCAAAGAGGGTATGGGTTGCTGCTTCAGTATAATAATTCCATATTTACTAAATTATTCATGATTTTCGTTTCTTCCGCAAACATCTCCGTGAAGTGAGACAAAACACATTTTAGGTACACAAATACTCGCATATTATGTTTGCAGAAACGATATGAACTTTTCCTTTTCCTTCTCCGATCATTTTTAGCAGCGTTATGACCAATCAAATATTCGGCTCAGCCAGAACTTTCAGTGGCGGGCCAGCGTGAACCTGAAATTTGATGTCGGCGTTCAATCACGTTTTCTGAGAAAATAAGACGTTATTAATAATTTTTGTGGATAATTGAATTGTCTTTCACCTTGTTGAGTTGTTTTTCCGATAAATCATATACTTTCCAAGATTACAGCAAAAATGTATTTATTTATTTTTAAACGAAAAAAAAAACATTTCACTCCTTGAATTTTGGTAATATGAAAGGCAACACAGTTTCTTTACTGCTTTTCGATCACTATATACGACTGGAATCTTTGTATTGAAATGAAATTATGAATCATACGTTTCTCGATAATATAAACAAATCTGTTGAAAAGGGGAACATTCTCCATGAAAATTGAAAAATGAAAAATGTGACTTATTTGTAATATCTAACAGAAAACAACTACTTCCCCGGCTAAAGTTTGTCTTTCAGTCGCAGATGATTCCACAATAGATTTTATGAATTTCCTATTCATATTTTCGAACTAAAATAAACAAATCTGTTTGGAGGAGAAATAAATTTTGCCATTGACTGTATAACAATCGAAAACAACCCTTTCAGAAATGACTTTAATCATTCAATCAATATACAGGGTGTCCCACGATTATTAAGGCAGGGAATATTTTGGAATTCCAGAGTAGTAGAGAATTGTAATTTTGGGGTTGTAAATTAAAGCAATTGGTGCAGCTTTTTTTATATCATATTACTCGATGAGCTTTTTGTTTTCAGTCACGTGACATCAGATTCAAAATTATTAACCTTTCGGAACTGGCGTCCTTCAATAAAGCCCGAACACTGGCGCTTCGTCCTGTCAGGACCGGATATAAAAATGAGTTGTTTTCAATAATAATGGTTTTATATATAATTATCATATTATTATATTAGTCAACAATTTTGTTTTTGTGACAAATCCAAGGCCCAAATTCACGTTTCTAATGCGTCAGGACAAACGTGAACAGGATCTAAAATGTAGAAAATTGAAAAATGGAAAATATGATTTATTTGTAATAAGTATCTAACAGAAAACAACTACTTCCCCGGCTAAAGCCACGCTGGACATTGAACTAGGTACATATGATAAATATTGTGAAAAGAATCTAACTGAAAAGAAAAAAAAATTGCATTTTCATTCAGATAGTTGATTTTTTTAATTTTCTCTGGTTTTCATTGAAAATTTATTAAATAAATTTGATAGGGAGAATGTTATTAAATAATATCACTCACAGAAATCGTTCATTTCATTGAAGCAAGGTTCCCTTTTCTCGAATCTCCAATACATTTTGGTCGACGAAAATCTATTTCGCTTTGCCAAGCTCATCAGGGAGATTAATAGAATTGGAAAGCAGGCTCTTCAGAAGCAATTATTCACATCTAGGATGGAAATAATGGAAATATTTCTTCTGCGGTAACACTTTTTGAAAGTTATTTTTTGACATAGACCTGTCATGGGCATTGCATATGAATACCTCCAGGGGTAATCTTGAACGATGGAAAATAGTGACTTTGTCTTTCAGCCGCAGATGATTCCACAACATATTTTATGAATATCCTATTCATATTTTGGAAAAAAAATTTAAAAAAAGTTTTCAAAATATGGGAAATGTGAAATAAAGGAATTCTTCAGAAATTACACATTGGTGGAAATCATAATTGTTGAATGAAAAAAAAGGGGTTAAAAAAAAAGGAGTACTTGATAAAAAACATACCATTAGGACAGGATTCCATATTTTGATTACTTTCATTACCCGGGTATTACAGAAATTACTTGGGCATTAGTGGTACTAGTTCGGGGTATTACTCGGGAATTACTTGGGTATTAGAGGAATTAGTTAGGATTTTTGGGAATGAATTAGTGTACACAATTTCATCAGCGGTTTTTACGCCCACAGAGTACTATCATTGTATTATTACATTGACAAAAAAAATAAATGATTTACTCTGCCCGTATCAACAGCCTTCCCGTTGTATCAGACAGCGTGAGCTCGAATAAAATTAATGAAACCTGTGTTTCATGCCGCGCACATCAAAACACAGTGAACTCCTTTGTGGCGTTCTGGGAGACATCACAGGTTGAACGCTTCTTTTGAAGAGCGTTTCCACCGAGATTTTGACACTTCACTTGCAATAAAGTGTGGAAGTTCCAGTTGAAAAAAAGGAGTACTTGATAAAAAACATACCATTAGGACAGGATTCCATATTTTCATTACTTTCATTACCCGTGTATCACAGGAATTACTTGGGCATTAGTGGTACTAGTTCGGGGTATTACTCGGGAATTACTTGTGTATTAGAGGAATTAGTTAGGATTTTTGGGAATGAATTAGCGTACACAATTTCATCAGCGGTTTTTACGCGCACAGAGTACTATCATTGTATTATTACATTGACAAAAAAAATTAATGATTTACTCTGCCCGTATCAACAGCCTTCCCGTTGTATCAGACAGCGTGAGCTCGAATAAAATTAATGAAACCTGTGTTTCATGCCGCGCACATCAAAACACAGTGAACTCCTTTGTGGCGTTCAGGGAGACATCACAGGTTGGACGCTTCTTTTGAAGAGCGCTTCCACCGAGATTTTGACACTTCACTCGAAATAAAGTGTGGAAGTTCCAGTTAAAAAAAAGGAGTACTTGATAAAAAACATACCATTAGGACAGGATTCCATATTTTCATTACTTTCATTACTCGGGTATTACAGGAATTACTTGGGCATTAGTGGTACTAGTTCGGGGTATCACTCGGGAATTACTTGGGTATTAGAGGAATTAGTTAGGATTTTTGGGAATGAATTAGTGTACACAATTTCATCAGCAGTTTTTACGCGCACAGAGTACTATCATTGTATTATTACATTGACAAAAAAAAATAAAGATTTACTCTGCCCGTATATCTCAACCGCCTTCCCGTTGTAAAACACAGTGAACTCCTTTGTGGCGTTCAGGAAGACATCACATGTTGAAAGCTTCTTTTGAAGAGCGTTTCCACCGTAATTTTGACACTTCACTCGCAATAAAGTGTGGAAGTTCCAGTTCAAAAAAAAGGAGTACTTGATAAAAAACACACCATTAAGACAGGATTCCATATTTTCATTACTTTCATTACCCGGGTATTACAGGAATTACTAGGGCATTAGTGGTACTAGTTCTTGGTATCACTCGGGAATTACTTGGGTATTAGAGGAATTAGTTAGGATTTTTGGGAATGAATTAGTGTACACAATTTCATCAGCAGTTTTTACGCGCACAGAGTACTATCATTGTATTATTACATTGACAAAAAAAAATAAAGATTTACTCTGCCCGTATATCTCAACCGCCTTCCCGTTGTAAAACACAGTGAACTCCTTTGTGGCGTTCAGGAAGACATCACATGTTGAAAGCTTCTTTTGAAGAGCGTTTCCACCGTAATTTTGACACTTCACTCGCAATAAAGTGTGGAAGTTCCAGTTCAAAAAAAAGGAGTACTTGATAAAAAACACACCATTAAGACAGGATTCCATATTTTCATTACTTTCATTACCCGGGTATTACAGGAATTACTAGGGCATTAGTGGTACTAGTTCTTGGTATCACTCGGGAATTACTTGGGTATTAGAGGAATTAGTTAGGATTTTTGGGAATGAATTAGTGTACACAATTTCATCAGCAGTTTTTACGCGCACAGAGTACTATCATTGTATTATTACATTGACAAAAAAAAATAAAGATTTACTCTGCCCGTATATCTCAACCGCCTTCCCGTTGTAAAACACAGTGAACTCCTTTGTGGCGTTCAGGAAGACATCACATGTTGAAAGCTTCTTTTGAAGAGCGTTTCCACCGTAATTTTGACACTTCACTCGCAATAAAGTGTGGAAGTTCCAGTTCAAAAAAAAGGAGTACTTGATAAAAAACACACCATTAAGACAGGATTCCATATTTTCATTACTTTCATTACCCGGGTATTACAGGAATTACTAGGGCATTAGTGGTACTAGTTCTTGGTATCACTCGGGAATTACTTGGGTATTAGAGAAATTAGTTAGGATTTTTGAGAATGAATTAGTGTACACAATTTCATCAGCGGTTTTTACGCGAACAGAGTACTATCATTGTATTATTACATTGACAAAAAAAATTAATGATTTACTCTGCCCGTATCAACAACCTTCCCGTTGTATCAGACAGCGTGAGTTCGAATAAAATTAATGAAACCTGTGTTTCATGCCGCGCACATCAAAACACAGTGAACTCCTTTGTGGCGTTCTGGGAGACATCACAAGTTGAACGCTTCTTTTGAAGAGCATTTCCACCGAGATTTTGACACTTCACTCGCAATAAAGTGTGGAAGTTCCAGTTAACTTCAAAGTGGTGAAGGCAAAACATAAACATTTTCGTTTCTCGACCTATATGAAGATACACTGATAAAAAGAATATTTTGCATCAATGCATAATTGCATTGATTCAAGTCGATTGTATTCTTGAATAGGTCCAACCAAATATTAGTTTGATTTTTTGACAGAATTCTCTTGACCACTTGAAAGGAAACTGTTTTGAGACATATGAACACTTTCTTCACTGAATAATGAGAGTTTTTTGGTGCAAGAATATTTCAACTTCGATAATGAATACAATTGTGAATATTTTCTTTGTTCGATGGTGTGAGTTGGTTGAGGCCAGAATATTTTAACTTCAATAACGAACAATAGGTATTCTTCTTTATAATGCAATACATTTTTGATTCAAGATTATCTGGATTTGGAGGCTCAGTACAAATGTGCACTTGGTTATAAAAATATGCCATGGAAGCCATGTTCTTATGATACATTTCAACAAACAGAGAAAACTGCGAACAATTGAGGTATAATGGTTATAAATGAGAATAGTTTTGTAATATTTTAATTTCAGAAACTATATAATAAACGTAGGTACCTCTTCGGTGACGCATAGAAATGCGATCGAATATAGAAACGACAGAGTCATTCGCCATTATCACACACCTGTTGAAAACGGAAATATCTTCAACCTACCTCCACAACTGGTCCATAAATGACCTAAATTCAAATCGTGCAGAAATAATTGGACCTCCATATTGCACTTCTGTAGCAGCACATTTGCACATAATCACTGTGTCAAATACAAAACTAACAACTTAAATTATGATTCAAACAGAACCCCCAAACCAAACGCGGGCAACAGCAAACAGGATAGAGGTCCCAGTCGGTAGTAGCAGTGCGCGCCTTCGCGTAGGTTCGGGTCGTTCCGGTAGCGGGGTTTCGCCAAGAAATCATGTTCTTGAGTCAAAAGGAGCATTTTTCACAAGCAGGAGTTCTCTAGGGTAAAGAGTTGGAATGTATTAATGCAAACAAATTCATTTCAAGAGAATTTATGTACAGAAGCAAACAGTTCAATAAGTTTGAAATGAGAGTATATTCATCAATTAGAAATAAATATTCTTTTCAGAAGATGATTCTGTTCAAGAGGATATATATATTTGATTGAAGACATCCTTTTTATCAGTGTAACGCAAAGCTGTAGAAATTGCGAGTTCAGTTCATTTCATTTCATGTAGTAGTCTATTCATTCGAAAATTGTAATAATAATAATAACTATACGGGGTTATCCAAACTCTGTCACCGAGTTGAAGCTCATTTAGCAACAAACCCATATGGAAGGTGCGGAGACTGAGGTCCCCCTGCAGCTTCTTGAGGATAAGCCAATGCATGGAGTCTTCTTCAAGAACATTAAAAAATTTGGCTCACCCAAAAATGTTACCGTGTTACCTCAGTAAAAACAGCGGGGTTTTCAAAAAGGAAGGAAATCGATTCGGGAGTCCCACAAGGGTCTGTGTTGGGTCTTATATTGTTTTCATTGTATACAAATGACATGACTACTATCAATATTTCTGGAAAATTCACCATTTTTGCAGACGTTACAACTATTCTCTGGAATAGTAGAAATACCGGTGACCTGCACAACATAATAACTACCGATCTAAAGAAAGTGAAAAACTGGTGTGATGCAAACGTCTTATCTTTCAAATTGAAAAAACCGAATTTGATTTCATTTAGATGTTCGCTGGATGAACTTCTCTTGGAAGACAAATCATTGGAAAATATAAATCACACAAAATTTCTAGGAGTGTTCATCGATCAGAATCTTAAATTCACACAGTTTTGGAGTCTAAATCGAGTAAGTTCTGTCTAAGTCTAAATCAGGTAAGTTATATTCACACCACACACATATCAAATATTCATATATTTTCCGTTTTCTGTAAATTTTAATGAGGTTGGTCTAAGTTAGTGGCGTATTGTTAATAATATAAGTGTTTAGGATTTTTTTTTATTTGTATGGATTAGTGGTGCCTTTAATATTGTGTGGAAAGGTGGTATAACATTTTGGAGATAGAAAAGAGTAGGAGCGTTGTCCGATTGCTTTCTGCGCTAGCGGTATAAGCTGTGACTGCTTTTGTCGAGTGCTGTACGAATGCTTGTGATAAGAGATTTTTTTCTGGTGGTATTGCAACAAAATGCCAAGTAGCATGTTTTTTTGATGTTTAGAGTTAATAGTTTATATTTCAACCATTCCTGTATTACGCTAAAGTCCGATTCTAGCCACCTGTCTGCAGTATATATGACTACCTAACGTATTATCAGAAAATCCCACAATGGTACCATACGACGCAATAAAGAACAAGTTATTCACATAAATATTAAATAATATTGGGCCGAGGACACTACCTTGAGGGACACCATATTTAATTGGGTGGTCGTCGCTGTTTATGTTTTATATTCTTACAATTTGATTTCTGTTTTCTAAATAACTTTCGGTTAGTCTGTGTCCAATTCTACGAATCCCAATATCTTCGAAACTTTCTAGTAGTAATGAGTGACATACTGTGTCGAATGCCTTTGATAAGTCGAAAAATACTCCCAGGCATCCATTGCATTATAGATTTTTTCCGTTAGAAGTCATATTGCATCCTCCGTTGAAGAATTTTTTTAAAATACGAACTGGTTGTCTGAGATTATGTTGTATTTTTGAAAATAAGAATTCAAACGATTTGCTGTGATCCATTCAAGAATTTCTGACAGAGTGATGATTAAAGATATAGGCCGATAATTTATCACGATAGTTTCTTCACCATTTTTGAAGATAGGTGTGACAAGACTTTTTTGAAGACATCAGGCTATATACCCTTTTCCATACCTTTGTTGAATATGTAGACCGAAGGATCTGATATGTACTGCGCAACAAGTTCCAAGGTCTTTGCTCTTATTTTGTCATATCCGGGGGCTTTCATCAACTTCAGGTGATTAATAATGTCAACTAGTATTGATGGCATATTTAAGTATATCAGTAAATCTTTTGAAATGATTCTCAACGCGTAGTTTTGTTGCAGTTTCGTTTATTTCATCGAATTT
Organism: Chrysolina haemoptera; assembly: GCA_958298965.1. Lineage (NCBI taxonomy): Eukaryota > Metazoa > Arthropoda > Insecta > Coleoptera > Chrysomelidae > Chrysolina > Chrysolina haemoptera. The sequence continues at coordinate 1,134,607 of OY282601.1, read as the reverse complement.
GACTTTTCATTGTCTTTTGTAATCCCAAATGTGTATGAAGCATCGAGTACACATAATTATTCTACCGCATCTTCCTCGACTCAACTATACGAGTGAGCCAAAGAGTCATCAAGCTCGGGTCACAGCTGGACCCCAACTTCCACTAAATGCCGTCAAATTTCAAATTGTTAGAGATAGCGACCAACCTCTCCGTGCCATCCATATCCAGCAGTGAATTATCAACGAACTTAGTTAGGCCTTCGAATGTGTCCTAATTTCGCACTAGCTGCATGGAGTGCACATCAGATTTCTGTCGGTAAGCAACCGTAGCCACCCTTGTCAGAACAGGTTCGAAAATATCCAAAAATATTCTAACATGTGATGGCGATCATATGATGATGGAATGGAATAATATCAAAATTTTATCGAGAGAATCAAATCATGAAAAGAAAGTTGAAGGAAACTCCGTGCATTCTTTTATCAAACAACTACTTTTCAACAAATTCCATCGAAATAGACCGTACCTGGTTACCTCTCCTCAGAGATGATATGACTAATAGATTTAATAGTGATTGATTGATACCGAACACCCTATGTATCAAGATAGCAATTGTTAATCGAAAGAATGTATGGCAGATTTCATTTGACTCAAAGAAAGATCTTATTTCCAAAACCGCAAATCAAATTCAGTTTTTTCAGCGTCTTTCCAGCAAGTTTTGATAACGGAGGTAGATACAGTCTCCTAAACGTCAACATTTTTCGAAAAAGAGAAGTATTTTTGGTAGTAGATACTTTCGAGATTAATGTGCGAATGTGCAGTTTTGACCAAGACCGTTGAATACGATTCTTTTTTGCTACAAAGTGAATATATTATACTCCTTTCCAATGTAATTTTTGAGGAATGATGAAGAAATTGAAGATCTCGATCAATTTAACATCGGGCATCTTTACACCAAATTTGTAGGTATGTATTTAGAGAATTATTAACAAAGACATGACTTTCATTTGGCAATATTACCATAAATACCATAAATATATACATCCCATTTCCATAAAAATAAATCCAGTTTATTATTCCTTTTGTATAGTTATATAGTTCAGCTATATAGTCGGCTCTATTTTGTTGTCAAAGTTTGTATCATTAACAGTAATTTTATTTTGCATCTCGCTTATGTTTGTAACATTTGAGTTTCTTATTATATTTTTTGTAGTTAAGAAAAGCTTGTACCAATGATAGTATTACACGTTTATTTTTGAAAAATTTCAGATCGTATTGTATGTAATGAATTGAAAAACCCTACTATCAATGTCAGCTTGTCTCCAATGCAGGTGTTCATGATATGCAATAGAGTGAGTGGCTTTAATTTTTTTTCTCGAAAACGAAGCTGGATGTGAAGAAAATACAAGAGACCAAAAAGTTGTATTTTCAGTTGCTCAATCTAAAAAAAATAAAAATTTAACAAAACTACTTTTTTTTACAGTATTGTTGGCTGTGGTGCCCACTGAGACGCCACTGGCCCCAATAATTTCAATATTCACTATTAGTTCGAACAAAAGTACCAAATTTCAACCAAATCGGATCCAGGATATTCATGATATTTTATAATTACCGTTTTTTTCTTTAATTTCAACGCCCTGTATCTCAGAAACGAAGCAACTCCGGACATATGTTAATGGGAACTTTTCTTCCTAAAATGACCTAACGAGTCACCACCTGCAGTTGTTAGGAAACACCCTGTATATGGATGCAGCTCGCGATATGGACGCTTCAGCCATCGACAGTAATCAACATCTCGTGCAAAGCAAAAACAAGCTGTCATTTATTTTAGGCAGTAGCTCTCCTCGTGGATTATAAGCTGTACTAACTGGTGGGTTGCGATACTAAGTAATTGTTTCTGCGAAATGATGATGAATGCGACCGTTATGACCCGAGCCCTGAGACCAAAGCAGATTTACTGGTAGCATTTTATATAAATTAATGCGCCGTTTTGGCAGGGGAACATTCGAATAGATGACACACTTCATCAGGGAAAACGATAAGGCAAGCTATTAATTATATGGGTTATTATTAATTCTTAGAGCATTTTCTTCAAAGATAATATAATGAATGATATGTGGAATAGTAGCAAGATGTAATGAACAGAATGGAATGCTGGAATTCTCGGGTTCATCTATTCGAAACATTGATACAAAGTTTAATGACAAACTGTGTCCCAGTTAGTGTTGCCGTCTAGACTTATACATTCTAGACTCTTGTCTTGTCTTGATGCTGCTTGAGAAGAGTTCAAGCTGCAAGAATATGCCGCTGAATTATAGAGAGCAGAATTACTATTCTTTCACTTTTACTTTTTTTATGTTCTTGAAATTGTGACGATACTTTTATGATTCTACGCATTTGTTGAGAGACCCTCAAGATAAAGGATAATATGTGACGAGCTCATCAAGTGCACCTGAACTTCTGAGATATTTCAAAATATATACAATTCGCCTTTCCCGTCGGATAGTTTGTACAGATTAATGATGAATATACTATTGAAACTAAGTTAACTTCACAAACTATTTTAATAACTTTTCGAAATATTCTGAATCTGGCCACCATACCATTAAATTGGCAACGTGGTATTACGCGAAGTTCTACACTAATCCATTCAGAGCACGTATTTTCGTTCACATTTTTATGCACCCTCCTCTTGACTGAGTCAGAGTCCCTCAGTCGAGTCCCGCTTTGTTGCCGATGTGCAGGATTTCCATCTGTACGTGTCTTGAAATCATCAACTAAATACATGCGTATGAGGCTTGATGGATATTCTTCCGTCAATATTTTCCAGTCAGAACTCTGACTTGCCTTTCCGCAACAGTGGCATGAAATCTGTTGTGGAATCATTTGCGGCTAAAAGACAAACTTTAGTCGCTATTTTCCATCGTTCAAGATAACCTCTTGTATTCATGTATTCTTCATGAAAATTGAAAAATAAAAAATGTGATTTATTTGTAATATCTAACAGAGAACAACTACTTCCCCAGCTAAAGCCACGCTGGACATTGAACTACATCTGATATATACATACTATATATATATTGTGAAAAGATTCTAATTCAAAAGAAATAATCTGAAAGTGAAAATTCGCATTCAAATAATCAACTATCTGAATTTTCTCTAGTTTTTATTGAAAATTCATTAAATAAATTAGATGGGAAGAATGTTATTAAAAAATATCACTCACAGAAATCGTTCATTTCATTGAAGCAAGGTTCGCTTCTCTCGCATTCAATCCCGAATACACTTTGTTCGACAAAAATCTATTTCGCTTTGCCAAGCTCATCAAGGAGATTGATAGAATTGGAAAGCAGGCTCTTCAGAAGCAATTATTCACATCTAGGATGGAAATGATGGAAATATGTCTTCTGCGGTAACACTTTTAAAGTTATGTTTTGACATAGACCTGTCATGTGCATTGCATTTTGATTTTATTAAAAAATATGAATAGGATATTGAAAAAATCTGTTGTGGAATCATCTGCGGCTGAAAGACAAACTTTAGTCGCTATTTTCCATCGTTCAAGATAACCTCTTGGGAGGTATTCATGTTGAAGAGAGGAACATTCTCCATGAAAATTGAAAAAAGAAAAATGTGATTTATTTATGATATTCATTATAATAGATATTGTGAAAAGACTGTAACTGAAAAAAATAATCTGAAAGTGAAAAATCGCATTTTCATTCAGGTAGTTGATTTTTTTATAATTTTCTCTGGTTTTCATTGAAAATTCATTAAATAAATTAGTAAGGGAGAATGTTAAAAATCATTCATCATCAAGCTTTTGAATTTGTTACTCACAGAATAACCTAGATCAAACAATTTATGTTCATCGTATATTATTCTAATTCTGAAAAAAATTTGGGTTGACCGACTGCAATTTGGTTTTCAAGGAGCTCGAAATAAGTTATTCTTCATACTATATCCTACGTAATACTTCTCGAGTTCGAACATCTAAAAAAATTGTTAACTTCCAGTTGTGTGCCAAAGAAAAACTTTATTTTCGTTTTCGTGTATTGAATCGGACAGTTATTAGATTTGATCCTAGCATTCACCTGTAATTTTACCGATTGGAAGTTGATTCACAGTCAGATATATTTTTATGTTATGTTGGGTCTGGAAGTTTATAAAGGAAACTTTCAAACTACGCGGTTTCGGGATGAGTTAGTTAGAAGTTACTCAGAAAAGTTTCTTGAAATGTTTTGGTAGTTTCGTGATATATTTCCGCTTTTGATAAAAATCATGGTGATACTTAGATAACGCGGTAGCTAAAATGGTCTCTCTCAAAGACTTGAGTTCTTTTGATGTTTGTAGGTATTGTGACGTTCACTATTTGTTGGTTGGGAGAGAAGAAATAAAACACTTTATTTGTATACAGACTTCGGTCTCGACCCCACAAGCGTCTTCCATTTACTGACTCTCCAGTCATTGGTGATAGCTATCGTTTATGTAATCGACCACCAATTCTTTATTACTCATCAAGTATACGGAGTCATACACTACATCTTTAACTTTTTCTAGTCTTATATGTGAACATAACATAAATACAAATCATCTATAACCATAACGATATTCATATATAAGTATGTATCAAAATTCAATTATAACGATATTAATATTAATAATAACAACAATAATAATAAATATCAATCAAAGTAAGACGATTTTCATAATGGAGTTTTCGGCTCGAGACTTACTCTTTGAACTCCGCAGGCTTTACCCAAACCGGATCTAGGACAATTGACCGAAAACAATTCCCCGAATGGACGATTGCCCGAATTGACAATTTCCCGAAACACAATTGATCAAATGTACAATTGCCCGAATAGACAATTGCCCGAAGAACAATTGCCCGAAATGACAATTGACCGAAAACTGTATTTAAATATAATAGTGAAACCAACAGATTTTTAATTGCGCGTACATCACCACCATTCTGTTAAAATGGTGGTTCTTATTATCGAGGTCGTTGGTGGTATGATGAACACACTGCTCTCGAACTTAAAAATCATACCGGCTTGCCGTGATATGGTAGAAATCTTAGCCGGACGAATGCAGAAGGCCGCCATTCTTGGTTCACTGTGTCTGCTCAGAGCACATAGTTCTAGGACCCAGTAATTACTTACCCCACGGACGTGATGGGGAGGGATATCTGGGTAAACGATCCAGCATGCCCTCCTCGGAGACAGGGCCTAGCTGGAATATTCTTTTACAAATTAAAGAAATCTGCATGCATTGTTCGCAATAAGCTTGTCAAGAGAGAAACAAGATGTCCTGCACTACGAGGACGACGCTTATTGCCATAATCCTATACAATAGGAATAATTGGTTCGGAAATCCATTAGAAAACAACTACTTCACTTTCCTGGCTAATACCACGACGAACTTTGAATTACATCTAATGAATTTCCGCGCAGAGTCCTACAAGGATGTCTCCACAATTGCTAATTGCATGGAAATATTTATTGAAACATTTGGACCACCTTTAGATCGATTTCTGGGTTCTTGCCCTGATCAGTATAGGGTAGGTCTCTACAGACAATAACTATTGTCTGCAACAAATGATTCAGCAAACTCTCCATGTAAAGGCAGAAGCTGAGACACCGCCCGCAGCCTAGCGTTCACTAAACCACGGGCGCCATCTGAACTCCAGCCCCTCAACCAAAGCAATACCCAGAACTTGATTAATTCAACCACAAATACAAATTAAAGAAATCTGCATGCATTATTCACAATAAGCTTGTCAAGAGAGATACAAGATGTCCTGCACTACCAGGACGATGCTTATTGGCATAATCCTATACAATAGGAATAATTGGGTCGAAAATCCATTAGAAAACAACAACTTTCCTGGCTAATACCACGACATCTACTGAATTTCCGTGCAGAGTCCTACAAGGATGTCATCTTTTTACAATCGAATGCTTCGACAGCGTTCCTGAAATATACCTCTATTTCCTTCAGTAACTAAGAGGTTTAGACTAATGACAAAACAGCAAATGTACCAAACAAATATCTCTAGAAGGCTTTGCTTCATTGGACTTGTCACGGCTTGGCACCCGCGAATGTCAGATTGACTGTTTTATTTCTTAGTTTTAACTTAAGCTCCTTATGAAAACTTGTTGAAACAAAGGTATTTCGAATCTGAACATTCTACACAATCTCGGTTTTTGGTCAAACAGAGTTTGTTTAGTCATATGTCATGCACAAATTTTGTAAGTACCTGTGTGGTCCAGTGGTACGAACCCGCGGAAAAGTTGAAGGTTGTTATAAGAGCGTGAGTTCGGATGCAGAATAAAGTACTTCGTATCATCACTGGTAGCAGACGATACACTCGATTGGAAACTCTTAGGGAACTTGGTGGCGTCGACTCGATTCCGATATTTATACGAAACCTATCTTATAAGTTCTATAAATACATGCTCGATAAGAGTCCTCTCACTAGAGAAATAACCAGGCTCAGAGTGTTTGATAATGAGCCTCGCAAACACGGCGGGCTCATTTATCAATCTCTTGATATCTTTAATGAAAGAAGGGAAGAACCGGTTCCGTAGGGAACTAAGTCGAAAGTCTGACTGAAACGCAGAGTACTTTGACCCGGTTTTTTGCATCAGCCTTTTCCGGGGTTTAGCATTGAAGCAATCATCCTCACAAACTGCAACAATGGCGTATCTACAAGGAATAGAAATTCGAACAACACGCATAAGCTTTGCAGGAGGCGTGTATTACTGACTACAAACACAGTGTAATGAAAAGTCCAGCCCAGCGTTAACACCAGCGCGGGCGGACTACCGCGCCCTTTCGCAGGGGCGCTATGTTCGCGTCGGCAAGGCACCCCTCCTGCACCCCTGAAAAGGTGTAGGGGGGTTGCTACTATTGCGCCCGTATGTCCTTTCCCTCTTCCCCCTGGATTATGGAAATGAGATATATGTGAAGTGACTTGTCCTTATACGTGAATGTGTTATTGTTGGAATATTTTAATAAAAACCCTATTTATTTATTTATTTATTTATTTATTTATAAGAGCGTGAGTTCGAATCCTGCTGGTGGAAGTTTTTTTTTTTTTTTTCCCCTCAAGCATTTAGTTATTCATGTATAATTGTTAATCTTCCTTATATTTTTGTAATTTATACAATATGTCATATCTTGAAATAAAAAATGTTTGTCGATGAGTTTTTCCTTGACTGCTTGCACTAATCGAAAAAATTATGGGTGGATAAAATTTGAGCTATGATTTCTGCGTCAAAAGTTGTTCCCATCATAACAAACTTGATATGTCTTTCATATTTTGATAAATCCATTTCTGGTAAGTTTTTGATTTACACCCTATATACACGTATCTACTGAATCATTGGCACCCCAATCGAGGGGATGCTGACACGCAGGTTCCCTACACGTGGACTCTCATCAGTCACAACTTTTCGTGGGCAATCAAACACCTCTGGTTTCCGCAGAACATGCACAAATTTCGGTTTATTGCACACAGTTACCTATTCCGATAGCATACATATATCGGGGCTAATTCACGCCCAGACCTTCACGCAATTGTTTTTTCCACGCGGGAGTTAATTAACAAAAGCACATCGGCGTGGATGTTCAATTTTCGGGTTGCCCCTAGAGACGAGATGTGAAATATTGCAGCTGTTTTTTTTATTGCGGATCGTTCGATGATCCGGCGAAAGATTGATCATGAAACTTTATTGCTTCATGTTATGTTGTGGATGACACGAAAAAATTGATATCGTGCTGCACATTTCTCATCTTAATTCCCATCGAGTATGAATCTGAAAAAATATCATTTTTCTCCAAATGACATTAAAAGCGGCCTTTTAATGACACTTGGCAGGCTTAGAAGTTGTACTTTTAATGCCTAGGCAGAAAAAGATTGTTGGTAGGCAACCTTCCAAGTAACAATTTAAATCAAACTGGTTATTAAAATTGACAATGACATTAAGAAAACTCAAAATGATGCTGATGATAATAAACTGGTTTTATTGCATTAAAACTACAAACTAAAACACGAAATTTTTATTTATTAGATATATTTATGGTGAATTGTGAACAATTATTTAATACAATTGAACTCTGTCCACTTCCCCCCTTTCCAGTAATATTAACAACTTTAGTATCAACACTTGATACTCCGGAAACGCCAGAAAATATTTTACTGCCGATGTTCGACTTATTGGCTGGCGAGTCCTCAATATAGCCCTCCGCGACAGCGGAAGACTTCCATCCTCCATGTTGCTTCAACATTGTTATGTCCCCACCAGAATGCACCAGCAACGTGGCCGAAGTTCTGCGAAAGCAGTGCCCGGTATACTCTTTCGCATGGGATAGTCCCAGAAAAGTAGCAATTTCTTCTGGCATTTTACCGAATTTGTGAATGCCAATGAATTGATGATGTGCTTTACCGTTCGCATACTCATAGAAGACACGCCGATTATTTAAATTCGAGGGTCTGGAGGCTGCATATTTTCTGTAAACGCTTAAATATTCCGTTACTACAAAAGATCTTGATCTTTTGGTCTTAGTATTTGTTAGCATAATTAGCAATTTGTCGCCCATATCATTTATATCATCTGTTTTCATTTGCAAAAGCTCATCACATCTGCAAGCCCCAGCGACTGCAACAATAAGTACAACCTAAAATATAAATTGAAAATCAGTTCTTTAATCCATAATAGATCATTTTCAATATATTCCTATCTTCGTACACAAATACAGTTCATCTGGGGCATCTGATAAAAATTTCTCGATTTCTTCTCTTTGAAAAACTCGGGATTTTTTTGCATGTAAACCGTCTGACTGGCGTTTCAAAAAAGCCCGTGACTTCAGGTATTTTGCCAAATCAATGTTATTTTTTATGTTCAGGGTAGCTTTCAACATCGAATAGGTAGACCATAACGTTGAAGGCTTCATTTTCTTTGAAAGATCGGAAAAATAGACAATCAGCACATTTTCAGAGAAAGATCCTATATTTTTCTTCTGTTTATATTCCATGAATCTGCTGTATGTGAGTTCATATACACTTCTCTATTTTTCCGGTAAAAGGTTAAATTCCACATCTCGTGCCTGGTCTCTTATCTCAGGTGGTGCTAATTGCATCAATTCATCCTCACTTTGCAGTAAATCCATTTCTAACATGACAACTTTTCAAAATTGACAATGACAAAGTAAACAGTAAACAAACAAATTCAACAAACGTCATCAGCGGTAAACATAGTAACGCAGGGCCCAGTTACCTTTGATGAAATAATTTAGTTATTTGGATATTGATAATGAAACGCAATTTAAATATGAAAAAGTCGATTTTGCGTGGAATTGGAACAAATTTGAAGAAAAAATTATATGTTTCACACGGCAGAAAAGCAGATTTAATGCCTTGGCTAGTTTCATATGAAACACCAGCCGCGGTATTAAATCTTGTGCTTTTATGCCTAGTAAAACAAATAACTATTGATAAAATGAGCAATTGAATAATGTCTTAGGTATTCCTCCTTGTAAATGCGCCAATTTCAAAGAAATCGTCGTATTCAAATTATGTAAACGACTTCTGCTTCAACCGCTTGAAAGTGCGCTCGAGACAGAGTCGAGTAGCGGTAGTGTGAGCACATATGAGTTCTTTAAGTAACAAGGAATGTAAAGACGTGTTAACATTCGAGGTGAGCGAGTACGAGCCGAGGCAAAACCGAGGCTTGTCGCTTGCCGAGGATGTTAACAGTTGATACATCTCGTGTTACTTATTACGTTTTTCCCGCTGCTTGTTGACATTTCTCAAAAGGACCCCGCACGGATTACATGGGATTTTGGTTTATTGTGGAATTCAATGAAACTCTGGTATATTGTAGATCATGATCTGTAGGTAATACTTTAAATGGACCATAATCAAATCCTACGATTAGTTTCCGAGAAACGGTGATTTTAAAAGTAGTTAAACAAACAGAAAATACAGTTAATTTGTCACTAATTGAGAATATTTCTGGTATAGTCTCGTGATTTGGATAAAACATGTCATACCTTTGTAAATGCACCACTTTTATAATACAAAATACTATTCAATTTACCGGGGTCGCAACAAATGTTCTCAAAAATATACCATTTCGGCGTTGTTTACTTTACTTATTAGACATTTTCTAGTTTAATTTCGAAATTTTCCTGAGTAATGATGATAGTTCAAAAAGGCTATACTATTTTATTATACACATGGTATTTTTACTATGTCGCGGTCATCGGAAAAATACTCAAAAATATTCTATTTCGAAGTCATTTACTGACTTCATTCTTCCAATAGGAACTTTAAAGAACTCTATATTTTCAACGTTTGACGTTGATATGTGAAAACTCTTAAGCTAAAATACGTGAAAAACCTTGAACCAAACTTACATTTTTGATATACGAGGGTATTACAAAAATTTTTTGTCGGTGACACTATATCTTTGGACTTTCTCTAAAAACTGGCATGTGGCGCAATTTTCATAGGTTTACTATATTACTATAGGTTATAGGTATATTTGAAGATGGGTTGGATAGAAAAATAAACTTGGTGATAGGTGTTTGCTCAAAACGTGTATGCTTTTGTCACATTTTTTGTAAATAAATATCGGATAAAAATGGCATAACATAACATTGTGAGAAAAGATAAAAACTTCGCCACAGGCCAATTTTTAGCAAAACATCAAAGATATATAAGGAGCTCTGGAGGTACCCCTTTTTTGGATAATCTTCATTTTTTTTTGTTTAATTACTAGTAATGACCCCAGAGCTCCTAACATATTTTTGAAGTTTCGCCAAAAATTCGCCTGTTGCAGTGTTTTTATCTTTTCTGTGACTTTTTCACAATGTTTGCCAGCGACGCTATTTTTTCCCGATATTTATTTACGAGAAATGTCACGAAAGCACACACGTTTGTTTTCTCTATCCAACCTTCATCTTCAAATATTCCTATCACGTAGTGAAATAATAAAACTATTAAAATTGCGCCACATGCGAATCTTTAGTAGATAAAGTAGAAAGATATAGGTCGCCGACAAATATGTTTTGTAGTACCCTCGTATTACAAATATGTAGGTTCGGCTCAAGGTTTTTCGCGTATTATAGCTTGAGGGTTTTCACATATTAACGTTAAACATTGAAAACATAGGGTTCTTCAAAGTCCCTATTGAAAGAATGAAGTAAGTAAAAAACTTCGGAATAGGATTTTTTTAAGTACTTTTCTGATGACACGACATGGCAAAAATACTGTGTTTGTAATAAAACAGTATCGCTTTTTCAAACTATCATCATTACTCAGGAAAATATCGAAATTAAACTAGAAAATATCTCAATTCTAATAAGTAAGGTAAACAACGTCGAAACGGGATATCTTTGAGAACGTTTGTGACGACCCCGGTAAATTAAATACTATTTTGTATTATCAAAATGGTGTGTTTCCAAAGGCATGACATATTTTAGCCAAGTCACGAGAATAAACCAGAAATATTCTCAATTTGTGATAAATTAAATAAACATAACTTTAATTCATATGCAATAAGGTATTTGTTCAACAATTTTCACCCTTGGCAAATTCATGTTATTAACTTACTAGGTAGAACAACTTTAAAAAACTAGTCTGAGTTAATTCAGAGAAATTTTTTGCCTCTGGCTCATGTACTATGAGGTTCGTCCGACTCCTCTCTGAAAATGTAACAATTGTTTAGTTGACAGCTTTCTTGAAAGGCTGAAATTCCTGATTATATTTGTACATGTGAGTATACTCTGTGTAGAAACGACTGACTCTACAGATTACTATGGAAATCTGCGAGGACAATTAAAAAACTTTTGACTCCAAAGGTTAGGAAAGTACCACTTTAAATGAAACAACATTGATTATTCCTGTCTCATAATATGTCAGTGACGGCGGAAAAAAAATTATGGAGGGTTGAACAAGGCTTGACTCTGAAAAAAGGGGGACCCTGTGAATTATTTGAGAACTGAATCATTTTGTATCGTGCGTACTATTGAATGGATGTACTTGCCTAATTTGAACTGATTATTGTAGAAAATAACGAAGTTAACTCCAAAAAATCTTGAAAAATTTGTGTTTTTATCACCCTTTATCTCGAAAACGCCCTTTGGGACATACAGGGTGACACAGGGATGTGTGCATGGTCCGATTTTTTTTTTCAAACTAGAGGTTCAACAATGAGCACATTCTGAAAATATTTTCATTAATATACAAGATGTTTCAAAGTAAAATAAACAAATACGTTACATTTTTTTTAATGGCAACCCTGCTATTTTATTCCATTTTTGGATTCTCCACTGAATTGTCAATATATCGCACCCTGGTTTTATGTACCTATCTGCAATAAGTTTTGAATTATGCCAATTTATGTGTCAAAATCGCGTCGTGCATGGACCCCCAGAAAAATGCATAACTTCAGAACCATTTAAGACAACTCAACCTACTTTTTCCCAGGCTATTCCTTAAACTTCAGAGCATCTTTTCAAATGCTGGAGAACTTGAAGTCAATGTTCCATCGCCTGCTACGATTTTTTTCAAATGACTATTTACAAATCCTCAAAAATGGAATAAAAAAGCAGGGTTGCCATTCAAAAAAATTTAACGTAGTTGTGTACCTATTTCATTTTGAAACATTTTGTATTTTATTGAAAATATTTTCAGAATGTGCTCATTGTTGAATAGAAAAAAAAAACAAGTCGATTTCTTCCATAGAAAAAAAGTTAAGGACCATGCACACACCCCTGGGTCACCCTGTATGTTTATATGAACTTTTCGTCCTGAAAACTTTCAAAGAATCACCTCCCGAAGTTTGTCAACGTACTTAATTAACACCCTGTATACCGTCCCCGTGACACAGCTGGGGCTTTTCGATCAGGGCGAATGAATCTCTAGCGACCGAGATGGTCACGATACCAGAAATCCTGGTGACTGGATGCTGTCCTTTGGGATTTCGTCCATCAAAACCCAGCGGTTTTGGGTTGTGGCAGAAACTTCGTGGATTTCATGAATATTATTTACTTCGAATGTATACAGATTTGTACTCACGTTTCATGGTCAGTTGCTCTGACGAGTATCGAAACTGAGTAAGTTAGTCCTTGCAAATGATGTTAGATTCGGAACTTAACGGTCTTTAGCCCTTAGTATAAGAAACTTATATCGCTAGATGGCAGTTCATGTTCGAACTGCCATTTCCAGCTTGTCAACTTTCGCGCGGTACAGGACCGAATTAAGTATTTCAGTGATTGTTTTTCCTATTCGCTTTCGTGGTAATCTGAAAATTTGTACGAGCATTTGAGATTAAATGTTGCGGTCCAATCACAGAATGAATCGAAAATTGAAAGTAAAATAAAAAAAAAACTGAAAATCTGTAGAATATGAAGCGTTAAAAATAGTAGGTATAATTGATTAACGGGCGGAAACTATTTCGATGATGTTTTGAATGAGATTTTCGGGAAGAAAAGTAAACAACAAAAAGTTATACCGATGGTCTCATCTAGAATACTGGATAAAAGCTAATGACATGCATGCAGCATAAATATACAGTGCTGGTGTATGAAGTCTTTATCGTATATTATTTTTTGAAGGTATTGATGCATTGTAATATTTTTTCAGATTTTTCGATTCAAAATTCGTATGAGAGGGTTTTCGGGGGTGGAGATTGGGAATCGTTTGTTGAAATTAATAAATTCAAGATGGCGGACGAGATTTGCGATTATAGTCGTATTCGATTCAGAATTCGTATGTGTGGATTTTCGGTGTAGGAGAGAGTGAATCTTTTTTTTTTTAAATTATTGTTTTTGAGATGACGGCTCCAAGATGGCGGACAAGTTTTGTGATTATGGTCCGGTTCGATTTTGTACGCTAATTTATTGGTTTTTCACATTTTTCGTAGTTGTAATTAGTGTTTTTACTGATTTCATTTTCACCTCCTGTTCATGTCAACTGAAGATGAACATTAATATGCTCGAAAACATGTTTTTTATTTATGTTTGCTGCAACTGGATGACTGAATTGACAGATTGTGGAAGGTTAAATACCCAAACAAATCATGTCAAGAATTCAATTTCCTCCACAAAATCAAACTTCTGATGAGTAATATAAACCACTTTCAAATTTGAAATAAACATGTATACATGCACACACAAACACACCCACACGCACCCACCCCCACACACAGAAAACAAGTTGTATAAAAACTAGTAATTTTTTAAATTATATTTTTTTGAATTTCCACCAGACCAGTGAATTTTATATTTTCCCGAATTTTGGAATATATCCACAAATAGTTGCATCATCGGTAGAGTTCATATCCAAATAAGTTAGAGAAAACAATTTCGAGTAAGTTAAATGGAATGTACTTTCATTTAATATCATAACCGATAGTTAATAGCACAACAAAAATGTCTAGGCGCAGCGAATATTTTAAGTGATCCGAAATCCGACCCTGTGCCAGAACTTGTATGATCCCTCTCTCCACGTTTCACGTTATCAGCCGTATTGGAGGAGCATCGTGAGGTGCGTAAAGAAATTCAGTTCTATTTTGGATTCAAGAATTGTAATTAATAATTTATTTTCACTAGTCGACGGCTGAAACATTCCTTTATAGCTTGACGGTTATAAAATTGGCTATTTCCCAATTCGAATTGAATAATGCAAGGAAATTCATTTCGCAAAAACAACACTTTTTTGTAAAATTATTCACAAATAAACCGAATTGTGTAAGAGGAAAACGAGACCGTCATTCCATCAAGTAATTGATAGACTTCAATAATACAAGGAAACATCATAAAAATATTCGTTCATTATGATGGTGGCACTGATCAAAAATGCACAAAAATGGGAAGAAATATCCTTTTCATTCAGTTAATACTTTCAAAATATTTTTTTTGTTATTTTTATCTGTATACACTCATACATTCCTTCATCAATCAGAAGAAAGAAATCGTTTCCGTCCCCCTTTTTTTCAGGGATGCAGACCCTTAATGTACGTGGATGCAATTTTAATATCCTTTTAATTTTCTGGAATTGTACGCCTACCAGGCAACTTACTATTTTTTTCAGTTTTTTCGAAACACCAGTTCAATTTCATTCGATTTGGTGTAATTTACTTATTCGACATTTGTTCGACTGAAATTTGTTCGACATTTGTTCGAATGGAAATTTGACACGCTGGTAGTTTGATCGAGAGGAAAGCTAATTGACTCTCATTTATTCGAACATATATTTTTTTGATTAGTGATATGAAATAATATATTCAATACTACTTCAAGTTTTCAGAACTTTTGGAATTTCCTCAATGATTATACAGCAAAATTCAAGTTGATTGCCATTGTGGCAATATTGCGTACTACTGAAGAGGTTGCAAACTGAGATTTGTTGCTTTCTCGATCTACCATTCACTTGACCAAAGTTTGAAAACTGACGGAATTATTGTTAAATTTTCGATTTTTCATGTCTATCTCTACTGGCCTATGGAGAAACTCCCTAATTTTAGTTTGGGTAACTGCTGATTTATAATTTTGATTAGGTATTCTCAAACTTTTGACGAAATGTACATCGAACAAGCGCTGTTCGAACAA
Organism: Chrysolina haemoptera; assembly: GCA_958298965.1. NCBI lineage: Eukaryota > Metazoa > Arthropoda > Insecta > Coleoptera > Chrysomelidae > Chrysolina > Chrysolina haemoptera. Next base: position 1,119,006 of record OY282601.1, on the reverse strand, counting down.
ACTTCCGTTGGATCAAACTTCCGTTGCATCAAACTTCCGCTCGCACAAGTATTTTACGATCAAATGCTGTCGAACAAATTTCTGCCAGACAAATGTTGTCGAACAAATTTCTGCCAGACAAATGTTGTCGAACAAATTTCTGCCAGACAAATGTCGAACAAATTTCTGTCGGCCAAATATTGTCGAACAAAGGACCCCGCAAAATCTTGTTTTGTTGTAGAATTTTACTTCCTCGGCAAAAGTATCCATGATCACAAAAAAATCTGCTGACGAGTTTTCGAGATACAGGGTGTCAGAGATGAAAAGTGAAGCTTTTTGGTAGGAATTTTTAACAATTTCAAGAATTTAGCGAATACCTTTGTACTCTGCAACAGGGTGAACAAAGAAATATCCAATTCGATTAATTTTATACCAACCAGGTGCGAGTTCTTTAATGCGAAATGAATACTCAATATAGCCAGGATGAACTCCCTCAATCAAAACACATCAAAACATTTTCATTGATTCAATATTAATTTTAATTTAATTCATTATTCGAGAAGTCAAAACTCGCCAGAAATTATTTTTGCGCAAAAAAAAAACATTTGAAAACTGATTCAGAGCTGACCAACTTGAGAACGGTTAGAGATAGACAAATTCTGTGAACTCCAATCGATTCAGAGTGGCCGAATTAGTATATACTGAGAATTTGAACGACAAAAATCTACAGACAAAAAAGTCGAGTAATGATAGGTAATTTTTTGAACTTCTTTATTTTTCACTTTTCGAATTTCAAATTTTTATCCCCGAACGTATTTCGACGTGCTGATTCCGAATCTTTGAACAAAAATGTCGAAAACTCATCAGAAATGTTTTGGTGCCAAAAAAACGATTTGAAAACTGATTCAGAGCACACCAACTCGAGAACGTTTAGAGATAGACGAATTCTGCTAACGCCAATCGATTCAGAATTGCTGAATTAGTATATATTGAGAATGTGAACGAAAAAAATCGACGGGCAAAAAAGGCAAGTATATCATAATAAATAATTTTTTGAACTTTTTAAATTTTAATTTTTCATATTTCAAATTTTTATCCCCGAACGTATTTCGACGTGCTGATTCCGAATCTTTGAACGAAAATGTCGAAAACTCATCAGAAATATTTTTCGCGCCAAAAAAAACATTTGAAAACTAATTCAGAGCTGACCAACTCGCGAGCGGTTAGAGATAAACGAAATCTGCGAACGCCAGTCGATTCAAAATGGCCGAATTAGTATGTATTGTTATTTTCGAGTCAATGAAAAGAAATTAAAAATTACTCGAAAATGTTGCACCCCTAAAAATCATTAAAAGTACCAAGTTGTCACATCGACTCGAAATTCGCACTGTGTACGTAAAATTTCATGCTCATTCCAAAAATGTATGATTTTCTATGCTCAAATATAAGATTTAGCCGGAAAAAGGTGTTTAAGACAAAACATTAAATTTTCTGAGATTTTTTATTTTTCATTTTACGAATTTAAAATGTTTGTCCTCGGACTTATTTTGACGTGCTGATTCCGAATCTTTTAACAATAATGTCGAAAACTCATCAGAAATATTTTTGAAGGCAAAAAAAACATCAAAAATCTGATGCAGAGCTGACCAACTCGAGAACGGTTAGAGATAGACAAATTCTGCGAACGCCAATCGAATTAGTATGCATTGTGAATTTCAAGTTGATCGAAAGAAATTAAAAATTACTCGAAAAATTTGCATGGGGTTCACCCCTAAAAATCATCAAAAATACCAAGTCGTCACATCGACTTGAAATTCGCCCTGTATACGTAAAATTTTATGCTCATTCCAAAAATGTACGATTTTTATATGCTCAGATATAAGATTTACGCGGAAAAAGGTGTTTAAGATGAAAAATAAAATTTTCTGAGATTTTTTATTTTTTATTTTTGAATTTCAAATTTTTGTCCTCGAAAGTAATTTGACGTGCTGATTCTGAATCTTTTAACAATAATGTCCAAAAAACTCATCATAAAAATTTTTGGCGGCAAAAAAAAACATCTGAAAACTGATTCAGAGCTGACCAACTTGAGAACGGTTAGAGTTAGACAAATTCTGTGAACTCCAATCTATTCAGAGTGGCCGAATTAGTATATACTGAGAATTTGAACGACAAAAATCTACAGACAAAAAAGTCGAGTAATGATAGGTAATTTTTTGAACTTCTTTATTTTTCACTTTTCGAATTTCAAATTTTTATCCCCGAACGTATTTCGGCGTGCTGATTCCGAATCTTTGAACGAAAATGTCGAAAACTCATCAGAAATGTTTTGGTGCTAAAAAAACGATTTGAAAACTGATTCAGAGCACAATAACTCGAGAACGTTTAGAGATAGACGAATTCTGCTAACGCCAATCGATTCAGAATTGCTGAATTAGTATATATTGAGAATGTGAACGAAAAAAATCGACGGGCAAAAAAGGCAAGTATATCATGATAAATAATTTTTTGAACTTTTTGAATTTTAAATTTTCAAATTTCAAATTTTTATCCCCGAACGTATTTCGACGTGCTGATTCCGAATCTTTGAACGAAAATGTCGAAAACTCATTAGAAATATTTTTCGCGCCAAAAAAAACATTTGAAAACTAATTCAGAGCTGACCAACTCGCGAGCGGTTAGAGATAGACGAAATCTGCGAACGCCAGTCGTTTCAAAATGGCCGAATTAGTATGTATTGTTATTTTCGAGTCAATGAAAAGAAATTAAAAATTACTCGAAAATGTTGCAAGGGGTTCACCCCTAAAAATCATTAAAAGTACCAAGTTGTCACATCGACTCGAAATTCGCACTGTGTACGTAAAATTTCATGCTCATTCCAAAAATGTATGATTTTCTATGCTCAAATATAAGATTTAGCCGGAAAAAGGTGTTTAAGACAAAACATTAAATTTTCTGAGATTTTTTATTTTTCATTTTACGAATTTAAAATGTTTGTCCTCGGACTTATTTTGACGTGCTGATTCCGAATCTTTTAACAATAATGTCGAAAACTCATCAGAAATATTTTTGAAGGCAAAAAAAACATCAAAAATCTGATGCAGAGCTGACCAACTCGAGAACGGTTAGAGATTGACAAATTCTGCGAACGCCAATCGAATTAGTATGCATTGTGAATTTCAAGTTGATCGAAAGAAATTAAAAATTACTCGAAAAAGTTGCATGGGGTTCACCCCTAAAAATCATCAAAAATACCAAGTCGTCACATCGACTTGAAATTCGCCCTGTATACGTAAAATTTTATGCTCATTCCAAAAATGTACGATTTTTATATGCTCAGATATAAGATTTACGCGGAAAAAGGTGTTTAAGATGAAAAATAAAATTTTCTGAGATTTTTTATTTTTTATTTTTGCATTTCAAATTTTTGTCCTCGAAAGTAATTTGACGTGCTGATTCTGAATCTTTTAACAATAATGTCCAAAAAACTCATCATAAAAATTTTTGGCGGCAAAAAAAAAACATCTAAAAACTGATTCAGAGCTGACCAACTCGAGAACGGTTAGAGATAGACGAAATCGATTCAGAATGGCTGAATTAGTATGTATTGGGTATGTATTTGGGAATTATTTTATGACTTTCTGGATCTTATTTTTATCCATAAGAGTTAAATTATGTCCATACAACGTATCCGCGCAATTGAATGGTAATTATCTTTCAATGCCCCCTAAAACTTCATCATTATTTTTCATTAGAGATAATTACTTCACTGATTTCATTAGGTGTATAAAAAATGACTAGTTGTTTCCCACTCGAAAAAATAATATAGTTTAGGTTTGCTTGAGATTGAGGGAGTTCATCATGCCTATATTGAGTATTCATTTCTCTCTGGAAAACTCACACTGGTTGGAATGAAATTAATCGAATGAATGTATGTTCACCCTGTTCTAGAGCACAAAACGAAAAACTATAATGGACACGAGATCAAGGTGACATTGTACCATCATTGAGGCAAGGTATTAGCAGAATAAATAGGTGTTTTGTTAATTCTCAACATGTTAAAAATTCTCAGCAAAAAGCTTTACTTTTCGTCTTTGACATTCTGTAGATAGACAGAATAAGGTATGTGGTCGGACGGCGCCATAAGCATGTAGGCCTCTCAATCAGGCCCGTTATGCACCCACCACTGCTGGGAGACGGTTAAGTTTTGAAGGTAGCCTATCTCGCGAGCGAAAGAGGCCAGCCTTCTTACCAATACCTCCCTCACACTCTCCGGGTTCAGTACGATACTCCCGAGGTGCGCTTCCCGTGTTGCTGCCACTGCCGGGCATTCCGCGAGGATGTGGGTGGCTGACTCCTAATCCTCAAAGCACCACCTACATTCGGTATCACCCGTAGCGTTCATTTTGTCGCTAAATTGTCACAGATATTTTAAGGTGAAATATTTGCAAATGACGCCCCTCTGCTGCTACGGCTACTGCTCAGCAGGTGGCGCTGTCATGTAATTGATGTTTAACGAACGCCATTTTAATAATCTTGGTGGAATATTATTGCAGGAATCTGTCTGTGCCACGTGTGTGTTTCATGAAATCTTACTCAAATAGGTTAGTTGGCAGCATTGATCTCTCAAGTGTTCAAATGTCGAGATAAAACAGTTTCCTGTAAATAAATACTTGATAGGGGTGCGTTCTCCTTTTTTTTAAATTAATGAAATCTGCTGTTCTATTATTGGTTTCGTGGAAAATGCAAAATGGGTGAAATTCACTACCTTTCTTGTCCTGACTGGGATTATCGCAAATCTCTTGCTTTATCCTTGTCTTATTCTAGCGAGTTTCTCTTGCAAGTTGTATAGAGAGGCATAAGTGGCTGACAGTAGATGGCGCCACGTTCTGTTCGAACCTAACGACGACACACCGAAAAATCGAGGTGGGGAGTCATCAGGCTGAACGGAAGAGACGCAAATTTAAGCCCTTTTGGCCATTTTTGGTGATCGAAGAAGGTGATTGATTCTTCTGAAGAAGGAGATGGCTTCGTTTAGTACGAAATTGTGCCCACATTTTTATTTATTGGATGAGCAATAGCTCTCCAAGCCGTAAAGGCAATATTTTCATTGAGGTACCCTGCCGATGCAGTTAGATTGTAAAAATTGGACCTGCCATCATGCTATGGGTTTACTCCTCCAAACGTGGAGCATGAAGATTATCTTACTGAAAGATTTTCTACCCAAATAACCCTCCGAGCGAGGTAAGTTATAAACATTTCCAACGAGCCAGTAAATAAAACAGAGATTTTCTTTTATAGGGTTATTTGATGTTGTGAGATTCACATTTTTTTTTGGTTATGGAATAATTACCCTCGCCATTTTGGGAAATAATTATTATTAAATGGGATGTTGATGGACCCACCTTTGTACAGAGATGTCGATTTATTTTGCTTATTAAATGGTACCCTGCCTGTCGCAGACTGGTACTCTCCTGATGGAAAATGGTATGGGATTTAAACAATTTTTATGGTTATTTACTTTATGGTACAGGATGGTCAGTACCTAGATCATTTGTAAGAGCATTCACGGAAATCATTGGAAGCACACTGGAACGTGCTACTAACTTTCTAAATTCGAAGAAAGCCCCTGCTGTTGAGCCAACGCTGGATTCTCCAATAACAGGCATTTATTAATTATACTATTAGTGTCATAAAACCTCCACATTTTGATATGGTTTCTTAAATGATTATTTCACTTATATCTTGCTGTACAGCAAACGCCCAGTACTGCGCGAGCGCTTCTTACTATATACAAATATAAAGTTATCACTGACTTGCTGATAGATAACAAATAACTTCGAACCTCTATCCATTTTTATATTCATCATTCATATCAATTTATTACCTATATTGTTTAAGGTTAAAGAGGTCGTTTCAATGTCGGTTTAGGTAACTGTTGTTGCACACATCCGTAGCATACAAGCGTAGTCTGTTTGACTCTAGTGGTTGTTAATGATTTTTTTTTTATTTCAAAACTTCTAGGAGAAGTTCAACATATTCATATAAATGCTTCATATGGTTGCTGTCAATGCTCTAAATATTATTTAAGAATATTCAGGGGAATTGTAAGTGTTCTTTGTAAATATATATGTGTACAAAAAGGGGATCTGTGTATTACTTTTTGACTTTTCAGATCTTCAACAGTACGGTCCAACCAAATCAATCCATTATTGATATCAGTAGAGTATAAAGAGACTGAGCTCTGATTTTCGAACTTTAGATGAACTCGCTTCCATTGTGTAGACTAACTACCTTTTTTTTTAATTCTTGGCTTAAACAGGATATTTTAATATTAGTTTGTAAGTCGAGTGGCGCCCATTTTTGAATTGCTTTTAAAACTTATTTCTTACTCAGGCTAACACATCAACTCACCCCTACATGCTCAACCGACTACCATGCTAACGGCATTGTGCGTTTTATTTCGCTGAGGAAATAAAATTCGTTACAAAACCTAAAATGTTGAGGTGCCTGTTGAGATGGCAGTGTCCCGTCAGAAGCCCTGTCACTGATCTGATTTCCTTTCTGCTCAGTGTGAGCAGAGTCTTGGTCCTCCTAGTAGAAGGGCCTCCGATGTGGAGTTTCGATTGCCTCATGCCCGGTGCATCTTTCCATGTGTCCTGGAATTTTATTTCCAGAATTTCCTTCATGGTTGAGACGCACCATGATCTAGAAACTCCTAGGATAGGTTCTGGTCCAATCGTTGGGCTTTTTGCACCTTGTCTGGCCAAATAATCAGCCCGTTCGTTTCCAGGTACTCCGGTATGACCAGGGACCAAAAGTAGCTTTACTTTATTGGCGGAAGATAGCCTTTGCAGATCATCGATGCATTTAGTCACCAGCAGCGAGGTAGGTGACTCTATATGATGTGAGAGCCTTGATTGCCGCTTGGCTATCGGTGCATATCGTGATTTGCTGGCCGCGGTAGCCTCTGTTGAGATTTTTTTTTACACAGGCGAGTATGGCAAATATTTCTGGCTGAAATACAGTGGCAAAAGTTCCTAGAGCGTAACAGAGTTCCGCTTTCGGAGACTGCCCGTATACCCCGGCGCCTGCTGACTTATCCATCCTGGAGCCATTTGTGTATTCTGTATCTCGAAAACTAGTCGGCCGATTTTATTTTGCCCATAAAGAAAGTCACAATCTAAAACGTACCAAAAATTCACGAGCCATTTTCCATAAGGATATTCGGAGGTCCTTTCCGCAAACCCTTTCATTCGATACGTGATTTCGTGACTTGTAAATCACCTCTTAGTGCGATCCATTATAACTTCACGTAGTAGATTTTTTTCAGGTTCACTTGAAACCTAATTCAATTTCAGATAACTACTTTCGGTATGCATTCGGGTTCATCTGACACTAGCAAGCGCTGCTTGTCTCTGGGAAACGGTGGAATTTTCAATTTCTTTTTTCCGTTGCTTCGGCGAATTCGAGTACAGCCAAAATGAAAAGTGACAGGTGAGGCGCACATAAATTCATAAGTTTTATTTTTGCTTCCGTCATATATTTCTTCGTGAATAACGCTACTATCGTGCAGGCCATTCACGTTTGTGGAATGTGTATTACGAAAAATACCTGCATGAGCTTTCATGAAGTTACACGTGTTGTGAAGAATACATTTCAATAAAGCTGACAAGAAAGGTACTTTGTATCCTTCCAGTGTGAGAAAACTTTTTGCACGGAGACATTTTTCAGAAGAAGTGTCGTATATACCCTGCTCAAGACAACTGAAATAGGGCCATTATACGGTGGACTTGAAATTGAAAATGGCATTTTTGGTACAACAATTGGCTTACTATTCTGTATAATCCAGTACGATTGGGTTTTGAGATGAGGATCGATTGTAGCACCACCAAACTTGGTATGCTAGTAGTTGGAACCATGATAAACACGAAAAAAAATTGTTCACCAAAATTATTATACAAGGGAAAAAGTATTAGATTTTAGCTCGAGGTTGTGTTCTCCCGACGCGAATGCCTGCCTTAATGCCCGCCTCAAATGCCCGCCTTAATGCCCGCCTTAATGCCCGCCTTAATGTCCGCTTTAATGCCCACCATAATGCCCGCCTTGCCTGGTGATTTTTACTTTTCCGTACGATTTTTACTTTTCCGCACGGTTTTTGTATTGTTGAAAATGAAAATATTTAGTACTAACTAAATGATCTATGTAACTATTCTGTCTTTTTAGTCATTTTGTAGCATTATTGTAAAAACTTGTTTATTAAAAACCTTGTATGAAAATTATTGTACCTAACTCTCACGGAAAATGTCCTTTCCTAACGGCTTGCCCGAACTCCGCTCCGCGTCGTTCGTGCAACTGCCGTCTCGTGCGGAAAAGTACTACTTTCCGCACTTGTTGGGTAAATAACTATGGTCGCACTCTACGGAGATGTTTGCGGATGATCCGAAAATCATGAATAATTCAGTAAATATGGAATTATTATACTAAAGCAGCAACCCATACCCTCTTTGGACTATATGCAACAATAATATTACAGTAGTGAAAATAATCGCTTAATCATATCCTGAATATATAGGGTGTCCCAAACTCGATTGCCAATTAGACGTTTCTTGAGAACAGAACATGGGATCATTCTGAAAATTGGGTTTTTTGTGTAATTGGTTTTGTTCTATCGATCTAAAATATTTTCAGCACTGCGGTGTTGCCGCTTCTAGTGAAAAGTAGCAACCACTTTGATATTTCAAATGGGACACCCTGTATATTATTGCATTTTTGGCTTCGCTACTACTTTTCAATTATTTTTGTATAATACTTCTCTTTACCTATCTCTGATGGTTTTCGATAAAAACAAAGATTTCCTGATTTTTGTGCGAAACATATTTGTAATTAATTTTTTATTACTACAGTATTTGGATTCGTAGAAATCCTAAATTTGGGATATAGTTTGAGAATGTTCTGTGTATTAGTTATGTCTGAGGAAATTCGTCCTCCATTATACAGGGTCCTTCAAAATTTGTGATTTTACCGATACACACAAAAGTGGTGAAAAGTGCAGTTTTTCAAATAGAACACCCTCTATATTATCGAATATCCTGAAAAACAATTCGGAGACGTAGAGGACTACCCAACCACAAAAATTTCGTAAATCTTACTGTGAAAGCTTATAGTTCCCGATGGGAAATATATAATTTTAGTTTTGACAATTCGTTTAATTTTGTGTCTACAAACTATAAAATAGCAGAATATTAGCCCTCATCATGAAGTAAATGTTAACTTTGAGCTTAGTAGATATAAAATAATACAGTAGCACTTTGGATTAGGTACATTTCAATTCAGACTTGACTTGATTACTTTTACTTCGGACTTCCATCGTCTTAATGGTTAAAAGATTTCTACTTCTTTCCATTTTTTCACTTTTTCACTACGTTTCAATTGCTTGCAATGTCTTCAGGTGAACACTGACAAACTTAGAATCTACACAATGTTTTATAGGTCTGCCGGTAATTACGTTGTATTTACGTGCAGTCTTGTGGCGCGCGTGGTTTTGCGCTAATTCTCCCTCCATAACGGTTCATTAGCGGTCTCCATACGTTTTTAATTTTCACGCTCGGTTGACTGAAGGCACCATTGACTTCGATATAGGCGGTTTCAATAAATTTGCGCTTGAACCAGTGTTCTTCTCTATAATAGTTATTTGTTTTACTATGGTCTACCTATTCGATGTTGAAAGCTACCCTGAACATAAAAAATCACATTGATTTGGCAAAATACCTGAAGATACGCCAGTCAGACGGTTTCCACGCAAAAAAATCCCGAGTTTTTCAAAGAGAAGAGATCGAGAAATTTTTATCAGATGCCCCAGATGAACTGTATTTGTGTACGAAGGTGGGAATATATTGAAAATGATCTATTATGGATTAAAGAACTAATTTTCAATTTATATTTTAGGTTGTACTTATTGTTGCAGTCGCTGGGGCTTGTAGATGTGATGAGCTTTTGCAAATGAAAACATAAATGATATGGGCGACAAATTGCTAATTATGCTACCAAATACTGAGACCAAAAGATCAAGATCTTTTGTAGTAACGGAATATTTAAGCGTTTACAGAAAATATGCAGCCTCCAGACCCTCGAATTTAAATAATCGGCGTGTCTTCTATCAGTATGCGAACGGTAAAGCACATCATCAATTCATTGGCATTCACAAATTCGGTAAAATGCCAGAAGAAATTGATACTTTTCTGGGACTATCCCATGCGAAAGAGTATACCGGGCACTGCTTTCGCAGAACTTCGGCCACGTTGCTGGTGCATTCTGGTGGGGACATAACAATGTTGAAGCAACATGAGGATGGAAGTCTTCCGCTGTCGCGGAGGGCTATACTGAGGACTCGCTAGCCAATAAGTCGAACATCGGCAATAAAATATTTTCTGGCGTTTCCGGAGTATCAAGTGGTTATACTAAAGTTGTTAATTTTACTGGAAAGGAGGGAAGTGAACAGAGTTCAATTGTATTAAATAATTGTTCACAATTCAACATAAATATATCTAATAAATAAAAATTTCGTGTTGTAGTTACTAGTTTTAATGCAATAAAACCAGTTTATTATCATCCGCATCATTTTGAGTTTTCTTAATGTCATTGTCAATTTTAATAACCAGTTTGATTTAAATTATTACCTAGTAACGAACTTTTTCTGCCTAGGCATTAAAAGTACAACTTCTAAGCCTGCCAAGTGTCATTAAAAGGCCGCTTTTAATGTCATTTGGAGAAAAAGAACATTAGCCTCGTTCCAATGCGTGGTCGGCGATTTATATGTTCCCCCCGTTGAGTCCACTTTTTCAGCTATTCTTACAGATGATAGCCGCTTGGTCTCTCCGATATAGGAATCTGCAGATTCATATGGGACCTCGTAAATACAGTTTTTTCTGGATTCTGTTCTGTGCTCTGGTTTCGTCTTGGTGAAGGAGCTTCGTAAAGTACTGCCGGATTGAAAGCAACTCTTGATGTTGTGTTTGTTTCCGATCCTTTTGATCTTTTCGGAGATACCCCTGATGTAGGGAAGTACAAGAACAGGGTTTTGTGGTCGTTTTTCGACCGTCTTATTCCTTTCGAGTTGTTTCTGAACTTCCCCTATGAGTTTCTCGGGGTATCCGTTTTGGCGTAGGTCTTTCTTTATGTGGTTTATTTCCGCATCCAGAGACTCCTGGTTGTTGCATATACACATTGCTCTCTCCATCAACGGTCTTACAATGTCCTTCTTAGTAGAATTTGGATGATTGGAGCCGTAGTTGAGGTACTGTCCAGTGTGTGTCCTCTTCCTGTAAACAGAGGTGAGGATAGCAGTGTCTTTTCTTTCAGTTTTCACATCGAGAAAAGACAAGGTACTGTTAGTTTCCTTTTCCATCGTGAACTTGATTGAATTCTTGATGTTATTCATTCTTGAGAAGAAATTCTCAAGGTTTTCATCTCCGTGGTTCCATGTGATGAATGTGTCGTCCACGTATCTTAGCGATAGTTTTGGTTTGTATTCTGCGTGTCTGATAGCAAATTCCTTGAACCACTCCATATATATGTTGTCGATTACTGGCTAAAGAGAAGATCCCATCGGCAGTCCATCAACTTGGGAAAAGAAACGGTCCTTTTCTTTGTAGTACGAGTTAAAGGCAGCACTACAGTAGTTCCAATATCGCTTGTACGGGAAGGTCAGTCCTTTTTTGAAGCTGGATGTCTTCTTCTAGTTTCCTCTTGATGATGGTGAGAGATTCTTCTATGGGGACATTGGTATGAAGGCTCTCCACGTCAAAGCTGATGAAACGATATTCAGGTCCTAGTTCAACATCTTTGATAATACATTCAAAGTGTTTGGAATTTTGGGAATTCTGTAAGCCATGGCCTTCAATGTTCTCAAACAAGACCTCATGCATTGACTTATCCTTATGAAGTTGCAGGAGGACCTCACAGCTTTATTGTGAGCTTTTTGCTGAACGAGGTCCAACTCGGTGACAGAGTTTGGGTCACCCCGTTCAGTGTTGAAAACGGGACCAATTTCATCGGCTGTCGTGTTGCTGCCTTGAAAAGGAATGCTCCCAATTCTGCTTTTTCATGGTCAGGACCTGACTGGAATGTTCTTGTAAAAAAAAATAAAGAAAAAAAATTCGTTTGTTTTATATAAAAATAGATTGTCAAGGACGGTTTACTTGAAAAATCTCTACTAATAAAAATATTGAAGTTGATTTTCTAAATATTCGAATAGTTTTTACGTCGAATTGTATCAACAGTCACTACCTAATCCTAAACTACATCCAGTTGTACACCAGAGCCTTTTCATTGTTGAATATTGCTATAAGGGCTCCAAACAACACCCCTATGACCAGTTAAATGCAACAATGGAAGGAAACGATGCCTAAAGTTCTGGAAAATGGTGCCCTTGCTGATGCTCTCACGCAGAAATTTTTATTTTAGTGGGATTTGTACGGCTTTCGCCCGGAATGTTACAACTTTTGACGCTATATTTCTTCGACCGCAGAGGCTAGAGAAGAGAGCTGTTCATTAGAAAGTCGTAAAGTTTGAGAAGTTGCACACGATCAAGACAATTTTGTACTTCAATTTCCGTAGTCTAATTCGTTCATGTCTGAGGAAGAAGAATAGGGATATATTGGTGAGAAATATTTAGAGTAGTAAAGTTATTACTTACCATGTTTCCGAAATAAATAATCTAATGAATAACAATTTTTTTTTGTAAAGTAAGATATCATAAAATTGTCATTTGGAAATAGTTCGTAGATTGGAAGTTTTGGGATTTTTCATATGTAAACGGATAAACTCATAAATTTAACATATACTTTTTATGCAGCAAAAAGGTTGTAGATGATTCATGGAATATTCCACCATGGAATAATGGCATTATTTCATTCATTTCGTTCATATAGTTCATTTCGTCCATTTCGTTCATTCCGTTCATTCCATTCATTTTATTCATTTCGTTAATTTTGTTCATTTCATTTCGTTCATTTCATTTCGTTCATTTCATTTCGTTAATTTCGTTCATTTCGTTCATTCCGTTCATTTGGTTCATTCCGTTCATTTTGATCATTTCGTTCATTTTGATCATTTCGTTAATTTTGTTCATTTCATTTCATTCATTTAATTTCGTTCATTTAATTTCGTTCATTTCATTTCGTTAATTTCGTTCATTCCGTTCATTCGGTTCATTCCGTTCATCCCATTAATTTTGTTCATTTCATTTCGTTCATTTCATTTCGTTCATTTCGTTCATTTTGTTCATTCATTTCGTTAATTTCGTTCATTTTGTTCATTCCGTTCATTCGGTTCATTCCGTTCATTCCATTCATCTTGATCATTTTGTTCATTTCGTTCATTCCGTTCATTCGGTTCATTCCGTTCATCCCATTCATTTTATTCATTTCATTTCGTTCATTTCGTTCATTCCGTTCATTCCGTTCATCCCATTCATTTTGTTCATTTCATTTCGTTCATTTCGTTCATTCCGTTCGTTCCATTCATTTATTCATTTTGTTAATTTTGTTCATTTCACTTTGTTCATTTCATTTATTTCATTTCGTTCATTTCATTTCGTTCATTTTATTTCGTTCATTTTATTTCGTTAGTTTCGTTAATTCCGTTCATTCCGTTCATTCCAGTCATTTTAATCATTTCGTTAATTTTGTTCATTTCATTTCGTTCATTTCATTTCGTTCATTTTATTTCGTTAGTTTCGTTAATTCCGTTCATTCCGTTCATTCCAGTCATTTTAATCATTTCGTTAATTTTGTTCATTTCATTTCGTTCATTTAATTTCGTTCATTTCATTTCGTTAATTTCGTTCATTTCGTTCATTCGGTTCATTCCGCTCACCCCATTCATCTTGTTCATTTCATTTCGTTGATGTCATTTCGTTAATTTCGTTCATTTCGTTCATTCCATTCATTCCATTCATTATAATCATTTTGTTAATTTTGTTCATTTCATTTTGTTCAATTCATTTATTTCATTTTGTTCATTCCGTTCATTCGGTTCATTCCGTTCATTCGGTTCATTCCGTTCATTCTATACATTTTGATCATTTCGTTCATTTTGTTCATTTCATTTCGTTCATTTCGTTCATTCCGGTCATTCAGTTCATTCCATTCCTTTCAATCATTTCGTTAATTTTGTTCATTTCATTTCGTCTATTTCATTTTGTTCATTTAATTTCGTTCATTTCATTTCGTTAATTTCGTTCATTCCATTCATTTTAATTATTTCGTTAATTTTGTTAATTTCATTTTGTTCATTTTATTTATTTCATTTCGTTCCTTTCATTTCGTTAATTTTATTTCGTTGTTTTCGTTAATTCCATTCATTCCGTTCATTCCTTTCTTCTCATTCTTTTCATTCTTTTCATTCTGTTCGTTCGTTTTATTCGTTTCATTCTTTTGATTTTTTGTTCTTTTCTTTCTTTTTATTCATTTCATTCGTTTCATTCTTTTCATTTGTTTCATTCATTTCATTCGTTTCATTCATTTCATTCGTTTCATTATTTCATTCTTTCATTCATTTCATTCGTTCCATTCTTTCATTTGTTTCATTCGTTCCATTCTTTTCATTTGTTTCATTCATTTCATTCGTTTCATTCTTTCATTCATTTCATTCGTTCCATTCTTTCATTTGTTCCATTCGTTTCATTCTTTTCATTTGTTTCATTCATTTCAGTATCTCATTCTTCATTCTTTCCATTCTTTCTTTCGTTTCATTCGTTTACTTTGTTTAGTTCTTCCATTCGTTTCATTCGTTTCTTTCGTCTTTCGTTTCATTCATTTTATTCGTTTAACTCGTTTCATTCGTTTCATTACTTCATTTGTTTCATTATTTCATTCGTTTTATTCGTTTCATTTTTTTAAAATTCCTTTCATTCTTTTCATTCTTTACATTTCTTTCATTCTCTTCATTCTTTTCATTCTTTCAATTTTTCATTTTTTCATTCTTTTCATTCTTTAATTCTTTCTATTCGTTTCATGCGTTTCATTCGTTTTATTCGTTTCATTCCTTTCATTCAGCGAACTCCCTAGGCCAATCAGAGTTAAGAATCGTGTCATATTTGGTGTTATCGATAATGTCCGTGCACGCCTATGCTCAGCTTATTTTTCGTATACACTTTAAAATTCCGAAATAAATCGCTCCATTACTCCATAAGAGCGTTGAAGGAGAACTGGGACGTGGTACATCGAGATTTTTTTATTATCGTTTTCACATCGACAGATCGGATTATGGCCATGTTCGGCAATTTATCCACGTTTCATGACTGAAATTATTGTTTTGGTCCTTCTCAGATGGATTATCGGCGATTATGTTTACTGAGGTTTATTGCGAAAATAGAACAATACGGCCTCAGCTTTCGGTGAACCATCAAGGCACAGGGTCGTGTTTGGATGTGAAATAGCTGTTAAATTGCGTGCTTGTTTTGGAAATATAGAGTTAAACGTATGAATTCTTTCATATGCTTGGATATTCATGGAATTCAAAGTTCGGTTTAAAGACTGTAACAATATAAATCGGTAGGACTGAATTCTGAATTTGAATTTTTTCATGTCAAAGCATCTCAGAGGTAAATATCCGTTAATACAGAATTAGTAACAGATTTATTTTACCTCTGTAATAGCAGGAAGAGGGAGAGGGAGAGGGAGAGGGAGAGGGAGAGGGAGAGGGAGAGGGAGAGGGAGAGGGAGAGGGAGAGGGAGAGGGAGAGGGAGAGGGAGAGGGAGAGGGAGAGGGAGAGGGAGAGGGAGAGGGAGAGGGAGAGGGAGAGGGAGAGGGAGAGGGAGAGGGAGAGGGAGAGGGAGAGGGAGAGGGAGAGGGAGAGGGAGAGGGAGAGGGAGAGGGAGAGGGAGAGGGAGAGGGAGAGGGAGAGGGAGAGGGAGAGGGAGAGGGAGAGGGAGAGGGAGAGGGAGAGGGAGAGGGAGAGGGAGAGGGAGAGGGAGAGGGAGAGGGAGAGGGAGAGGGAGAGGGAGAGGGAGAGGGAGAGGGAGAGGGAGAGGGAGAGGGAGAGGGAGAGGGAGAGGGAGAGGGAGAGGGAGAGGGAGAGGGAGAGGGAGAGGGAGAGGGAGAGGGAGAGGGAGAGGGAGAGGGAGAGGGAGAGGGAGAGGGAGAGGGAGAGGGAGAGGGAGAGGGAGAGGGAGAGGGAGAGGGAGAGGGAGAGGGAGAGGGAGAGGGAGAGGGAGAGGGAGAGGGAGAGGGAGAGGGAGAGGGAGAGGGAGAGGGAGAGGGAGAGGGAGAGGGAGAGGGAGAGGGAGAGGGAGAGGGAGAGGGAGAGGGAGAGGGAGAGGGAGAGGGAGAGGGAGAGGGAGAGGGAGAGGGAGAGGGAGAGGGAGAGGGAGAGGGAGAGGGAGAGGGAGAGGGAGAGGGAGAGGGAGAGGGAGAGGGAGAGGGAGAGGGAGAGGGAGAGGGAGAGGGAGAGGGAGAGGGAGAGGGAGAGGGAGAGGGAGAGGGAGAGGGAGAGGGAGAGGGAGAGGGAGAGGGAGAGGGAGAGGGAGAGGGAGAGGGAGAGGGAGAGGGAGAGGGAGAGGGAGAGGAGGAAGAAGGGTTCATAATATGAATTTATAAAATTATCAGAAGAAACGTTTTTTGAGCTTCTATATACTGCAAAGAAACAAATTACGCCGCCAACTTTCGCACCACTTCCTACCGAATACTGCTAAAAACTGAAATAGAAGAAAAGCGTCAGGAGAAACTACTCCTTGTTGGTCCGAAAATAAATCGCGTGTCGACCGACGCGCCCATTCGCTTCGCATCACCGTAGTGCACGGTCTGCCATATAACTTAATGTAAATTTCTTAATGTATATCCACAATTTTCTACGCGACGCTTCTACTCTAACAGAAAAAAAAATTCCGACTAAATGAATTAGATATGGAGGATGTTATTCGAAAATGTCACTCATAGAAATCGTTCATTTCATTGAAGCAAGGTTCGCTTCTCTTGCATTTATTCCCCAAAACATTTTAGTCGACGAAAATCTATTTCATCAGGGAGTATGGGAGATATGGAATGCAGGCTCTCCAGAAGCAATTATACACATCAAAGATGGAAATGATGGAAATATTTCTTCTGCGCTAACACTTTGAAAGTTATTTTTTGTCATAAACCTGCCATAGGCATTGCATTTTGATTTTTGTTCGAAAATTTTAACAGGATGTCCAAAAGAATCGGTTGTGGAATCATCACACGGAAACATAAACTTTCAAGAAGTTGTCTTGAACGATGGATAATAGCGATTAAAGTTTGTCTTTTAGCCGGAGATAATTCCACAACAGATTTGTGAATATACTGTTCATATTTTCTTTAGAAATTTAAAATTCTGACAACTAATATGCAAGTTTTCAACAAACACCAATTTTAATGAAGAATTAAATTTTCTGACAAATGGATAAAAAACATGCTTTCCATATCGTGCAAACTTTTTGAAACTCACTCTATAAATAGCTGATAGGAATGCCTAAGAATCGACGAATTTGAAATAATTTTCTATTCTTTCTCATGTCGTAGGGATTAACTTCACTTGGTACAACTCTGTGAAATGTTCATTAAAAATATCTTGCTGTTAAAAGATTCTAAATCCAATATAATTTTGACAAACCATTTGAATTCAGATGAACTGAACTTCTATAAGTGGAAAAAATAGAACTGGAAAATACACCATGTCTTACAACGGAATTCCCAGTGAAACAGCTGCCAAAACCAACAAAAAATTGGGCCTCCGCTAGCTATATTACATCAAGGGTGAACATTTCCATATAAATGTCTCTCATAACTCAGGTCCAAGACTCGAATACATCTCTCGTGCTTATTGAGACACGGAAGAGGATATGCGTCTTCGTTTCTTGTTTACCTTATGATGCAAATGCATGTTTTGACACAGTTGTAGCGTGATATAGTTTTTCTACGACCACATGGAAATATGCCCATTTTATGGGCTTTATCGATCAAGGAAGTAGGCACTTTTTCATTTCTACATCGCGAACTGTACTGTAATGATCATTTCAGTACAGGATATTTCATTTCCTACGACTTTCATGAAGTACTAGACTGTCATTTTTATGATCATAAATAATATGAGATCGAATCAAGCTTGTTAACGTTCTAATAATTTGACATTTCACATCAGTATACAAAATTCATTTAAAAAAGAAGGTAATCGAAAATGAGTAGTAATGGTTCACCTTTTTGAGTTATTTTTCCGATAAATCATATACTTTCCAAGATTACAGCAAAAATCTATTTATTTATTTTTGAACAAAAAAAAAAAAGAATTTTGGTGAGCAATTTTCTTTCGTGTTTATCATGGTTCCAACTACTAGCATACCAAGTTTGGTGGTCCTACAATCGATACTCGTCTCAAGACCCAATCGTACTGGATCAATAGCAAAAACCAGCTTTCTGGGATTTTTAGTTAACTTGGAAATTTTGCAATTTTTGAAGCCCTGAATCTCGGTAAGTATGCGTTAAAAAAACGCTTTTCTTATATAGTACAAAAGCTAATCGAATTATCCGGATGGAAGATCTAAGATAAAAAGTTATATGCACAGGAAAAACTAAATAAAGTTCAAAAAATCGAGATTTTTCGCCTTTCCTCAAATTTTGTTTGATAAATGGAGTATAGCATTACTGTAAAGTAGAACCAACAATCTAGTAAGGTTGTAAATCAATATTACCCGACGACCTTCATTATTACCCATTGTTCGGAATACAGATAAGCAATGAAAGTGTGTGTCCCTTAAAATATTCCCAGGTCCGGATTCAAATGTCTCATGAAATAGTTTGACATTTTAATAATAGTAGGGTTTCCATTTTTTTGGCTTCTGTTGACAGTTTTGTATTTGAATATATTTGGTAATAAAAAATCTCCTGAGTTGATTTAGAACCCTTGGTAATGATATGTTTAAATGTGTGTAAGTAATAAAATTTACTTACCTGGCCACGTGACTTTTGGTACTAATGGACTATTAACGAGATTATAGCAATAATGGTCAATTTCAGAAATAAACGGGAGAAAGTTAAACAACTTTAGTCATTCCCTAATATTCTGTTGTCAGTTGTGTCTATTCGAATTTTGTGTCGTGAAAAATGTGGCGTCCGTGGGCTCATCCTGAAGCTAGTACTTCAACTGGTGGTCGTTGTACCACTAGTCGACAAATGTTACACGCTCATGGAAAACATTATATTACATGTTTATACTTCCCTTCTGGAACGTGGAATATTCAAGGATCAAGCTATGCGAGAAAGTGCTTCTTTAACAAAAACACCGTATTCCACAGTGTTTCAAATAGTAAGTAACACTATTTTAAAAAGAAAGAAACGAAAAGACTCTGGTGGTTCAAGGAAACTAGATGGCTGTGATGTAGATATAATTCGAAGAACAGTATATGCCTTATATAAAGAGCGAATTGTGCCTACATTAGATATTTTAATGCAACGGATAAAAAATAATGAAACAGGTATCCAGTGTTGCAAAGAGACTTTGAGGACATCTCTTTCACGAAACTGATTTCAATTTAGAAACATCATAATGGAATCTGATGCGCGCCTCAAGAAATGGAGATTTGTTTATTTATTGGCTATAAACGAGTTTAGAGAATGTGGTAGAACGATAGTTTATTTGAATGAAACTTGGTTCTATACACACGATATTCCAAAAAAAAGTTGGGTAGACTCATCTGACTTGTGCCAAACTAATGCGCCGTCTAATAAAGGAAAACGCATTACGATAATTCACGCAGGATCCGAAAGTGGTTTTATACCAAATGCGTTGTCTTTATCGGCAAAGACTATTAAGGACTCTTTAGTCGTTTATCATGACGATACTACAGCCGAATTTTTTGAAGACTGGTTCCAAAATAAACTCCTACCAAATATTCCACCCAACAGTATTATCGTCATGGATAATGCTATCTACCACAGTCGAAGATAGATAAAGCACCATGTTCAAAAGACACCAAAGCCACTATACAAGAATATATGTTAAATAATGATATGTACTAGGAAAAAAAAGTACACAAAAAAACAGTTACTAGAAGTTTTACACAGTTTTTCGATAAAAAAGAAATATTTTTGTGATTCATTGGCTGAAAGCTTGGGACATACGGTGCTCAGACTTCCTCCGTATCACTGTATGTTTAACCCAATTGAACATATATGGCATCAGCTTAAGTCAGCTGTTCGAAGAAATAATACTTCTCCAACCTTAAGTTGTGGTAGCTCTCATTCAAACAGAAACTGCAAACATTCCTGACAGCAGCTGGGCCAAATGTGTTTTTTATATTAAAAAGGTGGAAAAATCATATATGTATATAAAAAAACTTTCCAAACAAAAGATTATTATCAATTTGGGTGTCGACAGTGAGAGTGAAACTGATCGTAGTGAGTAATTTTGTAAGTGTGTGTATATTAAATTTAATTCTAAACAACTCAAAACTATAAATTTTCTGATTTCTAATCGCTTCATTATCGTGATGTTTATGCATGTTCGTGTGTTATATATCATAATATATTATATGTTCATAGATAATTCTCAATTATAATCAAGTGATTTTTCTTAACCCAATATCATTATACCTATTTATTTACATACAAAACAAAATTGAATGGTTAGGGCAAGTACAACTCTGCGTAATATGGTTTGGCGTAAGTGGTTGGTAATTAATGACCTTCTTCTGGTTATACTTTACCAGTTTCATTAACTTGGCATTTACTCGTCAATCTGGGGCGACTGGACTGATACCAAAAAATGTACGTTCGATCATTCTTTCGGCACTTCGTTTCAACGAGGATAACTGGATTATAAGTAAAGTGTCGCAGAGCCACTATTTAGCTGGGTCATATTTTCGGGTCCCCTCTAAAATACGCTGACGGTCTAATTCGGTTTTCTTGGTGCAGTCTCTGGCGGTTTCGGCTCCCGTAACTTTTGAGTTTTGATGCATTCCATATGCGGCGAATGGAATGAAATTTCATTATTTTGTTTCATAAATTCAGCGGGTGTTTCCTTGAGAATCCTTCGAGGATTCCGCTGTTACAGTTGAATATAATATGCATGGGATATGAATGGCGGTTTCGTTGTGATAATATTTATGTAAATGAGGTTAGGTTCATGAACTTTGAAATTTGTTTCATTTATCTGATATGAATTTGTGATATTGCGGTATTTTTTAAAATACTTGAATTAATTCAGTTAAAACAAAGTTGTGACGTAATTTTTGTAAAGGTAGAATTTTTTATTTTCGGTCTTTTACAAAAGCTCTCTTAATGCTAAGTCGTCGTTGATGAATATATACAATATTAAAATAATTATATTTCCAGAAAAATAAGGAAAATAGAATATATCTGTAATGTCCTGCAACTGATGCGCTTCGGTGGTATTTTTCGAACGCAAGCTTGTGTCCTTTTTGGGAGAGTGTCTTTGGAAAATATTCCGAAGTATACAGGATGACTCAAAAAAGAGCACCAAACCAAAGTTATGTTATTTTATGTAATACGTTTTCATTTTCATTTTCAGTTTCATCTTCATTTTAGTTTTCATTTTCATTAGTTTCCGTTTCAGTTTCATCTTCCTTTTCATTTTCGTTTTCGTTTTCGTTTTCGTTTTCGTTTTCGTTTTCGTTTTCGTTTTCGTTTTCGTTTTCGTTTTCGTTTTCGTTTTCGTTTTCGTTTTCGTTTTCGTTTTCGTTTTCGTTTTCGTTTTCGTTTTCGTTTTCGTTTTCGTTTTCGTTTTCGTTTTCGTTTTCGTTTTCGTTTTCGTTTTCGTTTTCGTTTTCGTTTTCGTTTTCGTTTTCGTTTTCGTTTTCGTTTTCGTTTTCGTTTTCGTTTTCGTTTTCGTTTTCGTTTTCGTTTTCGTTTTCGTTTTCGTTTTCGTTTTCGTTTTCGTTTTCGTTTTCGTTTTCGTTTTCGTTTTCGTTTTCGTTTTCGTTTTCGTTTTCGTTTTCGTTTTCGTTTTCGTTTTCGTTTTCGTTTTCGTTTTCGTTTTCGTTTTCGTTTTCGTTTTCGTTTTCGTTTTCGTTTTCGTTTTCGTTTTCGTTTTCGTTTTCGTTTTCGTTTTCGTTTTCGTTTTCGTTTTCGTTTTCGTTTTCGTTTTCGTTTTCGTTTTCGTTTTCGTTTTCGTTTTCGTTTTCGTTTTCGTTTTCGTTTTCGTTTTCGTTTTCGTTTTCGTTTTCGTTTTCGTTTTCGTTTTCGTTTTCGTTTTCGTTTTCGTTTTCGTTTTCGTTTTCGTTTTCGTTTTCGTTTTCGTTTTCGTTTTCGTTTTCGTTTTCGTTTTCGTTTTCGTTTTCGTTTTCGTTTTCGTTTTCGTTTTCGTTTTCGTTTTCGTTTTCGTTTTCGTTTTCGTTTTCGTTTTCGTTTTCGTTTTCGTTTTCGTTTTCGTTTTCGTTTTCGTTTTCGTTTTCGTTTTCGTTTTCGTTTTCGTTTTCGTTTTCGTTTTCGTTTTCGTTTTCGTTTTCGTTTTCGTTTTCGTTTTCGTTTTCGTTTTCGTTTTCGTTTTCGTTTTCGTTTTCGTTTTCGTTTTCGTTTTCGTTTTCGTTTTCGTTTTCGTTTTCGTTTTCGTTTTCGTTTTCGTTTTCGTTTTCGTTTTCGTTTTCGTTTTCGTTTTCGTTTTCGTTTTCGTTTTCGTTTTCGTTTTCGTTTTCGTTTTCGTTTTCGTTTTCGTTTTCGTTTTCGTTTTCGTTTTCGTTTTCGTTTTCGTTTTCGTTTTCGTTTTCGTTTTCGTTTTCGTTTTCGTTTTCGTTTTCGTTTTCGTTTTCGTTTTCGTTTTCGTTTTCGTTTTCGTTTTCGTTTTCGTTCTCGTTCCCGTTCTCGTTCCGTTCTCGTTTTCGTTTTCGTCTTTGTCTTTGTCTTCATTTTCATCTTCATTTTCATCTTCATTTTCATCTTCATTTTCATCTTCATTTTCATCTTCATTTTCATCTTCATTTTCATCTTCATTTTCATCTTCATTTTCATCTTCATTTTCATCTTCATTTTCATCTTCATTTTCATCTTCATTTTCATCTTCATCTTTATTTTCATCTTCATTTTCATTTTCACCTTCATTTTCATTTTCACCTTCATTTTCATCTTCATTTTCACCTTCATTTTCACCTTCATTTTCACCTTCATTTTCATCTTCATTTTCACCTTCATTTTCACCTTCATTTTCACCTTCATTTTCATTTTCATCTTCATTTTCATCTTCATTTTCATCTTCATTTTCATCTTCATTTTTATCTTCATTTTCATTTTCATCTTCATCTTCATTTTCACCTTCATTTTCACCTTCATTTTCACCTTCATTTTCATCTTCATTTTTACCTTCATTTTCACCTTCATTTTCACCTTCATTTTCATCTTCATTTTCATCTTCATTTTCATCTTCATTTTCATCTTCATTTTCATCTTCATTTTTATCTTCATTTTCATTTTCATCTTCATTTTCATCTTCATTTTCATCTTCATTTTCATCTTCATTTTCATCTTCATTTTCATCTTCATTTTCATCTTCATTTTCATTAGTTTTAGTTTCAGTTTCATTTTCAGTTTCAATTTCATTTTCAGTTTCATTTAGTTTCATTTTCATTGTCATTTTCGTCGTCGTCGTCATCGTCATCGTCATCGTCATCGTCATCGTCATCGTCATCGTCATCGTCATCGTCATCGTCATCGTCATCGTCATCGTCATCGTCATCGTCATCGTCATCGTCATCGTCATCGTCATCGTCATCGTCATCGTCATCGTCATCGTCATCGTCATCGTCATCGTCATCGTCATCGTCATCGTCATCGTCATCGTCATCTTTATTTTTATTCGTAGGCGTTGGTCGTCTGAACATTTCGATTATATGTACGAGTGTAAATGTTTGCATCAGTAGTAAATACATACGTAATTTTTGAACTAATTCTATATATTATTATTATTACTGACCAACAATTTCTATTCGTTACGAATTTGAGAATTACAGTGCGACCAATCGCATTAAATAAAATATCTTCCACTCCAGTAATTCGATATGAGAGCTGGTTAAGCATTATCCTATCCAGATACCCTATTAAAGCATAATCACGAACTTCCATTAGATAGGACTGACCGACTGCGACTCTGGGAATGTTTCCGTGAACTTTGGAAGGGAACGAGGTCTTCGTACATGAAATCACTCATCTTTTCAGTTTGTACATGCAAAACCTTTGATTCGCATATCGATGGCCTAATTCTAACATGTCGTATCCAACAATTTTAACGATATTGGGGTTTCGACGTTTTAATATCAGTCCACCACATTCGCACCTATTTCTAAAAGGTAGTCCCGCATACACCGATAGAAATATTTTATCTTTCCATTTTAAATAAGGTCGTATCCCCATTGGCCAGAACTCATAGAAGCATGTTGTCGTAAACCACAAGCAAGTTGATTGTCAACGTTTATGACTTTCCTAAAAAGTGTTAAATATGGTAAGAAATGTTATACATTTCATTATCATGCCTGCTTCAACTTTATTGCATCGGAATCACCACGTGAACTGAATTTGTTTCATATGATCTTTTGGAAGTTTTATTCCTGCAATATGTAGGTTACGACTTATTTCCTAGGTAGGTTTATTGCCTCTCCTGTAAAATCTAGTCAATGTGAGATACGAGTTGTTAGAATTAGTCCATCGATATTCAAAATAAATGAAAAACATTTATTTTAACATAGATCGTTTGGATAATGTACACTATTGTTACACTAGAAAGAAGATACACAATGAGTTTAAAATAATGAGTTTATAAAGACGTATAAACTTCTCATTTCGATATTGTTTTTTTTTTGAAAAGATGCACTGGATGACGATAGTCTTTGCCGAACGATGTTTTTCCTTACCCTTTACCACAAAATCATTCATCAGATGGTGATACCGATAATTATTCCTTTGTATGGTCCTCATTTTTCTGACATCAATATATTATGAAATTATCTACCCTTCAAATTTTCCTGTCAAGTTTTTCGTTTAGGTTTTTTCATTTAAATTATATAAGTATGTACATGTACAACGAATATCGAAGGAAATCTCAACTTATACAGCCGGTCTCTTTATATTTATAATATACAGTGTGACCCATTTAAGATGGAAGCACCCATATAAAACTTACATTTGTCAACCGATTCGAATGATTTTGTTTTCTTTAGTTTGACATTCAAAAAGTCTACTAGGACACCGAATTTCATGTATAAATCTCCATTTCCAGGGCCAACTAATCTTATTTTTCAATGTCAAAAATCTAAAATCTAAAAGAAAAAATCAGACTAGCCTATCTGTAATATTAACAATTTTTATCATGATACATACAACCTGAAAAATGAATTGAAGATAAAAATATTGAAAATAATAATAAAAATCGAACACAAATCGATTTCATAATAGAAAAAAAATGGTGTTATTTGGTATTTGAACCCTCACCACCACGATCCAAACCTGACCGTTCCCACACTCAACACTCGCTGCTAATTAACTGCTATAGTAAGTTCCTGCCATGAATACGAAAATATTATTATTATATTGATTGATATCTGGTAAGGAGAAACGGGATTCGAACTCCCAAGCCACTCTATTAAAAGGATTCTGATGCACGCTCTTTCGCCATAATGGGAATACATTGGATTCCACCAATCAACTTGAACAAACACTGAAAAAAATGTGGTACGTTATATCAATAAATG
The DNA here is from genome assembly GCA_958298965.1 of Chrysolina haemoptera. NCBI lineage: Eukaryota > Metazoa > Arthropoda > Insecta > Coleoptera > Chrysomelidae > Chrysolina > Chrysolina haemoptera. The sequence goes on along the minus strand of OY282601.1, from coordinate 1,093,315 downwards.
CCGTTTTTTACCTCTCCGTTCATTGGCAAAATACATTTTTCATCGTGGCAATGAATAAATATTCACTGACTTTTGTAGGTATTTATTGATACAACGAGTTCAAGTTTATTGAGATCAAAGATGATCGTTTCTTACATTTATGAACAGTTTTCGTTGCTCCTGCGGAAAAGTTTATTGAAGTGAGGAAAGGGGTACACTGAGATCAATGATGATCTAATTTCAGACCTATGAACATATTTCGTTACGGCTTTGAAAAAGATCATTGAAATGAAGGAAAAAGTACATTGGAACAATGTATATTATTTCATGAAAAATATGTGGTACATAATGTCAATGAATACCGTTTATTACCTTTCCGTTCATTGGCACAATTAACTTTTCATCGTGATAATGGTTAAACATTCACTGATGTACGAAGGTATTCATTGAGACCAAAGTTGATGGTTTTTTATATTTATGAATAGTTTTCGTTGCTGCTATGGAAAGGTTCATTGAGGTGAGGAATGTGGTACACTGAAACAATTTGAAATTGCTCATCACATCAATGAACATAATTCATCGTCCCAGAGCACTAATGTATATATTTAAAAAAAATATGGTACATTTTATTGATGAACACCTCTTCGTTTATTGGCACAATACATTTTTCGTCGAGTCAATGAATGACCATTCACTGAAATATGTATGTTTTTATTGTTACAATGAATTCAATTTTATCGAGATCAATGATGACCTATTTTCAGACCTATGAACATGTTTCATTGCGGCTATGGAAAAGATCATTGAAATGAAGAAAGAAGTACATTGAAAAAAGGTATACTATTTTATGAATGAAATGTGGTACATTATATCAATGAATACCGTTTATTAGCTTTCCGTTCATTGGCACAATACATTTTTCATCGGGACAATGACTCAAGTTCATTGAGATCAAAGATGATCTTTTTTTACATTTCTGAACAGGTTTCGTTGCTGCTATGGAAAAGTTCATTGAGGTAATGAAAGGGGTACACTGAATCCATTTGAAATTGTTCATCATATCAATGAACGTAATTAATGGTCCCAGAGATGTTTTTATTGTTACAATGAATCCAAGTTTATCGAAATCAATGATAATCTATTTTTAAATCTACACACAGGTTTTATTGGGGCTATGGAAAGATCAAAGAAGCAATCTCCGTTGCTGGCAAGTTAGCTTTAGCTGGTAGTACACAGCGACTCCACTAGAGGGACAGAGCCGGTTAACTTAAGCAGACAGAAGCGATCGTTGAAGCATCTTCTCAGGTAGCACAGACTACAGAGACATCCGAAATAAAAGATAACTTGGAGATACGCCTTCTAACCAGGATTGCGATGTTCTGATGAATGCATGTTAATTATTTTGCATATCATTCGGAAACTCACTGTATGCTCAATATGAGTGGGATGCCTTCATTGTATTTACGAATGATATGCAATGATTGAATAAATACCACTTATTCAAATGATAAACAAAATAATTAGTTCAATGTGTGAAAGCATTACGAGAATAAACTGAAACATAGATTCAATGTATATCAATTATTGAATCAAGGAATAACCGATACTTAATAATCACTGTTCATTGGATTGATGAAAAATATCCATCGTCGAACTAATCTGAATCATTATATCAATCATACAGCAATCATTCGAAGAATGGACAATAATAACTAATTTGATGAATACAGTTTTATCAGTTGAACGAATACAATTTATTGCTTGGGTGAACACTCTTCATTCGTTTGATGAATGGAATTAATTACCATAACGAACCTATTTGATGTACTTGATCATGATATCAATGAAAGCATTCATTGATATTATTAAGATCCGTATTCATAGTATGGATAACCAGTGGTACATTGACATAACGATTGCGTTCATTGGACCAATATTGATAAAAATATTCATTGAGTCACTGAACTTTTTCATTGTATTCAGGTACCAATTTTTTTCTGTGAACAAGAACAAGAATAATGAAACCCATGAAGTCATTAAAATGGTCTGTTTTGTTGGAAAGTTTTTTGCATTTGGGAATTATCTTTTTGACAGTTGTCATCAATGAGAAGTTTTTTCGGTGTTGCTGCGTTTACGACTTCACTTCATATTAGATTGCAGAACGAGCGAAGCTTGGTCGCCCAGGTATTTTTCCAGAATGAATTTCGAAGTCATCAGAGCATCATCCAAACCAACAAAATTTATTGAAAACTTCTGCCCAGCAAACAGCTCTGAGACATGCAAATGAAACTGACGTCTAACGGAGAAACAATTCTGAAATGAAATTCTCAAACAAGAATCTTCACGTGCATAAAACATGCACCTGCAACATTTCACAAAGTTATTCTCCTATTTTTCAGAGTTGCCTACTCTTATTCAATTTAGTGCCTTCCACGGTCTGTGGCATTAAAACTTCGTTCTCAAAAAGTTTTAGCCATTTGTTAAGCAGCCCGGAAAGAATTCGCATTCTGTCATGATGATTCTGTTTTGTATGAGTGGCTGAAAGTTGATCGAATTTTGTTTGTTTCGTTCGTTTGCATCAAGTGAAATTTTTTCATATTACAGTTTGCTGATGTCACATTTTTGTCATGTTATCTAAGTAAAATAATGTTTTACATTTATGGAAGTCGGATCTAAATCTGTATTGCAAAATGTATCTCCAATATCTTTGAAAAAAAGTCTTTTGAAAGACAGGCTTGCGAGTTTTGAGCAGTATTGCTCTTCAATGAGGAGGCAATCCAAATATTAACTTATCCACCATCCTGAATCTGCCATCTTCACTAGATGAATTTTGACAAAATATTCATTATCTTCGACCTCAAATACCCCCCAGATACAAAATTTGAAGAGAATCGATAAATAACTACAAAACTCGTCCGTCATCTTGGATTTGTGAATTTCTATAAAAAATTTATAATCTCCGACTGCGAAAATCCTCACATACCAAATTTAAATAGTATCTAACCATAATCACGGGAATCATCCTCCATCTTGGAGCAGTCATCTTGAATTATCAATTTGACACAAACAAATCATAATGCCCGACCCCAAATAATCTTCGAATTAAATCGAACCACACAGAAAAAAATTGGTACCTGAATACAATGAAAAAGTTCAGTGACTCAATGAATATTTTTATCAATATTGGTCCAATGAACGCAATCGTTATGTCAATGTACCACTGGTTATCCATACTATGAATACGGATCTTAATAATATGATCACAAAACTAGTCACCATCTTGGAGCCGCCATTTTTATGACAAATTCATAACTAATGTAAACGGAGGTTGTATGCACTTTTAGGTTATTTCTTGATAAATATAGATTTGTGTATAAAAATATATTTATTATTTCAGGCGAGTATGCTTTCTGGCTATTGTGCATAAATGTATCATAGACCATTATCTAGGGAAATTATGAAAAGTGACAATTTTACAAAAATTAAAGATTAAATAATTAAAAAAAAAACTTTTCAAGAACGAACTCTTATTCAAATGCGCTAAAAAACTAAAGAATAATTTCTTTAGATGTGAGTTACAGATTCAAAAGCTCGCCGCGCAAAAGCTTGCCGCGAAAAGGGTCTCGCAATTTCTTCATTTTTTCTATTGAAATTACTGATGAGCAAAATGATTTCGTCGAAGGAAGAAATTTATCAGATAAAAAAAAAGTTCTTTTGTTTCTACTGTCGACTAAAAAATTAAATTGAATATCTCAGTGATTACAAACTTTTTATTCTTAGATCTTTCTCTCGAGATTGCAGTATTAGAAATTTCGCGAGAAAGATCAAAGAATAAAAATTGTTCTAATCAACTCCGACTTCTTTGGTTATTTCTGAATTGACATATCTCCCCCCTGGTTCAGTGAGTGTGTAAACATTTCCTTGTTCACAGTTCTAGGCCATATTATGATTTGATTTCATATATCTATTTTAAAGTTCTTTGACAGTCATGCTTTATGTAGGATTCTGACAAAGTAAGATATTCTTGTTATAACTTCAATAGCTTCCCACATCTCATTTTTATGAGAAAATCTTCGATTACATTATCGTCTAATATTTGACTTCTCGGAATTTCCCCTGATGATGGTCGTAATACCGAAAATATTCGGGAATAGCTTCTTAGATATTTTTATGCACTATAACCTAAAGGTATACCTGCCTGAAATAATAATTATATATTTCTTTAGACAAATCTTTATTATTTAGTACCACATACATTCATAACTTTCAATTCCGAAAATGTAGCTAACATTTTGAGCGAGGGGGAAACTACTCTTTCATTAGGTGTACATCATAATATTTTCATTAATTCATTATTAATTTTAATTAAATTCATTATTCGAAATGTCGAAAACTTGAAATTATTTTTGGCGCCAAAAAAAACTTTTGAAAACTGATTCAGAGCTCACCAACTCGAGAACGGTTAGAGATAGACAAATTCTGCGAACGCCAATCGATTCCGAATGGTCGAATTAGTATGTATTGTGAATTTCGAGTCAATCGAAAGAAATTAAAAATTACTCTAAAAGTTGCAAGGGGTTCACCCCTAAAAAACATGAAAAATACCAAGTCGTCACATCGACTTGAAATTCGCAGTGTATACGTAAAATTTTATGGTCATTCCAAAAATGTATGATTTTTATATGCTCAGATATAAGATTTAGGCGGAAAAAGGTGTTTAAGATGAAAACGAAAGTAATTTGACGTGCTGATTCTGAATATTTTAACAATAATGTCGAAAACTCACCATACAAATTTTTGGCGGCAAAAAACCATCTAAAAACAGGTTCAACTCGAGAACGATTAGAGATAGACAAATTCTGCGAACGCCAGTCGATTCAAAATGGCCAAATTAGTATGTATTGTGAATTTCGAGTCAATCGAAAGAAATTAAAAATTACTCGAAAAAGTTGCAAGAAATAAGATTTAGCCGGAAACGAGTGTTTAAGGTAGAAAATCCAATTTTCTGAGATATTTTAATTTTTAATTTTTCGAATTTAAAATTTTTGTCCTCGGACGTATTTTGACGTGCTTATTCCGAATCTTTTAACAATAATGTCGAAAACTCATCAGAAATATTTTTGGCGGCAAAAAAAACATCTAAAAACTGATTCAGAGCTGACCAACTCGAGAACGGTTAGAGATAGACAAATTCTGCGAACGTTAATCGATTCAAATTGGCCGAATTAGTACACACTGAATATTTGAACGGAAAAAGTCCTATACATCATCATACATGATTTTTGGAACTTTTTTATTTGTCAATTTTCAAATTTAAATTTTTTTTTTTGAACGTATTTGGACGTGCTGATTTCGAATCTTACAACAAAAATGTCGAAAACTCATCAGAAATATTTTTCGCGCCAAAAAAACACATTTGAAAACTGATTGAGAGCTGACCAACTCGAGAGCGGTTAGAGATAGACGAATTCTGCGAATTCCAGTCGATTTAAAATGGCCGAATTAGTATATACTGAGAATGTGAACGAATAAAATTAACGGACAAAAAAGTCCAGTATATCATGATAGATAATTTTTTGAAATTTTTTATTTTTCATTTTTCGAATTTCAAATTTTTGTTCCCGACCGTATTTCGACGTGCTAATTTCGAATTTTTGAACGAAAATGTCGATAACTCACCAGAAATATTTTTCGCGCCAAAAAAAACATTTGAAAACTGATTCAGAGCTGACCAACTCGAGAGCGGTTAGAGACGAATTCTGCTAACGCCAATCGATTCAAAAGGGCTGAATTAGTATGTATTGGGTATGTATTTGGGAATTATTTTATGACAAGGTACTAAAGTGAACCTTTCTCCTGTTCTCCTTATGTAATCATCCAATCTCCTTCAATTTATTTGATACTCGTTGTCGCCTACCAAAAATCATACCTGGGCATGAGTTTCGAACTTTCTGGATCTTATTTTTATACATAAGAGTTAAATTATGTCAATACAACGTATCCGCGTAATTGAATGGTAATTATCTTTCATTGCCCCCTAAAACTTTTTCATTATTTTTCATTAGAGATAATTACTTCACTGCTTTCATTAGGTGTACAAAAAATGACTAGTTGTTTCCCCCTCGATTTTGAGTATATGAAATTTGACAACAATAATTCATAATCCGCGACCTCGAAAACCCCCAAAGACCACTTCTCAAAGATGTCTATTCATAATGATAAACCTCGCCCGATATTTTCAAGCCGCCATCTTGTTTTTTCTCCTAAAAAAATTCCATAATGCATTGTCGCCGAAATTACATAGGTATGCAAGATTTCAGCTGAATCGGTTGAGGATGACTGGTCTAAAATTCAGTTGCAAAATATTTCCCATACGTATACACATTTGTATACTGACTAAGAAGATAAATTTAATCAAAATAATTGAAAATTTTCCTACATCCTGATGAAAAAATGGCGTATAATTATTAATAACGATATTCGGCCTGTGATGTCATATCAAAATACATTAACATACCAAAGTTTTGACGTAGAACCAACCATCTAGATCACGTTTTGGAAAGCTATAATAAAACACAGTTCCATGTAATGCATTTTGTTGTTTCATCAATTCAAAGGGTCCCATTTCACGGCACATCCTCTACATGACTATCCCACGGTAGAATAGGTACGTACCTGCAACAAAAAATAAACTGATGATTGTTTGATTTACGTTTCTCATGAATTTGTAGAAATAATCAAGATGGTTATAAAAACCGTATACATAGAAAATCGACGGAATTAGATCTGGTCTTTCCATGAAAAAGATATTTGAGCGTACCAGGTGTCACAAGCACAGTCATTGTGAGACATCAAAAGCTATTCAAATGAAATATGAAGAGATCATTTCAGAAAATGTTCGTATGTACATCACAGAAAAAACGTTCGTCTTGTAGCAAAGAAATACATTATTTTAACCAAAAATTATCTTCTGAGAACGACATAATCTCCAACAAAAGAAATAATATCTTAGGTAAAGAATATTCATGGGTTTGGGTGAAATTCTTCATTACCTTGATTATAAATTATTTCATTGCAAAGACCGTGCCTTTCATATAAAGTTGCGATTTTTCAAGAAGAGATCTATCTTTGCACGAAAATCATCAAATCTTCGTTTAACAGTTTTCCCCTACCATCTACTGCCATGTAGCACACGGGTCGACAAGAGTCTATTGTCCAGTCAGTTCAGCGTGGTAGATACTTTCGAGATTAATGTGCAAATGTGCAGTTTTGACCAAGACCGTTGAATGCGATTTTTTGTTGCTACAAAGTGAATATGTTATACTCATTTCCCATGCATGCAATTTTTGAGGAATGATGAAGAAATTGAAGATCTCGTTCAATTTTGCATCGGGCATCTTTACACCAAATTTGTAGGTATGTATTTAGAGAATTATTAACAAATACATGACTTTCATTTGGCAATATTACCATAAATATATACATCCCATTTCCATAAAAATAAATCCAGTAAGGCGTGAAGCCAATCTACATGACATTCGCAACGTGTGTCTACTTTTCTTGTGTGTCGAAAATGGCCGCCTTTGTCTTCGAACTGACCAGTGAACATAGGTAAAAGAAAACATCGCATTTTGCTCAAAGAATATGTATTCAACATAAGCCTGTAATGGTTTTCACAGAAAAGAGGGTGATTTTATATCAAGGATGTATGATTTTCCTACCAGGCAACTGTTCTTATCAAAAGGGGTTTGATGGTTTTCAAAGAAAATCATGTGATCTCATTGACATTCCTACTAAAGCAATTGTCTTTATCGAAGGAAGTTTGTGAAAATGAGACTTTGAATTGAAGAAATTATTTCAGGGAAAATGATTAACAACAATATAGCAAGTGTAAATGTGTTTGAAAACATGTTTTCCTGAAATACTCAGCAAGATACTCAACAGTCATAATTGCAGATTTTTTTCTAGGGTGTTCCAGTTAAAATTCTAATGTTCCAATGTTGCCATGGGTTTGGAGTAGGACTTGCAACGCTGCAGTTGTAATATATTCTCAAATACGGACTGTTAAGGCTCTAACCAAATTTGAAAAATATATCTTTGTTAGTTTTCTAGAACTCTGTTAATATACCGTGAATCACCATGTATCTAACAAAATCCGTTGAATATTCTTAGAGAATTAACGTGTATTTAGTGTCAAAATTCATTATTCACATCGTTGTTAGTATTTTCTAAATACCCAATATAGCGTTAATAGTATAGGTGAATAACACGCTTATATTAATTTTTTTTTTATTCATTATACTTTTTGTATAGTTATATAGTTCAGCTCAGTTGACTCTATTTTGTTGTCAAAGTTTGTATCAATAACAGTAATTTTATTTTACATCTCGCTTATGTTTGTAACATTTGAGTTTCTTATTATATTTTTTGTAGTTAAGAAAAGCTTGTACCAATGATAGTATTACACGTTTATTTTTAAAAAATTTCAGTTCGTATTGTATTTAATGAATTACCTTGAAATAGTTTTTTTCATTCCCTTATGAGAATTTTATTAAAATATTTTATAATAATGTTCTTCGTCTGTGGAAAATATAGAAAACTGCTTATTACTTTTTCCAGGAATTTCTTTGTGTATAGGAAATCGGAAAAGACCAACTTGCTTCACTTACTGTTTTTGAATTATACAGTTTTCTGCAATTTCCATCAACACAGAATTTATAAGCAAGCCATTTGTACAGGATGTCCCAAATTTGATACTTAAGGTTATTTTTCAGATTTCACAATTTGATTTGTAATTTTATCAAACTTTTTTGCAATTGTCATCTCACAAACAATTACAAGGTTTGGTAAAACTACAAAACTATTTGTAAATATTTAACCATATATTGGAAAGTTACCATAAGTTATAAGGATTCCTGTAAAATTACAGATCAGTGTGTGAAACGCACTATTCACTACAGCAAGTCTTAATTGAATTCGGTAATGCATTCAGATCAGTGATGCGATTTGACAACTTTAAATTGTACCAGTGTTTACACCAAATTTGTACTTAATTGTACTTAAACTTAACAATACCCATAGATATTACTCTATGCGATTAAAAGTGAAGTAACACCCATTCTGCGCATGCGCAGAACTTTTTTCGGAATGCCTGAGGTGGAACGAAAAAACGACTGAATTGACCTTATTAGTTGAGCGCCATGTTTGGATGCGACTCTCAAGGGTGGAATAGAATTCTATTGTCGACAGAATAAATGAGATGGCATTTTGGTTGAATCCATGGGAGAGACAGAGACCATGAATTTGGCGCTTAGCTAATAAGGTCAATAGAGCCATACAAATTTAGTATTGCCAAATGTAGGAATAGCCAGCGGATTTTTGAATAAAAAATTGTGCGTTTTAGAGTAAAAGTTTATTTTCGCCAATTATGTACTTATCTGAATTTCAGATAATACATTCAATAGTACATTAAAAACAGTAATTTTTGCAATAAATTGATCAGGTATAAGGATATAATTAGGGGTTAAATTGTTATTTGTAAGAGATGCCAGGTATAAAAGGCGTGTATTGATATAGTCAATTATCAGTTCGAATTATAGTTTTGAAAATGTCCATATAGGACGAAACTGCAGTAACTAAAAGTTATAAAAAATATCAAGTGGTACAAAAACATAGAAATTTACTTTTCCCATTTTTCACAGTAATTTTTGCAGTAACTCATTTACAAACTCTGTTGGAAAATTACAATCCGCATGGGATTTTACGATGTAGCGTGTTGACCTACTATATAACCCACGTGTTTTACTATAAATTTACAGTTTTCTTCTTACAGTGGAGTGTTTGGAAACAAATATATTGTAACACTGATACCATTGTTAAGCAGTTTATTTCAGAGGGACGATATCTCACATATTTTGGAATGCAACTTATTCCACTGGTTGTTAGTTTTTGAAGTTTCCCATACCTATCAACAATTTCAATTTCCCACATTTTCATTCGATAAAAATCCTGCATGAGAAGGAACACATAGAACGATATGAGAACATGACTCCGCAATCATTAAATTAACCAAACGAAACGAGATGAAACAGTTCAAACGGAGGTGTCTGACAATGAAAAATTAACCATCCTGTGACTGTCATGGCAAACCATACATCAATCCGGCAGCATGAACCCCATTTCCATCAATACGCATCAAGTCGATGTATATTGTTTTTGTAATGGAGTGAAAATGAACTGCGCTCAAAGAGTCACAAAAGTGTATTCTTCCCCAGGCAGGAGAGGACTTCTCCCTTGGTTCTCATTAATAGAAATGCAAGATACACTGATAAAAATGATATTTTGCATCAATGTATAAATGCATTGATTCAAGTCGATTGTATTCTTGAGTAGGTCCAACCAAATATTAGTTTGATTTTTTGACGGAATCCTCTTGACCACTTGAAAGAAAACTGTTTTGAGACATATGAACACTTTCTTCACTGAATAATGAGAGTTGTTTGGTGCAAGAATATTTCAACTTTGATAATGAACACTATTGTGAATACTTCCTTTGTTCGATGGTGTGAGTTGGTTGAGGCAAGAATATTTCAACTTCAAAAACGAACAATATTCTTCTTCATAATACAATATATTTTTGATTCAAGATTATCTGCATTTGGAGGCTCAGTACAAATGTGCACTTGGTTATAAAAATATGCCATGAAAGCCATGTTCATATGGTACGGTTCAACAAACAGAGAACAACTGCGAACAATTGAGGTATAATGGTTATATATGAGGATAGTTTTGTAATATTTTAATTTTAGAAACTTAATTATCAACGGAGGTACCTATTCGGTGACGCATAGAAATGCGATCGAATATAGAAACGACAGCGTCATTCGCCATTATCACACACCTGCTGAAAACAAAAATATCTTCAACCTATCTCCACAACTGGTCCATAAAGGACCTAAATTCAAATCGTGCAGAAATAATTGGACCTCCATATTGTGTCAAATACAAAACTAACAACTTGAATTATGATTCAAACACAACCCCCAAACCAAACGCGGGCAAAAGCAAACAGGATAGAGGTCCCAGTCGGCAGTCGCAGTGCGCGCTTTCGCGTGGGTTCGCGTCGTTCCGGTAGAGGGGTTTCGCCAAGAAATCATGTTCTTGAGTCAAAAGGAGCATTTTTCACAAGTAGAAGTTCTCTAGGGTAAAGAGTTGGAATGTATTAATGCAAACAAATTCATTTCAAGATAATTTATGTAAAGAAGCAGTTCAATAAGTTTGAAATGAGAGTATATTCATCAATTAGAAATAATTATTCTTTTCAGAAGATGATTCTGTTCAAGAGGATATATATATATATATATATATATATATATATTTTAAAAATATTTGGGTATATATAAGATAATGTTATCTAATTAAAGTTTTCCGGGAATTCTGAAATCTCTGAAAGACGCGCCCGAGTATCAATCACAAAACAAGATCTGGCTTCCATGAAGATCCTTCAAGCAGATAAAAATGTTATACTAAAGAAAATTTTTCGGAAATGATTTCCTAAAGCTTGTTAACAGAATACATAAATATAGAGGCTGGACATGAAAGGAGTCTAAAGAAAATATTCTCGTTTCAGCCAGATGCGACAGAGAGAGAGAGAGAGAAAAATATACTTGATTAGTGAGGTTATTCTGGACTTCCATTGTCTATACGGACAAAGAAAAGAAAAAAATTCAATTCTATGCAATTTTTATTCACGACTTTTCAACTGTTCAACTGATAGTTATTATGGAGATACATACAGAGGATATATCAAATTTGCACGAAGAAAAAAAATTCAAATAATTTTCAAAAAACGTCGATAATCTATAGTACGAATGATATATTGTACCAAATTGCGCATTGAAATATCGTTGTAGGAATATGAGGGAGGCGACTAAGGTGCATATGAGTTAATAGCACCCTAAGGGGTTAGAATAATAAAAAAAAATTTTATGCTTAGGCGGCTGTGATTTCAAATATTTACATCATTTTCAATTCTAAAACAACTTTTCTAAATAAACTGCTTTGATAATATCAAAAATAAGGGTATATTTCAAAATTCTTATTTTTTATTCTCCCTTGTACACCGTTTGGAAATCCAGTATTTTGATCAGTCAAATACAAGTTTCAAGCAAAGCACCAACTTTTATGGAGAATACAATTTTCTGACAAATGCAAGATAAAAAAGTTTCTCATATGGTGCAAATTCTTTGAAACTCAGTGTATAACAATCATTCCCCAATATTTATTTATGTTTTTTCATGTAGTGGAGAAAAATCTACCCAAAAAGTCGTACCGTTCTCGAAAAAATTTTTTTGAAGTATTACCAGTGAGGTATATATTTTTCTATTAGAATATCATTGGACGACATTTTTGAGTGAGGACGAAGTTTTTTATTTAGAAAAAATTGAAAAAATAATGTTTTTTCTAAAACACGTTTCTTGATGAATATCACCCCATAACTCTGAAACTACAGGAGGTATAGAAATATTTTTTTTTTACAGTAGAAAGAGAATTCTTTTCTGTTTCTCACGCAAGTATATGATATCATGATAAATAATCATAAGTTTTTCATACATTGATTCGGAACGCAAGATATTACTTTTCATGTAATGTTTTTTTCAGTTTGTTCTATACAGATATACGGTTCAGAACAAAGCGGATTAGTTTTGATTATGGAGTTATTCTTGGAAAGCCATTGTTTGTTCAACTCTGGCTGCTAACATTAATACAAAATTAATATAAAATATGTAACTGTTTAAAACGTATTCCATACTCACAGAATATCTGCTAAATATGTAGTGGGTTTGAATGTTTATGTTTGTCATGATGACAGCACGTTGAAGTGAAATGACAGATGAGTGCAATAAAAAACTTCTTTTTCTACTAAATATAGTTCAATAAAGTTTTGCTTTATGCATGAATGTAGAAAATTGTTATTTAAGCTTGTTAACAAAAAAGAAATAAATAACGAAAATGAATTGAATATTTAAAAGTCCTTCGCGTTCAAATTATATTTTTTTTCAACCATGCGTTGTAAGCATATCATCAATTAATCTTTATTGCCCCGGAATAAAATGACAATAAAGTTTCTGTTTTATTCCATCGTGATAATATTAGGTATTGAACTGTTTTGAAATTTAAAGCTCGCTATTATTCATGCGGGTAATGTTTTAATGATTTATATATTGGCTTTTTGTTATTTGATTATTCGTTTCAATGAACTGACATTGTTCGTAATGTAACTAATTATTCAACATTATAAAATGCCATTGCAATAGTTTTTAAATTATGTTGGTGGTAGAATGAAAGATTTGTCGAAAACCTGTCCATGGTGACGTGGTTTGAGGGTCAGTTTTTCACTTTTGCCAGTTGCTTCGGGATTTGGTTGCAGTTATGAGATTAACAAGCTTAAGATTTATGAACTAGTAAATTCGACAATGTCGAAGCACCCTTCTCTCCAAATATTTGCACCATGTGGAAAATATGAGTAAAAAATCTGACATAAAACAACTACTTCCCTGGCTAATACCGCGACGGACATTGAATCACATCTGACAGATATTTATGCAGCGTTCTTCCAAGAAGACTCAGTTGCAATTGCTTATTATAATTATACAGCAAATTATCCTTCATTTGGCTGGGGAAGACCACCTGCAGACGCGTTTCGCAGTTCTTGCCGCTCGTCAGTGACAGGGTAGGTCGGACAACATTAAAGTCGTCCTGCCCCAGCACAATGAATTATAATCCACTGCATCACTAATAGTTCCTCACAAATGAAGCAGTAACTTACAGTAAAAGCCAGTCGCAGCGCCACCCGCGGTGAAACCAACAAGCGATCCTCGTAGCAAAGACACCAGGAAGTGAACAGAGTTCGTCAATGAAGGATAATTTGCTGTATGATGTAATTCAATGTCCGTCGGGGTATTAGCCAGAGAAGTAGTTGTTTTCTGTCAGATTTTTGCCTCATATTTTCATTGTCGTTGTCGATTTTACTATTTCATATATTTGATAGTCTCCGGCAAAAATTTTTGGAAAGCTTAAGATTGCACGAACATGTAAAGATACTCGTACTTTTCAAAACCATTTAATGCACAAGGTGACTGTGGCTGATATTTTGATTCTGAAAATTGTTTGTAGGTCATTCCAAAGTTCAATAATTGCGTGGAGATCGAGGTGACATTTGTTGAGTTATGGGCTCTATTCGAATTTCTTCAAAAATCTGTGAATAACCTATATGTTGTGCGACTTTTTGCGATTATAGAGAAACAGGGTGTCTCAGGACTTTCGCTTTTCCCTTCGTAAATATTCAGATGGATATGATGGGTTCAAGATATCCCCGGTACTTCATATTTTTTTCCCAAAATCCCCCAAAAGTTACATAATCAATTTTGCTTTTTTCTGATCACTTTTTAAGTGAACATTGAAAATCAACCAATATCTGGTGGTGGACTAAAAACATAATTACTTCGATTAGGTGTCATGCATGATTCAGTTGTTTTGCTACGAAGTCAGTAACGGAAATACCTATGGTTTAGATTTTCTTTTTCTGCGAAAGATAATAGGATTGAAAAGAGGAACATTCTCCATGAAAATTGCAAGACAAAAAATGTGATTTGTTTGTAATATCTTACAGAAAACAACTACTTTCCCGGCTTAAGCCACGCTGGACATTGAACCACATCTGATAGATATTGTGAAAAGACCCCAAGTGAAAAAAAAATCTGAAAGTGAAAATTCGCATTTTCATTCAGATAGCTGATTATTTTTTATTTTCTCTAGTTTCCATCGAAAATTCATTAAATAAATCAGATAGGGAGAACGTTATTAAAAAATATCACTCATAGAAATCGTTCATTTCATTTAAGCAAGGTTCGCTTCTCTCGCATTTAATCCCCAAAAAATTTTGGTCGACGAAAATCTATTTCGCTTTGCCAAGCTCATCAGGGAGATTGGAAGAATTGGAAAGCAGGCTCTTCAGAAGGATGAAAATGTATGGTAATATTTCTTCTGCGGTAACACTTTGAAATTTATTTTTTGACATAGACCTGATGACCTTGGCAAAGCGAAATAGATTTTAGTCGACCAAAATATATTAGAGATTGGAGAAGCGATCCTTGCTTTAATGAAATGAACGATTTCTGTGAGTGATATTTTTCGATAACATTCTCCCTATCTAATTTATTTAATGAATTTTCAATGAAAACTAAAAAAAAACAAAAAAAAAATCAACTATCTGGGTCTGTTCATAAATAAAAAAACCATAAGATAATAACATTTGAGAAATATGTAAATGGAATTTCACGAAAATGTCATTTTATCTCATAATTTTTATTTATCAGCAAATTTCAATGAAATTATAGTCAGTGATATTTCGAGACTTCCTTAATCCGGTTGTGAAGTCAAAGTTTTGATAAAAGTTCTGAAATTGAATTGATGGGTTCATTAAACGGCATATTATTCAAATTTCATTCCCTTATAACTTTTTTATTGATTAACGCATTTCAACGTAATTTACATATGAACCATTTGAAAATGTCGCGAATCCAGTTGTGTAGTCAGTTTTTTAATAAAAACATCGCTAGTAATTTTTTTAGATTTTTTACCTTGAAAAATAAGATAAGTTGGCCCTGGAAATGGAGATTTATTCATGAAATTAGGTGTCCTGGTGGACTTTTTGAATGTCTACCTAACGAAAAAAAAATCATTCCAATCAGTTGAAAAATCTAAGTTTTAGAAGGGTGCTTCCATCTTAAATGGGTCACACTGTATGATTTCTTTGGTTTATTTTAGTGGGAGCGCCAGGGCTAATAACGATAATAGCCGTCCTCTATCCACATCTATAGGCATGCTTTTGGGTACACTCTACGAGAGTTTATGAGGGAGAATCATTATTATTATTATTATTTCAGAGTCATAAAAATATGTTGCTTTTTTGTTAATAAAAATATTTATTTTTTTATAGCAACGAGCACCTGTTGATAGTTGGGAAAATCGCCTAGAATTGCCCCCCCCCCCAATAATATGCCTTTGGTGCGTCCCTGCCCTAGATTAAATTAGGAAATTTCGTGCATCGACTTGTAGCCAATAACTCAAAGTGCAGTATTCGAACGTAGCTGCAGGCTATTAGGGCTGCTAGAAGTCTTGTATGAATTAGACAAATTTAACTACTGCGAGATGCTGAAGGGCCAACACTATTGATTCAAAATTGGATATGGAAATGTGTTTTGTCTGTTAGACTGGATGTCTGTTCAAAGGGTGAGCCTGTGCATTAAAAGTCTGTCCTAAACTAATTATTGTTACTACAGAATACAGCGGCAACTCCACTCATATTCACATAATATGAACATTCCTCTGTTAAGCTTCTCAGTAACAGGCAAAGAGTGTTTTTCTCTTAATTGATCCAGTACGCTTGGGTTTTGAGACGAGGATCGATTGTAGCACCACAAAACTTGGTACCTATGCTAGTAGTTGGAACAATGGTGAACACGAAAAAAAATTGTTTACTGAAATTCCAGGGGTGGAACATATTTTTTTTTGTTTAAAAATTAAAAAAAATATTTTTGCTGTAATCTTGATTTATCGGAAAAACAACTCAACAAGGTGAAAAACAATTCAATTCTCCACAAAAATGATTCCTATCAAATTTCAGGTTCACGCTTAGCCGCCGCTGAAAGTTCTGGCGAAGCCGAATATTATATTAGTCATAACTCTGCGGAAAATGATCGGAGAAGGAAAAGGAACAGTTCATATCGTTTCTGAAGAGTCCTACCTTCTCATGCAAATATAATATGCGAGTATTTGAGTACCTAAAATGCGTTTGGTCGCACTTCACAGATATGTTTGCGGATGATCCGAAAATCATGAATAAAATAGTGAATATGAAATTATTATACTAAAGCAGCAACTCATACCCTCTTTGGACTATATGCAACAATTTTAGAATAGTGTGATAGGTTCCACTTATACATACCAAAAATAAAAACTTTGTTTTACTCCTGCCTCATTTTCAACTTACCCATAAAAGCGGCATTCTCTTCCGTGAATGTTGAAAATAATCGCTCATTCATCCTGCATATATTTTTTATAACACTAGCTTGAAATCACATACTCAATTTTTCATGTAGGATGTGTATAATCGATTATTTTCAGCATTTACTGAAGAAATTGCCGGGAATATGGGTGAGTTGAAAACTGAGGCAGGAGTAAGGCCGGATTTTCATGCATACGATATCCGACGATCCGATGGTACGAACATGTTCTGATTGGTTGAATTGCTAGGCGTGACAACTCAACCAATCAAAAAAAAATTCAACCAATCCTACCATCGTATCGTCGGATATCGTATGCATGGAAATCCGGCCTAAAATCCAGTTTTTTCTATGGCATGTATAAGTGAAACTTGTCTCACTAGTCTAAAATGGTTACATATGGTCCAAGGAGGGTACTGATTCCTGCTCCAGTATAATTATTTCACTTCTGAAAAAACGAATGCATTTTGTGAGAAACTACTAAGTATATTTCTTGTGGAAAATTGAATTATCTTTCGCCTTGTTGAAATTGTTTCTTGATAAATCTTATACTTTGCGAAACAACAGAAAAAATAAATATAATTTTTTAAATAAAAATTTTACTGGGTAGTTTACCTGATAGTTTGGTAAACAATTTTTTTTTCTAAGAATACATCGAGGGGAAAACTCCTCTTTCATTAGGTGTACATCATAACATTTTCATCAATTCATTATTAATTTGAAATAAATTCATTATTCGAAATGTGGAAAACTCGCCAGAAATTATTTTTGCGCAAGAAAAAACATTTGAAAACTGATTCAGAGCTGACCAACTTGAGAACGGTTAGAGATAAACGAATTCTGCGAACTCCAATCGATTCAGAATGGCCGAATTAGTATATACTGAGAATTTGAACGGAAAAAATCTACGGACAAAAAAGTCGACTAAGTCATGATAGATAATTTTTTGAACTTTTTAAATTTTTCAAATTTCAAATTTTTATCCCCGAACGTATTTTGACGTGTTGATTCCGAATCTTTGAACGAAAATGTCGAAAACTCATCAGAAATATGTTTCGCGCCAAAAAAACCATGTGAAAACTAATTCAGAGCTTACCAACTCGAGAACGGTTAGAGATAGACGAAATTTGCGAACGTCAGTCGATTCAAAATGGTCGAATTAGTATGTATTGTAATTTTCGAGTCAATCAAAAGAAATTAAATATTACTCGAAAAAGTTGCAGTGGTTCACCACTAAAAATCACTAAAAGTACCAAGTTGTCACATCGACTTGAAATTCGCACTGTTTACGTAAAATTTCATTCTCATTCCAAAAATGTATGATTTTCTATGCTCAGATATAAGATTTAGCCGGAAAAAGTTGTCTAAGAAAAAACATTAAATTTTCTGAGATTTTTATTTTTCATTTTTCGAATTTAAAATTTTTGTCCTCGGACGTATTTTGACGTGCTCATTCCGAATCTTTTAACAATAATGTCGAAAACTCATCAGAAATATTTTTGACGGCAAAAAAAACATCAAAAAACTGATTTAGAGCCGACCAACTCGAGAAAGGTTAGAGATAGACAAATTCTGCGAACGCCAATCGATTCAAAATGGTCGAATTAGTATGGATTGTGGATATCGAGTCAATCGAAATAAATTAAAAATTACTCGAAAAAGTTGCAGGTTCACCCCTAAAAATCATCAAAAATACCAAGTCGTCACATCGACTTTCAATTTAAAATGTTATGCTTATTCCAAAAATGTATGATTTTTATATGCTCAGATATAAGATTTAGGCGGAAAAAGGTGTTTAAGATGAAAAATTAAATTTTCTGAGATTTTTTATTTTTCATTTTTTGACTTTCAAATTTTCGTCCTCGAAAGTAATTTGACGTGCTGATTCTGAATATTTTAACAGTAATGTCGAAAACTCATCATAACCATTTTTGACGAAAAAAAAAAAACATCTAAAAACAGATTCAGAGCTGACCAACTCGAGAACGGTTAGAGATAGACAAATTCTGTGAACGCCAGTCGATTCAAAATGGCCGAATTAGTATGTATTGTGAATTTCGAGTCAATCGAAAGAAATTAAAAATTACTCGAAAAAGTTGCAGGTTCACCCCTAAAAATCATCAAAAATACCAAGTCGTCACATCGACTTTCAATTTAAAATGTTATGCTTATTCCAAAAATGTATGATTTTTATATGCTCAGATATAAGATTTAGGCGGAAAAAGGTGTTTAAGATGAAAAATTAAATTTTCTGAGATTTTTTATTTTTCATTTTTTGAATTTCAAATTTTTGTCCTCGAAAGTAATTTGACGTGCTGATTCTGAATATTTTAACAGTAATGTCGAAAACTCATCATAAACATTTTTGACGAAAAAAAAAAACATCTAAAAACAGATTCAGAGCTGACCAACTCGAGAACGGTTAGAGATAGACAAATTCTGTGAACGCCAGTCGATTCAAAATGGCCGAATTAGTATGTATTGTGAATTTCGAGTCAATCGAAAGAAATTAAAAATTACTCGAAAAAGTTGCAAGGGGCCAAAAAAACCATTTGAAAACTGATTCAGAGCTGACCAACTCGAGAACGGTTAGAGATAGACAAATTCTGTGAACGCTAATCGATTCAAAATGGCTGAATTAGTATTATTGGGTATGTATTTGGGAATTATTTTATGACAAGGTACTAAAATGAAACTTTCTCCTGTGCTCCTTATGTAACCATCCAATCTCCTTCAATTTATTTGATACTCGTTGTCGCCTACTTACACCAAAAATCATACGTGGGCATGAGCTTCGAACTTTCTGGATCTTATTTTTATACATAAGAGTTAAATTATGTCCATACAACGTATCCGCGTAATTGAATGGTAATTATCTTTCATTGCCCCCTAAAACTTTTTCATTATTTTTCATTAGAGATAATTACTTCACTGCTTTCATTAGGTGTACAAAAAATGACTAGTTGTTTCCCCCTCGATATACATGATGTCAAGAAGTCATGTGCCAAGTTTCAAAGTGCTACGATTCATTCTTCCCTTGTGGTGTACATTTGTCTGTGGTTAGTGTATTATGTATTTTTTTGTGCTATTCAAAAGAATATGTTATGTTCATGTTTCTATACCGTAACGTTGTATTATGCCTCCAAGGTTTCCTCTTCGAAAAAACACATTCAGATTCAAATATAGGGAGGAAAATCCTGTATTATACTGAAGAAGAAAACTTACTCTTCATTTTCTGGAAGTTGTGAATATCGGCAGTGAGATTCATAAATTTTACAAAATTGTTGCCTTGGAATTGACGACTGAAGCGCGAGAAGATTGAAATATTCGAATAAATCTCGATGAAACTGGAAAAAGGTACATAAAAAAAAAGGTCATCCGACTTTTACTTGACAACCCTAACATTAAGACACGATTTTATATTTTTCTTACTTATCTGACGGGCATTACTGGCATAATTTGAGGAGTATTACTCAGGAATTACTGGGTATTACCCGCGGGAATTACTTGGGTATTAGAGTCATTACTTTCAATTTTTGGATATCCGTGTACATATATATTCTCAGCGGTTTCCACCTCGCCTTACATTTGAGTGCGTGGAAATTGAATGCATACATTTTGAGAAAATTGATTATTTGGTATAATTGAACCAGAACGAACTAACCTTACGTAGACATTTGAGTGCTTGAAGTATTTTCATTATTATTTTCATTAGAATATTGCTATACTCCAGTCCAGGACCAATTTTGTTTTTCTGTTCGCAATTTAGAATCCAATCTTTATACCTGAGTTCACTGATCAAGAGGTATTCGCAATCGAGAAGCCACCGCCTAATAACATGGCAAGTTAATTTAAAAGCTTCTAAAAATAACGATAACAATCATGACGTTAGAAAAAATGATAATATTATGTCATGAAATACACGTTTGAAAATCACTTTTTCGAGAATTTTACTCTCTAGGCCTGTGAAGAATTCAAATAACTCATTACAACCTATACGAGCTCACTCTATAACTTATCGAGTTATTTCGCAAATTATTTAACAAAAAGCGCACCCTGAAATCTAGAGAATTGAGTTACTAGGAGGCTTCGCCACTTTTTAATTCAACATCAAAGGAAAATACTATCTGACGCTCGCTATGCTATCAGCACAATGCTGATCTGATTGGGTCATATCGATTCAGCACGCACAAAATTAGGGAAGTTGGAATACATTTATGGAAGTTCCAAGGATTGATTGCTTTGTTGAAAATTATTTTTACAAACAAGCGGATTCTACAGATGAAAACTGAAGAGAAATAGTTCAAATTAAAATCTCCACTGTCATTATGATCATCACTTCATAACTTGAAATGCTGTTTGATACACGACATGCAGGAGGTTTTAGAAATTTCATTTGGTTGATCCACATTTAAATTATAAAGAACTGTAGAACTATTATGGTAAACAAGATAGAAAGTAAAAAAAAAAAATTGAAATAAAAAAATTAAAAATTTTGAGGAAAAATTCGATACTTGAAGGCTATCGAGACAATATTGGTACATACTTTTCGTCCTGAATACGAGGCTCAATAAGAAAAAAGTTATCCGTTCTGGTGTAGCTCAAACATGTTTTAGTAATTTTTGAGAATTTATTAAAGTATTTTGCACACAATAGTAAGTTGGTTAGTCATTTTTCGAATCAAATATCTGCAGTTATAAGAGTAAGTAACAACAATTCATTCCTATGATTATCTATCTATAATAAAAATGAATCGTTGAATGTTTTACTGAGCGCAAAACTCGAGAAGGGCTAGATCAATTGAGCAATTTTTTTTTAAACATTTCTTGAAGTTTGAGGAAGGTTTCTATTGAAAGAAATCTTGGAAAAATTGCGCAGAAAAATATTCAATACAAATTTAAGGATTTTTGCCGCAAAAATAATTCGAAGGCTTTTCCTAGCGACATCGCCATAACAAAACTTTGATAGACGAAAAAGGGAATAAAACATCAATTAATGATGAAAAATACATAATTCGGTTTCTTTTTTCGAGTTCACCTAATCTGATTTATAAATTACAGCAGTGTCATCTGCGAAGCTTATAATATTTTCCTTGGTATTGAGGTGTGAAATATTGTTCATTAAAATTATAAATAAAAAAGGACCAGTACTGTTAATTGATGTAAACCATCATAACATATCTATATATATCATCAAGAGTTCCACAAACGGTCATCAGAACTTCTATTCTCTGTTTTTCTGACAGCCCCATCGTTATTTCAAATAATAGCTTTTAGGGCAATATTTTTCAGAAAGTTATTATTGCAGACTTATAAATCGATATGCTACACAACAAATCAATTTAATGACATATGCAGTGGTAACTAAGAACATATTGTCTGATTGCTAAGGGCTTTCAGATGTTTTCATAGCCTACTACTCAAGTATGGCAATATACTCGTACTAACTACTGAGTAATTCTCAGGTTTCCATTGCAAATAAATAATTAAATGAATGTTGAGAAATATGAACAGTGGTTTCTTTTATACTCAGTATACTGTAACTTGAAGTGTAAGATATGACGTACGTGGTATGGTTGATTTCAGAAAAATATGGGCTTTCAATTTTTGATATAAAAGTATACCCTTTCAATTAAAAAAATTATCGATGACGTCATATCTTGTAAGGTGGTGGGGGAAAAATAATTTTTTTGTAAAAAAAGATGGAAGACTGAAATACAAAATCGAAAGATAAGAAAGCGTTTCCACACTTTATGAACGCACTGTATAGTTTACGTATTTTATTGTATTGCCATAACGATGAATAAATATTATTATTATCATTATTACTTCACTCGAAATTGTCACAAACGATATTCAGCACTCAAGAGCCAATACAAGACATACAGAATGTATATAGGTACTTATATTTGAATAAAACTTTAATTAGAACTCCTCACTTGATATCCATTACTTATCATATTCAAGTACATAATATTCTGTATCGTGAGACGCCTATCTTCATAAAATAATATCCGTCCCAGATCTTGAATTCCTATAGGGCATGTTTATTTCCCTCATTTCGTTCTTCTGCGAGCCATTATTAAAATACACAACAAGAAACTTCAAAGCTACATTAGCAAATCAGCTTTTGAAACGGGCAAAACTTCGCTAATCTAATACAACTTTAATTCTGTTGAAGTTATTCAAATTCGAGACCTGTTTTTGTAGCGACTTGGGTGGCTTGCGCCTAGATTTTTCTCTGCTTTCTTTCAAGTTTGTACAGTGCCCTGATTGCACTCAATATAAACGAACGGAGAAATGTCATTATAATAGGTGTGGAAATTCGGAAATCGTTGGACAACGTTTCATCTCGAAGCAATGTTTACATGCACGTTAGTTATACCATAAAATAGGTATTTTCGTATCTACCCAATGGGCACAAGGACGTTGAAATAACGTTGTGAAATGGCTGAAAACCGAACGTTTCTTCAACGAAAAAATGTCGCGTGAAACAACGTAATATTAAACCAATTGCTTACTAATTATCGACTTTTTGCCGTTTTCATACAGGTTTTTTGAACATCGAAGATACTCAATAAAATAGCATTGTTTTGACCAAATAAAAGGTTGAGGAAGGTATCATAAACATTGATAATGTCAATATTTATATCAATATCAAATTAAATTTGATATTGATTATTTCTTACCTTTTTATTTCTTTTACAGTACCTCAGCTCAGTCGGTGCCCAAGAACATGTTGAACTCTCTTCCTCAGAATAAGTATTTTTGTATAGTTTTGCAATATACAGTGACCGCCAAAAAGTATGTACCATATGGGAAAAAAGTTTATTATTACAGTATTAGGAAAAAGATTCTTGGGAAAAGTTTGTGCATGTCCAATAACCTAAAAATTGATTTTGACACATGTCACGTGATCGCTGGTATGGCGGCAAATTGAAAAAAATTACTATGAAAAGACAAAAAGTGGGGTAAAATGGCAAGATATCAAAAAAAGTTATTTGAAAAAGTTGCTTAGAATTAAACTTTATTCACATATACGAAGTTTGAAACGATAATGAGTAAAAATTGAAAATAGCAATTTTTTTAAAATATTTTCCTAGCTGTATAAAATATCATATTATTATCCTATGAATAGCTTGACCATACCGAAACATTTGTATTTCAATGATAATGACAAAACTTTCTCATTTTCTCTACACCAGTGAGTACTTAATTAAAATAATTAGTTTTTGTTAAAATCCTGGCTGTTACATTGGTTCGTATCTAACAGTTATATCAGAATTCCACGAGCATTGTGATGACATAACACTCCAGAAACATGGTGTTTTCCAGATTATAATCAAGTTTCGATGATAATCGTGCCAGAGCGTTTCACTTCGCATGCAATGTTGAAAACTCTAGCCTCTTTAATTTGACGCACATTTTTGAGATTATGTGCGAAGTGAAACGTTCGTGCACGATTATCATCAAAAATTGATTATAATCGAAAAAACACGATATTTTTGGATTTCCCTATCATCACAATAATAGTGGAATAGTGATATAACTGTTAGATACGAACCATTGTAACAGCAAGGGTTCTGACAAAATTCAATTTTTTTAAATTAGTGCTCTCTGGTGTGAAGAAAATGAGAAAGTTTTGTTATTATCATCGGAATACAAATATTTCAGTATGGTCAAGCTATTCATAAGAAAATAATTTGACATTTTTCTACAGCTAGAAAAATATTTTAAAAAAATAGCTATTTTCAATACTCTCACAATATTTTCTAAAACTTTGTATATGTGTATAAAATTGAATTCTAAGCAAATAACTTTTTTCGATATCTTGCCATTTTGACCGACTTTTTGCCTAATCATAGTAATTTTTTTCAATTTGCCGCCATACCAGCGATCACGCGACATGTATCAAAATCGATTTTTTGGTTGTCGGACAAGCACAAACTTTTTCCAAGAATCTTTTCTCCAATACTCTAATAATAAACTTGTTTCCCATATGGTACATACTTTTTGGCGGTCACTGTATATTGTACCAGGAGAAATAAATAAAGATGATTCAAACTCATAGTGTTGTTTCAGATTGTTGGGGTTACTGATTAACATAATAATGATAACTCACCTATGTTCATAGGTGAACAGTTCAATTGGCATTAGTAAGTTATAAAATGAATCGCTAGTGAAGTATTTAATAACGAGGAGTAATCTAAAGAAGGGGGTGATGATGGTAAGTATTAATTTCCAAGCACACAATTTTTTTGGTTTATTAACTTGTTTACTTGTCCGATATAGTATTCAAGTTTTTACTTGTGGTTATTAAAGTTTCGCTAAGGGGTATTGATCGTTTTTCTCCGTGTCACAAATGAGAATATTTCTAAAAGCCATATTATTCAAAATAATGCGAGTATAAGGATCCTCAAAACATTTGCTTTTGTAGAAACTCGACATTTATTGACTATTCAGAAATTGTTATTATTCCTGTCAAAACTAAACATAATCATCGCTATTATACGAGGGTGGTCCCAGAAGTACCTGGCCCAACAAAGAAAACACAAAAAATTTGGAAAAAAGTATATTTATTTTTCAATGTAATGTCCTTTTAGCTCCACACACTTTTCCCAGCGATGTTTAATGAGTTCGATACCCTTTTTATAATAAGAATCGTCAAGGTCCTCAAAATAGCCATTCACTGCCGATGTAACCTCTTCATTGTTGGAGAATCTTTGACCAATGAGCCATTTTTTCAAGTATGGGAACAGAAAATAATCCGAGGGTGCTAAATCTGGCGAATGGGGGGCATGAGGTAGCAATTCAAGCTTTAATTCATTAATTTTGGCCATTGCAATACCAGATGTGTGAGCTGGTGCATTGTCTTGATGAAACAACAGTTTCTTCTTAGCCATTTTTGCTTGATTTCTTCGCTCAAACGTTGCAATATGTTCGCATAATACTCGCCGTTGATAGTTTTTCCTTTTGCAAGATAGTCCATGGAAATTATCCCACGCGCATCCCAAAAAACCGACGCCATGACCTTGCCTGCAGATGGAACTGTCTTTGCCTTCTTTGGAGCCGGTTCTCTCTTTTTGGTCCATTGTTTTGATTGATCTTTTGTTTCGGGTGTGAAGTGGTGGACCCATTTTTCATCCATGGCTATGAAACGGCGCAAAAATTCGGCTTTATTTCTGTTAAACCTTGCCAAACATTTGATTGAATCATCTTCACGACGCTGTTTTTGTTCCATTTTGAGCAAACGCGACACCCATCTTGCGCACAGCTTTCTCATGTCTAAATGTTCAGTTAATATGCGATGTACCGCACTTTTTGAAATTCCTACTATGTCTGCTAGCTCGCGCACTTTCAGTCGACGATCATCCACTACCGCTTTGTAGATATTCTTCACCATTTCCGGAGTCGTCACCTCATTTGGTCGACCACTGCGGTGCTCGTCTTCGCAGGTCGTACGGCCTTGTTTAAAATCTGCTACACAATATTTCACTGTTGATAACGAAGGAGCAGTCTCACCCAGAGTAGATTCTAGTTCAGCTTTTATATGGGTTGGGCTAAGGCCTTTCAAATAAAAGTATTGTATCACTAACAATGACCAATTTTTTCCATGTTCACAAATTCACTTAAAACGTTTACTATTGATGGCTGCCAAACAAATACTAAACAACGTGGCGTCGTCAAACTTGACACATATGCTGTCTAGATTGTGTACTGTCTACCTCAATGGTATTTTTCAAGCAACTACAGGCATCTCTAGGTCAGGCCATGTACTTCGGGGACCATCCTCGTGCAGCGTCAAAATCGAATGTGATGGGTTAGGAGATCTGCAGTAATTGCATCTTTTGACCTTCGCTAAAAAATTGTACATTTTTAGGCCTCGGGCCAATGGAGACATTTTTTATCAAAACGGTATAATCTACAACATATCCAAATTTCAGCCAATTCGACAGGGATCCATTTTCCATTTGATTTTTGCTAGGTCCTTTATATGTTTTGACTAGTTATCTTTATTTATCAATAAGAGCGATCGTTGGGGACAGGTATCATATAGATGAGGCAGTGGAAAAGAGTTGAATACGGCTAAAAGTAAAGCATAAATTACCAGGTGACACGATTTTTCTTTATTTCAAATCGAAATATTGTCAGGGGTAATATAATAAGTGGTATGATTATTACCGATAATTTTTTGGAATATTAATGAATTGCAATCCCAAAGCTATTTTCTTGCATTGGGATTGCCAATGAATTGATATTCCAAAAAATTATAGGTTTTTGAACCTTGAATTTAGGACGACAATATATCGATTTGAAATAAAGAAAAATCGTGTCACCTGGTAATTGATGCTTTACTTCTAGCCGTATTCAACGGAATACTCTTTTCCACGGCCTCATCGGTGATACCAATGGACATTTGTCCCCAACGATCGCTCATATTGATAAATAAAGATAACTAGTCAAAACACATAAATTTGATGTTTATAATTTAAATCATTTTCACTTGACATATGGTAAAACAAAAACTAAGCAGGTTTATCACAGCGACAAGCTATATTTTCACTGTAGTTCTGATTCTATTGGCTGAATTTCAAAATTTGAAATGCACTGATTGGTTGTTAAGCAAGGAAATATATTGTCGTCCTAAATATAATTTGTGGTATGATCAACAACCTATAATTTTTTGGAATATCAATTCATTGGTAATCGTTGTATTTTCAGCTTTGGGATTGCAATTCATCAATATCCAAAAAAAATTTTTCGGTAATAATCATATACCACTTATTATATTACACCCGAAAAAAAAATCTGTTTGATACTCTAATGTAGAATAAAACACAAAATGGCGGCCAATAAGGCTTATGTACTATCGAAAAACGCTCTAAATATTTTACGGCGCTGCTCAGCTCCAATCTGAGCAGCAATAATCTTCGATCATAAATACAACAATTCAGCTGATGACTAAAATGAAATAACGACAATTATATTTAATGTCGCCATCACATAAATCCCACAATAAAACCGTTTGCTAGGGGCTCGTCTGGAGTGCAATCAATTGGGAAAAGGCTCTGGTGTTAATAGTCCAAGAAATGTAATACCATTAAATCTCAATAAGCTGTTAAAGGGAAATAGCGCCTGTACACATTAATCCTTCATCTTCTCCTTCTGCGATATTCTCTATTTCAATGACGTCACATTGGTTTGTTCGTTAGATTCAAGACGCGGTCAATGATACCAGCATTACAAAATTCATGAAGATGACGGCTGATGTTTTCCGAAACTGGAACAATTATAATAATATTAATGATATACAGTGCGGCTTTTAATAGTCCCCCCCCCTGTTACCTTTTGCACGGTTCGACGTAGAAGCATTAATAAAAAACTGTTTCGAGGGTTTTACAAATATCACTTTTTAAAATAAAAAAATGGCGATTGCTCAACAGGGGGCGCGGTGGGGGGCATCAACTCAAAATTTTTAAATGGAAATGGGGGGTCAGGTGGCATTGAGAGGAGAGTCAATTCTCTTTACAATCATCTAAATATTTTTGAGTTTTGTTCATAATTTTTTCCCAATATCGATTTTTATGCCTTTCGAAGTTTTTAAGTTAATGTGCCCCCAGCGCCATCTGTCGAGTAATTGCAATGTTTCTCTCTCAAAAAGTAGTTTAGTTAATATATCCCTCAAAAAATTTTTCGTTTCATTGTTCAACATCAAACTGTTCAAATTTATCGAGGTATGAGTAGTATTCAGATCCGCATTTATATTTGATATTTCTAATTCTAAAAAAGATATTAACGAAATTCAAAAAAAAAATTAGATGGTTGTAAAGAGAATGGAATTTCCTTTTCGACAATGTGCCACTTGACCCCCCCATGCCATTTAAAAAATTTGACTTGATGCCCCCCACGCGCCCCCTGTAGAGCAATTATCATATTTTTTGTTTCATAAAGTAGTATAGGTGAAACCCTCGAAACGGTTTTTTATTCATGTTTCTACGTCGAACCGTTCGAAAGTTATAGGGGGGACTATTAAAAGCCGCACTGTGTATATATACAGGGTGTCCCAGAATAAAGGGGACAAACTCCGAGGGTGAATCCTCACTTAATTTTAATGCTGAAAGTTCCAATAAATATATATACCCTAAAATGAGTATTAACCAAGTTACAGGGTGTTTGTTACAAGTGGCACAAAAAAATATATTTTCCAGAATAACTCCATAACGACTTAACTTTTCTTAATGAAATTTGGCGTGTCAGTTTCATATTTCAAGGCAAGTCATGTGTTTGTAACTCTAAACAGAGGCGTACGTTACCCCTATGTCGTATTCTTTTTTTTTAATCCCCAATATTTCCATAATCCATAATCCAGTGGCGTGAAAGTTGGGGAAGGGCGAATAGGGGTACCCACCTGCCGTACGCTCCTGTTTAGAGTTACAAACACATGATTTGCCTTGAAATATGAAACTGAATGCTGTTGAGTGACATACCAAATTTCATTAAGAAAAGTTAAGCCGTTATAGAGTTATTCTAAAAAATATATTTTTTTGTGTCACTTTCAACACCCTGTAACTCTTCATTCAGGGACACCCTGTATACAGGGTGTATCTCAAATGATGTCATAAATTCCAGGTGGTAATTCCTTGTTCCATTTCATAAAAAAAATTTCATATAAACGTGTGTGTCCTAACTTGCTCCGTTTCCGAGTAACGGGGTGTCAAAAGTTTAATAAAAAATCAGTTTTTCATGAATTAATCAAAATTCTTTACGCCGATTCTGACTGAACTCTGTGTGTTTGTTGGTAGTGACAAGAGTCTTCTTTTCATGGAATAATATTATGAATTTTGGTTCCAGTGGCGTCTCAGTTGACAACCCGTTACTCAGAAACGAAGAAGCAAGTTAGGACATACGTTTATATGGACTTATATTCCTAAAATGTGACAAGAAATCACATTCTGAAATTAATGACATCATTTAAGATACACCGTGTATATAGCCGGTAATAAAAGCATTCACATTCACGAACAAGAACAATATAACCTCTTTGACTTGACCAACCGACCAACAGTCCAACAATGCCGACAGCGAGAGCCTTTTGTTTCGGTTTTTTTTGCACTACACGACCTAAATAGTGGTTTACCTAACAAGTGCGGAAAAGACACTTTACACTCGTGTTAGGTACATTATTTTTTCTACTAGCGGAAAAAACACCCAAAAGTTAACATAAAGAACATTTATTATTAAATATATATCAAACTATACAACCATACTTGGTAAGCTTTCTAATTTAACCTACTGCGTCGCAATATTTAAATGTCAGTACTTATAATCCGCAAGAACTAAACAAATCTACTTTTCCGCACTAAAATGTTTTTTCCGCACTAAAAAGAGTGCGGAAAAGTGACTTTTTCAAAACTAAAATGAGTTCGGAATAGTGGCTTTTTCCGCACGCTAGTAGAAAAAAGATTTGTTGTGATTGTCCACTTATAGTAAGCAGGAACCTTACAGCCACAGGCATAAAACTCGCTAGTGATTATTCATTTATAAGATTATGATTTTCTAATGAAAAAACTCACTCTCCCAGACTGAGTGCCTAATATCAACAGCAGTATAGATACTTTTCTGTGGCAGAAACAAAGCTTTCATCAAAATCGTTTTCGCTGCCTAGGATTTCAATGTGCTGGTTCTATTCGAAACTTTATTTTAGTAATAGTATTGCTTATTATGGTAGCAAGGAATATCTTGGCAAAAACTTTAATAGGATGTTGAAAAGGGGAAGTTTGTGTTTCAGCCGCAGATGATTCCACAACAGATTTTATGAATGTCCTATTCATATTTTCGAACTAAAATTCAATAGGATGATTTTTCTCAGTGTATTGGTGCATAAAATAAAATGCCAATTCTACCTTTTACCTGAATTGACCGTACTATAAAGACTGTCAACGTATTTCATAAAGATACCTGCGAAATTTCACCCTCCCAAGCGGTGTCTGCAGCGACACATCTATTATTTATGATATAAATAAAGTTCTCGAGTTTTTCCGTGTAAACAAAACAGTCGTATCGCTTTCGGGGCATAAATTTCGAACGTGAACGCATTTGGTAGTGAAAGAAAAACGGAAGGATGTCGTGGAAAATCTTGTTATGACTTTCTTGGCAGCCAAGTGGATAGATGGATAATAGAAAAAGGGCACAGAAAATGTAAAGGATATTCACTCAATCTGGTTCATTTCTTGAATTCGCTATTAGATAGAACTACAAAGTGATCTTAATGTATAATCATCTCATTGACTTTCCTTGAACTCTTTAATTGTTATCAAAATAGACCGGAGTGAAACTGGCAAGACGTAATCGCCAGCAATTTTATGAACGGCGCTTGGTATTGCGGCAGCATATGGATTTTCATTTTATCACGTTTATTTTCATCTGTGTTGGTGAAATATTCTCCTATGAATTTTCTAGGGAGATGAAAACCTATCTTATCTTCAAAGCAGTATAATCAATAGCTAGGAAAGCGTGTATATCTTGAACTAACGAAAGTGAATCGTGAGATATAATAAAAAAACTGTTTCTTTATCTGTATATGATCTGAAAAATATTGAGGAATGTATTCATTACATTGAATGTGAATTTTTATTTTGTCGCATTCATTTGACCCCTTTTCTCCACTCTAGAAATAATAATAATGAAAAATATGTTTCTGAGTTCGATTGTCATTTTGCTGTTTTTTTTTACAGAAAATGATGTGTTGAATTCGCTGAATGAATGTATTAAATGTTCATTTTGTCGCATTCATTTGACTCTCCCTCCCCTCAAGAAGTAAGTACAAAAATGTTTCTGACTCTTTCTTTTATTTTTTGTGGGTTTGTTTCCACGAAAAATATTGAGAAATGAAGTGTTGAATACGTTGAATGTGAATGTTGATTTTGTCGCATTCATATGACCCCTTTCCTCTACTCTAGAAATAATAATAATAATGAAAAATATGTTTCTGACTTCGATTGCCATCTTGCAGTTTTTTTTTACATAAATGAAAAAAATTATGTGTTGAATTCGTTGATTTTGTCGCATTCATAAATCCCTCACTCCTCTAAAAATCCAAAAAAAAATTTCTGACTTTCTCTTTTACTTTTCGTAGATTTTTTTCACGAAAAATATTGAGAAATGAAATGTTAAATACGTTGAATGTGAATTTTGATTTTTTCGCATTCATTCGACTCCTTCACCTCTCTAGAAATAAGAAAAAATGTTTCTGACTATCTCTATTACTTTTCGTATATTTTTTTTGAAGAAAAATATTGAGAAATGAAGTAATGAATACATTGAATGTGAATTTTGATTTTGTAGCATTCATTTGACCCCTTTCATCCACTCTATAAATAATAATAATGAAAAATATGTTTCTGACTTCGATTGCCATCTTGCTTTTTTTTACAGAAAATAAAAGAAAATGATGTGTTGAATTCGTTGAATGTATCAAATGTTGATTTTGTCGCATTCATTTGACCCCTTTCATGAACTCTATAAATAATAATAATGAAAAATATGTTTCTGACTTCAATTGCCATCTTGCTATTTTTTTTTACAGAAAATGAAAGAAAATGATGTGTTGAATTCGTTGAATGTATCAAATGTTGATTTTGTCGCATTCATTTGACTCCCCTACCCCTCAAGAAATAAGTACAAAAATGTTTCTGACTCTCTCTATTGTTTTTTGTGGGTTTGCTTCCACGAAAAATATTGAGAAATGAAGTGTTGATTGAATACGTTGAATGTGAATGTTGATTTTGTCGCATTCATTTGATCCCTTTCCTCCACTCTAGAAATAATAATAATGCAAAATATGTTTCTGACTTCGATTGCCATCTTGCTGTTTATTCTTTAGAGGAAATGAAGGAAAATTATGTGTTGAATTCGATGAATGTTGATGTTGATTTTGTCGAATTCAGTTGACTCCCCCACCCCTCTAGAAAAAACGAAAAATATGTTACTGAATCTCTCTATTATTTTTTGTGGATTTTTTTCACGAAAATTAATAGAGTCGGAAATACTTTTTTCGTTATTTCTAGAGGAGTGGGGAGATTATTATTTCTAGAGTGGAGGAAAGGGGTCAAATGAATGCGACAAAATCAACATGCCGATCTACTACCGTGGTATAATAAATGTCCGGCCCAGCGTTACCATCAGCAGGGGTGGCTATGTTCGCTTTGGCAAGGCACTCTTCTGCTCACCTGATCGGGACCAGAAGAGTTACTACTATTGTGCCCATCCTTCCGTCCTTCCCCTGACCCCCTGGGTTATGAAGTACATGAAGTGATGCTTTTATGACATGTCATTATCCATGAAATGTACAAATTTGACAATTTACAATAAAATTTTTTTCCTACGAGCGTGCGGAAAAGTAACTTTTCCGCACGATTTTTCGTTTTGAAAGTTGTACTTTTCCGTACGATTTAAAATCGTTCGGAAAAGTTACTTTTCCGCACGATTTTTATTTTCCGTACGATTTTTACTTTTCCGCACAATTTTTGTATTTTTGAAAATGATATTTAGGACTAACTAAATGATCTATGTAACTATTCTGTCTTATTAGTCATTTTGTAGCATTATTATAAAAACTTGTTTATTAAAAACCTTGTTTTTTCATAAATAAGATGGACAAAAACACTCGTAGGAAAAATATTGTACCTAACTCTTACGGAAAATGTCTTTTCCGCACTTAACGGCTTGCCCGAACTCCGCTCCGCGTCGTTCGTGCAACTGCCGTCGCGTGCGGAAAAGTACTACTTCCCGCACTTGTTAGGTAAATAACTATTTTAGTTAGTTAGGTGACGGTGATCTTTGGATGGTTGGTGGCGAGGGTTCAAATCCAAGCAAAATCACTTTTTTTTTCAGTTTATGAAATCGATTAGTGTTCGATTTTTATTATAATTTTATCTTCAATTCCTTTTCTAGGTTGTATGTATTATGGAAATCATGACGGCAGGAAAGTTCATAATAACAAGTGTTATATTAAAAATATTACAGATTTGTTTATTATTCAGATGGTCGTAGAAAAAGTATAGTGTACAATTTGCAATTTACGCTCGTACCACAAAATTTCATATACCTACTCGTAGGAAATGTATGCCATTTCATGCTACTGTACAATATATTATTTTAATGTAACCCCACCCCATATGTCGTATATTTCCCCAGCGGAAACCTATTACAATACAACGCCGTCAAACCGCAGGAACAGTCCATCGATCCGAACGCTTCGGAACGGCACGTCACAGGAGCCGTCATTGTGGAATTTCGTTAGGGGGGATTTGCGGTTTTTCCCTCGGCTCACAGAGACCAAGTGATATGATTTCCCTCAACGGGAGAGCATGTCACCTTCGTTTGGCTTCGATTGTCTCCCTTCCGGTGTGTGCATACAACGAAATTGGATTTTGAATAGATCTCCGCCAGAGAGAGGCCACATAGCCACATAAGCGCGCCGCCACAAACGCTCGCCGCAAATTCGATGAACGCCACCTGATTACGGACTAATCTTTCGGTATTAGGTGGTTTCCGGCTGAGGCTTGGTCGAATCGCAATAATATATTGGTGTCGCAAGATTTACGGGAAAATTTTTAGGTCCGGGCTTTACAATCTCACGGAAGTTGAAACGATAAGTTGCTCAAATAGAAAGCGTGTTGTAGGTCAACACCAAGAAAACTTATAGCAGAGACTCTTCTCAGGTGGGTTAGACTGGATACCATTCATTCCTGGTGGACATTGCACTGCCGTTATTGAGACCTTACAATGTCTATTTATAAAAGGGCGCCACCACCAAGAATCAATAGTTAGAGAGAATTAAGCAAAACCTAGTATATAAAATTGTTAACATTTATTTTCACAATTAAAGTGAGCAGTTGTAACAGTTGGAACAATTGAATAATTTATGGAAGTGTAGAAAAATATGCACTTAGTTTGTATAAAGGTAGAGAATTGTTTGGCAGAAACACTGAGAGCACACAATATGTGTACTTAGCTTGGAAAGGGGTGTTGCTCCAATCGATGAATCCTTAGGTGAGGGACTGCAGCTCAGGAAACACTATCCTGAATCCTCAGTGTTGCATGGGACAGTGGTGGAAAAATTATACTGAATCATCAGTGTTACCCAGGTGCTTTACTGGAATTTACTCCAGGATAAAAAGGGACCTGTAATTTTCATAGGCTTTAAAATATGTACCACTTCTACACACCTCCATTTGATTCGAGCTCTGTGTTCAATTATTACAAGTCTAACAGTGACAATACTATCTTTTGATCTTTTACATATGCATATAAGAAACATAGTTAGAATTTAAATACATATATTTGTTGAAAATAAAAACAGAAGCTCTGAGATTAACTGAAAGCATGTGAAAATAATCACTAATATGCGTGAACCTTCAATGAAATGAAATAGCATTTAATAAGCATGAAGGCTATGGAATTTAGTAAAGGAAAATGCAGGAAGTTGTAGGACGCTTTCTCAAATATAAAAAAAATGATCAATTATAAAACCAACCTTGTTTAGTGCCTGGAAGGAATTCTATGCACAGCAAATAATATAAAGATATGAATAGCTATTCAAACTAACCTTTATTAGTCCCTTTAGGAACCGGAAGTATCGGAAATCGTGAAAATGTTCAAATTAGTAAATCATAAAGATGGCTTCTCGTGCACAGGCACAACAATTACGCCTCTAATTTGTAGCACTTGAAGTTCACCAGCCAAAAAGGATATGAAGCAAGGTGCTCACTAGTTTTATTAATTTACAGAACATAAAAAATTGTTTCCGGTCGACAATATATTTATATGGTTTTAATCGAAGAAATTCTGTGACAGATGACAGAAGACAGAACTGCGATCAATAGTCGTTTATTGGCGAGTATTGAAATAGTTGTTTATTCGCGAGTATTAAGATAGGCATTTATTTCCGTCTCAAAGATACAGGTGTGAAGTTGTCTACATCCACAAATGTACACTGAGAAAAATTTAAAAAAAATCATAGAAGGCACAAATGGCTTTGTACACGTTTCTGCCCGGAATATGTTATGAGAAATGCTCTTTCCTTTATCCCTCATACCACGTAGGAGTTTTCCAGGCCATCCAAGGGGGTAGAATGGGGGTGAATTTCCGAAAAAAAATCATAGAAGGCACAAATGGCTTTGTAGCCGATTCTGCTCGAGATATGTTATGGAAAATGCTCTTTCCTTTATCCCTCATACCACGTAAGAGTTTTCCAGGCCGTCCAAGGGGGTGGAATGGGGGTGAATTTCCGAAAAAAAATCATAGAAGGCACAAATGGCTTTGTAGCCAATTCTGCTCGGAATATGTTATGGAAAATGCTCTTTCCTTTATCCCTAATACCACGTAAGAGTTTTCCAGGCCATCCAAGGGGGTAGAATGGGGGTGAATTTCCGAAAAAAAATCATAGAAGGCACAAATGGCTTTGTAGCCGATTCTGCTCGAGATATGTTATGGAAAATGCTCTTTTCTTTATCCCTAATACCACGTAGGAGTTTTCCAGGCCGTCCAAGGGGGTGGAATGGGGGTGAATTTCCGAAAAAAAATTATAGATGGCATTAATGGCTTTGTAGCCGATTCTGCTCGGGATATGTTATGGAAAATGCTCTTTCCTTTATCCCTCATACCACGTAGGAACGTAGGAGTTTTCTAGGCCGTCCATGGGGGTAGAATGGGGGTAAATTTCCGAAAAAAAATAAGTAAGTATTTTTTGTATTTTTTTTTTACATTTCTTCCCATTTTTCATGAGTGTTTTCAGTTCAGAACAGTCTTAGAGAGTGATATGATAATTTTGGCAAGAACATATTATATATATATATATTGATACAAAAAAATATAAAAGTTATAGGTGTTAAAATTCAAAGAACGGAAACTTCAAATTCGAAATTATACTACATTCTAAAATTTCGTCATATATATCCTGTATATCAAATAAAGTATTAACAGAGGTTGTGCCTCTGTTAACTTTAGATCAGGATTACTGAAACCGTGGAGCATACAGTGCTGAGTTCTTTGACATTAAATGTATCAATCACATAAATAATAAGATACATGAAAAATTATAAACCAAAATATACTTCCTCAAATAAAATAAAATATACATAAAATACATAAAAAAAATATACTCAAAATATACTTATATAGGAATGTAGTTAACAACCAAAACAAAATGTACTTTCTTAAATAAAATAAAAATGTACATAAAATACATAAAAAATTATAAACGTCTTCGCTGTATAGAAAAAAGCGCCTTGTGCGCGCAACCGGTCTCTCACTTCTCCTCCGCTTCTCGGCGCCCCCTCCACTAATACCTTAACACGACTCGGCGACGAATTTTCACTCGAAGGGCTGTGTTCAGAAGCATTTTCAACAATGTTCTCCAAATTTATGGGAAAATGTGAGATAGAAAAATTGTAGTTTTTAACCTCAACTTCAAAATGCCGATTTAAAAATTCAAATCGGACCATTTCCCGTAATATGACGCATCATGCAAAATATGGCTGTAATTTTTTTAAAAATCCGATTGTAGGAAAACTATCGAAGCGACAATTTTCACCTTTCGGGAGCTCAATGTACATGATATTAGCTACCATTTCCCGAAAAATTATTCCTTAATATTGAAAATTGTGGGAGATACGAATTTTTGAAAAAAGGCCTTTTTTTAAGCGTTTTTCCGGCTTTTCTCTGCGAAAAATAGTCGTATCGGGATTTTCTAAAAACCATTTTGTAGGTTTTTTTATTCCCTACAAACGGTCTTTTATGAGTAAATCCATTCGTCCAGTATCTTTTGAGATATTTACAAAAAACGAAAAAAAAGGACCCTTTTGTTTAATAATCATTGTTTAAACAATTGCACAAAAAAAATTTTGAGTTGCAATTTGGATTTTAGTTAAATAAAGTATCCCCGAAGTCATGGAGCGAGTCGCTTACTATTAGAATTAATTTGCAAAACAGCCTTTACTTTTGCTATATTGGTTGGACTAAAAGTGCTTCGAGCACTTTCAGGAGCACTAAGCACTCTACTTTGGGACAGCTCTGGACCTCATACCAATATAATTGAATGAAAAATCCTTGCTTCAGCCAGGATTCGATCCTCAGACCTTCGGTTCTCGAGTCGGATGCAACAACCGCAGTACCACGCCTTCTGTTTGTCTTCCTCGTTTTTGTCAAAATATGATATTTGCATTCCCATTCCCATACCATTACTAACATCGCATCTTTGAATATGAGCCCTTGATTTATTCGAAGATGACGATTCAAACGGAACCACCGACCTCAAAAGCTGGTCGTTATTTCAGAATGAAAGGATTAATCAAGCTTTTCATTCCTGACCGAATCAAAGCTGAGGCTCGTGTTCCGTAGAAGGAATATCTCGAATATTAATTATGTGTCTGCGAATCCCAAAAGACGATAAAACCTAGCGGTAATGAAAATTGCGAAAGCAGTTCCCCAAAATTGATTAAACCCATTCGCCTTGTTAATTGCAGACGGAGTATTTCACGACTGAGGATCTCATCTTGATTGGATCATTTAAAGCGATTTTATAAGCTGCCATGCATACGCCCTCTTTCGGCTAATGACGCGGAAAATCTCGCTGGTGCAGATAATGGGATGTGTTATGGAAGGTTTCCAAGAAATATTATTCGGTTTTTCTCCTTTACATCAGTGTTCTCATTTACTCCAAATATTTTTGGTAACATGAAACCTTGAATCATCTTTCAGATAATTTGGATCCAAATCCCATTGAAGTGGAAGATTCCAAAGTAAAATACTTTGGAATCGTAGAGCGACAAATGAGAGAAAAAAAAATTAATAAGTAGTTGAATCACTTGTTTACTAAAAACCTTTTTTTTAGATGTTCTAAAACGCAGAAAAGAATCTTTGAAGCAAATAAAACCCATTATTTTGCTAGCATAGAGGAGGGTGAAGCGTTTTCATTGCTAATGAAGAAATCTGCATTGTTCACAATAAGCTTGTCCTGAAAAAAATTGACAGATTTGGGATTCAAAGTTTAATTAGATCAAGGAAAGTGCTAAAAAAATTAATGACTAAAATTATTGCTCAGGGAGAATACACACGTATAAAGCTGTCCACGTGTATGGACTGCTTCATACGTGTAAAAACTACTTTATACGTGTATGGACTGCTTCATACGTGTAAGCTGTCCGCGTGTATGGACGGTTTTATACCTACATGGACTTTTAGTGCATGGACGGCTTTACGCATGTGTGGACTGCTTTACACGTATAAGGCCGTCCATACACGTATAAATCCGTCCATACACGAGGAAATCTTCAAACGTGTATGGGCTGCTTTACACGTATGAAGTCGTCCATACACGCGGATCGCTTTATATGTGTATGGACTGCTTTACACGTATAAGGCCGTCCATGCACGCAGACAGCTTTACGCATGTGTGGACTGCTTTAAACGTAGAATGCCGTCCATGCACGTATAAAGCCGTCCATACACGAGGACATCGTCAAACGTGTATGGACTGCTTTACACGTATAAAGTCGTCCATACACGCAGATCGCTTATACGTGTGGACTGCTTTAAACGTAGAATGCCATCCATGCACGTATAAAGCCGTCCATACACGAGGACATCGTCAAACGTGTATGGACTGCTTTACACGTATAAAGTCGTCCATACACGCAGATCGCTTTATACGTGTATGGACTGCTTTACACGTATAAAGCCATCCATGCACGTATAAAGCCGCCCATACACGCGGTGATCTTTTTTATACGAGTATGTGACGTAATAAGCTGTCAATGCAAGTATAAAGCCGTTCATACACGCGGTTTGCTTCAAACGTGTATGGACTGCTTTACACGTATAAAGCCGTTGATACACGCAGCTTTCTTACGACGTGTATAGACTGCTTTACATATTTAAAGCAGTCCATGTACTATGAAGCCGTCCATACACGCGGATTGCTTTATACGTTTATGGACTGCTCTA
The DNA here is from genome assembly GCA_958298965.1 of Chrysolina haemoptera. Taxonomy (NCBI): domain Eukaryota; kingdom Metazoa; phylum Arthropoda; class Insecta; order Coleoptera; family Chrysomelidae; genus Chrysolina; species Chrysolina haemoptera. Next base: position 1,053,264 of record OY282601.1, on the reverse strand, counting down.
CAAGTATAAAGCCGTCCATGCACATTTAAAGCCTTTAAAGAGCTTCATACGTGTATGGACTGCTTTACACGTATGAAGATGTCCATGCACGTATAAAGCCGTCCGTACATGCGGACAGCTTTTTACGTGTATGTTTGATAATGTTACCATCACCTTACTTAATTTTTTAATTGTTATCGAATGGAATACGTACAGTGACACAATTTTGTCTATGATAAAGACTTATCACCTACGCGATGTGACAACGCCCAACTCAATATCACGACTAAAGATTGTGACCATTCCCGACTTCAGACCAGGATATCAACAGCTAGGTTCAGTTAATTTATATGTCCATGATCCTTCCAATCCTAATGGCGTTTTTGTCTCGAGTTTTCCAGCATTCAACCCTGTAGCTTCTCGTTAGAGGAACTTTCGATCATAAAGTTTTCTTTCAGTATAGTGCAGGGGAAAGATATTAACACAACGCCACCCCTATTTATTGCTAGGCCCCGTCGTGGGGTATGATTGATGATGAAAGCAAATATTCAAATCAACAGGAGATTAAGACTGATCACTTCGATATATTTGATTTCGGCATCAAGTCTTGATTGGAATGGGTATTGTATATCAGCTCTATCGGTACATACAGTGTCTGTCACCATTTTCTCCAAATAAACGTGACTATACTGTAAATAATTTGGATCATTCGTGCATAGTTAAAAAAAAGTAAAAGAAATGGGAAGACAAATAATGAGAGGATATTGAAAAGGAGAACATTCTCCATGAAAATTCAAAAATAAAAAATGTGATTTATTTGTAATATCTAACAAAAAAAAACTATTTCCCCGGCACAGGCCATGCTGGACATTGAACTACATCTGATAGATATTGTGAATAGACTCTAATCTGTAAAAATCTGAAAGTGAAAAGTCGCATTTTCATTCTAATAGTTGATTTTTTTAATTTTCTTCAGTTTTCATTGAAAAAATCAGTAAATAAATTTGATAGGGAGAATGTTATTGAAAAATATCACTCACAGAAACCGTTCATTTCATTGAAGCTTCTCTCGCATTTAATTCCCAATAAATTTTGGTCGAAGAAAATCTATTTCGCTTTGCCAAGCTCTTCAGGAGGATTGATAGGATTGGAAAAACAGGCTCTTCAGAGTCATACACATCAGGGATAGATATGAGGGAAATATTTCTTCTGTGGTAACACTTTGAAAGTTATTTTTTGACATAGATGGGCATTGCATTTTGACTTTAGTTCCAAAATATGAATAGGATATCCATAACATCTGTTGTGGAATCATCTGCGGCTGAAAGACATACTTTAGTCGCTATTTTCCATCGTTCAAGATAACCTCTTGGGAAGTAGTCATGTTGAAAAGGGAAACATTTTCCATGAATATTAAAAAATTAAAAATGTAATATCCAACAGAAAACAACTACTTCTCCGGCCCAAGCCACGCTGGACCCAATCATTCCTATTGTATAGGATTATGGCAATAAGCGTCGTCCTGTTGGATTACTAATAATTGTACGCTTTCAATTGGGCGCACGAGAATTGGTCGCGGCGACAATTGGACGTCGCGACAATTGGACGTCGCGACAGTCGGATGCGGCAACAGTTGGACGCGGCGACAATTGGACACTGAGACAACTGGTCGCAAAGTATTATTAATAAAAACAGAAGTTTGTCAAAATAAAATTTTAAGGCATTGATAAATTTCCATATGGATGGATGGACGGCGTTGACGATGGACGAGAAACTAATATGCCAACCTTCAATGGCATTATTTCTTCTAGTGCATAGACGTTCCATAGTTCAACACTGTACAGTGGCGGTCTTCGGCGTTGGCGTCTATCAGTACGACCTATCCAAGTGTCCTCAAACTAATTTATGATAGGTACCAGCAAATCTTCATTCTGCACATAAAATTCGCTATCGAGAATTTCTTGAAAAGCAGTTATTACATCGTTTGGTGGAACAAAGGCTAGAGCTGGCAGTAAGCGCTGGTGTAAAGCAAACTCTGGATCTTTGCTGTATATTTTTTGCAAGCTGTATATGCCTCCATATGCACTGGCTTAAATGGAAAAAGCATCCACGTATTGAGGCGTCAGGAAATTCATCTTGTAGAGAATTTATTGCAGTTATTTCAAAACCCACCATAATTGAAGCCGATCGAAGGACCGATTTAAGCGCTTTTAGAGCTTGAAAAAGTCGGACGTATGTGGCTTGATTGTTATTTGGAAGAAGGGCATGAACCGTTGGTATAACGTTGCTATATTAAACACCATGTATGGTATACAATTGGCAAAATAAAATATGCAATGAAGAAAACGTTCCGTCAGCATACCAATGGTCACAATGTTGCATAAACTCCAAATTTCGTTTTGTTGTGAACAAAATAATTCGGTCATTTCCAGGGCCACTGTCAAAATGTAAAAATTGTTCACCTCCAGTTCGTGTGTACTTTTCAGGAATATCAAGATCCACTAGATTTCTAGGATTTACCGGAACATGGTCTGCCCTCTGTCGTACACGCTGTATGGTTCTCTTTAAGGAAATGACCGAAGGCAACTGAGCTGATACTGATGGTAAACCTGAGGACATGGTAGCTACTATCGTCTGAGTGGATTGCTCGATCTATCGTGAGTGTTTCTTCATTTTTTCAAGTGCTTTTTTGGCTTGAACTTTGGCGGCATCAGCGACGTGCAGATAAGCTGTAATATGGACAACTTCTTGTTGCACCGAATGCACTCTTCCTGGGCAGCGATTCTTTATTGTAATCAGCACATTTCCAGATTGTTTTTTCTCCGACAATACGCTCCTTTTTGTCTAGGAAACCATCGTGTATGGCCTTTCACTCCTTCACAAAGTCAAGAACCATGTTAACACTGAAACAGTCTTATCACTTATGAGAATTGAAGTATTAGATCTTCGAATATATAGGCCCCAAGTAATTCTGTAAAGTGTTATAATTCTAATTATATCTAATCTCCTATTACCTGTATTACATAATGGTCCCCCCTTAGATTTTGAAATGATTTTTATTTATTGCTGAAATAAGTCATCCCTTTGTACCTACAGGTATTTGTAATTATACCTCATTATAGATATAAGCAGTGTATTGCATATTTTATACAAAAAATTTCATTGGAATTATAAGATTATTTTTATTTTCGCATGCGCCCAATTGTCGCCGCGTCCAATTGACGCCGCGTCTAATTGTCACATGCGTCCAATTGACTGCGACCAATAGTCGTGCGTCCAATTTTCTACGTCCAATTGACGCGACACCCGCCCGGTTAGGACCAGACATCTTGTTTCCCTCTTGACAAGCTTATTGTGAACAATGCAGATTTCTTCTATTACACACAGTATCAAAAATTTTCGACTATATACAGTGACCGGCAGATTTATGGCAACAAATGGAAAAAAAGTTTATTTCAAATTTCACAGAAAATTTTATTCTTCATAAAGGTACCAGCATCCACCAGTATTATCTAGACGACCGGATAAACTTAAGTTTCGCCCAACTGTCATCTAGAAAATTGCATTAATCGTACTTGGTGCTGACAAAACCTCATTTATTGTGGCCATTCAGAAAAAAACAAGTATTTTTCGAAATCAGCTACAACAAACGACATCTGCAGTTCAAAATCAATTGAAAGCAATCGAACTGCATTATAACCAACGTGAAAAGACATGTCGTAACAATTGTAAATATGACAATGATCTGTGAAGATTAGAAGGCAACTCGGAACAACTTCATTCCTAATTCACTTTTAATGAAGAAATATCCAGAAAGCAAACTCCATACTATACATAATAAAAATCGGAGCTCCTATTGTATCACTCGATGTGTCGTCCTTCATTTTGAATGCACCTGATGGTTCTTCTATGCAATTCATAATGAACGTTTCTGAGCATTTGCGGGGTGATCATTAGACAACAATTTCTTATTATATCCTCCAAATGTTCGATATCCCTAAATGGCCGTTGTCTATAGACTTTCTCCTTGAGGTACCCCCACAAAAAAAATCCATAGGAGTTAGGTCCGGGGATCTAGCAGGCCACGGATTGTTTGAGTATCGCCCTATCCACTTATTTAGGAATTTCGTATTCAGCCATGCTCTAACCCCTTGAGTTGAGTGGATAGATGCACCATCCTGTTGAAAAAACATGTTGGCTCTGACACGTAATGGGAGGATGTCAAGGTAATCGGATAAAAACGTGTTTAACATTTCCAAATACCTTTCTGCACTCAAATTTTGTCGAAAAAACACTGGACCCACAATCTTATCATCCAAAATTCCACACCAGACGTTTATTTTGAAATTAAATTGATCCTTCATTCGATTCTGAAATGTGGATTTTCATCTGCCCACCATCTACAATTTTGTGAACTTACTGTACCATTCGATGTGAAAGTTGCTTCATCAGAGTACATTATTTTTGTGGAGAAATTATTATCTTCTTCAACTTCGCCTTGGAACCAGAAAGCAAAATACAAACGTGCATCAAAGTCTCTTTCTTTGAGTGTATGAACGAATTTCGGTTTATATGGTCTGAATTTGTTCGTTTTCAAGACTCTTCTAATTGACCGTTCGGAGAAGCCAATCTCGGATCCTCCACAACAGATAAAACAATATTCAGAGCATGGTCTTCATCTCTACAATAACATTTCCATGGTGTGGTAACTGACCCAGAATTCTTGAACTTTTTTACAATTTTTGCCACCGTTGCATAATGGAGATTTCTATTTGGATCGATAGTTGTCGCCGTGTATTAAAACTATTTCAATTCTTTCTTGGAGATTAAGGTGTGCAGCCATTGTAACAACACAGAAATGAAATGTCAAGATAATGTTTACCAACTATTTTACCAATGCTTTTCAAAGCCAACTTTGCGTATTATACCAATTTTCTGTTCACTGTAGAGCTTCGTTTTGATAATAAACGATCATTTACGGTTACCATTCATTTGGGAGACATGTTTTCACGTTGGTTACAATACAGTTGGATTGCTTTCAATTGATTTTGAACTGCAGATTTCGTTTGTTGTAGCTGATTTCGAAAAATACTTGTTTTTTTCTGAATGGCCACAATAAATGAGGTTTTGTCAGCACCAAGTACGATTAATGCAATTTTCTAGATGACAGTTGGGCGAAACTTAAGTTCATCCGGTCGTCTAGATAATATTCAATAATGAGTCTACTCTGATATTACAAATCCTCATAATACATAGGGCGGGTGAGATAAAAAAAGGAGAAAATCAGTGAAACCTTGTTTTCGGAATAGGAGGCTGTGAATTCAAATTTGGAACACTCTCTAAATTTTAAGTCTTTGCTTTGAATAACTTTTTTGTGTTTTTTGAAAAATAAAGGTACTTTACTCTTGGGCCACTTTCAATTTTTTTCACCTCCCTCGTATACGAAAGGATATAATTGAAATGTGGATAGTGCAATTTGAGTTTGGGAGGATGCTGGTACCTTTATGAGGAATAAAATTTTCTGTGAAATTTTAAATAAACTTTTTTTCCATTTGTTGCCATAAATCTGCCGGTCACTGTATAATCACATCATACTAACTAATGTACTTCGTTCCCTGAAGTGCTCCGCGTGAAATTGCGAAAAATTTGCTAAAACAAATCAAAAGTGTCAGAACGCTACAATGGAACGCAAAATTCACTTCTCATTTGTTGTTCCTGCCGGATAAAAATACAAACGCGTATTTTAAATTGCATCTGACTCCTTTCGCGCCAATATTATTTGTGAACACATATTTTTGTCGGTTATAATTCCGCAGGAAATGTGAATTTTAAGTGGCAGAGTACGTGACCATGCGAAAATTTACACAGCGTTCGCCCGATTACAGAATTGAAGTATCACAAAGTATAACAAATAATGGTTATTCCTGCAAAACCGACGATTAGGGACATATCCGTGGGAAAATATTAGTGCCGCCATATGACAGAACGGATTTATTTATTTTTTCATTAGATATGGTCATTTATACATGTAAGATATTTTTCTTCTAACTTTGAGAAATTTTTACTCCCTAAATCGCACGAAACTTATAATTCAAACATTTTCTGTCAGTTTCCACAATGGAATTGAGTTTATGAACTAATGTAGAAGAATATCGTTGGAAGTGATATACCAAACAAAAAAACCAGCCTGAAGCTTCATTTTGTGCACAGCACCAGCGAAATTGTTAATAAAGAAATAAGGTTGATTACTTGTACTTAGGACTTCCATCGTCTTAATGGTTGAAAGATTTCTACTCCTCTCAATTTGTTCACCACTTTTCACTTGAATCTGCAATTGTCTTCAGGTGAATACCAACAAATTTAGAATCTACACGATGTTTTATAGGTCTTACGGTAATTACGTTGTAATTACGCGCGGTCTTGTGGCCTCTATCCAAAACAGTCCATTAGCGGTCTCCATACGTTTTTAATTTCCACGCTCGGTTGACTGAAGGCACCATTGACTTCGATATAGGCGGTTTCAATAAATTTGCGCCAGAACCAGTGTTCTTCTCTATGAAGAACATTAGCCTCGTCCCAAAGAATGATGAAAACTTAGAAGCAGTACTCGAGACAGGATACTTCGATAGGAAGGAAAATCTACAGCACTCTGACGAAGTACAAAACCTCTAATAAAGGAACTGTCACATTTGACGCCACTCCACAGTAAACCATCTCATCTCTACGGTCTTCCAAAAATTCACAAACCCGACATGCCATTGAGATCAATTATTACCAGTTCCCGCAACTCACCGACCTATAATCTGGCGAAATACCTCCTACCGATACTACAACCCTTACAGGGCAATAGCAGTTCTTACGTCAAGAATTCCAAACACTTTGTAGACACTATCAAAGATGTTGAACCAGGACCTGAAGATCGTTTCATCAGCTTCGGCGTGGAGAGCCTTTATACCAATGTCCCCATAGAAGAATCTCCCACCATCATCAAGAGAAAACTAGAACAAGACATCCAGCTTCAAAAAAAGGCTGACTTTCCCGTACAAGCGATATTGGAACTACTGCAGTGCTGCCTTCATAACTCGTACTTCCAAGAAAAGGACCATTTCTTCTCCCAAATTGATGGACTACCGATGGGATCTTCTCTTTCTCCAGTAATCGACAACATATATATGGAGTGGTTTAAGGAATTGGCTATCAGAGAGACAGAATACAAACCAAAACTATGGCTAAGATACGTGGACGACACATTCATCATATGGAACCACGGAGATGAATACCTTGAGAATTTCTTCTCAAGAATGAATACCATCAGAAATTCAATCAAGTTCATGATGGAAAAGGAAACTAACAGTACCTTGTCTTTTCTCGATGTGAAAGCTGAAAGAAAAGACACTGCTATCCTCACCTCTATTTACAGGGAGAGGACACACACTGGGCAGTACTTCAACTACGGCTTCAATCACCCGAATTTCGCGAAGAGGGGCATTTTAAGAACGTTGATGGAGAGAGCAATGTGTTCATGTGTACAACAAATACAACATCAAGAGTTGCTTTCAATCCGGCAGTACTTTACGAAGCTTCCTCACCAAGACGAGACCAGAGAACGAAACAGAATCCAGCAAAAACTGTATTTACGAGGTCTCATGTGAATGTGGAGATTCCTATATCGGAAAGACCAAGCGGCCATTATCTGTAAGAATAGCTGAACACAAAAAGTGGACTCAACGGGGGGAAACATCTAAATCGGGAATTGCCGTCCACGCATGGACATAGTAGCATCGAATTCTTTGGGACGAGGCTAATGTTATTCATAGAGAAGAACACTGGTTCTGGCTCAAATTTATTGGAACCGTCTGTATCGAAGTCAATGGTGCCTTCAGTTAACCGAGCGTGGGAATTAAACACGTATGGAGACCGCTAATGGACCGTTTTGGAGGGAAAATTAGCGCGAAAGCGCGCGCCACAAGACCACAAGACAACGTAATTACCGTAATTACCGGCAGACCAATGAAACATCGTCCACATCGTCAGTATTCACCTGAAGATGATTGCAGATTCAAGCAATTGAAACGTAGTGAAAAAATTAAGACGATGGAAGTCAGAAGTACAAGTAATCGAGTTACCACATCGTCTACAACCTTAAAAAAAAAAAAAATTGAAAAATAATGTTGTTGCAAAAGTAAGACATGGTCAATTAACCTTTATTTTAATTTTATATGTTTGCAGCTTGAAAGTTATAGCAACTTGAGGATCGGTTATATTATTCACGTTTTAAATATTCCTACCATTTGGATGGGCAGGATTTACTTCTTCTTTGTATGATGACCTTTAAAACTTGTGAACCTTTTTGACGACTCAAATTGTTGATAAACAAATCAGAGTTCAATCATTTCCCACGTCATAAACAACTTGTTAAGGGTATGGATTCAACATTCCGTTTCTTCTACCACACTTGTAACACTGAAAGAGGTATTGAGATGTTTTTCCTTTTTTTCTGCTTTTAAATGATATTACACATTTTTTACTCTTGAGAGGCAGTTTTCACCCCCTTTCCGACAGCTCTGAGGATGGATTTTCATATATTTTCGTTTTTTTTGGTACATAATACTATATCTCTACCAAATTTCAGCAACTTTTTTCTCGGTTAGCGGTGGGGGGCTATTTTGGTCTAACGGCTGGAGTACGTTCCTTTGCGAACTACTTCTTCGATATTTTCAAAGGTTGACGAGTTATAAGCGAAAAAATGCCTTTTTGACCAAAGGGGTGTTTTTTAGGGGTGAAACCATGTCCCTACAGAATGGATTGAGTATTGTTGTTTTATGACCTAAACTATCCGTTTATGGAAAAATATTTTCATGCCGCATCATTATCAAGGAAATTTCTGACACGACTATACTAATTGTCTTCCTAACGCGATTTTCAGCGTATTTTTTGGTCCCCACCTATCTCTATCGATCTTTCTTAAACCGATTATAGGAGATGAATCCTATAAAAATTACGCCTTTTAATGTTTCATCGGATATAAAGGAAACAAGTCGTCGTATCCATTTCCTTTTATCTTCCACCATCTCGAATTACCCGTGTTGTCGATATATAGAAGGAATGGCGGATAACGTATGAGGGATACAATTTTGTAAAGAAAATGTGGTTTCGAGATGAAGTTTCATGTTATGTGGATTCTGTTCCTCCAAAAACCTCCTGATAATTAGAGTTTTCCGAGGGGGAAACAACTAGTCATTTTTTGTACACCTAATGAAAGCAGTGAAGTAATTATCTCAATGAAAAATAATGAAAAAGTTTTAGGGGGCAATGAAAGATAATTACCATTCAATTACGCGGATACGTTGTATGGACATAATTTAACTCTTATGTATAAAAATAAGATCCAGAAAGTTCGAAGTTCATGCCCACGTATGATTTTTGGTGTAAGTAGGCGACAACGAGTATCATATAAATTGAAGGAGATTGAATGGTTACACAAGGAGCACAGGAGAAAGGTTCATTTTAGTACGTTGTCATGAAATAATTCCCAAATACATACCCAATAATACTAATTCAGCCATTTTGAATCGATTAGCGTTCGCAGAATTTGTCTATCTCTAACAGTTCTCGAGTTGGTCAGCTCTGAATCTGTTTTTAGATGGTTTTTTTGCCGCCAAAAATTTTTATGATGAGTTTTCGACATTATTGTTAAAATATTCAGAATCAAATTACTTTGGAGGACAAAAATTTGAAATTCAAAAAATGAAAAATAAATAATCTCAGAAAATTTTATTTTTCATCTTAAACACCTTTTTCCGCCTAAATCTTATATATAATCATACATTTTTGGAATGAGCATAAAATACTACGTATACAGTGCGAATTTCAAGTCGATGTAACGACTTGGTATTTTTGATGATTTTTAGGGGTGACCCCTTGCAACTTTTTCGAGTAATTTTTAATTTCTTTCGATTGACTCGAAATTCACAATACATACTTTTTCGAGCATTCTGAATCTATTAGCGTTCGTAGAATTTGTTTATCTCTAACCGTTCTCGAGTTGGTCAGCTCTGAATCAGTTTTTTGATGTTTTTTTTGCCGTCAAAAATATTTATGATGAGTTTTCGACATTATTGTCAAAAGATTCGGAATCAGCACGTCAAAATACGTCCGAGGACAAAAATTTTAAATTGGAAAAATGAGAAATAAAAAATCTCAGAAAATTTAATGTTTTATCTTAAACACCTTTTTCCGGCTAAATCTTATATCTGAGCATAGAAAATAATACATTTTTGGAATGAGCATGAAATTTTACGTAAACAGTGCGAATTTCAAGTCGATGTGACAACTTGGTACTTTTAATGATTTTTTTTGATTGACTCGAAAATAACAATACATACTAATTCGGCCATTTTGAATCGACTGGTGTTCGCAGATTTTGTCTATCTCTAACCGTTCTCGAGTTGGTAAGCTCTGAATTAGTTTTCAAATGGTTTTTTTGGCGCGAAAAATATTTCTGATGAGTTTTCAACATTTTCGTTCAAAGATTCGGAATCAGCACGTCAAAATACGTTCGGAGATGAAAATTTGAAATTTGAAAAATTAAAATTCAAAAAGTTCAAAAAATTATTTATCATGATATACTTTCCTTTTTTGTCCGTCGATTTTTTTCGTTCAAATTCCCAATATATACTAATTCAGCAATTCTGAATCGATTGGCGTTAACAGAATTCGTCTATCTTCAAACGTTCTTGAGTTGGTGAGCTCTGAATCAGTTTTCAAATCGTTTTTTTGGTGCCAAAAATATTTCTGATGAGTTTTAGATATTTTCGTTGGAAGATTGGGAATCAGCACGTCAAAATACATTCGGGGACAAAAATTTGAAATTCGAAAAGTGAAAAATAAAGAAGTTCAAAAAATTATCTATCATGACTTACTCGACTTTTTTGTCCGTAGATTTTTTCCGTTCAAATTCTCAGTATATACTAATTCGGCCATTCTGAATCGATTGGAGTTCGTCTATCTATCGTCTATCTCTATCCGTTCTTAAGTTGTCAGCTCTGAATCAGTTTTCAAATGTTTCTTTTTGCGCAAAATTAATTTCTGGCGAGTTTTCGACATTTCGAATAATGAATTTATTTAAAATTAATAATGAATTAACGGAAATGTTATGATGTACACCTAATGAAAGAGTAGTTTCCCCGTTGGGGTTTTCATTGAAAGAACGATATGTGAAGTACTATTGGTCTTATTTGTGATATCTGAGATAGGGACTTGTGAGAAATCGAATTTTATTTCGAATTTGATAAAATATTGATTATAAAGGAACCAAGAAGTTGTATACTGTAATATTTTGATCTGTTTTCGTTAATGTATTTAAAAATTATTGGGAAGCATTCAATGGTATACCGGCACGTACGTAGAATCAAACTTAGAAGTCAGTCCTTGTTTGAAATCAATAAGACAAACCGTTTTTAAGTTATCCATTTGACTCTTTTGCCCTTGAAAGCGTCCCAAACGTGTTCGCGCTCATGATTATCTCCAATCTACCCCTTCACTTTTCACTAATTTCAAATTTTTTTATCTTTTAAACGCTCTGAACACCTTATGTATATCAACATCTTTATTACGATTACCCTGAACTAGACAGAAATTCGAGCCATTTCTCCTCCCTAAACTTATTAATATATGATATAGTCCGGTGGCAGGGAATGTTTTCGTAGCCGATGAAGCGCGACGGGATCACCCATGTTATTCTTATTTATTTTGATCGGCTGAATCCGAATTTCTAGGGTGATAAGCCGTGAAAGTATCCGGAAAATTTTTATGGACGATTTTCCGAGGGAAATCGAAAAATCCATTTTTTCCAAAAACAAATTATGTCATAATATTGTGCATAAAATTCTCTACAAAAAAGGTATCTACAAAGTTTTCTGGAAAATGCACAGTTTTCCATTAAAACGTGCTCGAAATTCGATAAAATGTGATTTTCTCAATTTTCAGTGCTCTCTCATTCAGTCACATAATGATATTTCCAGGATCACCTTTTCCCAAATTATTCATATATGTCTCGACTATGAATGACAAAGAGACATTCTTGAAAAAGTCATTCGTGTGGATTTTCCGGCACTGAATTTCCCGATACTTTTACCTTGCATGGAACCGGCATTTTTTTATTGTGTGTCAATAAAAACGAGTTCAGCACATATTTTTTCATGAACACAAAGCATTTCAGTAGCGGAAAAACGGAAAATTTTGCTTAAAAGTAAAATAATTTTCCGAGGAAAATCGAAAAATCCATTTTTTCCAAAACACAAACAACGCTTCGATATACTCCATAAAATTATCTACAAAAAAGGTCTCTACAAATTTTTCTTTAAAATGCACCGTTTTCGAGTAAAACGTGCTCGAAATTCGAAAAAATGTGATTTTCTCAATTTTCTGTGCTCTCTCATTCAGTCACATAATGCTTGTCCTCGTAGACACAGGACTAGAGAGGTGGTCATTTTTTCCTCGGACCAGCCGTTTGCGTTTGCTGCCGCTTGAAATTGGCGTCTATACATAGACCACGAGGATTGCCCATCAAATGGAGGCTTAAAAATTTTCACTTTTGTAGGCCTTATCGGAGTTGTCAGTGAGGATGGCCTTTCGCTGGTGGGGAAGATTTCCTCAGAGGGTGCAGGCTTGTGTGGAAGGTGTAACGTTTCCAGCCTCTCCTTGATCCTATCCACTTCTTCGTTGAATTTCGTGCCACCCGTTCATCTATTTTGGACAGTTCATTTTCGACGTCTTGGACCCTTTTGTTGACTCTCTGGACTCCGCCTCTGACTTCTTGAACTTCACCTTTGACCTCTTGAACTTCACCTTTGACCTCCTGGAGTTCTCCTCTGACCTCTTGTACTACTTCGGTGATTTCATTCTGGAAGCACTTTTGACTGTGACTAATACGTTGCGGAAGATCAACATGTTGTTCGTTGTAACTGCTGGACTAACCGCGCCTCCTGTTCCTCTTGTTCTTGTTTTCGCTTTGCTTCTTGTCCCTCTTGTTCTTGTTTTCGCTTGGCTTCTTGTTCCTCTTGTTCTTGTTTTCTGTTTACTTCTTGTTCCTTTAAAAACTCAAGGATATCTGCTGATGTCGCCATCTCGTCGTAATTATTTGCTCGAGTATTCACCATCAAATACTTGAAAACTGCCTTACTTTTCTTTCTTCAGTTACACTTATCCCACCGCCGTCACCAATTGTTGCGTCTTCGGGTTCAAAAAAATAAGTGTTCACTGGTATGAACTCGCCTTTATTAATCAAACTTCACTTGACAACACTGTAATACAAGTCACTGTCAAACTGAAATTCTGATACCAAAATACTTGTATCCAAGGTAACTCGAGGTAACTTTCTAACTAACTAACTAAAAATTTGTAGACAGCGTTATTTGTTTTTGGAAAAAATAGATTTTTTGATTCTCTCGGAAAATTCTTTTACTTTTAAGCAAAATTTTCCGTTTTTCCGCTACTGAAATGCTTTGTGATCATGAAAAAATATGTTCCGAACCCGTTTTTGACGATTTGATTATATGCAACCCAACATACATTGCTCCACAGAAAAAAATTGGTACCTGAATACAATGAAAAAGACACTATAGGAAATTTGCCCACTACGTGAGCTTCGCGAATAAAAAAATGCCGCTTCCATGCAAGATAAAAGTATCGGGGAATTCAGTGCTGGAAAATCCACACGAATGACTTTTTCAAGAATGTCTCTCCTGTTATTCATAGTCGAGATATATATGAATGATTTGGAAAAAGGTGATCCTGAAAATATCATCATGTGACTTAATGAGACAACACTGAAAATTGAGAAAATCGCATTTTTCGAATTTCGAGCACGTTTTACTGGAAAACGGTGCCTTTTCAAGAAAACTTTGTTGATACCTTTTTTGTAGAGAATTTCATGCAGAATATTATGACATTATTTGTTTTTGAAAAAAATGGATTTTTCGATTTTTCTCGGAAAATTGCCCATAAAAATTTTCCGGATGCTTCCACGGCTTATCACCCTCGAAATTCGGATTCAGCGGGTTAAGATACATAAGAATAACTTGGGTGATCCCGTCGCACTTCATGGGCTACGAAAACCCTTCTTGCCACCGGACTAATACCTCCATCAACATAAAAATGTTTTTCCAGCATAAACGCATGGCCTGAATTAATATTTCACTGAAACAAGGTGTTGCCCCATCAAAGTTAAATGCGCCTGAATATTTTATGGAGGCAAAAAGGCTGTCTCCAAGGAGAATTGGAAGAACACAACCTTAATTCCAGACGCCAGAGGAAAGTGGCTGAAACTCAGAAGCTGCGTTACGTAAATTGTGTTATTTACAGTAGTAATCATTTTGGTAGTATTGCATAGTCTTAACTTAATTGTTTCGTGTTTCGAAGTTATCATCGGAAATGGTTTTTAATGCAGAACAACCCCGTTCCCCAAAGTTCGAAGGCGTTGTTTGTTTTAATTGTTGCAGCTCCAACAGCCCTCCCATTTACTTCATTGGGTTGAATAATTCATAGCCCAGGAAAAAGGTTCTTTTACCTGGAGAAAATAGCCAAACAGCGGGAGAGATGAAAAATGCTGCCAAAACTTCGGGTTTTCTTCAAATATTTTCAGTTTGGTGCGTCCCAGAAAAAAAGTTTGAATTTAAGTTAGGATGGATTGAATTATCTCCTATGTTTGTGTCAAATATATTTTTGTGTGACAAATAATATTGATCTAATAAACTCGTGAAACTTATTCAAAAAGATAGTGGAGGCTTGGATTTTGTCTATGAATAGAATCAATTTGCACAATCTTATTGACTCCGCATGAAATTTCATTGAACAGTTCTCGATTTCTTTATATGCTTGACTACGTCACTATGTTGGGGGGTCTCATGTTGGCGTACATATATATTTCATATTTTTTAGCAATTATGTTTTACTTATATCTAACCTTGCGATCCTGAACAATGCAAATTCTCTATTATTTACTCCTATCACTATTGTATAACCTTTTTATAGAATTTCACACATATACTCATATATACAGAGGTCCTTAATACGTAACAATTTCTAACAGTGGATGGACAGTTCCAAAGTAGGTACTAAACTGTAAAACACATGACTGATTTGATTCATCTGGCCCATAAGGTAGAAACTGCCCATAGGCAAGTTCCTTGAGAACTTTTTTAGGACATTCCCATATGACTAAGTAAATCTGTTTAGTCCAATATCTACTTTTGTCCGTGTTTTTTTTATTGGTCAATTACTACCTTCTAGGATTTTAAACATGTGTAGATTAAGTGATTTTAAACATTTCTTACCCGTAATTTTATATTTATACTTCTGTTTTTTAACCTTCACATACAGGCCATATACAAGCATCTGATGCTTCCATGGTCGTTACCAAGATCAATATACCTAATCAAAAACACAATCACAAACAACATTTTTGCTTCTGTGATGATTCGCTTATTCACTGAATCAATGTACTTGCTGTTTTTTACTGTAAATTTCTTTAAGTGAATAAAATTAATATTATTAAGAAAAAAATCATTATATTATTGAACTATCATTGTTTTTCAATAATAAGAATAGTATTAACAGTCACTGTTGATGATTGTACTAGTTTCCCTCCATTTATAATATTTTCCGTCGACCGTTCATTTATGACGTATTTTAACGCACTCAAAATTGTTGATTAATGATCCCTGTTAATGAATGATTTTCTATCAATCAATGATTTGATTATATGCAACCCAACTTACATTGCTCTAATACATTTTATATTGGTCAGTACTATCTGTCATTATTTATTTGTCAATTCTTAAAAAAAATTTCAGAAAATCTTCAATACACCAGTTGTCAGCTTAAATCATAGAAAGTCACGTGGCGTAATGGTAACGTTTGCCTGACAGACGAGAGAGGTGACACTGAGGTCGACAGTTCAAATCCACATGAGAGCAATTTCTTTTGTTTTTTTTTTAATTTGAAAAAATAAAATAAAACTTAAACTATCTTTGATTAGAGTTAATATAAATAGGAAATAAGTAGTGATTGTTTTTTATCGTATCGTTAAATAAATAAACATTGAAAGTAAGATATATCTTTTTGTGTTGTAACAAACTCGTGAATAAAAATGACAATCAACAATCTCAAACATTAACACGCTCGCTCCGCTCACGCGCTAAATGATCTCGATTGTTAATCGCCCTTATTAATACACTTGTTCGTTAAATAACCATTAAAGTACTTGTAACAAATCGTCTCGATTGCACTCTCTTTATAGTCTTCTCCATTGTTCTCCTTCATGTTGAACGCCCAGTCACATAAAATAGAAGCTAACTCTTCAGTGGGCGTTTCATCAACGAGTTCACATTTTCTTTCTACCCAAAACTGCTTAAGTTGTCGCCAAATTTATGTAAGTAGTTGAATTTACAGTATTGCGAGGCACATTATTGTTGATGACTTTTTCAATTTCTCCTCTCGAAGACTCTCCAAATCGCGACATTTTCACGGATCAGATACCTTTCTGACAACGCAATTTCTTCATTAAAAAAGTAAATTTTGTTTTCCATATACCGGGTGTCCACGCAAGGAGGCTCGCCCCTATAACTTTTTTGGTTTTGGAGATAATGGAATGAAATTTGGAAAATCTGTTTATGAATAAGGAAATTACAGGATAACAAAATTTGAAAAATATGATGAAAATATCATTTTATTTAATATTTTCTTCATTATTATTATTTATCGATAGATTTCGATGAAATTCTGATCAGTGATATTTTGAGACTACCTGAATCCAGTGGTCTATTCCAAATTTTGAAAAGAGTAGAAAATGAATTGGTGGTTTGGTTAACGGCATATTTTTTAAATTTCATTCTCCTATAACTTTCTTATTGATTTACGAATTTCAACAAAATTTCAAAATGAATGGTTTGAAAATACCACGAATCCAGTGATCAGATTTTTTCTAAAAATGAATTTTTCAGTTGGCCCTGAAAATGAAGATCGTGCATGAAATTAGGTGTGTTAGTGGACTTTTTGATTATGTACCCAATTAAAAAAATGTAATGTTTTATAAGTTTGCTTCCATTTTAAATGGGCCACACTGTATAAAACATCGATATCATGTTTCCGACTTATGGCTTTTTTTTTCTGTTCTTGAAATAAATTTTTCTCCTTACATGCCAATTCCCATCATCGAGAAAATGAAAAAAATTTCTACAAATTTTCCTACAACTTTACAACTTATGGCTTTTCTTGAGGTACATGCAAAGCTTATGGGAATTTTATTATGATGTTTATCCATCATCAAAATCATATGGTTCAAATGCCATAAACGAGAAAGTTTGCAGGAAAACGAAAAAAAAATCACAAAATTTTCCCATACCGGAAAATTTACTTTTTCTGCGAGCGTGCGGAAAAGTTACTTTTCCGCACGATTTTTCGTTTTGAAAGTTGTACTTTTCCGTACGATTTGAAATCGTTCGGAAAAGTTACTTTTCCGCACGATTTTTACTTTTCCGTACGATTTTTACTTTTCCGCACGATTTTTGTAATTTTGAAAATGATGATAATCAGGACTAACTAAATGATCTATGTAACTATTCTGTCTTATTAGTCATTTTGTAGCATTATTATAAAAACTTGTTTATTAAAAACCTTGTTTTTTCATAAATAAGACGGACAAAAACACTCGTAGAAAAAAATATTGTACCTAACTCTTACGGAAAATGTCTTTTCCACCCTTAACGGCTTTCCCGAACTCCGCTCTGCGTCGTTCGTGCAACTGCCGTCGCGTGCGGAAAAGTACTACTTTCCGCACTTATTAGGTAAATAACTATAAACAGCAGACCGGCTTATCGAATTTTTTTTTCGGGTTCCTAACAATATTAAATTTCATTCTGTCGATTGCCATAAGCGAGAAAATGCATCAGCAGTATTTTTTTACAAGATCGCGCCCTTATTTCAACCCTTTAAGTACGTGCAAACCTTATATGGCTTTGGTTTTTCACTATTAGATTGTTTTAACTATTGATTGATGCGTTGCGTTAAAATGCCATAAACGAGAAAATGAGTCAGCAAAATATGACATTATCTGACTGGCTCCAAGCCCGATTTGACTATTGTAATGTGCAACTGGTGCTTTTAAATATTGCACAGGTCCCAAGTCATAATTACTCAGCTCCTGTGCTATTTTTTAAAGAACTGTTTGAAGATGTGTTACACTATATCGTTTACTTCAACTATACCGCTTTATTACATCCCATCCCATTACATCCCATCTGCGCCTACAGAGATATAACCGGAATGAAATGTCAACCTCAAGTAACGTTCAATCTCTTTGATAGGAAAACTGAGTATTTGCGAAACCAACTGCCAAAGTTATATGTGGTTTTACCAAATGAATGTGTGGTTCATTCAAATTTCCGAAGCTGGAAGTAGAAATCGAGTAACGGTAACTAACAAAGATTGAAAGGCATTAACTACGCAGGCATAGTTGGGGTGTTTTTCCCGCTTTGTGTGTGGGAAATTTCGTCGTATAGACGCACCAGAAACGGAGACGAAAAGCGGCGCCTTTGCGACGCGACGATGTGTTTTTCCAGCTTCCCGTCTGGCGGAGGATGAGAAATCGCGTTAGTCCGGTTAATTCAGCATTTTTAGGGATTGCAGTTTTCATCAAAAAAGAACTCGTTATTATAATAGTAATTTATTTATCAAGTGAGTGAAGTGATACGGATACGGTAGGCGGAGTGCGGAATTCTTACGAGTAAAAAAAACACTTTACTCACGAGTTTCATACATATTTTTTCTACAACTGTCAAAAAAAAAAACAATTAATATTTTTTTGGAAATATCAAAAGAATTTGGTATATTTTTATTGATTCATTATTCGAACAAAGTACGAAGAGTATGCCGGAGAGTAGAGTTTCAAACAAATAAAACGAATAATTTCGACATAGTCGAAATCCCTTTCTCTTCACACTATTCCGCAAAATAGAAAATTTTAACCGAATATTAAAATAGCATATTCATCGATGTCAATATTATTATTATTAATGTTGACTTGACTTTCGAATAACTAGTCCATCGAAGTAAGTTTTCATTTTCTTAGATTTGTATTCAAAATAAATGAACAGTCCTCGTGAAGCAACGAATACCTTTTTCTTTCTGTGAACTATGTCAAGGAAATCTCATATCTGCACTAAGTATCCACGATTTTCTCCGTTCAATCTTCATCACTTTTCATTTCTACTTAAATTAAATTTATAGTTATCAAGAATTCGTTATCTGGATAGATGCCCAATTTCACAAATTTCATTAATTATTGTTGTCCACTAGTTTCTGACGGCCAAACAGCGATAGCTACCTTGGATTACTTAGTGTAAATTAGGTCCAATAGTTCCTTAGAGGTATATGCTATTATTTTGAATATATTGGCCGCGATAGTTTGCAGTTTTGATAATACTTATTTAATAGTAAGAATTCTAAGAATATTATTGGTGAAACATTTGTATATCAGATATTTATAGGTTATTAGTTGCCCAAGATAATGAGAACTGGCTTTATGACAGGATTTCGTTATTATTCGGATCTGTCACTGTTGTTGCATGAAACTATCGATTGCCTAGCAACAGCCGTTAAAAAAAGTGCACTTTTTTCTACGCTTTTCCGTTTAATAATGAAATCGTATGTTGATAGTGAAATATTGTTTTACGCACACAAACCACACAAAAAAGTGGATTTTTTTTGACAGATGTAGAAAAATGAAATTTTCACATACTTGGATCATTGAAGTTTTGAAACGATAGAAAATAATGCAGATGGTGAGTCATAAAAGAACGGAAACTCAGCCCTATTGTGAAATCTAATAATTAGACATTACTGGCGTCTAGTATCTCATTTTCATATACAGTGTGTCTCACTTCTCATAGAAACACCCCCGTATCTTCCGTAATAATTGAGGTATAATGATGAAACTCTCAGGACAGGTGAAAATGGGCAAAATGCACCTACCACTTCAATTGGGTTTGTCTAAGTGATATACACTGCCCACCACTCGCGATGGAACAGCCCAATTTTACGGTAAAACATACTAGGGGGCAAAATAGGCTCGAAATTCTTCCAGATTCTCTACTACAGATACTCTTTTTTCCTGAAAAAATTTTAGTAAAATCCGAATTTGTCTCACTTCTCATGGGAACACCCTCGTAATTTCCGTAATTATTGAAGTAGAATTCTGTAAATCACAGTAGCGTTAGATATACCAGCGATGAGTTTAAATCTTTCATTAAGTTGATCTGAGTGATATACACTGCTCGCCAGGAGTGATGAAGAACCTAGCCAGTTTTGCGA
Organism: Chrysolina haemoptera; assembly: GCA_958298965.1. Lineage (NCBI taxonomy): Eukaryota > Metazoa > Arthropoda > Insecta > Coleoptera > Chrysomelidae > Chrysolina > Chrysolina haemoptera. The sequence continues at coordinate 1,032,915 of OY282601.1, read as the reverse complement.
AAAATTATACTAGGGGACAATATAGGCTCAACGGATTCGGAATCAGGACAGCAATTTTACCAACAATACATATTTTCGAGGGTAATACCACAAGAGGTTTTTATTTTATCGGACAATCTTTCATTTTGCACGAAAATTTGGTTGCTTACCATGATAAAATCACGACACCGTAGGTGGGGTGGAGTGCAGTAGAGTAGAGTAGAGTAGACTGGAGTGGAGTGGAGTGGAGTGGAGTGGAGTGGAGTGGAGTGGAGTGGAGTGGAGTGGAGTGGGGTGGGGTGGAGTGGAGTGGAGTGGAGTGGAGTGGAGTGGAGTGGAGTGGAGTGGAGTGGAGTGGAGTGGAGCGGAGCGGAGGGGAGCGGAGGGGAGCGGAGCGGAGGGGAGCAGAGCGGAGTGGTGGAGTGGTGGAGTGGTGGAGTGGTGGAGTGGTGGAGTGGTGGAGTGGTGGAGTGGTGGAGTGGTGGAGTGGTGGAGTGGTGGAGTGGTGGAGTGGTGGAGTGGTGGAGTGGTGGAGTGGTGGAGTGGTGGAGTGGTGGAGTGGTGGAGTGGTGGAGTGGTGGAGTGGTGGAGTGGTGGAGTGGTGGAGTGGTGGAGTGGTGGAGTGGTGGAGTGGTGGAGTGGTGGAGTGGTGGAGTGGTGGAGGTGGAGTGGTGGAGGTGGAGTGGTGGAGTGGTGGAGGTGGAGTGGTGGAGTGGTGGAGTGGTGGAGTGGTGGGGTGGTGGAGTGGTGGAGTGGTGGAGTGGTGGAGTGGTGGAGTGGTGGAGTGGAGTGGATATCACTTAGGCCAACCCTATTCGGAATTTTTATTTTTTTTCTCAATAGATAGAGCATCAATAGTTATAGTTAAGTGCCATGAATTTGAAATGAAAATAAAAATTTCAAGACCTACTTCGAATATCAAGGTAAAAAACCTGAAAAACATACTAGCGATTTTTTAAAATTTAATTGGATTCACATTTCCAAGTGGTGTATGTGAAACGTATGTATCCCTTAATAAAAAAAGATATATGGCAATAACATTTTTAAATTGTGTCAATAAATCAACCCACCACTTCAATTTCAGATCTTTAATCAATATTCTTACTACATGGAATATTGTGAAATATATTTGGTCAGAATTTCATCAATATCTGTACAAGTAATAACTTTTTTTTCCTGAAATTCTAAACAACATTCTTTTCAATTTTTATGACCAATGTCCTCTCCTCCCAATCTTCTACCACACCCTCCCGCCTTCCAGTTTCACCCCACCTACCCACCACAGTACGTAAAGTGATAGTTTTCAACACACCTGTGTTGAAAAAATCAACTGTGCGTCTAGTTATTTATTACCCTTTGTTTGTACATTAACTCATTCTTGAAAAGACGAATGATACATGGTTGTATGCAAAATGTCATATGGAGATAAAAAAGGTGAAAATATACCAGGTGCCTCAAAAGCATATATCACTTCCGGTGAGATCGGAATTTGCATGAAGCTGAGTCACCTGTCAAAAAATGCAGTTTTATGTCTCATACAGAATCTCAAAATTTCATTTCAATATCTGCAAATTTCATTTCAATATCTGCAAAACCAAAGAAGTTACAGGGGCTAACCATTTTCTGTGGACACCCGGTATATTATTTGGCATCAAATTTCATTGGGAGGTCATCAACTGATAATACTACGAAAATATATTTGCGTTTTCAAAGTGATAAATGTCGTAGAAAAAAGCTTCTTATGATACATGCTTTTGTTTTTACTGGACTACTACTCCCGATATGCGAATTTGAAGTAACTGATTCATGGATCAATTTCCAATGAAAACAGCTACGTCATGTTGTGAAGCTCACCCACGGCCACAATGATTAATTGAGAATCCCTGTAAGAAGAAACGGCTGAAGCCCGCTGAATGTTCCATGCTCTCAATAATATTTGAATAGATCACTGCAAGTTGAAGCACACAATGCATTTCTGAGCCATTATTCCATGCATGGGGTATATTTAGAAAAAGACTGTATTGAGTTTTTTTAAATATAATTTTGTCTTCGTGGCCTAGTTTAAAGTCGCCACAGAAAAATATGTACAGGGTGTCATTTGAAAAAAAAAAATTTGGGGTCATTTCCAGAAGTGGTGAATTTTCAGTAGTGGCGTCAAAATATGCGCATCCTCAAGAACTATAGCAACACACCAAATTTAAAATCTGAATCTTCAAAACTATAGAAAAATTGGTGGGCGTACCTCACTTCGTGGTCACCCGGTATAATAAACTGCGCAGGTGTCAATCATGTCGATTTGGTGAGTGCAAAAAAGTCATCAATAACAGTTAGTTTTTTAGTTGAACTTCGAGATAATTTGCCAACGTACTCGGAAAAACTTTTTTTATTTGTCTACCATTGCTTGCTTTAAATTTGTAAAATTAAATGGTCTCATTGTCCTAGATAGGTATGAAACAGTATTGAAAGTTCCTCTGACTTTTTCTGAAACTACAGCAACGCATTGCGAGGTTGTGGTTTGGATGGTGACTTACGAACGACCTCCTTTCTAGATCAAGGTATTTTGCTCTGTTCGTGCTATAGGAATCGCACGTTAAAAGGTAAGACCTCGTTAATGCTTAGCTCGCTCAAGTTTAGACTTTTGAGTGCTGCCGTTCATAGGGGGGGAGGGAGACAGCAGATTGATGGAAAAAACAATTCCAACAATTTCAACAATTTTTTCATCCATAAGCTCAATGAAAGGGACAGAAAAACTTTTTCTTGCGGATCAATCAAACTCTCTCCCCCATCACAGTAAAAAAAACCAACAATCAATTTTTGATCAAATTTTTCTTGTAGTTTTGAATGATTTTTGCAAAAATAACAAGATGAACGTTTATTTCAAAATAGCACCTCATTCAAATTAACAAATCATTTCGATTGTAGCTTTTGTACAAATGAACAAAATTTTGTTTCGCCCAACAAAACTTCCAGTTGACACAAAAAAGAGATATCTTGGTTTAATATTATTCTTGGTGTTGGATCAATAAAATGTATTTCGTTCATTTAACAGTAATAACAACAGATATCAACAAAAAAGTTTATTCATTTTCAATAATGTTGATTTTGTCACATGAATCCAGTTATTTTGTTCACTGAATCACTTGCATATTAGAAACAAATTCCATATTTTGTTAATACAACAATTCCATTATCTTGCATGATCAAAGTTTTAATTTAAACAGAAACACATATATTGTTGTTTCAACATCATGCTCTATGTTGAATGTACAAAGCAAAGCTCTGATTGATCTCTATACCCGGAGTGCTTCTTCTACCTCTCGCAAGGTGGCGCGGCCTAGAACCCGTTCCATCGCGTAGGTCCAAAGTAAGTAAATAGCCAGTCTGAGTGATGTAAATTGTAATGATCCGGAATAGGAACAAATGGCAACAGAGCCGTTTTCACTTTTCAGTGATCTACCATCTCCTTGTTTCTGTTAGAAAAGAGTGTGAGGATACCGATTCTATAATTTTAAATAAAAATTGTGAATTTCCAGCAAAACAATTTGTTAGATAAAAATAAACGTGTCAATAAAATGATGGTTATATTGATACAAACAAGTTTTTTGTTGAATCCGCATAACATTTTTATCAATTCGACAATTCTAATATGTTATTGAAACTAGAAATTTTGTCGAATTGAAATGCTGTGTTCAATTAAATTAAACAGATATTATATCATCTTGATAATATAATATCTTGTCATCCAAATACTTCAACTAAATTTAGAACTGATATTTTTTTAACCAGACACACATTATATGTCTATTCAATCCTTAACTAAGTCATTCCAACAAATAAACTGAGTTTATAACAGCAGATATTGTATTTTCGTAACAAAATATGTTTCATTCTTTTAACCAGTTAGGGTTGACATAATAGTTACGTAACCAAAATATTCAATTGGAAAATAACAAAAAAAAATTTTTGTTATAGCAAAATATTTTGTCGTGGATATATGACCCTCAGATTTTGTTGAATCTATGCAATTTTTGTTGATTTAAACAATTTTTTTTCTGCGTGGCACTCATTGAGATTATGCATAAAATAATGACTAGAGGGCTAATAAATTCATACGAACAAATTTGATAAGTTCCTGAATTTCCATTTTCAAGAAATATATTCAATATTTTTGACTGCACATAAACCCGTCATGGGGAATATTTGATTCCACCATGCTCAGTTCAGAATAATATACCCATTTCTAAACAAACATCAAATTGATTCGATACGCCGGAAAACCTGTGAAAATATTCATTCACAATTTCCATCGACTCCAGATCGAATGAAAAATACAGGTCGTAAAACCCGAGATCGAATAAAAGTCCGCAGCGTTTGAAAAAGTACTTGAACTACAAACACACATCGAACGGGTATCGGTTCGAAAGGTAATTGAATACCGAACTAATCTAAATTTATCTTCAATTTGTTTTTTTTTGAAAAAGGGGTTGCGGTGACAAAACAACCTAAAATAAAGCCACGCTGGCTGTAGTGATTGATTGAATAGGAAAATTTCTTTTACGTTGAAAAAAGTGTGGATGGTTTTTTTCAAAAGAGGTGATTCCAGATATTATGGTAGGAAGTACATTAATCCAGTAACGACAGACAAACTCGAGCAAAAAGTGAAAAAGTAGGTACTGGGAAAAAACAACTTTACGGTTTTCGGTTGAAATGCATCCACCGTGTGAAATTTTATCTTTTATTTATTTCTACAATTTTATTTTCAAATGACAACATAGTGGCTGGTCGGGTCAGAAAAAAAATTTGGAGGATTTGGATAAGACTTAAAACTGCATTTTTGACAGCTTCAGCAAGTTCTAACATTTTTGTGGAATATTGTATTCAGTCGAAATATTTCTGCTACGTACATACAATTCAATTTAAGAATTTGTATTACTAATTTTTTTAAATGGAATTTCATTACGATTATGTTGACACCGCTTCACTGTTATAGGTTTCAAACAAACTTTCGTTAAAAAACTTGAAAAGATTACTTGAGATCTTTCTTAAAATGAAACATTTCAGATTAAAATGAGATTCAAACACATTGGGTAACCTGTGACCGACATAATTGATAGAACAAGGTAATTTAAGTGTATTGAAAACAAAACATTACTTGTCGATATGTTATCTTCCGTCACTTCTCCAAATCTGAATTGGGAAACTATTCTGTACAATATCCCAGGTAGCACCTCATGTTGGCTGAATCTCGTTTTCATGTTGGGCCAATATGGATATATTGTAAATGTAAAAATAATATTGAACCAATATTGGTTCATATTGGAAAAACAATATATCATTAATAATATTGGTGAAATATTCGCTCAACCTGTTCTGAATGTGTATTGTTTCATGAAATATTGGGTCAATATTGCTTCAATAATTTTCACCACTATCGATAGAGCGATATGGCCTACATATTGTTTCCATCATCTAGCTCCAATATTGCGGTTTCAATATTACTCTCATATCTATTATAGAGATAAAAAAACAATATTGTATATCCAAGTTTGATAGTACATTGGTGGAATATTATTTAATCCATATTCTAAAAATTATATTGGTCCTATATTGATTGAGATTGTTACGAAAACCTTACGCCAATATATGAAAGACAATATTGATACAATATTGATACAATATTACAAAATGCATTTATCACAAGGATTGAATTATGAAAATTGGCAATAAACAGTATTGAAATGAATAATGATTAAACTTGGGTAAAAACCGCTAGGTGGCCCCACATATGGAACAACAGCTGAATCATAATAACATATATTAAATAAGGCTTCTCACAACGCGTTTACAAGTCAATCTACTCAGTGGTAAATTGAAGTAGAAACGAAATTGTAGAATTTTTAAATTATTCGAAATTTTATGGAAATATTTCATCAATGTTTCCAAGGCAACATATTCACTTTGAATATTTTACCAATATATGCAAATGATATTGCACCAATATCCCTAAATATTTAGGGGCCAATATTGCTTCCTCAATATTTCACTAATATTATTTGTATAATGTCCAAGTAATGTAGTGCCAATATCCTGAAGTAATTATAATTTGATGACAATTGCGTAAATAGAATACCTTCTTTGGAACTGGACCTTTTGGAGCCTTCGAAGACACCATACATCCTATTTTACTTTAGAGCAGATTGTCACAATTCGTAGGACCTCTTTAGAAGTTCTCTATCAAGGAATTCCAACTCTTCAGATGATGTGGTGTTGCAGGTTTTTCCGGGTTTCCCTGCAGCTTTGAAAGCGAATGCGCCACCAATACCATTTAAGCCGCCCCGGAGCGCCGATCAATCATTTTGATGTTTTTACTTTGTTCTTGTTAGTTTCACTATGTTAATAATATATTTATTCATTTTATCTCGCCAATATTACGTTATAATATTTTGAAAATATTTTCACAATATTGTAACAATATTGCCCCAATATGGGTGTGCTACTTGGGATTGATTGAAAAACATGTTAATAATATCATTAATACATGGAGATATCAGTTTGTGGATTGATGGTTTTGTTATATCATTTGTGTTGGTCACAAGTTACTCGATGAATTTTAATATTATTTTAATCTCAAAAAGAAAGATCTCCCGTAATATTTTTAAGTTTGTTGGCGAAAGTTTCTTCTAAACCAAATAGTGTGCGGCATCAAATTAATAGTAATAAAATGCTCTTTTTTTCTGACCCAACGGGCCACTATGTTGCCATTTGAAAAAAAAAATAGCAATAATAATTTAAAAACTAAATCTTACCGGCATTTTAACCAAAAACCGTAAATTTTTGGTTACAAAAAGTAACAAATGATATAAGGTTGTATTTAGAACGTCATATGGAGACAAAGAAAGTGAAAATATACCGGGTGTCTCATTTAAAAATCGAAAGTTTATATCACTTTCGGTGGGACCGGAAGTTTCATGAAGCTGAGTATGTATTATATGGATATACTCCAAATTCCATTCCAATATGTTCAAAAACAAAAGTTATAGGGGCGAGCCTCCTTCCGTGGGACACCCGGTATAAACAGCACAATTTTATTTTTGCCGCCTATCCACTTGCAGAAAATCATACTAATGAACATGATTTTGAAATAATTCATGTTGAAAGCAACTGTATGAAATTCCATCTGTTAGGAAGTTAGGAAATTAACAAAGAAAAGAATTCGCAGAACTCAATTAATGATCAAATGGACCTTTATCACTCATCTCTTTTGAATATGTTAAGCGGTTAAACTAGATAAATTTCATTAATTGTTTCAGTCGATTTCACGACTTCAAAGGAGTATAGCATCATCCGATTGGTGATTATATCGATTGCCATATCTGTCGGAGTTTATGCTAATACTTGCGGCGGATATACAGTAAGTTTCAAAGAGTTTGCAAAATATGGAAAACTTTTTATTACCCATTTGTCAGAAAATGTTATTCTTCATAAAACTTAGTGCAATGCAAAAAAATTTGTATTTTAGTTTTTTCAAAATTATAAATTTCCGCTATGCCGCTAATTTTTCTTCATTTATATTGATAAAGTTTATCCATAATCCAAACTTTTTTGTATTAACAAGCACAGTTTTGGAGTTAAAGGCGAAAAACTGGGTTTTTCACAAAGTAGGAAACTTTTGTATAGAATGGTCTACCTCAAAAACTGTGTAGTATTATGACTTTTTGACAAAAAAACTCTGTTTTCTGTTAGATATTACAAATAAATCAAATTTTTCATTTTTCAATTTTCATTGAGACTGTTCCCCTTTTCAACTTGAATACCTCCCAAGAGGTTATCTTGAACGATGGAAAATAGCAACTAAAGTTTGTCTTTCAGCCGCAGATGATTCCACAAAAGATTTTATGAATATCCTATTCATATTTTCGAACAAAAATCTAAATGCAATGCCCATGACAGGTCTATGCCAAAAATAACTTTCAAAGTGTTACCGCAGAAGAAATATTTCCAACAATTCCATCCTTGATTTGTATAATTGCTTCTGAAGAGCCTGTTTTCCTTTTTTATTAATCTTCTCCCTGATGAGCTCGACAAAGTGAAATAGATTTTCGTCGACCAAAATGTATTGGGGATTGAATGCGATAGAAGCGAACCTTGCAATGAAAACTAGAGAAAATTTACAAAATCGACTATCTGAATGAAAATGCGAATTTTCACTTTACATTTTTTTCATTTTCAGTTATAGTCTTTTCACAATATCTATCAGATGTAGTTCAATGTCCAGCGTAGCTTTAGCCGGGAAAGTAGTTGTTTTCTGTTAGATATTACAAATAAATCACATTTTTTAATTTTCATGGGGAATATTTCCCCTTTCAATTGAAATTTCGTATTCAGCACCCCGAAAACCATATAGAACGAGTGAGAGAAAAACTACTATATTGTTTTCCTGGCCAAAACACCGTTTGATTGAACTAATTTGACAATGACTGTATGAGTAGGTACGCCTGAAATTGATATATTTCCATCGGACAACGATGATCAACATTGTCCTCGAAATTTCCAATCTTCATGGGATTTCCCGCTGTTCCAATAAAGAATAAATCAAATAGGCCCTAATGTGCGTTACGCAAAATTTGAGAAAAACCAAATGACGCATGCAGAGGGGCTAAAACAAATTAAGATGGGTATCTTGCAATTCTTCTAGATTGAGTGTCTATAGTTGAATTACTTTTACTTCTATTTCCCCATTTAGAAAATAAATGTTTGTTGGGGACGAAATGATTTCAGAAAGCCCTATTACCGTTGAGTCGGCCATTGAGAAAACTATAATGATATTATTGAGTTTTTGATGATCAAAAATGTCTGCATATTTCATAACTGATAATACTTTCTAACTTGATTCATATGATCGTTGAAATAATGAATGTGTAGGTCAATCAAAAATTATATTGTAGTGAGAGTAACTGCATTAATGATAATAGTAGTAGTAATGCTAAGAAGAAGAAGCGGGGATTAGCGCAGTGGATAGCGCGCTCGCCTGGTGACCGGGATGTCCCAGGTTCGGGTCACAGCCGGGGCGATCTTTTTTAATTTTTCTGAATAATTGAATCTAGTCGCCGACTAGTGGTGTAAAATTATGGATGTTGGCGCTTAATGTTATTGAGTGAGATCATTTGTCAATCTGGTTGAGGGTGCCGATCATCCAAAGTACCAACCACATAGGAGAGCTTTCAGATCGATGATCAAATTCCGCAAAATATTTAAAATCAAAATTTTCAAGACTCGGAAACTTACTCTTTTCGAGGTTTGTGGCTTTTGATCAGCACATCAAGAACTATAACTTATTGAAAATGGAGTCAAAGGCTAGCAATTTTTTCAGTAATTTGTAAAAAATTGAGTGGTGGAATTCCATTCATTTCCAGATATTTTTTAGAATACTAAGATCTAATTCAATTGATGATGTTAGCATCTCCTGAATGAGACTGCCATATTTTATACAAGATGTTTTATTTCTCATGAATCCGTCCTGCTTGTTGATATATTCAAATGCCTGGAATTCCGGATAACTTGGTGATAAACTCGATCGTTTATGATAAGAGTTCACTCTGCAGATGCACAAAATATACAGGGTCTATGAAAAATAATTGCATTTTCATGAATAAAATGAATTTCCAAACCCCAACTACTTAAGAAAAATCATCAGGAAAGGCCATTATTTTTGATAGGTCTTGTATATTTAATGCATCTGCAGAGTATATTATTATCATAAACGATCGAGTTTGTTACTACGTTACCGGAATTCCAGGCATTTTAAATATATCAACGAGCAGGACGGGTTCATGAGAAATAAAATATCTTGTATAAAATATGGCAGTCTCATTGAGGAGATGCTAACATCATCAAATGAATTTAATCTCAGTATCCTTCAAAATATCTGGAAATGAATGATATTTCACCGCTCAATTTTTTACAAATCACTAAAAAAATTGCTAGCCTTAGACTCACCCTGTAAATCATGAGTATGTGCAGGAATAAGTATATCCTATAGTGGATTTTTATTGGCCATATGAATAATCGATGTATGATCGATTTGGTTTATATATTCGAAGAAATGGCTGCACAATGGCCATTTGAACTTTTGGAAAAGTCGACTTCAACACCCTGTATGATCTAAACCGTTGAATTTAGAGCGTTTGCACAATGGAGACATTTGATCAGCATCACGAGTTCTACAATATATTGAAGTTTCAAGCAAATTTACCGAAAGCCATTTTCTCATTGAAACGGTGAGGGGTCCTTTGCGGGATCTTTATTCTTCATACAGATCTTGTCTTAAGACATGTTAACACCAAAGTTTTCCACTCAGTTTTTCACAAGTTGCGGCAATTTGTTGCTTTTCTTAGAAAATACAGCAACTATTTTTGTTTTCCACTTGTCGAGAGACCAATCTTCCATTACATTTTGATTTGGCGTAGTGTCGGTAAAGATCAAAGAAAGTTGACAACCAAAAGTGGAAGATTTGTTTCTGCGCACTTTGCGCAAGCAACTTGTAGAAAACTAGTTGAGAACTGTCCCCCCTCCACGCGCCCGGACGTGACGTCGGGTGCTAGCATCCCCCCTACTTAACTCACGACTGTCAGTTCACGTATGTACTTCAGCTGCAGGAGTTTTCGGCGATTTCGTGTGTGTTTTCGTTGTGTTTGTGTCAAGGTAGAAATAAAATAAAAGTCATTACTGGTCATTCTAAGTGTTTGACACTCCTGTCGCACGTCAAATCACCACTCAACGCATCGACGTCATCTTTTCGGAAATCAGCTATCATGTCACTGCCACTGTACCTATCCATAGCCTTCAACGAGGGTCTCACCCAATATCTTCGTGGACCTCTTGTACACTGGCTGGCTATGACACAGACAGCGGCGGCAATAATTGCGTCTGCTTGATCCTACATCCTTGACACTACTGTAACGGAATCTGTACACCTCTGTATATACACCTCTCTTCTTACCGGCAGATGCCTCGCCATGTCCGTATTCAGGCGAGCCATTGAAACGGTCTGACGTTTTTTTTTCTCTCGTTGAACCTCAATGTTTTCGATCGTATACATGACCTGTGGTGCGGTGCTATTAATTTATTGAAATATATTATATTAGTGGCATATTCCTGTGTTGTAGGTGAGTTGGATATCCACGAATATGTCTGTATTCGGTACTTCCCCCCAAGTTTTGGTTTACGAGAGTTATTTTGTTTTGTAGATCGAAAACTATTGAAATAAACCCCTACACAACTGTTGGAACCATTTTGTTTCCCTAACTCGGCCCACCTACCCTGAGATACCGGCGCTCCATCAACCACTTTGTTACACTACGGCCTAAACCTTTCGCACTAATTCTTTGCCAACAAGTTTTCCACTTATTGCTCTGAATTTGAGAAGAGCAATTTTCAGTTTTTTACAAAAAATCTTCCACATGTGATCTAATTTGAGAATAGCAACTTTTAGTTGACAACTTTTAGTTTTCTATAAACAATCTGTTGTCAACTTTTGTGTAAACGCGCCTTCAGTGTTCAATTTAAGATACGTTTCCTATGGGGCGGCTGACGCGCGCGGCTGCCGCACAGCGTCTGGCGCACGCGACTGCCGCAAAGCGTCTGTCGCTTGACTGCCTCGAGAAGGGTAGAGCCGCGGCGTCCGTAGCCGCAAACGGTTGATGCTTGCGTCTGACGCTCGAAGAGAAACGGATGAAGAAATCAGACGCTGTGCGGCAGCCGCGTGCGTCAGCCGCCCCATGGAAACGCATCTTTATCGCGCTTACTTTTCATCAAAATGAAGAAGTCGGCGAATTATCTGACGTTCCACATGATGATAATGCACCATTAATGAGCTTTCTATGATGCGCTCCTGTCCCATCTATTTATATTCCATTAGCCCAATTATCCCGGGAAGTAATCATCTGATACTACGTATATGCATACCTACAAATTTGGCAATAATTGTAGATGAACGAGAGTTGATGAGAGAGAAACTTTGGCGAATAAATCATTGCGATCTTGATCAGTGTGCATTAATTAAATTAATTCTGTTTCGACTAGATTAACAATGGAACTTGTAATCAGAGCTGAAATTGAAGAGCTGCGTTTGATGCAGCAATCGGATACAATTTTGGTACTTATGATGATTGGTACATGTTTTCTCACATCTCATTGGTGTATTGCTGGCAACGCTTCATTTTATGGGTTTGGACTATATGAATAGTAACCTTGATGAATAAAAAATTATAGTTAAATAGTTATTTATGCAACAAGTGCAAAAAGTAAGTGCAATAAATAATTTTTGCACGAGTTGCATACAACATTTTTTCTACGTTCATGCAAAAAGCAAAAAATGATTTATTAAGGGCGGCACTAGGTGTAGGAAAATGAAAAGCGCAACTTGAAAAATAATTAATTATTACTATCGATTTGCATTGAAACAGATCACTATCATCTATTTTTCCATGAATAATAATAATTCAAAAACTTTCATATGTAATTGTCAGAATTAATTTTTGACTGACGTTTCTATAACCACATTTGCATTATAGAAATCAAAATTATACTAGCCGAGAGCGCGTATATTATCACGAGGTGTGGTCATAGTACAGACAGGTAGACGGTTTAGAAAAAAGCGGATCAGTTTTGATCATGGAGTTATTCACGAGAAGACATTGTTTGTTTAACTGTGGCTGTTAACATTTAATACAAAATAATATAAAATATGTAACTGTTTAAAACGTATTGCCAATCTCACAGAATATCTGCTAAATATATAGTGGGTTTGAACGTTTTTGTTTGTCATGATGACAGCACGTTGAAGTAGAATGACAGATGAGTGCAATAAAAACTTTATTGCACTAGTGTAACTTTTAAAGATTATTTTTTTCTTTCTGCGTAATTCATAATATTTTCAACTATATAATATACGTTAGAGGACAAATAATGAACTTTCTATTTATCAGCCAACGTTTCGTTTTATTGAGTTAAAACTTCATCATGGCCTAAAAGGGCGAAATATATACAGTGACCGCCAAAAAGTATGCACCATATGAGAAAAAAGTTTATTATTAGAGTATTAGAAAAAAGATTCTTGAGAAAAGTTTGTGCATGTCCGATAACCTAAAGATCGATTTTGACACATGTCACGTGATCGCTGGTATGGCAGCAAATTGAAAAAAATTACTATGAAAAGGCAAAAAGTGGGGTAAAATGGCAAGATATCAAAAAGAGTTATATGGGAAAGTTGCTTAGAATTAAATTTTATACACATATACAAAGTTTGAAGAGATAATGAGAGAAAATTGAAAATAGCAATTTTTTTTTAAATATTATCCCAGCTTTATAAAAATATCAAATTATTATCCTATGAATAGCTTAACCATACTGAAACATTAGTATTTCAATGATAATAGCACAACTTTCTCATATTCTCTACACCAGTGAAAAAAGATGAAAATCTTGATTAATGTCCGGGACTTGAAGTGATGTTTGAGTTGGAGGAAAACCCGGAAAAACCCACACCATCAGGATTCAGATTATCAACTCTCTCATAGAAAAGGACACATGCTTCCTGAGAGATGAGAAAATTCATCTTGGATGATACACGGGGGTCATCGAAGAGGTGCCAATAATTAGAATAAGTGTGTTTGCAATATGCTGTATAGTGTCCATTGGAAATGCTGCCGCTATGATTAGATATGGCGAAGATTTTATAATTAGTATTAATTCCATCCTTAGCAGAATATTGGTCCAAATTCAAATTCTGTATAGGAAAATCAATCACGTTATCCAATTTACTGCCATCAGTCGAAGAAACACATTTTAAATGTATAACAAAAATTTTTGGAAATGTTTGTATATGAATCATCTTTTTGAATTCCCTTTTCATTCTACAAGTTGAACAATATGGGCTCGCATCGTCAGTCAATGTCTCCTCTTCTGTCAACAGCTCAATACATTGTGTTAAATTCATGGCTTCATTTGGTAACTCTGGAATAGGGATTGAAAGTACCCAGAAAGTTTCGAAAGTAACGGAGCAGTAATTACAAAAAGTACTTCCCAATATAGACTTCGCTGACCTGCAAATGTACCCACAATTTTGGAATCATGGGTAGAAATATATTTTGTCCAATAAATGGAAGCTTTCTGATTATCATTCATGATAACCAAATCATTTTGTGATGGATGATTCTCTGCACTTGTCTTGTTTCATTCTTTTTGTAAGCCTACTAGAAGATGTCTTAGAAAATCTTCCGAATCTGCTGGGACGTTATGATTAAAGGACGGAGCAAAATTTCTGAATACATGGACGAAATGTGAAGTATCCACCATTTTTCGAGAAGAATCAGGACTCCAGATATTTTTCATTGAAGATATAAAAGATTTCACTAGATTTTCCTTCATTCTTGATGTAGTAGTATTCAAATCCTCCATACAAAAATCATTCCAGCAAAACCTTGGTGTTCGAAAGACACTGGATCATGCTGTTCATAAAACAGGTATTCCCTACATTCTTCAATCCTCTTAGGCCAAATGTAGAAATGGAGTCTCTTGTTGTTATGTCATGATCACTGATGTTCAACGAAGTTCATTGTTCCTGTAATTCAAAGAATAAGGCCACATAATGATATTGTTCCCGGTAAACTTCTTACGACCGATAACTACAATACCCAGTCCAGTCCTGGACTCGATCCATCGAGATTTGGCAAACTGAGCGATATCTCGGTAAACAAATTTGGTCAAGGGGACTTCCCAAGAAATTTCGATTTATTGGAGATCATCAGGATGAAAGGGATTTATGCCATTATTGGCTGTTTCCCGGCTATCAGACTTCGATATCAATTGTTTTCAATTGGACGATTCCATTCACGAAAGCGATAAGTATTTGGCGAAATTGTTGTTCACAATCACCTTTTAAAATTGAATTTCGAAGATAACGATTATCCTAAGAATGCTCCCTATATAAGAGAAATGTGATTATTTTCACGAACTGACTTTATTTTATATTTTCCTGACCGTTTCTAATAATGATAAGTGAGTATTTTTCTGAAATCCACCCATACCCACATAAGTTGTATTTTTGTGTAGATTCCAATCAATGAACACATTAGATATAACTACGTTTATCTCGACGATTGTTTTACCAGAGCTAGCGGAATAAGGATATTTGCGCTTTATGAATTCTACACAAGTGGTTCAAACTGATGAACTAATTTTTGGGGCATCCTGTCGATAAAAAAATTGAATGCGGTAAAGAATATTGCAACCATTGGTGTACTCCACACATAAATATGCAAAATATTCTGTCTGCAACATTGGCACTGCCTAACATTCACATTTAGAATAAAAATAAGTGAAAAAACAAAATATTTTCACTTATAATCTCCCTAGTGCTTGAATTATTGCCGGAAATTTTTCGAGTACATGAATTTTCTTAAAAAATTCATGTACGAGATAAATTTCCAGCAATTAATTCAAGCACGCGGGGGATTCGGTAAGAAAATTTCACACCAAAATATATTAAATTAATGGTTAATTCAACTGACTTGTAGATTATTCTGAGAGAAAACAAGTTGTAACATCAGTGGGCCATGAATGGTTTTTGTTGATATAATGACAGTTACGCGTTGGTATTAGTGGCGGTGTTTGTATGTGAGAAAGGAAAATTCATTTTGCGACATTTTCAACCTAAAATTACATTGCACATCACGCAGAACTAAAATAGTTTTGACTGGTCCATGCGGATTGTCTATTGGGAAGTGATGTGGAAAGGAATTCTTGCAAATTTCAGCCGAGTATTCACGAAAAGATAAGTTGAATAAAATTGTTTCAAATATTAAGTTCATCAAGTCAAGCATAGGTAGATTTGATTGATAAGTATACATTTTTTACCGATGGACCTATTCATCGTTGAAATGCAAGTTCTCAAAAAAATTTCATACACATTTGAAATATTTAGTGAATATATAATTATGAAATATTATCTCCTTTCATATAAAAAATAACATTCCATTTGTACATAAAAGCAAAATGTTAACTATCACATGTCAAATATTTGACAGAAAAATTTCCACTTATTAATTTCGCCCAGGGTACCCAGGAGGATAAAAATTTCCGGAAATTTTTTGGGTTGCCATGGCAACTAAATAAAAACCAATTTTTTGATTGGATGAAAAAGTGAGGTGTGAAATTTTCCGTAAAATAAAACAGAATATTTACTGAATTATCACCAAATCTAGTAATTTCACTACAAAAACTTATTTTTGTCATGTAATATTGTACCTTTCTCTTATTTATAATGTTTTTCTAATTTCACCATGTAAATGTCAGTTCGTAACTGAATAATCTTAAGTAATACTATAAATTCACCATGCGAGTTTCAGTTCCACTGCGTTTTCTCTCTGGAATAATGTGAATGTATAGCAATTTGGTAAAATTCACTAACCTATTCATAAATAAACTCGCGACGTCTACGCCTGTGCATGAGGGGGAACCGGGAAGAATGCAGAACCGTACCGATTATAACCTCAATTCGCAATTGCCGGTATTTCAATGGCTGTGGTCTGTTTATAGTGGGTGCGAAGATATTTTGGTGTATCCATTTTTCTTGGGGTTTCCAAGGAAAGCCAAGAAAAACTGATACACGACCAAAAATGCCAAGAAAAATGGATACACGACTAAAAACCCAAAAGCCATATAGAACATTGAGCGAGGGTCGTGAAAGCCTTAAATGTACCTAGTATTAATGTTACCTAAAAATACAATGTAAAAGTACACCTTAGAAAAGTAGAGTAAAATTACACATGAAAAGTACTATAGAACTTTTCCAGAATAATGTGAAATCACGGTGTGAAAACACTAAATAGATACCTGAAAATCGTCAAGTAAAAAAGCAGTATATTTATCGTATTATTATTCAGGTACTGGTACTGTAATGTCATTTTACAGAATCGATGGTAAAATTCGTTGATCATAAAGTAACCAACGTTATTTACCTGAATTTTACAAGTATGTTTTTTATAGTGTAGTGGTAGCAAAGTTGTAAATCTACAATTGAAACTATTAGTAATAGTCATAAGTAGGTGTACTCGCTTGCGGTAGCAAAGATCGATAATATAAGTTAGTCGACAATTTCTAATAATCCCAAGTGAGTTGCTATCAGCAAAGTCGACTTCATAACCACAAGTGAGAACTCGCTTGTCCCCTATTCTACTAGAGTTTCTTGCTGAGGTAATTCGACTTCTAACTGGTACGTAGATTAATTCGCTAGCAGTAGCAAGGTTAGACACCTACGACTGCAACAATGCCTGGTAGTCATAAGTCACTCGCTTGCGGTAGCAAAGATCGATAATATAAGTTAGTCGACAATCTCTAATAATCCCAAGTGAGTTGCTATCAGCAAAGTCGACTTCATAACGACTAGTGAGAACTCGCTTGTCCCTTATTCTACTAGAGTTTCTTGCTGAGGTAATTCGACTTCTAACTGGTACGTAGATTAATTCGCTAGCAGTAGCAAGGTTAGACACCTACGACTGCAACAATGCCTGGTAGTCATAAGTCACTCGCTTGCGGTAGCAAAGTTCGATAATATAAGTTAGTCGACAATTCCTAATAATCCCAAGTGAGTTGCTATCAGCAAAGTCGACTTCATAACCACAAGTGAGAACTCGCTTGTCCCTTATTCCTTATTCTTGCTGGGGTAATTCGACTTCTAACTGGGGTCACTAAAATTCTTCCTCAGTGCGCCTTCACCATTACCTACTCTTTCAATTCATTTCAATACTTCCACAATACGGTACGAGAATCGTACATCCAAAATAGCACTCTCGCAAACTTTTCTTATTAAATACGGAAGAAACAATCGAACTGATTTAACTTTTGTGGAAACTTGATAATGCAAGAACTGTTGTGTACACCAAACTTTAAATCGCGACCTAGTTGAAGGAGTGAGCGACGTGTTTGTTAATCTTGTGTGAGTAACACTCACTTGACAGCATTACGTGATTGCCGAAGCCAAGGAAACTTCTGACAATCTGACAATGTACGTTGAGTTTCATTATAACATTTAAATTAGGCGACTCAATCCAACCATATAGCAGTGAGTTAGGTTAGAACGCATCACAAAGTATCTGATGGAATAGGAATGGATATATTGAAATTGCGAAGGAAATTTAACTGCACTACCACTTGGAAATGTAATTAGAATATGCTTCAATATCGAATTATTCGAATTCTAGGCGAATCAAAGTAATCCAGCTGTGCAATGGGTCTTTCTCATCGATTTTTTTATTACAGTTTCTAATAGATGGAATTAAAATATAATATAATCAGAAGAAATAATTTTTTTCTTTCTCTTTGCGCCAAAAAAACAATATTTTCATTTTTTGGGCGCGAAACTTAAATAATTCAAACTTGAAAGTTTTCCTTTTAAATGGCAACCTTATAGTTTATCCAAATGACTTTCTTCAGCTCAATAATAAAACCTCATTTAGTATGCAAAATCCATACAAGGAGGCTCGTGCAAATTTTGATGTAGAACGTTTAGGAAAACATGCAAGCAACTGTTTTCTTCATTCGCTAGGTAGTTCCACCCCGTACAATATCTATTTGTCGGATTAGGCCATTGTTAAGGGATTTAAAATTCTGACCAGCCACCTTTCAGTGGCGTATCTTGGGGTATAATTTGTGTTTAAAAACATAATGGTAAATATTTTATAAAAATATTAGGTTTACGTCAAACATTGATATAGAATGTTATTCCTTAACAATTAGTTAGTAATAAATAGGTAAATGTAATTAATTATTGACAAACACTCTCTCGAAGGAAGAAGTTTGAGTACCTACATTTGATGTGATTTTGATATGTGATGTTGATTTGCTGTCTTTTTTCATTTATATTATGATTATTGCTAAGGACAGAGTTAATGGCACTGCCTAAATTCATGATATTGCGGGAAATGCCAAGATAAAAGTCGGAATTATAAAAAAAATAAACTTGCGAAACCCTTCTACGCTTCCGTAATTTTCTGCAGTATTATTATAACAAAAAGTAATTTATATTAAATTATTTATAATAAAATATTCGAAATACATAATTACACTACAATATTAATTCATTTATATTATTTTTATTCTTTTTGAAAACTTATTGATTTGTTTTGTTTCCAAAAACATATAGGCAATTTTAAAAATATGTATAAAAATTAATTCTTATTATTTCCCTCTAGAAGATCACCTTAAACTGCATATTGCGAAAAAACGTTTTCAACCCCTAAACTGCTACGGAAGCGTAGAAGGACCAACTGTTTCGCAATTTAATTTTTTTTATAATTCCGACTTTTATCTCAGAATTCCGAGATAAAAGTCGGGATAGCAAATTGTATCTTGGTCTAAGCAGAAGAGACGGGTGGTATAGTCATTCTAGTATCAATTGCAGAACGTAACAAACCCATAGCAGCAAATTTGTTGGATCTGCCATGCCTCATTATACCTCATTATCAGGATACCATTATCAGGTATTTCAGGTATTTCCGCCTATGGCAGGTCAAACAAATTTGCCACTATGGTTTCGGAACGAGTTGGGGCATTGCTTTTGGTAAATTTCTGAAGTATTAATATGAAAAGGTTTGTTATTTCAACAATACTTAGCAATTACACACATTCTCTCAAGTAAACATATGATGACAGTGATATTATAAATTAGAGTGGATAAGCACATAGGAGATGAAATCAGAGTAATAAATCAAACCAAATAACTGCAGTAGAAACATAACATGGCAAGATTCTATACTGAGTTCCCAACCAAACACCCTGGAATCAATATAATCAATAAACATATGCTGCGGTTTTTTATAAAGAAATAAATTAACACTGTTTCCTGATGTTTTCTTATTCTATTTTTTTGAACTACTTGTTTTCGGTGTGTCAGATAACTTGTCAATAAGTTACGAGCAACGCCCCGTACCCATACACGCGTAATCCTTTAATTCTATTCATTATAGAAACAAGACACATTATATTCGCAAATTTCTATACAGCAAGCAATACGCAAAGTTATACCCAAGTAAGAGAAAATATCTCCGCCTATGGTCGGCAAGTACGTTCAAAGAGGCGAAGTCATTGAAGTGTTCATCCGGTATTACAGTAAGATTGGATAAACTATACAGCATTGACATTGATAGCAAAATGGGATGAGACTTTTGAACTACTACAATTTATAAGATAACATTACGTTGTTTATTTATAAGCAAAACATTGTGTGTCTGTGGCGTGTTGAATTTGTATTCTATATTGTGTGACTTGGGAATTGAGGTCAATCAAAATGTCTAATAGATTGACTCTGGGTTTTGAGAAAGCAGATACTAATAATCTACCTGAAGTAACAAGCGAAATGGTCCATGACTTTTTTGCAAATAATATGAAATTCATAAGTGCTGAAGTACGTCATAAGAAAATCAAAAAGTTAGTATGGTACTCACTTACTACATCTATTTTATATCAGTGCTGCCAAAGAATCCTATTGAGATAATGCAATTTGTTATTGTTATTTGTTAGTGTTTTCGTCACTATTTTCACAATTAGGCATAAAACAGTGCTTCATTTCGAAAAATTAATTAACCCCCCGGTATACCCTAAACGGGTTCCAAATGCACGAGGAAGAGGCCCCCACAACCGACCCCATCGGAATAGGGGTCAGAGGCAAAGGAATTGCCGAACGATGACAACCGCAATGACACGGGACGCTTTGATTGGACAGATGAGCTGATGGACGCCTTCTGCATTGGAGAGGATACATGGCGAGAATGCATGCCCTGTGAAGTGAGAGATACCCAGAGCATGCCGCCCTTTCCGCCCGAAATCTAAGGGGATTACGTATCTCATCTTCGGGCCCGAGGCTATGTCAGAGCTCCTCCTCAGTCGGTTAACGTAGTAGAGGATGCTCACATCATACCAGCAATTGAGGGCATCAGAACCCGCAGGGCGCTTCACAGAACCAAGCCTCTGAAGCCACAACAACTGGCACAGGTGGATATGCGAGTATTTGTGGAGTTCTTTCAGAGGAGGCTGACATCTGGCAGATCAACTCTGCCGTGTATGACGCCGCTCATGCTCTGTCCCAAACGGTGAGAAGGAATACCGCCCCTCTGGTTGGAAGGCATGAGAGACGCATACACAAGACGGAAGCTGAAATCAAATCGTCGAGACAACACGCGTCTCATATCCAGTGTGTGGTGGACTACGTGGCGGCCGATAGGACTTTTACGGTCACAGTGCGGCGAATTGTCGCAAAACTGAGACGAGCTCACCACACACTGAATCAAGGAGTGCCGTTTACCGTGAAACAACACTGTCTTGATAGGATACGAATGCTGGTGGCTGAAAGAAAGTCACTAGTAAGGTGGGCGACAAGCATCGCGTAAAACATGAAGTTCCGCGATAAACCTTCTCGCTTATTCCAAGGGCCTCCATGTGCTGTCGATAAACTTCTGACCGCCGATCGGTTGGAAACCTTCTGGAAGAAAATCTATGAGTATCCGCAACCATTTAACGTAGACACCGCAGCCCTAGCGCATTTTGAAGCTGCGAAATCCAATAACCCCGGAAGAAGTTCGACGGGCCCTCAAAGGCACAAAGAACTTCGCTGATGGGTTGAATAACTATTCCCCAGTTCCCACCACCATTTGGCAAGAGTTTTTAAGTCTTCGCTGGATGGGGATCAGCTGATTCCGGATTGGTTTGTCGAGGGGCGAACCGTGCTTATTCCTAAAAACGGAGATTTGTCTAATCCAAAGAATAACAGGCCAAAAATATGTTTGAATTCGTGCTATAAGATGTTCACGCGCATTTTATACGCGCGAATACTCTCTTGCAGTCTATCCGGTGTATGAATGGATATAAGAGCAAAGAGGGTCAAAGGGGGGTCTTTGTTCAGAATGACATAATGAGAGAAGAAATAAAAATATACCAGGTGTCCCATTCAACAATGGAACATTTGTCAGTTCCTATGTAACTGGAAATTGCATGAGGTGGAGTCACTTGACAACAAATGCAGTTTTTGGTCGTATACAGACCCTTCAAATTTCATTCCGTTATTAATAATATCAATAATTTTTCACTCGATATATTTGATTTGGTTCAAAATGATCTGGAACAGATCACAGGAAACATTTCGAAATAAATATTTTATTCATTTTGTGAACATGATGTTATTTGTCACGTCGACTTCCCGATTCATCCAAGATCCAATGTTATCCTTCGAAGCCATTCCCAAACTATTTCAGCTCGACTTTAAACAATTTCCTCCATAATCTGGTCCGATGCACTCCATCGCCGATATATTCGGTATTCACTGGAAATTTTCCATTATCCAACTGAAATTTGAACATCCGCCATTGGTCGATCGTTCGAGAGCAATGGCTTGGATGATAAATTAGAAACGTCTTGACAAAACAATAATATATCCTCGGGATATCTTCCAGATAGCTTGCATGTCTGTATTTTCCGGCTGTTCAATTCACTTTAACGATTGGAAGGTTTCCGATACCCCTTTCAAGCCGTTCTCGAGAATCTATTGGCCGTAATCTATGTCGGTTCGTTGGAAGATTTGTATGCACCGACCGGACTGGAAGATTTCACCACACCATTAGAAAATGAACGGAACAGCATCGTCTGCATCTAAAATGCGAACTTTCAATCCATAAAAAATTACTCTAAGCAACAGATATCAGCAAATCGATAAACTGCTCTTAAGAAGATTACTTATTATCGCCAGACAAAGGGGCTCGCCGAATCAATATTGATAGTAAAAACGACATGTTGTTGCTATATTATGCCGATGACCTTGTAATACTTGCTGAATCTGAAATTGGCCTCGCTAAAAAACTGACTATACTTGAAAATTACACCCGTCTCAATGAGTTAACAGTTAACACCGAGAAAACTCAAATCATGTGTTTCTCACAAGGTGGTTTTAGAGTTGACGAATCTTCAAAATTTCTATTCGAAAACAAGAAAGTCGAGATTACCTCCAAGTACTCTTACCTTGGTGTCTCATTTGTATCTTCCAGTCTCTTCAGAGAAATGACAAATAAATCGGTGGTAAAAGGTAAACAGGCAATAGGGGCTATACTTCCTGTTATTTCCAAAACCAAAACTGATTCTTGGAATTGCAAAATAAAACTCTTTGATAGCCTAGTTGTAAGTGTTATGTTCAGTTGTGTTGCCGTGTGGGGCCTTAGATATGCTGAAATGTTGGAGCGTGTTCAGATGGTTTTCCTCAAAAGAATCTTACTGTTGCCTATTACGTCACCTGACTGTGGTTAGGCTAGAAACTGTTCGAGTGAAATTGATTTACAGTGTTCTAAAACTATGTCGAAATTGGATAACCAGAATACTGAACATGGATGAAACTTGATTGATTACCTAAGATCTGTCTCAAAAGACAGCTCACACTTCACAACTGTGACGGAAAGTTCAACCTGACACTTCAGTTGAAAAATCTCTTCACTTCTTTAAACTTACCCGAAATTTGCTTCCAAAGTGAACGTGGTTCCATAACAAGTCATAAAAAATTATATTACTCAAATTCCAGGAAAAACTATTTCAACAAGATGTTTCACTCTCAAGCCGTGCTACGTTTCTTTCTCTCCATTGTTTATTCAGAGTCAGCAGGTCAAACCAAGATTTCTTAAGTCTCAATTTACCCATCCAAGTCAAAAGAACCATTGCACAACTCCTCTCGAAACCGTAAGGAAAATAATGTATTTTTTTTTTATATCCACCATTTCATATGTGGACAAAATATTTCATTGCTTAACAACCAATCAGTGGATTTTGTAACGATAAGTTGCTCAAATAGAAAGCGTGTTGCCTAAAGTAGGTCACTCGTCCTGCGGACTCGTTGTATTTTCAGCTTTGGGATTGCAATTCATCAATATTCCAAAAAATTATCGTAGGTAATACAACAAGTGTAATGGTGATTATCGAAATAAAAATTCCTTCGACTATTATGTTACTTCCTAAAGCAACATAATTTGTTTTCAAAAAAAAAGATGGAATTTATGATAATCATCGGTACACGAGTTGTATTTGTTAAGACTATTCCATGAATAAAATCAAAATCATTTTTATTTATTATTAATGTTAATATTGAAAGTACATTTAGTGCTGTTGAATGTTTTGACGCAATTCATATCGAGTTCGCCCTAACTGCGCAGAGCAGCTGTCTTGGTATTTCAAACTTCCCGCTATTTCAGTGACCACTCACAGGGCGCGTCTTTCATTGGTTGTCTTTAGGTTTGTTCGCGTTCATAAAACAAACAGTCTGAAACCATCGAATGCATGCGCAGTTTCACATGTACCAGAACTCTACTAGACGATTTGATCGTATTCTTCTTTATGTTTTCTATCTATAGTCTCGACGCGCGTTCATAGATGTCAGATCCGGTACCATTACTAATAAAATATTCATACCGATTCACTACTTGTTTTTTGGCATGACAATCTGAAAATAGTTATTTACCTAACAAGTGCGGAAAGTAGTACTTTTCCGCACGCGACGGCAGTTGCACGAACGACGCGGAGCGGAGTTCGGGCAAGCCGTTAAGGGCGGAAAAGACATTTTCCGTAAGAGTTAGGTACAATATTTTTCCTACAAGTGTTTTTGTCCATCTTATTTATGAAAAACCAACGTTTTTAATGAACAAGTTTTTATAATAATGCTACAAAATGACTAATAAGACAGAATAGTTACATAGATCATTTAGTTAGTCCTAAATATCATCATTTTCAAAAATACAAAAATCGTGCGGAAAAGTAAAAATCGTACGGAAAAGTAAAAATCGTGCGGAAAAGTAACTTTTCCGAACGATTTTAAATCGTACGGAAAAGTACAACTTTCAAAACAAAAAATCGTGCGTAAAAGTTACTTTTCCGCACGCTCGTAGGAAAAAGACTTGTTTGAAGTTGTGAACAGTTTTGTCAAGATCGTCATTCTGAAAGCCTTGTGGGGAATCTCCAATCGTTGACAGTTAACGAGCAAAGTGTCCCAGATTTTAGGTAGGTTTTTATCATTACTGATATTGTTATAATAATTTTTCGTCATTATGTTGAATATGCATTTGATTTTTTAGATTGATATCTTAAGAAAAAAAAAGCTGTAGCCTTATACGTCAATAAATACGTCATTGACGAACGCAAATTCGATTGCTCAGAACCTATACCCCTTCACACAGAACTGTATGCATTCTTTGAGTTCTGTGGTACTACGCATGCTTGTGACGGTTTCGGGTTTCGGACAGTTTATTTTGTGAACGCGTCGAACGCGAACAAGCCTATTATAAATTGTTTAGTTCATTTGTAGATGGATAGTGACTCATCGTTAATTTTCATGCTTTTACGGGAATTGAAAGGGCGGAGTTTTGGTTTACGAGTATGCAAAATTTGTAGAAAAGTTGATATGAATGAAAAGTGAAGCGTATCATGGTTTTGGTCAAAGTTCGGTGTTGTGTCAAAAATTTGTCGAAAATTGTGAAGTTGATATGAATTAATAGCTAGTGCTCATCATGGTTTGGGTCAAAGTTTGGTGATGTATCATTATACCAACTTGCTGGTGGTGTAAGTTTGTTTCAAAAAACAACCAATGACGAAGCGAACTACAAAGGTATCTAATAGCCAACAAGTGCCGAACTACAAAATCGAAAACATGCTGTTTTCAATTATCAATATGAAAATTTCCACCAATCAAAAACGCGTATTTTAGCATGAGTGGAATAGTCGGTAATAATCATACCACTTATTGTATTACCCCGTGAAAATATAATTTTGAATGAGTTGTTTTCAAATCCAAAGTAAACGAGAATTCACGAGAATTTTACAGAAAATATGTCGCCTAAACCCGTGTTTCACGCCTCGAAAGCAATTTGAGGATTTCATATTCTGATTTTCACATTTGTATGCATTCAATGAGCAGACATGCTTTAGGAAAATAATTTGGTGTAATTTAAATGGGAGCATGCATGACGCAACCATATATCATAAAAGATTTTCTGCTGATTAGAAACAATGTTATTCGAATATCACAATGTTGGTCCCTATTCCTGGCTTTACTAATTAATGCAATATTGCAATGAATAGTCATTTACTTGATGGATGGATGCTGGAAACAATAGTGAAATAACGAGCACATGCAATTCATTAGAAATAATAGGAAAGAGCCTTCCACAATATTGAACATATATTTAGCCAAGTGGTGACATGAGTCGTCGTTATTCATAGTCAGTTTAATTTGTAATAATTTTGCATAATCACCTCGAGGAATTTAATTGAATTGAAAAAGTTCGCCGCGGAGTTTTGAATAAATAAACGAATATATTGTGAAAAGTGGAAATACCCTTATAGTACAGTAATCACAGACAAATGTAAAAGCGGAAACACATCGTGTTCACGTCACGTAAATTCACATGCTATCACACAAAAGTGAATAGGTCTTTCTCATGAGACGGCGATTTGTGATTTATTGAACAGTAAAATATATTTTTTACAGACTCCAAAAATACTTTTGTTTTGAATTTTATGCTAGCAATTTACTAAAAAAATCAATTACAAGTTTGAAATTTAAAATGTTCTTATTGGTTAGTCGACTGACTTGCCAATAAAAACCCGGTAAACTGGCAACCTTGGTTGAAAACATTAACATTTTGTACTACTCAGATGAACTACCGATCTGAATAGGTCCGTTCTTTCTCTTACACCATTTTTACACCGTATCACTCTCTGATGCAACATCTTTCCGAGTCCCCATGAAACAAACAGAAAACGCATGTAAAATATGAACGTTGTTGTTGGTGGATTGATGGAATGGAACGACAAGTTAAGAAAGAAAGTGCCAAATGCTGAATATAACAAAACAAAATGAAAAACGCATTTTTATTGAAAGAATTGATTATTAAGTTTTTTTTAAATCATCTTTGTGCATTTTCCACGAAAAACAAACGCATGACAGAAATTAATAGCAGGTAAGTACCTAATTTAAATGTAGGTATTAACATCTAAAGTTTTCTCAATATTTCAGGCAGATTTAAGTATTCTATAAACCAGTCTGGTTCAATTTCACGTCATCGACATTGTTTGTGGAGTGAAAATTAATTTTTCCAAACGAAGCACTGTTTTATGCCTAATTGTGAAAATAGTGACGAAAACACTAACAAATAACAATAACAAATTGCATTATCTCCATAGGATTCTTTGGCAGCACTGATATAAAATAGAAGAATTGAGTTAGAATAAAAATAAGTAAGTGAGTACCATATTAACTTTTTGGTTTTTTCATGACGTACTTCAGCACTTATGAATTTCAAATTATTTGCAAAAAAGTCATGGACTATTTCGCTGGTTACTTCAGGTACATTATTAGAATCTGCTTTCTCAAAACCCAGAGTCTATCTATTAGACATTTTGATTGACCTCAATTCCCAAGTCACACAATATAGAATACAAATTCAACGCACCACAGAAACACAATGTTTTGCTTATAAATGAACAATGTAATGTTATCTTATGAATTGTAGTAGTTCAAAAGTGTCATCTCATTTTGCTGTCAACGTCAATGCTGTACCAATGTTGCCATTTAAAAGAAAATTATTTGAGTTTGAGTTTCGCGCCCAAAAAATGAAAATATTGTTTTTTGACGAAAAGAGAAAGAAAAAAAAATGTTTCTTCTGATTATATTATATTTCAATGTTATTCTTATTAGAAACTGTAATAAAAAAATCGATGAGAAAGACCCATTGACTTTTCTGTAGAAGTAAACACATTACTATCACGTCACTATCATCTATTTTGTCGTTGTGCTCACAAGCTTAACCTAAAAAATGTACCAAATGAATGATAATAATAACAATAACAGCAATGATAGTTCATTTTCATCTTCCGAGTTTGAAGGCGAATCTCATAATTTGTTTCAGGAGTTACTACAAAGTGATGAAGATCGGTTTAAAATGTATTGTCGTATGAACAAAGAAAACTTTGAATACCTTTTTGATCGTATTAAAGAAGATATTGAAGGTAAAAATACTCAATTTCGAACAAATGGTGCTAAGGAGAAATTAGTTGTATGTTTGAGGTAAGAATATGAAATAATTCATGGTTTTCCACGATGCTTTAAAAATGTTTTGAACACACGTTTCCCGTCACAGAAAAAAAATGTTATCTGTATTTTCCCACACAACAAAAGCTGCATCAGTCAATCTGTTTTACTGCCGATCAACCCTCTACAACTCCGTTACAAAACAATCGCCTAACGAAAGTGACGACATGGCCACCTTATCCGTCAAAACTTCCTAATTGCGTTTCTTTTTGAGGAACAATAACTCATAATCAAAATACTTCAGTTTAAACTCCGTTATAAATTATTCTTAACCGTTTCATTTATTAAACGAGCCATCCCCTGCTTCATGAAATATTGATAAGTTCGAGGCATTGGACCGGTTTATATGAATAATCGGAACGATTTTACTATCTCATAAATCCGCCATTTGTATACATAGATTAAAATTAAGCGCGGTGAATCGAAAGCGGTGAAAACTTTCCTCAAATATAGAGTCGTTCTTATAGAAATGAGTCTAGTAGCAATGAAAATCCCGAATCGCTCTGAAAAAGAATCAAGAATAAATTAGAAAATCTTTAAAATAGAAATTTTAAGTTGAGTAAATTAATTATTTGGTGGTTACTAGAAGTAAGTCTAGGTGGGCAAAACAAAATACCCTATCTAATTTATTTGATGAATTTTCAATGAAATAAAGAGAAAATTATAAGTAAATCAAATATCTCGATGAAAATGCGAATTTTCACTTTCAAATATTTTCTTTTCAGTTCAGTTCAGAGTCTTTTCGCAATATCTATCAGATGTAGTTCAATGTCCAGCGTAGCTCTAGCCAGGGAGGTAGTTGTTTTCTGTTAGATTTTACAAATAAATCACATTTTTAATTTTTCAATTTTCATGGAGAATGTTCCCTTTGGGTGCGTATGTGATACGGATACTCAGTAGTGATTATTTTGCTAGTGGCTATGTAATTTCAAATATCGGGAAATTTTTGTGAACAAAATCCCTCGTAAATGCCAACAATTTTCGAAATATTTGAATTTATAGTCATTGCAAGGTATGAAATATGTTGGTTATAATGTTATAAATAGTTACCTTCACATTCCCTTCAAAAATAGTAAAGAATTTGGTACGCACGCACTTATTCAACTTCAAATATCTCGAAAACCGTTGATATTTTTTCCTTTATTCCTTTATTCCTTTTGGGGAGGGCGAATAGGGGTACCCACCTGCCGTACGCCCCTGTTTGGAGTTACAAACACATGATTTGCCTTGACATATGAAAGTGAAGGCTGTTAAGTGACATACCAAATTTCAATAAGAAAAGTTGAGCCGTTATGGAGTTATTCTGGAAAATATATTTATTTGTGTCACTTTCAACACCCTGTAATTCGGTTAATACTCATTTTAGGGTATATATTTATTGAAACTTTCAGACTTAAACTGAAGTGGGGATTCTACCCTTGGAGTTTGTCCCCTTTATTTTGTAACACTCTGTATATCGCCTAAGTCACGAATCATATGTGCCCAGACTGCGATTTACGCGCTTGACAATAATATCTACTCCGATTTCTGGGAATTCGTAGGCGGCGAGTAAATGGGCTTTTTGACAGTCGAAAGACTGAATACACTACATCATGTTATCCTCATATCGACAGTGAATATATTGTATCTGGAGCTGTCAATATTCCTTTGTTTCATTTCTGCCAATATAATACTATATGTGTGACATAATGGCTATCATTTCGACTATACATTTACGCTTATTGTGGATAAACAGGCCGTTCGATACCTGTTTGTGCTATATCCACTATATTTCGACTACACCTTGAATGGGCTTGTTCCCAATATTATTCGACAACATTTCAAGTCTTGGTTCGTTTTCGATTTTCTTAAGCATGTTATTTCCTTTTAGATATATAAATTATTGGAGATTTGGATAGCTTATCCATTTGGGATTGGGATTCAGTGTTAATTTTCTCGTAGGCAATATTTCGTGCCTATTTTGAATGGATTGTCAATCGTTTTTTCCTCCCTACGAAGAAAAAGTACTTTTCCCCCCTAGGGAGAAAAAGTATGAGTTTCCTCCCTGATTTTAGGGAGGAAAGTGTGTACATTCTATAGGGGTAGGAGTAAAATATATTGCTGTTTCCTCGTAGTGCGCTTGATGAGGCTCGTTATAGGTGAATGCGAAAAAGCTTTGATTGCAATAAAATATTTTTTCGGCAACCGTCCGGGAAGTAGGTACTTTTTTTCTTTGAGAAAGTATCACTTCCCGGACTAGTCCGGGAAATGCCCGAATTTAAATATAAATATTTATATACATAAGAATTAGAATGTTTCTGTTAGTACCTATCTTCTGTTCGCATTTCGATATTTAATACAAATAAGAATTAAAATTTTCGAAATTTTCTTCTACAAAGAAATATAAAAAATAAATGTGTCTCGATTTGTTATTCTACACGGTTGCCGAAAAAATTGTGTACGCAACACGTCCGAAAACAGTGTAAATTACTATTGTCTTTCGAAATTGAGTCTGATGAGGTGAGAACTTTTCCACAAGTTGACTTATAAATTGAAAAATATTTTCTTCATATGTGTAATATGGGTTATTCTGTGAGTAAAAAATTCAAGAGTTTGATGCCTGAATTTTGCAGATCGAAAACGAGTGCGACAAGATTTCGAATATTTAACTAACAGAATATAACATACATTACACATTTAAGGGAATTATGTTTTTTTTTGACGCATACACACATAAAAAAAATATCTTAAAACAAAGCAGCCTGCTTTATATATAATCAAACCAATATGTTCTCAAAAGAAAAGAATAATTTACCATTAAAAAATTTAAATTCACCGAATAAAGCAAACAC
Source organism: Chrysolina haemoptera (assembly GCA_958298965.1). NCBI lineage: Eukaryota > Metazoa > Arthropoda > Insecta > Coleoptera > Chrysomelidae > Chrysolina > Chrysolina haemoptera. The sequence continues at coordinate 1,001,937 of OY282601.1, read as the reverse complement.
CTTCACCCAAAACGTTAGTTTCTCGATTCGAAAAATTATTCTTTTCTTTTGAGAACCTATTTTATTGATTATATATAAAGCAGGCTTTGTTTCAAGATATTTTTTTTTATGTGTGTATGAATGAAAGCTTGACTTTAAAAAGTGAGTTTAGCGTTATTTGATTTTGGGCTTTTAGTCACTACGCATTAATTAAGGGCTTTTTCTTTTTGATTTTTCTAATAATCCAGTACGATTGCGTTTAGCGACGAGGATCGATTGTAGCACCACCAAACTTGGTGTGCTAGTAGTTGGAACCATGATAAACACGAAAAAAAATTGTTTACCGAAATTCCTGGGGTGGAAAATATTTTTTTTCTCGTGTAAAAATAAATATATAGATTTTTGCAGTATACGATTTATCGGAAAAACAACTCAACGAGGTGAAAAAAAATCAATTCTCCACAAAAATGATCCCCAGTAATTTTCTATGAAATGTGGTCGTTCAAAAGTTCTTATGGTTTCTGAAGATTCCTACCTTCTCATGCAAATATAATATACGAGTTTTTGAGTACCTAAAATGTGTTTCGTCGCACTTCATGTAGATGTTTACGGATGATCCGAAAATCATGAATAATTTAGTAAATATGGAACTATTATACAAACGCAGCAACCCATACCCTATTTGGAACATATGCAACAATTTTAGAGTAGTGTAACAGATCCCACTTATATATGTGAAGAGCAAACTTCAAGTTCGAAATCACATTCTTCATTTTTTATGTAGGATGTGTATGAGCCATTATTTTCAACAGTTACTGAAGAAATTGCCGGGATTATGGGTGAGTTGAAAACTGAGGCAGGAGAAAAACGAGGTTTTTTCTTTGGCATGTATAAGTGAGACTTGTCTCACTAGTCTAAAATCGTTGCATATGGTCCAAAGAGAGTACTTATACCTGCTTTAGTATAATTATTTTATATCAACTGAAATATCCATGACTTTCGAATCCTCCGTAAATATCGTAAAAAAGTTATGTGAAGTGGGATAAAACACATTTTGGGTACTCAAATGTTATATTTGCATGAGGAAGTAGAAGTCTTCAGAAACAATATACACTTTTTCTTTTCCTTCCACCATAATTTTTAGCGAAGTTTTGACAAATATTATTTTTGGCCCTGTCAGAAATGGCAGTGGCGGGTTAACGCAAGCCTGAAATTTGAAATCGTAATTCAATCAGGTTTTCTGAGAAAACGAGCGCATTTTGTGAGAAATTACTAAGTATATTTCTTGTGAAGAATTGAATTATCTTTCGCCTTGGTTTGAAATTGTTTTTTGATAAATCTTATACTTTCCGAAACAACAGCAAAAAAAATTTTTAATTTTTAATTTTTTCAAACAAAAATTTTTTGGGTTCTACCCCTGATTTTTTGGTAAACAATTTTTTTTTCTAACGAAACAGATGTCAAGAAGTCATGTGCCGAGTTTCAAAGTGCTACGATTCATTCTTCACTTTTGACTTTTGTCTGTGGTTACTGTGCTATAACAAAAATTCATAATTTTCGACTCTGAAAACCCCAACATATAAATTTGTAATCAAATTGGAAATAATCGCATAATTATTCCGCCATCCAAGAGCCGCCATTTTAAATATATAAGTTTGGAAAACAATTGATTTTCAATCTTGAGAAGCTCCAATTATAAATTCTGAATCGAATCGGACCATAATCACAAAACTGGTCCGCCATTTTGGAGCCGCCACGAATTTATTAATTTTAACAAAATCACCAAAATCTTCGACTTCAAGCAACCCACATATCAATTTTGAAAGGAATCGGACCATAATAACAATTCCAGTCTGCTCTCTTGAAGCCACCATTTTTTTCTAAAGGTTTCGTAATTGTCACCAAAATTATGTACACTTTTTTTTCTATGACCACAAGGAAATATGCCCATTTTTTGGGCTTTATCGATGAAGGAAGTAGGTCGATTGTAAACACGTTTTCCTACGATTTTTACTTTTCCGTACGATTTTTACTTTTCCGCACGATTTTTACTTTTCCGCACGATTTTTGTATTGTTGAAAATGAGGATATTTAGGAATAACTAAATGATCTATGTAACTATTCTGTCTTATTAGTCATTTTGTAGCATTATTATACGTGTTTATTAAAAACCTTATTTTTTCATAAATAAGATTGACAACAATACTCTTAGGAAAAATGTCTTTTCCGCCCTTAAAGGCTTGCCCGAACGACGCGGAGCTTGCCCGAACTGCCGTCGCGTACGGAAAAGTACCACTTTCCGCACTTGTTAGGTAAATAACTATTTCATTTCTACTTCGCAAGCTGTACTGCAATGATCATTTCAGTACATCATATTTCATTTTTCACGACTTTCATGAACTATAAGATGATCATAAACAGTATTAGATCGAATCAAGCTTGTTAACGTTCTAATAATTTCACTTTACAAAATTCGTTAAAAAAAAAAGTAATCAAAAATGAGTAGTAATAGTGAGAATGATTTGACATTGACACCGCTAATTTCAATATAAAGATTCGTAACAATCGAATTATATATTTTCGAATAGTTGGCAAGAGACTTCTATAGTGGTTAATTTCATCATTTTAATATGTGAGCTCGTGACAGCGAGTGATGACTGATGGAACAATGGGGATTTGGACAGTGGGGGTGAGGGTTCCCAAACAAACCACATTTTTTTTCTTTTATGATATCGATTAGTGTTCGATTTTTATTATAATTTTCAATATTTATATCTTCAATTCCTTTTTTAGGTTGTATGTATTGAAATCATAACGGCAGGAGTGTTTATGATAAAAAGTGTTATTAAAAATATTACAGATTTGTTTATGATTCAGATGGTCGTAGAAAAAGCATAGTGTACAATTTGCATGAAATTACCTATTTCACGCTCATGGTACAAGTTAACCGGACGACTAGAATTGGGTCACATTCAACTTGCAAGATTTGATTAGAGACAGATACCGCTAGGTGAAAGTAAATGAAAGCTTGTAATGAAAATGATTTGAATCAAAACAATACTAATATAAAGATTAGTGTCATTTATCGATATATCAACTCCTTGCTTCGCGTTAAATCTTCCCGCATTAGTCACCCTGGCACAAGGACGTTGAAATAACGTTGCGAAATGGCTGAAAACCGAACGTTTTTTCAACGAAAAAATGTCGCGTGAAACAACGTAATATTAAACCAATTGCTTACTAATTATCGCTTTATAGCCGTTTTCAATCAGGTTTTTTAACGTCGAAGGTACCCAATTAAACAACATTTTTTTAACCAAATAAAAGGTTAAGGAACGTATCATAAACATTGATGAATGAATCGCATAAAACGAGTTTGATTTACAATTCTTTTTGAATTAACATAACGATTGTTAAACGTATATTTAACGACTTGTTGGGGGAGTAACGTTGAAAACACATCTTTATAACGTATTATTTCAACGTTTAAGATAACATTAAATTAATGTCGTTGAAATTTTCAACCAGAAACGTTTACTTAACCAATGCCACGTTTATAACACGTTTGAAAAACGTATGTGTGCCCATTGGGTTACATAATCCATACTCTCTAAGAAAAACTATTCTATTGCGTGGAACGGGACCGTCTCGTAAAAAGCCCAAGTTCTTTCGAATAAAAAGGCCGATCGTGCGTCACTTTTCCTCATAAATCCAAGAAGTCTTGACAGTGAGAAACTTTCGCTATAGTGGAGCAACATATCTGGTTTGCCGGGAAGTTCTTCAAATAAAAAAATTGTACACCAGCGCAATATATATCCAGTTTGATTGATGATTCTTCGTTTTGCGTTTAGCGAAAATGACGGAAACCTCATAACCGAAACTTTAGCCAAGCAGAAGAAATATGGGGAAAGCGGTATTCTGAACGTTACTTCACAGTCCACATACAACGAATTAGTTATCAATTGTTTAAATTGTTGTTGGTAAAATTCTTTTTTTTTCGTTAACCAGCTGTCGTCCCCTTACGAACGGCAGCCCTCAAAATTCAAAACTTGTGCGAGTAAAGGATTAACGAGGTCTTACCTTTCAACGTGCGATTCCTAGCACTTTCTCGGGTCATCAGATAAAAATATGTAGTCGCTAGGATTCGAACCTAGCCGACCAGCAGTCAATGGTTTCGAACGCGACAGTCTCAACCACTGAGCTACCTTCCTGAGCTATTCTTTCTACTAATTCAGTCGGATGTATTCATTCGTTTATCAATTATAGCGGTATTTGTTGCCAAAATGAATAGTTTGACATTGCTATGTAGGCCAATAGAAATAGACAATCAACTCATGCCTGATAGCCAAGTGGTATAAATCTTTCTCGCGTTTCTTTAAGTGTTTGAGGTATTTTTTGTGTAATACAATCATTTTCAGCTTTTCAACCACTTGTATTCCAGTTTTCGTAAATTTCAAAATTAAAAAAAAATTTGGTTACAAAAAGTAACAAATGATACATGGTTGTATGCAAAATGCCATATGAAGACAAAAAAGTCAAAATATATCGGGTGTCTCATTTAAAAATTTATAGTTTATATCACTTCCGGTGAGACCGAAAGTTGCATGAAGCTGAGTCACTTGTCAAAATATGTAGTTTCATGGATTATACAGTGACCGCCAAAAAGTATGTACCATATGGAAAAAAAGTTTATTATTAGAGTATTGGAAAAAAGATTCTTGAGAAAAGTTTGTGCATGTCCGATAACCTAAAAATCGATTTTGACACATGTCACGTGATCGCTGGTATGGCGGCAAATTGAAAAAAATTACTATGAGAACGCAAAAAATGGGGTAAAATGGCAAGATATCAAAAAAAGTGATTTGAAAAAGTTGCTTAGAATTGAATTTTATAAACATATACGAAGTTTGAAAAGATAATGAGAGAAAATTGAAAATAGAATTTTTTTTTAAATATTTTCCTAGCTGTATAAAAATATCAAATTATTATCATATGAATAGCTTGACCATACTGAAACATTTGTATTTCAATGATAATGACAAAACTTCCTCATTTTCTCTACACCAGTAAGCACTAAATTAAAAAAATTGGATTTTGTTAAAACCCTGGCTGTTACATTGGTTCGTATCTAACAGTTATATCAGAATTCCACGACCATTGTGATGACATGACACTCCAGAAACATGATGTTTTCCAGATTATAATCAAGTTCCGATGATAATCGTGCCAGAGCGTTTCACTTCGCATGCAATGTTGAAAACTCAAGCCTCTTTAATTTGACGCACTATTTTTAAGATTATGTGCGAAGTGAAACGTTCGTGCACGATTATCATCAAAAATTGATTATAATCTGAAAAACACGATATTTTTGGATCTCCCTATCATCGCAATAATAGTGGAATTGTGATATATCTATTAGATACGAACCAATGTAACAGCAAGGGTTCTGACAAAATTCAATTTTTTCAATTTAGTGCTCTCTGGTGTGGAGAAAATGAGAAAGTTTTGTTATTATCATCGGAATACAAATATTCATATAATAATAAGAAAATAATTTGTTATTTTTCTACAGCTAGAAAACTATTGAAAAAAAATTGCTGGTTTCAATATTTCCACATAATTGTCTCAAACTTTGTATATGTGTATAAAATTGAATTCTAAGCAACTTTTTCAAATAACTTTTTTCGATATATTGCCATTTTATCCGACTTTTTGACTATTCATGGTAATTTTTTTCAATTTGCCGCCATACCAGCGATCACGTGACATGTATCAAAATCGATTTTTAGGTTATCGGACATGCACAAACTTTTCCCAAGAATCTTTTTTTCAATACTCTAATAATAAACTTTTTTCCCATATGGTACACACTTTTTGGCGATCACTGTATACATCTTCCAAGTTTAATTCCAAAATCTTCAAACACAGAAAAGTTATAGGGGCGAGCCACCTTCCGTGGACACCCGGTATTGAAAAAAAAAAGAATGGTGCTACAGTCTATTTGCATCCATCAATAGGTGCTTCTCAAGTTGAACTTTAACATATAATTATTACGTGTTGCTTTAATCAAAGCTTTCAGGTAAATAATATGAAAATGTTACACAAAACTTTCATCCAACCTGAACCCCTATCTGAGAGGAAATTATAGGAGGCCAGAGCTGATGATTACCCTTATAAAATGTACATAAAGTGTATGCGTTAGCGATACACATGGCCAAAACTTTTCAGATACACAATGTTTTAACTGTGTGTTTCGGAAAAGGTACACTGGCGCTGAACGTATTAAGGTTATCTTGTGCAATGAAAGTCAACACGATTATGCACTAACAAAATGTTAACATGAGTAAGATGAAAAGTTTTTCAATTCCACGCTATGGTGCAGATGTTTTTGCGAAGCGATACGGGTCATGTGATTTTGTACCGAAAACTTTTTTGGCATTCTCATCGAAAATATCACCAATATTTGTGGGACGAGTGGGAATGAAAATGCCAAATTCATAATCGTATAACTATACCTTTTATTTCATTCAACTTCTTCAGTCGAATACATATATCTCAACTGATTTTTTTTTTTTTTTTCAGGTCGGTACAATTCACCCCAATCCATAGTTGAGCTTCATGGAAGAATGGGATTAGATAGAATTTGAGGTAGAACGTGAGTCAGATTTTTTTTTTCAAATTGTTGGACCCTAACGATTTTAAAAATGTTGCAAAAGTGTGCTTTCACTCTTCCTGGAGTCTGTGCTACCAAGGTCTGCGTCTTGCTTTTCTCGCGAGTGGCGCTGAGAGCTATAGTCGTAGGCGAAGCCGAAGGTTGCACGGAAAGAAATCCCTGTCTAATTTTTTTCCTTTGACAGTATAAAAAATGTTTACAATTGTTGAAAATTAGTGCACCTCGTTGTAATATATTTTTACCAATGATTGTTTATTTCGGTCAAATTTTCCCCAGCTTTGTGACTTTTATACACAATATGTGTAATACATAATTGTGAATAAATTTTACAGATTTTTCGTTCAAAAATTACAACACGAAATGTGTAATAAATCACAAACAAGACTACCCGCCGATAGAGGGCACAACCCGCGCTATACTAGAATTCATTAAGGCTGATGCTTACTAGCAAGACCAAAGCAATCTTCAACACCAGTTTCATTCAGCCTCGACCGGTTAAGTAGGAAGTGATAGCTAGAGAGGGAGGAAGCGTTGATAGGATATTTAAAAAACTTATTTTGTAAATATCTCACACAATAGGAAGTATTTTAAATGAATATTTCCTAACAGCTATTTTAAGCCATGTGTAAAATTGTGCATTTTTAATTTTAATTTTGTCTACAGAACTTTAGTAAAAACAAAATGTTGTGTAAAATAATAACACAATATTGTGTCTTTTTCAATTATATAGTCAACAGAATTATACAAAAAAAAAACTAAAATGTCTGTAACATTTATAAACAACGGTGTTTTAAACCAATTCAAACAATATTGTTTAGAAAATGGAAGAAATATACACAATGTGGATATATTATTACAACAAATTAAGATAGACAATAGTGTTCGGAATTGCTACACAAAATTGTTTCATTAACCATTCCAGACAAAATTTGTTAAAAAATTTTAAACAATTAAAGAAAAAAAACTTCACACATTTTTTCCGTGTGAGGCTGGAAATCTTGGGTAATATCAGTCGTTGGGTGGAACAAGTTTAATCTAATGTTAACTGGCCTATCCAGCAAGAACCTTTAAATGGATCACCTACATACATCCCAACGAAATGAGGGTTATTTTTTTTTTTAGATATTTGCGTTATATTTTCAACTTTGTAGGAATTTACGGGAGAAGAGTATTTCGTTCTTGTGAAAATTATTGGTTTCCATTGTTGGACTCTAGACATATGCCTGGAAGTTATGATGAAGATTTTAGACTGTTTATGGAAAAGATCATATAGTTCAGGAATGAATCCTGTCTTCAACTGATTGTTTTTTCAATATCTCACAGACATTTATTTCTATAACGAAAATACCTGTTATAACTTCTTCAATAAAAAAATAAATTTAAATTATCCTTAACCCATTAGAATTAGTTTGTCTGTAAAAAACATAGCGAAAAAAATTATTTTTCGGAAACTGAACTCAAATGTTGACATTTTCGTTGAAATCTCAGTTAGCGAAGTGAAGTTATTTATGTACCAAGGACGAAAAACTGTCTATTACAGTCGAGCCTGCAGGCGAGACAATAGATAGTGTTTCGCCGAGGTGCAAATTAAATTTTTTCGTAGACCTCTACAAATAACCTAATTATTGTCGATTTTCGAATCAATAATCGACAATTTTTTTTAGGAAGGTATTTTTCGTCCGCAAACGCTTTTCGTACGCTGTGGTCACTATGATACGGTAAAAGTCACAACGACATAAATTTTGGAGTTGGATTTAGATAATAAATGATTTCAATTCAATTATTACATAGATTCACTAGCTATTTTTAATTAATAATTACTAGCAAATCTTTCAAGTACTTTTCTTCACCAAAAAAACAATTTTCAATTCTTGATCAAAATTCATTTCTAAATTTGACACTAGCGTCTACATATTTGGAAGACAATATATTTCCTTGCTTAACAACCAATCAGTGGATTTAAAATTTTGAAATTCAGCCAATAGAATCGAAACTACAGTGAAAATATAGCTTGTAGGGCTGTATTTTCACGGTGATAAACCTGATTAGTTTTTGTTTTACTATCTGTCAAGTGAAAATAATGATTTAAATTATAAACGTCAAACTTATGTGTTTTGACTAGTTATCTTTATTTATCAATATGAGCGATCGTTGGGGACAAATGTCCATTGCTATCATAGACGAGGCCGTGGAAAAGAGTATTCCGTTGAATAGAAGTAAAGCATCAATTACCAGGTGACACGATTTTTCTTTATATCAAATCGATATATTGTCGTCCTAAATATAATTCGTGGTATGATTAAAAACCTATAATTTTTTGGAATTTCAATTCATTGGCAATCCCAATGCAAGAAAATACAACTCGTCCTGCAGATTCGTTGTATTTTCAGCTTTGGGATTGCAATTCATTAATATTCCAAAAAATAATCGGTAATAATCATACCACTTATTTATATTACCCCTGATAATAAATTATGTTGATGGAATGATTCTTGTTTGAAAGAGAAAAATACTTTTCGATGCATCTCGATTAAATCGAACTGAAAGCTAGTCTTTAATTAATTCCTTTAGTGTTCGTATAAAACAATATCTCTCTTCGGAAACAACAAGAAAACAAATGAACAATAAAGCTTTGAAACATTTGCAATTAGTTCGAGTAAAGACGTCAATTGTCGATTGAATAAGGACATTGTGAAAATTAAACTCCCAAACAATATAGTATTCCTTTGGTTACAAATGTTAGGGAGTTAGGAAAGTTTACTTGCAATTAAGGTGAATTTAAACTACGTTACTTTTATCGGAGCTTTCGAAATACCTTGCACTGGAGATGAAAAGGTTCTATTATAATTTCTTTTGAATTTTATAGTTTTGAATAAGCAATACTTATAATACAAGGTGTCCCAGAATAAAGGGGACAAACTCCGATGGTAGAATCCTCACATCAGTGATATACTTTTTAAATAAATATTCCCCAACAGCTATTTAATTTGGTGAAGGACCCCGCAAAATTCTTATGGAAAATGCCTCTCGGCTAAATTCCCTGAATTTTTGGTATGTTGTAGATTTTGACTTCCTTGGCAAAAGTGTCCATGGGCACAAAAAAATCGGCCCACTAGTTTTCGAGATACAGGGTGTCAAATATGAAAAGTGAAGCTTTTTGCTGAGAATTTTCAACAATTCTAAGAATTGACAAAACGCCTATTTATCCTGCGAATACCATGCCTCAATGATGGTACAATGTCACCTTGATCTCGTATCCATTATACTTTTTCGTTTTGTGCTCTACAACAGGGTGAACAAAGAAAGATCTAATTTGATTAATTTTACATCAACCAGTGTGAGTTCTCTAATGAGAAATAAATATACAATATAGCCAGGATTAACTCCCTGAATCTCGACCAAAGTTAACTAACATTTTTTTTTACAGGGTGGTTCGAAAATAGGGGTACGTCAACACCTAGATTTTTAGTTCGGATAAGGGAGATCATTTTTTTATAAATATATCAAGCATTCTTCACTGTTGATAACGTCACACGGTCATTTCATGTATAGAGGGTGAATAAAAATATATAGTCCAATTTTCTTAGAAAAATGCTGTTTTTTCAATAAATACTCTTTATTTCGAAAAAGAATCGGGTATATAATTTTCATGAATTTTTTATATAATGTACGGTTTGAGGAGTCCGAAATATTGTCATCAATTTCAGCATAGGTCTCCGGACTCATTTGTCGGCAATATACTTTTGAATGTACGGATTTTATTGATACCTCATATACTCCATCGAAGACTGAAATGAGTTATTTTCGAGCAATTCTTGTTTGAAAATATTCGGACTAGATTGTTAGTACGGTACTTATTCATACTTGTTGAATGAAATCTCTTTCATTTGGAAGCTCTATTTCCAAAGAAACTGAAAAAAATTCAATAAAAGCTTGTATTCAAAAGCGTTTTATTTACATTAACTTATATTTTTGTGTGAAATATATTCGAATACATTTCAGAAAACGTCGGCTTGATTAGGAAATATCTTCTATTTTGCAGAAACCCCACATTTCACAGAAATCATCTAAATTGAATTAGCTCTTAAATAATGGAATTAGTCGCAATCTTGAGAGGATTATTGCTTCTGTTTTATTTGAATTTTTTCCAGTTTCTTAGAAACAGGGCTTTCAATAATGAAAGAGATTTCATTCACCATGTATATTTACAATGGAGTATGTGGGGTATCAATAAAATCCGTACATTCAAAATTATGAAACCGACAAATGAGTCCTGAGACATGCTGATATTGATAAAAATATCTTGTACTCCTCAAATTGTACATTATATCAAAATTTCATGAGAATTAACCGATTCTTTTTCGAAATTTATTGAAAAAAACAGCATTTTTATAAGAAACGTGATGTATTTTTTTTTCTCACCCTGTATACATGAAATTACTGTGAGACCTTATCAATAGAGAAGAATCTTTGATATATATCTATGACATACCTCCCTTATCCGAACTAAAAAACTAGGGGTTGAAGTACTCCTATATTTTCGAAGCACCCTGTTAAAAAAAATAATCTCAGTTAACTTTGGTCGAGATTGAGAGAGTTCATCCTGGCTATATTGAATATTTATATCTCGCACTGCTTGATATAAAATTAATCGAATTGGATTTTTTTTAACCTGTTGTAAAGCACAAAACGAAAAAGTATAATGGATACGAGATCAAGGTGACATTGTACCATCATTGAGGCATGGTATTCGCAGAATAAATAGGCGTTTTGTCAATTCTTGGAATTGTTAAAAATTCTTAGAAAAAAGCTTTACTTTTCATCTTTGACACCCTGTATTTCGAAAACTAGTGGGCCGATTTGTTTGTGCCTATAGACACTTTTGCCGAGGAAGTCAAAATCTATAACATACCAAAAATTCAGGGAATTTAGCCATTTTCCATAAGAATTTTGCGGGGTTCTTTGTTGAAAAACTGTAAAAAAAAATCAAAATTTTACTCTTTGTGTTTTAACACTAACCAAAACCACCGAGCTGTACAAAAACACACACATTTAGGCATGTAAACATATACAGGCTGTTTATTCCTGAAAAACAAATAGAAAAATAAAAGTTTCTGAAAGATTTGTTTTGAAATCGCAATGAAATTCGCACGTGCTGGTATACATAAGAGATGAAATGGTATGCCGGCCGTTGTCGAGAAGGCGCACCAAATGGTTATCAGCTATAAAATAAAATGCAAATGTTTCTAATAAACAAACAATCGTGTATGTCTCGTGGAATTATTTCGTAATTGTTTTTTATGCTCATTTGTAAATCGCGATTCGTCAAAATGGAAATATGAAAAAGTAAAAAATAATTATTTTACTTTGTGGTTAAATTGTCATACATTTTGTTATTAATTGGACATACTGTATGAATATTGCGATCTTAATATAGATTTAGATGACATTTACTCTGCCAGTGCATCAGAATCCGAGACAAGCGATGAAAGTGATTCTTTCACTGTGAGCAAAGAATCTACTGAAGAAGAAGATGAATGATGCTTTTTATTTTTTATGAAAATTATTTATATTCAATTATTTTTCTTTTTAAGAACTAAACTGTGAACCAACATTTATTTTTATATAATTTTAAATTTTTAAAACTGTAGAGATTTGTCGTTTATTTCGTTCGATTTCGATGTATAATGCTTGATCGATGGGTTCGATGATAGATGCACTCACATTCAATGACTTTAATTTACATATAAAAATGGTCATTACCTTACATATAAATGCGAAATTGACATGTTTTTCGGAAAGCCAAAGGAAAAATTACCACTGTCAAGGTTTCCTTTCTGCGAAATCTTGGCGGAATCGACATACTTAAACAGAATACAAAGTTACAACTTGCTGGTTATCACTTAAGATTTTGTACGAATGGATTGATGAATAATACCCGTGCAAGTTTTGATTGGCAACTTCGCCATATTTTCGAAGTGCAAGTTTAATTGGCAACTTCGCCATATTTTCGAAGTGTAAGTTTAATTGGCAACTTCGCCATATTTTCGAAGTGTACGTTGTTACGGGTCAATTTTCAGAGTCTAGAGTTTGTATAAAATAGCCCACCTCATCTCAAGTATTCCTCATATTTTCTTGTTCAACTTTCTATTTTCTATTATCTTCTTCAATCATCTATCTCTTCCTATAAATTACATTCACTCAATTCTCAATTAAACAAAACAATTTAAGATTTACCTGAACCCACTCCAACGACATCTTTACGACTAGCAGTTTCTTGATGCCCATCGACAACGAGCGAAGGTAGCTGCTAGCTACTAAAATCATGATCTTATTATCTCCAATTACTTCAATTCAATAAAAGTATTCTGTATAATTTCGATTCCAGATTGTTGTTATATTCTTGGCTCCCAGAGGTAAACATGTCACCTGTCAGGTAATGCCCATTTATCAATCATCTGTCAGGATGGCTGGTAAGGAAGTTTTGACATAGGTTGAGACTGTCACCTGCTTTGGTCTTTTAATACACTGGCTTTCAGCTGGAAAGGTTAATTGGAGGTCCATGTGCTTGGCTCAAATCGCAAATTTGCGGATTTTCTTTCTCAGATGAAAGAGAAATTATAGTGGTAATGAAGTAGCTCTTCAGGAAAAGGCTTCACATAACTGTGGATTTCATTTATACTACTATAAATTTCACCACTACGTTAAGGCCACACCCCATCCCAGGTATGTCGACATCTCACCATTCAGTCCTTTCTACTAACACAGTTTCCCTAATCCTCCGTCTAACTAATCTGGGATAGTCATAGATCAGTCAGGCCCGATATATAATAAACTGAAACACTTCCAGGCCTTTTTAGTACCCCCTTTGGGTGCTCCCATCTTTCACCGTGTCTACCATCCATTCACACTCGCCCGAACCCTCTATCGAAGTGAACAGCGTCACGATCCATCACCACCCAGTGCGAAGGGCCCCCTTTCATCCCGACTTCGGAGTACTGGAGCCCCACGGTCCTGACGATTGCTAGAACCGGCCTGCCTATCCCCGAATTAGCGGCACTGAGGATCGACATCGAGTACATCCATACAGATAAGCTTTAAAATATTTTATTAAGAAACCGAGCTCATACGGCTTGCTGGCCTTCATTTCATTCTGCCTGGCCATTTGTGCATTATTTTGCGGTTTTGTTTGCTAAAATTTTGAAGTGACCTGAATTATTTATGAACCTACACCTTGCTAAAGAAGCAAACTTACCGAGGTGAAAATACCGTGTAAGCTTCTTGTATGATCATACAAAAGGTATTTTTTTTTTATTGATTTCAATGATTTCCATGTGATAAAAATCTAATTTAAGCGCAAAGCAAGAGTTGTCATTGTCATTGTGTCGATCAAGTGTCAATCGAGGCTTCGCCTTCTATTTCCTCTTCTTCTGCAAACTCTCTCTTCTACTTCTCTACTTTCCTACTTAAGTGCAATACACTCTAAACTCCAACACACAGCCTCGTTAGTTATTTACCCACCCCACTTAGCCTGGCATTTCCGTACGAAACAAAAATAATCCGTGCTGCCCTCTTTCCCAGGAAAGCGGGTGGCAACGTTTTATTGGCAACTTCGCCATATTTTCGAAGTGTACGTTTTAATTGGCAACTTCTTCGTTCTCACTTATTGGCAACACTTATCTTTATTGATATTTGTATTATGTTATTCAACATTGTTTATGAAAATATGTATAGATAACACATCTAGGCCTCGAAATATAATGCTTTAATAAATTGCTAATTTAGGGTTCGAGATTTTTTTTTAACGAAGTGTAAACAACTGCTACCTGTTTAAAAGAAAACAAAATAATAAAAATAATTCAAATGCCCAAAGAAGTTCAAAATAATTTCTTCAGAGGTGTTATATAGGTTATTCTGTGATTTACAGATTCAAATTTTATTATGGCAAATTTTAAGATGCCGGTAATTTTTTCAAAAGGAATATGTTTTACCTTGTGTGTTTCAAACTGATTCCATTCAACTATGGTTGAACACATTTATATATTATATTGAAGCCCTATATTTTTCCCATAGCCGTATGCAGTTATGAACAGGAAATATCAGTGGATAATTACACTTATCAGATTTTAGTATATACCTAGACATATCTATGACCATGAAAAAATTACTAGGAGTGCAGGCAAGTATTTTTCATCGCCTTCAAAACCAACACGATTTTTCATCCTAAATTGCGTAGTTTTCGAGAAATTAGTTTTTATCGTTATAGGTCGCTTGCGAAATAATTCAAATGAACTAATTGATACTGGCGCAAATTCATTTTGGGAATCTTGACAAAATTTGGACATTGATTTTTTCTACTATATTTTACCTTATGGAAAATCATCAATTGATTCTATATAATTCCGCTCAGAGCATTGCAGCTACTTTTTGTTTTCTACATCTTATCCTAAATGTCTTTTTATGACAGGTATATAAATATACATGGTGTCCCAGAATTTTAAGGCTGAGAGTTCCAATAAACATATACCCTAAAATGAGTATTAACCTAGTTACAGGGTGTTGAAAGTGACACAAAAAAATATATTTTCCAGAATAACTCCATAACGGCTTAACTTTTCTTAATGAAATTTGGTATGTCACCTAACAGCATTCAGTTTCATATTTTAAGGCACCCCTATTCGCCCCTCCCCAACTTTCATGCCTCTGGATTAATATCGATTTCGTCTTCTTTTTCTTAATCCCCAATGTTTCCTATACAAAAAAGAAATATAATTCATTTCACAAATATCAACGGTTTTCGAGATATTTATAATTAGTGATTATTTTGTTAGTGGCTATGTAAGTTTTAAATATCGGGAAATTTTTGTGAACAAAATCCCTCGTAAATGCCAAGGATTTTCGAAATATTTGAATTTATACTCATTGCAAGGTATGAAATATGTTGGTTATAATGCTATAAATAGTTACCTTCACATTCCTTTCAAAAATAGTGAAGATTTTGATACGCACGCCCTTATTCAACTTCAAATATATCGAAAACCGTTGATATTTGTGAAACGAAACTTATTCCTTTTTTGTACAGGAAATATTGGGGATTAAAAAATAGGAGACGAAATCGATATTGATCCCGTGGCGTTTAAGTTGGGAAGGCGCGAATAGAGGTTTGTCCCCTTTATTCTGGGACACCCTGTATGTTTAATAAACGAATTAAACATCTTGATTAGATATGAATATCTGATTTGTTTTTCGATCGAGCCAATACTACAAACCACAATATCCAATAGCGAACACTACCGAGATTTAGATCAATATATCCTCCCATTCAATTTTTATTTTTTTCGCAGGTCTTGGCTTATAACCGACGGAATTCTGTTTGATTTATTATTCAATATATCCTCATGATATTAAAAATATTCCATGAACTGGGAACGTTTACGTTCCGTGCATGCCTGGAAAGACTTAATTCTTCTTGATATTTCAAGAATGCTCTTAGAAGTTTCAGACAATATTGGAAATAATAACATGACATTTTTTTGCTCTCAGTTGCCAACCAGTTATGATACAACATTTTTCTTCCAATTAGAAATTGTAATAAAATAGCTATTTATGTACCACGTGCGTTATATAGATCCTAACGCCCGAGTGTCTTTGGCCCGAGGGGCGTTAGGACCTAGTAACGCTCGTGGTAGATGCAAGATCTGATTTTTCTCGAAATAATTATCATAAACGATGTTGTTTACTTCAAAAATTTCTTCTCATAGTATTTACTGCGTTCTAGTCGGCAACTGAGCACAAGTGAGCTTCTATACAATTGCCATGGAAACATTGAAGATGTTGCTAAGGGTTGTTTATTTAATAAAATGACGCTGCTATTTTATAGGAATTGACAAGCTTGTTAGTGGAGGAAACTAAAAACGGTTGTGTTCATAATAATTATGAAGATCCCACAGAATCTGACGCTCAAAGCTGAAAAAGCGTTAGGAAATTTACTGCCTGTGAAATCCAAATACTTATACGAGAAGAAGTATGACCATTTTTTGAAATGGAAAGATGAAAACAGAGTGAATACCGTTAATGAGACTTTCTTAATGGTATACTTCCAGGAACTGGTGATTTTATCTCATGAAAAATATTAATAGTTTTTATTTGATTGTTGAAAAAAACATTAATATATCAGCATTCAGTCAACTGATGGCCTAGCTGAAAGTTAATTCAAAAGGATACATTCCTAAAAAATCAAAGATGTTGGAAGGTGGACAAGTATTACTTTTCATGAGAAAAGCTCCAGATGATCCTTTCTGCTACATAAAGCTGTTCTGGTAATGGGTGTATTTGGAGGTTTAAGACGCGATGAAATGGTCAAGATTACAATTAATTACATTGAAGACAGAGGAGCCGTTTTACTGATCGAGGTACCAGAAACCAAGTCCTGCACCTCAAAAAATTTCACCATTATTGAAGAAAGCGAAATAGGAGCCTTGAACTTAGTTAAAAAGTACATTGCACTACGACCAAAAGGATTAAAACAACGTAGGTTTTTTTAATCTACAGAAATAATAAATGTATTGAGTTACCTGCAGGTAAAAATACTACAGGAAATGTTACTTCTATCATAGCAAAATATCCTAATTTGGAAAACCCGAAAGGTTACACCGAACAGTGTCTACGCAGAACTTCCTCAACGCTTCTTGTTCAAGGTGGTGCTTCCTTTGAAACACTAAAATTACATGGAAAATGGAATAGTAGTACGGTAGCGGAGATCTATATTGAAGAAAGTGTCTCATCGAAGAACAAAATTGCTACAATGATAGCCCATTCCGTTTCCGAAAAAGAAAATGTTAACGTTCCGAACGAAACCGAATGCACATTGAGGAGTTCATCATCCGTCAACTTCAACCTTGGTACTAATTTTTCAGGAACATTTGAAAATTGTAATTTCTATTTGAGAGAAAATAATTAGTCCCTTTTTTATGTACAGTTATGAATAAAACTTTTTTAGTAATTAGTTTATTGAACTACAGAAAAAAACATTTAGCGGGCGTTATGATTCATAATGCCCTCCATAACGCCCCGGGCGTTATGGGTATGTTAATAGCAACCGTTGCCAAGGTATTATAAAGCAGTAATGGACACGTGAAAAATAAAGGATATAATATTTCGAGTACATAAATAACGTCCTCTTCAGACCTTTAATGAATAAATAATATTTAAACTTATTAAATATGAAAATAAAAAATTGAAAAAATTCAGGTGCCTACAGGACAGATCAATGAACAATAATTCGTGATCGAAAAATTTTTATTGCGATTTTTCAATAAGTTATCCATTTTTTAATTAACAATTTTTTGTAGCATGAACATTAACATTTCAAGTGCGATAATTGTTAAACTATTAATACGAGAATTTTTTCCTTTCGTGGAGCTATTTCTCAAAGGTTTTAGAATAAATTTTCGTTGGAAAATTTAAAAAATTGTAGATTTTCGTTTTGTCATTTATTTTTCTTTTTGATATAATAACAATATTTTATTTAATTTTTCATTGTTTATGTAATAAACAATTTGTTATGCATGGGCGGCTTCATGCGTGTAAAGCAGTCCATACACGTATAAAAGAGTACGCGTGTATGGACGGCTTTATACGTGCATGGACTGCTTCACACGTACGTGTGAAGCCGTCCATACACGCAGACCATTTTATACGTGTATGGACTGCTTTATACGTATGAAGCCAACCGTTTTATACGTGTGTGGACTGCTTTACACGTATAAAGCCGTCCATACATGTATAAAGTGGTCCGCGTGTATAGGCGGCTTTATGAATATAAAGCAGTCCATACAGTATAAAATGGTCTGCGTGTATGGACGGCTTTATACGTGCATGGACGGCTTTATACGTGCATGGACGGCTTTATGCATGTAAAGCAGGCCATATACATATAAAAAGGGTACGCGTGTATGGACGGCTTCATACGTGTAAAGCAGTCCATACACTTATAAAACTGTCCGCGTGTATGGACGGCTTCATACGTGCATGAGCGGCTTTATACGTGTAAAGCAGTCCATATATGTACATAGTAGTGCGTGTGTATGGACGGCTTTATACGTGTATAGCATTCCGTACACGTATATATTAGTTCGTGTGTTTGGACGGGCATATGCGGTAAAGCAGTCCATACACGTATAAAAAGCCGTTCACGTGTATGTGTATGTACGTATGAAGCAGTCCATACACGTATGAAGCGAGAATTTTTTTTTTTAATAATAATTTTTTTGGGTTGCACCCCTGATTTTTCTAATACATGATGACAAGAAGTCATGTGCCGAATTTCAAAGTGCTACTATTCATTCTCCACTTGTGGCTTACATTTGTCTGTGGTTACTGTACTACATTGTTTATGAAAAATATGAATATCACGAGTTTTTTATTTTTCCTTCGAGGATCGTTTCTTGAGCCTATGAAGAATATCTCAAAGAAAAAAAATAGATTTTGATTTAACGATTATGGGGGTTTTTATTTGCACTGCACTGTTTGGAACCATTGGTATAGTAATAATAATTCAAGTCATGTATAACATAATTTATAAGAAACGGCAGTCTTGGCAGTGTGATATCGAATAAATAAAAACGAAACTGTTTGCAAGTAAACTTTTATTTACCTTCATTATTCATTCAATTCAATGAACTATGTCCCATGTGCTTTTGTTTATCAATTCATTTATTTGATTCGTTAAATTATCTCAATAAATACCACTAGAAGTTTTGTTTTCATCTGATAAACTTCAATTTCGTTCCGTTCAAACATGGTAGCATGTAATTTGAGGCGAGCAAATAACATTAGATAAATCCAGGGTTTATTCAATTGAAAAAATAATAATTTTGAACAAAAAATTGGTTACTTGGTTAATTGATGAGGGTAAATAACATTATTATTGTTATTTGCTCGTGTCACATTACCAGCTACCAAGTTTGAGTGGAACAAAATTGAAAATACATCAACTTTGTATCAAACGAAACAGAAATTTTAAATGGTTTTCTCATTTCCTGAAAGAAAAACATGGTTTCATCGATTTTTGGTAATCAAAGCTTCATAGCAAAAGAAACAACCCTTTTTGAATATCTCTTGAAATTCGATCAAATAAGCCTATTTTCAGTAATTAGTTTGGAAAAAATATTACTTTTGACAGCGTCCAAGTAAGCCATTTTCCATAATTTTCACAGCACGACTGTACGCCCAAGTCGATTCAAATTGTTTATTACATAAACAATGAAAAATTGAATAAAATATTTTTTTATATCAAAAAGAAAAATAAATAATGATTAAAAAAATGGCTCCTTAATATTAATTAGAAGTGGGAGAAAATAATTGTTAATCAACAAATGCGTTTTTCAGCAATAATTTTTTTTAAGAAACGGTTTTTTTTTAATCATAATTTTCATTAAAGATTATGTTATTAAAAAAAATGTAATTATTTCATAAACAACGCATTTGTTTATAACAATTATTCAAACAATAGAAGATGAAAATTATTAAAAATCATTTTTAAGTAGCTTCTGATCATGAGAAAACGTATCAATAATAATATAATAAATAAATTTTTTTTTCAATGTTTAATAAAGCTTTATAATTTTTCATCTTAGTAAATTGTTAATAACAAAACAAAATTCTACAATTTTTTAATTTTTTCAACGGGAATTTATTCTAATACCTTTGAGAAATAGCTCCACGGAAGGAAAAAATTCTCAGATTAATAGTTTAACAATTATCGCACTTGCAATGTTAATGTTCATGCAACAAAAAATTGTTAATTAATTAATGGATAATTTATTGAAAAATCGCGATAAAAATTTTTCGACCACGGATTATTGTTCATTGATCTGTCCTGTAGGCTCCTGAATTTTTTCAATTTCTTATTTTGATATTTAATAAGTTTAAATATTATTTATTCATTAAAGGTCTGAAGAGGAGGTGGCTTGCGCAAGCCGGAGTACCCGTTTTCGGGCGTATTTTCAACCCTCTGGGAAAATTATAAAAATTGGTCCTACAATTTTAAGAGTCAAAATTTCTTCATCTTTTTGAATCTTTTTTCAACTTTCAAAAATCTTTGTTAGTTTTTTAGATATTTGCAAAAACTAAATCCCTTTTTTTTTAGTTAATTGTTAATAACTTTAGCAATTCTCGCAAGCGAAACTTCATTTTTTGCAAAAATCATCTAGATGCCATTCCGAATCGAATGACACCTCAATCATAATTTTCGGAAACTGCTGAAAAAATTTGACCAAAAAAGCACTTGTTAACTAGACTAGAAGTTTTTCCCATATGATGCCAACTCTTTGAAGGACACTGTGAGTATATCTGGTATAATTGTGATATTTTCGCAGACAAGTCTCTGAATGTTTCCTGAAAAACCATAATTAATCCTTTCTTTTTCCATAGTTGGTGTTGGTAAACACGTCTCCAATTCAAAGTACATCATTAGTATTTTATCGCCTGATTTCCTAGATGATGAATACGCTGCGTCTTCATTTCGCTTAATGAATTGTCGAGAAGTGAATACGTGAACAATTTCAATGTCCCTATTCGACTGGAGCTAATTTTGTACTTCATATTCAGTGTTGCTCTAGTTTACGACGACATTCCAACATATGCACTCTAATATTCGGTGCCACATTTTTCGTGGGTTTTTTCGCGAAAGAGCTTGATGAAACAGTGGTTGGAAAGAGGTTTTGTTCATTACATGAAAATGCGATGTGAATTATTGCGGATTTCTTTGTTATGATGAAAAATGATGTGGACTAACATTTTTTTAACTTTTCAGCTTCAATACATCCAATCTATGTATGTAATTAATTAGAAACATTTTTCACAATTTTTCAGTTCCTAGGAACATTAGGGAAGACCCATGGAGATTTGTAGCAGATGTCAGATTCCAGCATCTTGAAATATGCACTTGTTTTCGCAAAACGTTTACTAGTCTATTAGTCAGTCAAAACATTTACAGACCTGGGATTCAAAGTTCAATTCGATCAAGGAAAGTGCAGTACAAAATGACTAAAATAATTGCTCAAGGAGAATACAAACGTATAAAGCTGTCCTGTATGGACGTCTTTACACGTGTAAAGCAGTCCTTACACGTATAAAAGCCTTCCACGTGTATGGACTGCTTTATACGTGTATGGACGACTTCAAACTTGTATGTACTGCTTCATACGTGTGAAGCAGTCCATACACGTATGAATCAGTCGACGTATATGGACAACTCTATACGTGCATGTAAACATGAGTCCACGTGTATGGACGGATTTTCACGTGCGTGGACGGCTTTATACGTGTAAAGCAGTCCATACACATATAAAACGGTCTGAGTGTATGGACGGCTTTATACGTGCGTGGACGGCTTTATTCGTGTACAGCCGTCCATACACGCGGACAGTTTTATACGTGTATGGACTGCTTTACACGCATAAAGCCGTCCATTCACGTATAAAGCCGTCCATACACGCAGATCATTTTATACGTGTATGGACTGCTTTATACGCATAAAGCCGTCCATACACGCGGACCACTTTATACGTGTATGGACTGCTTTACACGTATACAGCCGTCCATACACGCAGACCACTTTATACGTGCATGGACTGCTTTACACGTATAAAGCCGTCCACACACGTATAAAGCCTTCCATACACTCAGATCATTTCATACGTGTATGGACTGCTTTATACGTATAAAGCCGCCCATACACGTGGACCATTTTATACGTGCAAGGACTGCTTTACACGTATAAAGTCGTCCACGCACGTATAAAGCCGTCCATACACTCAGACCATTTTATACGTGTATGGACTGAAAAGCCTGTTTTATTCCAATCCTATATCAATCCTCCTGAAGAGCTTGGCAGAGCGAAATAGATTTTTTGTCGACCAAAATGTATTGGGAATTAAATGCGAGAGAAGCGAACCTTGCTTCAATGAAATGAACGATTTCTGTGAGTGATATTTTTTTTTAATAACATTCTCCTTATCTAATTTATTTAATGATTCTTTCAAGGAAAACTAGAAAGAAATAAAAAAGTCAGCTATCTGAATGAAAATGCAAATTTTCACTTTCAGATTTTTTCTTTTCTTTTCAGTTAGAGTCTTTTCACAATATCTATCAGATGTTTTTCAATGTCCAGCGTGGCTTGTGCCGGGGAAGTAAGTAGTTGTTTTCTGTTAGATATTACAAATAAGTCACATTTTTCATTTTTCAATTTTCATGGAGAATGTTCCCCTTTTCAGCTTTACACGTATAAAGCCGTCCACGCACGTATAAAGCCGTCCATACACTCAGACCGTTTTATACGTGTATGGACTGCTTTACACGTATAAAGCAGTCCATAGACGTATGAAGCAGTTCATACATGTATGAAACTGTCGATTCACGTATAAATCAGTCCATACACGTGGAAGGCTTTTATACGTGTAAGTACTGCTTTACACGTGTAAAGACGTCCATACAAGACAATTTCATACGTTTATATCAGCTTGAGCAATTATTTTAGTCATTTTATATAGCACTTTTCTTGATCTAATTGAACTTTGAATCCTAGGTCTGTAAATGTTTTGACTGACTAATAGACTAGTAAACGTTTTGCGAAAACAAGTGCATATTTCAAGATGCTGGAATCTGACATCTGCTACAAATCTCCATGGGTCTTCCCTAATATTCCTAGAAACTGAAAAATTGTGAAAAATGTTACTAATTAATTACATACAGAAATGTATTTGCTTTGCGAATCCACTATCATTCAGATTCAAGTTATCGGAGAAAAACACTCCTCCTTTTTGGAATAACTTGTACAACTCTTGTGGCACATTCAATCCCAAGATGTCGTAGGAGATTTGGAAAACAAATAAGCGAATTTTCACGCTATTGGCACGAAATCACGTTGTGTACATACACAAATACTACCTCGACGTAAACCCTGCTGAAATTATCAATGAAAAATCAACACACCTCCTGCCTCTACGGAATTATCTTAAGTTTCACTCCAATTTCACATTTATGTCGCGATGATTTTGATAGGAGCCAAAGTGGGTTCGTGTGGCTTATATTGACCAACTCGAAAGTAATGGAATATATTGATGAAGTTGGGAAGTTGGAATTTCGGCACATGACTTCTTGACATCATGTATTGTTAGAAAAAAAATTGTTTATCAAAAAATCTAGACAACACACAGTACATTTGCTTTCAACAAGGACTGTGATCGCCTATCGATTTCGGGCTGGAACCAACTACCATTACACTGAAGTTTCGAACGGCCTGCGCCTTAGACCGCCAAGATACCGGGCACCCCCGTTTATACCCGTCCATACACGTATAAAGCCGCCCATACACCCAGGCAACTGTATACGTGTATGGACTGCTTTACACGTTAAAAGCTGTCCACACACGTGAACTAATATATACGTGTATGTACTGCTTTACAAGTATAAAGCCGTCCATACATGCGGACCGTTTTATTCGTGGACTGCTCTACACGTATAAGACCGTCCATGCACGTATAAAGCCGTCCATACACGCGGACGACTGTATACGTGTATGGACTGCTTTACAAGTATAACGTCGCCCATGCAAGTATATAGCCGTCCATACACGCGAACTAATCACGTGTATGGACTGCTTAACACGTATAAAGCTGTCCGTACACTCGAACTAATATATACGTGTATGGACTGCTGTACAAGTATGAAGCCGTCCATACACGTAAACAGCCGTCCACGCACGTATTAGGTCGTCCATACACGTGGACTGCTCCATACGTGCATTAACTGCTTCGCACATAAAGCAGTCCCCATGCACGTATTGAGTCGTCCATACACGTGGACTGCTTCATACGTGCATTGACTGCTTCACACGAATGAAGCAGTCCATACACGTTTGAATCCGTCCATACACGTATAAGGCAATCTATACACGTATGAAGCCGTCGATTCACGTATAAATCAGTCCATACACGTGGAAGACTTTTATAAGTGTAAGGACTGCTTTACACGTATAAAGCTGCCCATGCACCTAAAAAGCCGTCCATTCACGCGGACCGCCGTATACGTGTATGGACTGATTCACACGTATAAAGCAGTCCATGCACGTATAAAGTCGTCCATACACGTGGACTGCTTCACACGTATGAATCAAGCACGTATGAAGCAGTCCATACACGTTTGAAGCCGTCCATACACGTATAAAGCAGTCCATACACGTATGAAGCAGTTCATTCATGTATGGAGCCGTCGATTCAGGTATGAATCAGTCCATACACGTGGAAGGCTTTTATACGTGTAAGTACTGCTTTACACGTGTAAAGACGTCCATACAAGACAGCTTCATAAGTGCATGGACTGCTTCACACGTATGAAGCAGTCCATACACGTTTGAAGCCGTCCATACACGTATAAAGCAGTCCATACACGTATGAAGCAGTTCATACATGTATGAAGCCGTCGATTCACGTATAAATCAGTCCATACACATGGAAGGCTTTTATACGTGTAAGTACTGCTTAACACGTGTAAAGACGACCATACAAGACAGTTTTATACGTTTGTATTGTCCTTGAGCAATTATTTTAGTCAATAATTTTCTATTGCACTTTCCTTGATCGAATTCAACTTTGAATCCCTGGTGTGTCAATTTTTTGACTGTCTGATAGACTAGTAGACGTTATGCGAAAACAAGTGCATATTTCAAGGTGCTGGAATCTGACATCTTGTGGCACATTTAATCCCAAAAGGTTATAGGAGATTTGGAAAACAAATAAGCGAATTTTCACGCTATTGGCACGAAATCACGTTGTGTACATACACAATACTACCTCGACGTAAACCCTGCTGAAATTATCAATGTTGACTATAGCATTGAGAAAAATCAACACACCTCGTGCCTCTACGGAATTATCCTAAGTTTCACTCCAATTTCACATTCTACTATGTCGATCCTTCACGATGCTTTGATAGGAGCCAAAGTGAGTTCGTGTGTCTTATATTGACCAACTCGAAAGTAATGGAATATATTGATGAAGTTGGGAAGTTGGAAAAATGAATAGTAGCACTTTGAAATTCGGCACATGACTTCTTGACATCATGTATTGTTAGAAAAAAAATTGTTTACCAAAAAATCTAGACAACACACAATACATTTGCTTCCAACAAGGACTGTGATCGCCTATCGATTTCGATATTGAGTACTTCAGAAAAAACCTTCATAAAGCCGCTCATACACACGGACAACTGTCTACGTGTATGGACTGCTTTACACGTTAAAATCTGTCCACACACGTGAACTAATATATACGTGTATGTACTGCTTTACCAGTACAAAGCCGTCCATACATGCGGCTCATTTTATTCGTGGACTGCTTTACACGTATAAGACCGTCCATGCACGTATAAAGCCGTCCATACACGCGGACGACTGTATACGTGTATGGACTGCTTTACAAGTATAACGTCTTCCATGCACGTATAAAGCCATATATACACGCGAACCAAAATATACGTGTATGGACTTCCTTAAAATGTATAAAGCTGTCCATACACGCGAACTAATATATACGTGTATGGACTTCTTTACAAGTATGAAGCCGTCCATACACGCGGATTTTTTATACGTGTATCGACTGCTTTACAGGTATAAAGCCGCCCATGCACGTAAACAGCCATCCATGCACGTATTAAATCGTCCATACACGTGGACTGCTTCATACGTGCATTGACTGCTTCACACGTATGAAGCAGTCCATACACGTTTGAAGCCGTCCATACAATAAGGCAATCCATACACGTATGAAGCCGTCGTTTCACGTATAAATCAGTCCATACACGTGAAAGACTTTTATAAGTGTAAGGACTGCTTTACACGTATAGAGCCGCCCATGCACCTAAAAAGCCGTCCATTCACGCGGACCGCCGTATACGTGTATGGACAGATTCACACGTATAAAGCAGTCCATGCACGTATAAAGTCGTCCATACACGTGGACTGCTTCACACGTATGAAGCAGTCCATACACGTTTAAAGCCGTTCATACACGTATAAAGCAGTCCATACACGTATGAAGCAGTTCATACATGTATGAAGCCGTCGATTCACGTATAAATCAGTCCATACACATTGAAGGCCTTTATATTTATATGTAAGTACTGCTTTACACGTGTAAAGCCGTCCATACAAGACAGTTTCATACGTTTGTATTCTCCTTGAGCAATTATTTTAGTGATTAATTTTATATTGCACTCTCCTTGATCGAATTCAACTTTGAATCCCAGGTGTGTCAATTTTTTGTTTGACTAATAGACTAGTAGACGTTTTGCGAAAGAAAAGAAGTGCATATTTCAAGGTGCTGGAATCTGACATCTTGTGGCACATTCAATCCCAAAAGGTTATAGGAGATTTGGAAAACAAATAAGCGAATTGTCACGCTATTGGCACGAAATCACGTTGTGTACATACACAATACTACCTCGACGTAAACCCTGCTGAAATTATCAATGTTGACTATAGCATTGAGATGAAAAATCAACACACCTCCTGCCTATACGGAATTATCTTAAGTTTCACTCCAATTTCACATTCTACTATGTCGACCCTTCACGATGCTTTGATAGGAGCCAAAGTGGGTTCGTGTGGCTTATATTGACCAACTCGAAAGTAATGGCATATATTGATGAAGTTTGGAAGTTGGAAACTTTGAAGGATCGCTTTAATTCCCGACTATATCGTCTGTCCGTACTTCAGTGACATTAAAGGCAACGAAGAAATCGATAGGGGAATTAAAAATCAATTATTTATTCAATTATGTCGACAAAAGCAACGGGAAGCACAGCGAAATCGAAAAGGGGCGAAAATTCGTTATGGAGTCTGACTAATCTTGTAAAATTGACTGAAGTCTTTGTTTTATGTTGACGCGGCTCAAAGATAAACAAAAGTTATGCAAAGGTTTGTAATTAGGAATGGACATCAAAGCTGGCTGGGATCGCGAGGTATGAACAGTTGAATGGGTTGAAATAAGACGACCTTTTCAGAATATTATGAATCCGATTTTCGAACTCAAACACGGATTGTTGTAATAGTACAGTAACCACAGACAAATATAAGCCACAAGTGAAGAATGAATCGCAACACTTTGAAACTCGGCACATGACTTCTTGAAATCATATATTGTTGGAAAAAAAATTGTTTATCAAAATATAAGAGGTGGAACCCAAAAAAAATTTTGATTACTTGTGCTTCGGACTTCCATCGTCTTAATGGTTGAAAGATTTCTACTTCTTTCAATTTTTCACTACCTTTCAATTGCTTGAATCTGCAATCGTCTTCAGGTGAATACTGACAAATTTTGAATCTACACGATGTTTTATAGGTCTGCCGGTAATTACGTTGTAAATTACGCGCGGTCTTGTGGCGCGCGTGTTTTCGCGCTAATTCTCCCTCCAAAACGGTTCATTAGCGGCCTCTATACGTTTTTGATTTCCACGCTCGGTTGACTGAAAGCACCATTAACCTCGATAGAAGCGGTTTCAATAAATTTGCGTTTAAACCAGTGTTCTTCTCTATGAAGAACATTAGCCTCGTCCCAAAGAATTCGATGGTGCTCTGTCCACGCGTGGTCGGCTATTCCCGATTTAGATGTTTCCCCCCGTTGAGTCCACTTTTTGTGTTCAGCTATTCTTACAGATAATGGCCGCTTGGTCTCTCAGATATAGGAAACTCCACATTCACATGGGACCTCGTAAATACAGTTTTTGCTGGATTCTGTTTCGTTCTCTGATTTCGTTTTGGTGAGGAAACTTCGTAAAGTGCTGCCGGATTGAAAGTAACTCTTGATACTGTATTTGTTTCCGATCCTTTTAATCTTCTCGGAGATAACCCTAATGTAGGGAAGAACAAGAATGGGGTTTTGTGATCGTTCTTCGACCGTCTTGGTCTTTTTGAGTTGTTTCTGAACTTCCTCTATGAGTTTCTCGGGGTATCCGTTTTGGCGTAGGTCTTTCTTTATGTGGTTTATTTCCACATCCAGAGACTCCTGGTTGTTGCAGAAGGGCATTGTAAGAACGTTGATGGAGAGAGCAATGTGTATTTGACCAAGACGGTCGAAGAACGATCACAAAACCCCATTCTTGTCCTTCCCAACATTAGGGGTATCTCCGAGAAGATTAAAAGGATCGGAAACAAATACAATATCAAGAGTTGCTTCCAATCCGGCAGCACTTTACGAAGTTTCCTCACCAAAACGAAACCAGAGAACGAAACAGAATCCAGCAAAAACTGTATTTACGAGGTCCCATGTGAATGTGGAGATTCCTATATCGGAGAGACCAAGCGGCCATTATCTGTAAGAATAGCTGAACACAAAAAGTGGACTCAACGGGGGGAAACATCTAAATCGGGAATAGCCGACCACGCGTGGACAGAGCACCATCGAATTCTTTGGGGCGAGGCTAATGTTCTTCATAGAGAAGAACACTGGTTTAAACGCAAATTTGTTGAAACCGCTTATATCGAGGTTAATGGTGCTTTCAGTCAACCGAGCGTGGAAATCAAAAACGTATGGAGGCCCCTAATGAACCGTTTTGGAGGGAGAATTAGCGCGAAAACACGCGCGCCACAAGACCGCGCGTAATTTACAACGTAATTACCGGCAGACCTATAAAACATCGTGTAGATTCAAAATTTGTCAGTATTCACCTGAAGACGATTGCAGATTCAAGCAATTCAAACGTAGTGAAAAATTGAAAGAAGTAGAAATCTTTCAACCATTAAGACGATGGAAGTCCGAAGCACAAGTAATCAAGTTACTACATCGTCTACAACCTTCAAAACAAAAAAAAAATTATTTAAAAAATTACATTTTTCGCTGTTGTTTTGGAAAGTAAAAGATGTATCAAGAAACAATTTCAACAAGGCGGAAGATTATTCAATTCTCCACAAGAAATACACTTAGTAGTTTTATATATCAAATTTCAGGCTCGCCTTAACCGCCGAAAATTAGATTTGTCATGACTTTACTCAAAATTATAGAAGAAGGAAAAGAAAAAGTGTATATCGTTCCTGAAGACTTTACTTCCTCATGCAAATATAACATCTGATTTCTGAGTACCCAAAATGTGTTTTGTCCCACTTCACATAACCCTTCTACGATATTTACGGAGGATCCGAAAGTCATAAATATTTTAGTTGATATGGAATAGTTATACTGAAGCAGGAATCAGTACCATCTTTGGACCATATGCAACGATTTTAGACTAGTAAGATACGTCTCACTTAGACATGAAAAAAAAAAATTGGGTTTTTCTCCTGCCTTAGTTTTCAACTCACTTATAATCCCGATAATTTCTTCAGTGAACGTTGCAAATAATCTCTTATACACATCCCACATGCTTGAGCACCTCACAATAGTGTTATTAAACATATATGCAGGATATGAATTATTTTCAATATTTACTGAAGGGAATGCCGGTTTTATGGGTGAGTTGAAAATGAGGCAGGAGTAAAAAAAGTTTTTATTTTGGGATGCCTAAGTAGGACCTGTCACACTACTTTAAAATTGTTGCATATAGTCTAAAGAGGGTATGGGTTGCTGCTTCAGTATAATAATTCCATATTTACAGAATTATTCATGATTTTTGGATCATCCGCAAACATTTCCGTGAAGTGCGACAAAACACATTTTAGGTACACAAATACTCGCATATTATGTTTGTATGAGAAGGTAAGGGTCTTCAGAAACGAAGTGAACTTTTCCTTTTTCTTCACCGATCATTTTTAACAGAATTATGACCAATCAAATATTCGATTCCGCCAGGATTTTCAGTGGCGGATAAGGGTGAACCTGAAAGTTCAATCAAGTATTCTGAGAAAACGAGCGCATTTCATAAGAAGTTACTGGGAATAATTTTTGTGGAGTTGTTTATCATATACTTTCCGAGATTACAGCAAAAATCTATTTATTTATTTTTGAACGAAAAAAAAAAATATATGTTTCACCCCTGGAATTTTGGTAAACATTTTTTTTCCGTTTATCATGGTTCCAACTAATAGCATACCAAGTTTGGTGGTGCTACAATCGATTCTCGTCTCAAAACCCAATCGTACTGGATTGTAATGAAACTGAGGACTTACTTGTTTACTTTGTTTCTGGCAACATGATTCTTAGCACGTCGTATTTTAATCTTGAATATTCCACAGGCTCTCCAAATAATTTGACAAAGAATATGATGTAGGTGTAAAAAATATCGGAATTTGACAAAGAAAATATTCTCCATTGATAATGAAGAATGTTTTTTCTTTACCAAGTGGTTATTTCGGACTATGGAGCCGCAGATGATTCCACTGTCATTTATGAACATTCTGCTCATATTTTCAAACAATCAAAATATTTGGTAGAAATATCAATGCATACAAAGAATTCAGAAGCTATGACTCGTTTGCGTTAATCTAATCCAGGAAAACGGGAAATCGCAGGATAAGTGTATAATTGAAATATGGCCCACTCTTTTGCAGCTACTTGTAATGGTAATTTTGTGCTAATGTCGGTTTAGTTTAACCAAGAAGAAAATTACTCCATTTATAAATTTAATTTCCCATGGTTCACGAGGATTCGATTAATTTTTAAATGCAGTCAGGCTTCTCAGATACAGAAAAATATATACACCAAGTTATTAAAAATATCGTGAAGAATGGTTTCCGGGCTTTGAGGCCGTGGTCGGTTCACCTCCCTGGAGGCGGTTTCTTTGGACGTTTCGCTCACAACTGCGGTGAGCATCTTCAGCATAGGTTTAGTCTTCTCGAAGAACGACGTAAAACTGATACAACGGTTGGAAATTGTTCGTATTTTATAGTTGCAGCCGGGTTAATTAGTTTTGCTTGGGGTGACTGGGGTACCCGACCGGGTGGAATGTAGCCATTGTCTACCTGCCTAATTAGTGAGTCGTGATTGCCCCTTCCTGACTTCTCTTAATAGAGAAGCCATAGAAATATACAAACATAAAAACAATTTCAACAGAAAGGAAGAATCCCTAAAGCTCAACAAAGCCTGGTACCCAGCCTTGAAAAACACAAAAACAAAACAATTAAACAACACAAACAAGCAGGTAGGATCGTAGGACTGATTCAGGATATACGAAAAAGGGTGAGTTAAGAAAAATAAGTTCAAATATTCTGTGGCAGTAAGAAAAATAACAGAATGGGCAGAAGAAAAATATAAGGAACTTGAAGCATTCAGCAAAAAATGCAAGATACTGTGTGAGTGCAATCCCAATGGGCACAAGGACGTTGAAATAACGTTGTGAAATGGTTGGAAACTGAACGTTTTTTTAACGAAAAAATGTCGCGTGAAACAACGTTATATTGAACCAATTGCTTACTAATTATCGACTTATTTCCGTTTTCATTCAGGTTTTTTGAACATCGGAGATACTCAATAAAACAACATTGTTTTGACCAAATAAAAGGTTAAGGAAGGTATCGTAAACATTGATAAATGAATCGCATAAAGCAAATTTGATTAAAAATATTTTTTGAATTAATATAACGATTGTTAAACGTATATTCAACGACTTGTTGAGGAAGTAACGTTGAAAACGCATCTTTATAACGTATTCTTTCAACGTTGAAGAATAACACTAAATTATTGCCGTTAAAATTTTCAACCAGAAACGTTTATTCAACCAATGCCACGTTTATAACATGTGTGAAAAACGTACGTGTGCCCATTGGGATGTCTCATATAATAGAAGGGTTGACAATTATTTCTTTAAAGAAAATGACTGCAAAAATTCATTGCTGTATGTGGAACTTTCTTTTTCTGAAATCGCTCAAGAATGCGTACTTTTTTGGAGCAACTTCAGACACCAAAATACGCTAATCCAGTATCGAAAACGGCCCGGGAAATTTTTTGCCGATGTCTCAATAATAAACAAACAGTGACAACGAACTTTCCCGTATCGAAAACGGCCCGGGAAAATTTTTACCTCAATTTACATTTTCTGGGAACAAATTTACTGAGATTAATACTTTGGAATCCTACGACAAAAGGCCTTCATTTTGATTGGTTGATACAACTTCCTTCTCCATTCCAGTTATTATTTTCTTTCAGTGATACTCATTGAACGTTCCGAATATCAATTCAGAAACGGGAAAATATGCCATACCAATAAGTCGAACCGCACGTTCCATCTCTAACTGAAACGTTTTCAGAGAACAAATAAATAAACTACGTGATCTTATTCTTTCAGTATTTTCCGTTTCCTGCCCAGATGTCACCAGTTTTTGTTTTCGAACTGTCATTTTATTCCGCTTTAATATTCCCTATTACGGACAGCGTTGTCGACAACTTGGATGAATTTTTAATAAACGTTCTGCGTGGAAGACGTATTTTGTTGAAACGATGTTGTTTAGCAAAAACTGGGGCAAGGATTTTCCTTCAACAGTCAACTGTTTTTTGATTGAAATAATCTAATTTATGAAACGGCGATCTAGAAATTATCACGATATGACTTTATTATCTGGATAAATCCAGAGGTGTAGCAAGAATTGAATAATGAACCTATTGAAGTTTTGGAGATCATAGAATATTTTGATTTAAACCTATTTCTGTTTCCTGTTTTGATACCTCTTGACTGAGACACAAATTTACTGCAATAATAATGAGTGACTGAATGAAGATAATAAATAGTGATAAACAGTTCGAAAATGTAATGAATAATACAAGTGGAAATCTCAAAGGCGCAGTTCTATAATAATCCAGTAAATAAACGTACTTCACCCTACATCAAATGCGGGATCGTTTTAATTTTTTGATATTGTTTAGGACCATTAGGTAGTTATTAATACAAGTTCCCGTCATCCCCCCAACCCTTGGTTCGTCCACCATCTTGAAGAAATTGTCAGAAATCGGAACCTTTTTTAGTTTTTGGCCTCTAGCTCATTCCCATGAAATTTCCAACAAATTTGATACATAATTTTTTCCTAGAACCAAGCGTATTTGAGCTACGAGAAGACGAAAAAGAACAAAAATTAGCCATTTCGCAAATTTTTCACTTTCGCTCCACTTTCCATCGCAAAAAAGGGAAAAGACTTCAGCAAAAAGTACATTGAATGAAAGTTGTAGAGAATTTAATTTCCTTTGGAATTCATGTATAAAAAAAATAAAGGGCAATGAGACATCGATTCATTAGTCATCCTCACTGGGACAACAAATTTTTGTTCCCTATTCCAGAGGAATCCATTATTGATGGAGATAGTCATGTTTTCATGGACCCAGAAGTCACATTAGAGGACATCTCCAAAGCAGGAGAGCAACTATTGGTTTTCCTCTAAAATTTGTTTCCACCACGACAAACTTAAAATTAAATAATACTGGATTTGAATTCTAAAATCAATGAAATGGCGAAGTCGCCTCAAAATCCGCCATAAAATGGGAACCATTTGAGGACGCGCTCTCGCCAAAAAATTCAGTCACGACAGACAAACTCAAGCAAAAAGTGAAGAATAAATTGTAGCACTCTGAAACTCGGCACATGACATCTCGGCATCATGTTTTTTTAGAAAAAAAATTGTTTACCAAAAAATCAGTGATGGAACCTAAAAAATTTTTCATCTAAAAAAAATACATTTTTTTTTAATTCAGAAAATATAAGATTTATCAAAAAACGATTTTAATAGGTTGAGAGATAATTCAATTCTCGACAAGAAGGATTTTCAGTAATACCTTATGAAATACGCTCGTTTTCTCAGAAAACGTAAATTAACGCCGACGTCACATTTCATGCTCGCGCAAACCCGCCACTGCAAGTTCAGAAAAGGCCGAAAATTAGATTTCATAGTTTTACTAAATATTATAGTAGGAGAAAAAAAAAAGTTCTACCTCCTCATGAAAATATAACATGTAAGTATCTGAGTAGCTGAAATGTGTTTTGTCCCACTTCACATAACCCTTCTACGATATATTTACGGAGGATCTGAAAGTCATGGATATTTTTGTTGATATGAATTACTTATACTGAAGTAGGAATAAATACCCTCTTAGGACCATATGCAACGATTTAAGACTGGTGAGACAAGTCTCACTTGTCTTATACATGCCAAAGAAAAAACAGGGTTTTTCTCCTGCCTCATTTTTCAACTCACCCATATAATCCCGGCAATTTCTTCAGTAAATGTTGAAAATGATCGCTAATGGAAAATGAAGTACGTGATTTCAAGCTTGAGGTTTGCACCTCACAATAGTGTTATTAAATATTTACAGGGTGTAACATAAGTCGTTAAAATATTCAAGTGACGTATTCCTGAGACAATTTTAAGGAAAAAAGTCTATATAAACTTGTGTCCGGAAAGGCTTCGTTTCGGACATACGGGGTGTTGAAATTGAATTTTTTTTTTCGCTTTTTGAAAATAACTTTTGCAAGAAATAAGTTATTTGCACGAAATTTGGTATCCGGATTTTTTTTAGCGTGGGAAATCATAATTTCGCATCAATTTTCATGTAACATACAGACGGCGCTGCGTACGCTATCATTATTCATTTCAAATTGCCCTAACATTTTTGATAGTAAACTTTTGGTACTTTCATTTGGTAAATCCTCATTCCCACACCCAAGTAAAAAAGGTACACTTTCTCAACAATGCTGGAGGTGATCGTTTTCGAGATATTTGTAATTTTCTATATTGATGCATGTTACTCAGCTCCTAGGGCGCCAAGTGAAGTTGCTGAGAACATTCCAAAAACTAAGTATGTGGTAGATCTCGTCAAAATAAACAACTGTTTTCCTATAAAATGTTTATCGGAAAATGATTCGTTTTCGAAATACAGATTGTTGAGATTTTTCTAAGCAACTTCACGTAGCGCCCTAGGAGCTAAGTAACATGCATTGACATAGAAAATTGTAAATATCTCGAAAAAGATCACCTCCAGCGTTGTTGAGGAAGTATACCTTATTTAATTGGAAAAGGTGTGGGAATAAGATTTTTTCATGAAAAGTACCAAAAGTTTACTGTCAAGAATGTTAGGGCAATTTTAAATAAATAATGACAGCGTACGCAGCGCCCTCTAGATGTTAGATGAAAAATAATACGAAATTATGATTTCCCACTTCAAAAAAAACCCGGGTACCAAATTTCGTGCAAATAACTTATTTCTTGCAAAAGTTATTTTTAAAAAGCTTACAAAAAAATTCAATTTGAACGCCCTGTATGTCCGAAACGAAGCATTTCCGGACACAAGTTTATTTAAACTTTTTTCTTAAAATTGTCTCAGGAATACGACACTTGAATATTTTAACGTACTTAGGTTACACCCAGAATGCCGATTTTATGGTTAAGTTGAAAATGAGGCATGTATAAGTGGAACCTGTCACACTAATACTTTAAAATTGTTGCATATAGTCCAAAGAGGGTATGGGTTGCTACTTCAGTATAATAATTCCGTAATCACTAAATTATTCATGATTTTCGGATCATCCGCAAACATTTCCGTGAAGTGGGACAAAACACATTTTAGGTACTCAAATACTCGCATATTATATTTTAATGAGAAGGTAGGAGTCTTCAGAAACTATATGAACTTTTCTTTTTCCTTCAGTAAAACTAACCAGAAGATAACGCTATATCTTGTTCACTGCCAAAGTACACTTTATAGGCCGAACATTGTGCTCCTCGGTCCTTATCACATGGAAGCTAATCCGTCCGGCTAATTCAGTTGAGAATTATCTTCAGCGTTCTCCTGGGCCAACCCCAAATACGTATACTTAGATATAGGTAACACGGGAGACTTTTGATGATGGGTCAGCACGATATGTACGACTGGAGAGATGTTTGCGTGATAGCGTAGATAATTAGGAAGCTATTTTGCTTGGTTTGTAATGGATGGATTCTTACCATTAGCATAGAATAGAAGCCGAAAATATTTCTTAAATAAGTTTTTCTACATTCTTGCAAAAAGCAAAACTCAATTGAACTATATTCAGTGGAAATAGAAGTTCTTTATTGCACTAGTGCAATATAGTTTTTATTGCACTCATCTGTCATTCAACTTCAACGTGCTGTCATCATGACAACCCACTACAGATTTAACAGATATTCTGTGAGAATGGCAATACTTTTTAAAAATTTACATATTTTATATTATTTTGTATTAATGTTAGCAGCCAGAGCTAAACCAATGCCTTCCCGAGGAAAACTACATAATCAAAACTGGTCCACTTTGTTCTTAACTGTCTATCTGAATAGAGAAAACTGTCTGTACTATGATCATACCTCGTGATAACATACGCGCTCACGGCTACTATGAGTTTGATTTTTATAATGCAACTGTGGTTATAGAAAATTAATTCTGACAATTACAGAATCGAAAGTTTTAAAATGAGTATTATCAATGGAAAATTGACGATAGTGATCTGTTTCAATGCAAATCGATAGTAATAATCAATTATTTTGCGCTTTTTATTTTCCAACACTTAGTGCCGTACTTTGATAAATCATTTTTTGTTTTATGCATGAACGTAGAAAAAATGTTGTATGCAACTCGTGCAAAAATTGTTTATTGCACTTACTTTTTTGCACTTGTTTTTGTATTTTACAGAACCTCCACTAATAATGCAAACGTAAATGAATGAGGTCACCAACCAATTCCTAATTCATTAATATACTTGGGTACATCCAGAAAACTGAATAATTCAGTACCATTTGGTTTTGAGACGTGGATCGATTGTAGCACCACCAAACTTGGTATGCCAGTAGTTAGAACAACGATAAACACGTAAAAAAATATTGTTTACCAAAATTCCAGAGGTGGAACATAATTTTTTTTCGTTTAAAAATAAATAAATAGATTTTTTGCTGTAATCTTGGAAAGTATATGATCTATCGGAAAAACAACTCAACGAATGAAATGCGCTCAGAAAACGTCTTCGAACGCCGACATCAAATTTCAGGTTCACGCTTACTCGCCGCTTAAATTTTTCAATTTAGTGCTCACTGATGTGGAGAAAATGAGAAAGTTTTGTCATTATCATTAAAATGCAATTTTTTCAGTTTGGTCAAGCTATTCATGAGATAATAATTTAATATTTTTATACAGCTAGGAAATATTTAAAAAAATAGCTATTTTCACTTTTCTCTCATTATCCTTTCAAACTATGTATGTGATTAAAATTTAATTCCAAGCAACTTTTTTTTTTAACTTTCATCGATATCTTGCCATTTTACCCCACTTTTTGCCTTTTCTTATTAATTTTTTTCAATTTACCGCCATACCAGCTGTTCCGGTTTGACCTAAATACTTTTTGTTAATTGTGTATGTCTGAATGCTAATTTTAAGTTAACAGTAATTTCAATATATTTTCTCGCGATGTTGCTGTGTTTTTCTAATATTTGGTTCCGAATATATTGCGCGTTCCCTATATGCGCGGTCGACACACAGTGGCCTGGAGTATCGAGAAATCAGAACAGAATTTGTCCTCGAGTGTAAGGAACACAGCTCGTTTTTTTATCTTTGTATCTTGTTTTTTTCCTTTTTTTCGTTAGTTGTTACCTTTTACATCATTTCAACCGAACAACCAACAATTTTCAAATTCCTCATAATACCAAAAAACCTATCTAAGTACTTACAGTCCATTAAAAAATCGAATCTCCTACACCAGCGATCACGTGACATGTGTCAAAATCGATTTTTAGGTTACCGGACATACACAAACTTTTGCCAAGAATCGTTTTTCCAATAATCTAAAAACAAACTTTTTGCCCATATGGTACATACTTTTTGGCGGTCACTGTACCGGGTGACCACTAGTTCAGGTACGCCCCCAATTTTTTCAATAGTTTTGAAGATACAGATATGTCGCTATAGTACTCGAATACGCATATTTTGACCCCTCCACTTAAAATTCACCACTTCCGCTTCAACTGAAAGTGACCCCAAACGCTTTTTTTTAATGACACCCTGTACATATTTTTCAATTATCCGAAAGAGCACGTAATTTGTGATAACACTGGTCTTCAAAATTTGAAATCGGTTGAAAAATGGCGGAGATACAGTTGATTGTTCAGTCAAACAAAGTTGGCCATGAAATTCAAACTTAAATCATCACAACTGACTAACGACATCAGAAGCTATCAGAGGAGGCTTCGAAATGTGATATAGTTGAAAACTGAGTTTCTCGTGTAATTGCATCCAACAATTATCAAAAATGTACTAAAACCGGAATAGTACCCATAAAGAAATGCTCACAACTGCTATTTCTCAAATGGCAACATGTTGTTTTCACTTCGTCATGATGAAAAATGATTAATCATCAGATTACTCATGTGAAAAGTTTTGAAGAATTCCGAAAGAAATCCCAAATACAAGATGTTTTATCATGAGTGTTCTCAAAATTAGATATTCTTCAAGGAAGGGGGCTATGAACATAAAAAAGCGAAACAAAGAAGCAGCATTGATTAAATACGTAGAACAAACTTTGACTCCGTTGAAATAATATGAGCTTTTGTGTATTGTTTTCTTAATTACTTATGTTCTAAGCCGCCTACGTTGAGGAACATTCAATTTTAGGAACACTCATCATGAAACCTGCTTGTATCTTCATTTCCTTTAGGAATTCTCCAAAACTTTTCACACGAGTAAACTGATAATTCATAACTTTCTATCATGACAAATTGAGAAATATATGTTGCCATTTAATAAATGGTGGTTGTGAGCATTTCTTTATGGATACCATTCCGTTTTTAGGTAATTTTTGATAATTTTTGGAATATATAATAAGGATAATAATAATAATACTCTCTCATAAACACCCGTAAAGTGTACCCAAAGGCATGCCCTGTGCGGGTAGAGGACGGCTATTATTATTATTTGCCGTGGCGCTCCGGGGCGACTTACTGATTTTTGGTGGCGTATTCACTTTTCAGCTGCAGGAAAACCCGGAAAACCTACAGCACGACCTCGGGTGGCCGGCGTGCACTCCAAGCTAGCACTAGCTGTAATTACATGAGAACCTCAGTTTTCAACTATATCGCACTTCAAAGCTTCCTCTAGTAACTTCTGATGTCATTTGTCAATTGTGATGATTTAAGTTCGAGTTTCATGGCCAACTTTGTTCAACCGATTTTCAATTTTGAAGAACAGTGTTATCACAAATTGCGTGTTTTTTCTGATAAAAAATATGTACAGGATGTCATTTGAAAAAAAAGTTTTGGGTCACTTCCGGTTGAACCGGAAGCGGTGAATTTTCAGTAGAGGCTTCAAAATATGCGTATTAAAGTACTATAGCGATACACTATCTTTAAAACTATAGAAAAATTGGGGGGCGTACCTCACCTCGTGGTCACCCGGTATACAGATTCAGAGAACTCTCAATAGTGGTTCAATCGCAATACAGTTGGAGAGAAATATGTCATTTCAACAGATTCACTTAGCTTTATATACAAACTAAAGTGTTTATATCCCAAAAATCCTATTACAAATTTGCTTTATTTGGGTTCCTTCACATATTGGAATACAATGAAAAACCTGCCGAATGTGCTCGTAGTGCAATTATCTCTGCCGATCCCGAAACAATGATGAAGGTAGTATCTACAGACATCAAATCAGTGTTGAAAACGACAACAATCCAGAGATGGCAAAATCAGTGGCAAGTGTCTAATGCAAAACTACGAACAATAAAATATGATGTGAAACCATGGCCCGACGAAACAAAGATCCGAAAACATCAAGTAATCATCAATCGGCTTAGGTCACACCAGTCAGACTCACAGTTATTTACTGAAGCGTTCAGACGAGCCGATGTGTGAGATATGTGAAACAAAACTGACAATTTAACACATTTTTACCGAATGTCCAACGTACTTTATGCAGCGAAGCAACTGTAACTTCCCTCCAGATTTGTTTAACATTATTGGTAGAAACTGTAATATTTCAAATGTTAATTTTCTTAAACATGTAGATATTATAACAAAATTATGAACATTATGTACAACTCGCTAATAACCATTAGGTTGATGCGATTATGTTTAAATAAAAAATACTTTAATCAGATCAAATATTACGAATTGGTTTCAGTTTTACCACACTATGAACTCTGGCGTTTTTCAAATGGTTTACGGACAACCTTAATGAAATCTGCAGAAAACTGCCGGCGATTAATTTAAATTTCTGAACGAAGAAATCTAAAATCTCTCCGCCTTACAAAGTATACCCAAAACATGCCCACACTAAATCTACTGGTATAAATGGCTGTTTAAATACTGGCTCGTTACAATTTATCGGGAAAATAAATTTCACGGCAGTTGTTTGCTGCTCCGGAATGCCACAAGAGCATATATTAAGCGCAAAAGATATTGGATATCCTACTGAGACCAAATGAAATATTCTCGTGAAAATTTAATTAGGGCAGAAGGAAATTGAAAAATTGAAGATGGAAAATATTCGCGGAACAGGCTTTTCCGACCGGAACCCGACAGCAATTATTTTGCGAAAACGTAAATGGTGTGACTGAGGGCTCTCCGAGACTTTTATCGAAAGTATTCTCGTTATACGGAACATTGATGGATTTACGTACTAAAAAAGTTACTAGGAAATTGTGGCCTGGAGATGAAATCTTGGGGAATTTAATCAAGTTTTGGAATTTGTCGGAAAATATATCCAGAGGATGAAAAGTAGAATTGCTTCGAATTTCGTCAAAGAAACGATAACTTGCTAGATATTACCCAAGTAGCAATTCAACGTTGAGGCAACGTGTTCGAAAAAGTTGTGCAACCAAACATAAGTTGAGTTGGTGACGTCAACACAACGTTGTCACAACCCTGTTTTACACCAATTTGGTCGATCATTTTTGGGTTTTTACAACGTTTCTGCTGCAACTCTAGGTGGCAGTTGGTCGTTTCCTAAACGTTGCTGAATTTACTTAAGAACAACTGCACACCAGCGCCCTCTCAAGTGGCAATGATAGTTTATTTTCTACGGTGTTCCGAAAATAGTTGATTTATCAACCAAATAATGACTGATGGCCAAAATGGACACTAAGAAAAAACTTTCTGGCAACTACTACCGGAAGTTAATATCAAAATATTTCATGCTCGATATTACCGAAAAATACCGATTACGAATCAGAAATTGTCAACGCATTACATTTTACTGTCAAATATACCATTATTTCATGCTAAAAAACACGCGGGCTTTCAATCTGTTGGGAAGATTTCAAATGTCAAGAATGAAAAATATATATTTTTACAAACAATGTTTATATCGATTCAAGCGTGAACTAAACGGGATACCTATGAATAATTTCTAGAAAACTAAAACGATGCTTTAAAATCCTTTGTAAACGTTTGTTTTACATCCCAAGTTTTAATGGCCGACCATGTTTCCAAACAGAATTACCCTTCCAATATGGCGTAGTAGTATACAAGTAGTCAACGCGACCTTGGTAGTCAGATAACTAAAAATATACTAATTTTTAAAGTTGAAAATGAGCGACTTATGTGGAAATATTTATATTTTTCACTAGTACAAAAAATGTCTTTGTTTTAGCGAATAAAACCTCATGATTGTCCAAACACCCAATTTTGGTATTTATACGAATGACAATATTTTGTTACTAACAGCAAAATAAGACAGTAAAAAAAAAAAATTGCGCTGGGATTTGAACTCGTGAAACTCGTCAATTGACACAACTGAGCTATTTGGTATTAATTTACAAAACGATAATTTCCATCTGAAAACCTTTCCACTAGCCGTATTTAGTTTGTGAATCAAAATATTTCTGCCCTAATGGTAACTTTGAAGCTGTTTTTGTACAGAACCGAAAATGCTGGAGCGTCATATTAATGCGGTTGGAAATAGCAATTTGTGTATTTAGAGCGCAAAGTGATGGATTGCCGCTCGAACAATGAGAGTTGCCGCGCGACGCGAAGCAGAGCGCGGTAATCTTTGGAGAGCGGCAATTACACTTTGTGCTCGAAATACACACAATATTTTTTCGACAAACGCAGATCTCAGATACAGACAATACACTCGATACTTTAATGATCATTGATTACCTTATAATAATATTCATTTCTTTTATTATTTACTAGATTAAAATTGAATGTACAATTCTGACAATTTTTAATAGATATAGCCAAAGTTGTATGCAAATTACTGGCAATACAATCCATATCTTTAACACATAAAAAAAAATGGCTCGACCACGATTTGAACACAGGTCGCCGGCTAGGGGTGATGGAGCCTTAGCCTCTAGACCAAACAGAAGGCGGTGT
Organism: Chrysolina haemoptera; assembly: GCA_958298965.1. Lineage (NCBI taxonomy): Eukaryota > Metazoa > Arthropoda > Insecta > Coleoptera > Chrysomelidae > Chrysolina > Chrysolina haemoptera. Next base: position 958,996 of record OY282601.1, on the reverse strand, counting down.
TTTTTTGAACATTTACTCGATTTTTCATAGCGCTTTATCAAATCCGATTTTTATAAATGTTTCCTTTTGAAAAAACTGACTTATTTTCAACTTTAGGAAAAAAAGTCATGCTTTGTTATTGAGAATGTAGTTACGAGTCGAAATGCTTGATAAAATATAGAGTGTTCCATTTAAAAAAAAATATCATTTTATGAAATATTTCGAAAACGCGACTGTCATTTTTTTTTTGTTTTCTGCGTCGAGAAGGCCATTAAAAATGCTACTAGTTTGCCCATTTAACCGAATTCGTAGCATCAATAATAACGGAGTTGGCAATGGTGCCGACTTAATTTGGAACACCCTGTATAATAATTTCTCCGTTTTAACAAAATTATCATTATTATTTGTAAAATCGTCTTTTTTTAAATGAAGACGCCTATATAGATGAACTCAAAACGATGAACTTTATCTAAATACAAAATTTGATCCAAATCATTAGATCCGTGTCCAAGACCCAAAAATTAATATTATAATTATCTTTATTATTATGAGTAAAATCACATTTTTTCACAATAGGCTTCTATACAGATGAACTGAGGTAGCAATACCTTATCTAAATACAAAATTTGATCCAAAGCCGTTTTCGAGATCCAAAAATTATCATTGTTATCATTATCAGTAAAATCATGTTTTCCAAGGAAAATGCCTATACAGATAAACTTAAAAAGCAAAACCCTATCTACATACAAAATTTCTCCCAAATCGATCGAGCCGTTTCCGAGATATATCAAACTGTGCCTTTTGTTTACGAAAACTGTGCGATTTGTTTACCGTGCGTAAGGAGCTATTTACTGAGGCTGCGAGTCGTGTGTTTTTGCCTATTTTCCGCAGTGGTCGTAGGTAAATATTATTAAATATGAATTACTACCTGCAAAATTAATATGGAGTCAGATTAACACACTAATGAAATTCATTCTTTCCATGAACCAATCCCAGCTTGGAAATGATCTCCATCATCCTTTTGTTCAAATGATAAATTAACCTTGAAAAAACCGGTAGTATGTAGGGCCCTTTTCCATTTCCCTCTGAGATTACGCCGGTTCCATTCGACGCATTTCTCTTTGCCGGCAATCTATTTTAAAAATAACCTGCCACGCTAAACGCTCAAATTTATAACTAGGGCCATCGCCGACTTTTCTTTCTAACGCTTTTTTGTTCTCACGAAGTTTTCAGGAGCACTCGATCAGGCATTGTACTCGAAGGATGATGCGTGTTCTAGTGCAGATTGGCAAATCCTATTGTCTGTAAGGCACAATGTTCGGAGAAACAAAAGACACGTTATTCGCACTCTAGTGTTACCGGTCTCGTCCGTGACTGAATCTGTGACAGATCTGGTTGAGTTGGGAAATGGGAGTGGGTTCGAAGCTGTTCGATCGGTTTTATATCATTCTGGTATAGATAACCGTCGATAAATAATTTTTTCTTCCCGTTTTCACTAAGTACAAACTCCAAAGCCATTTTGCGTTGTGACTTGCTCAGATTTTGGACTATAAATGAATAAGAAACCTTTAGTGCAGTATTTAAATAAATGTAAATAATGACTAATTAACGAGTCTCACTTATTCTAACCATAATTATTATTACAGTAGGTATTAAGGGTTTTATTAGGATGTTAGGATATCATAGGATTTTATTATTTTTTAAGAAGGATTATAAAATTTTTGGAGTTAATATTTTTAGTTAGTGTACCTGGAGACGTTCAATGAGTAACCTTAATTATTATAGTAGGTATTAAGGGTGTTATTGTAAATCAGAGAAGAAATAATAGTGTACAGAATTTTCCGAAAATATTGGTTACAAATTTATAAAGTAGCGCTAAAATACATTTTTCGGTCAATTGTCCTTTCGGGCAATTGTTCGTCGCGAAATTGTCTATTCGAGCAATTGTACATTCGATCAATTGTGTTTCGGGAAATTGTCCATTCGGACAATTGTCCATTCGGGCAATTGTCCTTTCGGGTAATTGATATTCGCGAAATTGTCTATTCGAGCAATTGTGTTTCGGAAAATTGTTCATTCGGGCAATTGTCCATTCGGTCCATTGTCCTTTCGGGCAATTGTTATTCGCGAAATTGTCTATTCGAGCAATTGTACATTCGATCAATTGTGTTTCGGGAAATTGTCCATTCGGTCAATTGTCCTTTCGGGCAATTGTCCATTCGGTCAATTGTCCTTTCGGACAATTGTTCTTCGCGAAATTATCTATTCGAGCAATTGTACATTCGATCAATTGTGTTTCGGGAAATTTTCCATTCGGGCAACTGTTTTCGGGGAATTGTATTTCGGGAAATTGTTTTCGAGCAATTATCCGGAAGCCCATTTCTAGGATACACGAGTCAACAATGATGGAACATGTGTTTGAAGGTGGTTGACAATGTTTCACTTTTAGTAGGGTTATTCTGGACTTCCATTATCTATAAGTACGGACAAAGAAAAGAAAAAATTCAATTCTCTGAAATTTTTATTCACGACGTTTCAACTGATGAGATCTACAGATGTTTTGAGTGTAATTCGACATTCTCAAGGATACTTCTGATACAGTGTGGTCCAACGAAAACTTAATACCTCGATTTTTCGACGTTAAAATGAAAATGTGGAAAATCGCTCGGACCCGTCAATTTCTGATTCGAGGGGGAACAACTTTTTCGCTTTTTGCATCCCCGTAATTGCAGCCCCCTGACGGGGGTGAGCACAACTCCTTAATTTTGAATAGGGATGAGGGGTGTTGCGATACCTCATTTGGAAGATCTTATCGAGTACTAGCTGATCCTAAAATTTTGCATCAATATATCCATCGATAATGAAATATGAGCTAAAATAGTGAAAGAGGCAATGTGGAATTTATCTCGAGAATATTATTCATATCCGAAGCATTTCAACGGTATTTATTATTTATGTTGGTACTTCTTTGTCCAAAAAAGTAGACGGACCATGTTTTTGATTTACCTTAGTCTGTCGTGAATGTTTAAGAACGTTAAATGTGTGTCAAAGGGATTGTAAATTTGTAGTAGCATGGTGTATTCCGTAGAAGAAAAGTGGAAATGATAAAATTTAACAGAAATTTGTTTCCGGATGTTGGCTGATGAGTCACTTCCTTTGCAGATTTTATTTTGTCCCTCTTCCGGAACTCGCCCACTGAGAGTGGCTGCTCTTGATGATTGACAATTGAATGAGCATCCGGTGGGGGAGGGAAAGAGTTTTGGGTTTCCCCCGAGATGTGTCTCATACAATTTTCGTAAGAATATGCTTCGTAATCCGTATTTGTGCAAGGGTGGTGGGTAGTTTAAAATGTAGCGGTATTCGAGGCGGGACGAATTCATAGCAGGGGTGTACTAATTTACACAAAAAGCCAAGAGCGCTGATAATCTTTTATTAATGGGAATTTCACAGAAGGCGACAATTTGTGTAATCGTCATCCTGACTGGATGTGATAGTGTTCATGAATATTTTTCAGTGTTATTTCATCCAACCATTCCTATTTGTTCGAGAATGTTTGCCGGAGAGTATCAAATAAATAAAATAGTAAAATCAATAATTTCGAAGTACCCTTCTCTCCAAATATTTCCGACATGTGGAAAATATGAGTCAAATATGTGACAGGAAACAAGTACTTCCCTGGCTTATACCACGAAGGACATCGAATTACATCTGCCAGATATTTGTGCAACGTTCTTTCAAGAAGACTCAGTTGCAATTGCTTATTGTAATTATATAGCAAATTATAATTCATTAGGCTGGGTAAGGACAACTTGTAATGTTTTTCGACCTACACTGTCACTGGCGAGCGGCAAGAACCATGAAACGCGTCTGCAGGTAGTCTTCCCAGCCAAATGAAGGATAATTTGCTGTACAATTACAATAAGCAATTCCAACTGAGTCTTTTTGGAAGAACGTTGCACAAATATTTGGCAGATGTAATTCAATGTCCGTCGTGGTTTTAGCGAGGAAAGTAGTTTTTTCCTGTTAGATGTTTGCCTCATATTTTCCGCATGGTGGAAATATTTGGAGAGAAGGGTACTTCGAAATTGTTGATTTTACTATTTTATTTATTTCTATTTGGACGGCTTCATGCAAGAAGGAACAAATCAGAGAGTTATGGAATTTCTAGTTTCAGCCTATTATTGGGTAATGAAAACACTTCTAACTACTTTCGCCTAATTCCCTAGTTTTGGTTTATTTTTAATATAAATAATAATAATTGTAAATTTTTTTATTTCCAGAAATATGAAAAAAATTATGACAAAGTTTATGAAATATTGTAAAAAACGAAATGAGAACATCAATGTGTATACAGGGTTGGTCCAGCGAAAATGAAACAAGTTTTTTCTCAAACCGTTGCCATGAACATAATTCTAACAATTCACATTGAAAGTTCATACGAATTCATGTCAATGTTGACTTGTTAGTATATTAACAATGATTTTTCGAGAACTACTGCATCAAATTCCAAAAACTGGAAAGCGTTGGAAAGAGAATTCAATTACCTTCAAAATGCGATATCACATGAACCATATTCTCCCATTAAAGATTTAAGGGTTGGCCCATTAAAGATTTAAGGGTTGGAGATAATCCCTCTGAGGGGCTTGAAGTGACAAAGTTCAGAATATGCGCAATAGATGTCCCCCTTGCAATAAAAATCGACGGGTTCAAGCGTCTTTTTTCCTGCAAACAATGAATATGAAAATCGGCCTTGTTTCGTTTTCGTTGGGCCACCCTGTAAACGAGCACAAGAATAATAAATACACACATACCGGGTGAGACTGAAAGATGACTCACTGGTTTTTACGATAAAAATTATACGATTGAAACCATAACAAACCAGGGGGCTATCAAAAAACTGAAGTGTGATTTTTTTAGATAAAAATGAATTCTGTAGCCCTTCCGGTTTTGCTGGAAATGATGCTAATTTGATTTTTCCAATTAGAACACCTTCTAAATTTCCACATTTTTTATCTCCAGAGCGAATTCTTATAATAATGAGATACATTTTTTATTTAATTTGTTCGTTTTGCTTTGAAATACAAGTCAAGCTATGCAGAGGAGAAAATAGACAGTCTTAGGGAGACGAGGAAATATTGTATTAATAGCTATTTTCAATTTTCTCAAAACTATGTATAAGAGTTTAAAATTACACACTGATCAACTTCCTCAAAAAACTTTTTCAATATTTTGCCATCCTACCCAACTTCTCACAGTAATTTTTCTGATAATGATGTCATACCAGTTCTCAGTTGACAAAGTGTCAAAGTAGATTTCAATCGATCAGTCTAATTATTTTTTTTTTCATAAACCCAACTATTTTCCCTATATTTTTCATACTTTATGGCGGGCAGTGTATATTTTCGGTTATACCATATTCCGAACCACATTTTCCACTACAATCGCCGATTCTTTGAACTATACACGCTTACGTTCCGCGGTTTCACCTTTCACAAATTGCTTTTCATCAAGATCTTGTTTGTGGAATTATTCCTCTCGTAGAAGTTAAATTATACTTGAGAGTGAAATTCACGTTCGGTTTTGATGATGAGGCAAACTCATTTTCGATGCGGGGTTTTGACAAGGATATTGCTACTGTCTATAAATTTATAAATATCAGATAACATACCAGGTTCTGCGAGAATGTGTTGATATTTGATATTTCGTGTAGGTGTGTAGATTTTGAAACTGTTAGCAAGGCCTTGTTTCATTCAAATCTTTCAGTTAATTAGTTAGCTGAACCAAATCATGTGAGAGCTGAACCACATCCATTTCCAATGCAGGGATTTGATTGTTTTCGTTAATAGAATGAATTTTTTATTTAATTTAATTTTACTTTTTACAACCCGGATTTCCCGGATAATCATCTTTTGACCCGTATTTTCTTTATTTTCTTCTTCTTTTCAGCTCAGTCAGTTGATTGACCAGTCTAATTAAAAAAAAAAGAAAAATATTCCCAACATTATGTTTTTTTTTTCTAATTAATCTAACTACCTCTACCTTTAGCTGTCATTTCAAATATTTTGGGCTCAATTATTTTATTTTCCAATTGTAGAATTTTGATATTTTTTATTTCGACATTTCTGCTCCTTCTTGTCTAACCATATACAGGATGTTATTATCTCTCTAGGATTGCTAAAATTGAATTTTGACCTACAAGTATTTTACTGAAATTATTGCTGAATAAAGCATCGAATTTAACAATCATGTTACAGAGTTCTCTTCTATTATTCTTTATATTTTCCACTGAATTTGATTTATATTTATTCCCTTCATGTCAAAATGGAACCATTTCATTTCATAACAATTATTTACCTAGAGTTAATCCAGTACGATTGGGTTTTGAGACGAGGATCGATTGTAGCACCACCAAACTTGGTATGCTAGAAGTCGAAACCATGATAAACACGAAAAAAAAAATTGTTTACCAAAACTCCAGGGGTGGAACATGTATTTTTTTCATTTAAAGATAAACAAATAGATTTTTGCTGTAATCTTGGAAAGTATATGATTTATCGGAAAAACAACTCAGCAAAGTGAAAATTAATTCAATTCTCTACAGAAATGATTCCTAGTAATTTCTTCTGAAATGCGCTAATTTTCTTAGAAACCGTGATTGATCGCCGACATCAAATTTCAGGTTCACGCTTACCCGCCGCTGAAAGTTCTGGCGGAGCCGAATATTTGATTGGTCATAACGCTGCTAAAAATGATCGGAGAAGGAAAAGGAAAAGTTCCTATCGTTCCTAATTGAATCAGGTTTTCTGAGAAAACGAGCGCATTTTATGAGAAATTACTTGGTATATTTTTTATAGAGAATTGAATTATCTTTCGTCTTGATGAAATTGTTACTTGATAAATCTTACACTTTCCGAAACAACAGAAAAAAAAATAAAAAAAATTTAAATAAAATTTTTTTTTGGTTCCACCCCTGATTTTTTGATAAACAATTTTTTTCTAACAATACATGACAATAAAGTCAAAAATTCATGTGCCGAGTTTCAAAGTGCTACGATTCATTCTTCACTTGTGGCTCCAATTGTCTGTGGTTACTATACTAAGTAGAGATTCTGTAATTTTCTTGGGTTCTTTCATCTCTTCCTTTATAGAAAGGCCCCTCTATATTTTTATTGTGGTTGAAAGTTGTTGTATATTTTGTGATTGCTTTACATTTGTATGTTTATAATGTATGTGATTACTGTGTTATTCAATGTCATGGTATGAATGGCTGCAGAATTTGTGTGATTGATGACTTGTTTATTTTGTGGAAATTCATGATCACTTTGATGAAACGAAAGAACACTCTTTTGTCTTATTTCCACTAGATTTTTTATTGTTACGACCGGTTTCGGGTTTTATCCCATTATCAAGTATAAAAACTAACTAATACAATTGAACTCTAAGCCTAGTTATATAGGGAGTTTGCAGGTAGGCTGGATGGAGAGGTAATTAAGAGAACAAGGGTGAAACAATATAAACTTAAACCCTGGAGGTGATGGAAATTACCTGGGTTGTCAAATTTATAAATTCAACCTACACAAATCGAGTTGCTCGTTGAGGGTTCTAAATTTCTGGTTTTTAATTGATTTATTAATTTCCATGGCTTCCAACAGATTCATTGTCTTCCCTTTATTACATGTGTGTAGAATTTTGAGGTTATCTTGTGTTTGGATTCTTGTAGATGTTCGTACATTGTTGATTTTTTGTCTAAACCGACGTGTTCACGGAACCTTACGTCAAAATTTCTACCGGTTTGGCCTGTATATACTGCAGAGCATTCCCCGCATTCTCATCTATATATCCCTGATTTTTTCATTCTGTCTCGTTTAGGTTTTGCATTGAATAGAATTCTGCCTAAATTATTATTACTTATAAAAGCTGTTGTTATTTTGAATTTAGAAAAATAATTTTGGATGTTTTCTGAAAGTTTATGGGAGCATTACTTACTCAGGTAAACTTTCAGAAAACATCCAAAATTATTTTTCTAAATTCAAAATAACAACAGCTTTTATAAGTAATAATAATTTAGGCAGAATTCTATTCAATGCAAAACCTAAACGAGACAGAATGAAAAAATCAGGGATATATAGATTAGAATGCGGGGAATGCTCTGCAGTATATACAGGCCAAACCGGTAGAAATTTTGACGTAAGGTTCCGTGAACACGTCGGTTTAGACAAAAAATCAACAATGTACGAACATCTACAAGAATCCAAACACAAGATAAGTAAAGATAACCTCAAAATTCTACACACATGTAATAAAGGGAAGACAATGAATCTGTTGGAAGCCATGGAAATTAATAAATCAATTAAAAACCAGAAATTTAGAACCCTCAACGAGCAACTCGATTTGTGTAGGTCTCCACTTTTGAATTTATAAATTTGACAACCCAGGTAATTTTCATCACCTCCAGGGTTTAAGTTTATATTGTTTCACCCTTGTTCTCTTAATTACCTCTCCATCCAGCCTACCTGCAAACTCCCTATATAACTAGGCTTAGAGTTCAATTGTATTAGTTAGTTTTTATACTTGATAATGGGATAAAACCCGAAACCGGTCGTAACAATAAAAAATCTAGTGGAAATAAGACAAAAGAGTGTTCTTTCGTTTCATCAAAGGCTGCAGAATTCATACTTCTGATCTATTGGATACACAACCAATTTTATGAATAAACTGAAATGAAATTAAATGACTTCATCTGTCCAAAAGTTCTCATTCCATACTATAAAATTTATAAATTAGGATTATCCAACCGCATCATTTTATTAACGAAACACGAGTATAACTGTCAATAACTTATACATAATGTTTCATTACAATGATTGACGCGGTGCTCTCTTTTCCCAATATTCAATCAAACGATACAAAATAAACCTGTAAGGTGTGATTTGTAGGCACAAATTAATATTTTGACAAGTTTCATTATTCATTTTATTGGGGTGGCAAAATCAACAGCGTTTCTATATGACATATTATGCGGATGAAAACTGATGTGATCTGCAACGCCAATATTGTGATATCATAATCGAATGGTGATTGATTGGGCAGGAGTAATTTCCACGCTCTGTTACCGTGCACCTAGCCTTTAATTGGGTATTCATATAAACATTATTTGTTGGAGAATAATGAAAATTGTGATGGATGAGTAGTTATATAATCACCCTAGGGTGGTTTTTTGGCTTTTCTCACAAAATATTGGGTGGCCTGGCAGCCATTTCTACTTAGAGTTATCTATCGGATGAGATTAAGTATTCGTCGCAGTATAATGAAAAATAGTTGTTGGAAACCTCCAAATCTGTTATTCTCTTCAGCTTTCTCGATGGCTGTATCAAGATTAACCACGCAGGACTGAGTCAAGTGAATCCATATTTTCCATTGACCCTCTACTCTTCCAGATGGATACTGTGTTTGAACTCTCCACGATTTCCAAACAAGCTAGCCGCTGCACTTTGATTTGTGCCACTGGTTGTTGCATCTTTGGTGACCATCTCGCAGAGAAGCATAGTGACCATGAGTTTGGAGTCATCTTCGACCATAAGTTGACCTGGAATCAATTCCTACAAAAAACCATAGAACAAAGTACTGTAGCCTTCAATCTGTGCAGGAGAATGTGCGGAAAAAATTGGGGGCTACAACCAAAAATGACCACATGGCTTTACGCCAGAGTTATCAGACCTATGATAACGTATGGGTGGTTGTATGGTGGCCAAAGACCAAGCAGGCAGGAGTGGTTCGACGGCTTGGAGGACTACAAAGACAAGCATGTCTAAGTGCCATGAGGGGCCATGAGAACCACCCCAACAGCCGCCTTAGAGGTCTTGCTCAACCTACCTCCACTACACATATACATCCAAGCCGAAGCCAGGTCTGTCACGAGCAGGTTGCTTAGAGGACAAGCACCCATTAGCAATATGCACGGGAGAGACTACAACAAGCTATATGAAGAGTTGGATAACGACCCGGTTACAAGAATGCCATCAGATGGCATTCTTCCCAGATATAGCTTTGACAAAACTTTCAAGACAAGTATAACGGACAGGGATGCGTGGAAGGGGGGGCCTCCCATCAATGCGGAAATCGCTGTCTACACTGACGGCTCCAAAACGGATGAAGGTGCAGGAGCCGGCATTTACGGAACCAAGCCGAAGATGAAAATCTCACTGAGCTTGGGCAAACATGCGACGATATTTCAAGCGGAAATCGTTGCAATACACCATTGTTCACAAGAGCTAATAAGGCACGATTTTTCACGAAAAAACATTGCCATATACTCAGATAGCCAAGCTGCGATAAAAGCAGTCAACTCAATGTAAGTTACCTCAAAACTTGTTTGGGACTGCATAGAAGCCCTAAAAGAGCTGGGCAGTCAGAACAGACTGACACTAGCCTGGGTACCAGCACACACAGGTTATAGAGGCAATGAAGAGGCCGATACGCTAGCCCGAGAAGGAGCAAGTAAGGCCCTGAATGGCCCAGAACCGTATTGCGGTATAGCAAAAGCTGTACTAAAAACAAACACCAAATCATGGATTCAACAGAAGTCTCAAGAATGGTGGAACAATGCACCAGGGATGAGACAGGCCAAAGAGTTTATCAAACAACCGCAGCCAACATTCACAGACTATCTACTAAGCCAGAAGAGGAACACTACTAGAATAGTAGTAGGACTTCTCACAGGGCACTGGAGGCTCAACAAACATATGAGTACAATAGGCCTGGCAGAAGAAATGCTATGCAGGTTCTGTCAGGAAGAAGAGGAACACATACTATGCCACTGCGAGGGCTTGTCAAGGCAAAGGTTTCTAACGCTGGGAGAAGGAAAACCAAGAGCTCCCAGATTCATGGGAGTTCTAAAAACTAGCCTGTGGAGTCTCGTAAAGACGACAGGGCTAGACAAATAACTCTAAATGATCTCGAGGACAAACACAATAGATCTGAAAAGGTCGCGGTGTAGAGGCTTGTAGCACGAAAGTCCCTAATATATAATCTAATAATAAATAATGAGTTTGGTGATCGTTTTGTATGACCAGTATATCCAGTTTTGGTTACACTCGACTTCATTGAATAGCCTTCTTAACCCAACTCCCAGTGTTTCGAGGTGTTTGGTCTTCTTGGGTGATTCACCGCTTTCTACAGACTTTCCATTGAAATCATTGCTGGTTTCAGTATCCCTAGTATTGAGTTTATTTTGATAACGTCTCTTTTGAACTCAACGTTTCAACCCTCTCTTTTTAAGAACACTTCAGTACCGTTGCAGTACTTTGTGCAATTTGCAAACATGAGTGTGTGTTTGCTTTGTCTGTTATATTCATATCAGCACCATATGGAGTTGTAGAGTCGAAATATACTTTTCTACGACAATGTGTGTAAAGTTATACTTTTTAGTACAAGTGCGTAGAGATCACTGTGCGCGAAATAAGTTTTTAGTCATTGTTCATACATTTAAGCGTTCTTGAAAGAGACAATAATATTTTGTGTCAAATTTCACTTGCTGGTTCTCTATCGATAATACGACGGAAATTTTTCTACACCCATTAAAAATTGGAGCACCCTTATGAAGCAAATATTTTTAACCGATTAGAATGATTTTTTTTCAATAGGTAGATCGTCAAAATTACTACTGGGACATTAATTTTCAAGGCCAAACGTGAATGATCTGAAGAGATTATTAATATATATTTATATATTATTTTTTAGGAAACCTCTGACTACACCACTGGATTCAAGATAATAAAAAAGTTATAGGGGAATAAAATTTGATAATTATGTCGTTAATTCTACATCACTAGATTCAGAAAGATTCAAGATATCACTGATCAGAATTTCATTGTAATCTGTTTATTAATAAGAAAATTATAAGATTTTATTTCATTATTTCATAATTTTTTTAGTCATCTACATGTTTCGAGGAAGTTTCGATCAGAAATATTTTGAAACATCCTTGATCCAGTGTTGTAGTCAGAATTTTGATGATTTCTTAAGTTGAGTATATATAGTGGCTCTACACCCCTTATGGAGTTGAGCCGCAAAAGCTATCTAGATCCAGTTTTTTGGGTGGAACAATCTCATTCTATTAATTTATACTTTTGGCTATGTTTCTACATATAACTCTGTCTTTGGTTTTTTGTTACCATCCATTTCGATCTTGGTCTTCCTAATCTCTTTCCTCCGCCGAGATTCCATTGTAACATTGAGTAAGTTACTGCCTCTTTTCCCGCCTTCCATACATGTTCTGACCATCTAATTCTGTTTTATTTTATTTCACATATATATTCTGTTTCAATTCCTGTCTAATTTCTAGATTTATTCTTATTCTATATTCTTCCTCTGAATCTTTTTATGTCCTAATATTGCTCTCACAACTTCCCTTTCGAATTTTCTCATGTTTTCCTCTCCCTTCTCTGTGATTGTCATCGTCTCTAATCCGTATAACATTATTGGTCTAATTATAGTATTATAAATGTTCATTTTAATCCTCTTTGCCAATATTTTACTTCTCAATAATGTTTTATTGGCGAAATATGCTCTATTTGCGTTTAATATTTTTTCTTGTATTTCTGGCCTAAACTCCTTCCCGTTTTACTTATCGTTACTCCTAGATATTCAAACTCTTTAACTTCTTCAAACTCTCTCGTTCCTATTTCAATCTTCTCATGTATTAGTTTCCTTTCCAAACTCAATATTTCTGTTTTTTCTTGGTTGATCCGAAGTCCCATTTCTTCTTGTTCTATGATTTCTTTCAGTATATCTTTCATTACTTCTCTGATCTTGGTAATTATGGTTATATCATCAGCATATGCAATAATTTGTCCTCCTCCTGTCCTAAGATTCTTTTGTTGATTTTCCTTAGCACATATTCCAAAGATAAGTTGAATAAAGTCGTTGAAATTTTTACTCCTTTACTGATTGTGGATTCCTCTGTTTTTCCTTTTTATGTTCTTATTGTAATTTTAGTCGTTTTCATCGTCATTAGTATCAGCTTTCTCAGATTTTTAACTCTCTCAGGGCTATCATGAGTTGGTTTCTTTTTATTGAGTCAAAAGCTTAAGTCTACAAAAAGCATTTCGTGGTCTATATTATGTTCGTGGGCTCTTTCTATCACTTGTTTTAATGTATGAATCGCGTCTATGGTTGATTTTCCTTGTGTAAATCCGCTTTGATATGATCCTATTATATTTTTTGTAATACCCGTCAGCCTGTCAGCCTGGTTTGTATTATTGATGTCATTATTTTATACGCTGTGTTGAGTAGTGTTATTTCTCGCTAATTACAGGTTTGTTGTTCTACTTTTCTGAGGATAGTTATTATTTATCCTATGCTACGTTACTTTTTTCATAAGATGTGTAGACATTCCTTCTAATTGATTTTGGAGTTAGTGGGTATCCAATTTCTCACAGCCTTAAAATTCTAGAAACTAGTTCTCTCTTCAGTTTCTGATAGAATATATTTTCTGCCTAAACTTCTCTTAGAGCTCCCTATTTTCAAATGGTTTCTAAGAGTAGTTCTTGGAATGCCAATTTTTTCTCTATGTATCTTTGACTGTTTCCTCATTTAAACAACTTCATAGCTTCTTCCATCATTTTCTCGTATACCCGTATTTGCCAAATACTTGCCCGTATACCTCTGCTCCATTTTCCCATTTTCTGAAAAAAACTAGAATTCTTAGAACAGTCAAGAGTCTGAACTACCACCATATGCTGTCACAAAATATGAGGTCATAAAAATTGTAACAAAGGAAAAAAATCGAATAGCCTTGAATATACAGTGTTTCCATAAAGTAACCCCCCCCCTGTTAACTTTTGAACGGATTGGAATTTTCATATGAATTTTTTTTTGGAGGAATGGCAGTTCATAAGCTACTTTCTGATGACAAAAAAAATCTTTCTTTCAAAATGGCGGCCCGACGCCATTTTGAAAGAATTTTTTAAAAGGCATGGGGGGTCGAGTGATACCTCATTCGAAACGTCTTACAATTCTCTATACGTCCCCAAAATTTCAAACAAAAATATACATTCAAAACAAAATGGCGGTACATAATGTTAGAGCTCTGCCATATGAGGATCTTTTCGATTGCTATTAATGAGCTCTAGTAAAATCATCTAATCTTTTTTGGTATCATTAAATGAAAGTTTTTTTGCTAAAAATGATAAAAAAGTGCCATCTTCGAATGAAATTTAGTGAGAAGGCAGGTGATTGTTCCAGAATAAAGAACAATGTTTATTTTACATAAATATCTGAAAAATTGAGAAAGAAAATCAAATTGAATGTTCGAAATGTTGGCCATTGACTTCCTGGCACATGAAGATACGATTCTGAAATTCGCTTCTTACATTTCCAAACATTTCTGGTGTAAGATTCCTGCATACGTCTTTTATGCGTTCCTCCAATTCATTTATCGTTCCTGGAGCGGTTCTGTACACTTGAAATTTGAGATATCCCCACAAGAAAAAATCCAAAGGGGTCAAATCAGGAGAGCGTGCTGGCCATTCAATAGGACCTCTCCTACCGATCCAACTTTCCGGAAAATGTTCATTTAAAGAGTTGGTTACTGGCCTGAAATAATGAGGAGGTGCTCCGTCTTGTTGAAAATGAATATTTTCTATATAATTTCCAGCCACTAATTGATGGATTGTTCTAATTTGAGGAATTACTTTTAATTAAGGAATGTTATTATAACTGATTGCCCCGATTACTTGGGTCGATATTAATATTATTCATTTTGCTTGATTATCTGTTTGTTGATAATAAATCAATTACAGAATACTTTTGTAGAAGGGTACCTAGAAGATTTGATGATTTTTCCAGAACTAAAGTATCCGATGGATCCTCATAGCAGAGCTCTAACATTACGTACCTCTATTTTGTTTTGGACGAATGTTTCTGTGGCCGACTAACGTCATTTAAAAAAAAAATTTTTTTTTGTTGTCAAAAAGAAGCTTATGAACTACCATTAAACCAAAAAAAAATTCAAAACAGAATTCCAATCTGTTCAAAAGTTAAGATGGGTGGGGTTACTCTAAGAGAGCTCTTACATTATGTAGCGCCATTTTGTTTTGGATGTATATTTTTGTTTGAAATTTTGGGGACGTATAGAGAATTGTAAGACGTTTCGAATGAGGTATCACTTGACCCCCCATGTCATTAAAAAAATTCTTTCAAAATGGCGTCGTTTTTTTGTTCATGCTCATGAACTGCCATTCCTCCAAAAAAAATTTCATGCAAAAATTCCAATCCGTTCAAAAGTTAACAGGGGGGGGGGTTACTTTATGGAAACACTGTATATTACCAAACGCAATCAATCGCAACTGCAAATCTATGCAACCAGATTTACTAGTCCATTTAGTAGAACACGAACTGTACTTCAGATATTCGGACCCTGACCAACAGATGTCGCCCTATAATGAGACTTGTGTGCGGTGGGCCATATTTCTGCCTTATTTAGCAAACGCATTATACTGCAATGTTTCTACTGAAATGATTACTATTCGTTTGCTCAAAACGATCGTTTAATTATTTATAAATTCCTGATCTGCGTTCAATTGATTCGCAAACATGTTCCCTTAAGCAGTCGATTAAACATCAATCCCGGAAATTTGCACCCTTCTGCGCCAACAGTTATTCGTTTTACCCTCATCGTGATTCATGCCATATTCCCTTGGACTGCTGTTTTCCAAAGCCATTACTAGCTTTCCCGTTTTTCGTATATCGAACATTCTTCTCAAGTAGAGCAAACATATTTTGTGAAAATATCATTTAACAGAAGACGGCAGCAATAATATCATGCCATATGAGAAGACGAACAAGAGTTTAATGTGTTTTTGTCGAGATATACCGACAGTGTTTGTTGTTCAAGCTATATTTCAGAAAGAACTTTTATATTGTGTAACAGTTACTGTTGAGATAAGAAACATCATTTTGGTTCGTGACAAGAAGTGTAGCGGAAAGCCTTTTTCCGAGAAGGGTGGCGGTCGTTTCGAATAAAGTGTACAGAAAATTTTTCAGTTGGAGACGCACAAAAATATCAAATGACATTCAAGATAAAACGGATTGGCAAAATATTCAGGTACTTGTTATTTGCTTGCATAATAGATATTAATGATACTAGTGTGTTATGTTGAAAATAAGTCACGCGAGAAAGATTTATACCACGAGGGCGTCAGGCGTTAGTGGTATAAATTCTCAAGTGACTTAGGAAATATATCAGACGAGTGGCATACAATGTTTTATCCAACAAGTAGAAGAAATCTTTTTTTTATGAGATAATGTACAGTGGCATAAAATTTGGTGTTTGTTTTTTCTAAATATGAAGATATTTCGGAAAAATCCTCGGAACATACTAATTTTGAATGGAATCGGACCGTAATTACAAATCTCTTTCGCCATTTTGGAGCCGACATTTTGATTTATTCCATAAAAAAAATTCTATAATACATCGTTACCGGAATTATGCTAAATTTTTATTTTGAGCAGACGACTTATATGATTACAAACGGGCATCGGAAACTAAATATATTTAAAAGTTTGTGCTCCATCATCAGACCAGCCCCATGTCATAATGCATTGTCATCCGGTTAACATATGCATGCAAAATTTCAGCACAATCGGAAACCACCGGGAAATGTGTCAAATTTCACTTCCAAGATTTTTTTACATACAGACAACAGATGTTTTTGATTACCAACATTTCAAAAAATAAATCTGATCCGCAGTAGTTTTGACTGGTTCCAAAATAACGCACGTTTTTGTCTAACGCTTCTCCATTAGTTACAAGAAAAACAAGTTGGGGTGAGGGATCCGCCTACGCTAGGATCCGCCTACGCTATGATCCGCCTTGCGCCCACACTTGGCCTGCCGGCGGCTTAAGTATCCCGAAGGAAATGGTAATGGGGGACACTCACTTAATTTTGTTTATTTTCTCTGTTTTTCAAAACATAATTATAAGGTGGAGAAGGGGTGGAGAGGGGATGCAGAGGGGGTAATAGAGGGTACTGAAATGAAAAGTTGGGAGTGAGGAGAAGGGGATCGGTGATGGGGGTTACTGACATATTAATTTTCAATTCATTCGTTTTTTTTATATTTCTTCAACTTTAGCAACTGCTTTTTCGTTTGTTTTTGAAGTGATGCAAAACCTCCAGTTGAACTTTTTATAGAGCTTTTTAAGGAAAATAAAACTGTTTATATAATATGTTTTGATATCTCGTTTGGTTTTCGAGTTTTTGCTGATTGTTTTATTTTGATAATTTTCAAATTTCTTCAAGTTCATCAACTGTTTTCTGGTTTGTTTTTGAAGAAATGGTAAAACTTCATCGAAACTTTTTGTAGACCTGTACAGGGACAATAAAAATATTTTCATAAAAATTATTGATATCTTGTTGGGATTTAGATTTTTGGACGATTTTTTTGATTTTTTCATCATAAATTTAAGATTTCTTCAAGTTTAACAATTGTTTTGTCGTTTGTTTTTGAAGTAATGCAGAAACTTCGTCCAAACTTTTTGTAGACCTACTCAGGAGCAATAAAACAGTTTATATAATAATTCTTGATCCTTGATATCTTGTTCTGTTTTTGGCGATTTTAGAAAGAAAGTAAAAATTTCTTAATTTTTTTTTTGGAATATGAAAAAATTTCATACAAAACTTTTTCTAGTACTAATCGAACTTAATGAAATTGTTCGTACACACTTTTCGATATCTTGTTTAATTGTTGAGACTTTAGTGCTTTTATAAAAAAAAATTGTAAGTCCAGTCTTTTTTTTGGATTTCATTTTTTCCCCGCTTTGTTGATGAATTCGAAAAAACCAAATTCAGAAGGTCGATATAGTTCGTTAGGAGGTATTTTCTGCGAGAAACAAATTATCAAGTTTTTTGTTAGTTCAGGAGATGTATCGATTTTTCCGTTTTTTTCAAATATTTCCGGCACTAACGATCTAATCGGAAAAATGTAGCGAATTTTTTTGTAGCTTTGGAGGCGATCGAAATAGGTTTCTTGTGAAATTTCAAAATTCGTAGTCATTTTCCAAATATTCGATATTTTACAAAAATGAGAACTTTCAGTTTTGGAAAAATAGGTTTTCACCATTTTCCGATGATTTCTCCGAAAAATGGTTCATTTGAAATTTGTTCGTTTTTTGAAGCTCTATGTATTGCATATTTTAATTCCTGATTTCTTTCATTGGTGTAACCACAAAGGAGACAAAAAAAAGTACATTTTTCAGAAAATCGCCCGGCAAATCGTTATGCATTTTTCGATCTTCCCCAGAATCTATACATTTTCATAGGATATTTGGAAACATTCTCAAAAAAATATGGGCTCGAAAAAACAAAACCCTGGACCTGTGTTTTGTAAGATAAGAAAAACGGAAAAATGGCCGTAAAAATATTCCCAGTTTTCCGATCTCAAAAAAAATAATATTCGGAATACTATTTTTTTGTTATTGACGTGATTAAAATTTCAACTCGATATCTTCAACGGTTCCGGAAATATAAGGTGGTTTCTAAAGACGCCGGACAGACAGACAGACGACATAATTTTTCGAAAAAAATTTATTTTTCGATGGGGATCATTTTCCCTTCAGTAACCATGGATCTATCTCGTCAAATAAAAAATTTGGTGTCCGCCTGGAGAACCGTAGGAATACTACTTCTCTAAAGATCGTGGTATAAAAATTCGAGTCGGAATAGCAGCTCATTTGTTCACAGAGTGACTTTTCATCATAATTTTTAAACGTTCGCTGGTTAGATGGAATGAATAACTCCAATAAAATTAGAAACCTTCTCTGAAATACTCATAATACTTACCATTCTTCTAAACCACAAATTTCAATTTCCACCCTTCATATTTCATCCGCTGAGAACAATTAATAATAATTTTTATTGGGGATTTATTGAAGCGAATCCGTTTCCAACGGCATTAGGAAACATTCTGATGTGGAAAGTTCGCAGATGACTGCTCTGGGAAATTTCAATATGCGTGATTTATCGCCAGGGTCGTACATAAAAAAATTCTTAGAGAGTTGTAAGTCAGTATAGTGTCATCTTGGAGATTCAGTCATAGATATCCTATATTTGATGGTTACGTCATTATATTTTTCTGCGTAATCACTTGTGCTTAAAGTAAATTTTCACATACTCTCCATACACTTATGCATTTTTGAAAAATATAGTATATTGCGTCAAATATAACTCGGAAGTGATCGTTTATTATACGACGACAATGCACATAATGTCACGAATAGTCAGACTTCCGACCAACTTATTCGAGTAACGGCTGGCGCCACCTATGTAATAGATAGAAACGATATCTTAAAAATCAACACGGATTCCGAAAAAATAAATCAACCAATACGGCTTTAGTATAATTATTTGTTTCAATCATTGACTCTATTTGTTTCAATCATTGACTCTATTGAGGCAATTGCGTCAATTATACTAAACTCCTGTTATCTCTGGAAAACTATGGTATTACCTGCGCTGAAGGAAATTCTTTGCTCACTCGCGATAAAGAAAAGCCTTCGTTCATTCACACTGATGAAAAGCCTTTGTTTATTCGCGCTGAAGAAGGACCGTTGTTTGATAACTCTGGAGAAAGTCCTTTGTTTACTCGCGCTGAAGGAAGGTTATTTACTCGCGCTAAAGAAAAGTCTTTGCTCACTCACGCTGAAGAAAAGTATTCACTCACCTACTCGGAAGAAACGCCTTTTAAATGTGAATGATGAGAAAAAATTCAGTCGGATGAATATTTTGCGTGATCAGCAATCTTTTGGTAATGTTGAGTAGAATATTTATATTTGTCATTTTTCAAATGACTGTAAAAGCTTCTCTCCTGAAGCGAGCAAAAAATTAAATTCTCTCTACAGTTACCAAATTTGGTCTGGAGGATTCTGAAGTCGTTTACTACTGCGGAATACACCAGTGGAAAACGTTTTGGTATTATGGGTAATTTGAAAAAGCTTTTGTCAACTTACACTAAAGAAAAGCCTTCGTTCACTCACATTGAAGAAAAGCCTTTGTTTATTCGCGCTGAAGAAATGCCTTTGTTTATTCACGCTAAAAAAAGTCCTTGTTTACTCACGCTGAAGAAAAATCTTTGTTTATTCACGCTGAAGAAAAGCATTTGTTTATTCGTGCTGAAGAAAGGCCGTCAACTCGCGCTGCGGAAAGGCCGTTAACTCCCGCTGAAGAAAATTCTCTGGTTACTCGCGTTGAAGATAATTCTTTGCTCACTCGCGATGAAGGGAAGCCTTCGTTCATTCACACTGATGAAAAGCCTTTCTTTATTCGCGCTGAAGAGGGACCGTTGTTTGATAACTCTGAAGGAAGTCCTTTGTTTACACGCGCTGAAGAAAACCCCTTGCTCACTCATGCAGAAGAAAGCCTTTTCTCGCCCTGAAGAAAAGTTATTCACTCGCGCTGAAGAAAATTCTTTGCTCACTCACGCTGAAGAAAAGCATTCACTCACCTACACGGAAGAAACGCTTTTTAAAAATGTGAATGATGAGAAAAAAATCAGTCGGATGAACATTTTGCGTGAGCAGCAATCTTTTGGTCATGTTGAGTAGAATATTCATATTTTTCATTTTTCAAAAGGCAGTAGAAGCCCAAAAGGGGTTAGACTTCTCTCCTGAAGAGAGCAAAAAATGATATTCTCTCTACAGTTACCAAATTTGGTCTGCAGGATTCTGAAGTCGTTTACTAATGCGGAATACACCAGTGAAAAACGTTTCGATATTATGGGTAATTTGAAAAATCTTTTGTCAACTTACACTGAAGAAAAGCCTTCGTTCACTCACACTGAAGAAAAGCCTTTGTTTATTCGCGCTGAAGATATGCCTTTGTTTATTCACGCTGAAGAAAAGTCTTTGTTTATTCACGCTGAAGAAAAGCTTTTGTTTATTCGCGCTGAAGAAAGGCCGTTAACTCCCGCTGAAGAAAATTCTCTGGTTACTCGCGCTGAAGAAAATTCTTTGCTCACTCGCGATGAAAAAAAAGCATTCGTTCATTCACACTGATGAAAAGCCTTTGTTTATTCGCGCTGAAGAAGAACCGTTGTTTGATAACTCTGAAGAAAGTCCTTTGTTTACACGCGCTGAAGAAAACCCCTTGCTCACTCATGCAAAAGAAAGCCATTGTTTACTCGCGCTGAAGAAAAATTATTTACTCGCGCTGAAGAAAAGTCTTTGCTCACTCACGCTGAAGAAAAGCATTCACTCACCTACACGGAAGAAACACTTTTTAATAATGAATAATGAGAAAAAATTCAGTCGGATGAACATTTTGCGTGAGCAGCAATCTTTTGGTTATGTTGAGTAGAATAATTATATTTTTCATTTTTCAAAAGGCAGTAAAAGCACTTCTCTTCTGAAGAGAGCAAAAAATGCAATTCTCTCTACAGTTACCAAATTTGGTCTGGAGGAGTTCACGGTCGTATGGATACATAGAGGGTTTTTATAGCCCCCCCCCCTGTTAACTTTTGAATGGTTTGCCGTAGAGAGATAAAAAAAAAACCGTTTCGAGGGTTTCACCGATACTACTTTTTGAAATATAACGCATTGTGATTGCTCGATAGATGGCGCGGGGGAGCACAAAAACCTAATTTTTTTAAATGACATGGGGGGTCGAATGACAAATCGTTGAAAAGAGAATTTCATTCTCTTTTCAACCATCTATTTTTTTTTTAATTTCGTTCACACGTTTTTTCACAATAAGCATTTGAAGTGTCAAGTGTAAGAGCGGATCTGAATTCGTTTCCTTACCTTACCTCAATAACTTTTGAAGGGTTTGATGTGAAATAATGGGACGGAAAATATTTTGGGTGGTATTAAAATAATAATGTTTGAAAAATACCTTAATTGTTCTAGTAATTCACAATTGCAATCAATACCACGAAATACGTTCAATAAAGACAATTCACAACATTAATAATTATTCATTTTGAATTCCTTTCAAAGCTTAATTAGGTATTAGGATATCGAAATTATACCCATTTCATTTATTTTTAATGACAAAAGTACTAACAGGTACTACGAAAGGACTATTTATTGGATTTGTTTAAATGACAATAATTAATCCTATAAAAGTACAATGGATTGATGAATTATTGTATTCATATTCACTGAGGAGTTTTGTCTACTTATAATTATTATTTACTTTGAATATTTGATATCATCATGGTTCGTATACGTCCTTTCGAAGAAAAAATTGAAGCAATTTATAATTTTGGTGAGGCCCATCGGAACTACCACGAAGCGGAGAGAATTTTTAATGAAAAATTTCCTGAACATCCTATAACTCGGAAATATTTGAGGAAACTAGTTGAAAAATTCAACAGAACTGGCAGTGTTCGTAGGAAAGGTGGAGCTGGTCGAAAATCAATTCCGGAAGAGACAAAGGTTTCGATAATTGCCGAAATGGTGGTAAATCCGCAACAAAGTACCTCTCGTGTAGCAAGTACGATTGAGGTCTCAACAGCTACAGTAAAAAAATATTTGAAGAAACACAATTTCCATCCATTCAAATTAGTAATGTTACACCAACTCACAGAAGACGACCCAGACCAAAGAATGGAATTTTGTGAAAATATGGAGGAAAAGATAGCTAGGAACCCCAATTACATTAGGAATATTGGTTTTTCAGATGAAAGTACCTTTTTTTTAACGGAAATGTGAATACACAAAATGTGCGATACTGGAGTGATATAAATCCCCATATCTTTCGAAAAGGTCTCACACAGTTCCCACCGAAAGTAAATGTGTGGGCTGGAATTCTGGGAGACCATATTGTAGGTCCCTTATTTCTAATTTCTTATTTACTAAGAGATACGGTTGAACCACTCATACTTGGAATATTAGAAGAAAATGAGAACGAATTTCAGGAACACATCACCTTCCAGCAAGATGGGCCCCTCCTCACTTCCAACGTCAAGTTCGAGAGTATTTGGATGTAACATACCCTATGAGATAGATTGGACGTCGTGGACCAATCGAATGGCCGGCACGATCACCAGACCTTACACCATGTGACTTCTTTCTGTGGGGATACGTCAAATCCAAAGTGTATGAGCAACAATCCAACTCTTTGGAAGAACTTAAAGAACGAATAACACGGGTTTGTGCTGGTATAACTGCAGACATGTTGAATAATGTTCGGCAGGAATTTGTGAATCGAATTTTTTATTGTCAAGAAGTATTAGGTGGACATTTCGAACACCTGCTTCGTTAATTGACAACAATTTTGCTTCTAATTATTTAAATACTACATGTCATAATAGTTTGTTTTCTTTTTGTTACATTGACACTTCAAATGCTTATTGTGAAAAAACATATTAACGAAATTTAAACAAAATTAGATGGTTGAAAAGAGAATCCAATTCTCTTTTCAACGATGTGTCACTCGACCCCCCATGCCATTTAAAAAAATTAGGTTTTTGTGCCCCCCCGCGCCATCTATCGAGCAATCACAATGCGTTATATTTCAAAAGGTAGTATCGGTGAAACCCTCAAAACGGTTTTTTTTTATCGCTCTACGTCAAACTGTTAAAAAATTAACAGGGGGGGGACTATAAAAAGCCGCACTGTATATATAAAGATGGCCACAACAAATATATTTATTTAACACACTCAGGTGAATTATAATACTTGAAAATATAATTAGTTGGCTGGCTCGCCCCCCCCCAGTCACGGGCCCTGGACCCAGGGGTCCACCCAGCCCCACCCTTGTGGGGGCCATGTCAAAGGGTGACCTGGGGTGAGATTATGAACAGTCGACACGTGATCCGTATAGCGAAATTGACAATTATAGGATTCCATGAAATTTAAAATATAATATGATTTCAGTCGAAAGCAGTACCTACTCTGTAGTATAGAATGGAATTATATCTTCCCTACAAACCACTGATATCGATTAAAGTTGCATTCTAATTTGAATTGTATCACGTTTCGAATTTTCGGAGAATATAGAGGAAAATAAAAGTCTATATTGGCAATTTCCCATATTTCATTAGCGTCAGTCAAGCCATCTGCAATAAATGAACATCGCCGGTCTGTAAATTCAATAATGAAAATTTGTAACTCTATATTTCCCTCATTCGAGTTTCGAAAACTTTCCTGATCATTTTCGGCAGAGCAAAGGGAGGAACTTTGTTTAAATATTTGGACAGGATAATTCTGCTGAATTAGCGATGTTCCTGTTTTCCGAAGTTGCACATTAATCTCCCAGATAAAATATTACCAACTAGACAATCTCTGTATTGTAATTTTCTTACGAAAATTCATCACATACACTTTCCTTCACCAATAAATTATCGTAATGTTATATTCGGAAAATACGGATATTTCCTCAGAGGCTGCAAGAGAAAGGATACCATTGGAACATAGTGAATATTATTCACTGTGATATCACGCAATGTTCTTGTGTAAAGTTATTAACTAACGTAAAACGATATGCTTTTTTGTGAAGTATTTCAAACATGTCACTGTAGTTTAAACTAGTTGGAATGTTGGACAACCATTTTAAATGTTTGAATTCGCAGATTGTTTCATGTTCTGGTCCCCAAGAAAAAAAATGCAGTAGGTTGAATACTGATAGAATCAGAAATTGTTAAAATTGTTTTTTTCGTTAACCAACTGTCGTCCCCTTACGAAAAACAGCCCTCAAAAGTCGAAACTTGTGCGAGCCAAGGGTTAACGAGACCGTACCTTTTAATGCACTTACTCGGGCCATCAGTTGCTAGGATTCGAGCCTAGCCGACCCGCAGTCAATGGTTTTGAACGCTTCCCAAGTAGCACACCCATATTGGGACAATATTGGTACAATATCGTGAAAATATTGGCAAAATATTCAAATAATAATATTGGTAAGAAAAAAAATGTGAACATTCGGCGATATTGGTCCAATATTTAAAATAATAATATTGGTCTAATATTCTCGAAGCAATATTGGCATCAAAATGTTAGACGATATTAGTACAATATCGCTGTAGCACACTTACATTGGAATAATATTGGTAAAATATTGGAAAAATATTCAAACGTAATATTGGCGAGATAAAATTATAATTATTTCGGGATATTGGCACAATATTACTTGGACATTATACAAATAATATTAGTGAAATATTGAGGAAGCAATATTGGCCACAAAATATTTAGGGTTATTAGTTCAATATCATTTGCATATATTGGTAAAATATTCAAAGTGAATATGTTGCCTTGGAAACATTGATGAAATATTTCCAGAAGATGTCGAATAATTTGAAAATTCTACAATTTCGTTTCTATTTCAATTTAACACTGAGTAGATTGACTTGTAAACGCATTTTGAGAAGCCTTATTTAATATATGTTACTATGATTC
Organism: Chrysolina haemoptera; assembly: GCA_958298965.1. Classification (NCBI taxonomy): domain Eukaryota; kingdom Metazoa; phylum Arthropoda; class Insecta; order Coleoptera; family Chrysomelidae; genus Chrysolina; species Chrysolina haemoptera. The sequence goes on along the minus strand of OY282601.1, from coordinate 933,627 downwards.
AGCTGTTGTTCCATATGTGGGGCCACCTAGCGGTTTCTTACCCAAGTTCAATCATGATTCATTTCAATATTGTTTATTGAATATTCGGCCAATATTCAAATTTCAACCCTAGTGATATATGTATTTTGTAATATTGTATCAATATTTTCTTTCAAATATTGGCGTAAGGTTTTCGTATCAATCTCAGTCAATATAGGGTCAATATAATTTTTAGAATATGGATTAAATAATATTCCACCAATGTACTATCAAACTTGGATATACAATTTTGTTTTTTATCTCTCAAATCGATATAAGAGTAATATTGAAATCGCAATATTAGAGCTAGAAGAAAGCAATATGTAGGCAATATTGCTCTATCGATATTAGTGAAAATTATTGAACCAATAATTTACCCAATATTTTATGAAACAATATACATTCAGAAAGCCAAAATTCCACCAAAATTATTAATGAAATATTGTTTTTCCAGTATAAACCCATATTGGTTCAATATTATTTTTACATTTACAATATATCCATATTGGCCCAATATGAAAACAAGATTCAGCCCACATGAGGTGCTACCTGGGTTCAGTCTCAACCACTGAGCTACTAAACGCTTTCGTGGTCAAGGTATTATTTTTGTCCTTTTTTTGAACAGCTGAATATTTTCTCACCGAAATTTTCCAGCAAATACAACAATTTCTTTATTTTCTTTTTTTCAAGATTTGTCTCTCACCGTCAAGTATATATTTTTTTGCCAAACACTGGGAAAATTACCATTTTATTCTATTCATCACCCGTTAATTGAAAATTCGCGATTTATTTGAGACTAACGAAATGAAGCTAATCAGAACTTTCTACAGTATTTCACAACTCTTCGAGCTGAAGGAAAAGTTCGTCGAAAATATTTACCATTCCGCAGGAGATTTCGAACTAATTTTAATTAAACCCTTTTCCTTCTTTTTGACCTCCTTTATTTGAAAATCGTGGAACAAGAGCCAATATGAGGAAACATTCCGAAGTCCTGGGGAGAGTCATTTTCACAAAGATAATCATCGAACGTTAATTAAAAATGTCTGTCAGAAAATAGTTGCATACATAGTGAAAACTGTTAAAATCGAGTGACAAAACCATATTCTTGTGTTTCAACCAAGTTCGGAAGATATTCTTTCATTTTATGTATTCTTCTAATCCAATTTGTACTGGACCTTCGATTTATCACTCCAAAAATAAGTATGATCCACATTTTTGGAGTATTTGTTCCATAATATTTATTAACTTTTTAGGTTTTTGTTCCACCAAAAAAAAAAATCTATGATGTTCAGATAAAATCGTGAGAGCCGAGGGAAAGTAGGTGTTTTTCTTGAATGTATGCAGTCTGTGTACTTCATGGACTGCATGGCCACCCTTAAGGACTGATGTAGACTAATAATAATCATTATTATTTTTATTTCAGTTTCCCAAAGAGTTGTAATTATTTATCACTATTCATAAACAAAATTTGATGCGTTCATCACGTGGGCCTCTTTCAGTGATCCGATTCGATACAAAATAAAATATCTCCCTTCAGGCACTTTGAACAGCATTTTCACTTTAGCGTTTGGCGTGTTTGGAGTCCCCGAGGCTTACGGATCAGTCAGATTCTTCCTCCGTTGTCCTGACAGGTGACATACACAACATCCTGCGTTTGATTTTAATTGCAGACAACGCTTCCCAACAGATCGCATATTAATAGATCTTCAAAATATCTGTTTGAGTGTGGCTACCATCAGTAATGAATAAATCAATATTAAGAATTCTCTTATCTGATAATATATCGTGAAGTATTGAATATAAACGTTTCCCCTTCGGAAAAAATGATTTATTCAGTCCTTGAGAGTGGTGCAAGAGTACAGCCCAAGTAGCACACCCATATTGGGACAATATTGGTACAATTGGTACAATATTGTGAAAATATTGGCAAAATATTCAATTAATAATATTGGCGAGAAAAAAAAATATGAACATTCGGCGGCATTGGTCCAATATTCGAAAAATAATATTGGTCTAATATTCTCAAAGCAATATTGGCCTCAAAATGTTAGGCGATATTAATACAATATCGCTGTAGCACACTTACACTGGAATTATATTGGTAAAATATTGGCAAAATATTGAAACGTAATATTGGCGAGATAAAATTATAATTATTTCAGGATATTGGCACAATATTACTTGGACATTATACAAATAATATTAGTGAAATATTGAGGAAGCAATATTGGCCCCAAAATATTTAGGGATATTGGTACAATATCATTTGCATATATTGGTAAAATATTGAAAGTGAATATTGTTGCGTCTTCGGGTTCAAAAATGAGTGTACACTGGTATAGACTTGCCTTTATTATTCAAACTTCACTTGACAACACTGTAATACAAGTCACTGTCAAAACTGATACCAAAATACTAGTTTCCAAGGTAACTCAAGGTAACTTTCTAACTAACTTACTTCATCTCACAAATGCCTTGCTTATATATAAAAATAAAGTTCTAGAAAAATGAAGAAATCAATAGAACACAATAAGAATGTTCGACGATTGATCCAGAACAAAAGTTAGTGCTTCTAGATTTTTCCATCTAATTCATCGAACGATCTCGAACAATTCGAGAAGTCTTTATCAAATTTCATTGATGAAATATTTCCAGAAAATGTCGAATAATTTAAAAATTCTACAATTTCGTTTCTACATCAATTTACCACCGAGTAGATTGACTTGTAAACGCATTGTGAGAAGCCTCATTTTATATTTGTTACTATGATTCAGCTGTTGTTCCATATGTGGAGCCACCTAGCGGTTTCTTACCCAAGTTTAATCATGATTCATTTCAATATTGTGTATTGAATATTCGGCCAATATTCAGATTTCAATCCTAGTGATAAATGTACTTTGTTATATTGTATCAATATTGTCTTTCAAATATTGGCGTAAGACTTTCGTAACAATCTCTATCAATATAGGGTCAATATAATTTTTAGAATATGGATTTAATAATATTCCACCAATGTGCTATCAAACTTGAATATACAATATTGTTTTTTATCTCGGAAATCGATATGAGAGTAATATTGTAATCGCAATATTGGAGCTAGATGCTGGAAACAATATGTAGGCAATATCGCTCTGTCGATATTGGTGAAAATTATTGAACCAATATTGACCCCATATTTCATTAAACAAAATACATTCAGAACAGGTTGAGCCAATATTCCACCAATATTATTGAGGAAATATTTTTTTTCCAATATGAACCCATATTGGTTCAATATTATTTTTACATTTACAATATATCCATATTGGCCCAATATGGAAACAATATTCAGCCAACATGAGGTGCTACCTGGGAACTATCATGCTCAGCTGATACCACTTGTGGCATTAGCCAGAGGAGTAGTTGTTTGTGGCAGGTATTTGTCAAGAAAGCTGACACATGCTATCGTGTCTGACCAAAAACTAATAATAATTATTAATTTATAATTATTTTTATGGCAAAATATGACGTTCTTGACATGATTTTTTGGGTTTATGACCTTCCACAATCTGAAAATTTCTAAAACCGCTATTCAAATTTATTTCCTTCAGCGTCTTTCCAAGATGTTTTGATAACGGAGGCAGATACAGCCTCCGAAACATCAACAATTTTCAAAAAAAGAGAAGTATTCTTTGTTAATTCGATCTCATTTTTTCAGATAGGCAAATTCAGTGTAGGGTACGTTACTGACAAAAATTAATTTCTTCCAAGACAGCAGTCTTGTGAACGCAGTAACTCATCGGGAAAATTAATCAATTTGCCCTTCTACACTTGTACAGATTTCTTTCGATTAACATTTTTTCATTTTCAGATTGTGGAAGGTCATAAACCCAAAAAATCATGTCAAGAATCGAATTTCCTCCACAAAATCAAACTTTCAATCAATATATCGTTCTTGGTATTTCAACCAATACCAACGGGTTATTGTGACCAATCATACGGTTTTATATTCACAATTCAAGCATTGTTTATATCCACATGTTGTTAAAATTGTTAAAATTCGATATCTCGAAAACGGTTAAATTTAGAAAATGATGTGCTTCATCAATTTTGTTCAGATATTCGAGCAGAACTGAAATGTGGAATAATATATAGTGTGTCTCATTAGAGAAAAAGCAACTTTGTTTCGTCTTGACTTTTTGACTGATCCTGTATACCTAATTTTTCGTTGATATAATGGATTTTGAAAAACCCTAAAACTTTTGTGTTTTGATATTTTTCTCTAGCTGTCTTACTTTAGGAAATAATCGACCGTTTCCATACATATCAGCCACCCTGTATGTCCCCTCCCGACGGAGATTGAGTTGACTGAAAGGGCGGACTAATTGCGGCTGTAACTTTAGAGTTTGGTTGGCTGGAGTATCTTGAGTGCTAGGACGTGTATCACATTACTGTTTATTAGTGCAACCCCTGCATCGCAAATGCGAAATTCGTCTTGATACAGCGTAGTCGAAAATCTTGTTCGGTATCAAGTTTCGTGGAAAGTGCATTACTATGATTCATGTCGATTAGGTAATAACAAAAATTCTATTGAATTTTTTTTTGAATGAACACTTTGTACAGATTTGTCTTGATATATTATGGCACAGATACTTGGGGCACTAACTCGAAACAACAATCTTTTGCTCTATTCATATGGGAAGGAGAGTTGTTGGTGAATAAAGTGATCGAACATGGAAAATGAAGCAGACTTAACGATGAACTTGATACACTGATACAAAAAACTGTATTATGACTAAGACTGTTCAGTTTTGGTCTTGGTATCAAAAACTAAATGTAGTCTTGGTATTGGTCTTGATGTTTCAATACCAAGACGAGACTGGCTAAGTCTTGAACTTGGTCTTGATAGTCTTGGTCTGGGTCTTGGTCTTGAGAGTCTTGAGAGTCTTGATAGTCTTGAGAGTCTTGGTCTGGGTCTTGGTCTTGAGAGTCTTTAGAGTCTTGATAGTCTTGACAGTCTTGGTCTGGGTCTTGGTCTTGGGAGTCTTGAGAGTCTTGAGAGTCTTGAGAGTCTTGAGTCTTGATAGTCTTGATAGTCTCGGTATGGGTCTTGTTCTTGAGAGTCTTGATAGTCTTGGTTTGGGTCTTGATCTTGAGAGTCTTGAAAGTCTCGATAGTCTTGGTCTGGGTCTTGGTATTGATTGTCTTGAGAGTCTTGATAGTCTTGATAGTCTTGGTAGTCTTGGTCTGGGTCTTGTCTTGAGAATCTTGAGAGTCTTGATAGTCTTGGTCTGGGTCTTGGTCTTGAAAGTCTTGAAAGTCTTGAGAGTCTTGATAGTCTTGATAGTCTTGATAGTCTTGGTCTGGGTCTTGGTCTTGGGAGTCTTGAAAGTCTTGAAAGTCTTTAAAGTCTTGATAGTCTTGATAGTCTTGGTCTGGGTCTTGGTTTTGAGAGTCTTGAGAGTCTTGATAGTCTTGGTCTGGGTCTTGGTCTTGAGAGTTTTGAGAGTCTTGATAGTTTTGATAGTCTTGGACTGGGTCTTGGTATTGAGAGTCTTGAGAGTCTTGATAGTCTTGATAGTCTTGGTAGTCTTGGTCTGGGTCTTGGTCTGGAGAATCTTGAGTCTTGATAGTCTTGATAGTCTTGGTCTTGGTCTTGAGAGTCTTGAGAGTCTTGAGAGTTTTGATAGTCTTGATAGTCTTGGTCTGGGTCTTGGTCTTGAGAGTCTTGATAGTCTCGGTCTTGGTCTTGGTCTTGAGAGTCTTGAGAGTCTTGATAGTCTTGATAGTCTTGATAGTCTTGATAGTCTTGGTCTTGGGAGTCTTGGGAGTCTTGAGAGTCTTGAGAGTCTTGATAGTCTTGATAGTCTTGATAGTCTTGGTCTGGGTCTTGGTCTTGATAGTCTTGATAGTCTCAGTAGTCTTGGTCTGGGTCTTGGTCTTGAGAATCTTGAGAGTCTTGATAGTCTTTGTCTGGGTCTTGGTCTTGAAAGTCTTGAGAGTCTTGAGAGTCTTGAGAGTCTTGATAGTCTTGATAGCCTTGGTCTGGGTCTTGGTCTTCGGAGTCTTGAAAGTCTTGAGAGTCTTGAGAGTCTTGAGAGTCTTGATAGTCTTGGTCTGGGTCTTGGTCTTGAGAGTCTTGAGAGTCTTAATAGTCTTGGTCTGGGTCTTGGTCTTGAGAGTCTTGAGAGTCTTGATAGTCTTGATAGTCTTGGTCTGGGTCTTGGTATTGAGAGTTTTGAGAGTCTTGATAGTCTTGATAGTCTTGGTCTGGGTCTTGAGAATCTTGAGAGTCTTGATAGTCTTGGTCTGGGTCATGGTCTTGAGAGTCTTGAGAGTTTTGATAGTCTTGATAGTCTTGGTCTGGGTCTTGGTCTTGAGAGTCTTGAGAGTCTTGAGAGTCTTGATAGTCTTGATAGTCTTGGTCTGGGTCTTGGTCTTGAGAGTCTTGAGAGTCTTGATAGTCTCGATAGTCTTGGTCTAGGTCTTGGTCTTGGGAGTCTTGGGAGTCTTGAGAGTCTTGAGAGTCTTGAGAGTCTTGATAGTCTTGGTCTGGGTCTTGGTCTTGAGAGTCTTGAGAGTTTTGATAGTCTTGGTCTGGGTCTTGGTCTTGATAGTCTTGAGAGTCTTGATAGTCTTGGTCTGGGTCTTGGTATGGATAGTCTTGAGAGTCTTGATAGTCTTGATAGTCTTGGTAGTCTTGGTCTGGGTCTTGAAAATCTTGAGAGTCTTGATAGTATTGGGAGTCTTGAGAGTCTTGAGAGTCTTGAGAGACTTGAGAGTCTTGAGAGTCTTGAGAGTCTTGAGAGTCTTGGGAGTCTTGATAGTCTTGATAGTCTTGGTCTGGGTCTTGGTCTTGAGAGTCTTGATAGTCTTGATAGTCTGGGTCCTGGATCAAAATGTCTCTAGAAATTTTAATTATTCAATTTAATTGTCCAACAGTTTATATGCATATGATATGTATTTCATGTTTCTACTAATTGCCAGCTTGTACGGGCAAAGTAAGCAATATGAATTTCTCATTTCCCATAAGAATATAATTTTTAGGAAATCTTAAAGATAAAATTAGACACACACAGCACACAGGTCGATAGATCAGAAAAAAGTTTCAAAAGGTCAGAATGTTAATATGGTTTTCGTTGTCACACTGTATAAAGAATAAAACAAAAAAATCTTGAAATTTCAACACCACGTATATCGGTAACGAATTGTTTGCGGACCTATGTTTATATGAACATTCAGTTGTAATATAAGCTAGGGAATGTCCCCCTTCCGGACCAAGACCAAGACTCTTGAGAGAGACCAAGACTCTTGAAGACTCTTGAGAGAGAGTCTTGGTCTCGTGAAGACCTAATTTTTGCGAGTATTTTCGGTATCCACGCACACCTAAATCATTCACTCTTTTCGACATTTTTCAAAATTTGCACCATTGCACCCACCAGAGTTCGATACTAAATAAAAATGTGTATGTGGTGTTTTCCCACTCCTAAATAATACAACAGGTAATACAATTTTCTCTGGATTCCACCCCTCTGCCGTATCCGCATCTTACGGCTCATCACACAAATACACTGCTGAAATTCTGGCCAGTGATATTTCTAGACTTCCTGAATACAATGCTGTATTCCGAATTTTGATAAAAGTTCTGAAATTGTATTGGTTGGTTGTTTAATCGGCATATTTTTCAAATTTCGTCCCCCTATAACTTTTTTATTGATCGAGGAATTTCAACGTAATTCACATATGAATAATTTGAAAATGTCACAAATCCAGTGGTATAGTCAGATTTTTTCTAAAAAAATCGCTAGTAATTTTTTTAGATTTTTGACCTTGAAAAATAAATATAGTTGACCCTAAAAATGGAGATTTATTCATGAAATTTGGTGTTCTAGTAGACTCTTTAAATGCCTTCCTAACGAAGAAAAAATCATCCCGATCGTTTGAAAAATGTAAGTTTTATAAGGGTGCTTCCATCTTAAACGAGTCAAAGTGTAGATCCTGCAGTTTATGAGAAATCTGACTCAAAGTTAAAACTTATGTTACATTATAACGCTCACATCGATGGACATCTCAAATGTTTGCGAGATCTACAGGGTGATATTTTTTTATGGGTCATGCCCTCATCTTTTCTCCCACTGAACTTTTTTGTGGTGCGCCGTTGGTGAATTCTAAAATGAAAAATTTTTTGATTTGTTTTCAAATTTTTTTGTGTCCTGTAGTGTTTCCGTATCTTCGACCGGTATTGAGTAAAATAAAAAGTTTTTTGTAATCCGCTAAAATTTAGTTTATCAGCAGATGTATGCTAAAAATTAAAGCTAAAGGCGTTTGCAACAACGATTTATTATACGAAACATCTGAATAAAAGCCATAACAAGGAAACTACGCCATAACAATTGTTGAAAGTGACCTCCTCCAATCCTTATACATCCCAGGTAGCACCTCATGTTGGCTGAATCTTGTTTTCATATTGGGCCAATATGGATATATTGTGAATGTAAAAATAATATTGAACCAATATGGGTTCATATTGAAAAAAAATATTTCATTAATAATATTGGTGGAATATTGGCACAACCTGTTCTGAATGTTTATTGTTTCATAAAATATTGGGTGAATATTGGTTCAATAATTTTCACCAATAATGATAGAGCGATATTGCCTACATATTATTTCCAGCATCTAGCTCCAATATTGCGGTTTCAATATAGTCTCATATCTATTTTAGAGATTGAAGACAATATTGTATATCCAAGTTCAATAGCACCCTATATTGATTGAGATTGTTACGAAAACCTTACGCCAATATTTGAAAGACAATATTGATAAATATTACAAAATAAATGTATCACTAGGATTGAAATTCCTCTGAAATTCCATAGGTGTGTCAAACATGGTGATTGTTGTTTTTGATTAATTATAATTATTGTAAACTACAGGTGAAATCATGTAACCCAATGGAACGGAATGGAATGAAATGAATAAAGATTTGATTTGATACTAAGTTGGAGGTTACTTCTTTTATGTTCTAAGACACTTTTTCAAAACTGTATTCCCACATACTCCCGATGTGCTTCTTTGTCTAATATTTCATATCATAATATGATGCTCTATGATGAGTAATTCCATTTTTGTATTTATCATTTGCTATCATCACTGACCTCTCATGAGTCGAATGAAAGTCAGCTGTCGCTTTCTTCGTATGGCTTTTGCGTGAAAACTTTTCTCCTAGATGAAATAAATAGGTCACGCAATTTGACTAGAATGAAAACGAGAAAATTCATATTGAACGAGGAACGTTGTCTGAATGGAAATTAAATCAAATAGCTTGAAGCCGAGTTAAAATAATCAACTCCCCGGTTCATTGTTCCCGGACATTTGTTGTCTCATTATGAGTCAAAACACGAAGTCTATTCCATTCACTAGCGTCTTTCTCTTCATTTTCTTTGTTTAACTAAATCCGTTTCGGCGCGTATTGTGCAGTAAAATAGTGTGCCTTGTTTCTACCGTTGTTTCCCTTCAATTAAATACGCCGCTATGGTCCTTGTGAATAAATGGTTTTGCTTCAGTAGGGGAGATCGGGGCAAGACGGGGTAGTGAGGCATGGTGGGGTGTCATCTTCCCCCCGAAATACTGATGGTGAAAATTGATATTTCCAATTTTCCGTTCGGAATAATATTCATCATCATCCGCACCCCCTAAGGTTGAGGCCTGGAAGAAGGAGCTCTCCAGCCCTTTTTATGTGCTCGGACGCTCCCTCCCCCCTTCCACTGCCCCCGTTCTCACTGAGCGGATCCTCATCCTGTTGATTGGCGATCCTGTTGATCGTTTTGATATGGAGTGCTCAGCCTTTGCGCGCCTGAACTCCCTTATATCTGACATGAGTTGAATTTAACTGACTTTATTTACTGTGCATGATGCACAGTAAACTAGCTGAAGGCCCTATTGCTGTGGCTGAAGGCGCTATTGCTGTGGCTTATGGACTTATTGCTGTAGCTGAAGCCCTATTGCTGTGGATGAAGGCCCTATTGCTGTGGCTGAAGGCCCTATTGCTGTGGCTGAAGGCGATATTGCTGAGACTGAAGGCCCTATTGCTGTGGCTGAAGGCCCTATTGCTGTGGCTGAAGGCCCTATTGCTGTGGCTGAAGGCACTATTATTATTATTATTGGGTCAATATGGAAATATTGTAAATGTGAAAATAATATTGAACCAATATCGGTTCATATTGGAAAAACAATATTTCATTAATAATATTGGTGGAATATTGGCTCAACCTGTTCTGAATGTATATTGTTTCATGAAATATTGGGTCAATATTGGATCAATAATTTTCACCAATATCGACAGAGCGATATTGCCTACATATTGTTTCCAGCATCTAGCTTCAATATTGCGATTTCAATATTACTTTCATATCGATTTTAGAGATAAAAAACAATATTGTATATCCAAGTTTGATAGCACATTGGTGGAATATTATTTAATCCATATTCTAAAAATTATATTGACCTCATATTGATTGAGATTGTTACGAAAACCTTACGCCAATATTTGAAAGACAATATTGATACAATATTACAAAATACATTTATCACTAGGATTGAAATTTGAATATTGGCCGAATATTCAATAAACAATATTGAAATGAATCATGATTAAACTTGGTAAGAAACCGCTAAGTGGCCCCACATATGAAACTACACCTGAATCATAGTAATATATATTGAATAATGCTTCTCACAATGCGTTAACAAGTCAATATACTCAGTGGTAAATTGAAGTACAAACGAAATTGTAGAATTTTTAAATCATTTGACATTTTTTGTTGATATTTCATCAATGTTTCCAATGCAACATATTCACTTTGAATATTTTACTAATATATGCAAATGATATTGTACCAATATCCCTAAATATTTTGGGGCCAATATTGCTTCCTCAATATTGTACCAATATCCCGAAATAATTATAATTTTATCTCGCCAATATTAGGTTTTGACATTTTGCCAATATTTTAGCAATATTATTCCAATGTTAGTGTGCTACAGCGATATTGTACTAATATCGCCCAACATTTTGAGGCCAATATTGCTTCGAGAATATTAGACCAATATTATTTTTTGAATATTTGACCAATATCGCCGATTGTTTACTTTTTTTTTCCCTTCGATCATTTTTAGCAGAGTTGTGACCAATCAAATAGTCGACTCCGCCAAAACTTTCAGCGGCGGGTAAGCGTGAACCTGAAATTTGATGTCGGCGTTCAATCATGTTTTCTGAGAAAACGAGCGCATTTCATAAGAAATTACTTGTTTTCCACCCTGTTGAGTTATGTTTTCCGATAAATCATATACGTTCCAAGATTTCAGCAAAAATCTATATATTTTTAAAGGAAAAAAAATGTGTTCCACCCCTGGAGTTCTGGTAAAAAAAATTTTTTTCGTGTTTATCATGGTTCTAACTACTAGCATACCAAGTTTGGTGGTGCTACAATCGATTCTTGTCTCAAAACCCAATCGTACTGGATTATTCCGTGAGAAAGTAATTTCACGTTCGCATTTAACACTTTTCATTACCACAAAATCCACCTCTTTTCAAACGTCTGTGAAGGGTGCAACCGCGCAATATTTATTCTTGCTCTTGAACATCACTTTAATAGGAAAGAATGAACACAGATGAAAAACATTTTCCGCACTCAACTTCGTCGTAGAGCTACAGACGAACAATTGAACAATATATTTGACGCCTTCGTTTGCTAGAATTGAATGAACACTCAGAATTCTTGTTACGCCAAATATATATGCTCTATTGAAATTATTTCCTTTTGAGGATATCTTCTCGTAATTGGTTTCTTGAAGTGCAGGTTTGTGACAGCTTTTGGTGATTTATTTGCTATATTCATTAATGCAGACACTTCGAACATGATATATGCATGTAAGAAAGAAAAGGCCCTACTTATTGAACTTTATTGATAAAATAGTATGATTCAAACAATAATAGATACTGAAGCTTAGAGTAGCAAGTGCTTTCTCGGTTCGTTTATTATTTACCACTAAAGAAAAGTAACTCCCACTTGTCGATTGTTTCTTATTTATCGGTGGCATGGAATACTATACAGAGTGGTCCAACGAAAAGTATGCACCTAGCTTTTCTCCTTTTTTTGGAATTCATAGCAAATATACTCGGACACATGAAGTGTGCCTTTGAGGGGGGCACATTTTAGATATATTTTGCAACTTGTGTCTTCAACCCCCTAGCGAGGGGGTGTTACAACCCTAAAATTTTAAATGAAACGTCGGGTCGAGTGATATATCATTTGAACGGGCATAAAATTATCTTTCCAATGATACCTTATTTGTTGAAATTTACTGAAACAGTTAATGCGAAAACGGCTTTAAGAACATTAACCCGATAATTTTGGTATTAATGAAAAATACAAATCAGTTTAGGTTACTAGGAATCAGGATAATGACAATCCTTTCTAAATTACTTCATTTTGCCGAAAGCAACATTTCAATGATAATTTTTTGTTATCACAACTAAATTCACCATTTATCGTTTGCGTGATTTTGTCGGAAACGACTGCAGATAAGTGTAAGAAAAAAACTGCAGATATGTGTAACATTTATTTTACAGATGAGTGTACATTTTATTTAAATGGAGCTTTGAATAGGCATAATTGCCGTTACTGGGATGACAGGCCCCTCAAAAAATAATTGTCTGGTGTGGCATATTAGGAAGTCATATCATAGGACCACTTTTCATTCCTGGAAATTTTAATGATGAAATCTACCTAAACATGCTTGAAGACGCAATTGATCCTTTCATCACACAAATAATAGAAGATGACCAAAATCATAATGCTGATCGGCTTCATTTCCAGCAAGATGGAGCACCTCCGCACTATTTTGTTCCTGTACGAGAATTTTTAGATAACCGGTTCCCCGGACAGTGGATTGGTAGGAGAGGCCCAATGGAATGGCCTTCCAGGTCACCTGATTTATCGCCTTTGGACTTTTTTCTATGGGGACACTTGAAAAATAAATGTTTTGCTACGAAGTCCGAGTCCATAGAAGATATTCGCCAACGGATTATAGCAGAGTGCAGAAGCATAACACCTGATATGCTACAAAATGTTAGACATAGATTTGAACAAAATCTGTATTATTGTATGGAAGCAAATGGGTCACAATTTGAACACTTGTTGAAGTAACATTTCAATAAATCAATTTAACAGCTTCTTTTTTTTACAAAGCACTATTACAAGTAACAAATATTGAAACGTACTAAGTACTACTTGTACATGTTTTCCTATTCCTAGTAACCAAAACTTATTTGTATTTTTCATTAATACCAACATTATCGGGTTCATGTTCTTGAAGCCGTTTTCGCATTAACTGCTTCAGTAAATTTCAACAAAAAGGTTATCTAGTCAGTCAGAACAGACTGACACTAGCTTGGGTACCAGCACACACAGGTTACAGAGTCAATGAAGAGGCTGATTCACTAGCTCGAGAAGAAGCAAGTAAGGCCCTGAATGGCCCAGAACCGTTTTGCGGTATAGCGAAAGCTGTACTAAAAACCAACACCAAATCATGGATCCAACAGAAATCTCAAGAATGGTGGAACGATTCACCAGGAATGAGACAAGCCAAAGAGTTTATCAAAATACCGTTGCCAACATTCACAGAATATCTACTAAACCAGAGAAGGAGCAATACTAGAATAATAGTTGGACTCCTCACAGGGCATTGTAGGCTCAACAAACGTATGAGGACCATTGGTCTGGCAGAAGAAATGCTATGCAGGTTCTGTCAGGAAGAAGAGGAAACATCGGCACACATACTATGCCACTGTGTGGGCTTGTCAAGACTAAGGTTTCTAACGCTGGGAGAAGAAAAAACAAAAGCTCCCGGATACATGGGAGTTCTGAAAACTGGCCTATGGAGTCTCGTGACGAAGACAGGGCTAGATAAAGAACTCTAAACGATTTCGAGGGCCAACACAATAGATCTGAAAAGGTCGCGGTGTTGATGCTTATGGCACGGAAGCCCCAAAATAATCTAATCTAATAACTTCACTAAATGAGTATTTCATACGTATATATTGATTTTCGGTAAAATAACCAATTGTTATTATGTATGATCTTATCAGGTTTTGGGTGGATAATCAAATACAAGTACAAAAATAAATATACTTTTTTTTTCATTCCATCACAATATCATTTCAGCAAAAATATGAAGGTAAAAAATAAATTCAATTCAACATCAATCAATGAATTTAAATATGACAAGGAAGAACTACTATAAAGAACCACTACATACTTATAATAAGAGATTCTGAATTCCGAAGCCACTAGTGACATTCCAAATTATACGTAAATCAAAATATGACTTACCGTTGAATACTGGTATTAAAATACCCAAATTCTATTGAATCAGTAACCTTTCTATTTTAGGTATCTATTCGTAGTCCTTAACAGTAGTGCAAAATTAAAACAATGAGAATGGGTATAAAAGTCACGACTCACGAACGGAAATACAGCAAACAGAACAGGAAATAGCGACGGATCATATCGATTATCGGGAGCTGGCGCATCGCGTGCTCGTTCGGAATCTTTCGGCTTGTTTCGGAATTCGATTAATACTCTTCGTAGTGGTGAATCTTGACGTCACAGAAAGTAATCTCATACGTGCTATCATTTGTAGTGGCAAATAAAAATATTGGATAAGTTATATTTACCCTGTACCTAATACCACTACAGGAAAGATTTTTGATAATTTACATGTTATTGAATATTTCAACTGATGAAGTAGTCAATAATAATTGAATAAATCATCATTTGGACGTGAAAATTTGTCGTGATATTGAGTATTCATAAAAGTAATATCACTTACATGTAATTTGTTCAATGAATCTCAATCGGCATTACCATTCATTTAGTAAAAACAAAATCATTTTATTTTCTCAGTGATATATATCAAATTCTGTTACAGTAATGCGTGTTCATTTCTAGGAACACATATTTTCTTGTGGTAATTAACTTGTTCATTTTTCACATATAGTATTCAAGTTTCCACTTGTGGGTATTCAAATTTCGCTAACTGTGTACGTATTGACACTTGAAAATTCCTCCTTGTGTTCCCAAAGGCATAGCCTTTGGGGGTAGGGGAAGGCTATTATTATTTTCTGTGGCGCTCCGGGCGAATCACTGATTTTTGGTGGCGTATTTACTTTTCAGCTGTAGGAAAAACCGGAAAACTTACAGCATCATCCCGGGTGGTCGGTGTGCACTTCAAGATAGCACCACTGTATTGTTTCGCGACCAAATTCTGAGCGCCACCTAGCGATGGGATTTGGTTAGTTTCAGAAACTCACCGAAATACGTTTTTACGAATTTGACTAAGTCATCGGAAGTATATTCAGGGGCGACAAGAATGTTTCATCGTTGAAACGTTTGTAATGAACTTAGGAGTGTACAAGAATCTTTCAAGTCACTCTGGTAAATTATCGTAAATTATCGGTTATTGCAGAACTTGCGGTTGATGATGGAGTATGCAGGCGATCGATCATGAAGGTTCTCGAATATTAATTGGAATATGCAGGTGCGTTGATGTGTACAGCAAATTGAGGAAGATGTTATTCTGTTTCCTGATCAAGTCAAAATCAATATCCTAATACCTATTAGGTTCAAGCAATGCAAGCTACCTACTCGTGTTTCACTAAAAGAAAATCATACAGCGTACTCTTTCCGAAGAAGTGGAAAAATGTGAAAGCATCCTGCACTTCGCTTATGGAAAATGGCCTTTGGTTTTTCTTGAAATTTCAGTATTTTGTGTAATTCTAACCATCTTTCCAAAATTTTCCGAAAGTGTACTTTGACCAAATATGATCCCATGACTAGTTTTCGAGATGTGGGAAGTTGAATGTGACGATTTTTATTTCATCATTTTTTACGCAATTGGAAAATTCAATAATTTTTTTGCGGTCATCATTCATATTATCCACAACAATATTGTGATGCTTGAATGAGACCTATATTTTTCAATTATCTACAGGGTTATCTTGAAACAAAAATAAGCGTAATCAATAAACATTGTTTATTGAACTTTTGATAGGTTGAATGGAAGAGCAAGTTTCGATCTAGCTCTAATCTCAGGATGAAACCGGAAATTGAATTATGCCTTTTGATAGAGGCATGCGCATTGTATATCTTACTTTATACAGGGTATCCCAGAATAAAGGGGACAAACTCCGAGGGTAGAATCCTCACTTCATTTTAAGGCTGAAAGTTCCAATAAACATATACCCTAAAATGAGTATCAACAGAGTTACAGGGTGTTGAAAGTGACACAAAAAAATATATTTTCCAGAATAACTCCATAACGGCTTAACTTTTCTTGATGAAATTTGGTATTTCACTTGACAGCTTTCAGTTCCATATTTCAAGGCAAATCATGTGTTTGTAACTCTAAACAGGGGCGTATGGCAGGTGGGTACCCCTACTGGCCCCTCCCCAACTTTCACGGCACTGGATTAATATCAATTTCGTCTTCCTTTTATTAGTCCCCGATATTTCCTATACAAAAAAGGAATACGTTTCGTTTCACAAATATCAACGGTTTTCGAGGTATTTGAAGTTGAACTCCGCTCTGCGTCGTTCGTGCAACTGCCGTCGCGTGCGGAAAAGTACTACTTTCCGCACTTGTTAGGTAAATAACTATTTCCTCCGAGCGTGCGGAAAAGTAGTAACTTTTCCGAACGATTTTTCGTTTTGAAAGTAGTACTTTTCCGTACGATTTAAAATCGTGCGAAAAAGTTACTTTTCCGCACCATTTTTACTTTTCCGAACGATTTTTACTTTTCCGCAGGATTTTTATTTTGTTGAAAATGAGGATATTTAGGACTAACTAAATGATCTATGTAACTATTCTGTCTTATTAGTCATTTTGTAGCATTATTAGAAGAACTTGTTAATTAATTTTTTATAAATAAGATGGACAAAAACACTCGTAGGAAAAATATTGTACCTAACTCTTACGGAAAATGTCTGTTCCGCCCTTAACGGCATGCCCGAACTCCGCTCCGCGTCATTCGTGCAACTGCCGTCGCGTGCAGAAAAGTACTACTTTCCGCACTTGTTAGGTAAATAACTATTACCATCTCATATCATATCATATCATAAACAATGCTGTTCATAATCTCTGAAAATGTTCCAGTCTTTGCATGATATGACGACTGAAATACCCCAATCTCCTATTAATAATTAGATTATTAACTAAAATGAGTTCATTTCATTACCAACTAATTCGATTTGTGGAAACGTTTTAATTGGAGGGGAAATAATTCACTACTGGAAATCGAGTTATGTTTTAAGGAAGGAGGGTGGTAGATGCACACACCCCTTCGAGTGCATTTGCTGAGCGTACAATATTATTTATCTTAATTTTCGCCGTCATCGTCGAATTCATACCAGTGTCATTCTCTTGTGTGTTGTTCTCTTCTGTACACCGAGAAAAAGGTTTTTTTGCAAATAATAAGTCAATTTGTTCAAACGTAGTTAGCTCAATATTAGCAATTTTGTTAAGTATTCAAACAACCTCGTTAAACATAAGACAGTTATTTCAGAAATAAGTATTAACATACATCAAAATATTCGTTACCTGCTGATTTTTTTACATTAAAACATACTACTTGGCCTGCAAAATAAAAAAATTATATTCAACATATTTCTTATTTATCAATTTTAAAAAAATTCAGTTTTTGATAATTATTCGTTGAAATGTTTGTTAGATTTGAGTCAATTTGATTATTATTTTACAAATTCCAAAAAACACCGAAGTCACATTAATGTTCACTTATTTTAGCAAAATTCACAACATGTTATCAAGTACCTGATAAATTTGATGGGTCCATTATATTTTGGTATTGTTTTCCATTGTGAAACCCACTGATTAAAATCACACCCAAATATTTTTTACTGGGTCCCAAGAAGGTTGTTTTGTATACCACGGATAATCTTATCAGACCATTTTCATTACCCTTCCAAATGCTGACCTATACTGAGACTGGATATTTTCCAAACTCAACTCGACAAATAGTCCAACCAATATAGATTTTTTGTGGAAATTAATTCTAATAGTAAGCGACTTGCGCCATGACTTCGGGGATACTTTATAAATAACTAAAATCCAAATTGCAACTGAAAATGTTTTTTGTGCAATTGTTTAAACAATGATTATTAAACAAAAGGGTCCTTTTTAGGTTTTTTGTAAATATCTCAAAAGGTACTGGACGAATGGCTTTACTCATAGAAAACCGTTTGTAGAAAATGAAAAAACCTACGAAATGATTTTTGGAAAATCCCGATACGACCATTTTTCGCCGAGAAAAGCCGAAAAAACGCTTAAAAAAGGTCTTTTTTCAAAAATTCGTATTTTCCTCAATTTTCAGTATTAAGGAATAATTTTTCGGGAAATGGTAGCTAATATCATGTACGTTGAGCTCTCGAAAGGTGGAAATGGTCGCTTCAATAGTTTTCCTACAATCGGGTTTAAAAAAAAATTACAGCCATATTTTGCATGATGCGTCATATTACGGGAAATGGTCCGATTTGAATTTTCAAAGCGGCATTTTGAAGTTGAGGTTAAAAACTACAATTTGTCTATCTCACATTTTCCCATAAGTTTGAAGAACATTGTTAAAAATGCTTCTGAACACAGCGCTTCGAGTGAAAATTCGTCGCCGAGTCGTGCTAAGGTACTAGTGGAGGGGGCGCCGAGAAGCGGAGGAGAAGTGAGAGACCGGTTGCGTGCACAAGGCGCTTTTTTGAATACAGCAAAGACGTCGCTTGTAATCGCATTACTTTTATGCAGATTATTACCCAAATATTGCACTTAATCACCCTGCAGTTCAAATAAACAATAGTAAAGTTAATAATAGTTAACTAATACTCGTTGAATATATAAATTTTTCAAGATGTTCACTGGTACAAAACTGCCATTGTTAAATAAACCTTGAAATTTAATAATAAGAAATTTTTTAATTCTTCCCCAAAAACCGTAGATCTGTACAATGTAAAAGCTGCGTGGCAACTAACATAGACCACCTTTGAGCCTTTGAGAGCGGCGTTCAAGGCCGAACGGGCACATCTGCTCCTGAATTCTCGGCGCCCCCTCCACTACTACCTTAGCACGACTCGGCGACGAATTTTCACTCGAAGCGCTGTGTTCAGAAGCATTTTTAACAATGTCCTCCAAACTTATGGGAAAATGTGTGATAGACAAATTGTAGTTTTCAATCTCAACTTCAAAATGCCGCTTTAAAAATTCAAATCGGACCATTTCCCGTAATATGACGCATCATGCAAAATATGGCTGTAATTTTTTTTAAAACCCGTTTGTAGGAAAACTATTGAAGCGACAATTTCCACTTTTCGGGAGCTCAACGTACATGATATTAGCTACCGTTTTCCGAAAAATTATTCCTCAATATTGAAAATTGAGGGAGATACGAATTTTTGACAAAAGGCCTTTTTTAAGCGTTTTTCCGGCTTTTCTCGGCAAAAAATGGTCGTATCGAGATTTTCCAAAAACCATTTTGTAGTTTTTTTTCATTTTCTACAAACGATTTTTTTGTGTAAACCATTCGTCCAGTACCTTTTGAAATATTTACAAAAAAACAAAAAAGGACCCTTTTGTTTAATAATCATTGCTTAAACAATTGCACAAAAAAATTTTTGAGTTGCAATTTGGATTTTAGTTATTTATAAAGTATCCCCGAAGTCGTGGCGCAAGTCGCTTACTATTAGAATTAATTTGCAAAGCAGCCTTTATTTTTGCTATATTGGTTGGACTAAAACACATTTTTCCCATTCTTCTTCGGTCCTCTACGTCTATAAGCCATATCCTGCGATGTCACCGGATGAAATACAATAATATCAGAATAAATTCAGTATCCAAGACCAATTCCATTATACGCCAAAAACACTGTGACAGCGACATGTCTGCGGTTGTACGAACAATCGGGGGAATTATAATCACTTGTAGGCTGCCGTATTTTGGGTATATACTCCATGAAACATTAGGGGAATTTCGCCATTCTACCCCCGTCCAACAGGACAACTTAACGGACCGTAAAATTGATGGCAGGGTTTGGTTAATTTATACATTCGAGTAAATTTGCAGATATCGACAAATAATCGGGAAAAAACGGAGAAAACAAATATTCATATCCGCTGGAATTAAAGACCGAATATTGGATGCTTCATATACATTTTTAATCAGTGCAAACAGTAGTCGATTACCTAGAGTGAAATATTTGGAATTGGAGCTGGAGCAGAATCGGCGTTTATGGTGTTTTATTTGAATAATTTTGTAGGGTTTGATTTTCTAAAATATTATAAAAAATTTGAGTTCGAAAATATGAATAGGACATTCATAAAATCTGTTGTTTTCTGTTAGATATTACAAATAAATCACATTTTTCATTTTTCAATTTTCATGGAGAATGTTCCCCTTTTCAAATTATAAAAAATGTTTTTATGAATTTTTCTCCCTGCGTAAATTATCTTTACCTACCATCAATATGTAATATCAAACATTACAATACTGACATGAGTTTCGTAATGGAATACTTTACCGCACTAGTGCGGTAATGTTAGTCTATTTAATGGAAAAGGATAACAAGAACTAATTTATTATAAATTTGAGTATCTATCCCGGAGGTTTGAATTTTTCAATTTCTATATCTGAATCTATTCTCTAATGGTCTGAACTAATGTCGATGAAATTTTACTAAATTGGAATGAACGTGTCAAAGTTGACAGTTCGCAAAATAAATCAACAATGGGCGCAACGCTTGCTTGTTGCATGATTCTAATATCATTAATTTAAGGAATATTGAGTAAATAATTAACAAATGTTCCATCTCATATCGTAATATGAATCTTTACGACACTTATATCGTAAATATCTATTTCCTACGAGCGTGCGGAAAAGTTACTTTTCCGCACGATTTTTCGTTTTGAAAGTTACTTTTCCGCACGATTTTACTTTTCCGTACGATTTTTACTTTTCCGCACGATTTTTGTATTGTTGAAAATGAGGATATTTAGGACTAACTAAATGATCTATGTAACTAATCTGTCTTATGTGTCATTTTGTAGCATTATTAGAAAAACTTGTTTATTAAAAACCTTGTTTTTTCATAAATAAGATGGACAAAATCACTCGTAGGAAAAATATTGTACCTAACTCTTACGGAAAATGTCTGTTCCGCCCTTAGCGGCATGCCCGAACTCCGCTCCACGTCCTTCGTGCAACTGCCGTCGCGTGCAGAAAAGTACTACTTTCCGCACTTGTTAGGTAAATAACTATTACCTACGGCCACTGCAGAACATAGGCAAAAACACACGACTCACAGCCTCAGTAAATAGCTCCTTACGCACGGTAAACAAATCGCACAATTTTCGTAAACAAAATGATATATCTCGAAAACGGATCAATCGATTTGGGAGAAATTTTGTATGTACATAGAGTTTTGCTTTTTCAGTTTGTATATATAGGGTGTCCCAGAATAAAGGGGACAAACTCCGAGGGTAGAATCCTCACTTCATTTTAAGGCTGAAAGTTTCAATAAACATATACCCTAAAATGAGTATTAACCGAGTTACAGGGTGTTGAAAGTGAAACAAAAAAATAGATTTTCCAGAATAACTCCATAACGGCTTAACTTTTCTTGATGAAATTTGGTATGTCGCTTGACAGCATTCAGTTTCATATTTCAAGGCAAATCATGTGTTTGCAACTCTAAACAGGGGAGCCCCTCCCCTACTTTCACGCAACTAGATTAATGAGTATAAATTCAAATGATTCGAAGATTGTTGGCATTTGCGAGGGATTTAGTTCACAAAAATTTCCCGATATTCAAAACTTACATAGCCACTAACAAAATAATCACTAAAGAGTATCCCTGTGTCTCTCTCTCTAAATCTGAATAATGCATACTGTAGGGTGGACCTAAAAAATTTTTCATTTAAAAAAAATATATATTTTTTTTGTTGTTATTTCAGAAAATATAAATTTATCCAAAAACGATTTTGATAGGTTGAGAGAATTCAATTCTCCACAAGAATGATTTTCAGTAATACCTTATGAAATGCGCTCGTTTTCTCAGAAAACGTGGTTTGACGCCGACGTCACATTTCATGCTCGCGATAACCCGCCACTGCAAGTTCAGGCAGGGCCGAAAATTAGATTTGTCAGAACTTTGCTAAAAATTATAGTAGAATAAAAAAAGTGCATATTTTTCCTGAAGACTTCTACTTACTCATGCAAATATAACATGTGAGTATCTGAGTACCTAAAAGGTGTTTTGTTCCACTTCACATAACCCTTCTACGATATTTAAGGAGGATCCGAAAGTCATGGATATTTTAGTTGATATGATATAATTATACTGAAGCAGGAATCAGTACCCTCTTTGGACCATATGCAACGATTCAAGACTAGTGAGACAAGTCTCACTTATACATGCCAAAGAAAAAACTGGGTTTTACTCTTGCCTCAGTTTCCAACTCACCGATAATCCAGGAAATTTCTTCAGTAAATGTTAAAAATAATCGCTTATACACATCCTATATAAAAATTGAAATATGTGATTTCAAGCTTGAGGTTTTCACTTCACAATAGATTTATCAAATGAATATATGCAGGATATGAATAAGCGATTATTTTTAACATTTAGTGAAGAGAATGTCGATTTTTTGGGTAAGTTGAAAATGAGGCAGGAGTAAAACAAAGTTTTTTTTGGCATGTATAAGTGGGACCTGTCACACTATTTTAAAATTGTTGCATACAGTCCAAAGAGGGTGATTTTCGGATCATCCGCAAACATCTCCGTGAAGTGCGACAAAACACATTTCAGGTACTCAAATACTCGCATATTCTTGACATGAAATTAATTTGCCCTTCTACACTTGTACAGATTTCTTTGGATTAAATTTTTTTTTCATTTTCAGATTGTGGAAGGTCATAAACCCAAAAAATCATGTCAAGAACTGGATTTCCTTCACAAAATCAAACTTTCAATCAATACTCGCATATTATATTTGCATGAGAAAGTAGGAGTCTTCAGAAACGATATGAACTATTCCTTTTTCTTCTCCGATCATTTTTAGCAGAGTTATGATCAATGAAATATTCGGCTCCGCCAGAACTTTCAGCGGCGGGTAGGGGTGACCTGAAATTTGATGTCGGCGTTCAATCACGTTTTCTGAGAAATCGAGCGCATTTCATAAGAAATTACTAGGAATAATTTTTGTGGAAAATTGAATTTTTTACCCTGTTGAGTTGTTTTTCCGATAAATCGTATACTTTCCAAGATTACAGCAAAAATTTATTTATATATTTTTATATAAAAAAATATATATGTTCCACCCCTGGAATTTTTTCTCGTGTTCATCATGGTTCCAACTACTAGCATACAAAAATTGGTGGTGCTACAATCGATTCTTGTCTCGAAGCCCAATCATTCTGGATTATTATCAGCATATCAGAAAGTCACATACGTTTTTGCTAACTCTTCAAATGTAATACAACGTAAACTGGTGCGGATTTTTTCAGCAAAAGATCCACAAACACATGTCATAATTTGGAATACAGAGTAGCGTTTTTTTTTTAATAAGGGCGCCAAAATATAAAGTTACTTGGCGAACACTCACATTGCTAAATTCCTTATAAAATCACCTTTTCAATGAAAACCAAACGTTTTCCATTTCGAAATTGTATGAGTTATAGCGACCTAGAGGATATGAAGGTTCGACAGTTGAGGTTCTGATAGAAAGTTTATTGAAAATCGACGTATTTTTGCATTTTTCATGAGTCTTGAAGATATTCGATCAGTTTCGTTCTCGGTGCCGCACCAAGTATAGACAAATGTGTATTTGAACCTACATGATTTTTACAGTCAAATATTTTCTTAATTTTTTTCGAAATCGATCCATTATCCATCACGTTCAACCGTTTAATGGGCTATTTATCGTACAAGAACGGTTTCGAGATTACCCGTTCGATTTAAAATTCCTCGTATTTTCTTTTATCACACCTTCGCATGCGGCAGAGCTGCCGAAGCAGGATTACATTACCACTTTTCTATTCTTCGATAACCAGATCAGGGGTTTAATTTATTCATAGCCCGGCACAAATTTGGCAGAATCAAAAGCCGCGGATTGCCGAGTGGAGCACGTCACGTCTGGAATTACTGTTAACTTCTACGGGCTCCAGTCAGTAATTCCTGATAATTCATCTTTTCGAGGTTGTCTTTGAGTTCAAGAAAATTGCAAGGATTATCGGGGGTGAGAGCGCTAACGAGGAGATATTTCCAGGGCGTATTACTGCTAATTCTAATCCTTAGAATTTGTCATTTCCGGTCACGAGTCAAGGTTTAACGGCCAGTTTCATATTCAAAATTAAAGTCCTCTTTATTTGCAAAAGTAACATTTAGGTGCAAAATACGTCCCATAAATCAAGTTTAAAACGAAAGGTCACTTTAAAGCCTTCTTTATATTAAAGGCGGGATAACGGCACTTTACCTGCGGAAAGGGCACTGAAAAAATGTGGTACGTTATATCAATAAATGCCGTTTTTCACCTCTCCGTTTTTTGGCAAAATACATTTTTCATCGTGGCAATGAATAAATATTCACTGACTTTTGTAGGTATTTATTGATACAACAAATTGAGATCAAAGATGATCGTTTCTTACATTTATGAACAGTTTTCATTGCTCCTGCGGAAAATTTTATTGAGGTGACGAAAGGGGTACACTGAGATCAATGATGATCTAATTTCAAACCTATGAACATATTTCGTTACAGCTTTGAAAAAGATTATTGAAATGAAGAAAAAAGTACATTGGAACAATGTATATTATTTCATGAAAAAACTGTGGTACATAATATCAATGAATACCGTTTATTACCTTTCCGTTCATTGGCACGATTAACTTTTCATCGTGATAATGATTGAACATTCACTGATGTACGAAGGTATTTATTGATACAATGAATTCAAGTTCATTGAGATCAAAGTTGATGGTTTTTTAAATTTATGAACAGGTTTCGTTGCTGCTATGGAAAGGTTCATTGAGGTGAGGAACGTGGTACACTGAAACAATTTGAAATTGTTCATCACATCAATGAACATAATTCATGGTCCCAGAGCACTGATGTATATATATTTAAAAAATATGGTACATTTTATAGATGAATACCTCTTCGTTTATTGGCACAATACATTTTTCGTCGAGTCAATGAATGACCATTCACTGAAATATGTATCTTTTTATTGTTACAATGAATTCAAGTTTATCGAGATCAATGATGATCTATTTTCAGACCTATGAACATGTTTCATTGCGGCTATGGAAAAGATCATTGAAATGAAGAAAGAAGTACATTGAAACAATGTATACTATTTTATGAATGAAATGTGGTACATTATATCAATGAATACCGTTTATTACCTTTCCGTTCATTGGCACAATACATTTTTTATCGTGACAATGATTCAAGTTCATTGAGATCAAAGATGATATTTTTTACATTTATGAACAGGTTTCGTTGCTGCTATGGAAAAGTTCATTGAGGTAATGAAAGGGGTAAACCGAATCCATTTGAAATTGTTCATCATATTAATGAACGTAATAAATGGTCCCAGAGATGATTTTATTGTTACAATGAATCCAAGTTTATCGAAATCAATGATAATCTATTTTCAGATCTACACACAGGTTTTATTGGGGCTATGGAAGATGTAACGAAGTTACTAAGTCCCAGTTTTGTTAGGCAAATAAAAGCAACATTTTCCTCCCATTCTATAACCCCGTAATTAATATGTTCATGAATATAATAATAAGCCTTATGTCGAACCAAGCCATCTCGTGTTTAAATATACTCATAAATTTTGCCGGCATCTGTTCAGCCGAATCCTCGCATAGAAATCTCCGTTGCTGGCAAGTTAGCTTCAGCTGGTAGTGCACAGCGCCTCCACTAGAGGGACCACTTCGCACGACTTGTTGTTTGCACAGAGCCGGTTAACTTACGCAGACAGAAGCGATCGTTGAAGCATCTTCTCAGGTGGCACAGACTACAGAGACATCCGAAGAGCTCCGAAAGGAGCCAGCCGAAATAAAAGATAACTTGGAGATACGCCTTCCAATCAGGATTGCGGTGTTCTGATGAATGCATGTTAATTATTTTGCATATCTTTCGGAAACTCACTGTGTGCTCAATATCAGTGGGAGGCCTTCATTGCATTTACGAATGATATGCAATGATTGAATAAATACCACTTATTCAAATGATAAACAAAATAATTAGTTCAATGTGTGAAAGCATCACGAGAATAAACTGAAACATAGATTTAATGTATATCAATTATTGAATCAAGGAATAACCGATACTTAATAATCACCGTTCATTGGATTGATGAAAAATATCCATCGTCGAACCAATCTGAATCATTATATCAATCATACAACATGCATTCGAAGAATGGACAACAATAACTAATTTGATGAATACAATTTCATCAGTTTGAACGAATACAATTTATTGCTTGGGTGAACACTCTTCATTCGTTTGATGAATGAAATTCATTACCATAACAAACCTATTTAATGTACTCGATCATGATATCAATGAAAGCATTCATTGATATTATGAATATCCGTACTCATAGTATGGATAACCAGTGGTACATTGACATAACTATTGCGTTCATTGGACCAATATTGATAAAAATATTCATTGAGCCACTGAATTTTTTCATTGTATTCATGCGCCAATTTTTTTCTGTGGACCGTTCAAAGGTAAACATAACCTATAATTTGCCTGCCATATTAAATTCCTACATTGGAGTTGAAAGTTATCTGAGGTAGACTTTATTATCAAGAATATTATGAATTCATCAAAATCTAATTCTTCAACAAACAACAACAATATTGCAGTGGTATCTCCAAAAAAAAACATTTATGAATAATTGTGTTCTCATCTCAGAGATGTACCCACTGATAAATATTTCCCTAATGTAGGTGTTTTTCAATAAAGTTTTCCAGACGCTCAAGAATATATTTCAAATCTAGTCTCAATAGAAATGTCTCTACATCCTAGCAGAATCCTTTTCATTGGGTAGCTCAATTTAGGCTTCTTCCGTTTTCATTTTCATTAGTAGAGATATTCTCGTGTTGAATAACATTATATTTAATATATAAGTTGGAAATAAAAATAGAACTAAAAATGATCTGAAAGGTGCGATTTGGTGTGTTCCTGCTCGTAGAAGAGGACATAGTCTTCTCCGCTTACGAGGGATCCAGGTGAAATTGATGTCACCCGAGAATCATCGTACTCATGCCAGGCGCCTAACCTAACCTAACCTAACCTAGCCTAACCCCTCTAGAGAAAAATCGATGGTAACGTTTAATTTTCCCCTGAATCTTTTCTTTGGAGAAAACCGATTCAAATGTATAACTGAAATTTTGGGGAATTTATGTACTGATAGAGATTTCGTGCAGTTCTTCCTCTCTTTCAACTTTGCTTCTCATCACCATCCAGAGTTTCTTCTCTTGTGAACGAATCTAAACACTTAGTTGGTCTGTTGTTTGAGGTATCAGTAGAGACAGGTCCCAGAATGGGTAGAAGGTGACCAAACAATGACCACAAAAGGTACATTTCAACGATTCAATTGACCAACGAAGTTATCAACTATCTTAGAGTTTTCCATCCTTATGTATCGTAACCAAGACTCTTGAGCCTTCTCACTGTCACTCAACTTTTCTCGTGTTGTCAATTTGTGCTGCCAATTTTGTATAGTTTTACTGCTTCTAATAGGTACTATCTTTTTTATTCTGTTATTCTGTATATGTCAAAAGTGTGATAAAACTTATTATTTATCTTCAAAATAAAATCTGAGGAAAAAGTGTGTTTTGTGCCTACAAAATTGAACCCTTATTTACAATTTTTCTCTTTTTTCGCCTTCTGGTGAAAAAAGCAAACAGAACAAAGTTTCTGCTGTGCTCGTATTTGCATATTCCACATATATCCACATAAATACATACTTGAACGGTATACATGCACAAATTTATTGTATAAGTATACTGGAGCGTGTGTTGGAGGAAAATTGCACATTTTTTGTGATTGTACAGGTGACTTTAGACGTGATGAAATTCTGTACTGCATATTGAAAAGGGGAACATTCTCAAGATATTTCAATATATTTAATATATATATACAGTATGGTGCAAATGAATGGAATAAATTCATAAGTTTGTAATAAGGCGACGCTACAGAAAAATCCTGATACCCGTCGATTTTTATTATCGAACGCGCATTCTGTCAAATATTTTTGATACGCATGACGTCATTGGTGTGAGCGTGATGACGTCATCGATGATTTTTTTAAATGGAAATGTGGGTCATGTGATAAGTCATTGGAAAGGTCTTCCAATCAGCTATCCAATCATATTCATGATTTCAAGTAATTTGGGTTTTTATTCTAACAAACAATTGTAGTAATAAAAGAAAATTCCCATTCAATGAATACAAACAACTTCAAAGCAAATGTTCAAACTGCCGACCATCTGCTATAAGACAGTGGGATAGACGAGCAGTAAATTCTTCTCGAACTCTGCCAATAACGTCCTGAGTGATTCGTCCCATCTCGATGCGTATACGGTCTTTGAGATCACGGATATTGTGTGGTCTATTTTGGTACACTTTACTTTTCAAGTATCCCAATAAAAAGAAATCCAGAGGTGTTAGATCTGGCGACCTAGGTGGCCATTCAATTGCTCCTCTTCTTCCTATCCACCGATCTGGAAAGACGTTGTTCAAGTAGCGTCTCACCACGACAGCATAGTGTGGCGGCGCACCATCTTGCTGCAGCCACAAATCAGTTCTGTTTGGGAACAGCCGATTCAGTTCGGGTAGCAAGAAGTTTTGCAGAAATTCTAAATATCGAGGACCTGTCAAGGACTCATCGAAGAAATATGGTCCTATTATCATATTCTCTATAATTCCCGCCCAAACATTCAATTTTTCTGGATATTGAGTATGATATTCCTGCATCCAATGTGGATTTTCAGTAGCCCAATACCGACACGTCTGACGATTGACATGACCGTTTAGGAGAAATGTAGCTTCATCAGAAAAAAGAACTTTTCGGAAAAACATCGGATCTGTGTTATTTTTCTCCATCATAATTTCGCAAAATTCAATTCTTCTATCAAAGTCGTCTTCCAGAAGCTCCTGAACTAAACTAACTTTGTAGGGATGCCACTTCTCCTTTTTTAGCGTTCTAAGAACTGTTGAATGGTCAATGTCATTATCTAATGCTACTTGCCTTGAACTGGTATGGGGATTATCTTGAAAAGCTAGTAAAACATCTAGTTTCTTGTCATCTGGAATTTGTTTCTTACTACCTTTGGGTAGGTCTTTCACATGACCCGTTTCTCTGAATTTCTTTTCAATTTTGCTTACCGTGGATTGTGAAATTGGTTCTCGGTTGGGATATTTATTATTGAACAGAGTACAAACTTCTTTTTGCTTTCGTGTTTTGTCTTCACAACCAATCATTATAAGAATTTCGATTCTTTCTGTGTCAGTGAGCTTCATATTGATAATTTTTGAATATTTCTACTGTTATAACCATTAACATTCGACAAGCCGATTGAGTTTAATACGAATGTAGCAGTTTCGATGAGACCCACATTTGTGAACCGGCAAAAAATCAAGTAAGAAGCTATCATTTCGTTCCCAGGGACGGCCTTTTCAAAATTAGATCTTGGTTACTTACAGAGATTCAAAAATCATTAATTGGACACAGAATTTAATAATTTTGTAATGAGTGATCTATAATTTCAAAATCAATTTTTTTCTGCATACAACAACCATTAGACAAATTTTTCGATATGGTTGGATAGGTAAATGAAACACCTTTCCAATGACATATCACATGACCCACATGTCCATTTAAAAAAATCATCGATGACGTCATCACGCTCACACCAATGACGTCATGCTTATCAAAAATATTTGACAGAATGCGCGTTCGATAATAAAAATCGACGGGTATCAGGATTTTTCTGTAGGGTCGCCTTATTACAAAATAATGAATTTATTCCATTCATTTGCACCATACTGTATATATATATATATATATATATATATATATATATATATTTTTTTTTTGTAACTGAGAGAGCTATAAACTTTGTATCCAGACTATTGCAGTGGTATCACATTTTTCATTTTTTTTCATTTTTCATATTTCATGGAGAATGTTCCCCTTTTCAACATGAATACCTCCCAAGAGGTTATCTTGAACGATGGAAAATAGCGACTAAAGTTTGTCTTTCAGTCGCAGATGATTCCACAACATATTTTCGAACTAAAATCTGTACTGCATACTTGTGCAAGTGAAGGTTGCAAAAGTGTAATTGAACGTGCGTAGCGTATAATACTTGTACACTGTACAGTACAACGCTTGTGGTGAAATTCTCGTTGAGAATTTTTAGATCTGCATAATATTGCTTATTTACGATTAATTTTTCTCGCTGTCAATTACAGAACATACGCTACTGTATTTCTAAAAATACTACTTCTTATGGTATCCATCAGTATAAAATATACCGAATGCCGCTTTAAACGAGGCTTTATCTAACAGGAGGTGTTGGGACGTTTATGGAACGGAAGTCAATTTAAAGTTCACTTGTTGGTCACAGTTGATGGAAATTGTCAATGTTAGAATTGTTATTTCCATCAACCGGCTGCCCCCTTATGAGCAACCTTCAGAAGCCCTCGAGAGACTTGTACGAGCTAGAGAAGATGCAGCCCTTATCTTTCAACGTGTGATGCCATGCAAATAACATCAATAACGATAACAGTTACCGCAGTAAGGTAAATGCTCTGGTACTAGAAACTTCACTAGTAGTTAACACTTTGACAGAAATTCTCAAGAAATATGAAGTATTGAAAAAATGGCACTTTAGGAACTGGATTTAGCTTCAAATATATACACATAGTAACATAGTAAATATTGACGAGAATTTTATTATCCTGTGCCAAAACAGCAATTATTTCAGCAGTTCTGTTAATGAGTGTGCTGAGAAGGTGAAGTGTATTTTTTTTTTGATTTTTACAAAAATTCAAATCAATAAATACAGAGTGTAATCCAACTTCTTGCACTTCCGTGAATGACGGGTGTTTAATGCCATTTTATAACGGATGGCAGGTGTGAAAAATTGTAGAAAGTTTAAAGTTGTGTTGGAAAATTCGTCGAAATTTTGGAAATCGTTTGGGTACCGTTGTCCGCCAAAAGTCAGCTGACCGGAGCAGAGCCACAATAATACTGGAACGGCCGGATGGAAGAACTGTGTAATTTTGAAAAGCAGTTTCCAAGAATTTCCGAATTTTCCAATAAAATTTCCATTTCTTCGAACTTTTCGCATTATCTTCATGAACTTCAAAATAACACCAACTCTATTCTATTGTCTCTTGGTGAACTGAAATAGCAATAATGAAACTTCCATAAAAGTGATTTTTCTTATGCTAACTGGAATTTCATATTGTTGGGTGATGGTTGTGGCGAATTTGATGAAAGTTATAAAATTAGTATCAGAAATGTACGGAGTTTCAACTGAAACAAAACTGATTGAATCTTCGACTTACCCTATAACTTGATGTGAGAAAAATATAACTATATTAATATAACTATATAAATATATCGAACCCGCATTACTACATCGAATCTCAGTGATTTATTTTGTTGAAATAAAAACAAAAATGGTGGAATATTTCCACTTTAGTCACATTCAGATGATTCCTTTCAAATGTTAAGATGTTTTCGTTCGTGGCCTTTTGTGATTTATATTTGAGATATATTGCGACTGATATTTCTTTGTTTTTCCAGCCTCTCGAAACGCGCATCAGTCATAAAAGAAAAATGAACTTTGAAATCGTAACGTCGAAGAAAATACTCATTCAGCCGTACATATCTGCTTGTGTTTCTCAAAGAAAGACCAAATAGCAAATCTTGGTGTAAACATAACTCGGACAGATTGAACCAAATTTCCTATTCCAGACTTTTAAACGTTCAAAACCTTCATCCTTTTTGTGTAATTCTATTGTGTAACAGTGGAGATAAGCAACATCTTACGATGCATCTTTTAAATTGTTTTCCGCCGCTTGAGAGAACTTTTCCCAATGAATCCAACGGGAAAACCTTGCAAGTAACAATAAGTGTTTCGCTCCCTTATTTTCTGCTGAATGGTGCGTAACAAGCTTCACCCGACGATATTTCAAAAAGTGTCATTCGTAAGGCACATTGCAATTTTATTATTTTTTCGTTTCTTACCATGGCAGTTTATGATTGATGGAAATGATTATTGCCAACTACATAGCTGAGGATGATATTGTTGTAAACGTCTCCAATTACATAATAAGACTGTATCACATAATGATAATAATAATAATAATATTAATAATAATAATTTAATAAGTTTGCTAACAAAATTTCTTGGCGGAACATTTAAAAAATGGCAAAAAATCAAATTTTGTAGTTTTTCGCTTATAATTCGAATACTATAATTTTTTCGTGAATAACTTTTCCATTCAAAATGATAGTACATACAACTTTCTACAAATTCCACTGTCTAGGTTTTTTTTGTAATTTTGGGCTGTATACGTGCATGGACAGCCTTATACGGGTAAAGCAGTCCATACACGTATAAAGATGTCCACGTGTATGGACTGCTTTACACGTATAAGGCCGTCCATACACGCGGACATCCTTATACGTATATGGACTGCTTTACACGTATAAGGGTATTCATAAATAATTATAAAATTCGTGCTTTCTTTCTAAAATCGCCAAAAACTCGAAAACAGAACAAGATATCAGGAATTGATACATCAACTGATTTATTTCTCCTGAGTGGGTCTACGAAAAGTTCAGTTGAAATGCCTCCATTACTTCAAAAATAAACGAGAAAACGATAAACTTGAAGAAATCTTAAATTTATTTTGAAAAAATAAAATAAATCGCCAAAAACTCAAAAACCAAACAAGATAACAAAAAACGTTATATGAAAAGTTTTATTGTCCTTGAATAGATCAAAAAATTCTAATGAAATTTATCTATCACTTCAAAAATAAACGCATCGCGACTGATTTACAAAAAAGTATATTTTAAAATACAAATAAAACAAACAGAATTATGTCATTACCTTCTCCCATCCCCCTCGCCACCATGTCGGTATACCACATCACCCCTTTTCCTTTTTCTCTAACCAAATTATCATGTCAGTACCCATCATTATTCCCCCAACCCCAATTTTTATAGGTGTATGGACAGCTTTATACATGTAAAGCAGTCCATACACGTATAGGGCTCTACGCGTGTGTGGACGGCTTTACACGTATAAGGCCGTCCATACACGCGGACAGCTCTATACGTGTATGGACTGCTTTACACGTATAAGGCCGTCCATACACGCGGACAGATCTATACGTGTATGGACTGCTTTACACGTATGAAGCTGGCCATACACGCAGACATCTTTATACGTGTATGGACTGCTTTACACATATAAGGCCGTCCATACACGTGGACAGCTTATACGTGTGTGGACTGCTTAACACGTATAAGGCCGTCCATACACGCAGACAGCTTTATACGTGTATAGACTGCTTTACACGTATAAGGCCGTCCATACACGCGGATAGCCCTATACGTGTATGGACTGCTTAACGCGTATAAAGCTGTCCATATACCTATGAGGCCGTCCATAAAGGTTATGGACTGCTTTAAACATATATTTACACGTATATAGCCGTCCATACACGCGGACAGCTTTATACGTCCATACAGGAAGCAGTTCATACACGAAGCAGTCCATACACGTCTAAAGCCGTCCATAAACGTATGAACCAGTCTATACACTCATAAAATAGTTTATACATGTACACGTATGAAGCCGTCCATACACGTGGACAGCTTTATAAGTGTGTATTCTCTCTGAGCAATAATTTTAGTCATTAATTTTATATTGCACTTTCGTTGATCGAATTCAACTTTGAATCCCAGATCTGTCAATTTTTTGACTGACAGTAGACTGGATTCTAGATCGGAAACATACGGGACGTTTTTTACTGTGACTTCTGATTTTATGCCATCATTTAAGTAAATTTTTTTGTGTCTTACTTGTTTTGTTCAAAATATTCATAGAATAAACGGGCTCGAAGCGCCCGGACAAATTGGGGGGTGGGGGGATAATGATGGGTACTGACATGATAAATTAGGTTAGAGAAGGAGGGAAAGGGGTAATGTGGTATACCGTAATGGTGGAGAGGGAGATGGAAGAGGGTAATGACATAATTTTGTTTGTTTTATTTGTATTTTAAAATATACTCTTATGTAAATCAGTCGCGATGCGTTTATTTTAGATATTTCAGATAGGGAAACTTCATTGAAATCTTTTGTGGATCTATTCAAGGACAAGAAAACTGTGTATATAACATTTTTTGATATCTTGTTTTGTTTTTGAGTTTTTGGCGATTTATATTATTTTTTCAACATAAATTTCAAATATCTTCAAGTTTATCGTCTTCTCGTTAATTTTTGAAGTAGTGGAGACATTTCAACTGAACTTTTCGTATTCCCACTCAGGAGAAATAAAACAGTTTTCGAGTTTTTGGCGATTTTAGAAAGAAAGTACAAATTTTATAATTTTATTTTTCGAAATATGAAAAAATTTCATACGAAACTTTGTAAAGTCTCTACTTTTTTTTATCTTATTTTTCCCCGCTCTGTTAATGAATTCGAAAAAACCAAATTTGGAGGGTCGATATAATTCGTTGGGAGGTATTTTTTGCGAGAAACAAATTTCCAAGTTTTTTGTTTGTTCGGCTATATCGACTTTTCCGTTTTTTCCAAATATTTTAATCGGAAAAATATGATAACATTTTTAGTAGCTTTCCGAAAGGCAATAAAAAAATATTTTTTGTGAAATTTCAAAATTCGTAGCCGTTTTCAAAATATTATATTATATTATATATTTTCAAAAATGAGAACTTTCATTTTCGGAAAAATAGGTTTTTTACCATTTTCCGATGATTTCTCTGAAAAACGGTTCATTTGAGAATTTTTCGTTTTATAGAGCTCTATATATTGCATATTTGAAATCCCGATTTCCTTCATCGGTTTAACCACAATAAAGGCAAAAAAAAGTATACTTTTTTAAAATCGCTTGTTAAATCGTTATGCATTTTCCGATCTTCCTCAAAATTTATTTGTATATGTAGAACACATTAGGGTGCATCAACAATAAATATGCAAGCCGCGTGAATACAGGAAAACTTCAGTAAAAATTTTCCGGGTTTTCTGATTGGAAAAATTTAATTTTCGAGATACTATTTTTCGTTATTGACGTGATTGAAATTTCAACTTGATATCTTCAACAGTTCCAGAAATGTTAGGTGGTTTCTCAAGACACCAGACGGACTACAGAACTTTTCGAAAATAGTAATTTACGTAACAAGTCCGGAAAACACTGTTTTTTTGGACGAGTGGACAAGATTCTAGGACGAGCGTAGCGAGTCCTGGAAGTCTGCGAGTCCAAAAAAACTGTTTTCGGACGTGTTGCGTACACAATTTTTTTGGCAACCGTGTAGAATAACAAATGGAGACAAATTTATTTTTTATATTTCTTCGTAGAAGAAAATTTCGAACGTTTTAATTCTTGTTTGTATGAAATATCGAAATGCGAACAGAATATAGGTACTAACAAAAACATTCTAATTTTTATTTATAGAAATATTTTTGTTGAAATTCGAGTATTTCCCGGACTAGTCCGGAAAGTACGTACTTCCCGGACTAGTCCGGGAAGTGCTACTTTCTCAAAGAAAAATCTTACTCGATAACAGCTGCTTGTAGCGACTTTTGACAAGATTTCCTTTTTCACGTAAAAATGATAGTGCAATATGTTTTTTTTTTTCTAGAAAATGTGATACATACATGCACGAAAAAATTGCGACTCCCCAAAAGAGACAAAGACCTGTAGGTGGCGTCCCCTACAATAAAGTGCCAAACAGAGATCAAATTTGAATTTCTCATACTGAAAAGTCCCCAAATACCAATTTTAGTTCAAATATCGACATTATTTCAAAATTTATTCACGAAAAACCAAAATAAAAATAAATTTTCAACACCCTCTATCTCAAAACTGAAGGCCTTGCGGACCCATGTTTATATGAACTTTTTACCTTATAAATAACTTAAGAATCGTCCTATTTAATATCGGACACTTATTACATAACACCCTGTATAGCAAAATTTCAGAAACTGACTGATAGTAAACTTCATTAAGCTCTGAATCTATTACTCATATCACCCCAACGAGCCATAAACTCCAAGCAGCAAAGTGCACAACCGCATTAGAGACAATCGAACGACCTACTACACCGACTGTTCTCGGTTTCGGTAAATGATTGCCAAGTTGCCAGAAGGGCGTAAATCGGAAAATTGACAGTAATGTTGATAATGGCGAATCCATCACGTTTCGACCCCGAATTCGCTGTTTCGTACCTTTTTGGCGACGTTGTTTTATGATACATGTTTGCAAGGGTCGACTCGAAGTTTCAACGCCCTAGGGTGAAATTTTCTTGATGTATACGATACGTTGGCTTTTTATTGTTTTGCGGTAGTTTTTTCAATCGTTTTCGGACCGAGATAGCTCCAGATACATGTCGAACAGTAGTGGAAAACGAAAATATGTATGGATATGGTTACTATTCAAAGTATCATCTGAGGATAAGATGAAAAAACCTGTTTTACTACGAATACAGTGTGTGTCACACTTTTAACGCAAGCAACCCCGTTACTTCCGTAATTATCGAATTAGAATGAACTCTCAGAACTGGGAAATACTCAAAGTGTTGTCCTGAGTGATATACAGTGCTCGCCACTCGCAATGGAACAAACCATTTTACGGTACTTATATCCGAGGGTAAATCATATGAGGTTAAAGGAGGATCGAAATTTCTTCAGATTTTGTTTTTATTGAACAAATTTGAGTTCTAAAAAATCCAAAGGACCCCGCACAAATCAAATGGGAAATGGATCCGAAAGATATGGATATTTCAGTTGATATGAAATAATTATACTGAAGCAGGAATCAGTACCCTCTTAGGACCAAGTTTCACTTATAGACCGTCAGCTAGTGACAGATTAAGGTGCCCCATTTTCGCATACAAGCCTCGAATAGGGTTGAAAAGTATATCGATTTGGAGTAAAATGAAGATATTTTTACGAGTGGCTCCTGGGGATAACATACCGAGAATTTGATTTTTCAGAACAGTGCTTATTTGTTTCCCTCGTGTTTCTATTTACGGTACGAAACTACAGAGGGTGATTCGTTAAGTCGCCTTAAAGAAAAAAGTTCCTATGAACACATGTTCGCAGTTGCTTCGTTTCTGAGATACAAAGGCGTTTGAAAAAAAAAATCAATGCCCTGTATCTCACAAAAGAAGCAACTCCGAACATATGTTCATAAAATCTTTTTTTCTCGAAATGACTTAACGAATCACCCTCTGTAGTTTCGTACCGTAAATAGAAACACGAGGAAAACAAATAGGCACTGTTCTGAAAAATCGAATCCTCGGTATGTTATCCCCAGGAGCCACTCGTAAAAATAACTTCATTTTACTCCAAATCGATATACTTTTCAACCCTATTCGAGGCTTGTATGCGAAAATGGGGCACCTAAATCTGTCACTAGCTGACGGTCTATTATACACGCCAAAGAAAAAACTGGGTTTTACTCCTACCTCAGTTTTCACCTCACCCATAATCCCGGCAATTTCTTCAGTAAATGTTGAAAATGCTGCTTCAGTATAATAATTCCATATTTACTAAATTATTCATGATTTTCGGATCATCCGCAAACATCTCCGTGAAGTGCGACAAAACACGTTTTATGTACTCAGATACTCGCATATTATATTTGCATGAGAAATTAGGAGTCTTCTGAAACTATATGAAATTTTCCTTTTCCTTCTCCGATTATTTTTAGCAGAGTTATGACCAATCAAATTTTTTTCGTGTTTATCATGGTTCCAACTACTAGCATACTCGTCTCAAAACCCAATCGTATTGGATGATTGGAACTTTCGTAAGAGGATAGTTTTGAATGAATGGTTATAAACGAGCTTTAGTGAAAATATAAAATATTTTTTCGGCAACCGTCCGGGAAGTAGGTATTTCTTTGAGAAATTACCACTTCCCAGACTAGTCCGGGAAGTACGTACTTTCCGGACTAGTCCGGGAAATGCTCGAATTTCAATATAAATATTTATATAAATAAGAATTAGAATGTTTCTGTTAGTACCTATCTTCTGTTCGCATTTCGATATTTAATACAAATAAGGATTAAAATGTTCGAAATTTTCTTCTACAAAGAAATATAAAAAATAAAAGTGTCCCAATTTGTTTTTCTACACGGTTGCCAGAAAAATTGTGTACGCAACACGCTCGAAAACAGTTTTTTTGGACTCGTAGACTTCCAGGACTCGCTACGCTCGTCCTAGAATCTTGTCCACTCGTCCAAAAAAACAGTGTTTTCCGGACTTGTTACGTAAATTACTATTTTTATATAAACAAAAGTTTTCTTTTCCTTATAATTGCAGATGAGGAATGTAATTCTTAATTCTGCTGAGATTCAATAAAACGAGGTATTACACTACCTGCCTCATCATTCGAATTTATTTCTGAGATGGCAACCTTCTCTCATTTTGAGTGAAGAAAAACGGGAGATGGCACCCCCTTTTGAGTGACAAAAAACTTTTGTAGAAACCAAAATCATTTTACTTGAGCTCTTCATCAGCTATTTATTCGAATGGGTCCTCTGATGAGAGTTCTAACATCATGAACCGCCGTTTTGCTTTGGGTGAACATTTCTGTTCGAAATGCTGCAGACAATAAACAATTGGAGGACAATTCTCATCTTATTGAAAAAAAAACTTTCAAAATTGCTTTTGGAAGAAAGACGTCTTTGATTGTTGTCAAAAAGCAGTTTATCAAATATCATTTCACTAAAAGAAAAAAATAAAAAATCGGAGGAAAAATCTCGATCGGTTCAAAAGTTAAGAGGAAGTGTCACTTCAAAAAAAATTCAAAAATAAAAACAATATTCAATATGTATGGGTTGGATCAAGTTGTACAGGATTATACTAGATGTTGTGGTCATTCAAAAACTTTAATTGATTATGTTGTTACCAATTATAATAATGTTAGAGCAGTTGTGAATGAACCTAACGTTTCTGAGCATGGCGTTATATCCATTAATTTATCCACTGATCACTTTCGATTGCCCGAAAAAAGGGTGGTCTAAAAGAAGAACGTTGGAATGTCTATAAAATCATTAGAAATCAATATGGTGTTTTACTAAAGAAAAAAGAGAGAGAATATTATGAACAAACTATTGATAACAATAAAAATAATAGTAAGGAATTGTGGAAGTGTTTAAAAAAACTTGTTAAGCCAAAACAAGATGTTGTTAGCCGTATTCAATTTGAGATTAATCATCAAAATGTAATTCTGAATAAGGAAATAGATATTGCTAATAATTTTAATTCATATTTTATAAATAGTGTAAATGAAGTAACATCAG
This sequence comes from Chrysolina haemoptera, assembly GCA_958298965.1. Lineage (NCBI taxonomy): Eukaryota > Metazoa > Arthropoda > Insecta > Coleoptera > Chrysomelidae > Chrysolina > Chrysolina haemoptera. Next base: position 893,910 of record OY282601.1, on the reverse strand, counting down.
TTTTTGAAAATGTACAGCAATGGACCCTTGACTACCCTGTTACATCAACTAATCTCACTGAATTTGAGCCTTTAACAATTAATGAACTAGGAAATATTATATTCTCTCTTGACAAAACCAACAAAGCAGAAATTATAAATAATAATTTATTAAAAAAAAGTTTTGATGTAGCTGGTTACGCAATATTGAATGTAATCAACACATCACTTAGAACCGGTGTGTTTCCTGATCAATTTAAGGTTTCCACTGTTGTTCCTGTACCGAAAATTAACTCAATTAAAGCTGAAAATTTTAGGCCATTAAATATACTACCTACTCTTGAAAAGGTGTTAGAACTGTCTGTATATAACCAATTAACTCAGTACTTCAATACCAATGAATTGTTTCTAGGCAACCAATCAGGTTTTAGAGCAAGACACTCGAGTGAAACGTCTCTACAATTCCTAATAACAGATTGGAAAAATATAATTGATGGAAATCAGTACATTGTTGCGACATTTCTTGACCTTAAAAGAGCATTTGAAACAATTGACAGAACTATACTACTTGAAAAATTAAAATATTATGGGATATCGGGGATTGTTTTTGATTGGATTCAAAGTTACTTATTTAACAGAAGACAAAAAACTAAGTTTGGTAAAGAATTATCAGAGGAACTTATAATTACCCCAGGGTAGTGTGTTAGGGCCATTGCTTTTTATTATTTATATAAATGATATTAACCACATTTCTGGATCACACTGTATAAATCTTTTTGCAGATGATACATTGGTTTATTGTATACATGAAAAGTTGGATCAGGCAATTATTGAAATGAATAGGTCCTTAAATAGCATTGAAACGTATTTATATAATAATAAACTTAACCTCAATGTCAGTAAGACAAAAAGTATGGTTTTGACATCATCTTATAAGTATGATCAAATTGATTGGGCAAATGCGGTTATAAAAATTAATAATGTTACCATTGAAAATGTAACTGAAATAAAATATTTGGGGTTTATAATTGATAAAAATTTAAAACTAAATACTCATGCTGATTTTATTTGTAAAAAAATATCTAAAAAACTTTTCTTTTTTTCTCTTATATGTAAAAAAGTGTCTATGTATGCCAGGTTGACTCTTTTTAAAAGTCTAATACAACCTCATTTTGATTATTGTTCAACATTACTTTTTTTACTTGATAAAAATAAAATGGCACAATTACAAAAGTTTCAAAATCGGGGTATGAGGTTAATATTGGGATGTAGCCGTTACACAGCAATTAAATTGATGTTAGAGTGTCTAAACTGGTTTTCAGTTGAAGAACGAATATTATATATGACTATGATCTTTATATTTAAACTGCATAAAGGATTGCTGCCCAACTACTTTCAAAAGTTCTTATTAAGAAATAATGAAGTCCATAATTACAATACAAGAAGAAATGATGATTTTTACATCACTAAAACTAACACTAAATTTGAAATGAATAGCATGTTCCATAAAGGTTTAAACGAATTTAATGAACTACCACAATTTGTAAAATTATCTAGTTCAGTAAACCAATTTAAATCACGATTAAAGAAGTATATTGGTGACAGCTCATCATAATATTTGGTACTCATATTTTTTCTGTTTGTGTAATCTTGTGATATGTATTTATATTTTTTTGTTTCGTATATATGTACACTTTGAAATGGTCATTATACTTAAATAGTTTAATAATGTTGTTATAGATTTATACACTTGTATTTTTTTGTATATTAGGCTTGCCTACTTAATAAATACTTACTTACTTACTTACTTCATGGACAGACTATATATGACACAATTTTTTTCGAATTCACACTACAAGAATGAATGAAATATACACCCGAGGACAAACAAATCATAAATCTAAATTTTCGCACATATTCAGGTATTGTACATTGAAACTAGCAACTTTTTAGACGCATTGGGCATATAAACGCTCCGTTCGGGACATACAATTTTGCCCCATATGTCTCTGCCGTCTCTGGGTAATTGTTGTTTATAGGGCCATTATACGTATTACTTAGTGCGTTTCGCCCCCTATTGTATTGCAGTGAGAGACTATTCCGTATATCCCGAATTCATTAGGTTATTTTCGTATTTAACGGAGTGTTCTACCAAAGTTTACGTGAACTATCACCGGTTTCTACCAGAGGGTTGAACTTTTTCGATTAATGACAAAATGTTTTTTGTACAACTGTCATTAAAAGTGAAGTTTTGAATTCATTGACATAGGAACTAAAAACTGACGTGTGCACAAAATCACTTTTGATACTAGTGTTGATATAGTTATTTACGTAATCAGTTATGAAAAGACCGATATTGTTCGATGAGTGTAATATTTGCCAAAACGAGCGAACGGAGTGAGTGAGTTTTGCAAATTACGCGAGTCGAACAAATAAATTTTTTCATAACGTATTTCGTACAAAATTTTATCTAATGATATCATTTCATGAATATAATACAATGGTTTTCTCCTGATATGGGACAGTGGCATTGGCACTTGTCAGAATGAATATTTAATAAGCAATATTAAACGTGTCAGACTTTTGTCAAAAATGAGTAGTTGTTCCGACGAAATAGCGTCTGATACAGAAGAATCGGCAAATAAAGCATAAAATTAATTATTAATACCACAAAAATCTAAAGTTAGATATGACGCAGCAAATCCTGTTTTGAATATTTTCAAAGATACAATTATTAGTTTCTTATTCTATTTCATTACACAACTAGTTGGTTAATGAATATTACACAACTCATTTTCACTTGTCTCAAGTGACAGTTTTGAAAAAACTGACGTATCATAATTCACAAACGTCATGTAAAACCTTACTTTTTGAAACTGAATTAGATAAATTATTTTACATAACACTAGTATTAAAAGTAAAATGACAGATGAGATGATGGATACTCAGTAATATAGATCTCTCTAATAGAAACACTTCAATCAGATATTATAATCCGAACACCTGCTCAAGAGGAATCATTTATAAAAGTTTACACATGTATTTGACCGTTTGTGTAATTGGTAGTACTGATTCCTTTGAAGTTACAAACGAAGCAGTATTCAGTCCAACTGTAGAAGGTCCTTCATTACTTACAAGTAATGACATTCATAAATAAAGTGTCTTGGGGTTTTTTTTATTATAGTTGGAGCATGTGCCTATCTGCTTTGTAATGTTCGAATCCCAATGGAAATAATTATTTGCTAACATGAAAATGTGACGTCATTTTAGTGCTGTACTGATACGCCCACTATAAGAAATGTGGACATTGAGAGGAACTACAAAAATATTGTAGAAGGTTTCTACACGTAAACAAAACACTTCCTAAAGTTTCCTTCTTTTCAATTTCAACACTTCTTCATACATGTTTATACCATTTATTTTAAAGCTGTGGAAGCAGAGTTGGACTTGCCTAATGATCATGAAGAAGTTTTGAGAGCTATTTTGTTTGAACTTTTTATTGGATATTTTTCAGTCGAGCAAATTGATCTTGTTAATTATTGAAAGTACAGTATATTTCAGGATTGAGTGACTATTTTTGTACTTACACAGTTCTTTTTGCAAAAGAATCTTAACACTGATAAGTTACACACAAACCTAACCTGGGCAAGCTAACCTGGTCATCAAATACCACTAGCTTCTTCAGTGGGTTCAGCGATGTCATGTACTGTCTCTGGGATATATTGTAAAATATTACTAGTTAACGCAGGGGCACAGGGTACTGCGATGTAGCCAAGTAGATCTTTGAAGAAATCGCGCTGGTCATATAAGGGATTGGAATTCACAGATTCGCATAACTAAACTGGTAGCCGCGAGCAATAACTTCAAGCAAAGTAGCTTTTGTAAATATGCTTCTGGATGAGTTTACTGCAAATGTATCATCACTCAGGCACGGATCCAAAGAAGAGTCACTCATGAGTTAAGAGATTTTTTAATATTGATATCTTGAAAAAAAAATTATTATAATGATGACCACTGTAGTTGATGCCTTAAAAAAATAATTAAACAACAAATTTAATATTTCCTATTTCATACGGAGGAGGTTTGTTTTATGTAAAAATGGCTCATGAATAATAATATGAAGTATTTTATCTGAATTACGCTGAAATATATTAATCTGAGAAAGCTGTTTAAAATGGCATGAAAGGTGTTATCGAATACGAAGTCAAAATCAAGATTATTAGTTCACATATATGATACGTGTAGTGTTATTTGCTTATTAGGTTATCTTTAAATGAGGTTCAGGCGAACCTGTTAGCATGATTTGATATTCTGGCACCTTACCTATTTTTGAGGTTAGAAAGGGGCGATTGAAGATGAGGGCTGTTTAGAAATATCAATCTGAAATTAATTAAAGGTGATTACTTTGCAATAATGTTCAGTTGTAACCAGCTAGCTTTAAAGTGATTTAAATTAAGTTTCACCTGATAACTAAACTAAAAAGTCAAAAGTGACTTTTATATAATCCTGCCACCATTTACCGCTGTCCAAATTGTTTTTAATTATCAGTTATATTTAAATCACTTTATAAAATCCAAAACACAATATGACACAACAGAATAAATACTAACACTAAATCACCACACCCCAAATATACCTACCTACTTTACAGTGTGACCCTAATTATAGCGGATACGGTCCATGAAACATCAGAAGAATTAATTTCTTGAATTGAACCATATTTCAAATTTTATTACAGTCATTGGTGCCACCTACCTACTCTATTTACAATTCATCACATGTTCCGCCATCTACTTTACGGAAATTCAACGTGACTGCCAAATTACGTATTCTGCCATTCAAGTTGCGACATGACTTGGATGCGAACACCACTGACGCCATCTACATGTCGCCTCCATTTGAATCCAATATTAATCCCATAAGGTTGACCAACTATTCCCCTTATATTTAAACAATGAACTAAAAGTGCGTCTTTATAGTTTACTCTGATGTGAGCATGTCCATCTTCACCCTTCATAAACGGTATTCAACGCTTTTTAGGAGAACGCTCCCTAGGGCCAAACCCTTTTTCAGTTACAAGTTATAACACGATAAAAAATGGATTATAATAGATGATATTTACCATTCAATAAGTACATTTTGAATCAGGCCTTCCTTATTTATTTTTATTTCTTTTTCAGTTTCATATGCTCAACAACCCAGCCTGGAAATTCAGCCTAATCAGAACGTGGTGACCAAAGAAGTAGGTGGAAGTTTGGCTTTGACGTGTAGGCCGAATGTTCCAGATCCCGGCCTGGTCACGCAACTGGAATGGAAGGATCCTCGAGACAGAAAAATCGACAGTTCCAGTAGGGCAAATTCTGTTTACGTACAGGTGAGCTGGAATTGATTATTTCCCTCCCATTCTGTTTTTCTAGAGAATTTAGGAATAGAATAAAACGTGTAGCGAAGAGTAATAATACACCAAGTCAAGTCTTCTTACTGAGAACAAAAAGTATTTTACCCCTTCACCACACAAGTAATTTAATTCCTAGATGCGCATTTCGATAACAAAGTTACCTTCATCAGTAGGATTACTAAACTAACTGTAAATGCTAAATATTCACGAGAAAATAAATCGAGTGTTGCGGATCATTTATTAGAAACTCATCACAAAATTAATATCCAAAATTTAAAATTAATAAAACCTGTTGATGATTACAGAAAATTAGATTGCTATGAGAGTATCGCTATTCGAAAAAGGGGCTCGAAACCCTTGCTCAATAATGATAATGGTCCATTAAATTCCAAACTATTTGACTTGATACCAGTAAAGGAATAATTAAGTGCCTATGGTGTATTGTTTATTGGGTGGGCTATACCTACCCATCAGGTAGGGTACCTTCCCATCAGGTAGGGTACCTTCCAGTACACAGATTAACCCATGGTAATTGATTATTTGATATAAAAAAGACTGGTATGCCTATTTACAGTTAGTTTAGTAATCCTACTGATGCAGGTAACTTTGTTATCGAAATGCGCATCTAGGAATTAAATTACTTGTGTGGTGAAGGGGTAAAATACTTTTTGTTCTCATTGAGTGACACCACAGGCGTCCAATATCCCATTTTCGAAGTCTTCTTACCTCATACTATTCTTCAAAACATCAATTCAGCTCATGAGTTTATTTTTATATTTTTTCCAGATGTTACCTGGTGAACCAGGAGCGGTCCTCATATTTTCCAGCTTGACGGAAAATCAAGGTGGGAAATATACCTGCCGTGCTTTCTACGCTAATACCGAACCCCTGAGTGCCTCAGTGGAGCTGACTACCTACAGTATGTATCAACATGTTGTTCCTGAATATATAAAACTCAATATATTGTCTGTTGAAATTCAATTAATTAATCTAGAAGAAATATATATATATATATATATATATATATATATGTATATTTCTTCTTGTTTACAAAACAATTGTGTTATTGATTCTAAATATGTTGTTCAGTTGTCAAAGTGACTTCTTGAATAATTATTGAATACAGGGTACATAAATTTCCAAAAAAAGTAATAAATAATGCAACAGAAATAGAACACATATCTTGTAAAAAAAGGAGGCATTGAATGAGTTGTATAGTCCTAAAAATGTAAAATTGCGAAATTTCAAACATATAGACACCTTTACTGTATATAAAACATCCTCGAGAAATTTCCAATGTTTTTGAATTTGATTTGAAAATTTGCCAGTTGCTGTAGAGTGGTAGATTTTTGTTTCTGTGGTGACTGATCTATCAACATTCCCATTGCACTAATCAATATATGTAACACAGAACTGAGAGCTTACTTCCTTCAATTCAACAGTTGATATCAGCTTCGTTGACGCTCCAGAAAACCAGTATCCAATAGTAGGAAAAGACTTCGAAGTGAAATGTAAGGTTAAAGGAAATCCTGCACCGCTCATAGATTGGAACAAAAACGAACAATCGATCAAAACAAACGAAAAGTTCGTCGTTGGACCTGACAGATTGCTCATCAAGAATGTTACAGAAGCTGATGATGGGGTGTATAAATGTACTGCGATAGAGTTATCCACTGGCCAATTCAAAACAAGGAACATTAAGGTAGGTTCTATCGAGTTATATTTGTAAATATATTGTGTCAGTCTGTTAACTGTTGGGTAGGAGTCTCAAGACAAATTTTCTCGTATCAAAACTTAATGAAAACTTCAAGTTCAAATTATGATAAGACACCATAAACAAATAATCTAGGGTTTCTACAAATTACCCTATAATATCTAACAGTGTGACCGACTTAAGATCGGAGCACCATTATGAAATCTACATTTTCCAACCAATTGCAATGTTTTTTTTTGCATTGGGTAAACATTCAAAAATTCTACTAGGACACCAAAATGTGTTAATATGTAGTAAATATGTTAATGGAATTTCAGAAAATTTATTCCCTTATAACTCCCTCCATCGATTGTTCATTTCAACGTTATTCACACATGAACCATTTGAAAATGTCGCGAATCCAGTGATGTAGTCAGAATTATTCTTAAAAAATCGGTAGTTATTATTTAGATTTTTGACATTGAAAAATGAGATTAGTTGGCCCTGGAAATAGAGAGTTATCCATGGAATTTGGTGTCCTAGTAGACTTTTTGAATGTTTACCTAACGAAAAAAAAAAATCATTCCCATCGGTTGTAAAATGTCACACTGTATGTAAATATGATTATTCCTGCCCAGTTCTATAAGTAGCTAATCAGTTGCGTTGGGTGCAAAATTTTCATCTCACTTTCTCTGTACTAGTTTTATCTAATAGCCTGATATCCCGTCTTGACTAACAATATTTTTACAGGTTGAAGTTCAAATTCCGCCCAAAATTCAACCTATCGACTCAATCACGATCATAGAAGGCGAAAGCGCATCAGCAAAATGTACCGCCACTGGAAAACCCCCACCGACCTACCAGTGGATCAAGCTGAAGGATCGCCAAGATCTATCCATCACCGACCGATTCGACGTTAAAGAAAACACCGGAGAGCTCATCATGAATAGAGTAGAATTCAGCGACGATGGCATATACAAGTGCATCGCCGAAAATACTGTCGCTAGAGAAGAAACCACCGTGAGGATAAACGTACTGGTACGACCCAAAATATATTCTCTCATAAATGTAACAGCTCCGGTCGGTGCACAAGCGGAATTAGTGTGCAAGTCATATGGAAGGCCACCGCCGAAAGTGACGTTCAAGAAGCTCAGCAAAAGAGAACCATTTAGAGAAGGCTTGCAGTTGGACGACAGAAGGATCACAATGGAGCAGCAGTTCTTCGAAGAAAAAGGTGAAGCGTTTGGCACCTTGACCATATCCAATCTCAGCAGGAGCGATGATGGCTTGTATGAATGCATGGCCGATAACAAAGCTGGAACCGGTTACAAAAACGGCCACGTTGCGATAGAATTTCCTCCCACTTTCGAACGGACGAAGGACCTACCGCCCGTCTGGAGCTGGGACAACAAGCCTGGCAACCTCACGTGCCTTCCAGAGGCTATCCCTAACGCGACGATCATTTGGAAGTATGGCGGAATCGAGATCCAGAACAACCAGAATTTTCAGAAAGTGGGCAATGGACCTGCATCTTTCCTGATTGTCAAACCACAGAACGAGAAGCGCTTATTCACACACTATGAGTGCATTGCTTCGAACAAGCTTGGGCAGGCAAGTATTAAGATACAATTGAAGCAAGCATTCGTACCGGCGCCTGTGTCGCAAGCTAGGCCAGACTCTGTCACAGCCACCACGATCAAATTCAATATTATACCGGCGAATAACTTCGATGGATTGCCACTCAGGTCGTATACTGTCAGGTATAAACCTGAGAGGGAGTTATCCTGGGAATTTGCGAGGAATCATACTTGGAGTTACAGTAAGTATCGGCGTTTCCTTGTAAATGTAAAGTATATGAACATGATCTCGCACAATTTCGATAAAAAATTTCTGTAGATTCTGAAGTATTGAAAAGAAAACAACAAATTTTGTATGGTATTTAAAAGTGTAATCAAATGTCATATGAACTTAAAATGCAAACAAGCAGTAAACTAACAGACCATTATTGATATAAAGAAATATGTCATTCAGAAAACATTCTCGTAACGGAAAAAGAATATTGAGTCAAATTTTGTATTCGAACTGAAAACTTTATGCGGCATTGAATCTGTAAACCATAGAATAAACTACATTACAAATAAAAAAAAAATGTCACTTTTTAATGCATTCGAATAAGGGCTCGTCTTTAAAACGTTTCTATGAATTATTTTATTTGTTATGCAACATGAATTAAAATTCAAACAAGTATGTCACAGATTAGCCCCTAGTATGTTTTCACAATGAATAGTACGCATATGTATTGGCCAAATTTTGTTACATAATGAAAATCCGTTTCATATGGTCCAACAATTGTAACAAAGAAAATCCGTTTTATAATGGACCTCATAAGTAAATCGGTATCAGATATTAAATTCGCGTATTATAATGAAGAAAAGGAACCTTAAGTTTAAAAATAATAATGATAATGATAATAATAATAATAATAATGTGTCTTTATTTCTTACTATATACAGAAATAATTAATTTTGAATGAGATGGCGCCGTTCAGCAAGGCTGCTCTTCCATCTAACCATCCTATCAATATACACTGTCAAATAAAAGATTTAATATTACACAGTAATCCTAAATTTTGAGTGCAGAATAGTTAGACATAAGGGGGTAAATTTTCAGTGGGGGGTTTCGATGTCATTTTCACCAACCCGTAATATTTTTCGAGATTACCCCATTCACTTTCTTCTACTCCACATTTTTTATTCTTACAGACGCACCCTACATCCTAGAGAACCTCACCCCCGAAGAAACCTATCACTTCCAAATCGCCGCAAAGAATGACGTAGGAATGGGTGCCTTCCGCAACTTAGAATCGGTCACGATGCCCAGACGATCGGAACCCGCGGAACCCAAAATTTTGGTGGAGTCGAACAGTAAGGAAGACGAAAATAACAGCAACAGAGAAGACATGATCGCACTTAGTCCTTACGCTGATCACTACGAGCTGAGGTGGGGTGTTCCGAACGATAATGGAGATCCGATTCAGCATTATTTGATTCGATATTGCGTGGTGAGTAGATGTTGTTTTCAGTAAAGGACTTCCCACGAAAACATGGGAAATTTGAATTTGCTGAAATTTCATTGTTATAGTGGAATGGGTAGTTGGAAAAATGTGTGGTTTGAATGATTTTGTATGTCATTGGTAGGATTGGTAAAATAAACTATTTTGTTAGATTCGTGATCAAAATGTATACAGTGAGGACCAAAAGTCCGTCGCCCCACCCCAGTAACATTTTGCAAAATATTCTTAGATACGTAAGTTCGATCTCTTCAATAGTTCAAGTTTAATTTATACAGAGTGTGTCGAAGAAGTGCAGCGACGTTTATTTTTTCAAACACGACACCCCGTATATCATTGCATGATCAGTTAGGGATGATGATAAGGAATCCAACAATACCAAGTTTGATGGTGTTTTCTCTAAAGACTACGGAGATATTTTCATTTATTCCATCCATTAACTCAATGAGTGTGAGAGAGAATTAATCGACTTCATTGACAAAAAAAGTTTATCTCTCCCACGCATTAGGCTTATGGATAAGATGAATGGCGATATCTCCGTAGTCATTGGAGATAACACCATCAAATCTGGTATTTTTGGATTCCTTATGATCACCAAAACTGGTCACATCTTCAGGCGAACTGGATTTCAATTAAACAGTTACCAAGCTTTTTCTTTATTCCGATGGTTCTTTGGTTTATCCTTGGGGTGATGTTTTTCAGACCGAGAAAATCAGTGGCGCATGGCGAGATAAAGACTGCAGTGAGCAGATCCAACAGTCTGTACAGTACACCAACTACCGATTGGAACACCTCCATCCAGATACCATCTTTAAGATAGAACTGCGCGCGCATAACGCCATAGGTGACAGTTCGCCAGCTCAGATCAAAGTCCGGACAGCAAGAGGTGAGAATAAAGAATATTATGCTTACAATACTTATCCTCGTAGTGTGAGTTGTGTGCCGAATCTGAACAGTATTTTGATTTTAGTTTTAGTTTTTAGGTTTTCTGTTTAGTTATTTTTCAATATTTTTTTGTTACCGACTATAGCGATGTTGATTTTTATGAACACTGGTACAATAAATATTTTTTCATACTGCTTATAAAAATTGATGGTTTATTTTTTTTATATATGCCATTCAAGATAAAAAATTAGTAATAATCAATATTTTTTGAAATATTTTTTTCGAATGAAAGTAATTTGGTGAACTACATTGATATGGGAGCATCCATTTCATTGTTGTAGCTACAAGGTAGTATCAATAGAGAAAAGCAGTTCTAGAGAACAAACAAATCTTATCACCACAGTTCAATCTTATCAAGAGATAGGGACTTGAGCTGTTTTGTCATACACAACCCTTTTGCATTTGCTGTCAGCATGTCCAGGTCTCAGCCTATAATCATAACGCGGCTCTACCAGTGTTGTACTACCATCTACGACACTCGTACGGTCTAGACGAGACACCGGTGTTGCTTTATGCTCCGGAGTCCGTTGTGGAGAATGAGAAGTGCCGAATATATTGGAACTACTCATTCTCCACCCTCAGGCAAATACAAGCCAATAAGCCTGATGTAGTCCTCCTCGACCATCAAAGTAAGACGATTTTCGTCATGGAGTTTTCGGCTCCTGGCGAAACGAACATCGTCCGAAAAGAGAAGGAGAAACGGACTACATATGGAGACTTACACACATGAAAAAATATCTTCAAACAAAGCAGCCTGCTTTATATATAATCAATAAAATAGGTTCTCAAAAGAAAAGAATAATTTTTCGAATCGAGAAACTAACGTTTTGGGTGACGGTGTTTGCTTTATTGGGTGAATTTTAATTTTTTAATGGTAAATTATTCTTTTCTTTTGAGAACATATTGGTTTGATTATATATAAAGCAGGCTGTTTTGTTTTAAGATATTTTTTTATGTGTGTACTCTTTGAACTGATAGATACAGTATCTCTCAGATGTAGTTCAATGTCCAGCATGGCTTAAGCCGGGGAAGTAGTTGGTTTCTGTTAGATAATACAAATGGATTAAATTTTCCAATTTTCAATTTTCATGGAGAATGTTCCTCTTTTCAACATGAATACCCCTCAATAGGTTATCTTGATCGATGGAAAATAGCGACTAAACTTTGTCTTTCAGCCGCAGATGATTCCACAACAGATTTTATGAATATCCTATTCATATTTTCGAACAAGAAACTAGAAAATACTCATACCATACCATGAAAATCATATCGCTATAATTTACTTTCATTATATTAATATTTATAAATACTTCTCTTATTCTTTGTATTTTTTTGTATTATTTAGAATTATCCTAACCTTCTTTAGCTAAATTATGTAGTGATTTTTTTCCTTCACCTTCAAATGGAGTGAATGAAATTTTGCTAATTACCAAAAACTTGAATAGTCCGCATTGAGTCGATTTTTTATATTTTCCTCATAATTTTCAGAGTGTTTAACATATTTAAAATTTTAGATAATCAGCTATTGCAGACGAAATTCATTTCAAAAGAAAATTTAAACTTCAATTATGACTTATGACCCATTTGAAAATAATTTGAATAGAATCTGTGGTATAAATCCACGGTATAACAATGGTATAGGGAACATTCCCAGCATTTTTCAAACACACTGTATTGTCAGATACTATGAACATCTTTTTCCGATCCACATTCAGCATTATTCAAATCTTGTTTGTTTTCAAATTTTATAAAAAATATGGAACTGGACTAATTGACGATTTTGGTAATTATCTAAAACAGTGTGTCCAATTCTGACATTTCTTTGAATGAACAGCCTCATCAGGGTTATTTTGGAACTCTGCATCGAGAATAAGTTCTTTATGCCATCTACAAGCTGCGATCACTATACTAGTGATTATTGTGCGTCATTTTAGTAAATGGTGCTAAACTTCTGACTGTCTGTATTGGTATTTACTAAGTTATATACAGGCGCAACTGTACTCAAATGTGTTCCCTAATCATGTAATTGATGGATTTTTGTAAATAAATGTCAATCTTAAAAAAAAACCGGTGGATAAAACCAATTTATCCCAATCATTCCCAGGTGGACGATGGGATGGTATTTCGGAGTTTCCTTGTTATGAGATGAATGAATCAATATCATTCATCTCTAATTTTTCGAATAGATAACTTTTTTCGGAAACTGATTTCAAATGTTGACATTTTCGTTGAAATCTCTGTTAGCGAAGTGGCTCTTTCTTGTTCTGGAACGTAAAAGACTGTTGTGCAATTTCGTTTCAATATGCCGACTTTTCGTTTACATTGTGAATGTCAAAATGACGTTCATATTTGCACAAGTGTGAATATGAGATCCATATCGATACTAGTGTGAATATGGAAATCGGTGGATTGGATTTATTTGGTAATACATTCAGAACCCAGCGAGCACGAAAACATCTCAGAGTTGTTGAAAGTAAGATTTTTTGAGACATCGAATCTCCACTGCGATGTTCTGTTTATACAGGATAAGAACGTGTATGCGGCGAGCAAATGTTCGCCGCATACTCGGGACATCGCAAAGGGCATTTTTCCTCGTTCTTTTCATAGCCTTTTCAAAGACACAGCGTAATATTTTCAGAGCTACATTAAATCACTGTATATAAAAAACTTTCAGAAATATTCCTTTTGAGGGGTATACAAAACTGAAATAATTGAAAAAAAAATCGTCAGCAACAAACATTATTGAAAATTTGACAAAAACAGTGTATTTCCTGTAATAAAAACCATAATATAAGGTAGTCTTTATATATAAATTAACTACCTCGTACAGTATTTATCAAAATAAATACATAATTTTTGCCAAATTTTCAATATGGTTTTCATAGACGTAATTTTTCACATAAGGAGGGCGTAGCCAGTTTTATGATTATAACTCCCATTTTTTGCTTGTTTTTTCATGCTACTGATTGTGAAAATTAACATAGTCCAAATATGCAGATGAAAACTTGGAGGCGAATTGAAAAAACACATTGAAAATTATTTTAATGGGCAATCAAAAAATCAAAATCTTTCTTTCGCAGCACCTGCAACAAAAGGACAATCTGCTTTTATGACGGATTTACTATTAAAAAAAGTCATAATTATATTCCATTCTAATTAATATTAGTCATATATTTTCTATAAAACGAGTAATTGTCAGAATTTTCATAAGTTTACTAAAAATTCAAGTAAAAATTAAGTTACGGAAAATTTAACAAAAATATTCACACGTTAACATTATTTTCACATCGCCGAAACATTTTTATAGGCTTTGAAAAAAGCGTCACAAAAGAAAACTTTTAATATCCTTCAGAGACCTCTTCGGGAAGTACATATTACGTCTCAATGAAACATTGGCGTGCCTACATTTTCGAAACATCGCAAAACCTCCCAGGGATGTTTGTGCTTGCTTGGTTTCCATTCTCAAACGCAAAAGTATCATTCCGCATTTTAGATACAAAATTTCAGTATTCGGTTGATTATCCTACATATTTCAAGCCACTAGCATTTTTTTCATATTCTTGAAAGTTTGATAATGAATGTTATCGAAGTTCTAATACTTATATTTTTTTACTTTCACTTATGTTAACGGTGTAAAATGGTTTTATCCTACAGTCATTCGTGTTTTCATGGCTGAAACGGAAATACAATATTTTGATTAATATTTTAGATTACTAGGTTAATTTGTTGATGAATTTTGTATTTCTATTTACCGGAAAGCATTATGCATGAAATCAACATTCCTTATTCTAATTTAGCTTCTAATGTAAATCAAAAAGCGCATGGCAGTGACCAGTTTTTCTCTTAGTTTTTTTAGTTGATATAGTTATTGCAGCTTTTGATGTTGAATCCGTTTTTATTGGGCCTGTTTTTATTTTTAGTTTTTCGTTGTAATTGTTACTAACATTGTAGATATCATCGAATTTATATGTTTGTACACAACCTACAGACCATGAATGTGTGATAACTGAGGATTCTTATAGATTCAGATTCAATAAACCATTGAAGGGCAATAATTTCTGAAAACATTCTGCCGAAAATCATTGAACGCCGTTAATGCAAAGAAAGAAGTAAGACCCCCGTGTTGAAAATGTTAGTCATCTTCAGAAATATACCATTTTCATTTTCATTTTCAGCATTCTTTTATAAAATTTAATGTTTTCTTACATCGAAAAATATTTTCATATTTGTTTTTCTATATAACGGATGATTTGCCCATTTCGCTATTTTCTTTATCATCTAGCAGTTTACAACAAGTTCATAGTTTTGGGTTGTGCTCTGAATGAAGTGTAAAAGTAGAATGGGTGCTGAAAGTTATAGACTAGTGAAAATTAATACTGATATTGAATCATTTTCCCAGCTGCTGCCAATCAAATAAACGTATTAACGTTCAATGTAACAGTTGTTTAATTGTTAAGAAATAGATATTTAACATATTATATTTGTTTCTTTGTCCACAATTTTTACCACATATTTGACCAAATCATACGAATACATTTTAAATATACATATAGATATAGGGATATTTATTGAATTGGTTATTTTGTGTCATTATTATTACTGACATATGAAAATTATATATCACGTTGATGATGGATGTTGTATTATATGGAAGGATTATAATAAAAAAAGTATTAGAATAAGAATCTGACTGAAATCAATAAAATTATTTTCATAATAATGGGATTTGTGCATTCGTTTCAATTATTTAAATCATTAAAAAGTTATTCGATATTAAAATAATCAGTACGATTTGAGCGGAATTTTTTAGTTCGCATACTCGTATTTTTAGAATAATTGAATCAATATGAATTATGATAATGTGATATCCTATTTATTCGGAAATATTACAAAGATACTTTGAAAAGTACTTTACGAATTATCGATATGATGATAGAATGTTTCTTTTTTTCACTTCTGCAGGGGAATTTGAAATGAACATGTCATATAGTGAATGTTGTTTCAAAAAATGTGTGGGGATACCGAGGAATCATCAAATATGTAGTAAGAATAAATTAAAAACAGATTGATGTGAATAATTGGTTTTCAAAGAAATATCATGTGAGTGAATTCAATTGTATCGTTTATCATAATCGAATATCTTGATATTGGAACACCTCTCATTATATTTCAATGAAAACATAACTTTTTAAATTTTGTTATTGAGTAACTGCATGTTATTTGCATGATTATAATCATAATTAACTCGAAAAAATTTCGGAATAGCTTATGTTTCTAATATTGATGACTGGATGGATTTTATCTGGGAAGTTTTGATTTGATGTCTAATGATATAGTGTTACCTTTAATCCAGTTGGACAATAAATTGTCGAAAACGTGAACATGAACAATATTACATGTATTTCTTGTTTAAAAATGGAGTTGTCAATTTTTATGGAAATTAAAATAAATCAATTGAAACACACGCTTCTTGTTTTTGATATTTGTGCTTTCGTTTTTGTGAAGTGTGAAGAAGTGGCTTGAGTGAAAAAATTGCCAATGTTGAAACTACACAGCGGAGTCTCATCGTGAAATTGTACGTAGCTTAACCTGAAACACAAATATTTAAAAAAATTGTTAATATAAGTACAGTTGTCCTCACTTATCTGGATTTTTTTTGAATATTCGTGAATCATTTGTGGTGGTAGGAGCATTATGATACTTAGATTGACCTTTGCTTGTTATTCATTTGATTTGCCTCAGCATGTTTTCAACCCTTGTCTGTAGATACTAACACACACTCTGGTATTCATAAAAGCATTTTTTGAGTACTATAAATCACACAATAAAAACGGATTAAAACTGTCTTTAATTTCTTTAATTTCATTTGGATAATTTTCTTGACAATGTGTATGAACCCTTCTTTACAGAATAACATGCAATTTTGGTTTGGAACCAGCATGTTCTGTCTTAGAATTAGGATAGTTTAGCTTAAAATTGTATGACGAGCATTCATGTATCCCCCACTTTCACCTTATTATGAATTTTGAGATTTGATAAAAATGGATTGATTTATAGTAAGGGATATATGATATGCAAAAAACTTTTATTTTGGATATACTTTTCAAAATGGCATTTTTTCGGTGTAGACTCGGGTATAGATTGAAATAAAGGACCCCGCACTTCTCTGATGGAAAATGGCCTTCGGTTAAATTTCTTGAAATTTCATCATGTTGTAGTATTCAATCACCTTATCAAAAGTGTCCATTGGCTCAATACGATCCTATGACTAGTTTTCGAGATATTGGGTGTTGAAGTTGAAAGTGGCCATTTTTATTTTATTATTTTTTATGCAATAAAAAGATTGAATAATTTTTTTTCTGACGGTCATTATTCATAATATCAGAAACAATATTCTAATTCTCGAATAAGACCTGTTTTTCAATTATCTACAGAGTAATCTTCAAAGAAAATAAGCTTAATAGATAAACATTATTTACAAGGCATTTAATAATATTTTTCAGTAAATACGTATCAGAATATAATAAACAAACCTCTGTCGAAAGTAATTTACGACTCACAAACTTATACTGGGTGATGATTTTTTTTACCATAAATGACTCAGTACTTTTAACTCATGCTGTATATTTCGAATACGAATAAGACTCAATTGAAGACCAAATCTGAATCTATATCAATTTGGAGAATTGTACCTGGTGATTTAATGCAAATGAGCAAAATAAAAGGGCGAAATATGTTTTTTTATTGAAATCACCCTATATATAAAAATTTCTTTGTTTAAATTTTTGATTTTCTGTTGTTTTATTGAGTGGTGCTTATTCAAATTTAGATACAATACTGTATGTTCCTTCTATGGCTACTTTTTAAATTATCAGGCACCAAAGTTACCAAGTACTTAGTTTCTCGGAATAGTAGCTACACAAAACTAAATATTAGAACAGAAATTATTCAATGGATCGTAATTATTTGTTCATGCAAAAAAAAAGGATGTTTATAGTTAGTTACTGCGGCAATAACTGAAATTTTCTTGGAACTTCGGTTTTATATTTCTTGGCAAAGGCTCTGTGAGCGAGCTCTAAAAATATTCAAGAGGATCATTCGCTTTGATATCCTCCCAGAAAAAGTTACCTAAAACCACCATTATCCCATGTGCTGCTTTGGAAAAAAAATTTATGTTTTTTTTCTACCCTTACATTTGAAAAGGTCTATTGAATAATTTCTGTTTCTATATTCACTTTTGTCTGGGTAGTATTCCGAGAAGCTGAGTACTTGGAAACTGTGGTGTCTGATAATTTTGGACTTCCATACAAATAACACCACTCAATAAAATAATAGAAAATCGAATAATTTAACCGACGAAATTTTGAGATACAGGGTGATATCGATAAAAAATAATATTTCGGCATTTTATTCTGGTCATTTCTATTGAATCACCTGGTAGATTTCTTCAAAATGATACAGACTCCGATTTGGTCTTCAATGAAATCGTATTCGTATTCAGAATATACAAGATGACTAAAAAATACTGAGCCATTTATGGAAAAAAAAAATTGAAACAACCAGTATGAGTTTGGAAATCCCAAGTTATTTGCGATCAAGGTTTGATCATTATATTTTGATACATGTTTTACTGAAAAATATCATGAGAGGCCTAATAAATTTTGTTTTTCGATTGAGCTTATTTTTTTTTTGAAGATTACCCTGTAGATAATTGAAAAATCGGTCTCATTCAAGCATCAGAATATTGTTTTAAAAGATATGAATGACGAACACTGGAAAAAAAATTATTGTATCTTCCAACTGCGTAAACAATAATGGTCCTTTAGTTTTGTCATTTCGAATATATACAGTGACCGCCAAAAAGTATGTACCATATGGGAAAAAAGTTTATTATTAGAGTATTAGAAAAAAAATTCTTGGGAAAAGATTTTGCATCTCTGATAACCTAAAAATTTTGATACATATCACGTGATCGCTGGTATGGCGGCAAATTGAAAAAAAAATACTATGAAAAGACAAAAAGTGGCAAGATATCAAAAAAAGGTATTTGAAAAAGCTGCTAAGAATTATATTTCATATACATATATGAAGTTTGAATAGATAATAAGAGAAAATTTAATAAAGCAATTTTTTAAAATATTTTTCTAGCTGTATAAAAATATCAAATTATTATTCTATGAATAGCTTGACCATACTGAAACATTTGTGTTTCAATGATAATGACAAAACTTTCTCATTTTCCCTGCACCAGTGAGCGCTAAATTAAAAATATTAGATTTTGTTAAAACCCTGGCTGTTACATTGGTTCGTATCGTTATATCAGAATTGTGAGGATCTAACACTCCAGAAACATGGTGTTTTCCAGATTATAATCAAGTTTCGATGATAATCGTGACAGAGCGTTTCACTTCGCAAGCAATGTTAAAAACTCTGGCTTCCTTAATTTGACGCACTATTTTTAAGAGTATGTGCAAAGTAAAACGTTCGTGCACGATTATCGTCAAAAATTGATTATAATCGGAAAAACACGATATTTTTGGATTTCCCTATCATCGCAATAATAGTGAAATTGTGATATAACTGTTAGATACGAACCAATGTAACAGCAAGGGTTCTGACAAAATTCAATTTTTCTAATTTAGTGCTCTCTGGTGTGGAGAAAATGAGAAAGTTTTGTTATCATCATCGGAATACAAATATTTCAGTATGGTCAAGATGTTCATAAGAAAATAATTTGCCATTTTTCTACAGCTAGAAAAATATTTAAAAAAAAATGCATTCTAAGAAACGTTTTCAAATAATTTTTTTCGATATCTTGCCATTTCATCCGACTTTTTATCTATTCATAGTAATATTTTTCAATTTGACGCCATACCAGCGATCACGTAGCATGTGTCAAAATCGATTTTTAGGTTATCGGACATGCACAAACTTTTCCCAAGAATCTTTTTTCCAATACTCTAATAATAAACTTTTTTCCCATATGGTACATACTTTTTGGCGGTCACTGTATCTAGAATTTTCGATTTATCTTATAACGGAAGTTGTTTTAGAGTATTAGCGGAAAAATCATTAAAAGTCATTGCGAACGTTCTGATCTTGTATGCAGCAGCTGAACGAATCCTTCAACGTCAGAAATGAAATATTTTTTCTTATTGAGTTTGTATGGTTGATGTCAAAAACAAAAAAAATTGGGAAATTTATTGGTCACAATAAACACCGAAAAAATGCCGTTTCTCTTGGTGATATGGGCTAGAAATTTACTGTGCTTGTATCAGTCTTCGTGTTTACACCGAATCCTCATGAAATTTCGAATTCTCTACTAATCACACAGTTTCCTTCAATGTTGCAGTTATATTGAATAATTATTCGACCAACGATGCAAACCAGTTCACTTAGTTACAATAAACTTTTGCAATTACCATAATTTATGTTGATAATTAGTTTATTGAAACAGTTCTAGTCTATTCAGTGCCCTGACAGGAAGTACGTGCATATTTAGTCACATAACAATCAGCTACAATTTTACAAAATGAAACGTTATATGCGTATTTAATTTTTTTCAAGCGAGTTGTTTGGTAGTAAAGTTAGTGATAAGTATGTGCTCGTTTCAATAGGTTTATATCGGACTGTGTTGTTGTATATGTGCATTTTTGAGGTAGTAATTGGTTTTTCTATGCAGAATGAATCAATAATCCAAACATTTCCTAATCAGATGTTATTTATTTGATTATCTGTAGAACGTTTTGTGCGCAAATCTTATGGAAAACCTTTTTTGTCCAAATTTTAATATTGAATCGACTATAATATATATTCCTCACCTTTATGCCAACTGACCTTATGCCACGGTTGTTAAAATTTAAAAGACGAAGTGAAATACCCAAAAAATCTCTCATGTTTACAATTCACTATAGAAAAAGGAAAAAAGAACCAATTATTTATAATGGCCGTTGACCATACACGAAATCAGCTGTTAATTATTATTAAACGCAAAAACAAGGACCAAGCAGGACATAAGCATTAGGACCATGAATGAATATTGGCGAAGAAACAAACCGAGTGTAGCAGGCCATTTATTGGAATCCCACCATAATAATATAAATATTCAACATTAAAAACTAGTATAAACGCAGATTATTCTAAAAATACTGTTACAATAAATATTTCAATAAACCCTAGCCTATAACAATTTCCTAATGCATTCTATTATTATAAATATATATAAATATTATAAAAGTTTGATAGGGAATATAACATGTGGTGTACCTCAAAGTTCAATTCTTGGGACTGTATTGATTTTCATATACTTCAATTTTATTGCCAATCTTAATTTGTGTGGTGAGCTCAAATTATTTGCAGATGACACAACATTAATTCATTTCGGGGAAAATGAAAATGATATATGAGCTGATTTAAAAACAATTTCGCCTAGGTTGAAAAACCATAAGCTGAATATGAATATTGATGAATCATCAGCATTATCAGAAATTCATCAGTTTTCAACAAGAAAAATATAAAATATTCAGAAACATAATTTTTCAATGATTATCAACTTTCTTGAAGAAACAATATTTAAAATCTTTGAAAAAAATATATCTCCTACAATTGGTACTTTGTTTATATATTTCATTTAAATGTATTCAAAATAACAATATTTAATATCAGTATGCGAAACTGCCAATTCTACTATCCTACGTCAACTTAAATCTTTGCAAAAAATTTCAAATCCAGTACGATTGGGTTTTGATACAAGAATCGATTGTATCACCACCAAACTTGGTACGCTAGTAGTTGGAACCATGATAAACACGAAAACAAATTGTTTACCAACATTCCAGGGGTGGAATAAATTTTTTTTTTTTCGTTTAAAAGTATATAAATAGATTTTTGCTGTAATCTTGGAAAGTTTATGATTTATCGGAAAAACAACTCAACGAGGTGAAAGACGATTCAATTCTCCACAAAAATTATTCATAGTGATTTTTTATGAAATGCGCTCGTCTTCTCAGAAAACGTTATTGAACGCCGACATCAACTTTCAGGTTCACGCTTATCCGCCGCTGAAAGTTCTGGCGCAGCCGAATATATGAATGGTCATAACTCTGCTAAAAATGATCGGAGAAGGAAACGGAAAAGTTCATATCGTTTCTGAGTACCTAAAATGTGTTTTGGCGCACTTCACGGCGATATTTGCGGATGATCCGAAAATCATGTATAATTCAGTAACATGGAATTATTATAATGAAGCAGCAACCCATACCCTCTTTTGACTATATGCAACAGTTTTGAAGTAGTGTGACAGGTCCCACTTATACATGCCAAGAAAAAATTGATTTACTCCTGCCTCATTTTCAACTTACCCATAAAATCGGCATTCTCTTCAGTAAATGTTGAATATAATCGCTTATTCGTATCCTGCATAAATATATTTAATAACACTAATGTGAAGTGCAAACCTCAAGCTTGAAATCACATACTACATTTTTTATGTATGATGTGTATGAGCGATTATTTTCAAAATTTACTGAAGAAATTGCTGGAATTATGGGTGAGTTGAAAACTGAGGCAGGAGTAAAATCCAGTTTTTTCTTTGGCATGTATAAGAGAGACTTGTGTGAGACTTGTCTAAGTAGCCTTAAATCGTTGCATATGGTCCAAGAGGGTACTGATTCCTGCTCCAGTATAATTATTTCATATCAACTAAGATATCCATGACTTTCGGATCCTCCGTAAATATCGTGGAAGGGTTATTTAAAGTGGGACAAATCTCATTTTAGGTACTCAGATACTCACATGTTATATGTGCATGAGAAAGTAGAATTCTTCAGAAACGATATGCACTTTTTCTTTTTCTTCAACTATAATTTTTAGCAAAGTTATGACAAATCTAATTTTCGGCCTGCTGGAACTTGCAGTGGCGGATTAGCGCTAGCATGAAATGTGACGTTGGTGTTAAAGAGAAAACGAGCGTATTTGATGAGGTATTACTGAAAATCATTCTTGTGGAGAATTGAATTATCTCTCAACCTATCAAAATCGTTTTTTGATAAATCTTATATTTTCTGAAATAACAACAAAAAAAATTTATATTTTCTTTTAATGAAGAATTTGTTGGGTTCCACCCCTGATTTTTCGGTAAACAATATTTTTTTTAATAAAACATGATGTTGAGATGTCATGGGCGGAGTTTCAGAGTGCTACAATTCATTCTTCACTTTTTACTCGAGTTTGTCTGTCGTTACTGGATTATCTTCAATTATTATATTATCCATAATGGAAATATTCTTCTCTGGAATTTTATTCAGCCGATACCGTTCACAATCACCACTAGAAAATCAAATTATCCCAGCATGGATGGAATAACGACAAATTTTGGAAATATAAATAATAAATTTATTGGATGTTGAACCAGAATCTCGAACTTTTTATTACCGAATATCTGAAACCGTGGCATTTAGGAAGGTTGGAAAAGTAGTAACTTTTGGCCGAAACTTCCCTCCTAGTTCGAGGCGAGATTTTTTATTAGTCTTTTCGCAAAAACGATTTTTCGAATTCTCTTATACAGTTATGTATTCCGTTGAGAAATTATCTGGCTGTCAGGAGATTTTTGGATTTTTCCTAAGTGGCATCAACATATGACTTCCTTCATCACACTCCAAAATATAACTGCAACATCAAATACATCATGCTATTAAACACTCACACCTATATTTCAAAGATACTTCGATGCGTTGAAATAATGTAACTTTTGTTCTGTAGGTATCGACCCTATTGTTCCTGTCCAGTCTCCAAAAATGAGCAGCTCAGCTATTATTGGAATAGTCATAGCAGCCATAATCCTGGTATTGATTGTGCTTGATATCACCTGCTATTCTGTAAATAAAATTGGTGTCATAGCAATGTGCTGCAACTCGAAATCGAAGAAAGCTGACGAAGAGGACCCAAAATTGGGCAGGTAAGGGTAGAATATTTTATATTGGACACAGAAGTTAACCTGGAACTGTTTAATAATGGTATTACTAACTCGCTAATTCTACAATATCAATACAATTATGTCACGAATAGTCAAGCTGGCTTCGTAGTGTGCATGAAGAATCAGTTTTCCGAATTTGGTAGTTTTGAATTGAAAAATGCATTTCTGATGCTCTCATAAATATACACAACTCGCCTCAATGTACAGGTCAGATCCGACCAAGGCACACACTTGCTTTTAACACAGTATGTGAATCGAACTTGATATACTTTCAGACCGAGAGATGGTAACACAAAATTTTCATTTGTACCAAGTACATGGCCCTAATTATATAATGTCGAAAGGCGATGAAAAAAGAAGTAGGCGGTAGCGTAATGCCATACTTCTCCGGTGTGACTGACAGCCCGCCATACCGACGAGAACACGTTAATTAAAAATTCAAAATTCAATCATTCGCACCAGGCTAATTTGTGCACAGCTAATCGTCGAGTAGCAATTCGCAAAAATCACCATGCCATACTTTTCCGACGATTCCAAATGGCCGCCATACCACCGCAAAGGAGTAATTCTTTATTTTTTTGCAAAACGATTCGTACTAGTATGGCATTTGGATTTTTGGAAAGTATATGAGACAATGTGACCGTTATTACATTTGCCATACTTCTAATAGGGGGAAAATGTGGTGCTTACCTGAATAACTTATTTATTCGACACGTTTCCAAAATACGACTGTACAATACGCGTAGAATGATTTTTCACAGTTTGACGTCATTGTATTCATTATATTGCTTGTATACAAAATTGGCATTTAAAAAAATTACAAAACATTTTTCATTATCGCAATGACATCAAACTGATTTGAACAGAACGATCAGCTCCACACGTGTATGACTAACAATATTGTTTCATTAGCCTCTCTTATTTCATTGGATGTACGTAATCATTATAATAATTTGTTTTTCTCTTTTCAAATAATCCTCTGTTTCGTTAATTTTTTACTCAGAATTAGTTTAATTTTTTTGCCTCTTTTTACCTCCATCTGATCTTCGGCGTTTACCTGGATCCTCTCATAAGATTTCCTCATTTGAGTTTAATTATTTTTCTTCAGTTTTACTCAGAAAATATTTGGGGAAATAAAGACCTTTATTATTATTAGTATTTAATAACAGGTGACAGGACTGACAGGAAGCGTCACCAAGATGTATGTGGCAAAACCATCACCTCTCCCAGATAACACGATGACCATGTTGGGACCAATATTGAAGTATCCCCAATAAGTCCCTGGGAGATGAAAATGTTACCAAAATCCGCTTCGTTAGGATGTCCTCAGAATGTCCCATGCAAGTCATAAGGATGACACAGGGATACAACTAGGTCACAACTTGGATCAAATTCTGCATGATTGGGAGGTCCCGGGGATGTTTATGGGTATCCCAAACTTGTCCCTGGGTGATGAAAATGTTACCAAAATCCGCTTCGTTAGGATGTCCTCAGAATGTCCCAGCAAGTCATAGGGATGACACAGTGATACAACTAGGTCACAACTTGGATCAAATTCTGCATGATTGGGAGGTCCCGGGGATGTTTATGGGTATCCCAAACTTTTCCCTGGAGATGGAAATGTTAGTAAACCCTGCATCCTTATGATGTCCTCAGGATGCATGTCTTATGACAAGCATGGGATATCCTGGCTCTAATCAATGATGTCCTTAGGACATCCTACAATCATTAAAAATGCAGTTTAGGGGTGATCCGGGTTCACAATTTTTTTCGTTGCATGTAGTTGTTCAGTCCTTTGAAAGCATAAAAATGAAAAACCCTTGGCAGTCTCGATTCCTTAAAAAAATAAAGCCTTCGGATTTAACCAAATTCTTACTTACCCATTTTGGACAATAAAGACAACATTATTTTTTTTTGAACCATCCACCACACACATCCTTCATCACTAGTTTCAGCCATTTAGTTTTTTTAATTATTTTTTTTTTGAAAATTTGGCCTTCTGTACCACAAACTAAACAAAAATTTTTGTGATGTTTTTATTTTGGAAAGTGGGAAGTTTTGTTTATATTCTAAAGAATCCTGAATTTTCGGAAAGAACTACTTTTTAATGATAAAAAAATACTGAAACGGAATATGTGTGTTGTAATATAGTTCAGACAAGAATGAATTGTTTTTAGTGTTCGGAATGGATTCCTGAAAATAATGGTGTGAACTTCAGTATGGACAATAACTTCTGAAATAATTGAGATCGCCCAATTATGTACTCATTTTTAAACTTTCACATAACTAAACTTCCAAATGCAATAAAAAAATCACGTCCGCGAATGCTCCCTAAACTGCATTATGGCATTTGATCATAGAAAACGATCAGTGAGAATGAATAAGGACTAAATGAATGAAAATATTTGTAAAAATATATATATTTCCTCAATTTTTTTCCTTGAAACAAAGAGAATAAATACAAATTTCTGCTTGCACGATCATTTTCTTCTTTTAAAAAGGCAGCCAACTCCAATGGAAGGTTGCCTCTGTTTCATTCTTTCATTAAGCATTTGTCTTGATGCCTTCTGAAAGAAAACAATATTTAAAATTCACTTTTACACATGTATGTATGTATATGTGCGTGTTTGTACATATTTGTCTATCGACCTCATATGCTGCAGACATATGACCCTTCGACCAACCAATAAGTCAGTACCGAATTGTTTCTCAACTCTTATTAAGAATGCTTTATCATTTTGTCTCAGGTATAGATACCTTCATCATTCGTTAGTCAATCCTTATCTAAGATATTGATGAATAAACTCTACTCACCTCAAAAGTCAGTCCTGAACGAATAAACACTTGACACAAACTAACTCACAACTGCCTACTAAAATGGACATGTCGTGCAGTGGTGCCAACTAAAAATGACACATGTTGTCCCACGGATATTAATAAGTACTTATCGAGATGTCCTAACCCAGGTATCACCTCATGTTGGCTGAATCTTGTTTTCATATTGGGCCAATATGGATATATTGTAAATGTGAAAATAATATTGAATCAATATGGGTTCATATTGGAAAACCAATATTTCATTGATGATTTTGGTGGAATATTGGCTCAACCTGTTCTGGATGTATTTGTTTCATGAAATATTGGGTCAATATTGGTTCAATAATTTTCACCAACATCGATAGAGCGATATTGCCTACATGTCGTTTCCAACATCTAGCTCCATTATTACTCTCATATCGATTTTAGAGATAAAAAACAATATTGTATATCCAAGTTTGATAGCACATTGGTGGAATATTATTCAATCCATATTCTAAAAATTATATTTACCCTATATTGATTGAGATTGTTACGAAAACCTTACGCCAATATTTGAAAGACAATATTGATACAATATTACAAAATACATTTATCACTAGTATTGAAATTTGAATATTGGCCGAATATTCAATAAACAATATTGAAATGAATCATGAATCATTGGCCGAATATTCAATAAACAATATTGAATTGAATCATGATTGAACTTGGGTAAGAAACCGCTAGGTGGCCCCACATATCGAACAAAAGCTGAATCATAGTAAAATATATTAAATGAGGCTTCTCACAAAGCGTTTACAAGTAAATCTACTCAGTGGTAAATTAAAGAAGAAACGAAATTGTAGAATTTTTAAATTATTCGATATTTTCTGGAAATGGAAATATTTCATCAATGTTTCCAAGGCAACATATTCACTTTGAATATTTACCAATATATGCAAATGATATTGTACCAATATCCATAAATATTTTGGGGCCAATATTGCTTTCTCAATATTTCACTAATATTATTTGTATAATGTCCAAGTAATATTGTGCCAATATCCCGAAATAATTATAATTTTATCTCGCCAATATTAAATTTTAATATTTTGCCAATATTTTACCAATATTATTCCAATGTAAGTGTGCTACAGCGATATTGTACCAATATCGCCTAACATTTTGAGGCCAATATTGCTTCGAGAATATTAGACCAAAATTATTTTTTAAATATTGGACCAATATCGCCGAATGTTCACATGTTTTTTCTCGCCAATATTATTATTTGAATATTTTGCCAATATTTGCACAATATTGTACCTATATTGTCCCAATAATATGGGTGTGCTACTTGGGAAAGAAGTATATGATAAGAAGTCCCGAGAACATTCTTAGGAAGGTGTTCCAGAGGACGTACCACCATAATCAACCACGAGGAATTGAGGATATTCTAGGGATGTCACAGTTTCAGAATAGTCAGGGGGACCAGTTGGGAGGTCCACGGGTCCTGATTCGAACACTGATTTCGGATGTCCTACGGATCCAGTTGGGAGTATTTCCATTGTCCCACGGGCATTGATGGGATGAATATTCGGAATGTCCTGTGGAAGAGACGGATGATCAAACGGGGAATTCCTGAGTACATTGTGTGCTCTCTGGACTACCACTCTCACCTGTCCAACATTGATAATTTTATAAACAGATATGCAAAATGTATTCAATTCAAAACTATTATAATACTCTCTTCATGCTAACTATCATTCTCAATGCTCCATTCTTCAATAATCACTGCATAATATCTAACAAACACTATCTCGCTTTAGAAACCAAACAAAAACTGACACTTGAACTTTCACAAATTTTCGTTTGCTCGCTTTTGACAAGTCATGCTTGACCCTAAAACCATCACACATACATACCAGGGTATTTCAGTTTATACAGTTGGCGTTTTCCACTGCCTTATTGCAGTTACAAAGCTGCCCCCGCACACCCCAGCAGCCTCAACCTACCCCAGCCTATCAAGCTGTCTTCTTCACCCATGTAAGATTGTTGTTGTAGCATGATGGAATGCTACCGACTGTGGTGTATAGTTTAAAGAAGTTTTTAGATACCCTGGCGAAAGAAATTAGAGTTTTCTTCTACTTTTGAATATCTGAATGAGATATATTTTTTGAAAAGTTGTTGGACACATTTAAGATGTCTAAAAACCCTGGTGTACCGACTGATTAGATTATGTTTAGAATTTTTTGAAGACAAAACAAATGAATTAGTGGTCTACTTTTGTAATCGACTCCAGAGATGGCGTCCTCTTTCTCGTGTCAACACTGTCAACACTCCAAGGACATGGTGATTGTGATTGCTAATTAAATTATAAGGAATTTTATTGAACTTTTGTATGCCATACGAAAGTAGTAGTCCATACTCGAGGTGGAATATCAGTTTTATTGAAAAAATAACACTACTAAAATTTTGTAATTTTTTCCAAAAAAATCTAAAAACCATTTGAGAGTCAATAGTTGTGGTGTAATAAAAAAATGTGCAATTTTCTTATATTATTGATGTGTTTCTTCATTTTCCTTATATTTTAATAATTTGATAATGTTCCGTTTTTGTGCTGACAATCCAGAAAGATTTATATTCAGTACAGAAATGGAGTACTCACCACTTAGAAACTGAACATACTTTGAAACAGACATTTTATTTCATAACGCCATGCATGTTGACAATATTTTATGGCAAAAATGTTTTCTAATCAATTCTATCAACTCTGGATGCGTTTTTATATCTTTCCGTTTTTTGAAATCTTCCATAAGTAGCGAAAGTCCGCGATAAAGTAAAAAATATAAATTTTCTCCATTCCCACTGAAATCTATCAATGTTTTCTTCAGTAAGCTTTTTAAAGTTTTGGTTATTTTCCATGCATTCCTTTTATTTTGAAATAGGGAAATCTTTTTAGTGTAGTTGATCAAAAAATAAAAAAAATTGCACAATAGGAATATTTTCACTATTAAATGTCATATTGAACGGTTTTTTAAAAGTGGAAGAACAATATAACACTTTAAATCATCACAAATATCAAATACCAAATGCAATTAAACTCAAAGTCACAAAATTAGGGTATAACTATTTTGCAGGTCTGCAGGTCAGCAAAATGTTCCCAGTGCAAAAACCTTACAGATCGAGAAATCCTTGCAGGTTGGACCGATTTGAGATGTAACTGGTATAAATAAGAACATTTTTGACCAAAAAAAATTCATACCCCCACTCCGAAATATGAGATTTTGCCATATATTGAAAAAAAACTTTGCAGGTCGGCAGAAATTCCTGCAGGTTGGACTGACATGAGATGAAACAAGACCATATCAACACATTTTTGACAAAAAACCTCCATACTCCCACTCCCGAATATAAGATTTTGCCATATATTGAAGAAAAACTTTGCAGGTCGGCAGAAATTCTTGCAGGTTGGACTGACATGAGATGAAACAAGACCATATTAACACATTTTTGACAAAAAACTTCCACACCCCCACTCCCGAATATAAGATTTTGCCATATATTGAAGAAAAACTTTGCAGGTCGGCAGAAATTCTTGCAGGTTGGACTGACATGAGATGAAACAAGACCATATCAACACATTTTTTTCAAAAAATCTCCATACCCCCACTCCCGAATATGAGATTTTGCCAAATATCGAAAAAAAACTCTGCAGGTTGGAATGACATGAGATGAAACAAGACCATATCAACACATTTTTGACAAAAAACCTCCATACCCCCACTCCCAAATATGAGATTTTGCCATATATTGAAGAAAAACTTTGCAGGTCGGCAGAAATTCTTGCAGGTTGGACTGACATGAGATGAAACAAGACCATATTAACACATTTTTGACAAAAAACCTCCATACCCCCACACCGAAATATAAGATTTTGCCATATATTGAAGAAAAACTTTGCAGGTCGGCAGAAATTCTTGCAGGTTGGACTGACATGAGATGAAACAAGACCATATTAACACATTTTTTACAAAAAACCTCCATACCCCACTCCGAAATATAAGATTTTGCCATATATTGAAGAAAAACTTTGCAGGTCGGAAGAAATTCTTGCAGGTTGGACTGACATGAGATGAAACAAGACCATATTAACACATTTTTGACAAAAAACCTCCATACCCCCACTCCCAAATAAGAGATTTTCCCATATATTGAAGAAAAACTTTGCAGGTCGGCCGAAATTCTTGCAGTTTGGACTGACATGAGATGAAACAAGAACATATTAACACATTTTTGATGAAAAACCTCCACACCCCTATATTTTCCCATAGTATTGTTTAAATAAAAGAAAAACCTTGCAAGAATTTCTGCCGACCTGCAAGGTTTTTTTTCAATATTTGGCTAAATCTCATATTCGGGAGTGGGGGTATGGAGGTTTTTTTATCAAAAATGTGTTAATATGGTCTTGTTTCATCTCATGTCAGTTCAACCTGCAAGATTTTCTGCCGACCTGCAGAGTTTTTTTTTTTCGATATTTGGCAAAATCTCATATTCGGGAGTGGGGGTATGGAGGTTTTTTTATCAAAAATGTGTTAATATGGTCTTGTTTCATCTCATGTCAGTCCAACCTGCAAGATTTTCTGCCGACCTGCAGAGTTTTTTTTTTTTCGATATTTGGCAAAATCTCATATTCGGGAGTGGGGGTATGGAGGTTTTTTATCAAAAATGTGTTAATATGGTCTTGTTTCATCTCATGTCAGTCCAACCTGCAAGAATTTCTGCCGACCTGCAGAGTTTTTTTTTTCGATATTTGGCAAAATCTCATATTCGGGAGTGGGGGTATGGAGGTTTTTTATCAAAAATGTGTTAATATGGTCTTGTTTCATCTCATGTCAGTCCAACCTGCAAGAATTTCGGCCGACCTGCAAAGTTTGTCTTTAACCTGCAAGAATTTCGGCCGACCTGCAAAGTTTGTCTTCAATACATGGCAAAATCTCATATTTGAGAGTGGGGGTATAGAATTTTATTGTCAAAACTGTACTGATATGGTCTATAGTTTCATCGCAAAATTCGGTTGAACCTGTAAGAATTTCAGCCGACTTGTGAATTTTCTGCACTGAGAACACTTTGCTGACCTGCAGACCTGCAAAATAGATTCTCCCACAAAATTATTGTTCATCTCTTTAAAAAAGTTTATAGTGAAAACTCGGGCACAAATGCACAGATATCAGCGCGAGAGCATGCGCATAAGATTGACAGGTGCCTAATGGTGAATTTCCATGCGATGCAGCTGAACTGCAATACTTCTATGTGGAATTTGAGTTAATTATATTTCAGCAAAAAAATTAATAAATCATGTCGAAAATGTAACAAATAGAACTGATTGGGGACAGTGATTCCGTATATTCCAATAATTATATTGTTTTATTAATTTCATGTTCGTGAATCGTGGGCAAAACTTCAAACTTCTGTTCATGAAAATTAACCCTAACAAGAAAACCGATGGTGGCGGCACACTCAAGTGTCGCGGGATATTCGAAAAACAGCCCACGGATTCATTTGTTGTCTCGTAATCAAGTTGGCGAATGTCTCTTGTTTTATCCCACAGATTTGCCGGTATGAGTCGGTACACCAGGGTTTTTAGGCAACTTAGACATATTACTTCATTTGGTTATAGTACAGTAACCACAGACAAATGTAAGCAACAAGTGAAGAATGAATCGTAGCACTTTGAAACTCGGCACATGACTTCTTGACATCATATATTGTTGGAAAAAAAATTGTTTACCAAAATATCAAGAGTGGAACCCAAAAACAATTTTTTTTGCTGTTGTTTCGAGAATTATAAGATTTATCAAGAAACCATTTCAACAAGGAGAAAGATAATTCAATTTTCCACAAGTAATATATTCAGTAATTTCTTACAAAATGTGCTCGTTTTCTCAGAAAACCTGATTGAATTCCGATATAAAATTTCAGGCTTGTGTTAACCCGCCACTGCCATTTCCGGCAGAGCTGATAATTAGATTTGTCATAACTTAGCTGAAAATTATACTTGAAGTAAAAGAAAGAGTGTATATCGTTCCTAGAGACTTCTACTTCTTCAGGCAAATATAACATGTGAGTATCTGAGTACCCAAAATGTCTTTTATTCCACTTCACTTAACCCTTCTATGATATTTACGGAGGATCCAAAAGTAATGGATATTTTAGTTGATTTGAAATAATTATACTGAAGCAGGAATCAGTACCCCCTTTGGATCATATGCAACCATTTTAGACTGAGAGAGAGAGAGAGAGATTTATTAAATTAAGTTAAGAACAATTTACAATTTGTTTCACCTATAGTTATACAGTTATTTTCAAATTCAATATATACATATTTAAACAATTGATAAGTTTAGTGATCCAAAAATTGCTTCTTTAGAAATTTTGTTGGGGTTGGGATCAGTAGAATCGAAGAAAAACTATTGTTTTTTGCCAACGTTTCGAATTTCATTGAATTCATCATCAGGGCTCAAAATTGTTTGTTTTCTGGGTTAAAATCCTTAAACTATTTTTAAAATGAACAGACATAATAATAACCACGCACGAAGGACAATAACACATATATCCATCAACAAGGAAACGAAACACTCGTGTTCAGAAAAACAAACAATTTTGAGCCCTGATGATGAATTCAATGAAATTCGAAACGTTGGCAAAAAACCAATAGTTTTTCTTCGATTCTGCTGATCCCAACCCAAACAAAATTTCTAAAGATACATATTTAAGTTGGTTAAATTATCCGAATGAGCCACCTAAGCAAGCTTGTGTTGTGGATCTCATTCGGACATCTCATACATACAGAAAGAGAAAGAGGAGACGTGAGAGAGAAAGTCGAGTGTACAGGGCAAGCTAAGCATTATTCAAAAGATAGTCTTGATTTCATCAAAATTATTCTCTACATAAAATCTCAATTCTTTTTTCATCTTATATCTATTTGTTATATTTTTGATGGCAACTGGTAATTGATTAAAGAGTGTTGGGCCATAATAATGTAGAAACTTTTGACTGTAAGTTTTTTTGCACAAAGGTACAGATATGGCTTGATTTGCTTTCGTTCAGGTGTTGTGATTTTGAATCAAATCCAATTGGGTTTTTGGAGAACTCATCATCCATATCAGGCACTGGTAGGTATACAGTTGACGAGCATTAAGTAATCCGGCCTCATTGTATAAAGCTTGGGTGGAGTACCTTCTCTTTTTTTTTTCAAGATAATTTTAATGAGCGTATTCTGCATAACTTCCAAAGTTGATAAATAAGTCTTGCTTAAGCCTCCCCAAGCAGTTATACAATATCTTATGACAGATTTTGCTAGAGAATCATATACCATTAATATGGTTTTCTTATTTAGTATATTTCTAAGCTGGTAGAACTTATATACAAGTTTTTTGAGCCTTTTAACTGTGTGCTCAATGTGTATATCCCAGCGCAGATATTGATCAATCACTAGTGAGACAAGTCTCACTTATACATGCCAAAAAAAAAACTGGGTTCTACTCCGGCCTCAGTTTTCAACTCACCCATAATCCCGGCAATTTCTTCAGTTTCAAGCTTGAGGTTTGCACTTCACAATAGTGTTACTAAACATATATACAGGATGTGAATAAGCGATTATTTTCCACATTTATTGAAGAGAATGCTGGGTACATTGAAAATGAGGCAGGAGTAAAACAAAATTGTTTGGCATGTATAAGTAGGACCTATCACGCATTGTTGTATATAGTCCAAAGAGGGTATGAGATGCTGCTTCAGTATAATAATTCCATATTAACTAAATTATTCATGATTTTCGGATCATCCGCAAACATCTCCATGAAGTGGGACAAAACACATTATAGGTATTCAAATACTCGCATGTTATATCTACATGAGAAGGTGAGAGTCTTCAGGAACGATACGCACTTTTCCTTTTCCTTCTCCGATGATTTTTAGCAGAGTTATGACCAATCAAATATTCGGCTCCGCCAGAATTCGCACTGGCGGCAAACGTGAATAATTTGATGTCGGCGTTCAATCACGTTTTCTGAGGAAACGAGCGCATTTCATAAGAAATTACTAGTGATCATTTTAGTGAAGAAATGAATTGTCTTTCACCTTGTTGAGTTGTTTTCCTGATGAATCATATACTTTTCAAGATTACAGCAAAAATCTATTTATTTATTTTTTAAATGAAAAAAAATGTGTGTTCCACCCATGGAATTTTGATAAGCAATGTTTTCTTGTTTGGCATGGTTCCAACTACTAGCTTACCAAGTATGGTGGTGCTAGAATTTATCCTCTTCTCAAAACCCAGTCGTACTGGATTGTAATACAGTTCTATTGTAATATCATTGATACAATAATAAGTAACCTGTGGTAGAAGTCCATTATGTCTCAAAGTGGAGTGGTATGGATATACAAATCAGTAAAACGCAAAGTCGTCTCCACAATTTAATTTCCCATTTAGTTCAAAAGGAAGTTGAAACGGTGAATGACCGCTATCAATCAGATAGCCATCAAAAAGTAGAAGTAGAACATGTTTCGGTCCTATATAGAACCATCATCAGCTATTCAAGAAAATTATGGAGAAGAAAATAAAGTAGTGTGATATAAAATGTTAAAATATTATGTAATTAAATAATTTTTAAAAAACCACATTGTTAATTATTGTGTTGAAGTGAACTAATAAGTAACAAAAAAATATTTTTATGTTGGGGAGGCTATGAAGCCTTGAGCCCCTTAGTCTTATAGGAGAATTAAGTAGTTTAGACATCGAGCAGAAAAAAGTTTGAAATTGGATCAATGCACGTGATTGTTGACTGTACAGACGGATATGAATTATAAGATGAACTGCACTGCGTTTTACTGATTTGTATAACAATAATAAGTACTGAAGGAGATGAATGGAAGAAAATAAGAGTGCCTATCAGTACGTCCCCATTCAATAAATAGCTGTTATATGTAATTACTGACCTAAACCAGAAATTTTACCTTATCCATTGTGTGCTAGTCAATTTCTAGCTATCTTAAGAACCAGTCAGGTCAATATTGTGCTCAGTATTCTATACAAATCATGCTGGGTGCTGATTTGAGTTTTTGACGGATAAATCAATTGACAGCGATAAAAAGGATGCACCTTTTTTATCGCGATAAAAATGCCTGTTCCTCAAAAACAGACTTCATCTAGTAAACGGAAATCCCTTCAATTTCTGTCATTACAGCAATGATTGTTCAGTATTGTTAACACAATATGAATCGTTTTGTAAAAGTTTCATCTAAACAGATTACAAAAAGCATTATTATGATTGTGTTGTTTATAACTGCTTCTTCAAATAACTGTTTCAATCAAGGTGATTATTATTGTTGTGTATTTATAGATTGTCGTTAATTTATGTTACCAAAAAGCGCTCTAACTTTTCTTTTATTGAATACATTTCTTTCAACTCAAAATTTTTCAATCAGTAATTTCACTCGAAAAACTGAAATTAGACAAAATTGCTCGACCTACGGTTTCGAAATTTTTTCATGTCAGTTTTTCTCGTGAAATTACTGATTGGCAAAATTATTTCCTTGAAAAAAGAAATTTATCCGATAAAAAAAAGCTCTTGTGCTTTTACTGTTGAATAAAATCCTCTTTTCGAGCTATGAACAGTTCTGGTTGTACCCATTGAATTGACGATGGATATAAGAACACATGGTATCGATATTGATAAAAAATGCATTCCTCAGGGTATCTATACTCCTTTTCGCGAATTCTGCAGATTTTGAGTTGCAAGAAAAATTTCACATTTTTTGGATCGTATCCACAGTTTAGTTTTCCAGAAAAACTTGCAGGATTCTTGAGAAATTTAATGTACAGAGTGTAGCAAAAATATTTCACATATGAAAACAAACAGGATCTGAAATTTTAGGGATACATTGGACCACTGCTATTTTCAGTACAGTCGGTGTAGAATTCTCCTACACAATTAACCAGCATGGATATGTTCTTTTATAAACAGTTAGTAGAGGTTCCACAAATTGAAAACCCAAAATAATCCGTTTTTAGGGGATATGAATTTGCCCCTATAAAATCACCACTTGTGCCAAAAAAAGCCTTTGTTGCCTATAACTCGTCTGTTGAAAATATCTAAAATGTATTTTATTACAAAAAATAGAGCTTCAATTATAATAATGATAATAAGGAAGTTCTTTATTGACCATTCTGAACAGATTTTTGTGGGAAATTTATAAACCTTCCTTTTTTATGAATACTTTTTTGATATTTTCACCGGCGGAAGAGTATCAGTTCTTGAAGGAAAACTGCTCCACAACCGTTACAGAATTTGCCAATTCTGAAATCATATTTGTTAACAGAATGGTAACATTCACGCTCTTAAGATATTCTACAACACTTGGTCTTATGCATTTTCGGTGTATTCCATTCCATCACTTGCCTAGGACACTGAATTTGCCTATCTGAAAAAATGCGATCAAATCAACCAAAAAATATTTTCCTTTTTCGAAAAATGTTGACGTTTCGAGAACTGTATCTGCCTCCGTTATCGAAAACTTGCTGAAAAGACACTGAAAAGTGTATTTGAATTGCGGTTTGGAACTAACAAGATCTTTCTTTGACAAAGTCAAATGAAATCTGCGATATATTCTTTTGATTGACATTTGCTATCTTGATGCATAGGGTGTTCGGTATCAATCAATCACCATTCTATTAGTTTTCATTTCATCTCTGAGGAGAGGTAACCAGATGCGGTCAATTTCATTTGAAGATTAAATGAAAACTAATAGAATGCTGATTGATTGATACCGAACACCCTATGTATCAAGATAGCTAATATCAATCAAAAAAATTTATGGCAGATTTCATTTGACTCTGTCAAAGAAATATCTTGAGGCAGAAACAGTCTCCGAAACATCAACACTTTTCGAAAAAGAAAAGTATTTTTTGGGTAATTTGATCTAATTTTTTCAAAATCAAATTCAGTGCAGGATACGTTACTGACAAAAATTAATTTCACCCAAGCATCTCCTGTTGGCTGAATCTTGTTTTCGTATTGGGCCAATATGGATATATTGTAAATGTAAAAACAATATTGAACCAATATGGGTTCATATTGGAAAAACAATATTTCACTGATAATATTGGTGGAATATTGGCTCAGCCTGTTCTGAATGTATATTGTTTTATGAAATATTGGGTCAATATTGGTTCAATAATTTTCACCAATATCGATAAAGCGATATTGCCTACATATTTTTTCCAGCATCTAGCTTCAATATTGCGATTTCAATATTACTCTCATATCGACTTTATAGATAAAAAACAATATTGTATATCCAATTTTGATAGCATATTGGTGGAATATTATTTAATCCATATTCTAAAAATTATATTGACCCTATATTGATTAAGATTGTTACGAAAATCTTACGCCAATATTTGAAGGACAATATTGATACAATATTACAAAATACACTATCACTAGGATTGAAATTTGAATATTGTCCAAATATTCAATAAACGCAATATTGAAATGAATCATGATTAAACTTGGGTAAGAAACCGCTAGGTGGCCCCACATATGGAATAACAGCTGAATCATAGTAACATATATTAAATAAGGCTTCTCACAATGCGTTTTTAAGTCAATATACTCAGTGGTAAATTGAAGTAGAAACGAAATTGTAGAATTTTTAAATTATTCGACATTATTCGACAAATTCGTTATGCATGTGGTTTCTCGCGCTCGCTTTCAGCTCGCGCTCGGAACTTTCCACTCGCATCGAATTTTTCATTTTAACCTTGTTACAGAATATACTATTCCATGCTGATTTATTGTGTAGATATAATGTATATTTTACCTTATCGATTATACTAGTATATCTCATAAAAAATTCCATTTAAGTGAACCATTGCTACACCCAGTATTCTACATTGCATTTTTCGATGCAAATGCATAGATAAGAAACAGGTTCAGTGAATGACAAACGTATTAGTTGCTTTGATATTTGATTTTCCGATTTGCATGTATTTCATTGACACAGTTAAGGTGGTACTTCCCTAACCTTCGGAGTCGAAAGTTTTGAAATTTTCCGCACAGATTTCCATAGTAATGGCTGTATCTGTAGTGCCAGTCGTTTCTACCCAGAGTGTACTCACGTTTTCACACAGAACCAGGTATCTCAGCCGAAATATGGCAGTTGTTACATTTTACACAGGTAGCACCTCATGTTGGCTGAATCTTGTTTTTATATCGAGCCAATATGGATATATTGTAAATGTGAAAATAATATTGAACCAATATGGGTGCATGTTGGAAAAACAATATTTCATCAATAATATTGGTGGAATATAAAAATCGAACTTTATTAACATAGTGAAACTATCAAGAACAAAGTAAAAACATCAAAATGATTGATCGGCGCTCCGGGGCGGCTTAAATGGTATTGGTGGCGCATTCGCTTTCAGAGCTGCAGGGAAACCCGGAAAAACCTGCAACACCACATCATCTGAAGAGTTGGAATTCCTTGATAGAGAACTTCTAAAGAGGTCCGACGAATTGTGACAATCTACTCTACGGTAAAATAGGATGTATGGTGTCTTCGAAGGCTCCAAAAGGTCCAGTTCCAAAGAAGGTATTCTATTTACGCAATTGTCATCAAATTTGTACCAGCCCGTTTTATCTTTGGCTAAGGTGTAATAGTGGTCAAAATCTGCTCCAGAACCAAAGTGAACAATGACTGCGTAAAGCTCCTAATTGCAGTCGGCTAGATTGGGGTGTTTTTTTAGCTTGATTCGTTGAAATAGTTTGATGCATCTTTGGGTTGCTGAGCCATAACTGAAGAGCTTCAGAGTTATGATCAGATTTGCAGGTGTTTCAACTATACTTGTTATTTTATGACTGTCTGTTGTTATGGCACAGCTTTGACTATCACCTGTTAGGTATTCTGGTCTCAGGTGATGAATGAGTAGATTCTGTATGGGTTGAATTTCTGAAACATTGTGAAACGCGAGCTATAATTCAAAAAAATCATTGAAGATCCTGCTATTCATTCTGCATTTGCTACAACATGAAACTGTGACGATCCTTCAGAATGTACATTGTTTCATAAAATGTTGGGTTAATATTGGTTCAATAATTTTCACCAATATTTATAGAACGATATTGGCTACATATTGTTTCCAGCACCTAGCTGTAATATTGCGGTTTCAATATTACTCTTATATCGATTTTAGAGATAAAAAACAATATTGTATATCCAAGTTTTATAGCATATTGGTGGAATATTATTTCATCCATATTGGAAAAATTATATTGACCCTATATTGTTTGAGAATGTTACGGAAACCTCACGCCAATATTTAAAAGACAATATTGATACAATATTACAAAATACATTTATCACTAGGATTGAAATTTGAATATTGGCCGAATATTCAATAAACAATATTGAAATGAATTATGATTAACCATGGGTAAGAAACCGCTAGGTGGCTCCACATATGGAACAACAGCTGAATCATAGTAACATATATTAAATAAGGCTTCTCACAATGCGTTTACAAGTCAATCTACCCAGTGGTTAATTGTAGTAGAAATGAAATTGTAGAATATTCAAATTATTCGACATTTTCTGGAAATATTTCATCAATGTTTCCATTCCAAGGAAACATATTTAATTTCAATATTTTACCAATATAAACAAATGATATTGTACCAATATTCCTAAATATTTTGGGGCCAATATTGCTTCCTCAATATTTCACTAATATTATTTGTATAATGTCCAAGTAATATTGTGCCAATACCCCGAAATAATTATAATTTTATCCCGCTAATATTATGTCTTAAAATGTTGTCAATATTTTACCAATATTATTCCAATGTAAGTGTGCTACAGCGATATTGTACCAATATCGCCTAATATTTTGAGGCCAATATTGCTTCGAGAATATTACACCAATATTATTTTCAAAACATTGGACCAATATCGCCGAATATTCACATTTTTTTTTCTCGCCAATATTGTTATTTGAATATTTTGCCAATATTTTCACAATATTGTACCGATATTGTCCCAATATGAGTGTGCTACTTGGGTACATTCTGAGAGACAAGTCGGACAAACTAGTCATAGTCCACGAGCCAGAGGAAAAAAAATTATCCGAATTTATGTTAACTAGTTTTTTAACTAGTTGATAACATTAGTTGTTTACCCAAACATAATGTGGTCAGTCAAGCGAAACTGAAAACTGGTGTTTCATCAGGGACACTATTAAAATTATTGTCATACCTAGCTAGGTGATAACATGAATTTGCCAAGGGTGAATATTGTTATGCAATAGTAATTTACGTAACAAGTCCGGAAAACACTGTTTTTTTGGACGAGTGGACAAGATTCTAGGACGAGCGTAGCGAGTCCTGGAAGTCTGAGAAACCAAAAAAAATGTTTTCGGATGTGTTGCGTACACAATTTTTTCGGTAACCGTGTAGAATAACAAATCGAGACACATTTATTTTTTATATTTCTTCGTAGAAGAAAATTACGTATATTTTAATTCTTATTTGTATTAAATATCGAAATGCGAACAGAAGATAGGTACTAACAGAAACATTCTAATTCTCATTTATATAAATATTTATATTGAAATTCGGGCATTTCCCGGACTAGTCCGGAAAGTACGTACTTCCCGGACTAGTCCGGGAAGTGATACTTTTTCAAAGAAAAATCGTCCGGGAAGTAGGTACTTACCGGACGGTTGCCGAAAAATTCTTTATTGCATGTAAATTAAAGTTATGTCAGACAGTCAGCTTAATTTGGGTTAGATCTGGACAGTCAGCCACAATGTATACATGGGGTTTATCAACAGTGCGTGGTTAGACGGGTGTCATCTATTTGGGATAGAAAAAAAAATGCTTTAAAATGCACTGAAAGCTATGATCCAAAAATAACTCATACATTTTTACTAGATTGAATTCCTTTGGAAAATCCTTTGTCAAAAATATACGGTTGTATGAGTTCAAGCATGTGAATCGAAAGTTATGGTGAAATTTATGTCACAAATTGTGTTTATTCAAGACCAAATATCGGAAAATCAATAACTACGAAAAGGAAAAATCAGTTAGT
The DNA here is from genome assembly GCA_958298965.1 of Chrysolina haemoptera. Taxonomy (NCBI): domain Eukaryota; kingdom Metazoa; phylum Arthropoda; class Insecta; order Coleoptera; family Chrysomelidae; genus Chrysolina; species Chrysolina haemoptera. The sequence goes on along the minus strand of OY282601.1, from coordinate 851,904 downwards.
GTGGTGAAAATACTTATACAGCTTGGCAAATATAGCTGTGCTTCTGAATATTGGGTGCACAGTAGACCAGCCGGTGGCGTCTTTGTACTTCTTGATAAAAGTTGGCACAGTTTCCCTCCAGCCTTCATAGATACATAAACATAAACAAAATAAACGATCTGATTCGTTGCTTGCTTGTCTCTCAACTTTGAGGAACATGTCAAAATTTCCAATATCATAAACAAGTACATATCAATATTTAACGAAATCATCTGCAATATTGAAGATGCCATCTTACATTCTCAAATTTTCGACAAAGTCGATATAACACCAAGATTTGTCCGACATTTTTCAGCCGCCATATTTGATTCTGAATTTTCTGTGAAAAACATGATCCTCGAATCCAAAAACCCTTTTATGCAAATTTTGCAAATTTTTAAAGGAACTGGATCATATTAAAAAATACTCATACGCCATCTTGGTCCATAAGTCACAAATCTCATTGGACATTTTTTTTTGTAAGAATCCTTGGCAGGCGTGCGCTGAACAACTCACCAAAAGTTTTATCACACTCGGATGACTGGTAAAGGAACTAATGAAACCCGAACAAACAAACAAATGTGCAATTTCACATAAATTGATAACATTAAAGAAAGGGCGGGGATTAGCGCACCCGCCTGGTGGTCCCTGGAGGTCCCAAGTTCGGTTCTCGACCGGAACAAGTTTTTAAAAATTTTTCTAAAAACCGTCAAAAAACTTTCATTGATTTTTTTGTTGAAGATCATTAAATTTACCAAAAAATGATCCGAACAAAATAAATTTCCGTGAGAAAGGTGGAATATCGTTGATTTTTGATAATAATGTATTAAATGAAACGTATTTTTCAATTTTTAGACCTGGCGATCCACAAAAAAAAATCAAGTCACTCGAAGCACTTTCTGTCCCTGACCCTCCGCCTATTATGTCGAAGCACGGCTCAGACGTCAAAATTTTGACGATAGTTTATTTTTTGAATAAAAAATAAGTGTTCCATTTTTCAAATGGGTCGTAAAGGCGGTTCATGAAATACTTATGTTTCAGACACATTTCTGTACTGTTTTCCTATACCGTTCATGTAAAAGTGGTCGATAATCTCATCACATATCTCAGAAACAGGACACAAGAATGATTTCAAACTTTGCGGAACTCAAAAACAATGATTCATTTATGTCATACATCGATTTCAGCCCTTTCGTAAGAAAACCGACTGAGGGAAGTACTACCTTGAGAATAATAATTGTAATGTGATTTTCATGTTATGCAAAGATTTTTGATGTGATTAGATTTCAACCTATTTCATTATTAATTGACTTGTTAAACGTACTTTTTTTTTCTAATAATGGAGGCATGTATGTCCAGATTTCTATATTCGATATACATGAGTATATTGAGATATTTTGTTAAGAAATGTTACTATTATTTTACACAATATTTTTGATATGTTCTCACTGATTGTTTCCTTCTGTTGACAGGGAAGAAAGAGAACCACTGAAAACAGAAGAGAAGCCGATGTCCGTGGAATATGACGGCAGGTTTGTCCATTCAAAGTCTGGGGAAATCATCGGAAAACATTCAGCCGTTTAGACTGATTTTGTAATGAAAGTAGGTGTATGTGCTAAGGTGTTACTTCAACAATTTCATGACATTACCTTTTACCTCGAGGACTATTTATTTTTTGCTATTATTGGGATAAGCACTGTATATATCAAACAAAATAAAGCAACTTGATATACCGACTTGAAAATAGGTTTGAACCTGACTAGGGAATAAACCAAGATAATCATTCAAAGTTTCAAGATATAATTGGTGTACCCGCATTGGATTTTCTTCTCAGTTGGTAAAAAATGGGGTAGTTTACCTCTGAATCTCAAATTCAAAAGCTCAATTCTTCTTATAATCAAAACCAAAAGTTTGCGTATTCATATTTTGTAACGAATTAGTATTAATATTGTCAATCATTGAGTTCTTTATATTACACTATTCAGTAACCAAATCAATATTTAATATATCTGATCACTTGAAATTGTATGGTGTTTTTATTTTTGATTCATATCCACCAGCATCATTTACTTTCACTTATTTATTTTAGTTGTTTATTTGAATTTTGGATTTTTTTTTATTTACAATATTAGTATTGATCAATATCAAAATACAATAGTGCACCATAGTTAATTCTGGCCTAAAATTGAAGAAAATGTTGTGTACGAAAGTTTGTATTCCTTAATTTCGGTGAAATAATCTGAATTTGATGGTGTTGAAAAACTACCTGAACCAGTAATTTATGTGGCAGATTATCGCCTGAATATGTTTGATAGTTTCTTTTCTCTTTCTATTGTAGCCTGAATACCATTTCAAGACGATAGGCACAATTTTTGTTCCAAATTATTCCTTCAAATTATGCCTTTAGCTTTATGAATCAAGTTGGTAGTGTCCTGTTCTTCTTGAAAATACTTTTTTCTACAAACGTCAAAAAATGACAAGTGCCAGTTTTTTTTCATTTTCCTCCGTTACCATGACACCGTGCGCGAAGTACCTATTTCGCACACTGCATGTAAACTATATGGGATTTCCATATTCTAACCTATATGGTCCACAATCAAGCGAAAATCCAGGAATGTTCAACAATAATGGAATAAGGCTTTTTAACACTTTTAAAATTGTGACAAAATTTCATACTGCCTCCTTTTTTTTACGTCTGTAGAAAAAATTTCGCGCACTAGATAAAAAAATAACTATTCTGAGTTATTTTATTTTACAACATTGAATGTGCCAAATATTATAATTGGTATATGATGAAACCATTTCTCAAGCTTTTCAAAGGTTGAGTAAACTGCTGTCAGAAAACAACTGATATTCCTTTACAAATTATTTTTAAGCAAATTGGTAGAGTTGTAATTTTTCGAGTAGGATTATCCAACAGTTATTATCTAAATGTTGAAATATATTCAGTATTGTTTAGTGGAAACATTAGACAGCCAAGACTCGTACAACCATAGTAATCATTAATTGTTGGATTATACTATTCCGAGTAGAGTTTTTATTGCGTTGAAAAATAAAAAATTGAATATTAGCTCCATAATTTCTTGATAAATATATCAAAAATTTCTTTGATTGAAGACAGCTTGCCAATTTATAGCTAATCGTTTAGCTTTAAACGTAATAAATGTGTTTTTACCAAAGCTTCGATCTTGCTGTGGATATTGTATAAATGTTTTGATTTGTATATTTAAAATTTTTAGGTATATTTTATAAGCGTATTTTATTATGTCAGTACTTAAAGTTGAGACTGAGTGTGGCGCGTTGATAATGCCTTTTTCGTATGATTTGTTTCCTTTCATTCTGTTCTGAAAATGGAATTCGAAAACACTACTATGAGTTCTTATTTAAAAGTTGAGTTTATATTTATTCTTTTCGTCTGAAATAACATTCCTAGATACTCGATCTTCATGAATGAATTATTCCAAATTGTATGATGATGGCATTCTTATAACCAAAAGGCAGTATTTGAATTAGGTAGTTTATTGTTACACCTGTACTATTAGTTTGTGCAAGAACTATTGATTTTTATATTTATATCTGATTTTGTATATTACATTACCAAAGTTATTTAGACGATATTACTGTATTTATATGAAATATCTGTATCTGTAGCTTTTGATATGGAATAAATAGATTACATTATACTTTCAAGATATGTTTTTATCTCCACGGTATGTTCCATTTTCTTGCCCGGGTAAAAAATATATGATCTTGGACAATTTCACTTAAGTGTTTTTTCCACGATTTCCACGAATTTTCTAGAATTTTATAGAATTCTCGAAAATATTCCAGATATTTATTTAATTTTCCAGAAATCAAGTACCTAGAAAGTTTCATTACCATGCTCTTCATCCTGTTCAACGAACTTTCCAGAAATTTACTTGAGTGTCTTTTCAGTACATTCTAGAACAGTACGCTTATTCCACGAATATTTCGAAATTTTTATAACTTTCTAGAAGATTCTAGAACATTCTAGAACTTTCTTGTATATTCTAGAAGTATGTTTTTAAATTTTTCATTTCCTGGAGATTTCCAGAACGTTTTTTCACCACACCTTCTCCCTGATGGCCGACATTTCAAAAACTGTATTTAAGGGTCTTGTAACGAAGTTACTATTTTCCGGTTATTTTAATAGCACACGTAAAGGAAATAATGTTATCTCAGCTAATAGTAGGGTTAAAAATACCGTTCTTGTTGGAAAGTATTCGTAGTGGTGTTGAGAACCCCCTGAAACAACAAATACCCTCGGGTTTCACTCAGGGGTAGTAATGGGGAGAAACGCCTTAGTATCCGGTGTCATTTCCGACAGCAAAAGTTGATACGCGCCGTCGACAAGTCCAGTCATCGGCTGAGTGCGCCGGTCGCGTGGAGGGGAGAAATTCGAGTCCCTCGAGAGAACAACGATTTCAGTCAGTAGCTGCACCGACCGTGCCGAGAGAAGATACCGACCGACCAGCACCAGCCAGAACCGATCCGAAGCCGAGAAGAACCGACGGGCCGACTGTATTGGTAAGAGAATTCCAGATACTATTTGCTATATTAACGAATATCCGTTTTGAGTATTGTAGGGCTGTCTCCGACCGGGGTCGACCGTTTCATTGTTCGCATTGAAGAACAGGTCACTCATACTGCTGAGTGGCCGCTCTTTTCCGCAGAAGCTTTCAGCCTCAAGGATAGTTGGGTTCTCCCTGCCTTGTCTGGAACGGGAGCTTCTGGGTTGTAAGTTTCTTTCGTGTCTTTGGTAGCCGTCTGCGGGAGCACGTCCAGGTTGGTGGAATCGATCTGGAAGGATAGTGGGTTTTCCCTGCCTTGTTGGATCACAAGCCAATAGGACACGTTCCTTCCGCAAGGAGAGTGGGGCTTGTTCCTGCCTTGTTTGGAGTGAGAGCTTTCGGGTTGAGGGCTTGCCGAAATTATCGTAGGTCGTGAATAGAGATCCTCCCGACTCAGATCCCACGGATCAGGATAGTGGGGTAATCCCTGCCTTATCTGAGTGGATTAAGGGTTTTGTACTGTTAGCTTTCCCCCCCTGTAACGTCGAACCAACCGGAAGACAGCCTGAACAATTCCAAACAGCTTAGAGCTTTGCTTGTTACCTGATTACTCTTACCGGCACCGCTTTGAGGTTTATTATGCTTGCTAACGTAGGATCATAGAGCTTTCACCGGCACCGTGTGTAGGGTTGACTTGTGCTTGCTACCGTAGTGTTAATAAGCTTGGCATTAGTTCTAACTATCTTGTCTGTGCTTAATCCGCTTGTGTTATTTGCGCATGCGCGTTGGCAGAAGCTAGGGGGTATAGTTCAGAGATATAATAAATCAATTGTCTGAATCCGATTCATTTTATTTTGTTTCCTATCCAACTTTTTGCAGCTGGTAAGCAGCCGTGCATCCCAGACAAGGTCAAGTAAAATCTGCCCTTCTGGCCACGCTATTAAGTCAATACACAGTGACCCCTGACTTACCGTGTCTCCACTAAGCTGCCCGGTGCAGTGGTTCTTCTCCACTTTAAATAACGAAGATGGCGCTCGAGGCAACCGTCCGCACATGCGCAGTTTTGTAAACGTGTCGGGAAACCACGTTACAGTCTTTTCAGTATGTTAAAAACATTATGAAAGCTCTGTTCGAGTTCATTACACGAAGATCTCGGATTTTCTAGAACTTTCCAGGAGCTACAATAATATTCTGGAATTTTCTTTCTTATATAATAGGAATGTCTTTTTCACATTCTAGAATATTCCAGAAAGTTACATCACCACGCCCTCTTCCTGGTTACCGAACTTTTGAAAACTTACTCAGTTGTATTTTCAGTAAGTTCTAGAACACTATTACGCAGGCTATGTGCTAGCTTATCCAACAAAGATCTCGATATTTCTAGAAGTATATAGAAGCTTCGAAAACATTCTTTAGTCTAGAAATAGCGGAGTGTGAAAACGGTTATTTTTTGTTCTTACATCGAAGCGTTCAGTAGTTAACAGGGGGGGATATAAACTGCTGCCTTGGTAGTGCTGTAGGTTTTCCTGGTTTTCGTTCAGCTGAAAAGTGAATACGCCACCAAAAATCAGTAAGTCGCCACGTCAAATAATAATAATCGTCCTCTACCCGCACAGCATATGCCTTTGGGTAACGAAGAACAAACATGACTTGAAACAGCCTACTGAAGTGGAAGATTGAATTTTTAGGGGTGATGTGAGACTTTAGATGTGTCAGAGTATTCTGGTTGCCAGGAATTGGGAAATTCCGTATTATTCAGAAAACATCGTGAGAGCCGAGGAAAGTAGGTGGGAATTGGTGTTCTTGAGTTTCTGTATGCCTCAGGACGACGCTTATTGCCATAAGCCTATACAATAGGAATAATTGAATCAAAAATCCATCAGAAAAAAACTACTTTCCTGGCTAATACCTCGACGAACGCTGATATACATATAATGAATTTTTGTGCAGAGTTCCTACAAAGATGTCTCCTCAATTGCAAGTTACATGGAAATGTTCATTGAAACATTAGGACCACCTATAGATCGATTTCTGGGTTCTTGCCCTAATCAGTATAGTGTAGGTCTCTGCAGACAATATCTAATGTCTACAACCTATAGTTCAAGAAACTATCCATGTCAAGGCAGAAGCTGAGACACCGCCCGCAGTCTAGAGATCATTAAGCCACGGGCGCCATCTGAACTCGAGAACCTCAAGCAAAGCAATACCCAAAACTTGCGTCATAAATTTAATCACCAATACAAATGGAGAAATCTGCAGTGTTCACAATAATCTTGTCAAATTTTTTCGTTTCATTTACTCGATTCAGTGCTGAATTAAACATCGATGTGACAATAATAACGTTCGTCGCTTTTTGTTGGTCGCCGAGAAATACTCAAACTCAATGGAACAAATGATGCTAATTGAATCTACAGCCAAATTGCGTGCGGATATTCTCCATTAGACTGTCACAGTTTCATAGGAAGGAAAGTGTTGTAAAAAATTGAACAGTCACATTTGATTTCCATTCTTTTTTATTGCACATTCAGTGTTGAAACTTCTTACATTGATACCAATACAAAGAATCTATCAGCAATGAAAAACATATCATGGAAGTGAATAATCGGTGGTATGGACAAAAAAAAACCAAAATCCATTATCCTCTTAATAATTTAGGCATTTTCATGGCTACGCTTAAGGGTTACACCTGCTATTTTGCAAATCATCAAGGTATTTCAGAGTTGGATACAAAACATAAGGCTTTATATCTTTAGCTTCTTCAAAATCTATATGACTCCATTTGTCGTCATTTACCACATGAAGTCCACATTTACTAGATTCACTCAGCTTGCTATAGAAGAGTTTTGCGTTCTGAAAAAATAAAGTAATATTCTTAATTTCACAAACATAAGAAGGTAATTGGCAGTTAGAAGAAAATCAGTAGGTGAAATACATGCAGTATTACTGTGGCCAATGCAAGCATCATGAACTATCAAACCTCGAAACTTCATTCCCGTTTGGAATTAAATAAGTGTCCCATAAGACTGGTGGTAATTTTTGCGTACAAGCCTATAAAGAAATAGGAGATTCCGGTGATACTACTCCTTAGTAAAATACAATTAACGATATTTTCTCTATTGTGGCCTTTGTTTCGATATGCCAAGGGCAGATTTATATAGTGGTAATTGGGGTAATTTCGTCGGTTTTTGTTGGTCGCTGAAAAATACTCAAACTCACGTGAAATTCACTAGCAACTAAGGAAAAGAGATCAACTTCCTTCCTGATTCAGAGGATCAGTATAGCTATCCATGGTTCTTCGTTATTCGGCACCATTCCTTCTTCTCACCAATTAGATGAGATTGGATATCGTCCTGAATCAAAGTGAAAACGCCAGGTCGAAATAGGGAAAGAGAAAGATGATGTGATAGTGAAAAACTTTGCTTCCCAAATCTCTGGAGATTCTGAGAATAATCCCAAACATCAAGTATCAGATAATCCTACATTTCATTCATCAATTTATCCAGTGTCCAACAATTCCACTAATAATCCATCTAACGCAATATCCTGCATTGTTAACTCGCATCCATCATCACACCTTTCCAGTGACAGAGATACTAACTGTTTGAAAGACCAATTGAAAGCCAAAAGCACTATTAAATTCAGCTCAAACATAGTATGCAAAGACTTGGTCTCATTGGGTTATCCAGTGCTTATCAAACACAAGATTTTCGTTGGGGTATTTGAAAGAGAATGCCTACATCGAGGAATCAAACAAGAATCATATAAAGGTGCTTTAATCGAAGCTTTTGCGGAGATGATCAAGAATCTATGGTCGGAAGATTCTTCAGACAGAGTGGTCGATACGGTCTCATTCAAACATCATATTGAGAGATAATCACTTCGCTTTATTGGTTTTTCCCATCAAGATTCTCATGAATTTCTACGGTATTTACTTGAAGGACTACATGAAGATGTTAACCGAATATCGGAGAAACCAAATCCATCTTCGGCAGATATAGCTGATGATTTGAATGAAAATTAATAGGTTACAGAATCATGGTCTAGATTTCTCCGTGTTCAAAACGATCTTTGTCGGTCAACTGTGGTTATTGTTCAGTCACCTTTGATCCATTTTGGAATCTTTCTTTACCGATACCACAACAATCAGGACAACTGTGTTTGTCACAATGTTTGGATGTTTTCACAAAAAAAGAATTTTTTTTTTTTTTGTGTGTTCGCTGTGCAAAGTCAAAAGAAAGTGCACAAAATCCCTTTCGATCTATGAATTATGAATTCCCAAACATTTAAGTGAATCATTTGAAACGGTTTTCTTCGACAAGAAGCTTCTGAAGAGACACAGAGAGAGAGAGAGACGGAGAGAGGGAGTTGGCTATCTTCTGAAAAAACGTTTGTGTTTGAAAATGGTCCATTTTCAATATTCAGGAGAGAATAATTCGGGAAGGACTTGAGCCCCTTTAACATTATTTCATTTTCAGGAGAAAAAAATAGACCGATAAACTGTCCTCTACCAATATTTCGTATATTCTCTAAGAACTTCTTAGTGCTTCAGAATGCACAGTTTCACCAAAAAGTTGATGAAAATTATACAATACTTAGGTGGCAACTTTTAGTTTCGTACAAAAAAAATACCCACTTACTTTTAATGTTCCCAACCAATCATTTGCTCCAGCGACAAGTGTAACAGGTACAGGTATTTTGGACACATCATATTCTGGTGGCTTGGTTTGACCATATACTCTTCGATTTTCAGTTCTTCCATAGTCTCGATACTGTAGTTCTCCACTGTTTATCCATTGGGCAAAGTGGACAAGTTCTCCTATAGGTACGTTATTCAACACTCGTACAAGTATAGGCGCATCAATCTGAACCAAATACAAAAACAAAATCAGTACCTAGATATATACAGGGTGTTCATTAAGTACGTTGACAAACTTCGGGAGATGATTCTTTGAAAGTTTGCAGGACGAAAAGTTCATATAAACATATGTCCCAAAGGAAGAAAAGTTCATACAGTGTCTCCCACTTTGAGCAACCACACTCTCGTATTTTCTTGACAGTAAAGTTATTTCAAAATTTGTTTTTTATCACATATAGTACCAAGAAATATCTACCTTCAGGTTGATGAAATATTCGTATATCCATTTTCCACGGCTACCTACGACCAATTGAAAAGTGAAAAATTGGGAAAAACATACTAGGCATTTTTTATCGCAAAAATAACACCAAAATTTGTTTCAGAACACCCTGAAACCCCCAAATCTCAGTGATAATTCATTCAAATATACAGGGTGTCATCTGTAACTAACAACATTTTTTATTTGTTATTCATCCGCAATGTTTGATAGTCCGCAATGTTTGAAAAGTGAAAAATTGGGAAAAATATACCAGGGATTTTTTTATCGCAAAAATAACACTAAGTTCTATCCCAGAACACTCTGAAACCCCCAAATAGCATTACTTAATTATTTAAAAATATACAGGTTGCCACCTGTAACTGACATAGTATTGATTTTTATTCATCCGTAATGTTTAGTTGTTTTCGATTTTTTCCATAATCACTAATTACTTAAGAATGTTTGAATAATGTTGTAGAAAATATTCAAATATTACTTTTTCATGGTTAGCTATGACCAGTCGAAAAGTGAAAAAGTGTGGAACACACATCAAGGACTTTTGTAGCACAAACGTAACAGCGGATTCTGGTTCAAGAGACCCTAAAATTCCAAGACCCCAATTCTTGAATCATAAAAATATACAGGGTGTCATCTATAGCTGGCTTATTTATTCGTAGCGTTTAGTTGATTTACAAAATTTCTTCTCGGGTCATAAAGTACCCAAAAACGTTCAATTGATGCTGTACAAAATACCAAATATTACTTTTTGATGCCTAGATATGATCAGTTGAAAGTTGAATTATAAAGGAAAACATATTGAAGATTTTTTTGTCTCCGAGCTAACACCAAATTCTGGTTTAGAACACCATAAAGGCCTCGGATCCTGTTGTTCGAATCATGAAATTATATAGGAAGTCATCTGTAAATGGAAACATGTCTAACTCTTTATTAAATAAATTTTGTTGCAAGTTTTACAGATGACACTCTGTATATTTCAATGATTTAAGTAATTAGATCTGAGTTATTTAGATTGTTTCGAACCACAATTTGGTTTTGTGATGAAAACAAGCTCTGAAATGTTTCCCAGTTTTCCTATTTCTGAATATTATAAATAAAAATATAATCACGAGTATAATCATTTCTTTCACAAAACTAACACCGGATTCTCGTTCTCAACAAGCTTAACAAGATTTATGAATAAAAAGTGAGATATGTTACCATTAACAGGATGATATCCTGTATAATTTCATTACCCTGGCAACGAATTCTGGAGGTTTTGCGGTATATCCTAAACCAGGATATGTTGTCTCGGTAACAGAAGGATGTTTACCACAATTTTTCAATTTTCAACTAGTCATATATTGCCATGGAAGTATAATATTTCGTTTTTTTTATATAGTATCAAGTAAATATTTTGGATGCTTCTTGATTGGAAAAGAAATATTCAGAAACAATTCAACATTACGGATAAATAAAAGTTATCAAATTTGCTAGCTACAGATGATACCCTGTATATTTTTAGATTTAAGTATTAAGGTAGGGATTTCAGGGTGTTCTGATCTAGAAATTTTTGTGCTTAAAGTATCCTTAATGTATTTTTCCCATTTTTTCGTCTCTCAACTCGTCATAGCAAGCTATGAAAAAGTAATATTTGGTTATTTTCTATAGCAGTAATTGAACATTTTACGTACTTTGTTACTATAGAAAAAAATTCAAAAACAACCAAAGATTACGGATGAAAACAAATTGAAAATGTTGGTAGTCTGTAAGATACCCTGTATATTTTAATGAGATATGGGGATTTAAGCATGTTCTGAACTAGAATATGCTGTTAGTTTCGAAGTAAAAAATCTTTTAGTATATTTTTCCCAGTTTTTCACTTTTCAACTGGTCATAGCAAGCCATGAAAAAGTAAAATTTGGGTTTTCCTTATACCCAGCATCAATTGAACACGTTCAGGCCCATTGTGAAAAAAAAATCGAAAACAACCGATCATTTCAGATGAATAAAAATTAATAATGTTGCTAGTAACAGATGCCACCCTGTGTATTTTAATGAATAAATCACTTAGATCTAGGGGTTTTAGAGTGTTCTGAAACAGAATCTTGTGTTATTTTTGCGATAAAAAAATGCCTAGTATGTTTTTCACTTTCCAGTTGGACGTAGGTAGCCGTGGAAAATGTATATACGAATATTTCATCAACCTCAAGTTGGATATTTTTGGGTAATACGTTATGAAAAATTATTTTTGATATCACTGTACTGTCAAGAAAATACGAGGGTGTGGCTGCTCAAAGTGGGACACACTGTATAAACATATGTCCCAAACGGCCTGAAAACTTTCAAAGAATCACCTCCCGAAGTTTGTCAACGTACTTAATTAACACCCTGTATAATCATTTTGATGGATCGCACCGACATGAAACAATAGTTTATAACCGCTTATTCACTAAATAGATAGTTTGCTTCGGTTTTTATTGCCCGAAGGTTGTTTAATGGCTGATAATAATAATGACACTTCCTCATAAAAACTTGTAAGAGTGTACCCAGAGGTATACGGGAAGAAAACGGCTATTATTATTATTTGCCGTGGTGCTCCGAAGTGACTCGGTGATTTTTGGTGGCGGATTCACTTTTCAGCTGTAGGAAAACCCGGCAAACCTAGAGCACCATCTTAATGTTTTTATTAATGTTTCAACTAACGTTAATGCATGAGAGCTCTATTGAAAAAAATGTAGTGGCATAGGGTTGCCACCCTTCACGTTGCCGGAACCCCTGGTTGCCGGGCGTAAACAACCCCTATTTTATCGTCATCATCATATTATCGTTCCGATAGTTGAAAATTTGCCGGCATCTACCTGTATACGCTACTTGACGAAAACCATACGGTTGCCTCAATTTCGATTGCCAAAAATGGTGGCAACTATCGCCCAAAGCCGGAAATTACTTGGGTATTAGTAGCATTACTTACGAGTTTTGGAAATCAAGCCGGAAACAGACTGAGCTCACGTCACGTGACCTCACGTGCTATCACGTTACAGACAAAAAGTGTGGAACGCTGTTGAACATGGTATTTTAATGCATCAGAAGCACACTGAGGTCACTAATACGCATGAGGTAACGAGGTAACGTGACCTCACGTGACCTCGTTACACGTTAAACAGCGTTCCACACTTTTTGTCTGTAACAAGGTCACGTGAGCTCACGTGACCTCACGTGCTATCACGTTACCTCACGTGCTATCACGTTACAGACAAAAAGTGTGGAACGCTGTTAAACATGGTATTTTAATGCATCAGAAGCACACTGAGGTCACCTCATGCGTATCAGGTTATATCCCCAACCGCACGCACATGCTCTCACGCGTGCGGTTGGGAATGTAACTAATACGCATGAGGTAACTTCAGTGTGCTTCCGATGCATTGAAATACCATGTTTAACAGCGTTGCACACTTTTTGTCTGTAACGTGATAGCACGTGAGGTCACGTGAGCTCACGTGACCTCGTTACACGTTTAACAGCGTTCCACACTTTTTGTCTGTAACGTGATAGCACGTGAGGTCACGTGAGCTCACGTAACGTGAGTTCAGTCAGTTTTCGGCTTTAGTGTACACAATATTCTCAGCGGTGTTCCCCTTGATGAATTTCTGTACACTTTTCGCTGTTGATTTTGTTGCTATAATAAAGAACAATTGAAGGCAAATGTCAAGTTGTCATTAATATGTAAAATGGAAATGAATAAATAACCAAAAAACCACAAAGGTTCATCAATAATAAAAACTGAGATGACCGGGTCAGTATACATAATAACTGTTGTCAAAAAAATAATACTGTGGGAAGTAAAATGACATAAATATAAAAGATGAATGAACGAATAAATTTTGATTTATTAGTGTTTGAAATGACTATAAAACGGTTACAAAATCTTGGTTCTTATAGGAGTACTGAGACTAGAAAATTTATCTGTATAAATTGTAAATGAGTTAGTACACATACAAAATAACTAACTTATGATAAAACAGAAAATTTGAACATGACTGAGATATTTGAATGTAATTGGATAAAATGAAATAATGCCATGAATAATTTCTCTTCTCTTTTCTTCATTTGTCAGAGGTAGATTCTCAAATATGTACTACACTATGTCGCATGCGACAAAATATCTCTATCTCTTTTTAATGCTTGGTCCAGAAAAGTGATAGAAATATTTTGTCGCATGCGACATAGGGTAGTCGACATTTGAGAATAGGGCCCCTGGTTTGACATTTCAATTCAAATTTCGAATAATCGAAATAATCGAATATTCGAGTTGTAGTATAAATAATTCTGATTTTCCTACTTACCGGGTCTATTTGACCATATCGATCACCAAAGAATAACGCTTTGACAGTTTCACAGGTGTATACTTGGAAAGGATATGGTGAACAAATTGACGTCAAAGTGCCCGTCAAACGAAATGCTCCAGTGAATAGTTGTCTGAGAATGGGCTGAAAATAAAATCAGGTCATCAGAATCCTTCAACAGTATTTTCGGCATCCCAACAAACTCGGAATGAGGTTATCAAAAAATTATCAGAGATTTAGTTGTTATTTTTTTTAAGAAAATAATCTGAAATATCTCGCAAATAAGAACAGAAAACATTTGATTATGCACATGTGCCCCAGACTAAAATCGCAAATTGCGAGGTCCATTGATAATGGTGGACATTCGTGTCATTCTAGTAAGTAAGTAAGTAAGTAAGTAAGCAAGTAAGTAAGTAAGTAAGTGAGTAAGTAAGTAAGTAAAGTAAGTAAGTAAATAAGTAAATAAGTAAGTAAGTAAGTAAGTAAGTATGTAGGTAAGTAAGTAATTGAGTCAGTAAGTGAGTAAGTGAATAAGTGAGTGAGTGAGTGAGTAGGTAGGTAAGTAAGTAAGTAAGTGAATAAGTAGGAGAGTAAGTGAGTCAGTAAGTGAGTAAGTGAGTAAGTGATGCGACCAAATAAGCTTGCTGTTCCGATTCTACTCTACTCCTAATGGATTCGGAAAAATGATGCATCTTCACAGGAGCTCGCATCCTGAATCGTCCGTTCCACGGTTACACTTCCCCCGACAACAGGGAGGCCGGGGACTTTTGAGTTTGGAGTGTCTACATAACAGAATGGTGCTGAATGGAGCCTGTAAAGTCATAAGGCGTTCAGATCAACTTTTCTGTAGGGTCCGCGACCATGAAAAAGCAGGGATTGGAGCATTTCTTTTCAAGGCAGCAATCCGGGCAGCCGATGAACTTGGTCTCGTGTTCGACACTGAACGGGCAAACCCAAACCCTGTCACCGAGTTGGAACTCGTTCAGCAAAAAGCTCACATCAAATCTGCGGAGACTGAGGTCCTCCTGCAGCTGCACAAGGATAAGCCAATGAATGGGGTCTTCTTCAAGAACATTGAACACTTTGGCTTATCCAAAAACCTGACCTTTGCTTTCCTCAGGTCAAGCGAGCTGAAGTCGGAGACCGAAAGATTCATAATGGCCTGCCAGGATAGTGTCTTCAACACCCTGGTCTATCGTAGCCGCGTGATGGGTATAGAGATCTTCGACTCCAGATGCAGAGCGTGTCGTGGGGCGCCTGAGACCCTTATGCATTTGCTGTCAGCATGTCCAGCATATGCGGTCTCAGCCTATATCCACAGGCATAAACGCGGCTCTACAAGTGTTATACTACTACTCGTATGGTACCGGTGTTGCCTTATGCTCCGGGGGATATTGAGACCGTTATGGAGAATGAGAAGTGTCGAATATAATTCCCCACCCTCAGGCAAATACAAGCCTGATGTAGTCCTCCTCGACCATCAAAGTAAGACGATTCTCGTCATGGAGTTTTTGGCTACTGGCGAAACGAACATCGTCCGAAAAGAGGAGGAGAACCGGACTAAATATCGAGATTTACTCTTTGAACTCCGCAGGCTCTAACCAAACCATTCCGTTGAAATGGTGGTTCTGATTATAGGGGTCCTTGGTGGTATGATGGACTCACTGCTTTCAAACTTAAAAATCATACGGCAGAAATATTAGCCGGACGAATGTAGAAGGCCGTCATCCTTGGTTCAGTCCGTCTGCTCAGGGCACATGATTCTCGGACCCAGTAGTTGCCCACCCCACGAACGTGGGAAGTGGCTATCTGGGTGAATGTCACCAGCGCGCCCTCCGGATGTGTCGGAGACAGGGCCCGTGGTATAATCCAACCGGATAGAAAAAAAATAATAATAATTTTCCATCTGAATATGTGCGTTTACAACAAAATATCCTTGTACGGCATTTCTCACGTTTGGTGGATTATGAAATAATATTATCCTAGAACCAACTGCTGTAAACAAATAACGGGACCGGAAGCCAGGAAATTTTTCTGGGTTATTTTTTCATAAAGCAGCATCGGTATGAATATGTTTCATGCTGGTTCATTCATGTAAAATAGGCTTGTAGTCTAGTAGACATGTCCCGTTGAATTATTTTACAGGTTTACAGGTTTTTGCAACGTATACAGAGTGTATTTTTTTGAAAAATTTTGAGACACGTCAACAAATGTATGGAAGGGGACAAGTTTTCATCAGGAAATGAACGCGCCCCCTTTCATTCCCTGCAAGGAGGAGCTACCAACTTCAAAATTTGAAATGCGAAGAGGTATCGAGGTATTACTCATCTTAAAGGTCTTTTTAATCTCTACACGTCAGTGTTTTTTTTTTAATTAATCGATCCGTTCTCGAGATATTTAGGAAAATCTGTTTGCTCCTCCATACCATTGAAATAAAAACTGTAACTGTTTATTCTCATTCCTTTTAATTCAAACCTAAATTGCAATATTTTAGACTGTCACTTCAACCATTGCTCAAAATGTTGTCCATTATTGGCCAAACAATGGTATAACTGCTGTTCAAATGCGTGGCGCACATTTTCAAACACTTCTGTTCGAAGTGCTCGATATTCTGCAGAAATGCTTTGTTGAAGCTCTTGTAAATTTTGAGGCAGGGGTGTGTAAACTACCGATTTCAAATGTCCCTATGAAAAGAAATCACATGGTGCTAAGTCCGGGGACCTGGGTGGCCACTCTATAGGTCCTCTTCGCCCTATCCATTTACCGGGAAACCATTGACGGACCGGAAGCACATAATGGGGGGGTGCTCCATCTTGTTGAAAATGTAACTCATTTCCGCCAAGAAAGGTGTTTCCATCTCTATCCACTTGATTTTCAAGAGCTTCAGTAATTAGCGGATTGATCGTATTTTCTAGCATATCCAAGTACACCTCACCATTTAGATTCCCATTGATAAACAATGGACCGATCACTTGATTTCCTACTATACCGGCCCATCATACTGGGTATGCCCTTCAACAAACACATGGTCATTTTCATTGTTCCAATATCTGCAATTATGTTTATTGACAAATCCATTCAAATAAAAAGTACACTCATCAGAGAAGCAGATATTTTTTAAAAATTCCATATTGTTATTAATAATTGTAGTCATTTGTTCACAAAACTCAATTCGTCTGTCAAAATCGTCTTCATTCAACTCTTGACATATTTTCATTTAATAGGGATGGAATTTATGAATTTTTGTAATTTTGTGGACAGAGCCTAAGGAAACTCCAGTTGCAGCAGAAATAGTACGTAACGAAGTTTTAGGACTTATGCCAAAATAACCTAACACTTCAATTTGAGTGGCTTCATTCAAAACTCTTGGCTGATCATGTTTCAAATTTGCAACAGATCCTGTCTGAGTAAATTTGGCGATAAGATTTAGGACATACCTATGAGAGGTGTTAAATATTGCAGCAGTTCGTCGAGTACATTGATTTTCGGCGCCGTAAATAAACACTATTTCGACTTTTTCAGCTGAAGTGTAAACCATTTTTAATACGACACTAAGGTAAAACACGTTAAAATTTCCACAGAATTAGGGAATGTAGTAAACTGAATTATTCTTTCTTGAAAAATACTTAAATACCTGTTCTTATCAATCAAGATAATTAGGGTCCAATTGATCATTTAATAATCAAGTTGCATTTTTCAATTCATTGATTTCCAAGAATTCTAAATAATTAAGCCTAATGCCCTTATTTTCCACATGAAGAATTTCGAAGTTTTCATCGAAGCTATGGCCTTCTTCCAGAATATAATTGGCATTAATGAATGTGTCTTATTTATTAGTTTCATAAATATGGGTTTCCATCAAGTAACGGCCACGTCAATCCAAACATTTTTAATACATTGCTCTATCACATGGTAAACTATGGTAATTATGGTAAAGAATTCAATATGTCTTTTATTTTCTTTAACAAGTACACTTTTAGAGTACACATTTTTAGCAATAATTAAAGTGACAATAGTGTAAAATATTGTAATTCAGGTTTGAAGTAAAAGGAATGAGAATAAACAGTTACAGTTTTTATTTCAATGGTATACGGAGGAGCCACCAGATTTTCCTAAATATCTCGACAACGGATTGATCAATTTAAAAAAAAAACACCGACGTGTAGAGATTAAAAAGACCTTTAAAATAAGGTATTACTCGATACCCCTTCGCATTTTGGTAGCTCCCCCTTGCAGGGGATGAAAAGGGGCGCGTTCATTTTCTGATGAAAACTTGTCCCCTTCAATACATTTGTTGACGTGTCTCAGGATTTTTTGAAAAACTACACACATTTCGAGAAAATTAGGGTGGGAAGTCCTGAAATGAACATCCTGTATAATATTTGCTCGGCTAATTGCCTCGTCTTGTATACTCGTTGATCGTTCTATAAAAATGTATTAACTAGACTTTTAACGTAAATAACTATTACATATGGGCGGGGATTGGCGCAGTGGTAGTGTCGGATTTTCGTGATCGAAAGGTCACTGGGTTGATCCCCAGGCAGGGCAAGATTTTTTTCAGTTTGAAATGTAAATCTAAGTGATTGAATCTTGTTGCTGGCTGGGGATAATCCTCCACGATTCACTGTTGCGTTAATAATTAACAGTGCTGCTCCTAAAGTGGCGTATGCAGTTAGCAACAAAGCCTATCCAGAACACGTGGCTGATGACCATAGCAGTCGATGCCAACACACCAAGGAAAAAAAACTATTACATACCCCAATATATGGTGCTAGTGGTGCGATATACTTCACCAAGGATTTAATATTCTTCATGTAGGCCACTGGAGCATAAGAAATGATACCCGTCAGCTTCTCCTTAGCCACGTCGGGTCTCGTACTCGCCATGACATAACTGGCTGAGCTACCCAATGATATTCCCAAATAAATGGGTTTTTGATTTGTGATTTTGACGACGAGATCTAGAGCTGCTGGAATATCATAGTAACCTAGCTCATGGAAGCTGAAAGAGTGCATTAATAATTTTTTTCTACAACTGTCAAAAAAAAGTCCACTTTTATGTGTGGTTTTTCTGTGTGTAAAGTATTACAATATTTCACTATCAACATACGATTTCATCATTAAACGGAAAAGCTTAACGGCTGTTGCTAGGCAACCGACAGTTTCATGCAACAACAGTGACAGATCCCAATAATAACGAAATCCTGTCAGAAAGCCAGTTCTCATTTTCTTTGGCAACTAATAACCTATTAATATCTGATATACAAATGTTTCATCAATAATATTCTTAGCATTCTTACTATTAATAAGTATTATCAAAATTCCAAACTATCGAGGCGAATATATTCAAAATAATAGCATATACCTCTAAGGAACTATTGGACCTAATCTATACTAAGTAATCCAAGGTAGCTATGGCTGTTTGGCCGTCAGAAACTAGTTGAAAACAATAATTAATGAAATTTGTGAAATTGGGCATCTATCCAGATAACGAATTCTTGACAACTATAAATTTAATTCAAGTAGAAATGAAATGTGACAAAGATTGAACGGTGAAAATCGTGGATAGTGCAAATATGAGATTTCCTTGACATAGTTCCAAGAAAGAAAAAGGTTTTAGTTCGAAAATATGAATAGGAAATTCATAAAATCTTTTGTGGAATCATCTGCGACTGAAAGACAAACTTTAGTCGCTATTTTCCATCGTTCAAGATAACCTCTTGGGAGGTATTCATGTTGAAAAGGGGGAACATTCTCCATGAAAATTGAAAAATGAAAAATGTGACTTATTTGTGATATCTAACAGAAAACAACTACTTCCCCGGCACAAGCCACGCTGGACATTGAACTACATCTGATAGATATTGTGAAAAGACTCTAACTGAAAAGGAAAGAAAAAATCTGAAAGTGAAAATTTGCATTTTCATTCAGATAGCTGACTTTTTTAATTCTTTCTAGTTTTCCTTGAACGAATCATTAAATGAATTAGAAAAGGAGAATGTTATAAAAAAAAAAAAAATATCACTCACAGAAATCGTTCATTTCATTGAAGCAAGGTTTGCTTCTCTCGCATTTAATCCCCAATACATTTTGGTCGACAAAAATCTATTTCGCTTTGCCAAGCTCTTCAGGAGGATTGATGTATATGCTTCTGAAGAGCCTGTTTTATTTCAATCCTATATCAATCCTCCTGAAGAGCTTGGCAAAGCGAAATAGATTTTTGTCGACCAAAATGTATTGGGGATTAAATGCGAGAGAAGCGAACCTTGCTTCAATGAAATGAACGATTTCTGTGAGTGATATATATATATTTTTTTTAATAACATTCTCCTTTTCTAATTCATTTAATGATTCGTTCAAGGAAAACTAGAAAGAATTAAAAAAGTCAGCTATCTGAATGAAAATGCAAATTTTCACTTTCAGATTTTTTCTTTCCTTTTCAGTTAGAGTCTTTTCACAATATCTATCAGATGTATTTTCAATGTCCAGCGTGGCTTGTGCCGGGGAAGTAGTTGTTTTCTGTTAGATATCACAAATAAGTCACATTTTTCATTTTTCAATTTTCATGGAGAATGTTCCCCCTTTTCAAAAAGAAAAAGGTATTCGTTACTTCACGAGGATGGTTTATTCATTTTGAATACAAATCTAAGAAAATGAAAAGTTACTTCGATGGGCTAGTTATTCGAAAGTCAAGTCAACGTTGATGATAATAATATTGACCTCGATGAATCTGTTATTTTGGCATTCGCTTCAAATTTTCCATTTTGCGGGATAGTGTGAAGAGAAAGGGATTTCGACTCTGTTGAAATTATTCGTTTCATTTGTTTGAAACTCAACTCTCCGGCATACTCTTCGAACTTTGTTCGAATAATGAATCAATAAAAATATGCCAAATTCATTTCATATTTGCAAAAAAATGTGGATTGGTTTTTTTCTGACAGTTGTAGAAAAAATAATATATGAAACTCGTGAGTAAAGTGTTTTTTTTTTTTAAATTCACTTTACTCACTTGATACATAAATTACTATTATTGTGATATGTGGCAGTGACGTATGTAGTGAAATATTTGAAATGTATATATGTTTCAAAGGCTACTGCCAAAACGAATTTGAAACGCTAAAAATAGAAAAATTAGTTACAGGCAAGGACGAGGTGAAAAATGTTGTTGAGGTTCCAACTTTGAAAAAAAAAATTGAATTAAACACGAAAATATTCAAAATAGTGAAGTGGGGATGCAGTTTAGGGGTTGAAAACGTTTTTTCCTCCTACCCCTATAGAAACTACAGACTTTCTTCCCTCAAACCAGGGAGGAAACTCATACTTTTCCTCCCCCTTATTTAAAGTAAGTTGTAAACGATGAAACTTGTGCATCTATTATAATCAAATATTTTCCGTAATTTCTACAACATCTTATATATCCTGTATTCTGGTAAAAATCAAACATAAATGTTACTTCTACTTAAGTTCTGTAATAGCTATTTGTGTATTTAGAGCGCAAACTGATTGATTGTCGCTCGAAAAAAAAAAAATTAATCTTTTGAGAACGACAATAACACTTTGTGCTCGAAACAAACACATTAATTTTTCTACAAGCCCAGCTCTTAGAAAAAAAAAATGATCGATACTTCATTCAAATAGGCACATAACATTACTTATGACAAAATCACTCAATAGCACTCCGAAGTGTATAAGCTATCTAAATGTCCAATAATTCAAATCACTAATAAGAAAAAATTAAAATAACATTCTTGAAAAAAAAAAAATTGCCGGGAGCTGAACCCGGGACCTTCGGATTACAAGCCCAAGACTAACTAACTAACTAACTAAAAAGGTTTTTATTTTAGATTATCAAAATTTAACAATTCATGTGCAATGACATATCATTTCATCTTCTCGCTCAACATAACCCAGGGGGTTAGAGGAAGGACGGGATGATGGGTGCAAAAGTAGCATCTCCTCCTCTCCGATCAGGGTAGCGGAGGAGAGCCTTGCTAAGCGAACATAGCCACCCCCGGGAGAGGGCGCTGTAGTCCGCCCGCGCTGGTGTTAACGCTGGTCGGACATTTCATCACATCACGGTCGTAGTTCGGAATGATACACGCCTCCTGCAAAGCTCATGCGTGTTGTTAATTTTTATTCAATGCAGATATTGCTCTTTGCAGGTTATGAGGCTGGTTGTTTCAAGGCTGAATCCCGGAAAAGGCTGAAGCAAAAAACCGGGTCGAGGTACTCTACGTTTCAGTTAGACTTTCGATTTGGTTCCCTATGGAACCGGTTCATCCCTTCGTTCTTTGAAGATATCAAGCGCTTGATAAATGAGCCCGCCGTGCTTGCGGGACTCACCATCATACACTCTGAGCTTGGTGATCTCCCTGGTGAGGGGACTCTTATCGAGCATGTACTTATAAAACTTGTAGGACAAGTTGTTTATAACTGTCGGGATCGAGTCGACGCCTGCCTGCTCCCTAAGAGCTTCCAATCGAAGGTATCGTCTGCTACCGGTGATAATACGGAGTACTTTGTTCTGCATCCTATCCAATCTCGCTAATGGAGTTGGCTTCAGGCTGCAGAACACCGGACAAGCGTACGTCATTGTGGGCCTTATGAGTTGCTTATAAATAAGCAATTTATTCTCAAGAGAGAGTTTCGAGCCTCTCGCTATCAGAGGATAGGTGCGTTTTAACGCAGCTCCCGCCCTCTGGATAGCGAGGGTGATATGACGTCCGAAGTTAAGTCGCTTGTCCAGGTGTACCCCCAGGTACCTCGCATGGCTCACGTTCTCAACGGCCTCGTCGTTGATTCTCAACTTCCGATAAAGCTTCGAGTGAGTGTACTTCTTCGTGAAGTTGATCGTCTCCGACTTAGCCGGATTGACCTCAATCTTGTTATCTGCCAAATACGGTATGATCTTCCTATCCAAGTGGACTTGGATCCTGTATTGGGCAGCGGCGCTTGAGAAGGAATGGGCAAAGATGGCGGTGTCATCAGCGTACACCGCCGTGCCCATATCCGGTCTCTCGCACTGAGGGAGATCATAAGTATGTAGCGAATACAGATGTGGGGACAAACATGACCCCTGCGGGACACCTGCTTCGATCGGGAACTCTGCGGAGCGAGTATTGTTTACTCGCACCATAAACGTCCTCCCCACAAGGAAATAATTCACCAATTTTACCAGGTACGAGGGCATGCCTGCACCCAGCATTTTAGAGATAAGACCTTCCATCCATACCGAGTCGAAGGCTTTCTTCATATCCAGCAGGACCATAACTGTGTTGAGTCCACGTTGGGCTGCCTCTTTCACCCCGTGAACAATCCTTACGACCTGTGACGTGGTACTATGACCTTGTCTAAAGCCGAATTGCTCAGCGGGGATCATTTTGAGTTTCCCCTCGAGACTCAACATTCGTCTCAGGAGGATCTTCTCGACGACTTTAGCGATCACGCTCAGGAGCGAAATGGGTCGGTAGCTATCGAGTTTGTGGCCATCCTTACCCGGTTTCAGAATCGGTATTACCAGTGCCTTCTTCAGACAATCTGGGTAATACCCCCACTTTATGATGGCGTTGATCAGGTGGATCATTTGGACGAGGACTTTCCGCGGCAGGTTTCTGAGAGTCACGGCATCCAAGCCATCTGGCCCAGGCGCCTTTTTTGTCGGAAGCCTTTTGATGACTTCCGTCAGCTCCTCATAGTCTGTCATTACTTTGACAAACCTATGAGGGCCAATAGGGGGGGACACAGATTCACGAAAGTCTTCCGTTATCTTCGTTTTCTGTCTATGCCCCTCACTAACATCAGGCGCCCTTTTGTGTACGTTGGCGAAATGTTCCCCGAACAGTTTCGCCTTCTGAGGGTCCGTCACTAGCAACCCGCCATCCTTCTCCATGGCCGGAATCGCCGCGAACTTCTTCGAAATTCGCTTCGTCATCCGCCACAGGGAATTATCGCGAGTGTCCAGCTTCTCCAGTTTATCCTTCCACAACCTATCGTTGTTGTCGTTGATCAGCTCCGAAATTTCCCTTCCTAGCCTGATCATGTCGTTCTTAACTTCAGGATTTCGTGTACTCTGCCACTTTTTCCGGAGGGAATTTTTCAGAGTGATCGACTCCTTAACGTGGGGTGGAAGAATATTCCGGTTACTCCTTACCGTAATCTTCTTGACGGCTCGCTCTCTGGCAACTTGAATGTCTCTAATGAGAGCGTGAGTTACCTCCTCAATTTCATCTCTTGAGATGCTTGACTTGATCGATGTCCTAGCATTCAAAAGCCTTCGGAACTCGGGCCAGTTGGCGTTTCGATAATCGAATTTAGTCATTGGGGGACCCTCTTCGACCCTACACATTAATCGAAACACCACCGGATCGTGATCCGAAGTCATCTCGTGGAAGGCCTTGAGTTCGCTCATATTAGTGACATTTTTGTTTACCACCAAGTCGACTATGGTCGGAGCGGTCCCATTCCAGGGGTAATGAGTTGGCTCTTCTGAGTGCACAATTACCACTTCGCTGTCCTGGGAATATTCAAACAACGTCTTGCCATTGGCATTAGGCTGTGAGCTACCGCTCCAATCAGACCGCCTAGCGTTAAAGTCCCCGGCCAACAACACCTTGTGGCCGGTATTACACAGATTCTCCAAATCAGCACTGGAGAACTTTTTATTCGGAGCATTGTATATCGCGAATACGCAAGTTCCATCCGCTAGCTTTATACCAACGTGTTCAATGGCACTTTGCTGGGGTGGAAGCCGCGCATGCGCGATACCATCCCTGATAAGGATGGCCACTCCCCCCCCCCCCTCACTGCTTGAGGGCGATCTACTCTAATCGTCGTGAAGCCCTTCAGACTGAATCTATGATCCGGCCTGAGCCACGTCTCGCATATAAGCATCAGGTCTATCCTATGCCTATCGATAAAGTCAATAATAAGCGGAAGCTTATTATTGACTGAACCGGCGTTGTACATGCATACTCTCATTCCCTGCTCAAAAGTGATAGCGCTGGTTGTCCCCAAAGACATCCAGAGCAGCCATCGCCTTTTCCAGGGGGCTTTTGGCCCGCGAGAGTCTGGAGATTAGATCATCCAGCGCTCTGCAGAGCTCCGAGATATTCAGCATTGAACCAACCGTGTGTATCTTTCCGGCCAGTTCCGCGATGTTCTGATAGCCAGCCTCCCTCTCACGGGGGTGTCTATGCTCAGGGGTTTGGGTTGGAGGTGTATAAGGGATGGAAGGGGAACCTGGGTTATTTACTATCCTTCTGCTCCTTTCTTCCACTTGGGGCTGTTGGTCTTGTTGCTGTTGTTGTTGTCTTTGTTGGATTGGAGCTCTTGTGGGGGGAAGACTTGACCCCTGGCCTCTATGCGCCCACGCATTTGTCTTCGGGACTGGGGCTGCTGTGTACCTCGACAAGCCCAAGACGCTAGCCATTGCACCACCGCAGATTCTCAGATGGACATGACTGTATTGTCAATACTTTCCATCATGCAAGTATAGGTCCGTTTTAGACAAAAGCAGTTGAGATGGGTTTTAAATTCACAAAAAAAGGTTCATTAAGTGGGTAGGAGGAAAAATCATATGTATTACATGGGGGTAAAGTGTCTTTTCCTCCCATGGATGTAAACTACATCCTGCGGGAGGAAAAGCGGCACTCTCCTCCCTAGTAATACAAATAGCTATTCTGCGATTTGCCGCGAATCGTGAGCTCCTAGCGGAAAATGTTCAATGCACAAGTTGTAAATAATTGGAATTGGAAAATGTGAGGCAGCTGAACAATAACTATTGGTGTTACAAGACTCACTGAGTCTTACTTCAATATGAAATGTTTTTTCACATGCTCAAATTTTGTGTTGTGGTGTTTCATTTTCAATAATTTTTTTATTTTTCATGAAAATCTTCAAATTATTACAATATACTAAGAACTCCACTACCAGTTACTTGAAAATGGCGTAAAAACCGGTCATACAAATAAACCAAGCTTCAGAGGAATTTAAATAAAAATTGTAGTTTACATAATTCTTTATTTTTTCGAGTACCCATATTATTTTTCATGAGATAAGGTATATATTTACGCAGGAATAATTATAATTCTACATTGAACTGAAAATGATAGTGAACTGAAGAAACCACGTCAATTTCTATCAACAACAAAGATAATTTGTTTTTTCCCTATTGTCACTATCTATTCGAGTATAACTTTGCACAAATGAAATACAAAGTGAGTTTTTGAAAACGAAACAGATGTGAATCAGGACTTTCTCCCTTGGATACAAAAACGAAAAAAACTAATTCAAAATGCTTTCGAATCATTGAAAAATCACTCTTTTCTTATATGTAAGTTCATAAACCGTTATTGTTATTGAACTCCCAAAGTTCAAAGCCAATCAATTTAATCTGTAGATTTCACATAAAATAACACATATTTTATTAGAAATGAGTCTTCACATTTTTTGGTGCTAAGGCTATGACAAGTATTTTGGTTTTTTTGTGTAGATTATGATTTTTTCCCCATAAAAATTATCAGTTAATTTACGTTACGAATTTTTTTTTCTGCAAACAACAAAATTCATTTCATTATGAAATAAAAAAGCCTAAACTTAATAAAATTTAATTACTTGAAAATCAGGCAGTAACCATATACATCATCACACCTTGCATCATCTAGTAGTTTTGATTTTAGCTGAGTTATTTGCGATGTTGGTCTAATGAATAATGCAAGTTTTTGACCCCGAGCGTCGAACGTTGTCAAAAAAAAATAAATGTTATACTTTTTTTTTACAATATAATCTATCAGATGTAGTTCAATGTCCAGCGTGGCTTGTGCCGGGGAAGTAGTTGTTTTCTGTTAGATATTACAAATGAATCACATTTTTCATTTTTCAATTTTCCTGGAGAATGTTCCCCTTTTCAAAATGTTATACCTTTCTTCAGTTTTTGCCATTTCAACTAGGATTTCAAATAACCACTCAGATTAGTAGTAGGTATAAATAGGATTAGAATATTGTTCTCTAGCATAGTAAGCGTGTAGCTCTTGAAAATGCTAACTTTGTTAGCGACACGCGCGTCGAGTGAAAGTGACGTAGTTTTGGTTTTGGGTAGCTTCTATTTCTTGAATTGTATTCACACCAAAGGTCCCAAACATCCATTTTGTATGTAATTCGGATCATGAACGATCATTATAGTGCACGCCGTGTTATCGAGCTTGGCTATTGCCTCGTTCGGCTATTGCCTCGCTCGACAATATTCACGGCTACTACCATTTTGATCGTCATTTTTATCCTTATAACTAAAATATCTATTATAGATTTCGTTTAATTTTCATTTTTCCATTATCAGATTGTGGAAGGTGAAATCACCCAAAAAAACCATGCCAAGAAAAGAAAGAAGAACAATATAGCTATTGTATAGGTTGAAGTGGTAGACTTCATTATAAAATCCATTTTCTATTATTAGTTTGATAGTTTTCCGCTACACTGATAAAAAGAATATTTTGCATCAAGGCATAATTGCATTGATTCGAGTCGATTGTATTCTTGAATAGGTCCAACCAAATATTAGTTTGATTTTTTGACGGAATCCTCTTGAAAGGAAACTGTCTTGAGACATATTAACACTTTCTTCACTGAATAATGGGAGTTGTTTGGTGCAAGAATATTTCAACTTTGATAATGAAAACTATTGTGAATCCTTTCTTTGTTCGATGGTGTGAGTTGGTTGAGGCAAGAATATTTCAACTTCAATAACGAACAATATTCTTCTTCATAATGCAATACATTTTTGATTCAAGATTATCTGCATTTGGAGGCTCAGTACGAATGTGAACTTAGTTATAAAAATATGCCATGGAAGCCATGTTCATATGGTACAGTTCAACAAACAGAGAACAACTGCGAACAATTGAGGTATAATGATTATATATGAGAATAGTTTTGTAATATTTTAATTTCCGAAACTATATAATTAACGTAGGTACCTCTTCGGTGACGCATAGAAATGCGATCGAATATAGAAACGGCAGCGTCATTCGCCATTATCACACACCTGTTGAAAACAAAAATATTTTCAACCTACCCCCACAACTGGTCCATAAATGACCTAAATTCAAATCGTGCAGAAATAATTGGACCTCCATATTGCACTTCTGTAGCAGCACATTTGCACATAACCACTGTGTCAAATACAAAACTAACAACTTAAATTATGATTCAAACAGAACCCCCAAACCAAACGCGGGCAAAAGCAAACAGGATAGAGGTCCCAGTTGGCAGTCGCAGTGCGAGCTTTCGCGTGGGTTCGCGTTGTTCCAGTAGCGGGGTTTCGTCAAGAAATCATGTTCTTGAGTCAAAAGGAGCATTTTTCACAAGTAAGAGTTCTCTATGTAAAGAGTTGGAATGATTAATGCAAACAAATTCATTTCAAGATAATTTATGTAAAGAAGCAAACAGTTCAATAAGTTTGAAATAAGAGTATATTCATCAATTAGAAATAATTATTCTTTTCAGAAGATGATTCTGTTCAAGAGGATATATATATATATATATTTGATTGAATACATCCTTTTTATCAGTGTAAGAATATCATCAATTTTTTTCTATGAAACTTTCAAATAAACCAATTGACCCTACTTTGTATAAGCAATGAAATTACCTGAATGTCCAATAATCAAGATTGTTAGCTGATTTATTGATATGACGGATACTATCTGTGGTACCTCTGAAATTAATCATCCATATGTCATATCCGTGGGATCCCAGGAATTTCGCTGAAAAATATGTTCAGTAAATTGCAATTTCTCTCATAGAAATAGTTATTTGTGCTACTAGTGCAAAAAGTAAGTGTTTATTGCACTCGACGTGAAATTGTGGACAACACGTTAAGTGCAATCAACAATTTTTGCACGAGTTGCATAAAATATTTTTTCTACGTTCATGCAAAATGAAAAAAATGGTTCATTAAGATTCGGCACTAGGTGTAGGAAAATGAAAAGCGTAACTCATTTTAAAACTTTCAATTCTGTAATTGTCAGAAATAATTTTTGACTGACGTTTCTATAACCACAGTTGCATTATGAAAATAAAAATCATATTAGCCGTGAGCGCGTATGTTATCACGAGTTGTGGTCATAGTACAGACAGTTTGATCACATTGTGCTTTCCAGTCAAGGTGCTCCTCAATATAAAGACCAAGAAATTTCATTGTCCCATTAGAGCAAGATAAAGGACTACCATTCACATTGATCGCTATTGTGTTACATGTATTTTGCCTGTTGTGAAATCTATATAAAGTTGTTTTATCTATATTTAAGTAAAGGTCATTTTCATTGAAATAGCTAGTAATATTTTTCATAACGTCGGTGCCTGCCTTTTCAATTTCTGGTGTTGTAGGAGCCGATATTGTCAAGGAGAAATCATCTGCATAGGCAGTATATTTGCCTGAGAGAATACTCTGATCAATGTCAGTCACATACAGTGTGAATAGTATAGGGCCCAATATTGAACCCTGTGGGACACCCCTCTCAATAGTTCTCAACTGTGAATCAAAAATCTGAGATACGTTCTTGATGTTTTGGGTAATGCTAACATACTGTGTACGATTTTGTATGAAGGATGATATCCACATATTTGCTACTCCTCTAATACCAAATGTTTCCAATTTCGACAAAAATCTTTCGTGATTCAAGCAATCGAATACCCTGCTTAGGTCACAAAAAACCGTGGCAGGACATTCACCACCTTCAATATATTCTAAAGCGGTTATTGTTCGTTTGTATCTCAATATTTTGATGATAATGGGACAAAAACTAGGTGACTTTTACCAAAAAATATCATCTTTATTCAAAGTCATACATCCGTCAAAAACAAAACCATAACAACAAAATCAATCAACTAGTAAGCAATACAGTATGTAACAATATAAAAGAATGAGATTGAGAATATTTTCATATCAACAGTTATCGTAGATCTTGAATCTCGGAAACCATGTTGATTTTCATTTATAATTTCAAATTTTTTGATAAAGTTCGTAAGACGATCGAGAAAAGAATACTCAAATATTTTTTGAAAACTGAATGGTATCATTACTGGTCTATAATTTTCCAATATTTGCCGATTATTTTTTTTGTAAACAGGAGTCACTTTTCCGCTTTTTAGTCCTCTTGGAAAAGCTCCGGTTGTGAATGACAAATTCACCATAAAGGTGAGAGGAGTCATTATTGCTCTCATAACTTTTATGAACATTTATTTTTGATTTTATTGTTTAAGAGATTGAATAACTCATCTTCCTGAAATGGATTAAGGAAAAGTGAGTTTGGATTGAAAACTGTATTTACTCCCATTGATGTTATACATTTTTTGTCTATTTAAGAAACCAAATCATTAGGAGCTGAAACAAATGAGTTATTGCACGTTGAAGTAGAATGACAGATGAGTGCAATAAAAACTTTATTGCACTAGTGCAATAAAAACTTTATTGCACTAGTGCAATAAAGATCTTTTTTTTCCACTAAATATAGTTCGATAAAGTTTTGCTTTTTGCATGAATTTAAAATAATGAACAACATTGCATAGAAATAAAAAGCCCTTTCTCATCTTAATCCAGTACGATTGGGTTTTAAGGCGAGGATTGTAGCAGCACCAGTCTTGGTACTATGCTAGTAGCTGGAACCATGATAAACGCGAAAAAAAATAGTTTACCAAAATTCCAGGGGTAGCACAGTTTTTTATTTCCGTTTCAAAATATATGAATAGATTTTGCTGTAATCTTGGAAAGTATATGATATATCGGAAGAACCACTGGACACGGTGAAAGACAATTCAATTCTCCACAAAAATGATTCCTAGTAATTTCTTATGAAATGCGCTCGTTTTTTCAGAAAATGTGATTGAATGCCGATATCAAATTTCAGGTTTACACTTCCCCGCCACTGAAATTTCTGGCAGAGCGGAATATTCGATGGTCACAATTATGCTAAAAATGATCGGAGAAGGAAAAGGAAAAGTTCATATCGACTATGCAAATATAATATGCGAGTATTTGAGTAACTGAAATGTGTTTTGTCACACTTCACGGAGATGTTTGCGGTTAATCTGAAAATCATGAATAATTTGGTAAATATGGGATTATCATACTGGAGCAGTAACCCGATTGTTTTGGAAATTGGAACATACGGCAAAAAAAAATAATGTGCGTTGGGGGGTATTGGAAAAAAAAAGGGAAAACTCGCGAAAATGAAATCGGAAAACTCCGTAAAAATAGTGAGAAACATGGGACCATAAAATAATTTGATTCAAAATAGATAATTATTAAAAAAGTAATTCAAAACAATTCTACCCCGCTGTCCACCCAAAATCCAGGAAGCGAACGCGAAGGAATTCGAAAAAATTTCCGAAGGCCTCGGACCTCGAAAATTATGACAAAAATAAAATAAGCGTTAAAAATCTTTGCAATCTAGCTTTCATTCATAAAGTATTGAACCAAAAAGTGAAAAATGATAATGATTGTATGAAGAGAAACTTTCTTGAAAGTTCGATGCTTTATTTCATGTGTAATGATATATCACGCCTCAAGCTGTTGAGAAAATATAAAAAAATTCAATAATATTTGTTTTCATACACTATATATCGAGAAAAAGAAGTATTTTTCCCTTTACGACCGACACAAGTAAACTAGCCTACTGATGAGGGTAACTTGGATATCGAAATGCGCATCTAGGAATTCGATTACTTGTGTGGCAAAGGAAAAATGCTTGTTCTCGTTGAATGACGTCACAGGCGTCCAATATCCATTTTTTTTATCTGTTTGGATTATACCAGTCGGGCCCTGTCTCCGGAGCTCCGACAAATCCGGAGGGCGTGCTGGTAACATTTACCGTCCGTGGGGTGAGCAACTACTGGGTCCGAGAATCATGTGCACTGAGCAGACGGAGTGAACCAAGGATGACGACCTTCCTCATTCGTCCGGCTAAGATTTCTGCCATATTATGGCAAGCCGGTATGATTTTTAAGTTCGAGAGCAGTGTGTCCATCATACCACCAACCCCTATAATCACAACCACCATTTCAACAGAATGGTTTTATAGCCTGCGGAGTTCAAAGAGTAAGTCTCGATATTTAGTCCGTTTCTTCTCCTGTTTTCGGACGATGTTCGTTTCGCCAGGAGCCGAAAACTCCATGACGAAAATCGTCTTACTCTGATGGTTGAGGAGGATTACATCAGGCTCATTGGCTTGTATTTGCCTGAGGGTGGGGAATGAGTAGTTCCAATATATTCGGCACTTCTCATTCTGCACAAGGGACTCAATATCCCCGGAGCATAAGGCAACACCAGTGTCTCGTCTATATCGTACGAGTGTCGTATATGGTAGTACAACACTCCTAGAGCCGCGTTATGCCTGTAAATATAGGCCGAGACCGAATATGCTGGACATGCTCACAGCAAATGCATAAGGGTCTCAGGCGCCCCACGACACGCTCTGCATCTAGTAACGGGGATCTCTATACCCATCACGCGGCTACGGTAGACCAGGGTGTTGGAGACACCATCCTGGCAAGCCATTGTGGATCACACGGTCTCCGACTTCAGCTCACTTGACCTGAGGAAAGCAAAGGTCAGGTTCTTGGATAAGCCAAGTTCTTCAATGTTCTTGAAGAAGACCCCATGCATTGGCTCATCCTTGTGCAGCTGCAGGAGGATCTCAGTCTCCACAGCTTTGATGTGAGCTTTTTGCTGAACGGGTTCCAACTCGGTGGCAGAGTTTGGATTCTTCCGTTTAGTATCGAATACGAAACCAAGTTCATCAGCTGCCCGGACTGCTGCTTTGAAAAGAAATACTCCAATCCCTGCTTTTTCATGGTCGCGAACCGTGCAGAAAAGGGGATCTGAACTCCTGATGACTTCGCAGGCTCCATCCAGCACCATTCTGTTATGTAGACACTCCAAACTCAAAAGTTCCCGGCCTCCCTTTTGTCTGAGGAAGTATAACCGTGGAACGGACGATTTAGGATGCAAGCTCCTATGAAGATGCATCAT